>CM077089.1:112507250-114907250 GCA_039513925.1 Platanthera zijinensis | reverse complement strand
GATACTTTTTCTTTGATGCTACACGTACACCTGTCATTGTTCTATCTAACACTTCTATGTATAAGAATTTGACTTAAACTTCTCTTCTTATTTATTGCACGATTGTACTAGTACACGATTGCTATTTATGATGATTTCAATGTTACACAATATTAATTCTAGAAATCACCTAACATTGTATGACAAATCTAGTGTATTTAGTTTCGTATGCTTTTGTTCAAAATTCATATGCTCTGCCAGTTTAAAAATCAAATGATTTTCCTGTGCTGTCTAGTTCTGTAGTCCTTTTGCCCCGCTCGTACTTTTAACCCGAGTTTTTAATCATCTGATATGGTTTTAGTCACTCATATATCTTTCATGCTCATATTTATCTTATGCATTGTTCCTGTTTTCATACTTATTAAAAGCTGCATCACTTTTTTTAAACACAAACCATTTCTAATCGTGCCCGGTCCTTTCAATAATATCAACGAGGGATATTCGAATGTTCATGAGCTTGTCCTATGCTAGTCACTTAGGGAATATCACATGTAGGGGGAGTTATGCGGCTATCATGCACATAGATAGGAGGAGTACACATGTAAGCAGAGTCGTACCACGCATGCACAATCACACCGATTAATGTTCCATGACAATTCTTGTGCTATTATGACATAAAAACCGGTCTTTTTTGTACTGATTGTAATTGTTTACACTATACCAAGATATTTCCTGTTCTGTGTATTTTATAACTCATGAACGAGATTTGCTATTATCAAAATGAGGAGTTTGTTGGAACATGCGTTCTGCATCTCTCAGGTTTGATAATATCAAATCCCAAGCTGTATTTGATCATACACTTTTGAGTATAGTGTGCAGGTCTACAAATGTGAAGACTTTCAGGATTGACAAATTTTTGCACTATCGCAAGCGATAGCTACTATCGCTGGCGATAGCCTGGATGTGAACACGTCAGCGATCCGTCGAGTGGTGGAACGCGCGGGTTGCCAGAAAAGCAAGCACTAAATTAGGATATCGGCCAACGATAGCGACTATCGCCCGACGATAACGACTATCGCCCGACGATAGTGGCCGTAAATTTGGAAACGACTCTCCTTTCATTTCCGACGCGAGACTGCTGGTGGTGGCGGTACCAAATTTGGATATCGCCAGGCGATAGCCCATTATCGCCCGACGATAGCGCTAAAATCAATATAAGCGCGATTTATTTTCTTGGTGGCATATGCTCTAACCTTAAAAGGTCCAGAGGCTGTTCTTGTCGTCCTTGTTACTGAGAGTAAACATCTAAGAAGATGTCTTTCCCTCTTGCAAAAACGAAGGAGATCTTTGGAGTCAGAACGCTAGAATGAGATTCAGAAGACGATCGCGTGCCCGAGCCACAAATATTAAAAGCACCGATCATCCACCGCCTCCAGAGATATATTTTTTTAAGGGAGCACTAATTTTCTTTGTTCTATTTCTCTTTTTTTAATTGATTACTGTATTCTGTGTGGAGAAATCGTCCGGTGTGGACGTCGAATTCCTGGGTGGAGTTCGTGGGAAATCGGCCTGGGAGGTCGTCAGATTTCTGGGAGGAATCTGCTGAAATCATCTTGGGAGGACGCTTACATCTGGGAGATCTAGTAGGCTCGTCGAACTTCTTTGGAAGAAATGCGAAAGCCAACCGATCATAGAGGAGGGTCAGTATAAAAACTATAAAAATTTTAAAAGTCACCGCCTGCGATCCCCAGTGTTATGGAGATTTAGTTCGAATTTTGTAAACATTATCTTGTTTCTTTTTAATAAAATCCGGTCTATTTGTTTGATCATCATTTTCCTATGTTTTCTATGTGTTTTGTAATCTAATATATCCGCGATCATCAATCCGGTCTTCAAAGCAAAGAACCAGTTTTCGGAAGATATTGCTGGCGATACTTGCTAACGCAGACGATAACTTCAGAGAACTTGCGCTTTGACTAAAAAATTTTAATTTGAAATATTTCACTACAAACCTTATTCCCCCCCTCTATGGTTTACCACTAGATCCAAAATGTAGGGTTAGAATCCCCTTCTTGAAAGCTCTTGGATGATGGAGTCCACCTAGGGCAAAACCCTTATGGAAGGTGGAAGAAGGAGAGGCCGGAACACTCCCCTAGGGTTTCTGCGGCGGAACTTGGCAGAATGAATTCGTCATCCCGATCTGGAAGAAAACTGCGACTTAAATAGTAGAACGCGTTGGAAACCGTGCGCACACGATCGAACGCACGTCCGTGCGATATTAATCCCATAGGAAACACCTAACCTGATATAGCAGGAAACCATGCGTTTTTTGATCATGCACGGGCAAAACAGCCCGTGCGAGAACACATTGCACAAAGAGTGACAGGTCACTGAATATCAGGCCAACCAGAGCAGATCGTGCGTTTTCCTTCTCGCACGTTTGAATCCAACCTTGTGTGGAGAAAACACACGAGCGATAATTACATAAAAATTCAGACAAACAGGCGAGGTCGTGCGATTTGGTAATGCACGGGAAATAAAGCTCGTGCGAGAGCAAATCGCTCGGCCCGGGGCAGATAACCAGTTTGGAGCTTTGTAGGCATCGCACGGTTGCATCAACCGTGCGTGAAGAAAAACGCACGACCG
Source organism: Platanthera zijinensis (assembly GCA_039513925.1). NCBI lineage: Eukaryota > Viridiplantae > Streptophyta > Magnoliopsida > Asparagales > Orchidaceae > Platanthera > Platanthera zijinensis. Next base: position 114,904,625 of record CM077089.1, on the reverse strand, counting down.
TGTGATTCCTACGGGAAAGAACTGGGTCGCACAGAAGATCTTCCAACCTGCACAGCAAACCACAGCAGGGACACAACACAACACAAATAGCAGGGAAATAGCAAAAACAGAAGTGGGGAGCACCATGTGCTTTCCCCCAACACCAAAGTGCGCAATTACACACCACGACAGCTAAAAAGTGCAGTTAGTGTAAGAATTATGAACAAGTGAAATATGAGTAATAACAATCTAAAAGTTAAGTGCAAGTGAGTGAAAAGCAGCCCAGATGAGTCCGAAAAATCCTATAAATATTAGACTCATCACACCCCTAGACTTAACCATTTACTCGTCCCGAGCAAATTATCCCTTAAGATGACACAAAAACAACCGCTCTCATAGTAATTAAAAAGCGGAGTATCATGCGAAGTCGCATACTTGCGCGTGTAGAAATACGGTAGAAAGAATTTTTAACTATACAAAATAGTTTATAAATTTGTAGATGCATATCGATATATTATTGCTGCTCAAAAATGGAATCGCGGTGAATCCTCAAGTCACGCGTAAGGAGAAAGCAGACTGATCGCTAAGGTGAGTATTGCCAAAGATCGGGGTTCGGGACAACCTCCAAAAAAATCTATCAATGTCGGTTTCCATAAGCTCACCCTTCCACACTCTCTCCACGACACTGGTTTGGTTCAACAGTAGAACTTTAGGTATAAGATTGGGGCTTGGGTTACGGAGGGGTATACAAGGATAAACCCGAGGGTTACGCACCTAACCCAAATGAGCTAGCACAACATAAATTAACCGCACGCCACAATAAAACGCGGGTGCACCTCACCCCCAGACTTGGTCTTACTACATAGGTGTGTGCACTGCCTACTCCCGATTTACATTTCCAACAAACATTTTCATTTTTAACTTTATTTTCCATTTTTTTCTTTTCACCTCTTTTTTTCATTTTATTTTCTTTTTAAAACTTTTTAGCACATATTTTCTTTGGAGCACATCCACATATCCACTATAGTGAACACCAAATTAACACCCCCCACGTAATAAAATAACTACAACTAAAGCTCGAATTTGGGTGTGCGAATATGATTGACTTTGGTAAGATATTGGTGGAGCTTAATCAAAAGACGGGGTATGCACAAAGGGGCTAGCGAGGATAGAGCGTTAGGAGCGGTACAAAAGCTCAATCGGGCCAAAATGATGGCCTACATCACACTCTCGCGCTTGAACTAACCTATACCCATACTTCGAGAATAGCTTGGGGCAAGTTCTTAGCCACCGAGAAAGATAATTCTTCCTCCCGACTCGAGCAATACGAGGCTAACGACCGTCTACACACATCCCTATGCTACCGCCAGATTTATACTAGATTCACCAACTTTTTTGAGTAGAATAAACAATGTTTATGCAATTAGAAAAAGTTTAAACTAAAGGCATAAAAAAAATTAATCCTACTTGTATTTCTATGCGAGGCACGAACGCTCGACTAGGAGCATTGCATGAGTCAACATTTTACCTTGCCTCGCAATACTATGCTAACAAAATGATTTTCCCAATCACACAAGAAATAAATTATACTTGCGACGCATCAATAGCCAAGTGCACAATCATGTGGGTACTGTGGTGTGCGATGAAGATGAGCAATACAAAATAAGATGAACAAAGAGCTTCTAGTATGCTAATGAAATGTGCAAGTGCAATGGGTAATAATAAGGAAGCTCTCCACCAAACTTAAACTAGACAATACACTACATAATATGACAATTGAAATTAACAATAGAGCTAGGGAAGAGATTACCCAATGCTCAGCTAGTGAACATACCAGGAGACGTGTGAAAGCTCAAGGGAAGCCTCCATATGAAGAATCACAACCACCGACTTCACAAATAAAAAAACCTGTAGGGGTAAGCCCCGAGAAAGCAAAAACAAAAGAGATAACTAATTCTAAAGCAAAGAAATTGCAATGAAAATAAGATAACTACTGGGGTTGTTGTTTTCTCAACACAACTTATTCAGATTTTATACAGTTCTAGCTTATAGGTCTATGAAAAGAAAAATAAACAGATAACTGCTCTATTGTCCGTTTCGATAACGGGTACCGATACAGTGATAAAACAATTAGCCATCTACCTGAATAATAATACCTGCTCCTCACAGGTAGATGGAAGACGAAGTAAGAAGAGAACGAGGAATCTTCACTCTTCTCACCACAAATATCCTTGCTGAGCAAGGTGCCATCAACAGGAAGGAGGTCCAAGTCCTTCTGGAATACCTGCGAAAGCTCAACCTGCACAGGCTCAGATAGAGAAAGGTGATCAAGAAATAAAAGAGAAGAAAAACATAAATAATCATCAATTTGGGGAGTGGTCCCGGTCTCACTCCCTTGAGGTTTCACCAAAGAATCACCGTCAGCATCGTCGACAATGTTGCAGGGCTCGGTAGGATCATCAGTGGCCTCCATGATTTGGATGCCCTCCACCAGTGCTAAGGTAGAATTCTCTTCACCTTTGAACATATCCTCCTCCATAGGAATAAGCACCACACAAATCACCTGCCTTATCCTACACAACATCCTCAACAATGTCATCAGAAACGATTGTAGTAATATGCACAGAAGGGCGATAAATAGTGCTCGAAAAAACATCGAGCACCAATTCCTCACAAAGAATTGAATCCACGCACGGTGATATATGAACAGAGGAGACGGGCGCGTCCACTTCAAAGTATAGGTCAGCCACAAATCTTGTGGTTGTATTCACATCATTCCCTTCAAAACGTGAATGTGACATGAACACATAACCAGAGGTCGAAGGTATGTCGCCAAAGGTTTGAGTCGGGATGATCCGGATGTCCGACTTATCATCGTTGTCCAATTGGCGAAGATACTCGACACAATCCTTCAGTGCGTGATCTGTGCTTTGACAAAACAAGCACTGTTTTGTATTACTTCTCGATCCTAGCGGGGCCGAAGAGGAATACAAAAACGGTAAATACGGCGAGGACGAGTGACCATAAGACTTGAGCACGGAGTATGAAAGACCGGAAGAGACCGGTGCTCCATACACTGGGCAATGAGTATTATGGCCACCATCTCCAGCAGGGGATTTATCACTAGCGTGGGAAGTATTTTCACACCAACGACAGCGGATATTAAATGCAGCTTACATTGCGTGAAGAAAACCTGATTCAATGAATATCAACTTCTGTGCAAAACACTACACCAATATTGCACAAACAAAAAATAGAATATAAAGAAATAAACAAAACCAATATTGCACAAACAAGGGAGTACTTCTTTCTCACGACTCCCCTCCAAAAACTCACATGACTGTGTTACTCGGCAACGATGCAAAAAACTTGATGCGCTAACGACAAGTGCACCGGTCGCACAAGTAATATTAAATGGACGAATTTCCCCAAGTATTGATCTCACGTAGAACACGGTAAAGTGGAGTTAACTTTCGAGTAAGGACTTGAGATTGAAGTACTTAGGTCGGGGTTATGAAGGTCGTTGATTTGGTTTGCGGAAAAATAAACTAAAACTAAATTAACAAACTGCTTTGCAGGCCGCTATGCACTGCTTCACCAGGCGGATGGAGACTATGCAGGCCGCTATGCACTACTTCGCATAGCGGATGGAAGAGTAGACACACATAATGGACGAGAAGTCAAGCAGAATGGAAGAGTATGCTCGCGTAATGGAGTGGGGGTGGAGTGAATTTGGAGGCACGCCTCAAACACATTTACAAACAAAATACTTTCATAATAAAATGGAATATGAATTAAAACACAAGTTTATAGTGCACATCATCAAATACTTGGAGATCTAGTTACATTCATCAAAACAAGAGGAAAAATTGCAAGAAATTGACCACATCGGAAGTCTCGTTGGGATTCTCGGTAGGAACCACTTAGTTGTTAATCTGCGTCCTAGCTCAGTATACAACTGCGTCCGGGGTAGAAAATGGCTGTCACTTCCTCCCAGTTGACCCATCTTCTTCGTCTCACGATCCGATCTCCTCCGGTGCAAAGTCTCCTTGCTTGATGATGAACGTAGGGTTAGAATCCCCTCGAAAGCTCTTGGATGATGGAGGCGGCCTAGGGCAAAGCCCTCATGGAAGGTGGTGAAAGGAGAGGTCAGAACTCTCCCCTAGGGTTTCTGCGGCGGAACTTGGCAGAATGAATTTGTCATCCCGATCTTGAAGAAAGCTGTGGCTTAAATAGAAAAAGCGCGTTAGAAAATGGGCGCGCACGGTTGAACACACGACCGTGCGCACATCGTGCGATATTAATCCCATAGGAAACGCCCAGCCTTTTACAACAAGAGGCCGTGCGTGCGTTTTTTGATCACGCACGGGAAAAACAGCACGCGCGAGAACAAATTACAAAAACAGCTTGTTTTTTTTGATTACGCACGGCTAAAAAGTGCACTTAATGTAAGAATTATGAACAAGTGAAATATGAACAATAATAATCTAAAAGTGAAGTGCAAGTGAGTGAAAACTAACTCAGATAAGTCCGAAAAACCCTATAAATATCAAACTCATCAGTACTCTCGGAATCCGTAGGAGACACCAACATTTGACCGACCACTGTAATCTGCATCTGAATCGTCTCCCACACATTTTATGACACTAAAATGAAACTAAGGCGCATGCATCTGTGTCCTTGAATATGAGGTTCATTGCAATTGTTAGTGGTTTTTAGCGTGTTGGATGGATGCCAATCGATTAACACCCTTTTCTCGCTGACCCAAAAATCCCTCGCCGTTATGATGACTCGTGTGCGTTCTATCCATCAAAAACCATTTCTCGCAAACACGAGCGAGGCTCATCGCAGTAGTGAGGGCCTCTGAGGTCTGGAACTCCACATGGTTATGTAGATGCTCATGGAGGCCCTTCTTGAAGATGGGCACCTGCTATTGGAGGGAAGCGACATGTGCGAGCAACTACTTAAACTGCTCCAAGTAGTCTCCTATGGATCCCTTTTGTTTGAGAGAGCGTGAGGGGGAGGCCCAAAGCCGAGGTTGTGATGCAACCATCGTCGCATCCTAGGACGCGCGATATCATCACTTGCTAGTTATATTTTAATATTTGTTATTTTATTTTTTCTGTCAATTTTTACACGTATCTATGTTATTTTGAATTCCGACTCATTTGTTTGACCATTCGATGAGACCCTAAATAAAAGGTCCGATAATTTTAATTGTTAGGACGTAAGATGCAAATTTAATTTATTTAAAGATGCATAAATTTAAATTGGAGAAATTTCAAATTCAAAAAGATACTCAAAGATTATTAAGAAATATATTATTTGGGAAGTCATTGAAATCAATGCCTGATAATAGGGGTGTAAACGAGTTGAGCTTGAGTCAAGTTTGACAAAATTTTCAAGCTCGAGCACGAGCTAATCATTTCAAGTTTGAGCTCGAGCTCGACGAGCTCATTTTATCCTGGCTCGAGCTCCATGCCTACTTATCGCGCTTGATCTCGAGTTTTGAGCTCACGAGCTCGAGTGGTGCTCGAGCTGCTCACGAGATTTTTAGCTCATGAGCCCTATTTTCTTAAATTTTTATTTTTTTTAAAATGCAGAAATAAAAAGCTCGCGAACTCATGATCAAAAATATCTGAGCTCGAGCTCGGCTCGTAATCGAGCTCGAGCACCACAGGCTTGAGCTCGAGTAGATTTTTTTTCAAGCCGTCTCAACTCAACTTGCACCCTACCCGATAATAAGTTCGGAAATCCTCCTTTGATAAAATTTGCTTGGAAAGACATTATTTGGAAATAGTAAATTGGCAAGTCATTCCAATGACAAAGGTAATGCTGCTTTATATTAATGGTCACAGTGAAGAGAAAAAGGCAGACCGAAAAATATTGAGGGAACAATTCTTGAAATCATTTTCCTCAGTAATATGGGAAGACCACTGCTCCTTGTTACGATCTTACCTGTAGATCGTCTTCCTCGATTGACGACGAGTTACTGCGGCTTTTCCTCTCGATCGAACATCTTTCGGCACCAGCGAGACTTCTCTGACAGCATTGAAGATCCACTCCCAGCGGTCGCTCACGATGCTGAACTCTGCCAGCGAGCAAGCTACTCCATTCCAACACCCACCATAGCGACCTGTTTGCATTCCTCATGCCAACCAGCAAAGGGACACCGTCGAACTCACCCATTATGGTGACCCCCTCGACCTGACGCCTTCCCTGCCAGTGCCAGCGATTGGCATCGACATCAACACTTTCCTTCGGTCAATCATCCTCTGTCGCCCACAATCAATGCCACTGTGCTTGAATTGGCCACCCCTAGCCTTATCTTGCGACATACTTGGGTAAACTCCACCTCTTCTTACTTGCTCCAATACATTAGGTTAATTTTAAGCGATCCAATTACATATTGATAAGCTTGCCTCGAACGTTCAAACTTCTTTAATTACCGTTATCCATAAATTATTATTTGTGTATTTATTTTTAATTGTACGGATCTTGCTAAGATTCAACTCGGAACAACGCTTAGAGAATTTACTCTAAAAAAATTAATGAATTTCTCAAGTTCATAACGACGAGTCTGATTTTGCACGCAAAATTCATTTTGGCCTCTCGGTCTATAACAAAATAAAATTAATCTCATAGAAAATATTTTATTTTTCAGAAACCCTAGCTTTGATTTACATCAGGTTGCAATTGATCTTGAAGTCCTCCTTTGTCAAGTTGGGTTTTTCTTACAGCAACTATGAAAATCATAACTGAGCCGAGCACATGAGGTGAAAGGAGGTCTCATTGATCCATTCCTCCAAATGGGTGCACTGATAGGCAAAAAAATGTTTGCAGCGCATTAGCTATGTTGGGGGGGGGGGGGTCCTTGCCACTATCAAAGAGACGAAAGTCAATTTTCACATAGAGGGGAACTTCACTTCCTTCTGAATGGTGGCTATAAAATTTCCGCCGGGGCTAGATGGCTGATCCTTCTTGGGAGTAGCCCGAAGCATGGTGTTGTCTTCGAGGGCATTGCTATTCGTCATCATCAATTTCTGAAAAATTTTCATTACCTGAGACAAGGTAAGACTGTCTTCGTCCATGTGAACTATTGTCGGGGTTGGTAGGCTGCAAGTGGGGGCAGGCAGAAGACTGATGCTGTCTTTGTGGAAGTCGGTGATGGCCAAGGAGGTGCTCGGGAGGTGCACACGATGCACCAAACGGCTGCGCACACCAATTTTAGTCTAGTTTGTGGCCGGGAGAGGTAAAAAGCACGGTGGAGGTTATATTTTCCCTTCTTGGAGCCTTTGTGACATAGTAGCCGTGAAAGAGGACCTTCCGGTCCGACGATCTTCCTCACGGGAAGGATGGAGGAGGCAACGACGGGAACCTTCCGGTCCGAAACTTCTCACGCGGAGAAGGAGAGGGGGCGGCAGCTTTAGGGTTTTAGAAAACTCAATTCATTCAATGCCCAAAACAGCATAACATCCCTCCTAATATACTATGAGGAGGGCTAACAGCACACCAAACATAAAAGTCCAAATAAATAGTACAGGCTATCCGCACACCGAATTAAAACAACACAAAAATAAAATAACGGTAGTTAAATGAACTTCGGCCTCCGCAGCGGGTCGATGCGCTCCAGCCACATGATCCCAAGCTCGTCGGGCTTTCCATTCGCCGAGTGGCCGTCCGCTGGGTGTCCTTCATCATTCACCTCACCTTGAGAGGCACTCGGCCCCGAGTGCGCGGGGTAAAGGGGCACATCCGGGTAGTAGGTAGACAAGTCGCTCACATTAAATGTCTTGGAGATATTGAGTTCCGGCGGGAGGTCGACTACATAGGCGTTGTCGTTGTTCTTGTGGGTGATGGGGAACGAGCCATATTTCTTTGGCATGAGCTTGTGATGATGTCCTGCGGGAAACCGTTCTTTGCGGAGGAAAACCATAACCAAATCTCCCAACTTCAAATATCTTCTCGCGCCGGTGCTTGCCGGCCATGACCTTGTACTTGGCATTAGACTCGAGCAATTTGAGCTGAGTGTCGGTCTAGATGTCACGAGCGTCTTCCGCCAGTTGGGCCGCCGAAGGGGGTGCCCCGGGTAGGCGGGACAGGTAGAGAGCATGCCAGGGAGCCTTCGTGTACACAATGGAGAAGGGCGTGCGGCCGGTGGAGCTGTGCACCGCATTGTTATAGGCAAATTCCGCCTGAGACAACGTGTGATCCTATTGCTTCGGGCGATCCTAACATATGCAACGAACGAGGTTGCCCAACGTCTTGTTCACGACTTCGGTTTGGCCGTCCGTTTGAGGATTGGCGGTGCTACTGAACTTGAGAGAGGTGTCAAACATCTTCCACAACATTTGCCAAAAGTGCCTGAGAAACTTGGGATCACGGTCGGAGGTAATAGATGTCGGGACGCCATGCAAACAAACTATTTCCCGGAAAAAGAGCCGCGCAATATGAGAAGCATCTGACGTCTTGCGGTAAGGGAGAAAATGAGCTAACTTTGAAAAACGATCCACCACGACGAACACCGAATCCACCTCGCGTTGGGTGCGCGGAAGCCCCAAGACGAAGTCCATGGATAAATCTTCCCAAATGCTGGCGGTAACCGGGAGCGGTGTATAAAGCCCTGTGTTGTGTGCTTGGCCCTTGTATTGCTGCCACACGAAACACTTCCAAACAAAATTGCCGACATCCTTTGTCAGCTCTGGACAAAAGTAGCGCTCCTGCAAACTGGAAAGCGTCTTGTCCCGGCCCAGGTGGCCACTCAAGCCGCTTCCATGCAAATCTCAAATAAGCTTTTCCCGTAGGGAGGTGCGGGGAATACACAAGCGGTTGTCCTTTAATAAGAACCCATCAAGTAGGAGAAAACCGTTATGCGAGCCGCCTAACGAACAGGCACGCCAAACCTCCCTGAAGTCAACGTCGTCGACATATAAATCGGCGAGAGTATCAAATCCGATGATGTTCTGGTGCATGGTTGCCTATAAACAACGTCGCCGACTGAGCGCGTCGGCGACCACATTGCGAGCCCCGGGCTTGTGATGAATGATGTATGGGAATCTCTGGAGATAAGTGGTCCAACGAAGGTGCATGCCATCCATGCGCTTCTGACTGTTAATGTACTTGAGAGCTTGGTGGTCGGTGAACAAGATGAACTCCTTGTGAAGTAGATAGTGCTCCCAATGCTTGAGGGCCTGAACGATGGCATAGAATTCTTGATCATAAGCGACCCATTTCCGCCTAGCATCACACAACTTCTCGCTAAAGAACGAGACCATGCGTTTGTCTTGGGAGAGGACAACACCAATACCAATGTCGCTGGCATCGCAATGCACCTCAAACATCTTGTCGAAGCTGGGTAGAGCCAAAACCGGAGCAGAGCCGAGCTTCAGCATAATTAAGTCGAAGGCTCGGCCGGCCTCCTCGCCCCATAGGAACCGCACCTTCTTTAGGCAATCAGTCATCGACGCCGTGATGGTGCTAAAATCACGGATAAACCGGCGGTAGAACGTAGCCAAACCGTGGAATGACTGCAACTCCGAGAGAGTCGTAGGAGTCGGCCAATCGCGGATTGCCTGAATCTTCTCCCCATCCACCTGGATCCCCTCCGCGCCAATAATGAAGCCCAAAAAGTTCAGCTGCGGGGAGAGGAAGGTGCACTTCTTGAGATGAATAAAGAGCTTGTGGTCTGCGAACACCTTCAACACCGCACGCAAATTGGACAGATGGTCCGCCCTGCTCTTGCTGAAGACCAGGATGTCGTCAAAGTAAACCACAACAAATTTTCCCAAGAATGGGCGCAACACCTGTGTCATGAGACGCATAAAAGTACTCAGAGCGTTAAATAATCCAAAAGGCATTACCTTTCACTCGAAAAGGCCGTCAGGGGTTTTGAAAGCCGTCTTCCACTCATCACCTGGCTTGATGCGGATCTGGTGGTATCTGCTGCGGATGTCTATCTTGGAAAAGAACTGCGACCCATCCAGCATGTCCAACATATCATCAAGGTGAGGGATAGGAAAAAAATACTTGATGGTGATGCGGTTGATGGCGCGGCTGTCCACACACATTCTCCACGAGCCGTCCTTCTTGGGAACTAGGAGCGCCGGGACCCCACAGGGACTAAGGCTTTTAGAGATGAAGCCCTTCTTCAACTGCTCCTCGACCTTCCCGCGCAGGATGTCATGCTCCTTAGGGTTCATACGGTAGTGAGGCAAGTTCGGGAGGCTAGCCCCCGGTATGAGGTCAATCTGGTGCTGGATATCCCGAAGAGGTGGGGGGTGATCAGGTAGATCCTCCGTGGTGATGACGCAAAACTCGTGCAGCAGCTCCTGCACATCCGGGGATATGGCTTCCGCCACCTGCTCGCCAGTGGCGTAGAGCCCGTAACAAACGAGGGCCACCTCCTCCTTTGCCTCCGCAATGTCTCGCTCGAACAGAGTTGTGTCTTCGTGCATCACCAACAAGCTACGCCCCTTATCCGAGGGCGGGGGCTGATTTTCGGTTTGGTGCCGACCCATGCAATAATTTAAATCTTCTTGTCGGCCCACGTGAAGGAGTATATGTTCTCGCTGCCCTTGTATGAGACATCCGTGTCATATTGCCATGGTCGGCCCAAGAGTAGGTGGCTCGCGTCTATCTCCACGACATCGCACCAAACGTCGGCTCGGTAGTGTTTCCCAATGGCGATAGGGACGTGAGAGCGGTGCGCGACCCGAACTGAGGGGCCGCGCTGGATCCACCCAATGGAGTAGGGGTGCAGGTGTGGTTCGGTCGGCAGTTGAAAGTAGGAGACCAGTCGTGAGGCGACGAAGTTCTCGCAGCTGCCGTTGTCGATTAAGGCGTCGTAAATTTTGCCCTTGACGTTGCAGTAACATCGGAAGACGTTGCTACGTTGGACGTGTTCGTCGAGGCGCGGTGTGAGCAGTAGGCGGTGGACCACACAAGCTGCAAAATCACCCTCGTCGTCAAACCCGTCGATGACCTCGTCGGCCTCCCCCAAGTCATCTGTGCCTTCCTCGTCATGTGTGACTGCGTGGACGGGCTGGCGAAGCAGCGGACATCGGGAGGCGAAATGGCCCGGCTGTTGGCATTTAAAACAGTTGCCCGACGGTACACGATCAGGCGCCCGACCCTTTGGCACGGAGGAGGAGGCCGACACCCGGTCTGAAACTTCCTTGATCGTAGAGTCCCGATTGCTGGATCCCGCGACGTCTGTCCACAGACGGCGGGAGGACGCACGGCTAGGAGGCGTCGCCACTTTCTCCAACTGCTCGGACTTGAGAGCCATGTTAAAGGCCTCTTCAACAGTGCGCAGAACATGCAGTCCAATCTTCTCATGTAAAGACGGGCGTAGCCCATGGAGAAATCGTGTGACGCGTTGGCCATCCGTCTCGGTTAGGCCGTTGCGATCTGCGAGGCGTCTTATCTCCGCTAGGTACTTCGTCACAGTACGAGTTCCTTGGGAGCAGCTCTGATAATATTGAAACAAATGTTGGTCGTAGTCGGGCGGAAGGAACCTATTCCGCAACAACTTCTTCATCTTGGGCCATGTACGCACGAAAGCCTTGCCTTGGCGGTTGCGGTTGAGTTGGAGTTGGTCCCACCAAACCGCATCGCCGGATTTGAGGTGGTAGGCGACCATCTTCACCTGACGATGCTCGTCGATTTCGGCCATTTCGAAGAAGCATTCCACCTCCGAGAGCCAATCAAGGAACTCTTCAATACTCAGATTGCCGTGGAAGTGGGGAATGTCGGCCCGCAGGTGGTATCCCAATTGGTGGTAGGGTTGCCGTTCCCCCCACCGAGGCGGAGCGGCGTCGTCGGGTGGTTCGTCCTCCGAGCTCGAATCGGACGGGAATAGGACGTTGTGATGTCCAGGCGGTCGAGGGGCACCGGTTGCGGAACACGCCCACGACGGTATTGGCGGCCGAAGAAGCGGTCGACGGGTGCGGCTGGATCGGCGGGGAACGACTACTGGTTGCGGCCGGGTTGCAATTCCCCGATAGCGGTGGTGAGCGCGGCTAACTGGGCAGTGATGGAATAGATGGCCGCCCATACATCGGCATTGTCCCGTGGAGTCTCCGCCATATGCGCGAACAGGGCCGGTGCGGAGGAGGGTCGGCGGTCGAGCGTAGGAGTCGAGCACGAGCCTCTGATACCAACTGACGTAGTAGCCATGAAAGAGGACCTTCCAGTCCGGCGATCTTCCTCACGGGAAGGATGGAGGAGGCAACGGCGGGAACCTTCCGGTCCGAAACCTCTCATGCGGAGAAGGAGAGGGGGCGACAACTTTAGGGTTTCAGAAAACTCAATTCATTCAATGCCCAAAACAACATAACATCCCTCCTCTTATACTATGAGGAGGGCTAACAGCACACCAAACATAAAAGTCCAAATAAATCGTACAGGCTATCCGCACACCGAATTAAAACAACACAAAAATAAAATAACGGTAGTTAAATGGACTGCGACCTCCACAGCTGGTCGATTCGCTCTAGCCACATGATCCCAAGCTCACCGGGATCTCCATCCGCTGGGTGTCCTTCATCACTTTGGATCGACAAAGATGACCAGAAAGGAAGCCAACCATGAAATGGAAGCCAACCATGAAATGGGTAAATAGAGCGTGGGTGTCGTTTGGAACCACAAACACGGGGGGGGGGGGGAATAAGTTTGCGGAACTGGGAAAGGGAGTGAAAAACTCAGGAGTGAGAAGGAAATATTTAGATTAAACTTTTTATGCCTTCATTGTCTCCTGCAACCCACATATATCCGGGTGGCCAAAGTGCATAAAAATAGTTCCATAAGGTCCCCTTCATTAGGCTTAACATCTTTGAGGTAAAAGTAACGCGACGATATAAGGTAAGAGCTATGCTGAATTAATCCTTGCACGTCTTGTCACGACACTTGTATGTGGCACGCCAACGTGAATTTGTAACACATTCCTTTTCAATGAACTATATGGCCTCAACTTAATTAGTAGTATTTCTTAGAATCTATTTATTTTATAGGCACAACCATGTAGACGGAAAAAATAAAGATTAGTATCTCAATATTAAATTCATCCCCTTTTCTGGTGAGGCCAATAATAAATGCCACGTTATTCACAGGAAAAAGATACTTTCCCCTAGTAAAGAAACAACTCTTGGTTCTGTCTTAGAACTGCATCGAAGTGTGTAGTATTGAGATGTTTTGGGGGATGTTGGGCAGGCTGAGCAACTGATAAAGACTGATAAAAAATTCAACATCTGACATAAGAAGAAGTTAGAGGTGACAGACGCTCAATGCCCTAACCCTATATGCAATGCAAACAAGCATAGACAAATGCAGTGGAGCTTCGACTAACCTCAATTGAGGATGTGAGTACAAACACAATCAAAAAACGATCAAATGAACAAGAGGCGTACGACATAAACCCTAACCTTAATGAAAATGCACACTTCAATTATGTAGTTTGTTTTGATGTGCCGTTAATTAAACAATGCACTAGTATCTTAATTGATCACAAGTATCATAATTTATGCAAATAATAATTGCAAGTAAATGAGAATGCATTGAAATTAAATGATGGGAGAATAAAAAATGCACGTTTACTGAAAGCGAAATTGTTAAACTATATTTAAGCATACAATTTCTAGTAATAAAGGTACAATACAATGCGAAAACAAAAAAGTGGAAGCAAGAACTCACTAAGTAATCAATGCCGGTGGTGCAGGGGATGATCTTGTGTCTGTGATGACTGCCCGAGAGGGAGAATGTTGTTGTGGGGATGTTGGTGTGGGGCAGGCTTGGGGAAGGGTGTGAGGCTATATAGCTGAAATTGGAGGCTTCAAGGATGGAGGTCAGTAGTGTGTTGTGATAGGGAGGGAGACTGGTTAGGATTGTGTAGGGCTGGATGGCGCTGGGAGGTGAGTTTGAGGATGTGAAAGAGGTTGCAAGCTCGAAGCTAGACTTCAGGGGCTGGATGGGGTTCCGAGCGAGGTCACCGGAGGCCGTAGGTGCAGTGGCAAGCAACGGCGGCAAGTGACATCCCCCTGGAATTTGTACCACCAGGGGATCAGGCTTCAACATCCTAGATTGAGCGGCTTCTTCTACAAAAAATCTAACTCTCGATTTCTCCTATTTGCCCTAGTCGGCTGGGTATAAAGGTGTGTGGGGATGGGATTTAAAATATATCATCCTACGGTGTTAAACACGTGATTGGATGATTTAACGCATTCAAACATATAAATATATGAAAAATCGCGACAAAAGCGTTGAACGTCTCCGATCGCCAATCCGATGATAAAAAAATCATCGATCTCATAAATCTCTTAAATGTGGCGCGATTGATCTCCATCAACATCATTGGAGATTTTTCCAGATCCCTTTCACTCCAACCGAAAAGGTCGAGGTCACACAACAAGTGTTCAATACTTGCCCTATCATTTTTAAGAAATAGAAAGAAAATCCCAGAATTGAGCAAAATTAAATTCACATTAGGAGACTGAATTACTATAATTGATTCTATGATTGGAAAACCAATTGTAAAGACCTTGTTTTTCGATTGTAATTTCAATCATTAAAAAAACCCCTAAACATCTGGTTAGAAAAACCCTGAACATCTGATTGGAAAAAATAAGCTTATGATCTGATGCTCTTTAAATCCAATCATATTCTACAAAGAAAACAACTGTGTTTGGAAGTTAATACCTAGAATTCTATTGGATAATCTTCTTCTCCGACCGTTTCAAATTGTGACAATTGATTCCCCGCAGTCATTACCTTGAAAACAAATGTATGAATTGCAATGGCTGGCGAGAAACAGGTCATACCTTAGCTTGGGGAAGTAGAGATGATGCTGACGAAGGGAATAGGGTTGGAAGAAACCGTAATTTAAGAATGCACCTTAGATAAACAAAAAGTATCTAGGAGGAGCAACAATGGCTGTTTTTGGTGCTTTTTTGTTTTTGGGCCGCGGGACCCACTATTTTGAACAGTAAGCTTCTTTTTTTTAAGCGTACTAGAGAGAGTCTCATTTCAGCCTAGTCGATTGAGTCCACTTAAAAGTAGACCCATTATTCTGTGGATCAACTTCCAATCCTCTAGAAGAGATAACAAGCCTAAGAGTATGAGTGGGGGCTTGAGAAAGGTACACTTTCAACATAAAATTTTCAAGTTGAAGTGTTTCTAAGACAAGGGGAATTTGGAGAAAAGCAGAGTATGAGTTGAAATCTTTCAATATTCATCATTCTGTCCACAAAATCTTGACGGTTTTATTTATAAGAGAAACAAGATCTAAGAAAAATAAAATAATAATAAAAATTATCTCTAAATTGAAGTGTAAAAAAGATAAATATTATCCAAAAAAAATCTGATAATAAAGCAGTATGTCTTGATCGGACAATTATCATTAAATGATCTTATAACTGCTGGTTAAAATTGTCAACTACTTTTAGCATTTTGTGTTCTCTGATTTAAGTTACACTAGTTGACAATTCTTAAGCCTTTTTATCAATCTTCTTGTTCTTAAAGATTCCTTAGCCCTTCTTGTGAAGTTTTCATGTACATAAATCATCAGGGAACTGCAAGGTTATTGTACAATTCATTTGGTTCTTCCTTATGGTTAATGCCATTCTCAAAGTACTGCAAGACCGATAATGTATATTGGAAACACTTCTTTGATGAAAGGGGCAATCATCAATACTCACATCATTGTGATGATGTGGAATATCGATCAAACTACTCTGGTTGGCCCACCGACGTCATAAACATTGAGATTCCCTCAATTAGAGGTTTTATTTTGTACAAATCTAAGATTATTTTAGAAAGCAATCACATGAATTCATCTGTTAGTCTAATAGTTGTGTTTTTCAGGCAGTGGTGCATATCCATCAATATCTGAAGTTTCTCAGGATGTGATCCCAAACTTGGAATGTGGAAGGCCAACTCAACTTACCTTTTCTGCTAGGGAGGTTTCTGATGGTACCTTCTTCAAGGCAATAGAAGATTTTGACCAAGACAGTGAAAGACTCTTGTATCATCTCAGGAAGTGAGTTGTAAGGGCCAATTTCATGTTTTAATCACTAACTAAACTATGGTTTGTAACAAGTTTTGACCTCGATATCTTCTTTTATCAATATTTTTGAAAATGCTGCAATTTTCCCTTATGTTGCAGTCTTGCATAGGTTAATCTGGTTCACTTGTGGATAATATATTTTCTTTTATTTCGAGCCTACTTCGGGGCGCGTGTAGAAGAAAGATTGTCGGACAGAAGCTCAAGAGTTAGGGATTCATCGGAGGTTGTGTAGATACAAGAGGAGCCGAGCTCTACCCGCGGAGAATGCAAGGGGAGAAGGAAAAAGGGGAGCTGTGCTCAACCTTACCCTAGAACTTGAGGAAGGATGGAGACTTGAGAGAGAAAGAGAATTTGTGCCACTTGTCATATGATCGGCAACTCTCGCTTGTTCTCCTCTTTGACTGCCCAAAACCGGCTATCTCCTGTTGTTATTGCAGATAAGACTTCTGCTTCTGTTCATGGAAGTGGTACTGTGCATCTCTCTTCGTCTTTGCTGCTCAAGGACACTCTCTATGTCCCAACTTTCTCGTGCAATTTACTCTCTGTTCACGCTCTCTGCACTCAGATGAATTACACGGTTACTTTTACTGGCACCACTTGTTCTTTCTCTGATTCTGTCTCCAAAGCTACGATTGCTACTGGGACTGCAAGTGGTGCCCTCTTTTATCTTGACCAAGACGTTTCTCTTTCCGCTTCTTCATCTGTTCAGCTTTGGCATCGTCGTCTTGGTCATCCTCCTTCTCGTCTTATTCATCATCTTTTTCCAAGCCTCCCTTCAGAGGATCTTCCTTTGAATTGTGAGACTTGTCAGCTTGGTAAATATCATCGATCTTCTTTCCCAGCTCAGAAGGGACGTAGTTTTTCGAGTCCTTTTCAACTTGTTCACTCTGACATCTGGGGTCCTTCTCCAACTGCCACTGTTGGTAGAGGCAGTTTGTACTTTGTTACGTTCATTGATGATTTCTCCAGAAGTACTTAACTATATCTCTTGAAAGACCATTCTGAGCTGTACTCTGTATTTGTTACCTTCTATAATGAGATTTCCACATAATTTCATGTGCCTATTCAGGTTATTCGTACTGATAATGCCAAGGAATATGTCAGCCATCATTTTTCTGACTTCTGTGTGAGCAAGGGTTTGGTTCATCAAACAAGTTGTCCATATACATCTCAACAGAACGGCGTTGCTGAACGCAAGAATCGTCATCTTCTGGATGTTGCTCGCAGTCTTACCTTGCAAATGAATGTCCCTCGGTCTTATTGGGGTCATGCGGTTCTTCTCTCTTGCTATCTCATTAACCGTTTTCCCTCGTTTGTTCTTTAGGGAAAGACTCCATTTTTTATTTTATATCTAGAGACCGAACCATTTCCTTTCCCACTTAAAACTTTTGGATGTTCGACATTTGTTCACGTCCCTTCTCCTGGACGTGACAAACTTTCTCCCTGTTCGGTTAAATGCATATTCCTTGGCTATTGTCCTACTCAAAAGGGTTTCGATGTATTGATCCATTTCTGGGCAAACAGTACGTTTCAGCAGATGTTACCTTCTTTGAAGATACTCCGTATTTCTCTCCTACTTCCTCTCTCTTACCCTCTGACACTTCTTCTTCTCTACCTATTATCTCGGCACCTCTGCCATAGCCAGTTCTTTCCTAATCTGCTCCTGTTGCCCCGTCTCTTTCTTTGGAGCTTGATATGTTGCCTTTGGAGCCTTCTGTGCCTGTTCCCGGCCCTTCTCTTTCTTTGGAAAGGCGTTCTACAATGTACTCTGCATCCTATTGATGCTGTTGTCTCCTATGCTCAGCTTTCACTGAATGACAAGCGTTTTGCTCTTGCTAATTCTTCTACTGTCATCACAACTACTTATCAAGTGACCCTTGCTAGTCCTCAGTGGAAAGCTGCTATGGATGAAGAAATGAACACGTTAACTGAACGAGGGACTTGCACTCTTGTACCCCCATCTTTGGGCATTGATGTGGTTGGTTGTCGGTGGGTATTTGTGGTGAAATATCTTCCCGATGGATCGGTTGATCGCTATAAGGCACGACTTGTTACCAAAGGATTTACTCAGACATATGAGGTGGACTTCTTTGATATCTTTTCTCCGGTTTCCCGCATCAACACTATACATGTTCTATTCTCTGTAGCTGTTAATCGCGACTGGGAGATGTCTCAATTTGATGTGAAGAATGCTTTTTTCTATGAGGATTTGCAAGTGATAGTTTACATGGAGCAACCTCCAGGGTATGTTGATCGGGGGGAGTCTCAGGTGTGCAAGCTTTAGAAGACAATTTATGGCTTAAAACAGAGTCCACGAGCTTAGTTTGACAAGTTTAGTTGAATTGTTTCTCTTATTGGGTTCAATCGAAGCTCTGCTGATCATTCTCTGTTTATACGCAAGACTACTAAAGGCCTTGTGGTTCTTGCTGTCTATGTTGATGCCATTCTTCTGACTGGTGATGATAAAGAAGGAATTGATCTAGCCAAACGACATCTTCAACAACATTTTATTACTAAGGATATGAGAACTCCGAAGTACTTTCTGGGAATTGAGATTTCACGGAAGAGGAACTCGGTGGTCCTTTCACAGCGAAAGTATGCACTAGATCTCTTAAAGGAAATCGATCTTCTTGGCACGAAATCTGCTCGTTGCCTAATGACGGTTGGAGATTATAATGGGTGGACTGGAGATTCTCCTCTTCTTCCAGATTTCACTTTATACAGACGTCTTGTAGGCAAACTCATATATCTGACTGTTATTAGACCAGATATCTGTTATGCAGTTGGGATGGTCAGTCAGTTTATGCAGAATCCTAGAGAGTGTCATCTTCGGTCTGCCATGGAGATTCTGGAGTATGTGAAAGGGTCTCCAGGAAAGGGCTTGTTGTTTCAGAAGAATGGTCATCTGAGGATTGAAGCATACTCTGATGCCAGCTATGTTGATAACAAGGAAGATAGAAATTCTACATCGGAGTTTTGCACCTTTGTAGGATGAAACCTTGTTAGCTGGAAAAGCAAGAAGCAGACAGTGGTTTCAAGCTCTAGTGCTGAAGCTGAATATAGGAGCATGACCTCAACTACCTGTGAGTTGAAATGGTTACGGGCGCTTATGCTTGAATTGGGAGAAGTCTACGATCATCCTCTTCCTATGTTCTATGATAACAAAGCCGCCATTTACATATCAAAGAATCCTGTCTTTCATGAGAGGACAAAACACATTGAGGTGGATTGTCGTTTTATTAGGAAAGAGGTGTTGAAGAATCAAATCTGTACTCCCTTCGTCACTTCTAACAAAGAACTAGCCGATTTTTTCACAAAACCAGTTTCGGCCACAGATGTTTGTAGCAAGCTTGACATGATTGACATATACGCTCCAGCTTGAGGGGGAGTGTTAGAGCTTGATGGTTAGGAACTCTAGTCGGGCGGCTAGCAGGTCAGGCGGTTAGTCCAGGTGGTCTTGTTCTCTGGAAGCAAATCCCAGCAGATGCGGTCTGAGGGCTTCCCGCATCTGCGGTTTGGTGGTTTTCCGCTACAGTCGGTCTGACAGCTAGTTATGCGATCTGGAGGATTGCCCAGCGGACTGGTCTGGTGGCTTGTCTTAACAGTTGCGGTCTGAGGGCTTCCCACAATTGTGGCCTGGTGGCTTACCGTAGCAGCGATCTGGAGGTTAGTCGCAGAGCGGAAAGGATGGTAACCGCTGCTGCGGACAGGCGTCTTGCTGGCGCTTAGCAAGAGCGATCTGGCAGTTAGCTGGCGGTTAACAAGAGCGATCTGGCGGTTAGCTGGCGGTTAGGCGGATAGAATTGGCGGATACTTTTTTAGTCCCACATCTCTTATTGTATTCTCTCATCTCACCCGTTTCATATAAATATGGGGGCATACCTATTCATTATCTATCTTTTTGGAGCAATAAAATTTACGGTTTATTTACTTTTTGCCGTCTTCTCGCTCATTTCTCACACAAACCATCATAGTCGAGCTTCTCGCATCTTCTCTGCAATTGGTGCCACTCCCGTCTTATCTTTAATACATTCATTTCTAATTTTATTCAGTCTTGTGTGTCCACACATCCACCACAAGGGATGTGTACATAATTCATTTCCTAACACTCAGAACCATGGAGCGTCGCTGGTCTAATTGCAGTATGATAAAACTTGCCTTTAAGTTTTAAGGTTACTTTTCGATCACATAAAATCCCCGACGTGCCTCTCCACTCCAGCCAACCTAAGAATTGAAAAACAAAAATTATAACAAACCCAAAAATCTAATCATACAAAAATTAATGAGGGAAGAATTGAAGTTATAAAGTATGAAAATAATGCCTAAGGATTAGACTGCGATCCCTTGTGGTTGTAGAATATGAATAAAGAGCAGAGAGGTGGTGCAAGGAAAATCACAACCTCTTGAGTTGAAAGGGATCATTAACGTTTGAGGTTGGAGTAGAAGAATGAAGAACGTATTGAATAACATGAGTCAGGTAAGCTAAGTCAAGAGAAGAGCAGAAAAAGTAGTAGAAGAGGAGCATTATCTGAGATAAGGCCAACATTCAGATGGATATCCTCCTTTATGACCTGATTTCTATTTGTATGAAGCTTTGAACCTAAATATCCTAAACCCACACTCATTTGGATGTGCTGAATCTATGAACAAGTTTGTTGAATTATTAAATAAAAAATCTTGTATGCTGGACAAAGCATACTTGACAGGAAAACACGAAGAGCTACATTACATATGTGGTCTGCTCTTGCCACTTCTCTTCAGAGACGCACTTCATTGTACTTTTAGCAACATTCTAAGACATTGCTTTAATAATGTTTTTCTTGATTTGATGTGTGTAAATTTCTAAAGCTAGTTCTCCTTTTGTGTTGTCGGCCCTATTACTTGTATATTGTTGGGGGTAATTCGTAAGGCTTCAATATCTCATCGGAGGTGGTGATGAAGGCAGAGATACAAGGGAGCCGAGCTCAACCTATGGAGAATGCGAGGAGGAGGAAGAATGAGGGAGCTTTACTCAACCCTATTTCTAGAATGAGGATGATGAGGAAAGAACTAGAGAGGAAAAATAGACTTTCATGATTTTCTTTCATATCTCATTCTTGACCCAAATGGCCCTTAAATAGAATTACAAAATGACATGCTCGTAATAAATTTGAACATTTGAACTTCTAATAAAAGTACATATGCAGGACTCACTGACCTGATAATTAAATGATGCGATATGGGTCAACATGAACATAAAATTAGACAAAATTAAATAAGATAATTGGTCGAGTGTGACCATAACAACTCCTTTCACACATTGTTTGTAGCCATTGTGAAAACAATACTAGTAAGAAAACAAAAACACGGGTATTATTTGGGTAGGTATTTACACTTCATTAAATTCCTCTCTTTTCTCAACTCTTCATATCCATTGCCATGATTGTTACAAAGAAGACAACAATAATCCACTCAACAGCCAGGAATTTCTGGTTGCAACAACATGGATTTATATGTTCATAAGCATGTGTTACTCCATTAGAAATGATCCTAAAGTTACGTAAATGCTGCCGTCTCCTTGTTTCTTTGATATTGCGTGATGTTAGAATTATACCTTATCTCATTATATATCTTATTGTTTTGGAATCAAAATTCATTTCATAGGATCTCAATAATTCTACTATTCAATGTAGTAAACAAATTTGAGATATGATGCCAACTTTGTTCATGTCTTGAATGCTTATTTTGAAGCCTTTGATGAATACTTCAAGTTCTCAAGTTTTGGAGGTTTATTTAATGTATTTAGCAAGTTTGGGATATGCTGTCAGTGTTGTTAAATGTTGGATGCTTATTTTGAAGCTTTCTTTAAGGAATTTTGCTGAAGTTGTTACCAGGTACTACCAAGGTGATCCAGTGTTAAATCCCCTAACACCTTGGGAGAGGCCTCCACTAAAGAATATATTCTGCATATATGGTATCGATTTGAAGACTGAGGTACTTCCAAACATGTCTCTACTATAAAAATATTTAGATATTTTACCATCGTGATCATGTATAGTTTCAATGTCTTTAGAGTTAACATTCCACCAGTCATGAGCTTTCCACTGACAATTTACTGTTTTATATTATATTTTACCACCACGATCATGTATACTTTCAATTTATTTAGAGTTAACATTCCACCAGTCACGCGCTTTCCACTTACAATTTACTATTTTGTATTCTATTTATTTAATGGATTAATTGGAAAACTTGTTTGCAGCTACATTTGTGCTTGTGATGCTAGTTCATACTGTCTTATGTAATACCTTTTTATGTTCTAGGCTGGCTAATATATGAACTTGAAAAAGGCGGTGCAAAAATGCATGCTCTTAAGTTGTAAAGTTTTGTTTCTAACCTAAACAGGATGTTGGGTTTGGTTTATTATGAGTTCCTGCTAAATGAGGTCTATATTAGAAATCAATATAGTGCACTGCCATGTAACCACTTTAGCTCTCAAATTCTTGGAGCAATTCAATCAGACCAAGAATCGAGTGGATTGTGATCTTCAATTAAGAGGAGCTTCTTTATTTTATTTTGGAATTATTATGTATTTTTCGCATTTTATTTGTTTTCTTTTAATTATGTATTTGTTTATTTATTTTTACCCCTAGCATATTTAAGGCTTATGGTTGTATCAGTTCAATAGTTTTTGAAGGTTTGGAGTGTTTCAGTTTTTTTTCCTTTGTTTCCCTTATCTTGCGTTTTCGGTACTTCTGGCAGGAATTGTGCCCCCGTCATGTTATATAAGAGAACGGATTCTGCGTCGATTATTCAGAGGCTAGGTCACTGGTGGAGCAAGGTAAATAGTGGATCTTCATATTGGTACGTACATGTATTCAATTGCCGAAGGAAGGTGTGTGAAGTTTGCAACAAAGGCCTTTTTCCTCTCTCAACAATGACGGACAAGTAGAAACTGCAGGAACCTTCTTCTTTCATGTTCAATCTGTGTGAGGAATTGAAGAAAGCTCTAACTGCTTGATGGTGGATCTGTGCGCGGAACTACATGGAGCTTCTTTGATGGGAATCGACCGCATGTTCGTGATCAGAGGAGATCGGGCTACCACGTAGCGGGACCCGCTTTTGCTGATTTGTCGGATATTCATTGATCGGGTCGACGATCCGAGACCGCGAGTGCGTTCGGAGCGTCCCTTTTCATTATATATATATATATTCATATTTTTTAGAGTTGTATTTTTATTTTTTAGGACATCGGGCGTAACGGACAATCATAACTGTTCACGCCGGGTGCCCAACCGTCCCTCTCGTTATAAATAGGGGTGGATGTTCAGGTTTTCATTTTCATTGCTAATTTTATCAAAAAAAAAATTTCCGCTATTTTGTGAGAAATTCCAGATTTTGGCAATCATTAGTAGTGCGACGCCACGAGCCCGAGGTACGAAGCTTCAAATTACTATTTTAGTTATTACTTTTTCAATTTACTGTTCATCATCTTTATTTCCCGTAAACCAGCCCACGTTTCACTATTTGCTTGAAGAAAACCGCCCAAATTTCCTAGTTAACCCACGACCAATACTTCTAGAAGCAGAAAACAGCTGCTAACTTCCCCCAAATTCCACGATCCTCTTCTTCCGAAGGAGGAAACCACTAAGTCCCGTACTGTTCTTCTTCCTCCAGTGAACTTCACCTTCCACGCGCCCGGTTTCATGCCATTTTCCACTCCCAGATCTCCCCCGCCAACGGGACTCACAGAAGCTGCTCACCTCTGCCTGTGAAAGCTTTCCGTCGCTGGTTTGCAGTAGGCCTTCCCTCGTCTGAGTTGCAACCTCCTGCTGTCATTAAATCTTCTCCCAACCACAGCTTTCGCGTAGTCCTACCTTTCCTCTTCTGTTTCCTGTAAGTTTTGTCGGCTGTTCATCTTCTTTAACAGTCGCTGTTCCTACGTTCTTCTATTCAATTTCCCGTGATCCTATCACATTTTCCCTTCTCTCCTTCCCTTTTTTCCTTGTTATCCTTCATGTGAACCCGCCCAACCAACACCTTCCTCACTGTTATAATTTTATCCAGCCCCTATTCAGCCGTGGATCCACCACCACTCCTAACTGTTCGTTCTCAAATTATTTATTATTAGGGCAGCCGCATTCGTCTCGTGAAGCCACGCCTGTCTCCGGATTTCACATGCTTGTGAGTATTATCGTTTGCGCTATATATTTTGTATTAAATATTGTGTTAACATTTTATATCTATTTGTGAATTGGACTTGTTGCGTAGTTGTTCGTATTTTCTTTAAAATCATATAAAATTATTCGTCCAAGTTGTGGTGACAATCTTCGGTTTTAGAGAACGTGACATTGCTTGTGAATTTGAACGTGTTGTCGAATGTTGTGTTGAATGGCTAGCTAATATAATTTGCATTTGCTAAAAATTTATATTTTCTTGAATAATTAACATGCACACATCATTTAAATTGAGCGTGATTGCATTTTTCCCGCACACCCACGTACGGTTGCATTAGCATGTCAGCACAGTCACATTTCTCGTCGCGCCGTCCCGCGTTAATTTGGTATCAGAGTCCAGGTTAAAGCTTTCTTTAAAATACGCGAGACTACATGTTTTGTCACCAATATCCTATCATCATGGTCGTCACTACGCTAATCCTCTATTTGAGGATCTCGAGTCCACTTACACCCGCTTCCATAGAGCCCCATCATGGACATCTTTACGATACCTCGATGATTATCCTCGATCACCGTAGATGACTTCTAGAGATCGTGTTGATCCATCAATACGATCCCACCATGTTTGATATGATCATTAAGATGATTATCGTCATACTTATCCCCGCACTCGAGTGGATCCTATTGATTCTTTGACACAATATTATGATGATAGAGTTCAACATTGCTCAGGTCATCGACACCACATCTCCTCTATTTGAGGAACCTGAGTCTACATATGCACAACCACCACCCCACGTTCGTAGGACCCATGTCCACCCACGAGTATGACGTGATTATGTTGTGGACGATCATCTCGATGAGCCTCAAAAATTCTATAGAGGTCACTCTGATTTTCCTAGTGTTCCGAAGACGGACACGACGGAATCCGAATTTCAACAATGGGTACTTAGGATGTTTGATCAATTAGATGCACAATTTGATGACCTACACACCCGCATTGTCGCCATTGAGGGTCAGTGAGAGGCTGAGAGCGCTCTACTTCCCAAGACAGAGAACTTCACCCACTCCATCTGATATTCTTCTACTAGAGACAGAGCGGGTTTCCCTCCTAACACAAGATGCGTGGAGTCAATTCCCACGAGAGTTTGCTCCACTTGGAGAACCTGTTCTCGATTCTTTATCAACTAGCTCTCTATTGAGTGGAATTTTCGCACACTTCACCCGATGATGCACCGAGTCACATCAAGATCGGGAGCCGAGAGCTTAGTAGTGATCTCGAGGTAGCCACTTTTCCCCTTTATGGGAGCTCGACCCGTTTTGATGGCTTGCTTTTGGAGGACCATCACTCGACTGATGAGTTTTTTGACGACCCCCTATTGAGCCTCCAGATGAGACACCTCGCCCTTGTGTGGATGAGATTCATGTGAGTGCCACACTAGAGTCGCCTTATAGTATCGATGTCTACGATTTTCACTTTGATGATCATCGTTTATATAAGAGAATTTTAGATATTTTTGGGGCACATGTAAGTATTCGTCGTATTTGTGACGAATTTTATTATACCCTCCCGGAGAACCCCCGGATGAGCCATGTGTCAATCCATCGCTCATTTGGAAGATATCCATCTTTAGTAGGATATTCGAGTTTGAGAGTGCGTTCACCGACTATGTGATCTTTTATCCTCCCGCCTGCACTTGCAGAGACAGTTCGCACACCACATTGACACATCTTTTCACTGATGACTTGGATGTTCATTGGAGTGTCCATCACCCCCGCGATGAATTCTTCTATGATCCACCTCCTGAGCCTCCTGATCATGTACTTATATCAGGAGTTGTTATTAGTATCTAAAATCACCGGTTTGTGGAGTTATTCATGTTAGTAGTTTATCTTTTGCATTTGTTGTTTGCTTATTTTCATTTTAGTGCATGATTCATTTGTGTTGTGGGAGTTACACATGTTTGTTTGCATTATTTGTATGAAATTACTCCGGAATTAAACACTATTAGCAATATTAAATTATATAAGGCATGAGAAGATATGCACAAGCGTGCACAATATTTTCGGGTGTGCGAGCATGTCATGATCAAACTTTGCAAGGAGGGACTCCAAAAAGGGTCCGTTACTAATCTACAACCTAAGTGAATGAGTCTTTATAGGTTTATAGAAAAGGTTGATAGTTTTACTTTCAAGACCACCTAAACACCTAGAGGGGGGGTGGAAATAGGTTCTAATACTTGTTTTAACTTAAGGCAGAATATAACTACAGACTATAAGAGAATTCAGCAAACACTGCAGTAAACACAACACAACAATCACAAATATGCACACATCACAGATTACACACAGATTTATAGTGGTTCCCCAAGGTCTGGGTACATCCACTTTCCCCCTTCACCTATCTAGCAGTGTGCTAGATTCAGCCTAACTTCCACCTTTATCTCAGATCCTCAGATCCTACAGCTCAGAACCTTGAAAGGTCCCTACAACTCAGAACTCTGAAAGGTACCTACAGCTCAGGCTAATAAGCACTACCTCAGCCTTTCCATAAGGCCTACAACTCAGAGAAATACCTTCTCCTACACTCAGACATAAACAGCCCTACCACTCAGAGAATAAATCTCCTACACTCAGTCTTTATAACATAGGCTTACAACTCAGATCTATAAAAATAGATCCTACAGAATTTGAAAAAGAGTTTATATTATCTTGCCCTTGTTGAGAGAGAAGGAACAAGACAGCACTTGATCAGCTGATGGATGAAATCAACTGGATCTTAGCTTTCTTCAAAGCTTCTTGAATCTGAACTTAGTTGAGTTGATTTCCTGACAACTTCTTGAGAAATCTGTGACAGCTTCCTTCTTGTCTTTAAAATGTCTGGATCCCTCTCTATCCAACACCTTTGATGATACTTCAGAATTCTTGAAAGAATTCTACTTAGACTGATCCTGAGTGGTTGTACACGTCAGAATGTCTTCTTAGATCTTCTCACAAAGATCTTCTTCTGTGCCTTGCACTTTCTTGATTAGAGGTCTTATCTCCCAATAGATGATTAATGTGTCGTCGTGTGTCTCTTCTTCTTCTGAATCTGTCTATATATATAGACTTCCTCCTTGTTAACCGGCTGATCCGGTTTTTAACTAACTTCTGACAAGTCTGACAGCTTCAGTAAACCGGTTGTAACCCACAGCTGTCAAGTCTTCAAACAGATCTTCTACCTTTGTCTTTGTCAGCAAAGCGTCGAGACTGTCTGTCAGAAAGTGTTGAGACCATCTGTCAAGATGTGTCGACACAAGTGAATTAAGTGTCGACACTGCCTCTGGTGATGTCGACAAAGCTGTCTTGATGTCGACTTAGCTTCATGACACTGTATCTTGAGAATGTGTCGACACAGATGTTGTCGACTCTGCCTCTGTGTGTCGACCCAGTCTTCTGGTGTCGACACAAATGTTGTCGACTAGCAATTCTGTGTGTCGACACAGCCTCTCAGTGTCGACACAGTTGATGTCGACTAAACTTCTGTGAGTCGACACTGCTTCCCGGTATCGACACAAATGTTGTCGACTCTTTTTCTCTGTGTCGACACAGCCTTCTTCAAGTGTCGACACAATTATTTTGAAGTGTCGACACAGCTTCTTCTGGTGTCGACATATGAACTTAGAATATTTTTCCTGTATTTTAGTACATTCTTAACCTGCAAATGTCAACTCAAAATAACATCAAATACACCTTGATGTATATCATTGAGCTAAGTTATGCTTCTTCAAATCAGGTACACATTTTCCAATGTACCTAACAATCTCCCCCTATTTGGAGAAGTCATAACCCTTTTAGCTAATGATATACACCATTTAAGAAAATTTAATATGATGATGTACAAGAACATAATACAACAGGAATCTTTTATAAACAAAACATTAACCACAGATTCATCACAGAATAAAGATGAACATGAAGAAATGATTACAGAACAAGGTTTTGTTTATTCATTTAGAAATGTTTGTTACAGCTTGTTTACATTGATTGGATTAACAAACAAATCATTACAAAACATTTGAAAGAACTGATAAACTTAAACTAAGACTGATCAGACTCCTGGATGACAATTCCTTTTCCTGATTGAATCTGAGCCTTCACAGTAAGTTCAGCAACATCAACAGGCTTTTTGCCTTTCAGTTCAGCTTTCTTTTGAGCTTCCTCCTTGAGCCTTTGCCTTTCAAAGTAATGAAAGGGCTTGGAAAAATACTTGCTCGGCTCCTGAGCGTCAGGTGGTAGCCTCCCCATCTTAGCCTTTCTTCTGAACTGTACTATGGCCTCCTGCCTGGCCTCATACTTTTGCCATTCAATTTCATTATACCACTTTCCTCTTTCATGCATTTGATCCTTCACAGCCTTCCAAGCAGTTAGTATAATGTTCCTTGA
Source organism: Platanthera zijinensis (assembly GCA_039513925.1). Taxonomy (NCBI): domain Eukaryota; kingdom Viridiplantae; phylum Streptophyta; class Magnoliopsida; order Asparagales; family Orchidaceae; genus Platanthera; species Platanthera zijinensis. The sequence continues at coordinate 114,876,008 of CM077089.1, read as the reverse complement.
GGTGGGGCTCCACTGCTCAAAATCAGGTCTTTGTTCAGCTTGCTCTCTAAATCTCTTCTTGGATAATTGAACATCTTGTTGATCTTTCAAATTGGCTCCTGACTGATCTACTTTTTCAATAATTACATTTGTAACCTCCTGTGGAGAATTGTACATTGCCTGCACTTGCTGATGAATCATTTCAAAATCAGCAGGGGGTATATGACTTGGGCAACCTCAGGTTGATTGCCTTCAAGTAGACCTTGTTGTATTCCTGACTCAGCAATTGCATCATCATCACACAATGGTGGATATCCCAATGTGGCTCTGACACTGTTGGTAACCCACTTGGCATATTCTGAGCCAGCATGGATAAGTACCCTCTCCCCCTTTAGGACTTCTCTGGCAACATGATCCCTAAGATCATCCTTCTGAAACCTTATTTGTCCATCAAGAAAATTCACACCCTCTTTAAAGAATGATTTTAATTTGAGAAGCTTGTCAGATATTTCTTTCTGTGAGGTGGTGATAGCAGTTTGAACTGAATTCAGGGCATCTTTGAGCTTTTGATCAAAGTCTTCCATATCTTTAGTCCTTGCAGCAGTCAGCTTTGTTGCAGTATCTTTTAACTCAGTGAGAATTTCATTGTGAGATTCAGTCAGATTGTCATTCATTCTCAGCTGATTTTCTAGAACATATCCTTGTTTCAATGCAATGTCATCCACCTTAGTAAGGATAGTTTGGTGTTGTTGAGCTAGATATACCACAACATTACCTCCCTTGTGGAAGCAATCTGTCATCTCCTTTTTATTCAGATTTACCTCAAATCTGATTGACTTGATGTCTTGGGCAAGATCAAACTGAAGTGACTTATTACTTTCATCTACATATTTTTCCAAGGCTCTTCTTTGCTCATCCATCTTTTCCTGCAAGTTCACCATGAACTTATTGTAATCAAACTCAGTAGGAGATTGGTGACTTGCAGTCTGGATAACTTGCTTATAGCTTTGACTTCTTCTCTTGAAGACCATGAGCTTCCTTTTCTTAGCCTCCCTGGCTTCTTCTGTCTCAGATTCTGAAGAACTTTCAATATGAACTCTTTCAGGAGGTGTTGTAGGAACTTCTGTCTCAGTGACATGTTGTTCTTCCTCAACAATCACTCGCTCCCCCTCAACATCTTGCTCCTCCTCAATCCTATCAGTAGCAATTCCATCATCAGGAAACAACTCATCTAGAGTGAATTCCTTTTGTGCTTGAGCAGAAGATGAGTCATCAAGGCTAGCAGTGTTCAAATCTTCTGATAAGTGTACTCTTTCTTCCACTTGTACTTGTTCAGAAATTGACTCCCCCTGCAACTGTTCAGGATTAGAAATGTGCTGGGCAGGAGAATGAACTGGCTCCCCCTGCACCTGTGCAGGTAATGTTTCTTTCTGGACTTGAGTAGACCCATTCTGGTCCTCAGCCTACTCTCTAACTTGTTCTCCTTGAAGTTGTTCAGTGCCCTGATCATGTCCAAGTGATGTCTCAGGTGTGTCCTGCCTGTCCACATCAGGCACCTCTTTGGACAGAACTCTATCCCACCTGGAGAATAATCTCATGTCCATTTTTCTCATGTGATTAATCTTAGACCCAGAAATCTGTTGCATGACCTCTGGAATGAGCCCAGTCAGGTATAGACTCATGATTCTAGCCAAGTTTGGCTTCTTTATTCCTTCTTTGATTTTATCAAACACAACTGCAGACCAGTCTGCGTTAATCTTGTAGAGTATCCTTGTCATGAGAGTGAACATCATGACAGATATCCTATCATGGCCTCCTGGTTTACACAAAATTACTTTTCCTACTATCTCAGATAGAAACTTTCCCTGTTGATTCATTCCATTTCGATTGATGGGTGCTCCAATCTTTATGGTTGGATTCAATCCACACCACTGGAGAGCCTCCCTTGTCTTTGAGGCTGAGACCTCTTCTTCATCTTGAATGCTAGGTAGATGAAGAATCTTTCTTATATTTTTTAAAGTAATTTTAATCTTAGTCCCATGAACTATAGATTTTATCTTGAGACCAGTGGAGTCCAACGTTGCAGCAGTATAGAACTCGACAACTTCTTTCTTCCAAATCTTTGATGGTTCAGAAACAAGGTATTCCAATCCATTGTCAGCAAGAAGAGAAATCACCTGTTTGATTTCTGGCGCGGCATTATCGAATGCAGCCCTAACCAACTCATATCCCTCATTGATGTTGTCTTCAACCTTTGGCGTCATTGGAAAGATGAGAAAGCTTGAGAGAAGAGAAGAGAGATTGTCGACACAGGGTTTTAGTCTTAAAAACCTTGTAAGCGTGTCGACAGAATACGTTCTCAACCTATTTATACCCTCTAATGAAAGAAGGTCAAAAGTCGGGCAAAGACAGTCTAAATGTGTCGACACAGTCGGAATGTGTCGACACAAACTTCTATTGTCTCGACATTAATGATGACTACTTTGTGTCGACACCAATTGATGATATGTCGACACGGGAGATACTAAGTAGTGCATCAGAAATTATGTGTCGACCCTTAGTATAAGAGTCGACACAAAATCTGTAAGTGTCGACACTATTATACTGGATGTGTCGACACTACATTACTGGATGAGTCGACTCTTGACCCCTAGGTGTCGACACATTTTCTTATGTGTCGACACAATTTCCCTGACTAGTCGACATGACTTCTCTGTGTCGACACTTTATCACTGAATGTGTCGACACCATTTTACTTGGTTAATTTTATGGTAAATTAACCTATGGCCAGCATTCCTAATTCAATTTTAAATTTATTGAATTTAGTTTCATCCAGTGGCTTAGTAAATACATCTGCAATTTGATAATCTGTTTTAACAAATTCCAATGAGATGTCCCCTTTTTCTACATGTTCTCTAAGAAAATGGTATTTTATTTCTATATGCTTAGTTCTACTATGTGAAACAGGATTGTTTGCAATAGAAATAACACTCTTAGAATCACACAATAAAGGTGTTCTACTTACTTGAATACCATAGTCCTTTAACTGATGCTGAATCCACAATAGTTGTGCACAATAACTTCCTGCAGCCACATATTCAGACTCAGCAGTGGATATTGCCACACTAGTCTGCTTCTTACTGCTCCAGGATATCAATCTTCCTTCCAAGAATTGACATGTACCTGTAGTACTCTTTCTATCTTCTCTACAGCCTGCAAAATCGCATCTGAATAACCTGTTAGTAGAAAATCTTTATTCCTACGGTACCAAAGGCCTAGATTAGGTGTGCCCTTAAGATATCTCAAGATCCTTTTGACTGCAGTATAATGTGATTCTTTAGGGCAAGCTTGATACCTAGCACAGACACATGTAGCATACATGATGTCTGGTCTACTAGCAGTGAGATATAATAGAGAGCCAATTATTCCTCTATACAAAGACTCATCTACAGGCTTACCTGCATCATCTTTGTATATTGAAATATTTGTTCCCATAGGAGTTCTCATGGTGGAGGATGATTCCATACCATACTTCTTAATTAATTCCTTGGTGAACTTAGACTGGGATATGGAACAAGCCATCTTCAGTCTGTTTTACTTGGAGTCCCAAGAAGAACTTAAGTTCCCTCATACTGCTCATTTCAAACTTCCATTGCATAAGTTTGGCAAACTTTTTGCAAAGGTTGTTCTCTGTATACCCAAAAATTATGTCATCTACATAGATCTGGACTAAGATTATCTTACCTTTTGATTCCCTTAGGAATAGAGTTTTGTCTATTTTACCTCTTGAGAATTTGTTCTCAATAAGGAAAGTAGATAGGGTTTCATACCAAGCCCTTGGGGCTTGCTTTAACCCATACAATGCTTTCCTAAGTCTATAGACATAACCAGGTTTAAGAGAATCTACAAAACCTGATGGCTGCTCTACATAGACTTCTTCTTTTATATCACCATTCAGGAATGCTGATTTCACATCCATTTGGTATACTTTGAATCCTTGATATGCTGCATAGGCAAGGAACATTCTGATTGCCTCCAGTCTTGCTACTGGGGCAAATGTTTGATCAAAGTCAATCCCTTCTTCCTGCCTGTATCCTTTAGCAACCAATCTTGCTTTGTTCTTCACAATTACTCCACTCTCATCCAACTTGTTCCTAAAGATCCACTTTGTGGCAATGATGTTGTGGTCTCTTGGTTTAGGAACTAACTCCCAGACTTTGCACCTTCTGAATTGATTAAGCTTCTCTTGCATAACATTAATCCAGTGTTGGTCTTGGATGACTTCTTCAAATTTCTTAGGCTCCAGTTGAGATAGAAAACTTGAATGCAGGACTGTGCTCAGATTTCTGCTTCTAGTCTGCACTCCTTGTCTTGGATCACCTATAATTTGATTTGCTGGATGGTCTTTTAGATGTTTTGTAGCTGGAGGTAGATTTCCTTCAAGTTGAACATCTCCAGCTCCTTTATTATGCTACACCTCTTGGTTGTCATCAGCTTCTATTTAGTCTTGTACTCCTCCTGGACAGTAGCCTTCATTTTCCAATATTTCATCTGCATTTGATGCTTCTGCAATGGAAAACTTGTCCATCCTTTTGCTTATACCTGTTGGAATATTTGATCTACAAGGCAACTCACTGTTGATTAATCTTGTGTCATCAAATACAACATGTACAGATTCTTCTACAACTTGAGTAGTCAAGTTGTAGACTCTATAAGTCTTACTATTGATGCTGTACCCAACAAATATCCCATCTTGGGATTTGGCAGCAAACTTAGTTAGATAAGACTTGCCATTGTTAAGTATATAGCACTTGCAACGAAAGATCCTAAATTAGGATAGATTTGGTTTTCTACCTTTCATAATTTCATAGGGAGTCTTTTTGTGGCTCTTGGTGATAGAAGCTCTATTGATCACATGACATGCAGTGTTTACTGCCTCAGCCCAGAAATATTCTGGAAGAGAAGTGTCACTCAATAGAGTTCTACCAGCTTCAATCAATGTCCTATTCTTTCTTTCAGCAATACCATTTTGCTGTGGTGTTCTAGGTGAGGAGAATTCTTGAAAAATCCCAAAGTCTTCACATAATTTTGTCATACTTTCAGATTGAAATTCAGTGCCATGGTCACTTCTGATTTTGACCACTGTACTGTTCAGTTCATTCTGAATTTGTTTCACAAAACTAAGTAAGACACTTAGGGTTTTTGATTTTTGTCTCAGAAATAACACCCATGTATATCTAGAATAGTCATCTACAACCACAAAAGTGTAGACCTTCCTACCTAGACTATGAATTGGCATAGGACCAAAAAGATCCATATGTAAGAGGTATAACCACCTCACTGAATCCTTGCTTTCAAGGCTATGAAAGGAGGATTTTGTCTGTTTGCCCTTTTGACAAGCTGAGCATATCCCTTCCTTTATACACTTAACTTGAGGACCATTCCTCACTAACTCTTTGCTAAAGAGTTGACCAATTGTCTTGTAGTTAAGATTGACCAGCCTCTTGTGCCATTTGACACAATGAGATGCATTATCATCAGCTACAAGACAGATAGGAGAAACCTTGTTCTCACATACAAAATCAAGACAATAAACATTTCTCTTTCTATACCCAGTCAATATGACATTTTGATCACTTGACCTTTTGATATGACATCCATCCTTAACAAATGAAATGTCATATCCAAGATCACTCAGCTGACTTATGCTTATCAGATTACGTTTCAAACCTTTTACATAAGCCACTTGAGTGATGGTAATTTGGTTTGAGGAAATGTTACCAAACCCTTTGATGATCCCTCTTTCAGATCCACCAAAGATAACTTTAGGCAATGTTGTCAAGATCGAGATCTTACCTAAGATCGGTCGGCAGTTGTAAGATCGTAGATCGACACGAAACGGTAAGATCTTACTTAGTATACCTAATTTACAGTAGTAGATCAGCCACTGTAACTAGGATTACCCTATTACCATCATATGTATAAGCCAGTAACAGGATTACCCTATTACCATCATATGTGCTGGGCAGAAATCTGGATTTCTGGGTGACAGAAATCTGCCCAGATTTCTGGGTGAAATCCAGAAATCTGCCCAGATAAATCTGGGCAGAAATCTGCCCATTTCACCCAGAAATCTGGGCACAAATCTGCCAGATTTCACCCAGAAATCTGGGCAGAAATGAAGAGCACAGCACAGCACAGCACAGTATTACCTGCACAGCACAGTAGCAGAATCAAGAGCACAGCACAAACTACAGTAGCAGAAATTAAGAGCACAGCACAGTAGTAGAACCTGCCGGAAGTGCTGGAGGGTCGGGCTGCTGCGGGAGTGCTTGGGTCCTTGCGGGATTGCAGGTTGCGAGCTGCGGGATCGAGCGCGATACAGCGATTTACGTTCTTACATCCTAATGGAATCCCGATACAGGCGGAAGGCGGAGCGGAAGGGGGATTTTAATCGTACGGACGATCTTACGATTAAAATCAACAACATTGCTTTAGGCCCATCCTTGACAGATGTGTACTCCTTCAGCAGCCCCTTTGTTCCAGTCATGAACTGTCCAAGTATCATATAGGGGCATGCCAATTTGGACTTACCTGCAATACAAAATTACTTTCACTTAGAACCCAAGTAAGTCTTGGGTCCTTGGTTCAGGTTAGCACCATGCAGCTCTTCTAATTGGTAGACTATTGTTCTTCCTTACACTTGTGTTATGCCTGCAGTCTAAGGCAAAATGACCTCTCTTGGCACAACACCAACATTAATATTTGTTGTATCTAGGTCTAGATATACCCTTGGCAGAAAAATTTCTGTCCAGTGCTGGTGCTGCTGCAGATTCACCTCACTGATTTCTTATAATCATTGGGTTTATGAACATGGGCAGACCTATTGGCATTAACACCCTTGTTTTTCAGAACATCAGTCTTAATATGACCATGAATATTTTCAAGATCATATTTGTTAGAAGGCACTTGTACCTTTCTAAACATAACAGAGACTTTAAGGTTTAGTGGCTGGACAGGAGCTTTGCCTTTTCTCTTGAATTGGGCAGCCCTGGTGTTACCTTTGAAGCCTAATCCTGCCTTACCCTTTTGAGCCACAAACTCATCTATTATAGGTAAGACAGATCTTGGCTTAGAGTAACTAGCTAACTCTTTCTCTATTCTCAGTCTGGCCTCCAGACTTTTAACTTGATCATTGTTATATTTGATTGTGTCCATCTGAATAATAGTTATATTTTTCAGTTTGGTAATCTCATTTAACTTTTGATCCAATACTTTTTCAAACTCAGATGCAGCCACATTAAGATCAGCAATTTCCTGAGCCTGAGTTTTGACTAGGTTCTTGCTTTTCTTAAGAGTCTGCAATAAGTCCCCATACTTATCTATTAACTGATGAACATCTCCTTCAGATTCAGATCCATCTACATCACTTGATGCAGATGTAGCTGATTCTGCACTAGTACTACAAACTGATTTTATAGAAGGACAATGTACCTTACTGGGACCAGACTGATTCTGGCACATGTCTTCTTCTGATCCAGCCATCAGTCCCATACATTGATGATCTTCTTGTTCATAGATGGAGTTTAGCAATTGCATAAACTCATCTTCTTCATTAGCTGCATACAGTCCAATGTATGCTTCAGCTTCAGATTCTGACTCTGAGGAGGATTGATCTATAAGACTCTTCTCCTTCTTAGCTACAAAGGATTTCTCTTTTTTGCCCTTTTGTTGAGTCTTCTTTCTGTCTGTTGACTCCTTCCTATTTTCTGGACACTCAGCCACCACATGTTCAAGTCTATTGCAGCAATAGCAAACAATCTTTGATGTAGTAGATTTGCTGGGCTCAGTTCTGCTCCTCTCCTTTCTTGATGATTTTCTCTTCTGATAGTAATCATCAACTGGCTGTGATGTGGAGGGCTTTGACTTCCACTGCTTCTTCTTCAAGAACCTCTGAAACTGCCTTGTAAAGGCAGCAAAATCTGCATCTGAATCACTGCTTTCTGAGTTCTTATAGTCTGAATTTTCTGAGTTAACTTCAGCAACTTCCTTAGGAGGTGATGGAGATATCCTCCTATTCTTTCTAGTGGCTTCAGCCTGTAAGGCCACAGACCTTTCTCTATGTTCTCCTTTTGAATTCTTTTCTTCCTCCTTCCTAGCCATTAGTTGCATTTCATATGATAGCAACTTTCCAAACAAGGTTGGAGGAGAAATGTCTGTCAGTTTGACCACTTCTCTTATGACACAAATCTTGGTGTCCCAATCCTTTGTCAAGGATCTTAGGAATTTGTCATTCAGTTCATAGGTACTGAAAACCCTTCCATAGGACATTAGTTCATTCACTATCTTGTAGAATTTCTTGTAGCATTCAGTTATGCTATCAGACTTCCCTTGTCTGAAACTCTCATATTCTTGGTTGAGCATAGACTTTCTATCTTGTCTAACTTCTTCAAAACCCTCAATGTAGACAATCAAAGTGTCTCACATTTCCTTGGAGGTTTTGCAGTGAATCAGATTTTGAAATGTGCCATCATCTATAGCACTTACAATAATGTTCTGTGCTCTTTTGTCTAGTGTTGCCAGGATGATCTCATCCTTGGTCATTTCAGAATAACTCTTTGGAGTTTGAATATTTGCATCAAGAACTGATACCTTCATTGGAATGAAGGGGCCTTCCTGTACTGTGATATATATCCTTGGATCAGAAGCCTCCATAAACAACCTAACCCTTTCTTTCCAGATTCCAAAAATCTCTTTCCTGCAGATGGGTAATTTCATTGACCCTAGTTCCTTGCGATTCTCTCCAGAACCCATTTTCTTGATTCTTGATTCTGCCTTAGGGATCTAACTCAGACTGTTAAGTCCTTCTTTGAGTAACCTCCCTCTGATACCACTTGATAGTTTTACTTTCAAGACCACCTAAACACCTAGAGGGGGGGGGGGGGTGAATAGGTTCTAATGCTTGTTTTAACTTAAGGCAGAATATAACTACAGACTATAAGAGAATTCAACAAACACTGCAACAAATACAACACAATAATCACAAATATGCACACATCACAGATTACACACAGATTTATAGTGGTTCCCCAAGGTCTGGGTACATCCACTTTCTCCCTTCACCTATCTAGCCATGTGCTAGATTCGGCCTAACTTCCACCTTTATCTCAGATCCTCAGATCCTACAGCTCAGAACCTTGAAAGGTCCCTACAACTCAGAACCCTGAAAGGTACCTACAGCTCAGGCTAATAAGCCCTACCTCAGGCTTGCCACAAGGCCTACAACTCAGAGAAATACCTTCTCCTACACTCAGGCATAAACAACCCTACCACTCAGAGAACAAATCTCCTACACTCAGCCTTTATAACATAGGCTTACAACTCAGATCTATAAAAATAGATCCTACAGAATTTGAAAAAGAGTTTATATTATCTTGCCCTTGTTGAGAGAGAAGGAACAAGACAGCACTTGATCAGCTGATGGATGAAATCAACTGGATCTTAGCTTTCTTCAAAGCTTCTTGAATCTGAACTTAGTTGAGTTGATTTCCTGACAGCTTCTTGAGAAATCTGTGACAGCTTCCTTCTTGTCTTTAAAATGGCTGGATCCCTCTCTATCCAACACCTTTGATGATATTTCAGAATTCTTGAAAGAATTCTACTTAGACTGATCCTGAGTGGTTGTACACGTCAGAATGTCTTCTTAGATCTTCTCACAAAGATCTTCTTCTGTGCCTTGCACTTTCTTGATTAGAGATCTTATCTCCCAATAGATGATTAATGTGTCGTCGTGTGTCTCTTCTTCTTCTGAATCTGTCTATATATATAGACTTCCTCCTTGTTAACCGGCTGATCCGGTTTCTAACTAACTTCTGACAAGTCTGACAGCTTCAGTAAACCGGTTGTAACCCACAGCTGTCAAGTCTTCAAACAGATCTTCTACCTTTGTCTTTGTCAGCAAAGCGTCGAGACTGTCTGTCAGAAAGTGTTGAGACCATCTGTCAAGATGTGTCGACACAAGTGAATTAAGTGTCGACACTGCCTCTGGTGATGTCGACAAAGCTGTCTTGATGTCGACTTAGCTTCTTGACACTGTATCTTGAGAATGTGTCGACACAGATGTTGTCGACTCTGCCTCTGTGTGTCGACCCAGTCTTCTGGTGTCGACACAAATGTTGTCGACTAGCAATTCTGTGTGTCGACACAGCCTCTCAGTGTTGACACAGTTGATGTCGACTAAACTTCTGTGAGTCACTGAGTCGACACTGCTTCCCGGTGTCGACACAAATGTTGTCGACTCTTTTTCTCTGTGTCGACACAGCCTTCTTCAAGTGTCGACACAATTATTCTGAAGTGTCGACACAGCTTCTTCTGGTGTCGACATATGGACTTAGAATATTTTTCCTGTATTTTAGTACATTCTTAACCTGCAAATGTCAACTCAAAATAACATCAAATACACCTTGATGTATTTCATTGAGCTAAGTTAGGCTTTTTCAAATCAGGTACACATTTTCCAATGTACCCAACAAAGGTTAGGACAAATGCCTACGAGATCGGTTTCCATGTAGATATGGGTATTCATCCCTTATTTAATATGAAAATGTGGCACATTTTTTTGATCCTCTCAAGTAAAAGGACCCATATCCTGAGCTTCTTTTGTTATCTTCCTAGTTACAGCTTGACACATCCCCTATTCATCCTAGACGTGCACCCTCAGATTTTCCAGCATCTCCTATTATTCTAACGGATATCTGGATCCTCCAACACGAGAGGTGAGAGTTGAGAGTATGAGTGATATTGTGATGAGTGCACCACTATTACAGACTGTCCTTCTTGCCTTTACTTGGTGTACTGAAGTGGACACCACTACTACTACACCTTTGATGTTGCTTGTATATTGGAGACTCTTGTTGGATTTCCCCTGATCTTCGACTACAATATATTCATCTTCATTCCTCAGAAATGTATGTTTTTCAGTCGGGGGGAATTGATGGGGTCAAACGCATGTTCGTGATCGGAGGAGATCGGGCGACCACGTAGCGGCACCTGCTTTTGCTGATTTGCCGGAGAATCGTTGATCGGATCGGCGATCCGAGACCGGGAGCGCGTCCTGAGCGTCCTTTTCATTTTATATATATTTTCATATTTTTTTAGAGTTGTATTTTTATTTTTTAGGACATCAGGCATAACGCACGATAATAGACGTTCACGCCGTGTGCCCAACCACTCCCTCTCGTTATAAATGGGGGCAGAAATCCAGGTTTTCATTTCAATTGCTGAGTTTTGTAAGAGATTCTAGATTTCGGCAATCATTCGTGGTGCGACGCCGCGAGCCCAAGGTGCGAAGCTTCGGATTACTATTTTAGTTATTCCTTTTTCAATTTACTTTTCATCATCTTTATTTCCCATAAACCAGCCCACGTTCCACTGTTTGCTTGAAGAAAACAGCCCAAATTTCCTAGTTAACCCACGACCCATGCTTCCGGATGCAGAAAACCGCTGCTAACTTCCCCCAAATTCCACGATCCTCTTCTTACGAAGGAGGAAACCGCTAAGCCTTGCACTGTTCTTCTTCCTCCCGTGAACTTCACCTTCCACGCGCCCAGTTTCACGCCATTTTCCACTCCCAGATCTCCCCCGCTGACGGGACTCACGGAAGCAACTCACCTCTGCCCGTGAAAGCTTTCCGTCGCTGGTTTGCAATAGGCCTTCCCTCGTCTGAGTTGCAACCTCCTGCTGCCATTAAATCTTCTCCCTACCACAGCTTTCGCCTAGCCCTACCTGTCCTCTTCTGTTTCTTGTGAGTTCAGTCGACTGTTCATCTTCTACAACAATCTCTGTTCCTACGTTCTTCTATTCAATTTCCCGCGGTCCTATCACAATTTCCCTTCTCTCCTTCCTTTTTTCCCTGTTATCCTTCATGTGAACCCGCCCAACCAACACCTTCCTCACTGTTACAATTTTATCCTTCCCCTATTTAGGCCTGGATCCACCACCGCTCTTAACTGTTCATTCTCAAATTGTTTATTATTAGGGTAGCCACATTCGTCTCATGGAGCACGTCTGTCTCCGGATTCCGCATGCTTGTGAGTATTATCGTTTGTGCTATATATTTTGTATTAAATATTGTATGAACATATCTATTTGTGAATTGGACTCGTTGCGTAGTTGTTCATATTTTCTTTAAAATCCTATAAAATTATTCGTGCAAGTTGTGGTGACAATCTTCAGGTGTAGAGAACGTGATATTGCTTGTGAATTTGAACGTGTTGCCGAACGTTGTGTTGAATTGCTAGCTAATATAATTTGCGTTTGCTAAAACTTTATATTTTCTGAATAATTAACATGCACACATCATTTAAATTGAGCATGATTGCACTTGTCCCGCACACCGACATATGGTTGCATTAGCGTGTCAACACAATCACGTTTCTCGTCGCGCCGTCCTGCATCATTCTTCCCTACTAATGCCGATCTGCATGCAGGAATTTCACTGCAGGAGTCTCCTTTAATGCTCGTCGAAGGCTCAGTGTGAAGAAAATTCGTGGGAATGTGGTTTTTTCCTGCTCATTGAAACCTTGGTGTGAATAAGCTCATAAGTGAATTTTTTTTTCTACTAGTCATCCAGTTTGATGGAGGTCAGCACGGGTTGGCATCTAAAACGTTCATATTTCATTATATGCAGTGACAACTGATGAATGCCATGCAACAAGTAGATATCACTAGGGTTCGTAGGAAGTTTGGTCGTCAAACTAACATTGTGCAACCCACTAAAGACGGAGTTCTATCCAACGATGAGATTTTTCAGTTTAAAAGGTGGATAAGTGTTCAGATGTAATGTACTAAATCATTATTATGATAGCATGGATGTGAATCCTCCTTCAAAAATGTGTTCTAGGATTGACTCGTCTCAGAAATCCATCACTCTGAGTGGAAAGATGGGGTTATACTAGTATTTTAGTTGACTTGAGTATTCTGGTGGTCAATTGGTTGAGCACACTTGAACCTATCTTTGAATTCAATGATGTGCATGTAGACAATAAGGCGAATCTTGATGCATTGAAGTTGAAGCGTCGAGTTTCAACTTGGTGAGAAAATCTAAAGAGTATTCATGAGCAATGCGGTAAATCTAATGATGGAGATCGACGACGTGGGCCTGCGGTGGAGCACACGTTTTGGGCCTGTTCGGGGCCGATTGACTGGCTTCCATATTTGGCATCTCTGGATCGATGATCCGACTCCGCGAATGCAAGAGGATCAAAATGATCATATCCTAATACAGCTGTGTGAACTCCAAGTAGTACGCCAAAGGAGGATGGTTACCTTGTCAGCGTAAGGAGATCTTCCGACGCAACTGGTGTCACGGCCCAGGCCCGGCTCGATGAGTCTTAATGAGACCCGACTGGTTCAACCGTGAGGGATGTAGCCCAAGTGTCCCCAACGCATTTCTGGCCTGCTTATCAGCGCAGCGCGGTGTTGGCGTTGGGTCTCGAACCCGCAACCCTTGATAAGGAGTCTTAATATCACTCCTCATCACCAACTGAGCTGCAGCTCAACACAGTTGGTGATGAGGAGTGCAGCCCTCACGGTGACAAGGGTTGCGGGTTTGAGACCCAACGCCAACACCGCGCTGCGCTGATAAACAGGTCAGAAATACGTTGGGGACACTTGGGCTGCATCCCTCACGGTTGAACCAGTCAGGTCCCGTTAAGACTCCTCGAGCCAGGCCTGGGCCGTGAAAAAAAGTGCAACCGTGAGGGCTGCACTTTTTTTTTCACAGCCCAGGCCTGGCTCGAGGAGTCTTAATGGGACCCGACTGGTTCAACCGTGAGGGTTGCAGCCCAAGTGACCCCAAATCATTTCTGGCCTGTTTATCAGCGCAGCGCGGTGTTGGTGTTGGGTATCGAACCCGCAACCCTTGATATGGAGTCTTAATATCACTCCTCATCACCAACTGTGTTGTAGCTCAATTGGTGATGAAGAGTGATATTAAGACTCCCTATCAAGGGTTGCGGTTCGAGACCCAACGCCAACACCGCGCTACGCTGAAAAACAGGCCAAAAATGCGTTCGGGTCACTTGGGCTGCAGCCCTCACAGTTGAACCTGTCGGGCCCCATTAAGACTCCTCGAGCCGGGCCTGGGCCGTGACAACTGGTAGTTCTGAGCAGCATTGCCTCAATAAGAGTAGGTAGAATCCGCGCGTCGCCAAATGTCGACGTCTCTTGAACGCTAGGGTGATAGACCGGGACCATGAAAGGTAATTGGAGTCATCGAGACGAATGGTTGTGATCTGAGGAGTATTATGATCATGGTTTCCACGGAGAAAAACCGTCGGAGGAATAACCCCTAATGAGGGAGTGGGAGAATCAGCGTCGCTTGACATAATGGCTCGGGAATAGAACTTCGAAGACGACCCAAGATTCAGGGCATCAAAAAAGTGTGAGAGGAAGATAAATCCACTTCATAAGAACACCAATAAGGGCTGACAATGCCGGAAGAAGACAACCTCTCACTGCATGGAGGATCCAGCGCCGGAAGAGGGACTGAAGAAGAAGAAGGCGAAGAAGAAGGGCCTGGACGGGTGGAGAAGTGCCTGGACGGCGCCAGAAGAAGGAGAGGTGCCTGACACCGAAAGAAGAAGGCGGTGTGCTGGTCGGAGCGTAGTGGCGGCCGAGCGAAACGCGAGTGTTAGAGTGGAGCAACGACCGAGCGAAACGTGGGAGACGCGAGAGATGGTCGGGCAAGCGAGGGATATAAAAATTAGGGCACCAGGAACTTTGCGTGCTCTGATACCTTGTTGGAGCGAAAAACTCTTGATTTATTTCGATATTAGGTCCTCTATATATAGAGGTGATATAATAATAGAGCATAATAAAATGAAACATAAAATACAACAATAAAATACGGCATAATCTAACAGGAATAAATCAGGGGAATGGTAGTAATCTGAGAAGTATTATGATCATGACTCCTACTGGGAGAGCTCACTGGAGGAACAAGAATGGATAAGGGAGCGGGAGAATTAATACTGCTTGACAGAGGGGCTCAGGAATAGAAATATGGAGACTATCCAAAGCTTAAGGCATCCAAAAACAACAAATTACATCGAGCAAACACCGAATCTGAAAGGGGAGGGGAAGTGAAAATCCACTCCATGCAAACGATGGAAGAACAAACAACGCCAAAAATGAACAGGAACATCACCGCATGGAGGAAACGACGTCGAACAGTCACTGGAGAAGAAAGAAAGGGTTGTGAAAGAGCCCTGAAGGAGGACGATCGGCGAAACTATCGTCAGTTTGCAGAATAGACGTGCGAAAAAAGGCGCGCAAAAATTGCGAACTGGAAGAAGCAGACGTGCGGGAGACTGACGAGCGGCAGAGCAGACAGCTGAATAGAAAATGAGAGTTGGCTAGGGAACGAGTGTCGCCTCTTTTTCCGTGTTGAACGAGAGAAATTAACTACTCAATTCGGGCCTATATTCCCTTTTATATACGGAGGCGAATAATACAAAACGAAAAAGGAAAAAAAATAACACACGTAATGCTACATATTGTAACACACGGTATGCCTTTTTCCCTTAATAACACACATTCTATCTTTCAGGAACTGATGAACGATGTATTCCGACCCTTCCTCGATTTTTCTTAGTTTGTTGATATAGTGATTTACAACTCCATAATGGTTGATCACTACCACCACACCATATGCTTCTGTTTTTTGAGGATATTCACCGCTACTAGCAGTTCTTCAAGCGTTTTAAGTGTACCTTTGGCGGGAGAAGGTAGCCTGGCCGAACCACATTGTTCATGGCCAAGTAGTCTCAATCGACCCCGACAAGCTGGATGCAGTAAAGAAATGGTTGCAGCCATAGTACACAGGCATTGTGTAACTTTTCGTGTTTGTTTGATTACTACCGCAAGTTCATCCAAGTTTACGGGTGATTTCCACCCCTGACGAGCCTGCCCAAATAGAACGGATTCTAATGGACACCCAAGGAGACCCAAACATTTCTGTCTCTAAAAGAGGCCATCGTTACAGCTCCTGTATTATATCTTCCCAACTTCATACAAAACTTTAAAGTGAAGTGTGATACTTCGCTCCTGTATTATATCTTCCCGAATTCATGCTAAACTTTAAAGTGAAGTGTGATACTTCGGGGAGAGGGATTAGAGTCACCTTACAATAATAGGAGCATGAATCGCCTTTTTCAGCCGCAATTAGGCGCCCCATTACATGAAGTTGCCTGCTTACGAGTGATAATTGCTCGACCATTGGTGTCCTTAATTATGGAGGCATTACTTCAGTATTAGGACAGACTACTACAGCCTGATGTACCTGTTGGTGAAGAAGTTGAAACTTTCACTACAACACTGGATCGACAACTGCTAGGATTTGACTTCACAGTCAAATATCAGCCTGGGAAGCTCAATTGAGAGGCGGACATTCTGTCCTGCCGTGATGAAGAGGAATGAGTGTTACTTCAATGCTATCAATTATGTGGTAGCCTCTAGCCCTAATTTGGGGAAAATACGGGAACGCATTGAGTCAGACATTGCACTCGTAGTAAGTTAAGTTATAGAGAGGGCATGTTCATACTCGAAGAGAGCTACCATCTCCTACCGACATCGCTGTTGTCCCACTCTTTATCAACATCATAGACAACTTACTTATGAAGGCCTGAGAAGACACTTCGGCGAGTCCAAGGAAGCTGCGCGCACATGCATTGTCTATCAGCAAAATAAGAGCCTCCAGATTCTCCCAACAAGCCTACTACAGTCGCTCCCGGTGCCATCTCAAATATGGGTAGAGATTTTCATGGATTTCATAGAGGGGTTGCTGCGCCCGACAAGATGATATTCCTGGTGGTGGTGGACCGTCTCTCTGAGGGCGCGCATTTCATAGTTTTGTGCCACCCTTATGTAGCGGTTAGTGCGACACAAGCTTTCTTCGAGCATGTCATCTGATTGCATGGGATACCTGGGACCATTGCCTCCGAACTCAATGTGGTATTTACATGCCACTTCCAGAGAGAGTTTTTCTGCCTGTGCTTGACCAAGTTGACCTTATACTCCACATATTACCAATCTAATGAATAGACATAGATCATGATTAAAACGATCAGATGTATCTACATTGCTTATTTAGCGATAACGCCAAATATTGGGTGGAGCACTTGTTCTAAGTTAAGCTCTACTACAACACATCGTTCCACTCCTTGCTGCAAACTACGCCTTTTCGAGTGATTTATGGAAACAACCCGCCGACCATCATTCCAAATACATCGACGTAGGTAAAAGGTGGACGGACGGACCAATTACTCCAGAGCAGAGACCTGATCATAACTTTTGCCTAGGTGCAACTCTTACTTACCCAAGAGGAGCCAAAGAGGTACCACAATAATAAAAACACACCCATGAATTTCTAGGTGCATGATTTGTGACGACCCAGTGCCAACCCACTTTGGACTACATAAGGATCACTGTGGCCTCACTGGCATCGTCCGGGCTGCAGCCCAAGCACCCCAATCCCTCTCCAACCCACTGACGGGTTGTTGGTGGCCACAACCTCCCTTTGATGAGACAAACTCGATAGTCAAGCGCGCATCACAGGGACTTCCCAGGAGGTCACCCATCCCAGTACTACTCCAGCCCGAGCACGCTTAACTGTGGAGTTTTCCAACTTCTCATCACCAATTGAGCAGTTGGAAAACTCCATTGGTGATGAGAAGTTGGAAAACTCTACAGTTAAGCGTGCTCGGGCTGGAGTAGTACTGGGATGGGTGACCTCCTGGGAAGTCCCCGTGATGCGCGCTTGACTATCGAGTTTGTCTCATTAAAGGGAGGCTGTGACCACCAACAACCCGCCAGTGGGCTGGAGAGGGGTTGGGGTGCTTGGGCTGCAGCCCGGACGATGTCAGTGAGGCCACAGTGAGCTCAATTGGTGATGAGAGTTGGAAAAACTCCATAGTTAAGCGTGCTCGGGCTGGAGTAGTACTGGGGTGGGTGACCTCCTGGGAAGTCCCCGTGGTGCGCGCTTGACTATCGAGTTTGCCTCATCAAAGGGAGGCTGTGACTACCAACAACCCGTCAGTGGGCTGGAGAGGGGTTGGGGTGCTTGGGCTGCAACCCGGTAGCGTCGCCTACAACGGAGCCGTGACATTATCATGTTGGATCGTCTAGGGTCGTCACATGATTGACTTTAGCTGAAGCTTCAGCCTCATCGACATCTGACGGTCATTGTTTTAAATGTTCTCTGGCATGTCTCCCGACATGTCATTTTAAAGGGCAAAATGATATGTTTTTTAAAAAATTGGATTATGTTCTTTTGTAAAATATAGGTCAACATGTCCGATTTTTCCGATATATCGGCCGACACGACTTTTAAATATATTGTCCGCTATTTTATTTTATATTATATTAGCAGACTAACAACATATGTTTAAATCACCTATATATTATAATGTATGTTTAAATCGATTGGATTTATTGTTTCGATCTTTTAACGTTTTATTCTTACAACTAATTTTGTATGATTGTTTCATGAATTTTTTATTTCATATTACAAAAAAAATGAAAACATTTATTACATTTATTAGTTGATTGTTTGCATATTTTTAATTGAAATTTATTAGTTTGAAAAGACTTATAATCAATCAAAGAATTTTATCTTTTAAATATTATTTATTTACAATAAACTTATTGTATCAAAATAAAATTAATGTATACTGTTAAATATATTTTACAATGTATCATTTTGTATTTATTAATAATATTTTATCTTATTATATTTTATCTTAGATATTGTTCAATTTTATTTTGTAATATAAATGCCACTTATTTTATCTATTTATTATATATATTTTTTCAATTTTTATAACATATACTTACAGTTAGTATACAAAAAAATAAAAAAAGTATTTATGAGACATGGAAAACCGATATTTTAAAATATCCCCGACATGTCTCCGACTCCCGACATCCGATATCCGACATTTAAAAACTCAATCTGATATGTCGCCGACATCCGATATTTACAACATTGCTGACAGTTGCTTGATGGCTAAGCAATAAACTTCCCCCTCACACTATTGTGAGCCTTTCCAAGTGCTCGAGAGGATTGGAACATTAGGTTATCATCTAACACTATCTGTCAGGTCAAGGATATTTGACATCTTCGACGACTAAAAATATTTTATGGAGCATCCCCAACGATCATTCCTGTGGTTTCATCAGTGTTTGAGGGAAGGCTAGTGTCGAGTCCTCTCAACTCTCAAGGACATTCGGTCCCACCTCATTGAAGGAACTTGTAAGGTTTTTGTCCGTTGGGGCGGGCTACTATAGGAGACTTGGGAGATACTGGAGGATTTCCGGAAGGCATACCCCAACCTCGAGCTTGAAGGCAAACTCAATCTGAAGGAGGGGGTGATACCCATACACTTTCATTGAGCACACATATGACAGGAGGTTGCTTAAGGAAAGGGTGTGACACCAAAATTTTATAATTCTTGCGTTCTATTTTTGTTTTCACATTCAATTTCCGCATTTTGTTAATGCTACTATTACAACATTTTGGTAACATTACTGTTTCCACAATTTGGTAATGTTACTATTTCCACATTTTTTGGTAATGTTACAATTTCCGCATTTTTGATAACGTTACTATTTCCACATTTTTATTAACGTTACTATGCCTGCATTTATTTCATTAATTGAAATATGCTTGGACTCCTATTTAATCGCAGGTTCATGTTAGAACTAGGTATACTTAATAAAATTCAGTTTACTTGGACATCTTGAGGTTTTCGGGCTCCCTCCTCTCCACTTCCGGCTTGCTTTCTTTCATTGACGTCCCACCGCTTCGGAAACTGCATCAAAGATCCACCCACGATCTCATCATAGATTGACATCGAGGATCTTAGGGAGAACAACTTGCTCTATCGTTTTTTTCATCCATCATCTCCCGTCCGATGACTCGGTCGTGGACCAGGGATAAAAGTTGAGGCAAAGGGATTGCTAAAATTGTGTTAATTACTATTGCAAAAATATATGGCATCAGCATATATTTAGATCGATTTCCACCTGGTCTGAGAGAAGATTGAGTCCAAAGAATTGAGGTGTTCCATAATCCATTTATACGTAACAAGATCGGATTCAATTGTATATACTCACTAACTCAATGCGAGTGTTGAAGGTTTTATTTGTCATTGCATATGTTACGTAGGATTCTTAGATACTGTACCTATATGTATTCTTGTATACTCTTAATAGGAATGAAATGAAATAAATTCTCTATTTTTCACTTTAACAATTTTCATTTGAGATAAGCATTGGTTTCATATCCCTCTTCTCTGACTTCATGATATGACTCATAAGCTCAGCTATTTTATAGTCGCACAAATTTGGAAACTCTTTTGTTCTTACTTTTTAATGTAATATGCATTTTCTCCTGCCAATTAACAGTACGGTAGTGCATTCTGAGTTGTTTCAAATGTTAATCAAAGATATTTATTTTGGGAAGCTATTTACTGGTGATACAATTATTATGGTAAATGACATCAAATGCCAATTATACTGACTTTTCGAAAGATAATCACTTAACTTTATATAACAGGTGGGATACTATTTTGCACCTAGCGGTAAACCCTATCCTGATAATTGGATCGTAACCGATATTGTTTATGAACATGAAGGGACACTATTTTCAAGGCAAGTTTTATGCATACTCGTTGGTTATTAGGCTATCTACATTGTGTTTGCTAATTTTTGGGTGTACATTTCTTGGTTTTTTTTATGTATTGTATTTCTCTTCTAATTTCTCCTTTGGGGAGGAATGTCATTATCTTAAGAACAGAATTAAGAACCATGACATCTAATTTATGGCTGAATTCAAGTGATAACTCATGGGATCTTGAATTTTTTGAGTTCATTGAAGTAGTATAGTGTTATGGGTCCGCACGATCCATTATCAGTATATTTAATTAAATGTTGTGTCATGTACTTGTATATTCCCATATGTTCACCTATGAAGCAGTGGTAAGAGTACGAGTAACAGGTATGATACGTATCTAGTACGGTGGTACGTGAATTTAAAAAAAAGGATACGGGTACTTTCAGGCACGATGTTATTAAAATTGATACACACACATATACATACATATATATGCCACATTATTTTAAAAGAGGGAGAGTATAAAACATAGATAGATTCATATTGAGCAAGTAGAAAAAATATCTAATCCTAAAATACATAGTAAATTAACAAAATAATCAAATTTAAATTTAATTTTTCGTTGTTTTAATGATAAAAAGAACTTTAAGTCAGGATCACATTTTGTTACTACAGTTAACAAACATCTTTAGTTGCATTTATGAGACATTTTTTCTTTTCTAAAATATATGAATAAGTTTTTTGTTTATTTTAGAAAAACATAGTCATACCACAAATAATAGAACCATCTATCAAATCCATGATTATCCTCATACTAGAATATCAGGTGTGTCTGTCGAGTATCGAGTACATACCAGTATCGGAAATGTACCCGGTACAGGTACACAACCCTTAGAAAAGTATCTGTGCTTCATAGATGTTCACTTAAATGCATTGTCGTTTATTTGATATTTCAAATATGTTGTTTATAATTCGTGCAGTATTGCAACTTAGTACAGGGACCATGACAGCTTTGTATCATTGTCAGGTAATCCGAAACCTTGTGTCCGCAAATGCGCACACCCTGAGCGAGACCACCCACCGTACCTCTTCAAGCTCTCTGATGATAGGCATCTTCAACTCTAGTCGATCACCCCCGCTCAATCCACTGCCACACTTTTCCTTCATGGTCGATTCGTAGAGACAACTGCAGAGGCTCCCACACCCTCATCTCCGCAAGCAATTAGATTGTTGTTAACTACAGACTATATTAGACGCACTTCGATCACATGTCCTCTATATTTCTCCGCATCCATATATACCTTCCCTCAATCCGTAGATATCGTCGCCTACTCCCTGATTTCCTTCGCCGAAAGCCTCATGCAGTAGTTGTAACCCATGTCTCGGTAATCTCTTTCCTTAGCATTGAGCAAATTTCTTTCCTTGCACTGAGCCCGCTTCTCCAACATGACGATTCCTCGACTTTTCCTTTGTTTTGATTGTTTTAGATTTTGCAATCCTGGTCAACGCACTCAATTGAGTCGCTGCTACTCCGTTTCTCTCGAGCCTCGCATATCTACATCTATACCCTTATACACTCCTATTTTTTAGCATCATTCCAACGAACAACAAATTCTTTATCTTTTCCTTATCGAACCAGCCACTCTACATCGATTTAAACATCTTGATTTTCATTCAATTATTAATTACTTGTTGTAAGGAATTTATTAAAGTTAATTTGTCATGGTGGTGCGTTCCAACGATCAAGGTTATCTGCAAGATACTGCAAATAATGTGTAGGTATTAACAACCTCAATGGAAATGACTCAATGAACGCTAGCATTGCTCTCGAAGCTCTTGAAACTGTGCCCGAGCGGGTTCCCGATAGCGCTCAAGGGTCTAATCAAAACAACAAACAAAGAGTGTCTACTAATCGGTGATGGTTAAGACACAACGTTGTCAGTCCCCACAGTCTCTATCCAACCCATGATTCTCCAGCTGCAGATTCTGTTGGCTTCGAGTTCCATTTCACCTATCCTATCAGCCACTCTCGATCCATTTTTTTCGACAATTGCTCACTAGCCGGCTAACCACGTCTGATCCTTCGCTCATTCTCCATATATTACTTTTGCTTACTACTAAACTGACATTGCCACTTCCGATCATCAATATTCCATTCCTCCTGTTCCTCTTCTCCTTCGACTATCCGCAACCTCCTGGCGCTCTTGGCCCGACTCCAAACCTTTGTGGTCATTATTTCTGATGCACCCTGCGACGCATCATAGCTTTCTCATATATATTTTTATACATTTTATTATTTCATGTACTCGTTTCATTTCATGTACTCGTTCTCAGTATTTTGTGTTTGTTTTATTTTTCGGCTTATCAGTTTGACCGGCCGTTGAGACCATAAATAAAGAGGTCCGGTATTAGTAGTAGTAGGATAGTAAGGGCACACCTAAATTATTTAATAATGCATAAATTTAATATTAAAATAAAAAATTAAAATATTCATATTTGGAAAATAATTTGGAAAGGAGGCTGTTTTAGCTGGAAAATTGTGTTGGCTTGTCCTCCAAGGCCGCCATGAGAAGTTAGGAAGCAAAGATTAAAATTCGTTTTGAGAATTATTATTTTTTTGGCAAGGGATTCGAATCTTTGCAACCATTTAAGGCTTAATCGTGAAGCAAATTGGGGGAATCAGACAAAGTGGGAAATGACAATTCGTTTCCTGCTTCTTGCCGGTTGAATCTTCCCGTGTTCTCCCACTTCCTGTTCGCCGCCGCTGCAACCAGAGGAGGGTTTCCGCCCGAGGCTGTCTCCGAAAGCAGAAGCCGCACCCTCCGCGCCTACCGACACTCGTCGTTGTAGTCCACTACGACAGATCCCCCCCTCGCCAGTCCGCCCTCTATTTCGGATGGCCATTTTGACGGCCTGGATGTCCTGTGTGCTGCCAACCTTGATCTCTACTCCGGCCGCAGGATTTGACGGCGCCGACTAGTCAGCTTTCTTTTTCTCCCTTGCGTGAAGGTTTTGGGAGCGAATCTTTCCTCCTGCGAGTACTTTGGTATTCCCGTTCTCTCCCTTGCGTTAGTAGTAAATTTATGCATTTTACTTGACATAATTTTGGGCTTGCATTTGCGTTCGCACTATTATTAGTATCGTTTATTCATAAGTTGTTGTTTTCAAGTTTTGCCTGTGGCCATGAGAATTCCGTGAAGGTTTTTAAACTTTAGAACATGAGAGAGGTCCACTTGAGCGACGTTAACAAATTTCTTAAAATCCAAAGCGACGAAGTTGATTTGCACGCGAAATCCGACTTGGCCGCTCGACCCGCTTGTTCTCTCAAAATTTCCCTCAAAAAAAAATTTATTTTAGCTCAAATCTAATAATATTTATTTTGAAAATCCTAACTCTATTATTTTAAAAAAAGATTATTTGGTTTAAGAATCCTATCTCCAATCTACATCAGTTTTGTATCAGAGGCCGGTGATTCGCTCCTATCGCGAATCACGCGATCCGTATTAAAAAAAATTTGTTTAATGTCCTTACAATTTAAAATTAAATATTTATTTTATTTTAAAATTACAATTAATTAAAATAATAATAATAATTTAAAATTAAATTTGTTTTAAAATGGAGAAACTTGTCGATCACTTAGAAAATAGTGTAGGGGATCTGACACAGAGTATGAGTGACTTAATGAATGCGGTTGATAATCTCAGCACCACCGTGGGAGGTCTTGGGCACGTAGTAAACGGATTACGTACATCAGTAAACACTATAGAAGCCACCATGCACTTAAATCGAGCACCTATCCCAGTGATCGACGTCGACCTTAACCATAGGCCACTAGAGCATGCACAACCTGAACCACGTAACCTCCCTCGTTTTGATGTAGGGATCAAATTGGACGTTGGTGATTTTGAGGGACATTTAGAACCCGAGGGCTGTTTAGACTGGTGCGAACGAATGGATCGTTTCCTGGCTTGGAAGCAATTGCCCCAAGCTAGCTAAGTTGAGTACGTCACACTTAGACTGAAAGGTCCGCCCTAGTTTGGTGGGGACAATTAGAGCGATCTAGGTTCAATCTATGAATGCCCCCGTTCACTATGTGCAACGAATTTAAAATTCTGCTGTGTAAACGTTACGTTCCCTTTGACTATATGCAAACTTCGTATCGTAAGTTCCATAGCCTACGACAGGACAAATCCACCGTGGATGAGTACATGAATGAGTTTCTTGTATTCCAGTCTCGCCTCGACCCCCGAGAGGACGATGACATGACCGTATCCCGTTATCTGAACTGGTTGCGCTACTCCATTTGGGATCAATTGGAGTTTCTTGATTATAAGAATTTAGGAGAGGTCTCGAGCCGCGCACGTAGAGTAGAAGCCCTAAAAAAGGATATCTGGGAGCAGGTCTATTGATAGAGCCCACCCAATTCATACTTCCACTCTTGCTGACAGGATTGCCAGACCCTCTCCACCAGCAGTACCCACAAGCGCCCCAACACTTCCTGCCCCACCCACTAGAGGTAAGGAGGTTATGAGCACTAGACCACAACTTGGAAAATTTAGATGTTTTAAGTGTATGGAGTCGGACCATAATTCTTCTGAGTATCTGCGACACCACTTCGTCGCCGTCATCGATCCTGAGAGTGAATCAGAACTTGAGTATGAGGTCTTCCTTAGTGATTCCCAGACTAACCCGACCCCTGAGACTGAGTTAGAGAGCAAGTGTGAAGTTGAGGGAGAGCAACCCGACCAGTTAGTATGTGTTCTTCAACATAGTCTCCTAACTCCTAAGACTCCCGCTGACGACAACTGGTTGAGGAATAATATTTTTTGTACCACCTCCCGCATACAGGGCAGTTCTGCTCCATCATCATAGATAGCAGTAGTATGAAGAATTTTTTTTCTCAACGCATGGTAGATAAGTTGAAATTCAAGACACAACCCTTAGGAAAACCCTACAGTTTGTCATGGTTCACTAGCAGTACGATCATTCCTATCACACACCAGTGACTCGTAGAGTTTTCTATAAAAGGATGAAAGAATATCTTCAAGTATTATGCGATATAAAGTTATTATGCCTTGTCGTAAAAGTCAAGAAGGAATCTTATTGCTTAAGATAAGATGTGATATAAAATGCATGATGTGATATAAAGTGTATGATGTGATATAAAGTTATTCTGGCGTGTCGTAAAAGTCAATAAAGGAATAACGTGTATTGTAAGAAAGAAATCTTATCTTATAAGGTAAGATAACGCGTGATGTAAGTTATCCCCTCGAGGGACAACTATAAATAAGGGCCCAGTGTAATGGGCTGAGGCATCTCAGTCCTGACCAATATCTCTAAGCAATAAAGTTTGAAATGTTCTTTGAGTGTTCTAATATCTTCTTATGTTCTTATTCTCTTATTCTCCTGTTAATCTTGTTCCCTCCTATGTGGTTGTACCTCTCACCGTGAGCTGCAATCTTGGTATCAGAGGCAGGTTGTCATGAAAGCTCAAAAAACTTCCCCTTATTTCTTTTAATGATCTAGAGGTGTTCATGATCTGTTCATGATGGTATTGGTATGATTTGTTTATGCTAGCTTGCATTTGGTTGATAGAAAGAATGCTATGTGGTTGCCTTTTTTCAAGGGATCCTCCGCATCAGAAATCTTAAGCCAGAACCTGAGGTAAATTCTTGGTGTAATTGTGAGTTGTGGTCCTAGAAGCTGCTAAGAGCGCGGCTGTGGGTATATGCTTAGATTATCACAAGAATTAGCAACGGTTGTATCATTTGGTATGATAGCAAGCCACCTAAGCACCAAAGGAGATTACCCGTTTCTCTTCATTTTCTTATCCTCGTAACTCCTATAGTTCATCCTCTACATCAAAAAATCCCGACTTGCTCTATAAGGTTGATTACCTCACAGATGATAGTCGGATCCCAGTAACCGACCTTCCCTTGTTAAATCCATACAAAACTTTCACAAAGAAACATCATCCTATTCTCGAGTCTTCAGGCAAGCTCTTACTTCCATCAAGACGCTCACTGTAAGGGAACTTGTCTTGGCTTTAAGGCTAGAACAAGTACCAATTCCTTCAACGGAAGCAGAAGAAATTTTCCCCATACGATTGGATGAGGCACTGCTAGGGCAATGGAAGGCTCAGGGTTATTCCCATATCCATTTTGGAGCTGTAAGAATGACTTTTTTCACGCAAGAAAAGGTCTCCCGGTAGTTGCCTGACTAGCTCTACTGCACACAAGGTTTTAGCAATACAACCATGCCTGCATCGCGACTATTCAGACTACCTTGAATGCTGACAATGTATTTGTGACGTTATTTCCAAATTTCAACATGAGGCTTGATGATCCACTTATCTACAACAACCTTAATGTCCAATTTCAGATTGTTGGGGCACCTCAAGTTGCGGGAACATATGCTGCCACACTCTACTACCAAATGGCTTATCAGGTTCAAAATCATTCTTTCGACCTAAGTTTTCCTCAAGATACAGATGAAGCTCTCTACCTAGATATTGATGCCCGCTCGGGCTCCTCGTTTGTTCATGTCCCAAAATAACTTCTTAAAGATAAGCACATTAAACTTATTCCTGAATCATTGGTCACACACTATGAAAAGATACGTAGAGATAATCAACTGGTTCACTCTGTAAAGTCTTCATTTATAAGAAAAAAGGATGATGCGGTGGAAATTGTATTCAACAGAGAAGACTCATCTTCTAGCGCGTCCCCCATCTTCACCTCAGAGATAAACATGATTGAAGATAAAAGTTTTGGGCTTGATGTGCCAATCCTTTCATTCAAATCCGACGGATCACCCGTCTATCCATTCAAAGATGAAAATGGTCACAGGTACTTTGACGTATGCTCGCGTGGTAAATGTGAAACAAGTTATGATGATGATTCTTATCAAGATGATTCACCCAGAAGGAGAAAAAAATAAAAAGAAGTCGATACAACAACTGCTCAAAGAGCGTTATGAGAAGGGAGATCCAAAAGTTTGATTGCTTGGCGAGCAGTCTGAAAAATTTGACTATTATTTCCTTTATGCTAAAGAATCAGAGATCAACATGCTCCAGCCAACCCCTTATTATGAAGAATTTCCTTTACCGGAGTTCGATGGAGATAGAATTTCCCATACCTGGAAGTTTAAAAATCCGAGCACTAAAAATTCTGATGGATCAACTAAGCATGTATCTCATGCAGAGGTTATGTTGAATTGGCAATCTGAAAATGCATTGGCGTAGAACAAAGTCTTGATGCACAAATAACATCAAGCCAACAAACAATAGTGAAAAGGCTCGACCTCGGGCTTTCGACAATCACCAGAGTCACGATGCAACTCCAAGAGGAGATAACAACTGTGCATCATGAATTAATCCAGTTGGTTCGTACTGTCTCTTTCAATTCACCAATTCTGTCCTAAAAGGAGGCGGAGATAAAGGGTCTCAAAGCCCAACTTCATTCTATCCAAACCCAATAGCAATATCATTTCTCAGGATATTATTAAGCCCCACCTTACTACTCCTATCTACCCCCACTTCCAATATATTCCCAACTACTATCAACTTTCTCCCTGTTTGATCACAATCCTTTCAATAGTGCGACATTCCTCCCAAGGGCTCGCTATAAAACACCTCAAACCTCAAAAAGAAAATCAGAAAAATATTCATCTAAAGAATATTCCCCTCAAGAGTTACCACAACTCAACCTTCTTCTCAGTTTATGGTTGAAAATCCTATATCTTCTTTGCTAAAGCAGATAGCTATACAACCACAATCTTCATCCCTGAGGGAAAACGGCTCTGAAGATTCAAATAATAAAAGTATGTCCCTCAATATTTTAATGGCTGATCCACCTACGGAAGATCCAACTGTTGAAGATGAAGAAACCCACGAGCCTGGTCAAGCATCCCACAAAGGACCCACGTAAGCAGGCCAATTCAACAATGTCCCCTCGAGTGGCTTCTCGTTTGATAATAGTCCACCATCAAAATGGCTGATAGAATCTATAAAATGCATGCTTGGTGCACTGCAGAACTGCTACAGCCGGGAGCGACAATGCCTATCGTCGCAGATAGATTTGTGTCCAAGTTTCATGATAAGCAATGGTGGATTGCTCTAGGAGCATACAAACAACAGATGGTCAAACAGAGTCCAAATGTGGATTCCCTGATCATGCATGTCCACAATGAATTCTTGGGAGCATGGGTTCATTATACTAACCAAGTCAGAGAAGAATACTTGAGCATGAGGTGTTGTCCGTACAAAAGAAAAGATCTGGAAGACCATTATGAGAAGATGTCCAAACGATTCTATGTCATCAATGGAATCGACGATGTCAATTTGAAGCAGACTTTTCTAAATTCACTCCCAGAACCTCTTGGAAACGAAACATCTCGACTCCTCCAAATAAAAAAACATTCCAATCAGCCATACATCCATTGGGGAGCTATACCAGAATGTGCTACTTTCGCTTGAAAAGTTATGTGTTACGCCCCCGCTACGCTTTATGGGGCGTCATTATGTTCGGCGGTGCAAAGGAGCGACGATCAACGGGGCTGAACCAACCGGTTCAGCCCCCACCCTGTGAACCGGCCGGCCGGGGCTGAACCAATTGGGTTCAGCCCCAACTGGAGGGGCCGGCCGGCCCCTCTATGGCCCGGGTATATTTACCCGGGCTGCTCTCATGGATGGTTTAGGTTGGATTATCAAGGTATTCTCTTCTTCCTCTCTAACCCTAATTTATCTAGCCGTCTTCTCTCTAGATCTCCTTCCCCTTCCTATCATTTGGTATCAGAGACTTCGTTCTCCGACGATGGTGACCACGCGGACACAGGAGGAGCTTTCCCGTTTAGAAATCTTGGAGGAAAACTATGGTGGGTTGGCGGATTCGGTAGCCGCGATCGAGAAAGAAATGCGCGCGTCTTCACAGCGAATGGAGGAGCGTCTGGACGCTCGCATGGAGGAATTAAAGGCGCTATTAAAAGGAAAAGGGCCGTGTGAAGAGGCATCCAGCGGCGCACGACCCGATCGGTCCGCCGAAATGTCAGGCACGGTCGATCTAGGTCGTGCGGGCAACGGGGCAGCCGCGGGAGGTGGCGGGGTTGGCGTGGGGTCGTCCCGAACCTGGGGTGCGGCCGCTGATGGCGTCAGGCGGGAGGTCCGACGGGAGAGGGAATCCCGGCTCCGGAGTTTTTCCGCCCGATTCGGTCGCGCAAGCAGGAATCGCACCCCCTAGCGTCCAGGCGGTGGTTCCAGCATGCCGGGTCTTGGCGATTGGGGCCATCCACCATGGCAGCGGGCTGATGGGGGGCCGGGAGCGGCTGTGAGGGCTCCAGGAGGTACGGGAGGCCTTCTTCCT
The DNA here is from genome assembly GCA_039513925.1 of Platanthera zijinensis. Lineage (NCBI taxonomy): Eukaryota > Viridiplantae > Streptophyta > Magnoliopsida > Asparagales > Orchidaceae > Platanthera > Platanthera zijinensis. The sequence goes on along the minus strand of CM077089.1, from coordinate 114,845,996 downwards.
AACCCGCGAGGCGGCGTTCCTCCCGTTAGGTACGGAGGTCATGTTCCGGGGGCCGGTCAACACGTCCCTCATCCAGTTCAACCCCTTCGGGGCCACCCAGGAACGTACGAAGGCTACATGGGTCCGGGACGTCAAGCGTGGTACGGGCAAGGCTGGCAAGGGCAAGCGGGGCCGCGCGCGTACATGCCACCCAAGTTGACACGAATGAACTTTCCCAAGTTCAAAGGAGGGGATGCTCTGGAATGGGTTTAGAAGGTAGAATTGTTCTTCAGTTATCAGGAGGTCCCGGAGGCGCAGTCGGTGCAATTGGCGTCGTTCCATCTGGAGGACGACGCTTTTCAGTGGACTCAGTGGTTCCTAAGAGGTCGAGATTATGTGTCGTTGGCAGATTTTGTGGAAGGGTTCACCGCCCGGTTTGGGCCCCCGGAGTACGAAGACTTTGAGGCGCTACTGCAGAAATTGCGACAGAAGGGGACAGTAACCAAGTACCGGACAGAGTTTGAAAAGTTGGCCAATCGGGTTCATTGGGAGGAGAGGACACTGCTGAGTTGTTTTGTGTCCGGGCTGAAGGATCAATTGCGCGATGAGGTTCATGCTTACATGCCGCGCAGCTTGAACCACGCCATCAGTTTAGCTCACATTCAGGAGGAGCGGTTCAACCGGCAGAGAGCCCGGGCCACGGGAAAGCCATCGGCGGCCACAGCTGCGGTAGCACGGCGGGATCCGCCAACGGGTAGCAAGCCAACCGTGACATGGCTTTCATGGAGTGAGTTAGCCGCTCGGAAGGAAAAAAAGTTATGTTTTAACTGCGACGAGAAATTTGTACCGGGTCACAAGTGTGAAAGGGTACAAGTATTCATGCTGCATGAGGATGTGGAAGACGAGCTTGCTCCGGACGAGGAGTTGGAGGAGGACGTGGCATTGACCGAGTTCGGAGTTTCCATACACGCTCTCGAGGGGTGTGCTCCTCCCCGCTTACTATGCGACTCGCGGGACGGATTGCCCGTGAGAAGGTGACTGTTTTGGTGGACAGTGGGAGCACACACAATTTTATTCGTCCAGAGTTGGCCCAGCGAGTGGGTCATGTGATCGATAAGGGGGCTGCCTTCCATGTTTTGGTAGCTGATGGCAGCAAGCTGCAATGCGAAGGGTTGTTGAAGGATGTGGAGTTACAGATGCAGGGCTACCGTGGGTGTACCGACGTCTACCTGTTACCCATTCGGGGTTCGGATATGGTCTTGGGAGTGCAGTGGCTACGTCAGTTGCGGAGGGTCACGTTCGATTGGGAGCACATGACTATGGAGTTCCTTCACGGGGGCAAGCAGTTCTGTTTGAAAGGAATCATCTCTTCGCCAGTAAAGGAGATTTCTCTTCGGAGAATGCAGCGTTTGGGCGAGGAAGGAGGGTTGATGGCCGTCCTTCGGGAAGTTCCAACGGCCGACACGACTCATTCGGAGGTACCAATTCAGTTACAGTCTCTTCTGATGGAGTATTCTGATGTTTTCCAGGAACCGCACACTTTACCACCACCTCGCTTCATGGATCACCATATTCAGCTGAAGGCGGGCGCCGAGCCCCCTAATATTCGACCATATCACTACCCCCATATTCAGAAGGCAGAGATTGAGCGTAGCGTCCGCGAGATGTTGGAGGCGGGCATCATTCGGCCGAGTACGAGTTCTTTTTCAGCCCCCGTCATCTTGGTCAAGAAGAAAGATGGGTCATGGAGATTTTGTGTCGATTACCGGGCCCTGAACAGCGCCACGGTAAATGACAGCTTTCCGATTCCTGTGGAGTTACTTGACGAGCTACATGACGCACGACGGTTCACCAAGCTCGATCTACATTCAGGCTATTATCAGATACTGATGGCACAGGAGGACATCCATAAGACGGCTTTTCGGACTCATGGTGGCCATTACGAGTTCTTAGTCATGGCCAATGGGTTGACGGGCGGTCCCGCCACCTTTCAGGCGAATATGAATGAGACTTTCCGCGAGCTCCTGCGGAAATTCGTGCTGATCTACTTCGATGACATTCTCATCTACAACGCAAATTGGGAGGACCATGTGGGACATGTTGAGCAGGTTTTGGCCCTACTGTGTCGTCACCGGCTTTACGCCAACCGTTCCAAATGCTCCTTCGGTCAGGAGGAGGTGAAGTACTTGGGACACTTGGTCTCCGGTCAGGGCGTCAGGGCCGACCCCAAGAAGATACAGAGTATGCAGTCATGGCCGCGTCCCGTCTCAGTCCGCGCTTTGCGGGGATTTTTGGGACTGACGGGGTACTATAGGCGATTTGTGCGAGATTATGGAAAGATCGCTCATCCTTTGACTCAGCTACTGCAGAAGGATTCCTTTTCTTGGACTGAGGAAGCGGAGACAACTTTTCAGGCTCTTAAGCAGGCTATGACCACCACTCTGGTTCTTGCACTACCGGATTTCACGAAGACATTTGTTTTGGAGACGGATGCCTCGGGTGTTGGCTTAGGGGCAGTTCTGATGCAGGAAGGGCGGCCGCTAGCGTTCTACAGCAAGGCGTTGGCCCCCCGTACCTTGGGTCTCTCCGCCTATGAGAAGGAGATATTGGCTGTCATTCATGTTGTGGCACTGTGACGGCCATATCTATTGGGTCGGCATTTTAAGATCCGCACCGATCACCAAAGCTTGAAACATTTCCTGGATCAAAGGGTCTCTTCTCCTCTACAGCAGAAGTGGGTTACTAAGCTTCTCGGCTATGATTACGAAATTGAGTACCGAAAGGGTAAGGAGAACGTGGTAGCGGATGCCCTTTCTCGCCTGCCGGAGGGTACTCTCGTTCACATCTTTGGACCGTTGGTGGATTCTTTAGCTGATGTTCATGAGGAGGTCATGCGCACGACTACCTTACGTTCCTTGGTGGAGGCTTTGCAGCGGGGGGAGACGGTGGCTCCTGGTTATCATCTTCACAATGGCCGACTATACTATGAGGGCAGAGTGGTTGTTCCTCCCGACTCAGCTTGGAAAACGGTTATGATGCACGAGTTTCACTCTTCCCCTGTGAGTGGCCATGCGGGGGTGCTCCGGACCCTTCAGCGGGCGCGAGCGAATGTCTTTTGGGTCGGCATGCGCCAGGATATATAACAGTTCGTGCGGCAGTGTGAGGTCTGCCAGCGTCAGAAATACGAGACGTCATCTCCGGCCGGGCTATTGGTTCCTCTGGCGATTCTTCAGCAGATTTGGGACACAGTTTCCATGGACTTCATTGACGACCTGCCTAAGTCCAAAGGGAAATCGGTGATTTTTGTGGTGGTGGATAAACTATCCAAGTACGCGCATTTCCTGTCCCTCAGTCATCCGTACACAGGCGAGTCGGTCGCCGCACTTTTTGCACGAGAGATTGTCCGCTTACATGGCCTTCCTCGTGCCATTATTTCTGACAGAGATCCTACTTTTGTGAGCAGTTTCTGGCGGGAACTTTTCCGCTTACAGGGTACCTGTTTACAGTTCAGCACGACACATCACCCTCAGTCAGATGGTCAGGCGGAGGTTCTCAATCGGGGTGTCGAGACGTATTTACGCTGTTTTGTTATGGATGAGTCTCGGACTTGGCCGGAGTGGTTACATTGGGCCGAATACTGCTACAACACCTCATATCACTCTGCCAGTCGGATGACGCCGTTTGAGATTGTTTATGGGTTCCTTCCCCCGACTTTGGGTAGCTATGAGCCAGGCAGCACCACCCTGCCGTCGGTCGATCACACTCTTCGTACTCGCGATAGTATGTTGGCAACCCTCCGCGAGAACCTTCGCCTAGCTCAGGACCGTATGAAGATGCAGGCAGACAAACACCGCAAGGAACGGGAGTTCGTGGAAGGAGATGAAGTCTTCCTCAAGCTCCAACCTTACAGACCGTTATCAGTTGCTCATCGGGGCAATCAGAAGCTTTCCCCTCGTTATTACGGCCCCTTTCGTATACTCAGCAGGGTGGGGCCGGTGGCTTACAAGTTGGCATTGCCGGAGGGATCCCGCATTCACCCAACCTTTCATGTGTCCTTGATCAAGCAGAAGGTGGGTGCCAATGTCCAACCAAGTACTCTTCTACCTGAGGTTACTGCTGCAGGCGAACTACGGCCACTGCCGGAGAATGTGTTACTGGTTAAGTGGAAGAATCGGGGCACGGAATATCGGTCAGAACTCTTAGTCAAGTGGAAGAACTTGTCGGAGGCGCACAATTCGTGGGTGGATTTCCTGGACTTCAAAGAGCTCTACCCCGACTACCACCTTGAGGACAAGCTGGTCCTTGATGGGGAGGGGAATGTTACGCCCCCGCTACGCTTTACGTGACGTCATTATGTTCGGCAGTGCAAAGGAGCGACGACCAACGGGGCTGAACCAACCGGTTCAGCCCCCACCCTGTGAACCGGCCGGCCGGGGCTGAACCAATTGGGTTCAGCCCCAACTGGAGGGGCCGGCCGGCCCCTCTATGGCCCGGGTATATTTACCCGGGCTGCTCTCATGGATGGTTTAGGTTGGATTATCAAGGTATTCTCTTTTTCCTCTCTAACCCTAATTTCTCTAGCCGTCTTCTTTCTAGATCTCCTTCCCCTTCCTATCATTATGCAACCAGAAAAGGTTCTTTGAGCAAATTGAAGATCAAAGTAAGAACCTTGGATCGGCTTGCGATCGCCATGACCTTCAGATCAAGTGTGAAAAAGACAAATCTTGTGCGTGCAGCAAGAAGAAAAATGACAGATATTTCAAATATAAAACGGATGGCGGAAAAGATTATTTCTCCATGAAAAAGAAATGAAATTCCTAAAAAGAAAGAAAGGAAATACAAAATTCTGAAGGTGTTATATATGCAGAAAAAAGAACATTTTACTAAAGAAAGTCCAGACAAAGAAAAAAGTTCGCGATTCATTGCAAAACTCTCTCAAATTGAAGATATAAACAATGACGACATCGAGTCACTCTTTTCTAGTGATGATGAAGTCGGTCCTAACACGATCCTTGCCCTCGGAGTAGAGATATCAGATTCATCTGTCGAATCTAATGATGATATAGTTCTCTTTGATGATAATATATATGCACTCACGACTGGCGACATCCTTCTTTGCCAGCATCTTCTTCTGCGAAAATCCACATTTTCACAGGAAAATGGGACAGACCTATCCCAGTAATAACATTCTTTGACACTGGAGCCGCATCCTCCATCATGAAGCCAAACATTCTACCAAAGGGATGTTGGAACTCCTGCTATAGATCATTCAGAGCAACTAACAGTGACCTCTTCACAATCACCCTGATTCGTAAACCCATCAACATTCAAATCTTTTTAGGATATATTATCAAACATCAAGTCTATGAATCAGAACTCCATGCAAAAGACTTACTTATTGGGTTTGATATCTTACACTCTCTAAAGAGAATCTCTTGAAACAAGGAAGGGCTAAGGTATACAAATCACCTACTACCATGAACGAAGACTCAGCATCTTTACCCAATTGAAATTCTAAGCCCCGTCAGAGACGATATTGCCCACACCTCTTGCGCTGAATCACACACAGAATTTCTACAGAAGTGCGATCACTCTCTATGGAAGAATCCACAATTCTTCATCTCCCTGCCGTTTAAACGGAATGAAGATATCAACCCCACAAAGGCAAGTCACAAAGGTATGAATCCAGATCATTATGCACTTGCTATAAAAGAAGTTGATCAACTGCAGCAAGAAGGGTTAATTGAACCCACAAAGTCACAATAGGCTTGCGAAGCCTTCTATGTAAACAAGAGGTCCGAGCAAAGCAGAGGAAAAACGAGACTGGTTATCAACTACCAACCTCTCAATCATTTTCTTGAAGATGATAAATTTCCTCTAACAAAAAGAGAAGTCTTTTTCCAAAAACTCCCTCAGGCAAAGATATTCTCCAAGTTCGATCTAAAAGCTGGTTTTTGGCAGCTTGGTATTCATCCAGATGATAGACAAAAGACTGGATTTTGCATCCCTGAAAGACACTACCACTGGACCGTTGTAGCCTTTGTGCCAAAAACTCCCTCTGACAAAGATATTCTCCAAGTTCGATCTAAAAGCCGGTTTTTGGCAGCTTGGTATTCATCCAGATGATAGACAAAAGACTGGAATTTGTATCCCTGAAAGACACTGCCACTGGACCGTTGTAGCCTCCGGCTCTTTATTCCAGAAAGCTATGCCAAGAATTTTCCAGCCCATCATGGATAATGCTTTGGTTTACATCGACGATATCCTGCTGTTCTCTCTAGATATTGACTCTCACCATGTCTTGCTCTCACAGTTTCATAATTTGGTCAAACAATACGACATTATGTTATACGGAAAAAAAAGATTATGGGAAAAAACTGACATTGACTTCTTGGGAATGCATATATTAGATAGTCAATGTCAGCTCCAGCCATACATTGCAACCTAATTAGATCATTTTTCAGACGAGCACTTAACGTTCAAACAAGTTCAATAATTCTTGGGGATTGTTAATTATATGACAGAGTTCATTCATGATCTGGTCAAATTTAGAACTTCTCTCACTAATCAGCTAAAAAAAGGCACCACCCTAGAATTAGGCATGTACTAATGCGGTCAAAAAATTAAAGTCTCTAACAAAGGACTTGCCACCACTCAAGATTCCATCATGAGGCAGACGAATCCTTCAGACTGACGCCAGTGATCTTTTTTGGGGAGCCATATTACTTGAAGAATTACATGGGAAACGACGGATCTGTGGTTACAAGAGTGGAGCTTTCAAGAATGGAGAACTTCACTATCACTTCACATACAAAGAGATCCTAGCTCTGAAAAGGGGTATAGAGAAATTCCAATTTCTTCTTATCGGACAACATTTTCTAATAGAGATGGACATGTCAGCATTTCTAAAAATGCTACAGTTCAAACAAAAGATGCTGCCACAGGCCCAACTCTTGCGATGGACAAATAAGTTCTCTCAGTGGAAATTTGAAGCCTAACACATCAAAGGAAAAAGCAATTTCCTCCCAGATTTCTTATCTTGAACTCAGAGGGCAATATCTATGATGTTCCCAGTCATCTACTCTTTTCAAACAACAGAGCTTCCAACACACATTAAAGACAAATTACTTTATTTGATCCTCCAACAAAGATCTCTACATTGTTTGCTCATTTTCCAGAAAATATATATCAGACGATACGGCCTGAATGAAGGTTCTCTTGCCAATTTTTCGTTACATCCCAAGTTTTCTTTTCTCACCATCCTTGAATGTATGGAAGACTTTTATTATGACTTTCCTAAAGAAGCCTACATGGTTCTATTGTATTTCGTAGAAAACTGTCCATTTGGAATTATCTTTGATAAAAGATGACTACTTCAGTATATTGCTTTAGTTGACTTGCAGCCATGTAAGCAGAAACATAAACAACTCCTTAAATTGCTCATCCTATTTGGCAACACCAGCTTTTGACGTGAAAACTTAAGGCCCAAAGGAAACAATCTCAATGACGTCCGAGAATAACAACATATTCTTATTCATTTCAATTGCCAGCAATCTTTGAGCATTACGGATCGTGATATCCTCATTCACAATAAATATTTTTGTGCTTTTTGGCATGAACAAGAATATAATAGCCTAGTTCAAACGCTTGCTCACAAAGTACTCATATGTACCATTAATAGTGTGCCCATCACAAATGTCCCACTGGACCTGCCCATAGCTTACTGGTGTAATCCCATGATCCTTTCACTCAAATATATTGAAGAGATCCAGCACTGTCACTTCCAATTTAGTCTGGAGATGCTTGTTGAACCTCCGCACCCTTTTTCCCACTCCAAAACCTGGGTCAAGGGTTGGAGGGACGGGGCTAATATAAGTACGAGCGGACCGTCTGGGTAGGCGATGTGGGACTAATCTCAACATGCCAACTTTGGGTTCATGCTGGACCGTCCAACATGCCCCCTCAGCGTGAACCTGCCTCTGATACCATGAAAGAACCCGCCAACCCAACAGTTCATCTCAAAACCCAGGTATTGAGATGAAGGGTGGCGGGGTACATGAACACGGAGGGGAGAAAGCTGCAAGCGGTGTGGGATTAACCCCAACCACAGGCCCGCATGGATATTCCGCCAGAGGGGCCCACCGGGGTCAACACCCAGACCTGGAACGCGGTGGGGAAGCCAAACACGGTCCCACATACACGTGACCTGTTGGATAATTTAATCTCAACACACCCCCGCAGCATGACAACCTCCCTCTGATACCATGTTGAACCTCTGCACCCTTTTTCCCACTCCAAAACCCGGGTCAAGGGTTGGAGGGACGGGGCTAATATAAGTACGAGCGGACCGTCTGGGTAGGCGGTGTGGGACTAATCTCAACATGCCAACTTTGGGTTCATGCTGGACCGTCCAACAATGCTCAATCGGGATCACCCCGACTTCAGGCTCCACAAAAGAACCTCTCAAAAATTATCCTCCAATAGCAGCGATAACGATAACGTGGAACCATCACCTTTTTTCACCAGAGAGAAAGGATGAAAGAATATCTTCAAGTATGATGTGATATAAAGTTATTATGGCGTGCCGTAGAAGTCAAGAAGTAATTTTATCGCTTAGGATAAGATGTGATGTAAAGTGTATGATGTGATATAAAGTGTATGATGTGATATAAAGTTATTCTGGCATATCGTAAAAGTCAGTAAAAGAATAACGTGTATTGTAAGAAAGTTATCTTATCTTATAAAATAAGATAATGTGTGATGTAAGTTATCCCCTCGAGAGACAACTATAAATAAGGGTCCAGTGTAATGGGCAGAGGTATCTCAGTCCTGACCAATATATCTAAGCAAAAAAGTTTGAAGTGTTCTTTGAGTGCTCTAATATCTTGTTGTATTCTTATTCTCTTGTTCTCCTATTAATCTTGTATCCCTCCTGTGTAATTGTACCTCTCTCCGTGAGATGTAATCTATGCAGTACGTATCAGGATGCAGTATGGTGTCATGTTGCTACTATCGAGGTTTGTCACATTATATTAAGACGACTTTAGTAGTATGATAGACACATTGTTCACGACGGTGTAAAGAACTCCCACTCCTTCGAGCACGATTGACGCATGATTGTTCTTCTTACCCAGAAGAATAGTCTTTTTCCCAAAACCCACATAGAGAACTTCACACCCTTCTACTACTATCTTTGTAATATCCTTTCCCTCCGCCACCATGTTAGTGACTTTGTCTCAATTCCAGGAGGAGATGACGGATTGTGAAGTCGTCCATATGTTGTCCGGTATCGATTCCACCCCCATTACATTAGACATCTCTAGTACAACGTGACCCCTCATAGATGAGTTTTTTTAGATTATGCCAGAAGAGTTGCTCGATTAACTATCCCCGATGAGAGATATACAACACTGCATCGACCTTATCGCAGGAGTTAGCTTACCTCATTTACCCCATTATCTTCTGAAAGAGCATACAGAGCTACATAGTCAGGTGACCAATCTGATTTTTCAAAAGGTCACGTTAGAGAGAGTACGAGTTCGTGCGTCGTCCCTGCACTTTTAGTTCATAAGAAAGATAAGACCTGGTGTATGTGTGTAGACAGTCGAGCGATAAATAAAATTACCATCAAATATTGCTTTCCAATTCCCCGTTTGGACGACATGTTGGATATGCTTAGTGGTTCCCATGTGTTTTCAAAAATCAATTTAAAGAGCGGATACCACCAGATTAGAATTCAACCCGGGAGCGTGAAGACTGTGTTTAAGACTAGAGAAGGATTATACGAGTGGCTGGTGATGCCATTTGGGCTCTCCAATGATATCTTGATCTATAACCTTAATCCTGATCAACACCTGATTCATCTTAGGCAGGTCTTAGCGATACTGCGTGAAATTAAATTATATATAAATTTGAAGAAGTGTACGTTTTTGACTGATAGCCTGACCTTCTTATGATATATCATTTCTTCTGAGGGGATTAGAGTTGATAGAGGGAAGATCAAGACGATAGAATCATGGCCTAACCCAAAGACGATTATTGAGGCTCGGGAATTTCATGTGCTCGCATCTTTGTCTTGGATATTTATTTGAAATTTTAGTATCTTGATACAACCTGTGACCGATTGTTTGAATAAGAGATTGTTTATTTGGACTGAAAAAGCCGAGCGTGCGTTTATATTGGTTAAAGAGAGACTCACAAGTGCACCTGTTTTAGCATTGTCTGATTTGATAAGATTTTTGAGGTTGATTGAGATGCATCTATTATAGGCATTGACACAGTTTTAAGTCAGGAGGGTCGACCTTCGCATTCTTTAGTAAGAAGCTGAACGAGCCGAAGACTAGATATTCCACCTATGACTTAGAATTCTACGCTATCGTTCAGGCTCTCCGTCATTGGAGACACTACCTGATTCAACGTGAGTTTGTATTGAATATCGATCACGAGGCTCTAAAGCATCCAAACTCCCAGAAGGATATCAGACGTCACGCCAAGTGGGCTGCTTACCTGCAGGAGTTCACTTTTCATTTGAAGTACAAACCTGGTGTCACGAATCGAGAAGCCGACGCACTTAGTCGTCACACTCATCTACTAGTTACACTACAGCCTTGCATTACTGACTTAGACTCACAACGCGATTTATACTCTACCGATCCTTTCTTCCGCGACATTTGGAACTCCTGTCAGCATAGTGGGATTGATCCCACTACATAGTACATAGTGAGCGAAGGATATTATTGGGAACTGTAAAGAGAGGCCTCAAACCTTGTATATACTTCTTGAATGAATAGTTACAAGTATGAATACACTTATATAGGAGAAGAAAGAGAAGCAAAATCCTAAATAAAAGATGTGGGACTAATACATGGAGAGAGAAGAGAGAGAAAACATGGGCCCTTAATTGGGCTTTTCTAACACTCCCCCGCAAGCTGGAGCGTACAAGTCATAGGCACCAAGCTTGGATAGAAACTGATAGTATAGAGGCCTGGAGAGAGCTTTTGTCAGGATATCCGCAACTTGGTCTTTAGCAGGAACATGCTCCAAATCTATCTTCTTTGACTGTACCTTTTCTCGGATAAAGTGACAATCAACTTCGATATGCTTTGTGCGTTCGTGAAACACCAGATTCTTGGCAATATGTATTGCTGCCTGACTGTCACAAAATAAGGTAGCCGGCGATGAGAGACGAACACCCAAGTCTCCCAGAAGGCTCTCAAGCCAGGTTAGCTCGGAAGCAACCGCAGTCATGGCTCGGTACTCAGCATCAGCAGAAGAGCGAGCAACCACATTTTGTTTCTTGCTACGCCAGGTTATGAGATGTCCACCGAAGTAGGTACAAAAACCCGTTGTGGAACGCCTATCATCAATGGAACCAGCATAGTCAGCGTCAGAGTACGCGACAAGGGATAGAGATGTTGATGGCTTGTACACAAGCCCTTGTCCTGGAGCGATCTTGAGATATCGAAGAATGCGCTCGACAACTTGAAGGTGAGATGTCCGAGGAGCATGCATAAACCGACTTACGACTCCTACAGCAAAAGAGATATCTGGTCGAGTGATCGTAAGGTAGATCAGCTTCCCAACCAAGTGTCTATAGTATTCTGGATTTGTAAGGAGCTTGTCGGAGTCAGAGCTATGGGCTGAGAGCTTGTGATTTGCATCCATAGGAGTATCCGCAGGTTTGCATCCAGAATAACCGGCATCATGAAGGAGGTCCATACAATACTTCCGTTGGGATAACACAAGACCATCAGGACGTCGTGCAACCTCAAGCCCAAGGAAATACCGAAGGTTGCCAAGATCTTTGGTCTGAAAAGTGGAGTTTAACTGCTTCTTGATATGTTGTATCCCTGTAATATCGTCGCCAGTAATGAGGATATCGTCAACATAGACAAGTAGGATCACAGTTCCGGTTGGCCGGTGTCGGGTGAAGAGAGAAAAGTCAGCCGAGCTCCGAATAAAGCCAATATCACAGACAACCTTGCTGAATTTGTCAAACCAAGCGCGCGGGGACTGTTTGAGACCATAAATAGATTTCCGAAGATGACAGACCTGAGACTCCCCCGTGGTCTCAAACCCGGGAGGTTGGTGCATGTAAACAGTCTCCTGCAGATCTCCGTTGAGAAACGCGTTCTTAATATCCAGCTGATAAAGTGGCCAATGGCGATGAACAGCCAGGGAGAGAAGAACGCGAACCGTGTTCAATTTGGCCACCGGAGAAAAGGTTTCCTCATAGTCAAGGCCATGTTGCTGAGTAAAACCCCGGGCCACGAGGCGGGTCTTTAGACGCTCAACGGTGCCATCCGCCGCATGTTTAATAACAAAGATCCACTTGCAGCTAACACAGGATTGACCCGCAGGAAGAGGAACCAGATCCCAAGTTCGGTTAGCCCAGAGAGCCCGCATTTCATCTTCCATGGCCGCCCGCCATCCGGGGTGGTGAAGAGCCTCCTGTACAGAATTAGGGGTGGAGATAGAGGATAAAGAGAGAGCACTCTGACGGAATTTCGGAGAGAGGCAGTGAAGAGAGACAAAGTTGGCCATCGAGTGGGCAGTGGAAGCAGTTGTCGGATCCGCAGGTTGCAAAACATCATTAGAGCGGGGCAGCTCTCGTAGGGTAATAGACGAGGGAGGATGTCGAGTATACACACGAATGACTGGTGGGGTAGGTGGTTTAGGTGGGATGGGTGGGATGGGTGGGGGAAGTATAGGTGGAATGGTGGAATTGACGGGAATAACAGGTCGCGGGAGAGGTGGCGGAAGAGGAGGGTCAATAGGTTAAGAATAATATGGCTGATCTTCGAGGAAGGTGACATCAGCAGAATTAATCACCTTGCGATCCGTGGGAGAAAAACAAACGTAGCCCTTCTGAGTTCGAGAATATCCCACAAACATATATTTAGCGGCACGGGGAGCAGGTTTGTCAGTAGACGGGCCCAGATGATGAACAAAACATACGCAACCAAACACTCGTGGGGTGATGGAAAAAGGAGGTTGGGAGGGAAAAAGAAGATTGAAGGGAACCGCAAAATTGAGGATAGATGAAGGCATGCGGTTAATAAGAGTGCAAGCGGTTGAAACCGCAAAATTCCAATATTGTTTTGGAACATTCATCTGAATCATAAGGGAGCGGGTGACCTCGAGCAGGTGTCGATTTTTTCGTTCAGCAACGCCATTTTGTTGGGGGGTATAGACACATGAGGTCTAATGGATGATCCCAAATTCCGCACAGAGGTGAGAGAAGGTATGACTAGTGTATTCACGGGCATTATCAGTGCGAAGGGTTTTAATGGTTGTGGAGAACTGGTTGCGAGTTTCAATGAAAAAGGTACGGAATACACCGGGCAATTCAGAGCGGTCATGAAGGAGATACAACCAGGTCATCCGAGAGTAGTCATCGACAAATGTGACAAAGTAACGGTATCCAAAAACACTTGTAATTTTGTAAGGGCCCCAAATATCGGAGTGAACAAGATCAAAGGGAGCAGGACGCCGAGAAGGATGTGGTGAGAACGTAGAGCGATGATGTTTCCCATAGATACAGGGCTCGCACGTGAACTCGTGGAAGGACACGTCTGTGAGAGATTTTTTGAGGATGTTTAGAGGAGCATGACCCAGACGGCGATGCCAGTCAACAGAGCTAATAGATGACAGCACCGTTGGGGGAGACGGGTTAAGGATATAGAGACCATTCGACAGATGCCCTTTTCCAATGATGGTTTGCGTCTTGCGATCCTGCACAACACATGAGTTAGAAGAAAAAATAACAGCACAATCGAGGTCAGCAGTGAGTCGACCAATAGAGAGAAGGTTGAACGGAGAGCCCGGAACATGAAGAGCAGAGCGAAGAGTAATGGAGGGAGTGAGGTTAATATCTACCGCACCAGAGACGGGAAGTGTGTCCCCACTAGCAACAGTAATGAACTGGGGATGCACGTAGTTCAAGTATTGTGGTGGTTTCCGTGATGTAATGTGGTGAGAGGCCCCGGAATCCAAAATCCAGGATGAGCTGTGAGCAAGGCAGGAGGTGCCACCATCGGAAATAGACACCACAGAGCCCGGAGGACCGCTGATCATATTGCAAGGAAAAGTCCGCAACGGTCACGGTGACAACGCACCAGCGGCAAGAAACGGCCACGACCAGCGCGGTAAGAACAACGTGCGCAGCGGCTAGAAACAAGCAGGATGCGCGGTTAGGAGAAGGCCGCAACAGAAGCAAACACCTAACGAATACGGAACCAGACCGGGCGGATAGGAACAGACCAGGCCGCAGCGAGAAGGAGCAGTCGCCAACGAGAAGCAGGTCGTACCAAGAAGAAGCAGAGCGGGAGGCCGCAGTGAGAAGAAGATCAGGCCGCGCGGTCACACCAGCGATTAGGCAGATCGCGACCAAAATGCGGAAAGGGAAGTACGCACGGTCAGGTGGACAGCCGCGGATAGAGAGAGGAGAACTCGCACAGGTAAGGAAAGGACACAACGGGAAGCAAGATACTGCGAGCTGGGAACTCGGGCAATCAGGAGACGGAACCGCGAGTAAAAACAACTCAAGGCAGTAAGAGGGAGGGCCCGCAGCGGATAGGAGGAGAGACCTCAGCGGATAGATAGAGTGGAGGACAGCAGCGGATAGGCGAGGCCGCAGCGAGCGAGAAGCAGGTCGCGGCGAATAGAAGAGGCAAGGGGCCGCGAGCAGCGGTTAGCGAGCAGGGAGAGACCGCGGCGGAGAGAGAGACCGCGCGAAAGATGCCGCAAGCCGCAGCGGAGACGACGAGATAGCACCGAGCAGAAAAGAAGGGCAGGTCGCGACGAGCAGGAGAGCAGGTCGCGACGAGCAGGAGGCAGCGAGCAGGAAGAGGCCGCGAGTAGAGGACTCGAGCGGTCAAAAGAAGAATTCGCGAGTTTAGAGAACTCGAGCGGATTAGGCAGAGAGAGGAAGCCGCGAGAAGGAAAGAGAGAGCCCGCAGCGGACAGCAAAACGGAGAGGTCGCAGCGGACAAAAAGATCCCGCGCGGGTAGAGAAGGAAAGGAGAAGGTGGACCCACGTGAGAGAGGATTATAAAAGGAGGGGGGGGAAGGGGAAAGAGGAGGAGGTGGAAGCCACGAGAGAGGAAGAATTTGAGGCGGGTAGAAAAAAGAGAGGCCGCAAGAGTCCGCGGCTAAGGGAAGCCGCGCAGACTGGGAGGGAAGGGAGGCAGCTAGAATTTTGGCTAGGCCGGAAACCCAAGGAGGAAACCTGGCTCTGATACCATGTAAAGAGAGGCCTCAAACCTTGTATATACTTTTTGAATGAATAGTTACAAGTATGAATACACTTATATAGGAGAAGAAAGAGAAGCGAAATCCTAAATAAAAGATGTGGGACTAATACATGGAGAGAGAAGAGAGAGAAAACATGGTCCCTTAATTGGGCTTTTCTAACAGGAACATTGATCACAATGTCCTAGATTTGAAGAAGCCCCGTAAGTTAATAATATAAACAAATATGTATTTGATATTTCTCCGAGTTAACTTGTGCAGGTAATTAGTAATTGATTAATAAACAACTTGAGATTTGTTAGAAATTCAATTAGATATAAGTTAGCACATTTTAAAGTAAAGAATACTTGACTAAGTACAAATGCGTCAAGTCATCTCACATCATTCAACGCTAAAGATCTAAATGCACTGACTGTATGCTATTCACTCAAAGCCTCAGTAGAAGAGCAGACAATCTGTTTAAATACAAATGCGTCGAGTGAAAGCCATTCACTCAACGCTTCAGTAGAAGAGCAAAAAATTTGTCTAAGTTCAAATGCGTCGAGTGATGGCCATTCATTCAATGACTCAGAAGAAGCAGAAATTCAGACCAAGTGCAAATGCCTCAAGTAAATGTCATTCACTCAACGCCTCAGTGGAGAAGCAGAAAATCTGTTCAAGTGCAAATGCGTCGAGTCATAAGATTTCACTCAACGCCAATATAGAATGCGCTGAGTTAACAATAGTCACTTGACACATCTTTAACAAGTCAAGTATTTGGCTAAGTTAAATGACTTCACGTCAATTTCAATCACTCAACGCCTCTAAAGAAGCACAAAAGTTTATTCTAAGTCAAATGACGACAAGACATTCTACTTACGTCATGCTTAATTCAAATTGACGCCAATTGCGCACTAAAAGCCGAAAACCATTGCATTTTTCTGACACACAATCTTGGGAAGATATAAATGTTAAGTCTGGCTATGCTGCATACCTAAACATGATTATAGTCGTTGCTGATGCAGAAATATATAAGCTAAGTGCATGAGATTTTTACAAGAACTTTTTTGAAAAACATTCTTAAAACCCTAATTCGCAAAAGTCGGCGCCAGAAAGAAAGATCAATTCACTTGTCTTCATGCTCCACAAGTCTCCACAACAATCTTTCTGAAACTTGAAGAAAAAGATCTCTTTTAGTATTCAACACAACACCGTCTATTTCTAATCTGATGATCATTTGCTGTTGCTGTTGGTAAAGAGAAACTGTTTAGTGAAACAGTTACAGAAGAAGGCTCCAGAGCATCTGTTCTTGAGACATTGTACCACAAACTCCCCTTCATTCTCCTTTGTAATATCTCTCTGAGATATGAGTGTAGGACTTTATCCAAAGTGTGAGGTAGGATTCTTGTATAGAATCTGAGTGTAGGCTTAAGTTATAAAGGCTGGGAGTAGGACTTTTTCCAAAGTCTGAGGTAGGATTCTTGTAGAGAATCTTAGGTAGGCCTGTGTTATAACGGCTGAGGTAGGGCTTGCTTGTGAGTCTGAGGTAGGAGACTTATTGCTGTCTCTAAGGTAGGACTGAGATAAGTCTGAGTTGTAGGAGTGGAAGCCACTCTGAGGTGTAAGATCTAGGGAGGGATCCGAGCTGTAAGATCTATTGATTTGAGATTTGGACAAATTGGCCTAGTCTAGGTGTCTAGCTTTAGGGTGAAGGGGGAAATTGGCCTAGTTTAGGCGTCTATCTCTCTATTAGATAGGTGAAGGGGGAAAGTGGATGTACCATAGATATGAGAATCACTATAAATTTCTTGTATGTTTTCTGTGTTTTTGAAAGCTATAACTAAACTCTAACACACCAAGTAAGTCTCAAGAAAAATAAAAGAGGTCGCAAAGAAATCTATTCACCCCCTCTATGTTATTATCTACCCTTAAAAGTCTTTCAAGTGCTATTAGATGCAGATTGTTCAATAAAAACCTAACAGTCTGAACAAGAACTCCAATGGTAGTAAAAGTAAATCATCATGACTTCTGGTGAGAACTACAAAAGCTGAGTTCTATGAAGCTTTCCATTTGCAAGGAAAACTTTGAGATATGGAAGAAAATGGTGAGGCTGTTCATGGAAGCCTCCGACACCTAGGATCTTTGTAACAGTGGAAGATGGACCTTTCATCCCCATGAAAGTCTCAGCAATAGATGCCAACATCAGGACCCCAAAGAAATACTCAGAAATGACAAGGATAAGGTAGTTCTGATCACTATGGACAAGAGGGCCCAGAACATTATAGTCTGTGCTATTGATGAATAGACCTTTCAGAACCTTCTTCACTACATGACTGCAAAAGAAATGTGAGACTCTAATTGTCTACATGGAGGGGACTGAGGAAGTGAGGGATGACATAAAATTCCTTCTAAATCAACAGTATGAGGCTTTCAGACAAGACAAGGATTCCATAGCTGAGTGCTATGAGAAGTTCCTTAAAATTGTGAATGGTCTGAAAACATATGACAGACAATTCTCCAACTATAAACTGAATGACAAGTTTTTAAGGTCCCTCAACAAAGAATGAGACATCAAAATTTGTGACATAAGGGAGATGGGCAATTTAGCCAATATTCTGCCACAAAATTTGTTTGGCAAACTGCTATCTCATAAGCTTCAACTGAAGTTCAGAAAAACTGAAGAAGAATCTGCTAAGTCTCTAACAAAGAGAAGTCAGTGACCTTCAAAATTGAGTCATCCAGAAGGAGTAGAGAGAAGACTCCTCCCCCAAGAACAGCTGCTGAGTCAGAAAGTTCTACACCTTGCTCATCTGAAGCTGAATTGTCTGATGGAGAGATAACATTGTTCCCCAAGATAACATTGTTTGATGTGGGTGAATCCTAAACAATGAGATCTTATACTACCACAAGCTGAATTTGCATTCAATAATTATACTAATCGCTCTGCTAATAAATTTCTTTTTGAGATTGTTTACCGGTTCTCTATTCCTCATATACTTGATCGCCACTCCCTCCCAAATCATGAACGTATTTCCTTTAATGCGCAATCCCATATTGATTATTTAAAAGAATTGCATAAAAATATTACTAATAAATTGCAAGCAACTTTTGAAAAATATAAATCTCTGACCGATCTTCTTCGCCGGGAGTTATACTTTTCAGAATGAGATTGAGTATTTGTTTATTTCAAGAAGCAGAGATTCACTCCGGGCACATACCATAAGTTATAGTAGATGAAGTTTGGTCATTTCCAAGTCCGAAAGCGCATCGGGGAGAATGCCTATCTCCTAGATTTGCCTGTTGAATTCAACACTTCACCGATATTTAACGTATCCGATCTTACACAACTCTATGGAGACCCACCTAGTTCCAGACCGAGTCCACCTACGACAGCTCCATAGATTCCACATAACTTAGGCTCCGTTTGGGAGGACTTATTTTCACCGGTCAAGCGGTTACGATCGCATGAACCGGGCCTTAATTAAGGTCTGGTTCATGCGGTTGTAACCGCTTGACCGGTGAAAATAAGTCCTCCCAAACGGAGCCTTAGTTCCGGTGCTGACGCCCACTACTCAGGAGATAGATCAGGTTCTGGATGTATGAGAGTTTCGTACTCGCCATGGGACGTTCCAGCGCTACTTGGTCTTCTGGCAGGGACGAGACATCACAGACAGCTCTTGGATCTGCACTGACGAGCTACACCGTCGCCACCCAGATCTCTGTATTGCTAGTTTTTGCGAACTCTCGCCGGGGTCGAGCTCTTTCAACTCTGGGAGAATTGATGCACCCTACGACACATTATAGCTTTCCCGTATATTTATTTATGCATTCTATTATTTCATGTACTCGTTCTCAGTATTCTGTACTTGTTTTATTTTCCGGCTCATCGATTTGACCCGCCATTGGATCATAAATAAAGATATCCGGTATTAGTAGTAGTAGGATAGTAAGGGCAAACCTAAATTATTTAATAATGCATAAATTTAATATTAAAATAAAAAATTAAAATATTCATATTTGGGAAATGTTAGAGAAGAAAATGTCAAATCCCTTATGTAAAGCCCATTCTTAGGGCCCATATAGATTCTCATTAGTCCCACATCTTAGGAGTGACATTCTCTCATCTTCCTTCCTATATAAATGTATTCATACTAGCTTTTTTGAGATAATAAGAAATAGAGTTGTTTTTCTCTCTCCTGCGATTTTCTCTACATGGTATCAGAGGGAAAACCGGTCCTAACAATCGCCTGTGGGCAGGTAGCTCTTTTCTAAACCGCCCCTTTGCTCCTCGTGTGCGGATTGACCTTGGCCTAACCGCATATTGATCTATCCACCTGGTAGCTCTTTTTGCGGTTAAATTTGTTTGTAACTGCAACTTCCTCACTTTTCTCTCCCTCCCATCTCTTCTCCACCCTCCTCCCTCTCTTTATAGAATTCTTTCGGGGCCGCAGCAGTTCTGCCTGGACTTCTTCTTGCCGCGAGCCAGACATCCCGTCTTCCTTCTCGGATTGCTTTAGTCACGCAGACTGCTTGTCGCGCGGACATCTCTCCCCTGATCGTCTCTCCGGCTGTTTTTTCTCTTTACCAGCCGTTCGACCTCGGGCCTTCTTCCCGCCTTTGTGAGCTCGTCTCCTCATCTTACTCGCTAGTTCTTCTTCTCACAACGAGTTGGTCGTTCAACCGCTACCTCTGCTTGCCGCTGTTACTTAGTCGACCAGGCCGCGGTTCTCTGACCTCCTCTGTTCTCTCTGATTGCTTGTCTCCGACCTTGTCTGTCTCCGGACGATTATTGCTGTTGCTTCTTGCCGCAGACCCTTTTAGACGTGATTACTTCTCCGTCCACAGCGTCTCTTCTTCCCGTTGCTGTTTTCTCCTGCCTTGGCCGCTCTCTGCTTCCAGGCTGCTCGCTGATACTGCCGATTGTCTGCCTACTGGTCTAACCGCGCAGCCTGCTTGCTCTGCTTCCTCTCTGGCCGCCGCCCCCCCTTCCCGGTCTTCCTGTTGCTACTGAGGACTACTCTACTCGCTTGCCGCTGCAAGTTATATTCATTGGGTGTTCGGCCTGCTGCTAATTCCCCTTGCCTGGCCGCTTGTTCTCCTGCGGCTATGTTTGGCTCTTCTACTATCGTTGCTCATTCCGCTCCAACCAACATTCAAGGTGACATTGCGGTCTTGCGCTCTGGAATATAACAACTTCAAGAAATGCTTGGCCAATCCCCGACTCAGTCGTATCAATTTATGATGGTGGTTTCTCCTGTTTTTCCAATAGCTCGTCCTGGATCTTGGATTCCGGGGCCTCCCACCACATTACCTCTCGGCAACCTTCACGCTATTTGGACTCTGTGCACCCCAAGTTCATTACTATTGCAAGTGGGGACACCATTCCTGTGTCTGGCTTAGCCGACATCGACCTTACTCCCTCCATCACTCTTCGCTCAGCTCTTCACGTTCCACGCTCTCCTTTCAACCTTCTCTCTATTAGTCGTCTCAGTTACGACCTTGATTGCTACATAACATTTACTTCTACCTCCTGTGTTGTGCAGGATCGCAAGACGCAGTCTATCTTTGGAAAATGACATCTGTCAAATGGACTCTACATCTTTGACCTCTCACCCCCAACGATTCTCTCTTCTATTAGCTCTGTTGAATGACATCAACGTCTTGGCCACGTCCCTTTAAACATACTCCGCAAAGCTCTTCCTGATGGTTCCCTCCAAGATTTCACTTATGAGTTCTGTATCTATGAAAAACATCATCGGTCAACGTTCTCACCTCATCCTACTCGGAGTCCTGCTCCCTTTGACCTTGTTTACTCTGATATCTTGGGACCATACAAAGTTGCTAGTGTTTTTGTCTATCGTTACTTTGTTACGTTTGTAGATGATTACTCTCGAGTGACATGGTTGTATCTCTTTCATGATCTCTTTGAACTACCTGGTGTATTTCGTGCCTTTATCATTGAAACTCGCAATCAGTTCTCTATTATAATGAAACTCTGCATTCTGACAATGCACGTGAATATATTAGTCATGCCTTTACTGACCTGTGCGTTGAGTTTGGGATCATCCATCAAATCTCGTGTGCCTACACCCCCCAACAAAATGGTGTTGCTGAACGAAAGAATCGTCACCTCCTTGAGGTTACCCGCCCTCTTATGTTCCAAATGAATGTTCCCAAATAATATTGGAATTTCACGGTCTCTACTGACTGTTCTCTTATTAATCACATGCCTTCCTCTATTCTTAACTTTGCGGTTTCCTTCACCCTTCTGTTTCCTCCAAACCTCCTTTTTTCCTCACCCCTCGCGTGTTCGACTGCGTGTGCTATGCTCATCAACTTGGGCCGCCCAATGACAAGCTTGCTCCCCGTGCTACAAAATATATGTTTGTTGGTTACTCCCGTACTCAGAAGGGTTATGTCCGCTTCTCCTCTCAGGATCGCAAGGTTGTTACTTCTGCTGATGTCAACTTTCTCGAAAACCATATCACCTTCCACCTACTGCTCCTTTGCTTCCGCCTCTCCTTCCGAGGCCTGTTGTTCCTATTCCGTCAGACCTTCCTCTTCTCCTTCCGACGCCAAGCCCACCAACCCCACCTCTCCTTTCCTCACTTATCCCCCCCGAAACCACCTCTCCTCTATGTGTATTCTCGTCGTCGTCCTTCGACTGCTACACACAGGGAGATGCCCTCCTCCAATGATATTTTGCAGCCTGCAGATCCGACAACTGTCTCCACTGATCACCCACTAGAAAATTATGTCTCCTTCTACCGCCTCTCTCCGGAGCTTCAGCATTTCACAACTTCTTTATCATCTATCTCCCCTCCTACTTCTGTGCGGGAGGCTCTCCAGCATCCCGGATGGAGGGCGGGCATGAACGAAGAAATTACTTCCCTTTGGGCGAACCAAACTTGGGACAAGCCGGATGGAGGGCGGGCATGAACGAAGAAATTACTTCCCTTTGGGCGAACCAAACTTGAGATCTTGTCCCTCTTCCTCCCGGCCAGACCTGTGTGGGTTATAATTGGGTATTTGCCGTCAAACATGGTTCGAATGAGACAATTCATTGTCTGAAGGCTCGACTTGTGGCTCAGGGTTTTACTCAACAACAAGGTCTGGATTATGATGAGACCTTCTCCCCGGTTGCCAAACTCAATACTGTTTGTGTTTTGATCTCCCTAGTTGTCCATCGACATTGGCCATTGCATTAATTGGATGTAAATAATGCTTTTCTTAATGATGATTTGCAAGAGACTGTCTATATGCAATGACCTCCCAGGTTTGAGACCACGGGGGAGTCACTTGTCTATCGTCTGAAGAAATCACTTTATGGTCTCAAACAGTCTTCTCGTGCTTGGTTTGACAAGTTCGGTAAGGTTGTACGTGAAGTTGGTTTTATATGAAGCTCGGCTGACTTCTCCCTATTTACTCGTCATCAATCAACAGGCACCGTGATCCTCCTTATGTATGTTGACGATATTCTGCTAACTAGCGATGACTCCACGGGGATACGACAAATAAAGAACATTTAAACTCAGTTTTTTAGAAAAAAGGTTTGGGAAATCTTCAATACTTCCTTGGACTTGAGGTCGCACAACGTCCTGATGGCCTAGTCTTATCCCAAAGGGAGTACTGTATTGATATTCTTCGGGATGCTGGCTACTCGGGGTGTATACCTGCAAACACACCTATGGATGTCAATCACAAGTTGTCTGCACAAGGATCTGACTCAGACACGCTGCTTGTAAATCCAGATTACTATCGACGCTTTGCGGGGAAGCTAATTTATCTCACGGTTACACGACCTGATATTTCGTTTGATGTTGGGGTTGTGAGTAGATTTATGCATGCTCCTCGGACATCTCATTTTCAAGCCGTCAAGCGCATTCTCAGATATTTGAAGACTGCTCCAGGACAAGGACTTTTCTACAAACCATCCTCCACTCTGTCTCTTGTTGCATACTCTGTTGCTGACTATGCGGGTTTTCTTGATGATAGACGCTCCACTACTGGTTTCTGTGCATACTTTGGTGGAAATCTTATTACCTGACGTAGCAAAAAGCAGTCTGTTGTTGCTCGTTCGTCTACTGAGGCCGAATACCGTTCTATGACTGCGGTTGTCTCTGAGCTCACCTGGATTTTGAGTCTCCTTAATGACTTGGGAGTCAAACTCTCCTCTTCAGTGACCTTGTTTTGTGACAGTCAGGCAGTGATACATATTGCCAAGAATCCAGTTTTTCATGAGCGAATCAAACATATTGAAGTTGATTGTCATTTCATTCGGGAGAAAGTTAAGTCAAAGAAGTTGGAGTTGGAGCATGTCCCTGCTGCAGAGCAAGTTGCTGACATCCTCACCAAAGCTATTTCTCGATCGCTTTATCATCAATTCTTATCCAAGCTTGGTGCCTACGACTTGTATGCTCCAGCTTGCGGGGGAGTGTTAGAGAAGAAAATATAAAAGCCCTTATGTAAAGCCCATTCTTTGGGCCCATGTAGATTCTCATTAGTCCCACATCTTAGGAGTGATATTCTCTCCTCATCTTCCTTCCTATATAAATGCATTAATACTAGTTTTTTTTGAGATAATAAGAAATAGAGTTGTTTTTCTCTGTCCTACGGTTTTCTCTACAGGAAATAATTTGGAAAGGAGGTTGTTTTAACTGGAAAATTGTGTTGGCTTGTCCTCCAAGGCCGTCGTGATAGGTTAGGAAGCAAATATTTAAATTCCTTTTGGGATTTATTTTTTTGGCAAGGGATTCAAATCTTTGCAACCATTTAAGGATCAATCGTGAAGGAAATTGGGAGAGCCGGACAAAGTGGGAAACAACAATTCGTTTCTTGCTTCTTGCCGGTTGAATTTTCCCGTATTCCCCCACTTCCTGTTCGCCGCCGCTGCAACTAGAGGAGGGTTTCCGCCCGAGGTTGTCTCCGGAAGCAGAAGCCTCACCCGCCGCACCTACCGGCACCCGTCGCTGCAATCCACTACGATGGTTCCCCCCTCGCCAGGCCACCCTCTACTTCGGAAAGCCATTCCGACGGCCTGGATGTCCTGTGTGCTGCCAACCTTGATCTCTACTCCGGCCGCAGGATTTGACAGCGCCGACTAGTCGGCTGTCTTTTTCTCCCTTGCGCGAAGGTTTTGGGAGCGAATCGTTTCTCCTGCGAGTACTTTGGTACCGTGCACCATTATTAGTACCATTTATTCATAAGTTGTTTACAAATTTTGCTTATGGCCGCGTGAATTCCGTGGAGGGTTTTAAACCTAAGAACACAAGAGAGGTCCACTTGAGCGACGTTATCGAATTTCTTAAAATCCAGAGGGACATAGTTGATTTGCGCGCGAAATCCAATTTGGCTGCTCGGCCCGTTTGTTCTCTCAAAAGTACAACCCTCAAAACTAAATTTATTTTAGCTCAAGTCTAATAATATTTATTTTGAAAATCCTGACTCTATTTATTTTAAAAAAAGATTATTTGGTTTGAGAATCCTATCTCTAATCTACATCAATTTTAATGGCACTTCACGAACCCGCCTATCCTGGTGCATTGATGCAACCTATACACAATGAATGGCCCCAACATCCCCATCGATCGTGAAACCCACGAGCATGACGGAGGCTCCCATCCCAATGGCATCTCAGCTCTGGCTACACGGTACAAGGAGCTATTCAGGCGCGAAATTAAGGAACTGAATAGACCGCCTCACAAAGTCATACTTTTGTATGTGCTTGTGGAAAATCTCAAAGTGAATGAGGGATGAGATGTTATATATGTTTAATTTAATGTCAGGTCATGTATTTTTATATCCACATATGTTTTGTTAAATATCTTGTCGTTTATTTTATATTTCGAGCATGTTGTAGTCGTTCCGAATATAAAGACCTAAGCATCTTAACTTGTATCTTTATAATTCGTTGTCTCTATTTAAGGACCCCTTGGTTCATTAAGAGGGGCGTGCAGTGAATGAATTTTTCATCTCTCACCCTTAGTTCTCTCTTCATTCTTCTCTCCCCCTTCAAGCTTGTGTTTGGGTTGAGTAAGGCTCCCTTCTTCCACATTTGTCCCCCTCTTCTCATGTTGAGCTACTTCTCGTGTATCTCTGCCACCATCATTTCCTCCGGCGAGATATTGATGGGCTGCGGTTAGCTAGTAACATACAACTACTAGCAAGAATGTGATGAAAGATTGAATGATCCCGAAAAGTTTAGGTTAATGTTTGTAAAGATGCAGTGATGGAAGGAATCATGCGCCATGTTGCTCTTGTTACCACATAATTTTTTAAACCAATGACATGACATAGGCAAATGAACAAGGGTTCTAGTTTTGTTTCTGAATGAATTTGCACATTGAACAATACATTGTAGTGTGATGGACTAATCCTTTTTAGATATTTTTTCCTTCAGTTTCATAATTATAATTCTTATTATGCTCAGTTAATAATTTTTCTGTAGTTTGCATTAGATGTATTTTATAGTCTGCTTTGTTCTTATCAGGTCTGGTAATTCTGTTAGTGGAAACCCTGGAGTTTCTAGTGGTGATGAAACAGTATGTAATCAACAAAAAATCTGTTACTTACTGGTGTTTGGCAGATTTGGGTAGATCAATAGTGCCTATTGACACCAAACATGTGGCCATGATCTTATTCTTGTGAGGTTCTTTTGCGCAGGTACCTTACCACTCCCTATCCTGGTGCAAAACGTGGCTTGGATCTAAAGTGAACATAACCAGGGCTCCTCAGGTATCGCATTTCATCTTTTGCGAGTTCTAAAAATTGTGTCAATTAAGAGTTCATCCATCATAAAGCACGAAGAAAGGAAATTTATAATTTAATTTCTAGTTCCTTTTGTTTTTATGCTGTTATGCAACTTTACCATCCTTGTATGATCCGTGCCATATCTTACATCTAACCTTCCATTCTTCAATTTTATCTTCTGGAAAAGTTAGGATGGCCTTATTAGCTAGGTTTGCACATTGTATTTAATATAAACACTCTAATTGTGTTTCTACACCTTGCATGTGAACTAGGATGCATTTTAAGAAATAGAGCTTCCATTCGTTTCCACATAACTTCGCAATGGTATTATGTGATACACAGTAAATATCTTGAATATGTGGCAATTTAGAATAAGTTCTTGAGTCAAACGACATGTGTAGAGGCTCCAAAAAGAGCTAAGAACTCCATTTGCATAGTGAAATAAGTACTGAGAGTCTGTTGATACTCTTCCATGAAATGATGCCTCTAACTAACTTAATCATGCATCCCAATATAAACATACGATTATCCTCACAAGCGACAAAATTATAATCCATACTATTTCGTAGTTTTGTTCTCTATGATAGTCCAACTTAAAACCTTTTGTTCCCTTTAAGTACCTTATTACCTCTTGACAGCCACCCAAGGAGCAAGTCCTGAGTTCGACTGATATCTACATAAATGTTTCACTGTAAAGGTAATGCCTGGTCTAGTGCAAATCTAGGCATACATCAAACTACTTACTAAACTGGCATACAATAGGTTCTTCAATGTCTCTTAGTATCATTTTTAGGGCATTGTGAGAGATTTAATTTATCACTAGAACTGTGGAACATCACCAACCTTATATTGGAGTATGTTATATCCCTCAAGTGCATGCTCAATATAAGCCCTCAAAAAATTCCTAGTGTATGACGGGATATATCCCTAGTGTTATTTCCCTAGTGATCTCCAAGATTCTTCACATAGAAATACTTGGACAACAACTGCTTAGATTCATACAGAAGTCCCCAGTCACTAATCGCAAACAAGATACTATCTACGTAGAAAATTGAGAAAATGAATTTTCTCCCAATGATCTTGAGATATATATACATGAAGTACTTTGGCATTAGCGAGAGTATGACAAAAGATAGGGCACAATGACGACAAAGGATCCATATAGCCGACCCCATTATAGTGGGATAAAGGCTTGAGTGTTGTTGTTGATCTTGAGATATATGTAACGGTCTATCTTGTTTTTAACAAAACCAAATGTGATAATAATCTCATCGAATTTCAGATTCCACTGGCTCGAGGCTTGCTTTTATCCGTTTAAGAATTTTTTGAGCTTGCACATAAGGTGTTCAGAATGATCAAACTTGAATCCCTAAGCTACACAATGTAGACTTCCTCATTCATGTTGCCCTGGAAGAATGTGTTCTTAACGCCCATTTGGTGTAATTCCAAATCATAATATGCTACATGCATCTTAATTACTCTGAATGAGTCTTTGAAGAAAACATGAGAGAAGGGTTTATTGTAATCAATTCCTTGAATCTCCTGACAACCAGTCTGACCTTAATCTGCTAAAGCTTTGATTTAAAATCTTTCTTGATCTTAAATAAACTACATTGGGCTTGCAGTTTTTGGGCAATTGTACTATAACTCTCAAACTGGATTACATCTCATAAACTACATATCACCATGTCTCATCACATTCCCCCACAAATCTGTTTGAGATATATCGGGGAAAGGTCTGTCGGAAAGAGGTCTGCCTAGAAGAGGTCTGCGGAGAAGAGTTCTATCGAGATGAGGTCTGCCGAGATGAGGTCTACCGTGACAAGGCCTTTACACTGGTGGGCTAAAAGAAGCTCTTTAGTGGTATGAGAGCAACTAGGTTGCTTCGCTACTTTGAACTCTAAAAACTTTGTTATTTGTGACTCAACAATTCCGGGTCGTCCTAAAAGGGAAATAAAACTTAAATCGCTTCAAACGATCTGCGTAGCCTATGAAGTAGTAAAGAAAAAATCTAGTTGCAATCCTACTTTTCGATGGGTTATATTAACAAACTTTCGTATAACAAACCCAAACTCATAAGTAATTTAAGCTAGGTTTTTTGCCAATCCACAAGTCAAAAGGTTACTTGGGCAAATATTTAGGTGGAACTCTGTAAAGTTTGTATATTACTGTTTTAAGAGCATCATCCCCAAAAATTCTGAAAGATTTGTCTTAGTCATCATATATTTACGAGTGCGGTTGTCTTTTCACAACATTTTGTTTAGGATTACCCGACATGAAGTATTATTAAACAATGTCACACATCTCTAAGTATTTGTCATACAGACCTTTAGATTACTTGAAGTTATCATATCTACTAAAATATCGATCTTCTTTTTCAAACCTAACAATTTTAATAAATTTCTCTAATTTTTTTTACTTCAGTATTGAAAATCTTAAACTTGTCTTTTGATTCAGACTTCTCCTTAATCAAGAATAAATAATTGTAGCAGACAAAGTTATTAATGAAAATATTGAAGTATTCATACAAAGCGTGTATGAATAAGGTCCACTAATTCTCATATGAATAATCTCTAACAGGTCTGGACCTATGATGCACGGATACTTCCTTGAAGGAAGCATACCCATACCAGATATATATCCAGTACCGGTACGGACCCGATACTCAACGGATAAACCTATGTGGACACACTTGGACTTAGCACATCATTATGCATATTGTGATTGGAGTCTATTTTTCTAGAGTAAACAAAAATTAGCTCTATGCTAAGAAGCGTTGGTTCGCCTAATTAAGTTGTGTATATGTACCGAGTATGTTTCTGGTATCGGTACGTTTCTGTTACAAGTACGTGTATTGAACGTGTTAATTCAATGCAAGTTATTAACAAAACAACTAACTTGTCTCTAGACTAACCAGGGATTGAAGATGTTGATCTCCAACAATAAAGTTGATCTCCAACATTGAAGAAGAAGAAAAAAGAAAGACTGGTAAGTAGACTTAAGTTTAATTTTATCTCTTTTAGTTAAAAATATAAAATGTTAAATTTTGTAATATTTACGAATGCTTAATGCTTGAAATTTTCGTGTTATGTTGCATTGATTTGTGAACTTGTACTTCAAGTTATGATTTATGTTTGATGTTTTGAGAACTATTTATTGCACTTGTGATATATAAATATATATTATATTTGTTATAGCGTATTATGATGTACCTGTATCCTTGTTTTTTAAATTTTTTCATACCGCCGTACCGGGTACGTATCGTATCCGGTACCCGTACCCGTACCCATACCCATACCAGTGTTTCCTAGGTCTAGATTATGTGTAGCACCCTTCTTTTAAATCTTGTTCTTGTTTCCCCTACAATAATAAACACATGTTGCTAGGTCATCAAAGTCAAGAAAAGTAAAAATGTCTCTTAACCAATCTCTCAACTCTATCTTTAGAGATGTTGCTAAGTTATGTTATAACATGAATGATTTTTTCTTAATCTAGGGTCTCTTGGAGGGCAATTTCTTGATTAAATGAAATATGCATAAATATCGCTGGAAGCAAGACACATCCCTACAATCCATCAGACAAAGAGCACTGATCTACGATATGTGATTTATAAATAACTGAATTAAACCACTAGAAATGTTGAAATCATAATTAAGTTTGTCCAAAACAGAAACATAAATTAATTTTTTTAAATGCAGGAATATAAAAATATTTTTTAATAAAAGCATAAAATTTGATTTTAAAATCAAGCAAACGTCCCCAATGAACTCAACTTCCACTTCAATATTGTTACCAATTGCGAGCATATACTCACCCTTGCTTGTTGATATGTAATGTGTGAGCTATATGATTAGTTGTCCCATTGTCAAATGACCCAAAATCATGTGGTGCTTCAATTAAATTTAATTCGCATAGGACGAGGGCAAGAAGATTAAATTTATATGTGAACCCATTTTTTCCATATATGTTTTAAATTTCAGACATTCAATCTTCACAGATCATTTTTACATGCACTGTGTAACTTGAAAAAGTTTATACTTTGGAAGGCTATAATAAAATTATGTATGAATTCTATTGATGAGACCTTTTTCAATTCCATTTTAATAGGACCTCCAATGCCCTACAAAAAGGATGGCAGTGGGAACACAAGTTACACAACACAAGAGCTTATTTTCGGGGTTGAATGGATAGAAAAAGAAAAGAAGATAAAAGACTGGGATTCTAAGGAAATGAATATCTTGGTGTCCACTATGTCACATGAAGTTTTCTAGAAGGTTGTTGACTATCACTCTGCTTTTAGGAAACCTTATCCAGAATTCTTGATGACAGTTCTGATGAAAGGAAAGACAAGAGGTCTCATCTCATATCCGAATATAAGAACTTTCAGAAGAAGTCAGAGGAAAGTGTTGCTGAAATGTGTGGGAGGTTCATCATAATTGTTAGTGAGCTCAAAGGACGGGATAAAGAGATCTCACTGACAGAGATAAATAACAAACTGCTCATGTACTTCCCAAGCACATGAGACTCAAGAATCTAAGCCATCAGAGAATCCAAATGCCATAGAGAAATCACTACTGATGCCCTGTTAGGCAAACTATAGTCCTATGAGTTGTCCTGAAGAGCAGGGCTGAGATTGAAGGAAAGGAGAAGGTCTCAACTCCAATAAAGAAGTCTATTTCCCTGAAGACAGCTGATGGAGAGTCCTCAATCGCCGAAGAAGAGATGTTAACCTTCTGTCCAAAAGGTTTAGAAGGTGGATAAAGTCTGTAGATTCCAGAATAATAAAAAGGAGTGCTAGCGAACCAAAGTTTGATAAGACTCCTAACAAGGAGCATATCTGCTTTGCATGCAGGAAGCCAGGGTGCATACCTCCTGGGTGGTCTAAAGACCAAAAAAATCTAGCCAAAAGGAGCATAAAAAGCAATTTTTCAGAAGGACAAGAAAAAAAGATGAGTTTTGTAGAAGAAACTTGGAGTGACTCAAACTTATAGTCAAGTTCCTCATCTGAGACTGAGGAAGAAGTTGCTGCTGAAGAACCCTGTCTGATGGCTTTGGAAGCATCCTCTGAAGATGAAGAAGATCAAGTATGTAACTTTGATAATATTAATTTTTCCTCAAATGATTTCAAAACTTGTTTTAAAGATTTCTGTTAAGATCATCTTGAGGTAGAGAAACAAATAAAACAACTTAGGAAAAAAACTTGAAGAAATAAGAAATGAGAAGCCTAATGGGGAACAAGCCTATCAGAAAATCAACTTATGATTGAAGTAGGAAAACTAGAAAACAAATTCATGAACTAACTGTAGAAATTAAGACTTTGAAAGAAGAGCTTGTAAAAGTAAAAGCCTTTAATGACTCACTGAATGACAGCAGTCAGAAGCTCAAAGATATATCTGAGAATCTCTTAGTGAGGTACAAAAATCTGGGATTAGGAGCTAAGACAATAAGCTCAAGAAAAGCTTCCTGCATACCTGCTTGGAAAAATCTGATAGCTTTTGTAAAAGCTCAGGAAAAGCAACACATCATCATTATAAGTGATGATCATGATAAACTCACAATGTTTAATATGGTTAGCTCACTTAACAATCAAAATATCTTACCAAAGAAGAACATAGATAAAATTGCTTCAAAGGTTAAAACTTTTGAGAACGGGAAGCATGCGTCGACTTCCACTCGACGCAATTCTGCAGCAACGTCGATTTCTAATCGACGCAAGTATGAAGCTGCGTCAACTCGACACAAGTACGAAGCTGCGTCAACTCGACGCAAGTATGAAGCTGCATTAACATCTTCTCGACGCAAATTCATGCCAACATCGATTTCATATTGATGCAACCAGACAGTTGTGTCAATTTCTAGTCGAAGCAACTTCCCAGTTAACAATTATAAAAGATCATACAATCAATCGTTTATTGATATAATTTAATCAATGTTTAAGAATTGGACATGATGTTGGAATTTGTTAGTTTAACAGGCCAACACCCTTTCATCCTAAGGGGTACCATGAAAAGCCTACTTATACCTTCATAACCTCCTATAATGGTAGAAGAAATGGGCCAAAGGTATCCTCTGTCCCAACTAATGTTTCGTTGCTTGTGCAGGTTAGAGCTGTTCTTCCACAAATTATCTCTTGTACTTCGGATGTGGCTTCCCTAGACATATGACAAGACAAAAGAATTTGCTGGAACATTATACAGTCAAGAATGACCCTAAGGTATTATTTGGTGACTCCAACTCTAGTCAAACCAATGACTATCGTATGATCAGAATTGTAGACATCTCTTTTTCTAAGGTAGCTTAAGTTGAAGGTCTTCAACATAATCTCATTAGCATTAGTCAGCTTTGTGATTGTCAAATAGTCAATACCAAGTCAGATGCAATAGTCCTATCTGGCTTTAAGAAAGACAATGTATATGTAGTTAACTTCAGCTCTAACTCAAAGGAGCTCTGTCTATTAAATTTAGATATAGACAGAAATGAGCTTTGACCTATGATGCTTAGTCGCTTAAATTATAAGACCATAGCCAAGATAGTTAAGAATAATCTAGTTATGGGCGTACCAAAAGGTAAATATAGAAAAAAAAAACCATGCATAGCTTGCCAAAGGAGTAAACAAATTAAATCTTCATTCAAATCAATTTGTAAAAATGAATCACCTAGAATACTTTACTTATTGCATATGGATTTATTTAGTCCAATCACCACTTAGAGCTTATGAGAAAAGTCTTTCACCTTAGTCATAGTGGATAACTTTTCTAGATTCAGCTCAGTGTTTTTTTTTATAGCCAAGTCTGACAGTCTGACACCTCAAGATCTGTTCAAAATTCATTAGACAGATTCAATCTGAATTTAACACTCAAATTGCTGTGATCAGAAGTGACCATGACATAGAGTTTGAAAATCAGTTAGTCTGTATATTCTGTGAGGATAAAGAGATAAGTCAAAGCTTTTCAGCTTCTACAACTACTCAACAAAATGAGGTAACTTAAAGGAAAATAGAACTCTTATTGAATCAGAAAGGACATTACTGACCGAGTCAAACTTGCTTATGTCCTTTTGGCCTGAAGCAGTCAACACTGTCAACTGTGTTCTGAATAGAAGTCTCATCCATAAGACTTTGCTAATAACTCTATATGAGCTTCTGAAGAGAAATGCACCTATTGTTTCATACTTTAGGATATTTGGTTGCACTTGCTTTATAAAAAACAATAAAAAAGACATTTTGCCAAATTTGACAAGAAGACTGATGATGATATCTTTTTGGGATATTCATCATCATGCAAGACATAAAGGTGCTATAATAAAGGGTTTTCAAAATAGAATAGTCTATGCATATAGTTTTTAATGAAGCTAATACATTCAAAGGGGGAAGAAACTTCTACCAAGATCATTTTTCAGGAAGAAGACTCTCCTTTGCTGAGCTGGATCAATTAAACATCAAGGAGAGTGATGAAGGTTCATCTAAAGAGCGCAATCATCAACTGGGCAATGCTAATATTCCTAATGATGAAGAAGAATCTCATGAACCAGAATTAGCACAAGGAAATCTTCAGAATCTAGAACAGGTTGCTAAACTTGTTGAAGAAGAGACTCTTGAAGAGATTGATCATACACTTGACGTAGCTAGAATAGATCCCGTGAGAGCAATTCTTGAGAATTACCCTCATTCTCAAGTGATTGAAGATATGTCTCTTGGAGTTTGAATCAGAAACCAACTATCAACTGAGGCTATGTTGTATTTCTTCCTCTCCCAGTATAAACCTAAGAAGTTTAAGGAAGCAGACAATGATCCCCACTAGATTGTTGCCATGCAGGAAGAGCTAACTTAGTTTGAAAGGAACAAGTTTTGGACACTAGTCAACATACCTAGAAATTACTCAGTCACTGGAACAAAATGAGTATATAGAAACAAGTTTGATTCCAATAAAGTAATAGTCAGGAACAAACTGAGTATAAAGTAATTGCTCAGGGATATATGGACGAAGAGGGAATAAACTATAAACAGATATTTACACTAGTTGTCAGATTGGAAGTAATAAGACTATTTCTTGCTTATGTTGCCTACAAGAAGATCAAAGTCTACCAGATGGATGTCAAAAGTGTTTTTCTCAATGACACTCTCTAAGAAAAGGTTTATGTAGAATAATCTCCAAGTTTTGTTAATCCATCTTTTCCATCTCATGTTTTTAAATAAAATAAAGCACTGTATGGTATAAAGCACGCTCCAAGAGCGTGGTATAAGACTTTATCTACTTTTCTTTTAGAACACTCATTCATAAGAATAATGTGGATAAAACAAAGATAACAAGAACACATAAACAACTGTTAATAGTTCAAATCTATATGGATGATTTTCTATTTTCCTCAACAGATCCAACACTTTGTAAAAGGTTTGCTGACTTAATGCAGTCTAGATTTGAGATAAGTAGCATGCATGAGCTATCATTTTTCCTTGGTCTCCAAATGATGCAAAATGATGAAGGCATTTTTCATATCCCAATCCTAATATACTAAAAAACTTATTAAAACAAGTTTGAGATGAAAAATGCCTCCACCATGAGAACCTCGTGGCCACCAATGTTGTAATTGATAAGGATGAGTTAGGTCAGTTAATTAACCAAAAGACTTATAGAGCAATCATATGATCTCTCCTCTATCTAACAGCCATCATGCCAGTCATGATGTGTGTCACATGTGTTTGTGCTAGATTCTAGGTAGACCCTAAAGAGTCACACCCGAGTTCTGTAAAAAGAATTCAGTGATATCTAAAGGGTACACCTGAATTTTGCTTATGGTACTCATCATAATCTGAATTTGAGCTAGTAAGCTACGCAGATGCAGATTATGCTGGATGTAGGCTAGATAGGAAGAGCACTTCAGGAAGTTGTCAATATTTAGGTGCAAGATTGATTTCTTGGTTCAGCAAGAAGCAAATTTCAGTCTCTACTTCCATAGATGAGGTTGAGTATATAACATCTAGAAGTCGCTGCTCACAGATATTATGGATGCAGAATCAATTAATGGATTTCATATTTTTTATCAAAAACTCCACAATATTTATGACTTCTCAAGTGCAATTTCAATTACCTCTAATCCAGTACTCCATAGCAGAACAAAACACATAGAAATTATATATTACTTTCTTAGGGACAATGTAGAAAAAGTGAAAAATTTTCTACAATATGTGTGCACAGAAAATCAAAGGGTTGATATTTTAATAAAGCCCTTTGATGAAATTAAGCACACACA
The DNA here is from genome assembly GCA_039513925.1 of Platanthera zijinensis. NCBI lineage: Eukaryota > Viridiplantae > Streptophyta > Magnoliopsida > Asparagales > Orchidaceae > Platanthera > Platanthera zijinensis. Next base: position 114,810,788 of record CM077089.1, on the reverse strand, counting down.
CTTCATCAATTTATTGGGAATGCTTGATGGTGCACAACAGAAAACATTATAATATATACAAAATATATTTTCTATAAAAATTACTTGCTAGGAAATACATCATACTTAAAAATTTTAAGTCTTTATTTGATGTGACGTCGAATACAAATCGACGCAACATCAATTTCTAGTCGATGCAACGTCAAGAGAGTCAGATTATAGAGTCTGTGTGGCCGTCCGTTTCCTTATTTTGAGATCCGACGGCTGGGGGTTGTTTCCCCAGGGATATACCCGGGTTTAGGGCTTAGAAAACCCCATTTCTCTTGGATTACTCTCTTTCTAAGATCTAGAGAGAGGAGAGAGCAAGGCGGAAGAAGGAAGGCTAGATCCGGTCACCGGTGGAGTTTCGGAGCTCCAAATCGCGAGCCGACTTCGGATCTACGGAGGCAAGGAGATTGTGGAGCTTTTCATCCGCGTAGATTTCCATGGCGCCAAGGAAAAAAGCTAGGGTAACGATTCTCATCCTAGGACATGTGAAGTCCTCTTTTCCTTTGCATAGGAAGCCCTCTCTCGCGAGTGTGCGATGATTTTGAGGCGTTCCTTGGGGTAGATATGTAAAGTCCCCCTTGTGTAGAATCTGTATTCGAGAACGGACTTAGGCATAATGTGTGAAGCCTACCCGGACAGGTTGGTCTGGATCGGTGATGTTGCATTGCATATATGGTCGGAGAAGACTCTGTGCGAATGTTTGTTTTTCGGGTTTTCTACGGGGTAAATTGCAATAGGGAGCAGTGGGGACTAACTCCAAGGTGCATCCGGAAAACTGGGCAGATGTGTGATTCTGCCAACATGGTGGCCGAGGAGCCAACCTGAACATAACCGGGTTATGTGAACTGTGTGATGGAAACGGGACTCGGGGAGTCTTGACCCGCGCATATGTCTTAAATTGACGTTGTGGTATGAGCAACGGGTCGGGCGGAACCGTACCTGTTCTATGTCGTTCGGCGGAACCGTTGGCATAGATGAGGGCCTTCAGCGGTATATGGCTTAAATTGACGTGACCCATGCCGGAAAGACAAAATGCTCATAAGGTTGGCCGTCCAAGGGGCTGTGGTGAGACAGAAACGTCTATGACTTAAATTGACATGACGTTGGCCGGTTCGCCGTGAATGTGCCCTGAGTGCATGGGGTGTGTGGTTTTGCGTGCCTATGCCTGTGATGAAGTGTATTTACACTATACTGCTTTGTTATGCTAACAAAGTGCAGGGAAAGAGCATCGCCGCCCCGAGTTGGGGGCGGGATCGTTATAATTTGGTCAGCATAGCTGACCGTTTCTTTGGTTTGCCACCGTGCGGTGGATTATTGCTTGCAGGTGCTGCGGAGCCGAGCGGTAAATAGCGGGCTAAAGCCCAATTTGCTGAGCCGGCCCTCGAAGGCCTAATTTTGAGTTTTTTTTTCTTGTATTCTCATGTATGACCGGCCTGCGTGCCGAGGTTTGGAAGACACTTATATTTGAGCAAACTGTTGTAAGGCCATAAGGCCAGTACTTGTGTATTGTACATTCCTATTGGTTTGAGTAGTGGACATTCATGCTTGTGGCTGGGTTCTTTATCTTTCTTGTAACTTAATAATTGCTTCCGCTAGATGCTCTGTGTAGGACATTGTGATTGGTTGATTGGTCTCAATGAGTAACCCACCGGTCTGTTCGTGGTATATAGTGTCGGGCCCCGGCCGGACCTACTGTTATATGCTTTGTGACGGATAGGGGTGTTATACTAGGCTTAATTCCGAAGAGGCGGGCTGGTGCGGTGGCACTGGGAACAGGATCACCACCACCCCGCTCTCGGGTTGGCCAAATCAGGTGGTGGCCGGCGGCGGCAGGCCGAAGGGCCACCACCCAGGGACTTGCTAGCCCCCGACGAACCAGCCGGGGGTGGCGCCGGGGTCCAGCGGTGACCGACTGGCGGTGGCAGAGGCTATCCTTGACTGCATTCCCGGCAAGGAGCAGCAGCCGTCCGATCTGGTGTTAAAGATCAGACGGCCAGGATTTCATTAAATCTCGCTCCCGCCTCAGCATCAGCGCCCTCATAGCGGATCCGTGACCGATCCTCTATCGGGTCAGAAAGAGGTTGCTTAGTGTCCGGCTCGATCTCAACCACAGGATGAAATTTGATCTGTTATTAGCAGACCATATTATTAGATAAACTTTGAGAAAATTCCTGGGCCATTCCTAGGCCTCTGGGGGCAAAGTGATCAACATAAAAATTGTTCCCCATATTAAGCGCTTCCTCCACAAAAAATTTGAGAATTTTTGGAATTGATTTGGTATTTTTAAAGGCTCAAATAAAATTTATTTGGTCGAATTAAAGGCCCAAAACTCTTCGAAAAATTATGGAATTTTTTCCAGGCTCATTTTAGACCCCCTTAAAGGTTGTATCAAAATTTGGGGACTTGGGGATCAAAATTGAACTTACCTTAATTTCTTGGAGCCTAGGGTTGCGCTTGGAATTTATTACGCTCATTTTCCTTGAAAGTGAAAATTGGAGCGCACGATCACCATTTCTAATTTGAATAATAAATTCAAATTATCTTATCCATGAGAATGGCCGAGGCAAGTGACCAAGCTCCGGGTATTCCGAGATTTCGAGAAACCGTCGAGCGCTTCGACTCTCGGGTGATTTGGGCACGCTCAAAAGATGAGAGTACGAGTAGTGAGTTGCAAATTATTCTCGACGAATAATAAGGGTGAAACTCCTAATAATCCCCTAATCCGATTATAGTCGTGATTAAAAAGGCGCAATCAAATTACTATCGAATCTTAATAATGGGTGTAACCCAAGGAAGCATTTTAAACATTGAAATAGAACTGAATATGCCTCCTATGGAAGGAGATTGAACTGAATGTGCCTCATAAGATAGGAGATGGAATTGAAGCCTCCTGAATGGATTGATTGGACTACTAACCATTTTCTCTATGATTATTCCAGTCTTGCACTGGTCCTGTTCCTTATTTCATTTCAGTTCAGTACTTTCAATTCAGTACTACTCCAATCTCGTACTGGTCAAGTTCATTTCAATTCAGTACTACTCCAGTCTCACCCTGGTCAAGTTCATTTCAGTTCAGTACTTTTAATTCAGTACCACTCCAGTCTCGTACTAGTCAAATTCATTTCAGTTCAGTACTTTCAATTCAGTACTACTTCAGTCTCGTACTGGTCAAGTTCATTTCAGTTAAGTATTTTCAATTCAGTCTACTCCAGTCTCGTGCTGGTCAAGTCCATTTCAGTTAAGTACTTTCAATTCAGTACTACTTCAGTCTCATACTGATCAAGCTCATTTCAATTCAATACTACTCCAGTCTCGTACTGGTCAAGTTCATTTCAGTTCAGTATTTTCAATTCAGTACTACTCCAGTCTCGTACTGGTCAAGTTCATTTAAGTTCAGTACTTTCAATTCAGTACTACTCAAGTCTCGTACTGGTCAAGTTCATTTCAGTTCAGTATTTTCAATTCAGTACTACTCCAATCTCGTACTGGTCAAGCTCATTTCAGTTAAGTACTTTCAATTCAGTACTACTCCAGTCTCGTACTGGTCAAGTTCATTTTAATTCAGTACTACTCCAGTCTCGTACTGGTCAAGTCATTTCAGTTCAGTACTTTCATTTCAGTACTACTCCAGTTCTGTACTGGTCACATTTCATTCAACACTAAAATTATGCAGCATTTATTATCAGCTGCTTTAATTACCGCATGTTCATTACTGCAATTTACTTTTATAAGCACGGGTCCTTCTCTGACTAGCAGTTGTCTGAGCCTTAGGTTGTGATAATCGGAGTTGAGATTTTCCTTCGGGTTTAGCCTCAAATTAAGTGCTCTCACGCTCCTTGTCGAAAGTTGAGCTGAGTGACGCCGCCCGAAGTTTGAAGCATAGTAGGGCATACCGTCATAGACCTGGTAGGTGTTAGCAATACTGATTAATTGATTGCTTGTAATTTGATTGCGATAAAATAGTGGCGGGTCAGTCCATTACGCATACCATTCGTACCGGTATGGGAAGGTCGATGACTCAAGACGATAGGGAGATGAGTACCACGGGTGACCGGCCGTTATATTTTCCCCGTCAGGTTTTCCTCCTCTGGTCGGCCAAAATTTTGAATCACCCGATGTCGCTCATATCCAGGAGTACACAGAGTTGTATGTTGGGGCATTGGGATGTGCAGTATGACCACCCCCAAAAGTGGCAATATTGGCCACTGTCACCGATGGCCACATCGGTGAGGTACGCGGGGCTCGCTACCCTGCTAGAACAGAAGCGGTCCATACTATGTCGACATAGGATCTGTTTGCGCGGCTGTGAATGTCTGCATTATGTGCACGGATGTGAATGCCTGCGATAGGGTACAGGTTGTGGATACCTGATTTGCTGATGTGCTAGTGGAGCCTTAATTATAAATGATACACACTACTGCTGTTATTCCAGTTATGCTATGTTGTGCTTCTTTATAGTTAATCCTAGCTTATACATATGAAATGTTGTTCTAACTCTCCCTTGCTTCAGCTATCTACTTTTGTTGGGTGGGTGTGTGCTCGTCCCCAGGATATGGATCCGGGAAGGAGATTTGTTTCTACTTAGCTCTGTGACTAACGGTTATTTAAATAACCATTCACAGGAAATGGAGCACCGTAGTGACCCACTACCGCATGAGATTGCGCCAGCAGTTAGGACTACTCGAGCAGATGCACCCCTGACGTCTTCAGAGTTTCGAGACGTGAGTACCGACGAGCTAAATAGGGAGAGAGAGTGAAGGGTTATATGTAGTACTTGTACAACCTGCAGGCTTATATAAATACTTAGGCTTCGACCTAGTACTTATGTAAATATATATGATGTTATATATATTTGAAACTGGTTCCCTATTAATGCTTCCACAAATCTGTGATGTATTGTGAATGTTGTGATTCTTGCCGAGCAAGGCGGCCAGCTAGTGCTTAGATAAGGTGAGTTGTTACCCTTAAGGAGCACTGGGTGGACGTCTTGGACAGTAAGATCTCCTCCGGCCCGACCAGGTAAAAGTTGGGGGAAGGTGTCTTAAAAATGTATTAGAGGGATCACGATTCATCCTTGTGGAGCAGTGTCAGGATTCCCCCATCCCTCGCTTCGTTCCTCGGTTCGGGACAAACGTTGCAGCGAAAGCCTGGTGGACCCTAGTGTAGAGGCTTAAGGATTCTAGACTGTACATTAGTATGCCCATACACCAATGTTTCCGCTTTGTCAGTCATTTTTGCAAATTTTCCCTACTTTTGCGAAGTACTGGCACTTTTCTTGTTACTTCTCCAGATACTGAAGTACAGTAACGGGTGGTCCTCTTCCAGAGGATATGTTCCCTCCACCCCACCTCTAGACCCGGTCACCCCCGCGGCTATACCGTTTGCCAAGACTAACTTGGGGAAGACATTGACAGCCATTCTGGCCACTTTCTGGACAGCCTTGGCACAGCCACAACGAGAGATAACAGCATCTACTGATTTACTGATGTATTTTCGAGGACTGAGGCCGCCCTCTTTTAGAGGTATATAGACTGCCATCCAGGCAGAGGAGTGGGTGGAGCGTGTGGAAGAGCTGCTAGTGGGAATGATGTGCCCAGCAGTAGCTGTAGTCTCTCTAGTGGTGACCTTGTTGGAGGGATATGCTAGGGATTGGTGGAGAGCGGATAGTCGCTCTATTTTTAGAGGACAGACGTTGAGCGCGATCCTTTAGGGGGAGTTCTCCGAGGCTCTTCTGGAATTCTTAATTTCAGACGCGGGCTAAGCTGCATTGCAGGAGAGATTCCTGCACATTCGACAGTGATAGAGCTTCTCGCTTCTACTGGGGACTAGGAGACTACCTGAGGCAGGCCCTGATCATGATCTCTCAGTCTACCTTCCACACCATAGTAACTCACGCAGCGGCGTTAGAGTTGGACCAGCGGGCAGTAGCCCAACAGCGCAGAGGATAGGTTGAGGTCCCTCGAGATCAGAGATGAGACAGAGGAGCTGCTCCCCACCGATAGGATAGAGATGTCGCAGACAGCCTTATAGGTGCCCACCAACACCCTCAGCCCCACAGCAGGACAACAGACCAGCTTCGACACCACAGCCCGCGCTAGTGGCCCGACATGATGTTCCCTTCGCAGGGAACTGCTTCTTGTGTCAGCAGCTAGGGCATATGAGGGCTTTCTGCCTACAGGCAACAGGAAGGCCAGGACTAGGAGCAGTATAGGGTGGGCAGCCAATACGGGGACAGGGATAGAGAGGCCCCAGAGGTAGAGCTGGCAGGAGAGGCTAGCAGGGACGAGCACCGCCCTTGGAGGCTTACGCACTGGACTTGCAGCACGGACCAGCCACTGATGTAGTGATAGGTATATATATTAGGCGATAGGGTCTATTAGATGTTGCTACTTATGCTCTATACTGGTTATGCATGTATGCCTACATCTTGTATATTAGTATTATGATATATATACTTCCTATATCGTCAGGAATTCTGTTAGTAGGAGGACATTTCGCCAAGACCCTCTTCGATACAGGAGCGACACACTCCTTTGTATCCCATGAATTTATCACATCAAAAGAGAATATTATCCGCTCAACCGGACTAGTTATACAAATCCATTTACCGGATGGATCAGATATAACGTCTACAGAAAAGTACTCGTTCCAGGCTGTGCTAGGAGAAGTAGAATTTGAGGTCTACACAACCATCCTGGAAATAACTGGATTCGATATTATATTGGGAATGGACTGGCTAGCCAAGCACAAGGCGCAAATAAATTGTTCAACGCGAGAGGTCCGCCTGCAGAACACAAACGGCCAGGACGTTACGTTGACAGGTGTACCTTCGGTCTCGCAAATTATTTTAACTTCTGCGTAGATTGTAAGGTCAGTCCGACAGAAGGATGATGCGTACTTTATTTATTTCGAAATGGAAGACAAAACTCAAGTACTCGCCAAAGTCCCGATGGTACGCGATTTCCCGGACATTTTTCCTAAGTCCCTCCTAGGATTACCACCCCAATGAGAGGTCGACTTTCAGATCGAGCTCGTGACCGGAGCACGACCAGTGTCACGAGCACCCTACCGGATGGCCCCAAGAGAACTGGTTGAATTAAAGATTCAACTGCAGGAGCTATTAGATGTTGGATTCGTCCGTCCCAGTTCCTCACCCTGGGGAGCCTCGGTGCTATTCATAAAGAAGAAGGACGGAACATTACGTATGTGCATAGACTACATGGAGCTAAATAAGCTTACTATATGAAACACATACCCCCTCCCTAGGATCGTCAAACTGTTCGATTAGTTGTAAGGTGCATCCGTGCTTTCCAAGATGGACCTGAGATCTATCAGCTTCGAATCCGGGAATAAGATATTCCCAAGACTGCCTTCAGCTCTAGTTATGGTCTCTATGAGTTTCTGGTAATGCCTTTGGGCTCACCAATGCACCCTCCGCCTTCATGGCCCTAATGAATAAAGTCTTTGAGGCCTTCCTAGACCACTTCGTGATCGTCTTCATTGACGATATTTTGATATACTCAAAAACCAAGACAGACCATACTAGGTACCTGCATATGGTGCTACTAAAACTTCGAGAGAACTCTCTCTTCGCCAAATTCAGTAAGTGCGAGTTTTAGTTGGAAGAAGTTGGATTCTTTGGCCACACTATAAACAAAAAAGGGGTAGCAGTAGATCAGGCCAAGATCCAGGCAGTGCAAAATTGGCCACCGCTCAGAATAGCGGCAGATATCCGAAGTTTTCTTGGTCTTGCCGAATATTATAGAAAGTTCGTAGAAGGCTTCTCCAAGATTGCTTTACCCCTAACTGCCCTCACCAGAAAGGATGTTACATTTCGATGGACACCGGAATGTGAGACCGCGTTCATCGAATTGAAGAAGCAACTGACTTCTGCACCAGTCCTTACGATCCCCGCATGGGACCGAGGGATTCCAGATCTACATTGATGCCTCCCTAAAGGGATTAGGAGCTGTCCTTAATGCAGCGTGATAATGTGATGGCCTACGCATCTCGCCAATTGAAGCCGCATGAATTAAATTACGCAGCTCATGATCTAGAGTTGGTCGATGTCGTCTTCACCCTTAAAATTTGGAGGCATTACTTGTATGCAGTAAGATTATGATTTTGCACGCCTCAAATTTTGAGATCTTCTCCGACCACGCCTCAAATACATCTTCACTCAGAAAGAGCTGAATCTTCGGCAGCGCCGGTGGTTAGAATTCCTGTGCGATTATGATTTTGCACTCCAATATCACCCCGGAAAAGCAAAAAGAGTCGTTGACGCTTTTAGATGCCAGCCTTCGATAGCTGGGAGTTGGATAAAGCAAACCCCTAAGGAGTTATTCTAGTCTTTAATAGACTTGGAAATTACCCTGGTTACCCGAAGAGATCCAGAGGAATACCATGCTCAACTGTATTGGATGGAGATCCAATGCGACATCCGAGATCGGATACGAGAAGCCCAAAAGATCCTCGCACCCTGATCTCTACAAGGTGGAGCACAGGGGGGTTATAATCTGCACGACGGGATTCTATAATTCAAGCATCACATATTTGTTCCCTCTACCGGAGGAATTCGCGAAGAAATTATGCAAGAAGCCCGCCAGTCGAGATACTCTATTCATCCTAGTGTGGTCAAAATGTACGTGGACCTGTGCAGGACCATTTATTGGCCTGGGATGAAAAGAGACGTTACCAACTTCGTGGACCAATGCCAGACCTGTCAAAGGGTTAAAGATGAATGTCGCAACCCAGGAGGTCTGATGCAGCCCCTGCCTATACCTGAATGGACGTTTGAGGACATTTTCATGGACTTTGTCCACGGCCTACCTCGATCCCGTGCTGGAAACGACTCCATATGGGTTGTTGTAGATCGACTCACCAAAGTAGCCCGGTTCATTCCGAACCGACAGGGAGACGGTGTTGATATTCTGGCCAGGATTTTTATAGAGCAAGTTGTCTGTTTCTACGGAGTGCCAAAGTCCATTGTATCGGATCGTGACAGGCGATTCACATACAAGGAATGGAGACGAGTGCAGGCATACTTGATGACCGAGTTGGCCTTTAGCACCGCCTTCCACCCGCAAACAGATGGACAGATAGAAAGGACAAACCGGATGATGGAGGATTTACTTCGACTATACATAATAGAACATAATGAGCCATGGGAGCAGTTGTTACCTCTGGTCGAGTTTTCTTACAATAACAGCTACCAGGCTAGCATCAAGATGGCCACATACGAGGCATTGTATGGGAGGCATTGCCGAACCCCATTGACTTGGGCTCAGGAAGAGGACCCAAAAGCCTTGGAAGTGGCTTATATTGATGACACTATGATAGCGATATGGCTAATCCAGGAATGGATGCGGGAGGCGCAGAGCCGACATGCCAAGTATTATGATGCACGACACCGACCGGTGGAGTTCAGCGTGGGAGAAATGGTGTTTCTGAAATTCAAGCCCATGCATGGTGTCTCCCGGTTGAGGAAGCAGAAAAAGCTAGATCCCCGCTACCTGGGCCCCTATCAATGATAGAACGTGTTGGCCCCAGTTGCCTATCGATTAGCCCTGCCTCCAGAACGTGTAAATCTTCATGATGTATTTCATATCTCCTCCTTGAGATGAGTAATCCGGCAATCAGAGCAGCATCTACCTAGACCACCAGTACAATTGTAATCGGACAAATCCGTCCAACTCGAACCAATCAGGATCATAGATCATAAAGTGAAGAATCTACGTAACATGACCATTCCAATGGTCAAGATATTATGGTCAAATCACGGACAAGATGAGTACACTTAGGAACCAGAGGTACTCGTCCGCGAAAAGCACCGAGAGCTCTTTCCCCAGGTATGTTACTCTTTCCCCCTACTTCGAGCAAATTTTTGGGGACAAAAATCCTTTTATTTTTATTGGATTGTAACATCCCAACTTTTATTAGGCCACCAAAACCCTAGTGGGCCCAATAAAAGTGACCCAAACCCCTACCCATGACCCGGTAGAAGGTAACTATAGGCAGGAAATAGAGCTAAATAACTCTGATTTGAGTTCCTGTGGTCCGCGAAAAGCACTCTCATCACCAACTGTTCCGCGGTTCAGTTGGTGATGATAGTGCTTGTGAAGGCCTCTTATCTTGGAGGTCTGGGGATCGAGCCCCGACCTCAACAACCTGCCGCATGGTGGTGACTCCATGACAGAGAGCTGGTTGGAGTGTACGACACGCGGGCCTGATAAAGCCGCCTAGTTCTGACTCCAGGTGGGCCCCCTACTGGGACTCCAGGGTGGCGGGCAGGTGGACTCCTGGTCCCGCATCAGGTAGGAGCAATCTATTCTGTCTTCTTACACTTTCTTTTCTTCTTTTTCTTCTATTTCTGTGGCCTGCCAATACTTGTCGTCTTCTTCTCAACTACATGCTGCTTTGAACTTTCTCCTGTTTTTCAAGATTTAGGAAATGGCTTCTCCCACCTCTCAATTATCCTGTGATTCATTTTCTTAAGATAGTGGATAGGTGCCTCACGTGTCTCATCTAGCTTATCACATAAGCACTTTGAGAGGTATAGGGAAACAATCCTCCATATGCTGGGGCATTTAAGCATCTCTTCAACTTTTTGAGGATCAACTAACTCCAGTCTGTTCTCTTGGTTACGATAATGACAATCTTGATTCTGAACATTTCTTTAGAAATCCTGTCGCGTGAACCAGGTTTGCACAAGAGGGTTCTGCCCACTATATCAGCCAATAATTTTCCTTGAGAGTTCATGTTGCCCCTCTCCCTGGGATCCATATTCCTCTGATGAATAGTAGCACCACTCTACGACTGCCTCATGGTTTTCCCTAGAGATTTCCTCTTCATCTTCTCCTTCTATGAGGGTTGGAAGTTTAAGCAACCGACTTATGCTTCTGGCAGTGATTCACGGATTTTGCTTGAGCACATGGGTCTTGTTGTTCTTTCCTGATGCATTGATTTTTGCATTATTAAAGAACTCCTCTACTGCTTCTCGCACGATATGAGTAGGTTCTGAAAGAATTACCTCGAGTCCAGTCACACTGAGAAGAGATATTACGTTCTGAATCTCTTTAGGACTATTTTTGAAGCCCGCACAACTTCGTTGTCGGTATTTGAAAGATCTTATTTTCAAGGTAGCTTGCAACCTAGAGGGGGGGGGGGGGGGTTAATAGGTTTGTCTAGGTCTTTTGAGTAACCTTTTTACTATCTTGTTGTTGCCTTTTAGTTTTCAGGTTAGGGTGATCTAGAGCTTGTCCTTAACACCTGCAATTAAGAAAAAAAAGACAGACATACAAAAAACACACAAGTATTTTATAGTGGTTCCCCAAAATTATGGGTACATCCATTCTCATCCCACCTTACTAACTTCTTGTTAGTCAAGACACTTCTCCAAAACAATGCTCTAAGGAGCTTACAGCTCAGATCCCTCAGGATCTCTCAGTCTCCTCAAAGACTTACACCTCAGCCACAAGGGCCTACACTCAGTGATACAAATATCACCTATCTCAGGCAATTAAGCCCTACCACTCAGGCTATGGAGGATTGACCTACCACGGATTTGCACCCAGAATCTATCTCAGGCACAAGTGCCCTACTTCTCAGTGAGTAAAACTCACCTACCTTAGATCCCAGCAGTATCCTACACTCAGAGAGGAACCTTCTCCTACAGCTCAGACAAATTTGCCCTACAACTCAGATCCACTTCTGGATCCTACCTCAGAGCAAGTTTGCTCCTACCACTCAGATTCACAAAGGACCCTACAATAAGAAATATTTTAATTAACTTTGACACAGAGAAATTTCTCTGTGTCAACAACTAGAGTTGAGAAAATTTCTGCTCTAACTCTCCACACAACAGAGAAAACTTTGCTGGGAGAACTCAGAAGATTACTCCTGAACTTGTTGTAGAAGACTACAGATCTGTTGATCTAGAGTCTTCAAGCAGCTAACTGAACCAGCCAAAAGTTGAAGGTTCTTCTTTCTTCAGAATGATTTCTGATCCTGCTGTGTCAGATGGAGACGGCACTGCTATCTGAACTTTTCTTGCTGGAGAGCTTCAAGGTTTTCACATGCAGCAATGGTGAGGAAGATGAAGACGGCTCCTCACTTTTGAAGTTGATAAAAGCCCTAAAAGTTATCTTTGTCTTGGCCCATCTCTTCCTTTTGTAGTTCGCCGATCAACGACTCTTAGAGAGCGGTGAGCCCCACTTGCAGCTTCCAGCTGCACTTTGCTTTAACGGAAGAAGACGTACAGTAGCTTCACGACAAGGTTTGTCGTGTTCTGTAGCTTCCCCGTACCTGATTTGAACTTGGTTGACTTTGTCGATTTTGCTGACGTAAGCTCCTGTGTACTTAGCCAAAATTGAGCATCAGTAGAATATGCGTTGAGTGAATGAGCTTCACTCAATGCCAAAACACTTAAACAAAATTTTGTCTATCTAGGCGTTAAGTGCGTTGAGTGAACAAGTCTCACTCAACGCTTTTTGCCTTAGCAAAAATTTCCTGCTTCTCTGGTGTTGAGAGCGTTGAGTGTGTCTTCATCACTCAATGCTTTTTGCCTTAAACAATTTTCCGCCTCTGAAGCATCTTAGGCGTTGAGAACGTTGAGTGAGTATGCCTCTCTCAACGCTTTTCGCCTTAGCCAAATTTCTGAACTTAGTTCGACGAACTGAACTGAGTTCGACGAATGACGAGCTCAGCTCGACGAACTCTGAACTTAGTTCGACGAATTTTGAACTAAGTTCGACTAACTCAGAATCTCAAACTCTGAGAGTAGCTCGACGAACGCTGAGCTTAGCTCGACAAACTATGAACTGAGTTCGACGAATTTTGAACTTTAGTTCAACTAGTTCAACTTATAGCCTTTTTGCTGTATGGCGTTGAGTGTGTCTTCATCACTCAACGCCAAACTACTTAGCCAAATTTCTGTCTTTAGCACATGACGTTGAGTGAGTTGACTTCACTCAACGCCTGTGCACTTAGCCACTTTCTCAACTTGCCACTGTTTTGGCTTTGACTGTGTAGGCTTTACTCTGCGCTATAAGTCATCTGACGTTGAGTGAGTCACCTTCACTCAACGCCTGTAGACTTAGACAGATTTCTGTCAGCCCACATCTTAGGTAAGTGTTTACCTGACTTAGTCACTTAGGCTACCTGTCTCATCACTGTCATCTACTGATATATGTATATCATTTACAAGATTGACTTTCACAAATCTAGGACATTGTGGGCAATGGACTCAACAATCTCCCCCTATTTGAGGAAGTCAAAACTCTCAAGAAAGTGAGTCAATGATATACATAGAACCAATGTAGCAATAAGCATAAAAAAAGAAAACTATATAATTGAGAAGTGATCTATAGTTACCACACTTCCCTGCCTGCAGAGTGGAACATCACTGCACCTGCTTCCCCTGTATTGCTGCTTCCACACTTGAACCTTGAATGTAAGTCTAATCGTCTGATCATCTTTTCCTCCCCCTTTTTGACTTCAACAAATAGCTGAAGGATTCATCTGATCATCTGATCGTCTTATCATCTGCTCCCCCTCAATTAGGCAGCAGTGAATTGTTGGAATTGTGCTGGACATGCTTCCCCTCAATTGTAGAACCTTCATTTTTTTAAAGAACAGTTCCATCTGCAAAATATCAAATAGCTTGTAACCAGATGAGGAGCAACTGAAGCTATACTAAATTTAACATTCCCAATTCAAATTTGAAGGTGTTAAACTTAACTTCATCTAGTGGCTTAGTGAAGATGTCAGCCACTTGCCTGTCTGTTGGAACAAAATCAGAGGTGATGTCTTCACATTCCACATGCTCCCTAATGAAATGATATCTAATCTCTATGTGCTTACTCCTGTTATGGGAGACAGGATTCTTAGAAATTGAGATTGCACTAGTAGAATCACAGAATAGAGAAGTTCTACTTATCTGGAGGTTGTAGTCTTGAAGCTAGTGCTGGATCTACAATAACTGAGCACAACAGTTACCTGCTGAGATGTACTCTGACTCTTGCAGTTGATATTGCAACACTGGTTTGTTTCTTGCTGCTCCAAGATACCAATCTCTCTCCCAAGAACTGACAGGTGCCAGATGTGCTCTTCCTGTCCTCTTTACAGCCTGCAAAATCTGCATCTGAATAGCCTGTTAGTTCAAACTCCCCATTCCTAGGGTACCATAGGCCAAGATATGGAGTGCTCTTAAGATACCTCAAAATTCTCTTAGCTGCAGAGTAGTGAAATTCTTTAGGGCAAGCCTGATACCTAGCACAAACACATATAACATACATGATGTCTGACCTACTTGCAGTCAGATATAGAAGGGAGTTAATTATCCCTCTATACAAAGTTTCATCAACAGGTTTCCCTGCCTCATCTTTGCCTACAGACATACTTGACCCCATGAGAGTTCTCATGGTGGAAGAGTTCTCCATGCCAAATTTCTTTATCAACTCCTTAGTGAACTTAGATTGGGATATAGACAAGCCATCATCAGTCTGTCTTATTTGGAGACCCAAGAAGAACTTAAGTTCACTCATACTGCCATCTCAAACTTCCCCTGCATAAGTTTAACAAATTTTTTGCAGAGATTGTCATCAGTAGATTCAAAGATGATGTCATCTACATAGATCTGAACTAGGATGATCTTACCCTTATATTCCCTTAGGAATATGGTCTTGTCTATTTTCTCCTTTGAGAATTTGTTCTCAATGAGCAAACTAGACAAAGTCTCATACCATGCTCTAGGGGCATGCTTCAGCTCATATATAGCTTTCCTAAGTCTATAAACATAATCAGGTGAGTTAGGAACTACAAAACCTGCAAACTGCTCAACATAAACTTCTTTTTTTTAAGTCACCATTCAGGAAGACTGACTTCACATCCATCTGGTAGACCTTGAATCCTTTGTGAGCAGCATATGCAATGAACAATCAGATGACCTCCAATCTTGCTACATGGGCAAAGGTTTGATCAAAACCAATACCTTCTTCTTTGCCTGTACCACTTAACTACTAGTCTTGCTTTGTTCTTAACTATAATGTCATTTTCATCGAGCTTGTTCCTGTAGATCCACTTGACTCCAATGACATTATGACCATGTGGTCTGGGAACCAGCTTCTAGACCTTACACCTCTTGAACTGCTTTAGTTCCTCCTGCATAACTCCAATCTAATGCTGGTCTATGTTGGCCTCTTTAAACTTTTGGGCTCTACTTGTGACAGAAAGCTTGAGTACATGACTGTGTTCAAACTTCTGCTCCTTGGTATTACTCCATGACTTGCTTCACCAATAACCTGGTGTGCTAGATGATCTCTTATGTGTCTGACAGCTGGTGGCAGTCTCCTTTCAGCAACAACTTTAGCTTCAAGTGCAGCCTCTTGTTGATCTTCATTCATTCCCAATGTTTCTGGTAGATTTTCTGGAGTATCCACTTCATCTTGTATAGCTGGTGATTCTTCCTTGTTGGACAGTTTTTCCATCATCTGTTCTGTACCTGCAGACTGCAGTACTATAAGAGGAGCTAGGCAACCCACTGTTAATTATAGTAGATTCATCAAAGACTACATGAACTGATTCTTCTACAACTTGACTTTTCAAGTTTTAGATCCTATAGGCTTTGCTATAATTGTTGTACCCAACAAATATTTCATCAAAGGACTTGACAGCAAACTTAGTCACATATGACTTGCCATTGTGAAGCATAAAACACTTACTACCAAAGATTCTGAGATAGTCTAGATTTTATTTTCTGTCCTTCAAGATCTCATAGGGAATCTTCTTGTGGTCTTTGGTGATAGAGGCCCTATTGAGGACATGACATGCAGTATTTACATCCTTAGCCCAGAAATATTCTGGGAGAGATGTATCACTCAACAGTGTTCTACCAGCCTCTATGAGAGTCCTGTTTTTCCTCTCAACTATCCCATTTTGCTGGGGTATTCTAGGATAAGAGAATTCTTGATGAATCTCATGCTCTTCACAGAACCTTGTCATGTCATCAGACTGGAATTCTGTCCCATGGTCACTTCTGATTTTGACCACAGAACTGTTAAGCTCATTCTGAATTTGTTTGACAAATCTCATGAAGACATTAAGGGTTTCATTCTTTTTCTTAAAAAAGAACACCCAGATAAACTTGGAATAGTCATCAACAACCACAAGGGTGTAAACTTTCCTACCAAGACTTTGAATTGGCATAGGACCAAATAGGTCTATGTGTAATAGGTATAAGTATTTCACAGAGTCTTTGGTCCTAATGCCCTTGAAGGAGACTTTTTTCTGCTTGCCCTTTTGGCAAGCTGAGCAAATGCCCTCCTTGGAGCACTTCACATTGAGGCCATTTCTAACGAGCTTTTGACTGAAGAGCTTGCCAATAGTCTTGAAATTCAAATGAGCTAGCCTCTTGTGTCACTGGACACAGGAGGAGACTTTCTCATTTTCCACTAAACAGATAAGAGAATCTGTATCTAGACATAAAAAGTTTAAGAAATAGACATTCACACTCCTAGTGCCTGTCAAGATGATCTCTTGGTCACTTGACCTCCTAATTAGGCACTCATCCTTGTGGAAGACAATAATATAACCAAGATCAAAAGTTGGCTTATGCTTATAAGGTTGTGTTGCAACCCTTCAACATAAGCCACCTTGGTGATGGTGACTATGCCATTGGTAATCTTACCATATCCCCTGGTTACCTTTATCTGAACCACCAAAGATGACTTTGGGTCCATCTTTTATTGGAGTGAACTCCTTCAAGTTGCTGCTTGTCTCAGTCATGTGCCTGAAACAACCACTAGTACCATATAGGGGTATGACATCTTGGACTATCCTGCAATATACAGTTTACTTAACCTTAGGACCCCAATATCTATTGGATCCTAGGTGCATGTTAGCATGAAACTGAACATGTCCACCAGCAGAATTTCTGACAGGTGGACTAACTCTAGCTCTGTCCACATTTGGATTGTGCCAACAGTCAATGACAAAATGCCCTATCTTACCACAACACTAACAGTCATGTATGTTATATCTTCTCTTCTGTGTAGGCCCTGCAACTTGGTTAGCAGTAGTCTTAACAGGAGGAAGATGTGCTGCAGTCTTTTTCTTATTTTTTTAAACTAGAATTTGACTGAAGGAAAGTTTTCCAGCTGGTTTATTTAGTCTGCTCTGATTGCCAGCAGCAACAAGCTTCTTTTCAGAAAACATGCTTTTGATGGCTTCAGATATACCCAAATCACCCTGACTGATAGACTTACCCTTAGTCTGAATTTTTGCTGTCAGATTCTGAGTCTTGACTGCAGCAACATTCTTGAGAGTTGGGACAGAAGCACCAAAAACAAATGGTCCAGATTGGGCCATTTGAAATTTCTCATTGGCAGCCTTAAAGGCACATACCCTGCTAAAACTCACCATGGCAGTGAACATCTTTGTTCACTCCAGATGAACAACCTTTCTCCCAGTGACCACAGGAGTTTTCCTGGTCATACCTGTTGGAAGGTAATAGAACTTTTCTAAAAAGAATGGGAGGCTTGGAAGCAATAGGTTGAGTTGGAGCTTTGCCCTTCCTTTTGGAAGGAGCAACTCTTGTGCTTCCCTTGAATCTCAACCCCTTCTTGCCCTTTTGAGAGAAGGAGTCTATCAAGGGGAGGACAGTACATGGCTTAGAATAGCTAGTCACTATTCTTTTCTCCTTCTCAAGCCTCTCTTCAAGATCCCTGATGAGACAGTTCTTACTCTTGATGGAGCTTATCTGAATGTCCAAGGGAGTCTTCAGTTGGCTTATTTCCCGAGCTTTCTGATCCAGCAGATTTGCTGTTACAGTCTGCTGAGTAACTACAAGTTTAAGAGATGAAACCTCTTTGACTTGCTTCTTGGACAACTTCTTGACCTTCTTAAAGGCATTCCGAAGTTTTCCATACTTGTCAATCAGTTGATTGACATATCCTTCAGATCCAGAATCATCTTCACCACTTGGTGAAGAGGTTTCTGCACAAGGACTGGTCTCATACCCAGACACAGAAGCAGAATCAAATAAAGAGTGTACCTTGCTGGAACCAGGCTGATCCTGACTGGCTTCTTCATCTGTCAATGCCATTAGCCCTCTGCAACTGTGGACATCATCTTCATCCACCTCTGAATCACTATCTGACAGTGTTAGAGGGGCCCTGATTTCTATCCTCACTGGAGGATTGACTTCTCCTGCTGCAACAGCTTCATCTTTAGCAGCAACATCAACTAGCCCAATGTAGGCTTCCTCTTCTTCAAACTCAGAAGATGATGAGTCTGTCCAACTCTTTTCCTTCTTAGCAATGAAAGACTTCTCCTTCTTCCCTTTGTAATGATGCTGCTTCTTCTCCTCAGCCTCCTTCCTCTTCTCTGGGCAGTTAGCTATCATGTGCCCAGGCTTGCTGCAACAGTAGCAAACTACTTTAGAAGAATTATATTTATTAGGTTTGGAACCATATCTGTCAGTCTTGGATTGATTCTTCCTGTGATGAGTGGAATTGGAAGGCCTCTTCTTCCAATGCTTCTTCTTCATCAGCCTCTGGAGTTGTCTGGAGAAGGCTGCAAAGTCTTCATCAGACATGCTGCTGTTTGATGCCTCTGAGTCTGAGCTATCTGACTCAGCTGGTCTTCTTGGTGAAGAGGGAATCCTCTCCTTGCCCTTCCTTATGCTTTCTGCTCTGAAAGCCAAGGACTTTTCCTTGGCCAGGGATTTGCTGGTGGCCTCCTCCTCCTTCCTGGCAGCTAGCTGCATCTCATAGGAGAGCAGCTTTCCAAACAATATTTGTGGAGGAGTGTCAGCAAGCTTAGCCACCTCTCTTATGACACAGAGCTTAGTATCCCAGTCTCTAGTGAGAGATCTGAGAAACTTGTCATTTATTTCATAATTATTGAAGACCCTCTCATAGGTCTTTAACTCATTTATGATCCTGAAGAATCTTTCATAACAAGCAGTTATGTTCTCCTTCAGGTTTTGCCTGAAAGCCTCATACTCTTGGTTGAGAAGAGACTTCCTATCATTCCTAACCTCTTCAGTACCCTCCATGTAGACCACAAGTGTGTCCCACATTTCCTTGAAGGTCTGGCAGTGAACCAAGTTCTGAAAGGTTGAATCATCTACAGCACTGACAATGATATTCTGTGCTCTTTTGTCCAAGTCAGCTAAGATTACCTCATCCTTTGTCATCTCAGAGTATGTCTTAGGAGTCTTGATGTTGGCATCCAGAGCAGAGACCTTCATAGGAATGACAGGTCCCTCCCTGACTGTTGCAAAAATCCTTGGATCATAGGCTTCCATAAATAACCTCACCCTCTTTTTCCATATTCCAAAATACTCTATCTTGCAGATGGGGAGTTTCATGGAACTCAGCTCTCTCTGGCTCTCTCTAGAGCCCATGATCACTTAACTCTAGCTACCTTTGGAGATCACTCAGATTGTTAAATCCCTTTTGAGCAACCTCCCTCTGATACCACTTGAAAGATCTTATTTTCAAGGTAGCTAGCAACCTAGAGGAGTGGTGAATAGGTTTGTCTTGGTCTTTTGAGTAACCTTTTTACTATCTTGTTGTTTCCTTTTAGTTTTCAATTTATGGTGATTTAGAGCTTGTTCTTAACACCTGCAATTAAGAAAAGAAAAGACAAACACACAAAAAGCACACAAGTATTTTATAGTGGTTCCCCAAGATTATGAGTACATCCACTCTCCTTCCACCTTACTAACTTCCTGTTAGTCAAGACACTTTTCCAAAACAATGCTCTAAGGAGTTTATACCTCAGATCTCTCAGGATCTCTCAGTCTCCTCTAAGCCTTACACCTCAGCCACAAGGGCCTACACTCAGTGATACAAATATCACCTAGCTCAGGCAATTAAGCCCTACCACTCAGGCTATGGAGGATAGCCCTACCACAGATCTGCACCCAGAATCTGCCTCAGGCACAAGTGCCCTACTTCTCAGTGAGTAAAACTCACCTACCTCAGATCCCAACAAGGATCCTACACTCAGAGAGGAACCCTCTTCTACAGCTCAGACAAATTTGCCCTACAACTCAGATCCACTTCTGGATCCTACCTCAGAGCAAGTTTGCTCTTACCACTCGATCCACAAAGGATCCTACAAACAGAAATATTTTAATTAACTTTGACACAGAAATTTCTGTGTCAACAACTAGAGCTGAAAAAATTTATGCTCTAACTCTCCACACAGTAGAGAAAACTTTGCTGGGAGAACTCAGAAGCTTACTCATGAACTTGTTGTAGAAGACTACAAATCTGTTGATCTAGAGTCTTCAAGCAGCTAACTGAACGAGCCAAAAGCTGAAGGTTCTTCTTTCTTCAAAATGATTTCTGATCCTGCTGTGCCAGATGGAGACGGTGCAGCTATCTGAACTTTTCTTGCTGGAGAGCTTCAAGCTTTTCACATGCAGCAATGGTGAGGAAGATGAAGACGGCTGCTCACTTTTGAAGTTGATAAAAGCCCTAAAAGTTATCTGTCTTGGCCCATCTCTTCCTTTTGTAGTTCGCCGGTCAACGACTCTTAGAGAGCAGTGGGCCCCACTTGCAGCTTCCAGCTGCACTTTGCTTTAACGGAAGAAGACGTACAGTAGCTTCACGACAAAGTTTGTCGTGTTCTGTAGCTTCCCCGTACCTGATTTGAACTTGGTTGACTTTGTCGATTTTGCTGACATCAGCACCTGTGGACTTAGCCAAAATCGAGCATCAGTAAAATAGACGTTGAGTGAATGAGCTTCACTCAATGCCAAAACACTTAGAAAAAATTTTGTCTATCTATTAGTTGAGAGCGTTGAGTGAACAAGCCTCACTCAACGCTTTCTGCCTTAGCAAAAACTTCTTGCTTTCTGGCATTGAGAGCGTTGAGTGTGTCTTCATCACTCAACGCTTTTTGCCTTAAGCAATTTTCTGCCTCTGAAGCATCTTAGGCGTTTAGAACATTGAGTGAGCATGCCTCTCTCAACGCTTTTCGCCTTAGCCAAATTTCGGAACTTAGTTCGACGAATGACGAACTCAGCTCGACGAACTCTGAACTTAGTTCGACGAATTTTTAACTAAGTTCGACGAATTTTGAACTAAGTTCGACTAACTCAGAATCTCAAACTCTGAGAGTAGCTCGACGAACGCTGAGCTTAGCTCGACGAACTATGAACTGAGTTCGACGAATTCTAAACTTTAGTTCAACTAGTTCAAATTATAGTCTTTTTGCTGTATGGCGTTAAGTGTGTCTTCATCACTCAACGTCAAACTACTTAACCAAATTTCTGTCTTTAGCAGCATGACGTTGAGTGAGTTGACTTCACTCAACGCCTGTGGACTTAGCCACTCTCTCAGCTTGCCATTGCTTTGGCTTTTAGTGTATAGGCTTCATTTTGCGCTATAAGTCATCTGGCGTTGAGTGAGTCACCTTCACTCAATGCCTGTGGACTTAGACAGATTTCTGTCAGCCCACATCTTAGGTAAGTGTTTACCTGACTTAGCCACTTAGGCTACCTGTCCTATCACTGTAATCTACTGATATATGTATATCATTGACAAAATTGACTTCCACAAATTTAGGACATTGTGGGCAATGGACCCAACAGTTTTGATCTTGTCAGTCGAGCTTGCCTTAGGTGCCATTGAAGATGCATAAGGTTTGGTGTAGAGAGAGCTTCTAGGTTGAACAAAAAAGAGAGCGTGAAAGACTGGGGGCCGACGTTTGGGATTTTACAGCTATTTAACCTAATGTTCTCTTAATTTATATTTTATTTATATATAAACAAAAGTTGAAGAGGCGCACACTTTATTTAAGAAATAAATCTTAGAAAATCTTTGAATGAGGTGTCCCGATAGCTTCCTTAAGGACGTCAATTTCTTTCTTTGTTTCTCGTCAAGACGATTTATTTCCTTATTGAGCCTATCACCTGCAACTTTGGTAGGAGCCTAATATCTACTAGCAGCATAGTCTAGAATGTGTAAAAAAATTGAACTATTCAAGAATATATAAATTAAAAGAAGCTAGACATGAAAATCACTCTATATTTAACTTGCCTAATTCAATTTTGAAGAAATTGAATTTTTCTTCATCTATAGACTTAGTAAAGTTATCTGTCACTAGTTTGTTAGTGGGGACAAACTCAAGACAGATATCTGCTTTCTTAACATGTTATCTAATGAAGTGATACATAATCTCAATATGCTTGGTCCTCCTATGTAACACAGGATTTTTGGCAATTGAGATTATACTAGATGAATCATAAAATAAAGGAGATCTACTTAAGTGGATGTTGTAATCCTGCAGTTGATGTTGTATCCAAAGCATTTGAGCACAACAACTTTCAGCTGAGATGTATTCTGATTCTACTGTTAATATAGCCATACTGGTTTGTTTTTCACTTCTTCAGGAAATTAGTCTTCTCTCCAGGAATTGACAAGTCCATGAGATACTTTTCCTATCTTCCTTGCAGCCTGCAAAGTCTGCATCTGAAAATCCTGTTAGCTCAAAATCATTACTCCTAGCGTAAAACAAACTAAGATTTAGTGTACCTTTAAGGTATCTTAAAATCCTCTTCACAGTGGAATAGTGAGATTCCTTATGGTTCACTTGATATCTGGTACAAACACATGTAGAGACCAGACAGAAGTTAGATATAACAGAGATCCAATGATGCATCTGGACATGGTTTCATTAAAAGGTTTCCTTTTTCATCATTATTTAGTAATATATTGGAGCTCATTGGAGTCCTCATTGAGCTTGTACTCTCCATTTCAAATTTCTTAATGAGCTCTTTTGTGAACTTTGTCTGAGAGATGAAGATTCAATCCTCAGATTGTTTCATTTGGAGTGCTAAGAAGTATTTCAGCTCTCCCATACAGCTTATTTCAAATTTCCCTTGTTTAAGGTTGACAAACCTTTCACAAAAGTTATCATCTATAAATCCAAAGATGATGTCATCTACAAAGATCTACACCAGTAGAATTTTTCCTTGTACTTCCCTTAAGAATAATGTCTTATCTATCTTTCCCCTTGAAAACTTATTTTCAATGAAAAAGTTAAACAAGATCTCATACCAGGCTCTAGGTGCCTGTTTGAGGGCATACAATGCTTTCCTTAAATAATAAACTTGGCTAGGGTGAGAAGAATTAATAAAACCCGGAGGTTGTTCTACATATTCTGTTATATCTTCATTAAGGAATGCAAACTTCAAATCCATTTGATATACTTTGAATCCTTTGTAAGCTGCATATGCTTCAAACAATCTTATTGCCTCCAATCTGGCTACTGGTGTAAATATCTGATCAAAATCTATTCCTTTTTCCTGTCTGTATCCCTTTGCAAATAATCTTGCTTTATTCTTTATTATGACTCCTTGTTCATCCAATTTGTTTCTGAACACCCACTTTGTTTTAATGATATTATGGTGATGAGGCCTTGAGGCCAGCTTCCAGATCTTACATCTTTTGAACTAGTTCAATTCCTCTTGCATTGCCAAGATCTAGGATGGATCAAAATTGGTTTCTTCAAACTTCTTTGGCTCTACCTGGAAAAGAAAGCTCAGGCGAAGCACTTCATTCATTGTGATTCTTCTTGTTTACACTTTGTTAACCCAACTCTTGCGACGATGGAGGAGAGCCTCCAAAAGAAGCAGAGACTACTTGCCCAACAACCGTTCTCGGTGTTCACCGATCTTTCGGGTGAACACTCCGGAGTATCCGTGGACACCCCCTGTGGGCGTGACAACGATCAGCGTGAACAATCGGTAGAAGACTTTCAGGCGGCTTCTCAGAGTGCTGTTCAGAAACACCGGTTAGGAGTACGCGCGGGCACTACGACAAAGCCCGCGCAGGCTCTTCTTTTTATGATCCAGCTCAGGCAGCGCCGCGCGGTTTCGTACGGACTCTTCTTTTAATCCCCGTCGCCCGACTCTTCATATAACTCGGGCGGCTGCGCATTTAATATCACGATTAATAAGACATTAAAAGCCCGTCGGTTTGTGAATCGTCCATGCAGCTTAACGACGATTTATAGCACGCGAGCGCGGGGTACATCTCAAGCCCGTGCAGGAGGTCCAGCATGTGCCCGTCCATGGGGATATGGAAGCAGGACCGTTTCTGTCATTGCCGAGTTGGAAGAAAAGAGTAAAGCACTCCTCGTTCAATGCTTGCTCGGAAACCTCGACGTCTTCGTGTGGTCAGCCTCTGACATTCCTGACATCAGTCTAGAGGTCGCATGTCATAGTCTCAACATCGATAAGAATTTCAAGCCAGTAAAGCAAAAGAAGCGAATGGTAGCTACTACCCTCGCTGGTCCATCAACGAAGAAGGGGCTAAGTTGATGGAGGCAGGGTTTGTTCGGGAAGTACAATATTCAGACTGGATTTCCAATGCAGTGATAATACGAAAGCGTAACTGGAAGTGTAGAATGTGTGTTGACTTCACGCGCCTCAACAAGACGTGTCCCAAGAACTTCTATCCACTACCCCAGGTAGACTCATTAGTTGACTCTGCAGTAGGGTTTTCGATAATGAAATCTTTGGATCCCTTCTTCGGATATCATCAGATTGGAATGCACGAGCCCGACGTTCCTCATTCCGGGTTCATCACAGACGAGGGATGCTATTGCTCTCGTGTCATGCCATTCGGGTTAAAGAATGCTGGCACCACGTATCAGAGGATGATTGATTATGTTTTCAAGAATCAGGAGAGCCGTAACCTGGAAGTCTACATGTATGACCTCGTCAAAAGTCATAGTATTGACGATCATTTGAGGGATCTAGCAAAGATGTTCGGCACGCTTCGCAAGTTCAACATGAGGCTTAATCCTGCCAAATGCATTTTTAGGGCAAGCAGGGGGGAATTTCTTGGACACCTGCTCACCTACCCTGAGGTCTGTAGCCCAATCCTGACAAGGTGAAGACGATCTTGGAAATGAAACCCTTGAAGAGTCTGAAGAAGGTTCAGCAGTTGGTAGGAAGGGTTGCTGGGCTCAGCCATTTTATCTCACGGTCAGGAGATAAGTGCGCCCTTTTCTTCAAGACCCTCTGAGAAAAGAAGAAGTTTGAGTGCACCGACGAATGTGATCGGACCTTCGAAGAGTTGAAGCATCGGTTAACCAAAACTCCTCTTCTTCAGAGTCCCCACCCATTGGAGGACATTTTTTTGTACTTGGGAGTTAAAAAGGACGCCATCATTTCGGTTTTGGTATGAGAAGCGGGCAAGAAGCAATTCCTCGTGCACTATGTTAGCAATGTGTTGAAGAGTGCAAAAACTCGTTACCCAATTATGGAAAGGCTGGCATTAGCCCTGTTTGTTCAACACAAAGGCTTCGACCGTACTTCCACGCTCATTCCATTCAAGTTGTGACCGACCATTCCCTAAGAGCAGTCTTGGAAAGACGAGATCATTTGGGGCGTTTGGCAAAGTGGGCCATTGAACTCAGTGAATTCGACATCACACACACCCTAAGGGTCGTTATCAAGGCACAAGTCTTGGCTGACTTTCTCGTTGACTTCACAGGCGGCGGCGACACCAGGGTAGAAGCTCCAGGTTCATTGTTTTGGAAAATGTTTTGGACGGTGCCTCCCGCTTGAATCAGTAGGAGCAGAGATCGTCTTAGTCAGCCCCTGTAGAATCAGGATTGACCAGACTCTAAAGTTTCATTTTCCCATGACCAACAACCAGGCTGAGTACGAAGCTCTGATAGCAGGACTAAACTTGGCCCGGTAGATAGGTGTCGAAGATCTAAGATCTAGAAGTGAGAACAGACTCCTTAGTCATGGCATCACAGATCAATGGAGTTTTTGAGACAAGGGAACCACTACTGCAACGGTATCTGGCCCTTGTCAAGCAGTGCATAGGGCGTTTACGCACATTCAGCATACGCCATATTCCAAGGGAGTAAAATGTGGAAGCCAACGAATTGGCCAAGTATAGGAGTCCAGCCGGAGGGACTCTTACAGAGTTATTTTGCCCTGCGATAGAGGAAGTGGATTTCATGGAGATAGACCAACGTCTGTCATAGATAGATCCTTTCGTTCATTACTTCATGACGGGGAAGGTTCACCCCTTGGTAAGTGATACAAGAAGGTTCAAGCTGAGGGCGGCTCACTATGCCCATTATCAGGTGTCACAGAAGAAGAGATCCCTCAAATCCCGCGAGAAGTGCATTCAGGAGAGTACGATAGCCACTCAGGGGCCAGGATTTTTGACAAGAGGATCCTCCGTCAATGATATTTTTTACCAACAATCAGGAAGGATTGCGCAGTTTTTTTCATGAAGTGCGTGAAGTGCCAGAAGTTTGCACCCCCTTCAGGTCCAGCTGGCTCAGCAACTCAAGACTATTTCAGTTCCCTGACCTTTCACCGTCTGGGGAATGGACCTGATTGGCCCATTCCCGATGACAAGTGGGCAGCGTCGCTTTATCCTAATTATGATCGACTACTTCAGCAAGTGGATAGATGCCAAGGCGCTCGCCCGAACTACCACTCAAGTAGTGAAAAACTTCATCTAGGCGGAGATCGTCTGCCGGTTTGGAGTTCCGGCCGATATTGTGACTAACAACGACCCTCAGTTTACAAGTGAAGAATTGGCTAACTTATGTGACCTGATAGGAACTGAGCTCCGATTCTCGTCCGTGCATCACCCGCGAAGCAACAGTCAGGTAGAGGCGGTCGACAAGCAGATCTCAAGCTTAAGATGGTGGAAAATGCTCGCTGTAATTGGGCAGCACAGTTACCAACAGTTCTGTGGACCCTCCGAACGACTTCTTCAGCAACTGGTGAAACTTCCTTCAATTTATCACACGGGTCCGAGACTCTTATTCCAGTAGAGTTTGTCATAGAAAGCCCTCGAGCGCAATTAGCCAGGCAGGGCAACCACAATTGGATGGAGTTCAACAACGAAGAGCTGAGGTACAGTCTCAACCTGATCGAAGAACTCTGGGACCAATCAGTAATCCGATAGGATGAGGCAAAGCGGAGGATGACCAGATATTTTGACAAGAATGTTAAGGTAAAGCAGTTCGAGAAGGGAGATCTTGTGTTGAAGAAGGCAGATGGAGCTGGGAGAGAGGCCTCAATAGGAAAACTCAAGGCTAATTGGGAGGGACCTTTCGTCATCAAGGCGGCTCTCAAGAACAAGGCCTATCGGTTGCAGTCACATGAAGGCGAGGAGCTCTCCAACACTTAGAGCGACGATGAACTATTCCTAAGTCAAGGTAAGTTACTTTCCTCCCAAGTCGGACCCGCTTTTCCGAAGTCAAAAGTTTCCCATTCTATGAAAAACCCTTAGCACGATGCAATACAATGGAACATCTTAGCAGGCACACACGAATTCTAGTTTGGTGAGTCCCAGAGTTTGCATGGACCCCCTCGAACGAATCCGAACGTTCTGAGAAGGAGTCAGACATCAAGCCTCCGACCCTCCTGCAGGTATAGGTTACTTCCCCCACCATAAGACCGCGATAATTGCTCTCGAGAGATACTCTTGAGTGACATAAGTGGCGGGTCCGAATGTGTTGATCGGTCATGCATTGATTAAAGCATTGTTAATGTTACTGGTCTCCTTTCTGAGGACAGAATCTGAGCAACATGCGCTTATTGCCCTCTGATGTTCTTCAACGCTGCATGCGGATGAGAGCCCTGCGGATGCCTTGTGCCCGAAACGACGACCTTAACCCCTGACAACGGACCCAGTTGATGTGATAACATCATCAAATTTCCTAATTGTCGGTTCAGACGAACACTCTGGATACACATAGACCGCGCACACACTTAATTGTCCCTGGACGTGTGAATGCCCCGATTGCACCATGCAAACTATCGTCGAATAACGGGCAACCAAAGAAACAATAAGCAAAAAGATAATATACATCGACCACGCCCGCAAATAATTACAGATAAAATAATAATAATAATTACATTTTTTACAGATGACGCACGAGTCCGCGCTCAAAAGAAAAAAAATGTTTTTTTCTAAACATTTTCTTCAGAGTCTTCTACGGTACTAGTAAAGCGAAGCCTTTTTCCTGGACTTTTCGAGGGGGTGTATCCATGGGACAAGGATCGCTGAGGGGAGGACTCCGTAGGGATGGGATCCGCATCCTCCGGGAACAACACTTCACATTGAATGCGCGTGAACTCAGGCTTGAAGAGGCCCAGGCCCCGCGCGCGCTCTAAGGTGATCTTCCCAGACACTTTCCCCGCCTTCAACATCTCCAGCATGAACTCCGGGTTCTCCGTGGACAAACTCGCCTGACGGATGAAAAGTGGACTGTTAGGGGATTGCGCTCAAGGTACGCGGAATCACAGTTTTAAATTCTTTCAGGATTACCTTTAATTGATTTTGTAGGCGAGCGGCCTCCTTTTGGGACTGCCGCATGGCTTACCGCTTCTGCTCCAGAGTCCGCTAGCAGGTATATTGTACACCAACGCCCTAAAGATGTCGTGTCCGCCCTCTGTGCCAGCTGGTCTTGGGGAATGCTCCTCATCTCAGCAACTTCCTCTTCACCAACGGTCACGGTTGAGACCGCCAAGGCATGTGGAGTTGTTTCTTGCTTTTCCCTCTAGGACGGAAGGCTCGTACTCTGCGTAACCGCACCCGCATCCCGGAGCATCAGGGGGTTGCCGAGACTGGCCGCCAAGAACTCACCGTCTGAGGGAGGGTCTCGCACGCCAACCGGGGGTGTCCGGGCCGACCTCCGGTTTCGCCTAAAGGGGGAGCTCGCACGACCTCTCAGAGGGGATGCCATCTCTCGTTGAGGCGCAAACCTCCTCAGGGACGCATCTTTCTTTTTCTCTGTGGCGGTCAAGACCTCACTCGGTGGCTCATAGGGTCTCTCCGCAGGAACCCGCAGAACGATTGAATGAAGGAAAGTTAGAGCCCGCAGATATGACCATTTTTATAAACCAAAACCTTACATTCCACGGTATCCATATCGGCCACCTCTTCAAGGCGGGCGGTGTAGTGTACTAGTGTGTAACTTCCATGGGAGTCTTCTCGAAGAACTCCACGATGCTCTTTTCTATTCCTTCGACTGGTGGGCTATAGAAGTCGTCCTCCATCCGTGGGTGGGGATAGGTGCTCAACCCTCCGAATTCCGGGTTGAATATGGCAAAACTCGCCTTCCATTCGTGAACCTTGTTCGCGAGGTTCAGGACCTGCAACTTGCTTGATCTGATGTACAACTGCCCCTTTGAGAGCGAGCGGACATAGAACAACCGCCTGAACACTGTCAAGCTGAAGCAAACTCTTTAAAGCCACAAAAAGACGAAGAAGGCGGTCGCCACCGCGATGGAGTTTGGGGTGAGTTGTGCGGGGATTAACCCGAAGTGGTCGAGCACTTCCACCATCTATGGGAGAATGGGGAATGTCCATCCCACGTCGAAGTGTTCAAAGGGGAGAACTAGCTCGTCAACGAACATTGAGTGGAGGTGCTCGCCAGGATATTGAAGTCACATGATGTACCTATCGGGAGATACTCGGATGAGAAAGAGATGGTTGGCTAACTCCTCATCAGGGAGTCTAATTGTGGGGGCTCATGTAGCATGACAGCTACTGCGGAGTCCGCGCGGGTAGACCCAACTTGAGGAGCTCACATATTCTCCATAGTGCCCGAAGGTTTCTACCGAAAAAAGAAGATTTGAGGCCTATTTATAGGAATCATCTTGTTTTCCTTGAAACGCGGAACGCCGCGGACACTTGGTGATCGCAAGGCGTGTTCGCGGTGACCGCTTCATATCATCACTTTCTAACCTATAAAAGGAAAGGTGTCGTGTGATCACTCACTGACAAGTAAGTTTTAGGCTAACACCAAACCACAATAAAAAATAATAGAAGCTTTCTGCACACAAAGTACGACGAACACAAAAAGTGTCCGCCTGCCAATGTTCGCGCGCACGTGCATTGTCCATCCGCATCTAGTGAATTATTACAAACATAAAAGTTCTACCCTCATTCCTTAGAAGCCTCCTCACCAGACACCCGCTCCACGCCCACGAATGTCAAGTTGTCAGTACTCTCGGATAGCACGCTAGACGCGCCCACGTGATGCTTGTTCAACTTGGCGATCAGGGTGTGGATAGCGCGGATGTCCTCTCTAACGTTTTGTGTATATTTCTGGATGGCGTCTTCTGGAGGAGTTGAACCCTGCGCCATTGCGTGGATCTTAGATTGCGAACCAACACGGTGTCACGCGTGGCGTTCTGCTTTAGCACCTCTATCCCCTCCTCCAGGCGGGTTATGCGCGGAACGACGTCCTCAAGTCCTTTTCGAAGGGTCGCGATCGCTGTGTCGTTCTCTGGGAAACTAAGAGGGTTTGACTTTATTTTTTAATTCCTAACCAAGATATTGTAGCAAGTTCTTTTCAGTAAATACCCGCAGCCAGGTCGCTCTTTGGAAATACCATCTCCTCCAGCTCGTCTTCTCCTCTCCTCCTCTTCCCTAGCGAAGCGTGCGCAGCAGAAGACGGTACGATGACAATCTTAGAAGATATGAAGTCCGCTTTCAGCCTCTCCATCTTCGCGTCAAGCTCATTATCGGCGTCTTCTTGGTCATCGTCATCGCCTCTCCTCTTCCGACCCCCTAGCTCTACAGGCTTCTCGGTCGATTTCTGTCGGCTTTCCTCTTCCAAAAAGATCTGATGACGGAAGGGGTCCCTCTCAGAGTGGTCGACTTCTCTGGGAGGTCCTGCGACTTTTTCACCGCCACTTTTATGACCTTCGATGGAAGTGTGGTGTCCAAAGGGACGACGTCCTCACTGACTTTTGGCCTCTGGGAACCCGATTTTTTTCTTTTCTGCGAAGTACTTGAAGATGGTGTGAGAAGTTGGCTGTCCACTATGGGGTTCGCGCGATTATCATCTCCCGCGTCAGGGTTTTCATCCAAGAACGCGACGACCTTAGAAACAGTGGGGATCGAACTGGACTTCTTCTCTTTGGTTTTCTTTGGTGGTGAGGGGAGTTTTTGCTTAGAGGAGTTGCCCGGGAACTTGGCAGGCTTCTTTGGTCTGTTCGGATCGGTTTTCTTGGTGGTGTCCGTGTTATAGCCCAACTGTGCGAGCAAAGCTTGGTTCATACTCATGGCGAACTCATGCATGTAGAAGCTAATGATTTATGGAGAATGACCTGTTTAAGTTGGGGCTTGCACTATTTATTGACTTCTCGAGGCATTTAGTGTGAGTCTCAGTCTTCACTCTTTGTGGTTATAAGTCTACTTTTTTGGAGCCTGCGCGGTCTGCCAAAAAAGTGCGGTGATTATGTTAACCCAAATCCTGCGACGACGGAGGAGAGCATCCAGAAGAAGCAGAGACTACTTGCCCAACAACCGTTCTCGGTGTTTGCTGACCTTTTGGGCGAACACTCCAGAGTATCCGCGAACACCCACTGGGGGTGTGACAACGATTGGCGCGAATAGTCGATAGACGACTTTCAGGCGGCTTCTCAGAGTGCTTTTTGGAAGCCCCGGTCTGGAGTACGCGTGGGCACGACGACAAAGCTCACACAGACTCTTCTTTTTTCGAATCAAGCTCAGGCAGCGCTGCGCAGTTTCGTGTGGACTCTTCTTTTAATGCCCTCCGTCTGTCTCTTCATATATCTCGGGAGGTTACACATTTAATGTCACGATTAATAAAGCATTAAAAGCTAGTCGGTTCGTGAACCGTCCACGCAGCTTACCCTCAAGTATAAAAGGGGGATCAGGGGTGCTTGGAGGGGACATACAAACTTAGCCCTGACATTAAGTCTTGTCAAGCTTTTTTTTTTCTCTTAGCATTCACCTAAACACTCTTATAACCCTCATTTTAAATTAATCAAGAGTCTCGTCGCAAGTAAGGCATTCGTCGTGGCACGTCAAATCTGTTGTTTGCCGTTGCCAGCGACACTTTTTTTTTCCAGTCAGCAGGGTCAGCAACAGATTGTTTGCGCACCACATTTTTCTTTGTCGACCACCCAATCCAGGGATAGCTCGCGGAGATTCGGTGACATTTTTGTCTCCAACACACTCCTTGACCTATGTCACATATGATTTGATTCTGTGGGTAATCCCTTAGGTGCCTTGTAGCTGTTGGCAATCTGCCTGCATTCTCCTATGCTTCAGGTTCAGCTTGATTTTCGACCTGCTGTGTTCTTTCAACAACATTTTGTTCATCATCTGTTAAAAAGCTTTCATCTCTGACTTTCCTAAGGGATCACCCACAGAATTACCATCTGGTTCATCATCTGTTAAAAAGCTTTCATCTCTGTTAAAAAGCTTTCATCTGTTAAAAAGCTTTCATCTGTTAAAAAGCTTTCATCTTTTCAGTAAATACTCGTAGCCAGGTCGCTCTCTGGAAATACCATCTCCTCCAGCTCGTCTTCTCCTCTCCTCCTCTTCCCTAGTGAAACGTGCGCAGCAGGCGACAATGCGATGACAATCTTAGAAGACATGAAGTCCGCTTTCAGCCTCTCCATCTTCGCGTCAAGCTCTTTATCGGCGTCCTCTTGGTCGTCGTCATCGCTGGTCTCCTCTTCCGACCCCCCAGCTCTACAGGCTTCTCGGTCGATTTCTATCGGCTTGCCTCTTCCGACAAGATCTGGTGACAGAAGGGGTCCCTTTCGGAGTGGTCGACTTCTCTGGGAGGTCCTGCGACTTTTTCACCGCCACTTTTATGACCTTCGAGGGAAGTGTGGTATCCAAAGGGATGACGTCCTTGCTGAATTTCGGCCTCTGGGATTGTTTTCTCTTCTGCGAAGTACTTGAAGATGGTGTGAGAAGTTGGCTGTCCACTGTGGAGTTCGCGCGATTATCGTCTCCCGCGTCAGGGTTGTCGTCCATGAACGCGACGACCTTAGAAACGGTGCGCATCGAACTGGACTTCTTCTCTGAGGTTTTCTTTAGTGGTGACAGGGGTTTTTGCTTAGAGGAGTTGCCCGAGAATTTGGCAGGCTTCTTTGGTTTGTTCAGATCGGTTTTCTTGGTGGTGTCCGCGCTATAGCCCAACTGTGCGAGCAGAGCTTGGTTCATACTCATGGCGAACTCACGCATGCAGAAGCTAAATATTTATGGAGAATGGCCTGTTTAAGTTGGGGCTTGCACTATTTATAGACTTCTAGAGGCTTTTTGTGTGGGTCTCAGTCTTTACTCTTTGCGGTTATAAGTCTACTTTTTCGGAGCCTGCGCGGTCTGCCAAAAAAGTGCGGTGATTATGTTAATCGAAATCCTCCTGTACTTGGGATAAAAGTACACCCCAATAAGAAGATTACACGTGAGTCAACACATTGACCTACGTAATGCGGAATTACATTGTATAGTCTTGTGTTTACTAACCCACTATAACTTGACATTGGTGTGTACTTGGTATTGTAGACTTGCAAGTACATAACTAAACAGTGGCATCAAATACAGTCACAATTCATCTTAGCTTAACTAAGCCCTTCTTCAAATCTGGTTTATTGTAGATATAATACCCAACAATCTCCCCCTATTTGAAAAAGTCAGAACCTTATAAGCTAAAGTGAATTACGCATGATAAATTATAAAATACGAAAACTTCCCCCCTCTAGTCCACGAGAAGAGAAAGTATGGTGAAATTTGTTACCCACCTAGGCAGGTCGCAGTCCCTTATGCTGTAGTAGTAACAACATAAGTGAGTCTCATCATGTGCTGGTACATGCACAACAGGTACTTGAGGTCCTGTCAACTGACTATGCATCTACATACAGTTGTAATAATTGTAGTCATTTGCACTTTTGAAATTTGCTAACATTGTTACTTCAAGTGCATTGACCTTAGCTGCCACCTTAGCGTTCAAGGAATCCTCCCCCTTTCTGACTTCTGTAGCCAGAGCTGTTGATGCGGAAATTGCTCTCTTCCGCTGGCTTGCTCGAGAGTGGATCACGATCGATCCAGGATGCGGGGATAAGGAGGAGGTTGATGAGGAATTGTCGAGCAGTTGGTTACTTTGACGGTTGGGATTGATGGTTGAGACCGAGAGAGGGAAAAAGAGAGGGGGCCGCTGGCAGCGGTAACAACAGAGTTCGCCCGCCTCGGCTTAAATGTCACTCCTGCGACTGGCTTTCCTTTGATTATGAATTGAGATTACAGCTTGAGATTGCACCTTTACATGAAAAGCAAATAAATGATACAAAGGGGGAAGCTGACGGCTTGAGAGAAGAGGAAGCCAGAGGCTGCGCGGTTTGACAAAGCAGGTCGGCAGACTGCGAGGAAAGCTGATCCCGCAGTTCGCTACTCAAGGCTGAGCGGACTGCGCGATCAGGGAGAGAGGGCAGCTGAGGCCAAGGCAGGCCGCAAGGGCTAGCCGCGCGGACTGGAAAACTCAGTCCGCAGGTCTTCATGCATTGGTTGTCCCACTCCACCGTGCTTCCATGGGTGTGTACATCCCCTGAATGAGAGGTATGGGGGGTCTATTTATAGGCTCGTGCTGGAGACGGGCCTGGTAACGTTACCCCCAGTAGTACGGTAAGTTGTGCGAGTAAACGAGAAGTCCGCCGAGTCCGCACCATGTTGTGCAGTTAGCGATTTACCTGCTTGAATTGATCTACTGTTGGCGGACTGGGACAAGTCCGCCTCTGCTGCACTAAGCGAGCCCGTGCCAAGTTATGCGAGCTGAGGAGTAGTCTCCCCGCTACTGGAAAGAAGCGGTCGCCGGGAAACTGGAGGGCTAGCTGGCGAACTGCAGAATGAGTCCGCCTAGCCCGCTGCGGATAGGATGAGCTTATCTACTGGGGGCTTGTCCCCCCTGCTGGGCGACAAGAGCTTGGCGACCTGGTGGACTGAGGAGGCAGGTCGCGCATGCTGGAGAGGTGGAGCAGGTAACCGTTGCTGACTGGCAGCCTGAAGGCAGGTCGCCGCTGCTGACTGGCGGCCTGGAGACAAGTCATTATTCCTGCTATGCGGCGAGCTGGAGGCTTGCTGCCGCTGTTGATGGTGGGCGGCTCGGAGGTAGCTCGCCACTGCTGTCTGGCGGTGCGCTGGAGTTGAGTCTGCGCCGTGTTGCGCGGGCTGGGCGGAGTCCTGTTGCCAAGTCCTCCCTCAGGCGGACTGAAGCCGAGTCTGCCCACTGCTGGTGGCCTGGAGGCTTGTTTCCATTACTGCTATGCGGTGAGCTGGCGGACTGAACATAGAGTTCGCCCCTGGTGGAGTAGAGAGTACTGCGCGGTTAGCCTGAGCTAACCGCGCGGCCTGCGGAGATGAACTGCGGAAGCAGTCCGCGCCCCAGCAGACTGCAGCTGCTACGCTACCTGGGCGCCAGACAGGGAGACCTCCCTAGCCGCGTGACCTGAGCAGACAGAGATGTCTGTCCGCCCATCCTTGGAAAAAAGGGGGCTGAGGCAGGCCGCGACCTCCAGGGGGAACCTTGAGCAGGCCGCGACTTGCGAGCTGGCTACCTTGGGTTGGATCGCCGATTTTTGGGTCAATATAATCCCCGCACTTTTTTAAGTCCCGAAGGGAACTTCGAAAAAGTAGGAGACCTACGAAAACCATGATCCTCCCCTTGAAAAAATAAGAGGCAGGTAGAGATAAAACCTGATGTCTCTCTTTAGAAAAACCTGTCAGTGCCTATTTTTCTCCTGCAAAGGAAGAGTCAATGCAAGCGAAAAAAGGCACGTCTTGTGCGTACCTGAGTTGCTTTTGCAAAATGAAGAAGACTTGTGAATGTCTTCCACCGAGGTCTGCAAAACAAAGATGATAGGAGGCATAAAAGGGTAATATCTTGCAAGTACCTGGAGGAAACTTGCAAACGTTTGCTAATCTCTGCAAGAAAAGAGTAAGCGGTAGATATGAAAGAAAACTAAGCTGCAAGTACCTGAAGGGAACTTGCAAATATCTGCTAATCTCTGCAAAAAGAAGAGTAAGTAGCAGATATGAAAGAAAACTAAGCTCCAAGTACCTGAAGGGAACTTGTAAATATTTGCTAATCTCTGCAAAAAGTAGAGTAAGAAGCAGATATGAAAGAAAAGTAAGCTGTAAGTACCTGAAGGGAACTTGCAAATATCTGTTATTCTCTATAAAAGAAGAGTGAGTAGCAGATATGAAAGAAAAGTAAGCTGCAAGTACCTGAAGAGAACTTGCTAAAATATGCTAATATTTGTAAAAGAAGAGTTAGACGCGGATATGATAGAAAAGTAAGATGCAAGTACCTGAAAGGAACTTGCAAATATCTACTAATCTCTACAAAAGAAGAGTTAGACACAGATATGATAAAAAAGTAAGCTGCAAGCACCTGAAGGGAACTTGCTAATATCTGTTAATCTCTGCAAAAGAAGAGTGAGTAGCAGATGTGAAGGAAAACTAAGTTGCAAGTATTTAAAGGGAACTTGCAAATATCTGCTAATCTCTGCAAAAGAAGAGTGAGTAGCAGATATGAAAGAAAAATAACTCGAGTATCTGGGGAGTTTATGGATAAATCTTTTGCAAGAAGCTATTGCGATAAGATAGATATGATTAGACTGCAGAAGGAATATCTATGAAATCTGTTGTTGACTGAGTAAGTAAAATCAAGTAGAGATCACGCCATAGAAATAAGCTTCTTGCTTGGTCAGATATAATATCCCAATATGAAATCCAGATCTGTCAGAAGAAAACACTGACTAGGCTTCAACTGGATGGTTTGCCAATCAAAGAGAACCAGATTCTCTGACTATCAGTTAGTGCTAAAAACATCCAATAAGAGTAGTAGAGAGCTTGTTAACCATCATCTGATAGAGCTTCATTCAAGCCGAGTATATAAGATGTACATAAGCAAAAAAGATGTTGCAAATCCTTTTGATAGGTTGGACTTAACCTGTTAACCTGTAAGAAGGCAGAATGAAAAAGGAGGGCTACACCCGAAGATGACCCAAAAAAGGCCGGATGCTGCCACAGGTGTTCCCCAGGGCCTTAAGCATCGCTTGTCTAAGAAAAATCATCTAGGGTGTAGTCCTACCTAGAGCGGATTAACCGCATTCCCTTGAAAGAGTACAAAAGGGAGACATGCACAAAATCCTAAGAAGGAAACGATAGATACACTGCTCTCATGCCTCGGGTTACAAACATCGTTGATCAATTAGACTAGATGCGACAAGTGGCCTATTGCTTGTCTTTGGAGTGATCAGCGGAGTTGTGGGCCCCGCGAAGGTACGGATTGAGAGCACAATAGAGTATTCGACCATTACAGTCATGAGATGATCGAAGAGACAAGGCTACACTTGATCACCATTGCTTGTCCAGCAAAGATCATCTTAACTGTAATGTATCCCTAGAGAAGCACAGTAGAGCTAACATTCTGGGACCTCCCTTGATACACACTGTGTGTTAGATACCGGATAGGATCCGAACCCTGAAGTCCACCATCATAGATTGAGCGGCACCCACTGCACATACGCGAACACTCCCCACTATATGTGTTCATTGTGTTCTTAAGCCCGAGAACAGTCTATGGAGGGAACAACAAGACTTGGCGATATCTCAGTGGTTCAGTGATCTCTTGGGCAAAGAGAAAAAAGAGGAGGAGACACTCCAAAAAGGGAAATGTGAGTATGGGATCTCTGACGTAAAAATTTATTGAAATGAACGAAAGAACACTTAGAAGTGTTTTTAGAGAAAAAATGTTTGAAGAATGAAAAGTAAAAGCAACCGGCCATGGTTATGAGGATTCGTGGGGACTTTGCGGCAAGAAAGTCGCCTGCCTCCTTTTGCCTTTTGAGATTTACTGATGAGATGGGTTATCCTTCTGGAGCAAATGATGACATTTGTCCTGCTTCAGCATTTTCTCCACCATTTGTTGAAGGGCTATGCAATCTTCTGTCGCATGACCCTTTCCTTTGTGATGTTCGCAGTACTGGTCAGAGTCTTTGGATATTTGGTCTGTTGGCTGGTAATTAGCCTCGCCTTTCTGGACTCGAATTACTTCTTGCATGGCTCTGCTCAGTTCAAGTTTTGGGGAGTTATTCCCCTGCTATCGGTAAACTGAAGCTGCTTGTGGAGTTTGTGCTGGATAAGCAGAAGGGACTGGCAATCGCAGTTTTTTACTTTGGAGGTGATCCTCGCTTGGGAAGAAGTGTTGATGACGTTGGCCAATTCTTCCCTTCCTTGCTCGCGGTTGAAAATCCCTCTGAGGAGACTTTGGAGGTTACTTGTAAGAAGAAGAAGAATCCTTCTCTGCTACAAGCCTGAAGATAAAACTGGGATTACTCTTTTTAATCCTAATATATTCATTGGCGAGACTAATCAATTCCTAATACGTCTTTAGCTGTCGGAGGCAGGCTTCGAACTTGAGTGGTCCTTCTTGTAAACCAACCATCAAAGCGACTTTGTAGAATTCTGGATCGACGTTCTTCACTTCCGAGATCTCTCTTTGGAAGCGTTCGACAAAGTGGGCCAAAGTCTCGTTCTCACGTTGCTTGATGTGGAACAAAGCTTCTAGGCCTCTTTTCCTCTTAGTGGAGAACTTGGGCAGTTTTCTCGGGTGATTGGTAGAATAAGCGATGGTTCTAGGACTGAGTTTGTAGAAACACTCCCTTTGTCCAGCAACTGGAGACTACAAAGGGACTGCGGCCTGCCTAGGTGGGTAACTTGCCAGATAGGTATGAAGATCAACTGGCCGAAAAGTTGGCGGGTAAGAATGTGAATTCTCCACTACTGGGTTGACTGTAGTTACCGGCGCTGCTATAGGTTGCGAGTCTAGTCGTTGAATTATAACAGCTTGGGTGTCGTTAATCGCTACGATTTGCTGGGTAGTTTCCCGACGTGTTAGCATGAGGGCTTCCCAGAGAGCATCTTCGTTGGTACGAGGAATGTTTTGAGGGGTTGGAGGTCTGACATGAGTAACCGCTGATTTTCACCGTTTGTTCGAGATCTGAAGGTCGCGTGTTAAATGTTGATGCGGAAATTGCGCTCTTCCGCTGGCTTGCTTCAGAGTGTAGCACGATCGATCTGAGATGCGAGGATAAGGAGGAGGTTGATGAGGAACTGTCGAGCAGACGGTTACTTTGACGGTTGGGATTGATGGTTGAGACCGAGATAGGGAAAAAGAGAGGGGGCCGCTGACAGCGGCAACAACAGAGTTCGCCTGTCGTGGCATAAATGTCACTCCTGTGACGAGCTTTCCTTTGATTATGAATTGATATTACAGCTTGAGATTGCACCTTTACATGGAAAGCAAATAAAGGGTACAAAGGGGGAAGCTGGCGGCTTGAGAGAATAGGAAGCCAGAGGCCACACGGTTTGACAAAGCAGGTCGGCAGACCGCGTGAAAAGCTGATCTCACAGTTCGCTACTCAAGGCCGAGCGGACTGCGCGATCAGGAAGAGATGGAAGCTGAGGCCAAGGCAGGCCGTGTAACACCCCAAATCTCAAGAGTGGGTACAGGCTGAGCAACACAGCCTGGGACACGGGCGTGTCCCAAGCCGTGTCCCGCTCTGGTTACTCGAGTGTGAAATGGGTCTCGAGTGTGTCTCGAGTGAGGCACACGGCCTAGGACACGGGCGTGTCCCAAGCCGTGTCCTGCTCTTGTGTTGTCTCGAGTGATCGACAAAATGGTCTCGACGTTTGTCGAGAGGGTACACGGCCTGCGACACGGGCGTGTCCTAGGCCGTGTCCTGCTGAGGGCGACGAAATACACTCGACGCTCCTCGAGAGGCATTCGAGTTCGGCACACGGCCTGTGAAACGGGCGTGTCACACGACAGTGTCCTCTGGATTTGGCCAGGGAGGTGAGGCCTGGTAAACACGGCTTAGACACAGGCGTGTCTGAAGCCGTGTCAGGGCACACGGCCTGTGACACGGGCGTGTCACATGGCCGTGTCCTGTTCGGGTTGAGTCGGTTTGTGTGCCGCTTAAGGTACACGGCCTGTGACACGAGCGTGTCACAAGCCGTGTTAGCCCAAAAATAGAGCTTTCAGAGCGATTTGTGGCCGTTCATTTCCTTTATTTGGGATCCAATGGTCCAAGCTTCTCCCTGCTGTGTTAAGACCAAGGATTGAGAAGATAATTCTCATTCATCTTGGCTATTATCTTTCTATAAGAGATAGAGAGAAGGGAGAGCAAGGAGGAGGAGGAGAATGGATCCGGCCGCCGGTGGAGCTTCAGAGTTCCGAATCGAGATCCGAAGCCAGATTTGTGGAGGCAAGGCCGCTGCGGTGTTTTCCAACCGGCTAGATTTCCATGGCTCCAAAGAGATCGTCAAGGGTAACGATCTTTCTTCCTTGGACATGTGAAGTCTTTTTTTGGCATGTGCATGGATTTCCCCCGCCAAAGGGTGGCTTTTGAGGGATTTCTTGGTTTGATTCTTGAAATCCCCAATCAGTGTTGCATATAGATCCGGAAATGTGTAGTACAGAATAGACATGCTGCGTGAATCCCATCTGGACAGGTTGGTCTGGATTGGTGATGTTTCATTTGCGCACCGGAAAAGACTCTTGGATTCGTTGGGTTGTGCCTGTGAAGGTTAGTAACAGGAAGTACTGGAGTGGAATTCCAGGAAAATACCCTCGTGATTCTTGTATTGTATGCTATGTTTGGGTTGAGTTTGGGTGCAGAAAGAGAGTTCTGCTGAACCCGCCTAGCGACCGCGAGGAACGCTGAGATTAGCTCCCCTTTTTGGACTGTGAAGCCAGTCCTTGGAGGACAGTGTGGCTATTGTGAGTTTTGTGCTCTTAAAAAGACTTAGTGCCGAACAGGAAAGGTGAAACCGACCCGCGCCTGTAAATTGGCCATGAGTACTTCGGTATTCATCGATGGCATGACGACTTGAGCAACGGGGGGTGGCTGATCTGTACCTGTGTTATGTCGACTGTACAAGAGAGCGTCAAGACATTGAGCTTTCGTTAGTGATATAATGAGAGTCTTAGGCCTGCGCGCCATTAAGACTAATTTGCTCAATTTTGCCGTTGGGTTTCGGACCTTGAACGGTGGTGGGACCCTGGTATTCCGGTACACCAAGAATGTGCCCTGAGT
This sequence comes from Platanthera zijinensis, assembly GCA_039513925.1. Taxonomy (NCBI): domain Eukaryota; kingdom Viridiplantae; phylum Streptophyta; class Magnoliopsida; order Asparagales; family Orchidaceae; genus Platanthera; species Platanthera zijinensis. Next base: position 114,769,831 of record CM077089.1, on the reverse strand, counting down.
GCACGGAGCGTCGGGCCGCGTGGCCGGCGTTTGTGATGTATTGCTTGTGCGTGAGGACACAATGCGTGATATATCTGCTTGAGAAATGCTATGCCTGCAGGGAAGGAGTACCACTGCCCCGGGTAAGGGATAGGGTCGTTATAAATTGGTCAGCTGAATGCTAACTGTTGCCTTATTTGCCACCGTTGTGGTGGGCTGTCCCTGTGCAGGTGCTGGAGAGCCGAGCGGGAAATAGAGGGCTGAAGCCCCTGTTGTTGTTGTTGTTGCTGGCCCTTTAAGGCTGAGCAAAGACTTTTGTTATGTTCATGTGTGGCCGGTCTGCGCGCCGATGTTTGTAATCCACACTTGTAAAGTGTAACTGTAAGGCCTTAAGGCCAAACTCTTGAGTATTTGCTGTACATTTCTTCGTGAGTATATATAAATGTGGTTGTTTATATATAGTGGACATTCATTGTTTGAGTTCAGTTTTAACGTTAAAATCTTCCGCTAGTATGCTCTGTGTTAGGATGCGTACCTGTTTTGGTACTAACATGTGACCTCGCCGCCTGTTTGTGGCATATGGTGTGGGGCCCCGGCCGGACCTTCTATCATATGTTATTTAACGGATGGGCTCGTTACAGGCCGCAAGGGCTAGCCGCGAGGACTGGAAAACTGAGTCCCCGGGTCTTGATGCGTTGGTTGTCCCACTCCACCGTGCTTCTGTGGGTGTGTTCGTCCCCCAAATGAGAGGTATAGGGGCCTATATATAGGCTCGGGCTGGAGACGGTCCAGGTAACGTTACCCCGGGTAGGGCGGTAAGTTGTGCGAGTAGACGAGAAGTCCGCCGAGTCCGCACCATGTTGTGCCGTTAGGGACTTGCCTACTTGAATTGATCTGCTGTTGGCGGACTGGGACAAGTCCGCCTCTGCTGTACTAAGCGAGCCCGCGCATATGAAAGCTGAGGAGTAGTCCGCCCGCTGATGGGAAGAAGCGGGCACCGGGAAACTGGAGGGCTAGCTGACGGACTGCAGAATGCGTCCTCCTAGCCCGCTACGGATAGGATGAGCTTATCTGCTGGGGGCTTGTCCCCCCTGCTGGGCGACAAGAACTTGGCGACCTGGCAGACTGAGGAGACAGGTCGCGCATGCTGGCGAGGTGGAGCAAGTAGTTGTTGCTGACTGGCGGCCTGGAGGCAGGTCGCCACTGCTGACTGACGGCCTGGAGGCAGGTCGTCATTCCTGCTATGCGGGGAGCTGGAGGCTTGTCGCCGCTGTTGATGGTGGGCAGCCCGGAGGCAGGTCACCACTGCTGTCTGGCAGTGCGCTGGAGTTGAGTCCGCGCCGTGTTGTGCGGGCTGGGCGGAGTCCTGTTGCCAAGTCCTCCCTCAGGCGGACTGAGGCCGATTCCTCCCATTGCTAGCGGCCTGGAGGCTTATTGCCATTGCTGCTATGTGGCGAGTTGGCGGACTGAACATAGAGTTCGCCCCTGGTGGAGTAGAGAGTATTGCGCGGTTAGCCTAAGCTAACCGCGCGGCCTGCGGAGATGAACTGCGGAAACAGTCCGCACCCCCGCAGACTGCAGCTGCTGCGCGATCTGGGCAGCCAGACAGGGGAGACCGCCCTAGTCGCGCTGCCTAAGCGGACAGAGAAGTCTGTCTGCCCATCCTTAGAAAAAGGGGGTTGAGGCAAGCTGCGACCTCCAGGGGGAATCTGGAGCAGGCCACGACTTGTGAGCTGGCTACCATGGGAGGGATCGCCGATTTCTTGGTCAACAATAGCATTTGCATACGCTGGAGTTGAGTCCGCGTCGTGTTGTGCGGGCTGGGCGGAGTCCTGTTGCCAAGTCCTCCCTCAGGCGGACTGAGGCCGATTCCTCCCATTGCTAGCGGCCTGGAGGCTTGTTGCCATTGCTGCTATGTGGCGAGCTGGCGGACTGAACATAGAGTTCGCCCCTGGTGGAGTAGAGAGTATTGCGCGGTTAGCTTAAGCTAACCGCGCGGCCTGCGGAGATGAACTGCGGAAACAATCCGCACCCCCGCAGACTGCAGCTGCTTCGCGATCTGGGCAGCCAGACAGGGGAGACCGCCCTAGCCGCGCTGCCTAAGCGGACAGAGAAGTCTGTCCACCCATCCTTAGAAAAAGGGGGCTGAGGCAGGCTGCGACCTCCAGGGGGAATCTGGAGCAGGCCACGACTTGTGAGCTGACTATCATGGGAGGGATCGCCATTTCTGGGTCAACAATAACATTTGCATACGCTTGCAAGCTGTCGTCATAATGAGCCATAGAAGTATTATGCGCTGCTATCATAGTCTTGGCATTTGTGTCCACATTATCCACAGTTTCCTTTTTATATTTGATGCCATCCATGTTCAGCTTTATAGCTTTTCCTCCCTCAACAAATAGTAGGTCAAGCTTTGTATCTAAAGGTTAAATTTGAATCTTAACTTCAGCAAGGCCTCTGTTAACGTCTTGCTCTGTCTCTTTCACCCCTTCCAGAACTCATTTCATGGAAGAATCAAAATGTGCCTTCTGCTTGGCCAACATTGGCTTTATACTCTGCAAAAGTGAACTATCAATATTCAACACTAGAGTCTCTGGGATGGGAGTGTTATGTAGATCCTCACTGGGAGACTCATCTATCAAAGATAAATGAGCTTTGGAAGTAGTGGCTTGATCTGCAGCAACAGGTAGAGCTGGAGTCTGCTCCTCTACATCTCCCTCTTCATCATCAATCTCAACTACCTCGAGAAGAATTGGAGGTATTCATGTTGCCTTGGCAACTCACTTCTCAAGGTTGCGGATAAACCTATCAACCTCAGTACCAACTAATATCGAAGTCTTAGTCACCTCACCCTCAGAAGATGAAGCGGGAACAATTTCAGGGAGAGGGACTATCAGGTTCTCCACTACCATGAGTGCATTAGCAGCACTAACCTCAGCATCAGCAGACTTATCAGAATCAATTCTCATCTCATCAGCAGCAGCATCATCAACAACATCTATATCCTCTTCCTCAGCAGCATCTTCCTCAACTGTATTAGCCTCTGTCTCCTTAGGCACCAACTCCTCAGCAGTAGTCTGAGTAATCTGAGCAACCTCTATCAGTAGATTCTCTGGCTCTGGGACTGGAATTATTGACTCCCCCTCTATTCCTTCCCTCGAACTCTCAGGAATGTCAGTGGGGTGTGGAGAAGGAATCCTATCCTCAGGAGCCTGATCTTCCTCCTCCACAGCCACATCTTGTGCTCCCCCTGCCCTGGTGATCCTCCTATCCCATCTTGTGAATATTATGGAGTCTATTTTCTTGAGATGGTGGATAGGTACTCCTTTGGTAATATCGAACCTGTCACCATCCATCTGATTCAGGTACAGGCTGATAATCCTTCCAAAGTTGGGAGTGCGGAGGCTGTCCTTGATCTTGTCAAACAACAATGCACCCCAGTTCAACCTCTTCCTGTAGATAATTGCAACTAGCATCTTGAACATTTCTGTAGAGAGGTTGTCATGTGATCCAATTTTGCACAGCAACACTTTGCCGATGATTTTTGACAGCAGTTTACCTTCTTCGTTCATCCCTTTCCTCTTAACGGTCTTGGTGCCTCTGGATAGTCCACAGAATAGTAGAGCTCTTGCAAAATCGTCCTCGTTGAGGTAATCAGCTTCTTCACAGGCTTGAAGCGGCAAATGCCGAGTGAGGAGTGAAGCCTTGACTTTAACTGTGGTCTTATGAATTTTGCTCTTGATAACTGTATCCTCATGTCGTAACTTGGCGTGCTGGAAGAACTCAAGAACTTCCTTGTCCAGAATTTTGCATGGGTGTTCTAGGACGAAGGAGAGTTTAGCGGTCTCCAACATGAGAATGATATTACTGAATTCATCTGAAGCATGAGCAAACCCTGTGCGGACCAACTCACCTCCCCCTAGCAAACCACTGGTGCTTCTGGGAGCTATAGAGAAAATAGAATATGCACAAAACTAGATTTCTGAACTGCTTTAAACTAGACTTCGGCCACTGTAGGAATCACGACAACAGAGTCTCGGCGACAGCACGGTTTCGGGAAATCCTGATTCTTGTCTGTCGGTTAGGGTTTGGAAGGAGATCACAACCCTAATCGAAGATGAATGAATCATTGGCCACGGGAGGAAGACGACGATGATGTCGCGGGAGCCGAATCGTCGGTTTTCTGTATTCGGTGAATCGGCTGTGGTTTCGACGAAAAGTAGTGCGGCTGCCCCCTTGTCCTATATATATATAATTTTCGAATTGACCTAGAAGGCGCGTACCTTATTTGTCGTCGGTTCTTCGGATCCAATGTAGTAAGAAAAAATTTTCCTTAGAAAATTCTTATGCCGTCCTGAATTAATTCCCGTGTGAATTCCTGCTTGCTTAACCTTCTTCACGAGTCCATCTTTAGCATGCCTAGTTCCGTTTTGGAGAACGAAAACTTGGCCTCGTCCAGCAGCTTCGTGAAAATATCTGCGACCTACTTATCCGTCGGGATATAGCTGAGGGCTATGTCCTTATTCTCCATATGCTTCTGGATGAAGTGATAGCTCACCTCGATGTGCTTTGTCCGGCTTTGGGAGACTTGATTGTTTGCGATTGTTATTGCGCTGGATGAGTCACAATATATTGAAATTTCTCTGAATTTCAAATTATAGTCTTCTAGTTGATTCCTTATCCATAGAAGTTGTGCGCAATAACTGTCCGCAGAGATATACTCTGACTCGGAAGTAGAAGTTGTCACACAATTCTGCTTCTTGCTGCTCCACGAGATAAGACGTCTTCCGAGAAATTGACACGTCTCGGAAGTACTTTTCCTATCATCCTTGCTTCCTGCAAAATCGGCATCTGAAAAACCAATTAGCTCGACATCATTATTTCTCGGGTACCATAAGTCAAGATTGGGTGTACCCTTAAGGTATCTTAAAATCCATTTTGCAGCGACGTAATGAGATTCCTTAGAATTCACCTGGAATCTAGCGCTGACGCGTGTTGAAAACATTATATCTGGTCTACTGACAGTGAGGTAGAGCAAGGATCCAATTATTCTTTTGTACTTGATTTCATCAAAAGGTTTCCCTTTCTCATCCTTATCCAGAGACACAGTTGAACCCATTGGAGTTCTCATAGAGGTTGCATTCTCCATTTCGAATTTCTTAAGAATCTCCTTGGTGAACTTCTTCTGAGAGATGAAAATTTCATCTTCAGATTGTTTCACCTGAAGTTCTAAGAAATATTTCAGCTCTCTCATACTGCTCATTTCAAACTTCCCTTGCATAAGTTTAGAAAACTTTTTGCAAAGGTTGTCTTCCGTAGAACCAAAAATGATGTCGTCGACATAGATTTACACTAGCAGAATGTTGCATTTAACTTCCCTAAGAAATAATATCTTGTCTATCTTTCCTTTTGTGAACTTGTTCTCAAGAAGAAAGCTAGACAACGTCTCATACCAAGCTCGGGGAGCTTTCTTTAAGCCGTATAACGCTTTATCCAAAAAATATATGTAATCAGGGAATTGAGAATTTACAAAACCTGGGGTTTGCGCTACGTATGATTCCTCTTTCAGATTCCCGTTGAGGAATACTGACTTCACGTCCATTTGGTAGACGATGAAGCCTTTGAGGGCAGCATATGCAAGAAACAACCTGATCGCCTCGAGCCGAGCCACTGGAGAAAAGGTCTGGCCGAAGTCAATCCCCTCTTCATGTTTGTATCCTTGTGCTACAAGTCTGGCCTTGTTCTTGATGATTACTCAGTGTTCGTCCAGCTTGTTTCTGAATATCCACTTTGTGCTGATCACGTTCTGTCCTTTAGGCCTGGATACCAACTCCCAGACTTTGCAACATTCAAATTGATTAAGCTCCTCTTGTATTGCCAATATCCAAGAAGCATCCTTGTTTGCCTCTTCAAATTTCTTTGGCTCAACCTAAGACAGAAAACTAAGATGCATAACCTCATTAGCTATACCTCTTCTGGTTCCCACACCGTCGCCTGGATCTCCTATTATCTGATCAGCTGGGTGATCTCTTAGGTGTCTGAACCTAGATTCCTTACTCTCCCTCCAGCAGGCTCTGCAACATCTGGTGCATCCTCTGTAGGTTATAACAATTCTTCCTCTAGAGGTTCTTCATCCACCAAGCCTGGATCAATGATCTTGACTGATCTTGGAGCTTCTTCCTTGATAGCTTCATCCAAGCTTAGTTCCTTGAACCTGGTACCTGCATCTGCACCAATAACACTAGACGAGCTAATTTGGAGCAAGCTTGTCTCACCACTAAAGTTTTCTTATTGAAAATCTTATATGTTTTACTATGGCTACTATATCGTACGAAAATACCTTCAAAATATTTTTCACTAAACTTTGTGTGATAATACTTCTCATTATTAAGTACGAAACATTTACTTCCAAAGATTCTAAAATAGGACACAGTCTGTTTTCTTCCCTTCAATAACTCATAAGGGGGTCTTACGATAGCTTTTATTGATAAGTGCTTTGTTTTGCACGTGACACGCTGTGTTGACTGCTTCAGCCCAGAGGTACTCCGAAAGTGATGTGTCATTCAACATCGTTGTACATGCTTCAATTAGGGTTCTATTCCTTCTCTCAACAACTCCATTTTGTTGTGGAGTGTGCGGGAAGGAAAACTCATGAAAGATACTTTGACTTTCACATAATTTTGTCATGCCACCAGACTCAAACTCTGTTTCGTGGTCACTTATGATTTTGACCACTGAGCAATTCAGTTCATTCTGAATTTGCCGAACAAAATTGGTGAAAGACTCGAAGGTGTCTAACTTGTGTTTTAGAAAGAGCGTCCAAGTAAAACGCGAGTAGTCATCAACAATTACTAACGTGTAGACCTTACCTCCTAAGCTGTGAATTGGCACAGGACCGAATAAGTCTATATGAGTAAGTATAAACTTCTTGAAGAATCTTTTTCAGCAATACCCTTAAAGATAGCCCGTTTCTGCTTACCCATTTGACAGGAGTGACATAGAATCTCTTTAAAACACTTAATGTTGGGGGCATCACGCACAAAGTTGTGAGAGAATAGCATATTTATAGTTTTGAAATTAATGTGTTTAATCTCTTATGTCATTGTTCACAGAGAGACGCACTATTTTTATCCATAAAACACACTGGGGGTAGAATTGTCTAAATAAAGAAAATTTAAACAGAAAATATTTCTACTCCGAGTGCCTGTTAAGACCGTCTCCAAATTTGCAGACAACTTTATCAAGCACTTGTCCTTGTAGAACTCAACGATATAGCCTTTGTCACATAGCTGACTTATTCTTATAAGATTATGGTGTAATCCTTCAACATAAGTCACGTCTGTGAAAGAGACTACGCCGTTGAAAATCATACTATAACATTTTGTAGTTCCCCGATCTGACCCTCCAAAGATCACTTTTAGTCCGTCTTCGACTGGGGTATACTCAAGTAAAAGGCTTCTTGTCCTGGTCATGTGCCGAGAGCATCTACTGTCCAAATACCAGATCTGATTTTTGGAGGCCTTTGGTCATATCTGCAAAAACAAATCATTTTACCTTAGGAACCCAAACATATTTGGGTCTTTGGTTCCTGTTCAGCTGAACACCACTAGGAACATTAACCTCGCGAGTGGTTGGTCTCGTATTGCTAACTCATGTGGTTATATAATTAGCAGGATTGTACCAACAATCTGTGCCAAAATGACCAATCTTGCGACAGCACCAACAGTCAAACATGTTGTACCTCCTTTTGTACTCCTGCTTTACCTTTTGGAGATGAGGTCTAGCGGGGGCAACATTCTTAGAGGTGGAGGCCTCTTGGTTGTAGCATACACAAGAGCTCCCCTTCTCTTTAGCCATAGGCACAACAGTTTTGGCTTTTGGTGCCTTCTTATTGTTATGGCCATGTACATACGGACCATAACTCTTCATCTGAATTTCTTCATAAGGTGCTTTGAACACGCTGACACCAAAGTCACGGGGACGGGTCCATCCCTGGTATCTGTTCCTGGGCTCTACATAAGTAGGTCTAGCATAATGACCATAAGATGACTCCAGGTCACACTTGTTTGTCGGGAAGATTACCTTCTTAAACGAGGGTTGACTTATGGGTGCCTTCCCCTTTTCCTTGGCGCTAGCCTTCTTGGCAGCCTTACTCTTTCCAGCTACGTGACTAAGACCACTACCCTTCTTCTGAGCTGAAAACTCATCAATGAGAGGGAGAATAGTATTCGGCTTGGAGTAACTCTCCACGAGTTTTCTCTCCACCGCAAGCTTCTCTTCCAGCTCATCAAGATATTTTTATTTCAAACTCAATGTCTCAGTGGAGCTCTTGAGTTCCTCTTTCAAGGAGTGGACTTCATCTCTGAGAGTAAGCAATTTTGCAATTTCTTCCTTCTGATTGGTTCTCCCTGCCTTGAGGGAGGCAATCTCTTTTAACTGCTTTCGGACTACCTTACGGCATTTGTCGAAAGCTTTTAATAGGTGTCCGTGCCGAGCCATCAATTCTAATTCATCCTCATCAGAAGAATATGCTTCTTGACCATTAGTGGACATTTCAGACTCAGAGAGTATTGTGTGTGAATTTACCTTCCCGTCGTACTCAGAGTCGCCCACTTCCTCGTCTGATTGTGCCATAAGCCCGAAGTAGGCTTCCTCATTTTCAGAGCTCGACTCACTCGAGTCACTGTCACTGAGAGTCTTCGAATTCTTGGCGACGAAGCTCTTTTCTCTTTCCCTTAAAGGATCTCTTTTCTTCCTTCTTGGAACCATCCTTCTTCTTATAGGGACACTTCGCAATCACATGTCCTAACTTATTACAACAGTAGCAAACAATGTCAGAGGACAAATGTTTATTTGGTTTCGATTTATACATGTCCTCCTTATTGTAGCTTTTCTTTGAGCGATCTCCATCTCGATGATATTTTCGGTGGTCAGAGGAGGATGACTGATTCTTCATCTGTCTCCTCTTGACTTGAACCAAAAAGGCTAACTTTTGAAGGGAGTTAAAATCCTATACACAGTGAAAGGAAAATGTAAAAAGATATTGTCTTCTCTGTCTCAAAGCTCTGAGAAGACTAGTAGATTTGTTGATGTCAATGCTTCCCTTGATTTGAATGGATCTGATCAGGAGTGGAAGCTTTGCTTCTGGGTGTAGGCTTTCAAAGTGATATTGCTCTTCAGCAAGCTTTTAGACTGATTTTGATTTTTTTGTCTTTTGAAAGCCTAAAGCAGATGAAGAAGAACTCTGTGTATATGAGAGCTGTGTTGTGTTCTTCACTTTTTTGTACACTGTTCTATCTTGGAGATAAGAGACTAGGGCAATCTCATCCTTAGTGAGATCCATCATTTTCTTGGGAATCATAATGGTCGGATTTAGAGCTGAGGCCTGTGTCGGAATATGTGGTTCTTCTTCCACTATCTGAAATATTCTGGGATCAGCAGCTTCCATGATTAACCGTACTCGTTCTTTCCACATGGGAAAGTTTTCTTTTGGGCATACTGGTAGCTTCATAGATCACATGTTTTTGCTTCTGTCCATGGTGACTATGTGGAATCTCTTAATGCTAGATCAGGGATCTTGATCAAGGTGTTAACCTTATCGACCAAAATGCCCCTCTGATACCAATTGAAAGTATCTAGCGTCTACCTAAATCACCTAGAAGGGGGTGAATATGTGATGTTTGTGCCTTTTTGCTGAATAAAAAATCACGTAAAAATCAAGCACACAAACACAGAGATTTATAGTGATTCCCCGAGTTGGGTACGTCCACTTTCCCGCCCCGCCTATCTACCACGAAGGGCTAGATTCAGCTACTTCACCAAACTCAGATTTCGTCAAATCTTACACCTTGGAGCCGTAACTCCTACAACTCGGAGATGACACACCTACCACTCGGAGAACAACCTCTCCTACAACTCGATCCACAAACTGGATCTACTCACTCGATCCACAACCAAAAATCTTCACTCGATCCACAAACGGATCTACAAACTCGGAGATAAATCTCTTACAAGGATAAATTAATATTACAATACAACAACGATTACAAGTCTTCGCTCCGACATTCTTCGAAAAAATAGATCTTGAAGCTTGGAGAACACGGAAAGTTGAAATCTTGAAAAACTTGAATCTTGAGTCTTTACACGTCTAGATCTGGAAGAATAGAAGTCTTTAGAAGGCAGCAATCCAGATGTAGAGGTCGAGGAAGACGAGATCTTGCTGTGCTTGCAGGAATCGGCCGATCGGAACGTGCGTGCGGAATGGAGCCCAACGGTTTGCAGATTAGGAATGTTTTTCTCGTTTGAATCGGAGAGAAAATTAGCACAAAGCAAGATTAGCAATAAATAAGAATATCCCTCGGTATTTATAGAGATAAACCCTCTAATGGTATAAAGGAAATTTCCAAAAACAAAAGCGGAAATTATTGTGCATGGCCGATAGAAACCCGTGACTGGTTTTGAGAATTTTTGGAAAAATGACCTAAGTCAAATTCATCAAGTATAGTCGAGTATCATATTGATACTCATTGAATACATCTTGATATACGACGAAAATGACTTAGCTAAAACATCCCAGGTCATCTGTACACTCAATGATATGGCTACATGTCATACTCGACGAATTCGTCGAGTATCACCAGGCATACTCGACGAATTCGTCAAGTATCGGTCAACAGACTCGACGTACTCAATGCCTTATATTCGATGAATTAGACTTGGAAAAATCTAGAGAAGTAGTGTCGACTGGACTCGACGAATTCGGCATGTATCACTTAGCATATTCGATGAATTCGGCGAGTATTGTTAGATACATTCGAAAAATTCGACGAGTATGCACAATGATACTCGGTGAATTTTACTTAACAGATTTTTCACTACTCCAAAAAATTTACCCTAAGTATATACAACGAATTTGACGGGTATTGGTAAGTATACTCGATGAATTTGGCGTGTATCAATGACGATATAGAAGAATTTGCATATAAGAAATTTAAGAAATAAAATTTTCCACTCCTTGTGCCAGTCAATATGATCTCTTCAGTTTTCTTAATCAGACACTCATCCTTGTGGAAAACAATCACATAGCTAAGATCACACAGTTAACTTATGTTGATCAGATTTTGATGTTGTCCTTCTATATAAGCTACCCTTGTGATTGTCACGACCCATCTGAGCAAAGATCAGAGTGCGCTTCAGGCGAGTCGTGATGCCACAAATATGGGCGAAAGAAAATTCATGTCCGTTAGGCGGAAGATGAATTAATGTTATTTGATTACAAATAATTACTTTAGCGAAAAATATTGTTATTATGCAGAAGTTTTAGAGTTTATTAGTGAAAAACTAGATGCACATGTTTTTTTAATAAAATTCATAACACACGATGCTCATACAATTTTTTTTGCAATATATGAAAAAAATAAGCATATCATTAATATTAAATTTCAGTACATCAATAATAACCTAGCAGTTATCCATGATACAAAAAAAATGGTTGATTGTAACTAATGCATAGTTAGCAAATCCGACAGTACTTGAAACAAAATACATAGAACCTGCCATAACAACAACAAAATAAACCTGCAGGAACAAGGGACTTGACGCAACTCAGGCTCAGGTAGCAGGGGGAGCAGTCACAGACGCTAAGGAAAATTCTAATACAAAAAAGAAAAACCTCAAAATATTGAAATAATAAGTGAGCAAAGTAAAATAAAGTACGAGCGGGGGAAACGAAAATATTTTTGTACCAATTTATCATGAGAGACCAGACAAGTATGATAGATAAGTAAAACAGTCTAGCAAAAATAACTTTAATTATTAGCCTACTCTGGAGTATAGAATACATTCGATCACGTAATGACATAAGCTGTAAATAGTGAAAGGTATAATTGTTTTTATTTGATGCACATGATTCTAGTATAAGTTTAGATGCAAGGTTTATCAGAAAATTTGTGACTGCTGTAACATCCATAGTTCTGACGCATTTTTGGTTTCAGAAATGTTGCTCGGCGAAATCGTTTAAGTTTTAAGGCGTTAGTAGAGAATGGGTTGCGTTAAGCAAGAATAAATAACACTTTGGGGTGCCAATAGCAGATCCCCCCTCTCTTTATACGGTTAATGAGATAAAAACCGCAATGCACGGTTGTAAAACTCGCTTACGCCTATTTTTCCTCACGGGAGATAAGAAACCGCATCCCGCTATTATTAAATCCCGCAACTCTCATTTCTCTCGGGAATAAGCCGCAAACCGCAAGCGACGAACCCGACGTCAGCGGTTCCGTGAAAAGTCGCCTCCCGCAGCCCTAGCCGACGGCCGATCCTCCTCCAGAAGTCCACTCCGGCTTCTCCTCCTTCCTCTACGAGCGCCGGTGGGTGTTCCTTTTCCTTCCTTGGTCGTGGAAGAGCCGGATTCAACCCTAACCGGTGGAAGTTGAAATCATTCGTTTCCGCTGAGTTTATTTCTCCTTTATCTCTATTCTTTCGTGGAAATCCTTCGATCTGGAAGTTTATCTAACCTAGGTTTTCGTTCGATTGCCCTAAATTAGGTTTTGGAGTACGGAATCCACCGCAAAATTGTAGTTGGGCGCAGTGAGAGCCTCAATCACATCCTCGTAAAGGTAAAACACTAAGTTAGCCTCTTGATTTTTGGTTACCCTAGTTATTAGAATTTCAGGATTTTGGTGGCCTCGGGACAAGGTTCTGAAAGTCCCTAGCAGTCGGAATTCCTTGGGAAAATCAAATGTCGCGCCGAGTGTACGAGCCCCGCAGCACCACAGTGAGGAAACTTAATTTCTGCTAATTAGACATAGCAATAAATATATATTTTTGTATACGCATGAGTAGGCTTTGTACAAATATCATGACCATGTATAGAAAAGTGTGGTGATAGGAAAACGGTCGCGGAAAAACGTGTAGGTTGACACCCTTTTCCAAGACCAAAGTAGTCAGATCATGAACAATAACGTTAGGTACGAAACCTTTACCCGTGTACGTAAGTTTGGAATTTGTCCAACCAAAGGCGTGAATGTCCCTTCTAGTCGACCACGAGAAAGTCAAGGGTCGCTCAGTAGTCCACCAAAAGAGATATCCCAAGCAGAGTAGCATCAGACCAAAAAGGTCAGTGAGCACACAAGTCTTTTCGTGCTCGGTAGAGGCACACTACCTTTCTCATAAGGTATATGGTATCTTGTGAGCAGTATAGTCTTGGGAGTTTACTTCCCTTTGAGACAGTTAGTAGATTCGAGACTGTGTCCGCGCGACACTAGAACAATTGAGTTCGTAAGATGGTCTCGGGTCGTCTTTTTCAGTTGCGCGTTAGGAGCTACTCTGTCTAGAGCCTTCCAAGTAGATGTGCAGGTTAGAAGCCACCTAGAACTCAACTATAGATCTGACGTGAGACAGTACACTAGTTAGTGAACGACAGGACTTGAGTTTGTGAACTAAAAGTCACATACAAAGAACAAATAGATGTTTTGACCAGGAAGTAAGGCGAAGACATGCATAACATATAACATAAATTTTTTAATGCATAAAACTGTTTTCTAAAGGCATGCATTCATCATATGAGAAAATGATTTTAGTGTTACTAGGAGTTATTTTTCTTTACTCTGACCCCTCATGGGCAATGTTTTTCATGTGACCCAGGTGGGAAACTACGCCTAGGATGAGCGTTATGGTGGCGTCAGTTAGTAGTGATTTACCATTCAGTTTTCTTTCTTTCAGCTTACACTTGTAGATGTGGACAACGTACCTTGTTAATGTTTATTATGTCTTGTATCAGACTTATTATGATAGTTCAGATTTTCAGTCATCTTATTTTTATTCATGTTTAGTGGCTCTGTGAATCCAGATTTGAGATATGTGGTTACCCTTAATTTACTTTATTAGCTTTCGTTGTAAGTTTTAAAATTCTTAGTAGTTGTTTCTTTTTACCTGCTGCATACTAGTTTTAATCATGTTTCCTAGTTTTCTTTATATCGTTGACCCGGTCGGACGACTGATTTCTGAAATACTGGGAATGGGTGTTACAAATTGGTATCAGAGCGAGGTTTAGGATCCCTGAACCCTAGAAAGAATTCACAGAGTCATAGGAATGTGTATGAGTAAACTCTTGTTAGTAGAATATTTTAAGTTTCGTTTAAGCCCTGGTTTTCGCAAGAGCACGAAATAAATTGCCAATCCAGATTTCACAGATGCTTGATAAATAATCAGATTTCTTTTACATGTTCTATCAGCCACCACGAGTTAGTGAACTGGGTGAATCTTCACGTTAGGACCCTTTTCCTAACGCGACCATGGGAGACGCTGTCGTGCCACAGGTACAACCAGTTCCAGCAGCTCCAGAGGGCACTGACATAGCGTCTCAAATTGCCAGGGCGGTCACTGTTGCCTTGATGGAGTTTCAGGGAGGACTGGCTGCAAGGTTTTCAGCTGCAGTACAAGTACCAGCCCCTGCACCAGCTCCTGCAGCTATAGTGGGGATGAGACCCCGATGGACACAGATTATTTGATAGCAGACACCAGAGAACTGTTGAACGTTTTGGAGTGCCCGGAGAACAAGAAGGTTCCTCTGGCAGTTTTCCTCCTCCGAGGTGAGGCAAAGGTCTGGTGGGACAAGTACCGGGCAGATGATCCTACAGGTAAAGTGTTATGAAAATTCCCCTTATGTTAGGAAGTGATATGTTCATTTTAAAATAGTATGACCATATTTTTGGCCAGGTCGTACGTCAGACATATTTACGTGGGGCGAATTTTCTAGAGCCCTTGCAAGTTGGTTCGTGCCTCCTTCCGCACGACAAGTACTCCAGGAGAAATATCTTAGGCTTTTTCAGGGGGACATGACCGTTACTGAGTACGAGCGAGAGCTTACCTATTTGGCTCGATATGCGGGCGTGATGCAGGGAGATCAGGCTGAGAAGTGCAGTCGCTTCGTGGATGGCATGCGTGACTCGTTGAGGCAGCCGCTGATGACTATGTCAATACTGATTACAGGAGCTTAGTGGATACGGCTCGCAGGCTGGAGGCTGACCAACAGAAGGTTCAGAAGCGAAGTAGTTTCCGTGCGAAGCGATCTCAGGATTCGCATCAGCCGCAGCAGAGCAGGAATGGCCAAGGGAAGAACTGGAGCAAGAAGCCGAAGCCTGAGGCTAAGAAGAGTGGTCAGTCTGGTGACAGGAGCAAGAACTACCCCACTTATCCCAAGTGCCAGCGTCGCCATCCAGGAGAGTGTTTAGCCAGCGCTGGCGTGTGTTACAAGTGCCGACAACCTGGACACATAGCTCGCTTCTGTCAGGAAGTTAGTGCAAATCAGGTAATCAAAGTCTTGTTGTATTCATTACATTTATGTAATTACAGTAGATATTTAATGTAATTTATTCCTGCAGTCGAAGTACGAGATTGGTGACTCTAGCAGGGTAGATAAGGGCAAATCGTTGATGATCACTGATGGGAGACCACAGCAGGGTCGAGACTTAGTGCAGCCCAGAGCGTATGGGCTGGGTCAGCAGGAGGCAAAGGATCAGAGGATGTAGTGACTGGTAAGTGTTTATTTGCTTAACAAGTTTATTAAATCCTCCGTAGTGACACCCTTTTCATCCTTTGTAAATCATTCATGTAGGCATCCTTATGATTCGTAATTTACCCTCCAAGATTCTGTTTGTTACGGGCGCTTTACACTCGTTTATCGCGGAATCTCTAGTGCGTAAGCTGAATTTAGAAGTCTTTCCAGAGGCTGTATCGTTGGAATTCATGATGCCGAATGGATCCCTTCTGCAGACCATAGATAAGTGCAGGGCACCGGTGCAGTATGGTGATACCAAGATTATCGTGGAAGCTTTGCAGCTACCTATAGCAGGATTCGACCTGATCTTTGGAATGGACTAGCTTTCGGCAGTCAACGCCAGGATTGACTGTAGGGCAAAGAAGATACAGTTTGAGGGCCCCAACCAGACTTCATTTTCTTTTCAGGGCTTGAAGGGAGTAGTGAAGATGATCATCTCTGCAGTCCAAGCGAGAAGGGGCATCAGTAAGGGTTGTGAAACCTTCGTTCTACTGATGAGCGCGGAGGTTAATGCTGACTTGGCAGAGGTACCAGTGGTGCAGGAGTTCCCCGATGTTTTCCCGGAAGAGCTCCTTAGTGCCCCTCCAGATAGAGAGATTGAGTTCCCGATAGACTTGCATCCTGAGGCTATACCGGTGGCCAAATCTCCCTATCGGATGGCTCCCAGGGAACTAGCGGAGTTGAAGAGCCAGTTGCAGGAGTTGCTTGATTTGGGTTTTATACGCCCCAGTACTTCACCTTGGAGTGCTCCAGTACTGTTTGTGAAGAAGAAGGATGGTAGTCTGAGACTGTGCATAGACTTCCGTGAATTGAACAAGCTGACAGTAAATAATAAATACCCGATTCCCAGGATTGATGACTTGTTCGACCAGTTGGTGGGATTGAGCACCTTTTTCAAGTTAGATTTGAGGTCGGGCTATCATCAATTAAAGATTCGAGACGTGGATATACAAAAGACGGCTTTTAGTAGCAGATATGGACACTTCGAGTTCGTGGTCATGCCGTTCGGGTTGACCAATGCCCCTTCAGTATTTATGGACCTGATGAACAGGGTATTTTGGGAGTACTTGGATCGTTTTGTTATCGTCTTTATAGATGATATCTTGGTGTTCTCTAAGAGTGCAGAAGATCATGCCGCACACCTCAGGATTGTTTTGTGCACCCTCAGGAAGAACCAGTTGTATGCTAAGTTTTCAAAGTGTGAGTTTTGGCTTTCAGAGATTGCATTCTTATTCCACATCATCAGTCAGAAAGGGGTTAGTGTTGATCCGAAGAAGATAGAGACCATTAAGAATTGACCAATGCCGACGTCAGTTTCAGAGGTTCGCAGCTTTTTGGTTCTTGCTAGATACTACAGGAGATTCATCAGGGATTTCTCAAAGATAGCCTTACCACTGACTTCCCTCACTAGGAAGGGTAAGGGCTTGGTTTGGACAGTTGAATGCGAGTTGACTTTTGAGGACTTGAAGGACAGGTTGGTGACCACACCGATCTTGAGTTTACCTTCAGAGCCCGACGGGTTCCAGATTTACAGCGATGCGTCAGGTCAGGGTTTGGGTTGTGTTCTCATGCAGCATGGAAAGGTCGTAGCCTATGCCTCGAGGCAGTTAAAAGTTCATGAGAGGAACTATCCCGTGCATGACTTGGAGCTTGCAGCAGTCATACATGCTCTGAAGATATGGAGGCACTATCTCTATGAAGTGCGTTGCGAGATCTTCACTGATCATAAGAGTCTCAAGTATTCTTTGATCAGCGAGAGCTCAATTTGAGGCAGCGTAGATGGTTAGAGTTTCTATCAGACTATGACGTAGACATTCAGTACCATCCAGGAAAGGCGAACGTGGTAGCTGATGCTCTTAGCCGTAGAGGTTCGTGTTTTTCCCTTCTCACTCAGCAGAAGGAGTTGGTGCGGGAATTGGAGAGATTGGACATCACTGTTGTGCCACGTTGTAGTTTTGGTTCTACAAGGTTGAGTTGGATGGAGATTACTTGCGACATTAAAGATAGAATTAGGACAGCTCTACCTTTGGATCCAAAGATGGCAGAGATTTGGATCTCAGTGTAGTCGGGTCAGAAAAGAGATTTACTATTCAGGATGATTTATTATTGCATGATGGTAGGGTGTGTATCCCCGATGTTAGTCACATTCGCGAAGACATTCTTTTTGAGACACCCAATTCCAGATATTCTATACATCCTGGTAGCACGAAGATGTATGCAGATCTCAAGAAGGTAGTCTGGTGGCCAGGCTTGAAAAGTGATGTTGCAGATTATGTAGGGAAGTGCGAGACATGCAAGTTAGTTAAGGTCGAGTGTCAAAGGCCTGGAGGTAAGTTGCAACCACTTCTCATTCCCGAGTGGACATTTGAAGATATATCCATGGATTTCATTCATGGTCTACCGAGATCGCGGAGTGGGAATGATTCCTTATGGGTTATAGTTGATCGGCTTTCTAAGATCGTCCATTTCATTCCTCTTAGGAAAACGGATCAAGGTTCGAAGCTGGCACAGTTATATATAGACGAGATAGTTCAACTTCACGGTGTTCCCAAGACTTGTTTCAGACCGAGATGACAGGTTTACCTCCAGGGAGTGGCGATACGTACAGAAGCGGTTGGGTATCAGATTACATTTCAGCACCGCATTCCACCCCAAGACCGATGGACAGACTGAGTGCACAAATAGGACTTTGGAGGATCTGCTACGGATGTGCATTTTGGACTTTGGAGGAAAGTGAGAGAAATATGTTACTCTTGTGGAGTTCTCCTATAATAACAACTTTCAGACGAGTATTGGGATGACACCGTTCGGGGCCCTCTATGGTAGACGTTGTCGGACACCGTTGTGTTGGGCTGAAAGAGAAGAAAAATCTACCATCAGGGAGTCATGGATTGATAAGACCACTGATAGGATCAAACTCATTCAGGAGCGTGTGAAGACAGCTCAGGATCGCCAGGCCAAGTATCATGATCAGAAGCACAGGTCAGTAGAGTTCAGTGTTGGAGACTACGTTTATCTGAAGGTCAGACCGGTCAGAGGAGTCTCTAGAATAAAGCGGATGAAGAAACTGAGCCCCAGATTCGTTGGTCCTTTTGAGGTACCGGAAAGAGTTGGTGAGGTTGCATATAGGTTGACCTTATCTGAGGAAATGAGTGGTGTACATGATGTATTCCACGTCTCCTATTTAAGGAGAGCAGTCATAGATTTCAGTCAGATTATCAGTACCGAGGAAGCACAAATAAAGACAGATCTTAGTTTTGGAGTTCGACCAGTCAGAATCGTGGATTCAAGGATACAAAAGCTCGGGAATAGAGAGATTTGAATGGTCAAAGTCCTTTGGATGAACTGTGGCCGTCCAGAGTATACTTGGGAGCGAGAGGATGAACTTAAGAGCAATGCAGATTATTCTTTCCTCTTCGATTCAGATATGATTACAATTTTCGAGGACGAAAATCTTTGTTAGGAGGGGAGATTTGTAACATCCATAGTTCTGACGCATTTTTGGTTTTAGAAATGTTGCTCGGCGAAATCGTTTAAGTTTTAAGGCGTTAGTAGAGCATGGGTTGCGTTAAGCAAGAATAAATAACTCTTTGGGGTGCCAATAGCAGATTTCCCCCTCTCTTTATACGATTAATGAGAAAAAAACCGCAAGGCACGGTTGTAAAACTCGCTTACGCCTATTTTTCCTCACGGGAGATAAGAAAAACCGCATCCCGCTATTATTAAATCCCGCAACTCTTATTTCTCTTGGGAATAAGCCGCAAACCGCAAGCGACGAGCCCGACGTCAGCCGTTCTGCGACAAGTCGCCTCCCGCAGCCCTCGCCGGCGGCCGATCCTCCTCCAGAAGTCCACTCCGGCTTCTCCTCCTTCCTCTACGAGCGCCGGTGGGTGTTCCTTTTCCTTCCTTGGTCGTGGAAGAGCCGGATTCAACCCTAACCGGTAGAAGTTGAAATCGTTCATTTTCGGTGAGTTTATTTCTCCTTTATCTCTATTCCTTCGTTGAAATCCTTTGATCCGGAAGTTTATCTTACCTACGTTTTCGTTCGATTGCCCTAAATTAAGTTTTGGAGTACGGAATCCACCGCAAAATTGGAGTTGGGCGCAGTGAGATCCTCAATCACATCCTCATAAAGGTAAAACACTAAGTTAGCCTCTTGATTTTTGGTTACCCTAGTTATTAGAATTTTTCCAACAGAAACCCTTGGGGGAAAATATTTATAGTAAGGTTGTTTTGGATTTCAGGATTTTGGTGGCCTCGGGACAAGGTTCTGAAAGTCCCTAACAGTCGGAATTCCTTGGGAAAATCAAATGTCGTCGCGCCGAGTGTACGAGCGCCGCAGCACCACAGTAAGGGAACTTAATTTCTGCTAATTAGACATAGCACTAAATATATATTTTTGTATACGCATGAGTAGGCTTTGTACAAATATCATGACCATGCATAGAAAGGTGTGGTGATAGGAAAACGGTCGCGGAAAAACGTGTAGGTTGACACCCTTTTCCAAGACCAAAGTAGTCAGATCATGAACAGTAACGTTAGGTACAAAACCTTTATCCGTGTACGTAAGTTTGGAATTTATCCAACCAAGGGCGTGAATGTCCCTTCTAGTCGACCACGAGAAAGTCAAAGGTCGCTCAGTAGTCCACCAAAAGAGATATCCCAAGCAGAGTAGCATCAGACCAAAAAGGTCAGTGAGCACACAAGTCTTTTCGTGCTCGGTAGAGGCGCACTACCTTTCTCATAAGGCATATGGTATCTTGTGAACAGTATAGACTTGGGAGTTTACTTTCCTTTGAGACAGTTAGTAGATTCGAGACCGTGTCCGCGCGACACTAGAACAATTGAGTTCGTAAGATGGTCTCGAGTCGTCAGTTTCAGTTGCGCGTTAGGAGCTACTCTGCCTAGAGTCTTCCAAGTAGATATGCAGGTTAGAAGCCACCTAGAACTCAAGTATAGACCTGATGTGAGACAGTACACTAGTTAATGAATGCCAGTACTTGGGTTAGTGAACTAAAAGTCACGTACAAAAAACAAATAGATGTTTTGATCAGGAAGTAGGGCGAAGACATGCATAACATACAACATAAATGTTTTTAATGCACAAAACTGTTTTCTAAAGGTATGCATTCATCATATGAGAAAATGATTTTAGTGTCACTAGGAGGAGTTATTTTTCTTTACTCTGACCCTCGTGGGCAATGTTTTTCAGGTGACCCAGGTGGGAAACTACGCCTAGGATGAGCGTTATGGTGGCGTCAGTTAGTAGTGATTTGTCATTCAGTTTTCTTACTTTCAGCTTACACTTGTAGATGTGGACAATGTACCTTGTTAATGTTTATTATGTTTTGTATCAGACTTATTATGATAGTTCAGCTTTTCAGTCATCTCATTTCTATTCATATTTAGTGGCTCTGTGAATCCAGATTTGAGGTATGTGGTTACCCTTTGTTTACTTTATTAGCTTCCGTTGTAAATTTTAAAATTCTTAGTAGTTGTTTCTTTTTACCTGCTGCATACTAGTTTTAATACTGTTTCCTAGTTTTTTTTATATCGCTGACCCGGCCGGACGGCTGATTTCTGAAATACTGGGAAGGGGTGTTACAACTGCAATGACCATTCATTTGTTCCCATTATAAGTTAAGTGAAAATTCTATTCAAGGTGTTACATCAATTCAATACTACCTTTCAATGATTGTTAATGACATTAATGAATTTAAAGACTCATGGTCTAGTGATTTCTAGTATATCAAGACATGTTATAAATTTATCGGTTCAGATATACAAGAGTAGAATTTAGAAACATGTAAAGGGGTGCATGAAATTAAATTCAATATTTGCAAGCGAGAGAGATTTTTCTACTTGTCTTAAGGTGAAGCCGAAATAGATGGCGGCGACTAAGCGACGCGAGCAAAATTAGCAATCTTATCTCGAACTTGTTCAAAGGCAAGCATGCATGTCATTTGACATAACAAGAATCATACGCTAACACGTGCATTTTTCATCGCACAACTATAACAAAAGTGGGTTCAGAAATTTTCCTTCCCTCAAATGTGAGGGGACATGAAATATCTCGAAAAATCGGGGATTTGGTGGCGCTTAGGTGACAGAAATCTTAAATCGGAGAGGGTTTTGAGCGATCCACCAATCGACGATGCTGGAAATAAAAAATACAAGGTGATTAGTCGATTGCAGGAAGAGCTAACACTTGAATCTCAGGATATACAAAATTTGAAGCGCAAAAATTAGCAAAATAATTTCAATAAAATTTGAATGAAGAGGGAAAGGAGGAGTTTCTTACCCATACCCAAGGAGATCAAATACAGACTCAAAAATCCGAGGAGAGGAGGAATCGAGCAAACCCTAGGTGTTACTCTAGAAATCCACCGACCAAAACAAAGAGGAAGGAGAGAAATTAGGGCTGCCAGAGGAAGATGTTGCTGTCCTCGAAGAGAAGAAGAGGGAAAGTTGATGTCTGTCCCAAGAAAAGGAACAGAGAAGAGGGAGACGGGTCTACCTTGTACTGCCTCTTGCTGATCGAAGATGAAAGGGAAGGAGGGGGTTGTTGCTGATGTCACCGGCTTGAGGGAGTAGAGCAGGAGGCGGTAACGCACAAGGAGGAACGAATGGAGGCAGAAACGGGAACAAGAGAGGGCGTCGGGTGCGGGATTGCAGAGAGCGGGGCTCGACATAGGGCGGGATGCAGGGAAAGTCTAGGCCGACAGGTTTAATTGGGGGAGGCCGGTTTAGATTAATGAAGGGAAGAAAACTATAAAGCCCTAGCAGGTTTAATTACAAATATGACATTGCTATTATTATTATTATTACGTTTTTTTCTAACATAAGAGTTGTTACATTCTTCACTACTTAGAAAGTTTCGTCTAGTAACTTTGGAGGATTCTCCGAATGAGATCTCTTATGGCGAGGATTCAGATGATATTTATTACAACAAGATTTGCAATTCAAGGCATGTAATCTAACTATGAAAATGATAAAATATAATGAGAACAAGTTCAGAGATTTACCAAGATCAAGAGAATAGTTGTGGATACTTGTCATGTATGTAAGATTCAAGTTCCCAAGTATACTCTTCAGACTTGCCATGCATCCAGAGCACTTTGACCATAGGAATAATTCTCTTTTGAAACTTACGTTCTTGATACTCAACGATCTTAGTGGGCTCGACCGGATAAGAAAGATTGGCTTTAAGAATCACTGGAATATCTTCGAGGACCTGGTCAGATCACAAATGTACTTTCGATGCTGGCTAACATAGAAGATATCGTGAACACTGGACAAAGAAGCAGGTAGCTCAAGACGATAAGTAAATCCTCCGATACGCTCTAAAATGGAATACAGTCCCACGAACCTCGGGATGAGTTTATGGTGGCGACCAAAACGTTTCACCCCGGGAGAAGGGGAAACCTTCAGGAACACTTGATCACCCACAACAAATTCTAACAGACGGCGGCGCTGATTGACATACTTTCTCTGTCTTTCGATGACACGACTGAGCTGGAGTCGAGTCTTATTTGTGGCTTCTTCCATTTCCTGAAGTAACTCAGGCCCCAAAAAAACCTTTTCACCCACTTCCGACCAATGGAGAGGGGTCCTACAACGATGCCCATTCAATGCTTGGAAGGGGCCATCTTGAGACTCTCTTGATAACTATTGTTGTAGCCAAATTCATCCAAAGGTAGGTGCCCGTCCCAAGCTCCCTTGTACTCCAGAATGTAATACCGAAGCATGTCTTCAAGTATCTGATTATCTCTTTCGGTTTGGCCATCGGTCGTCGTTTGGTAAACATTGCTCAGGTTGAGTTCAGTGCCCAAAGCTTGTTGAGAGCCCTTCCAGAAATGAGATACAAATCTCGAGTCACGATCTGAAACAATCCTCAAAGGAATCTCATGGAGTCTAATAATCTCTGAAACATAGATCCGAGTCATCTTCTCGGTGGAATAACCTTCCTTGTACGGGATGAAGTGAGCCACTTTAATCATACGATCTACTATGACCCAAATCGTATCTTGCCCTCTCAGAGTACGGGGCAACCAGCCAATTCATGCCCAAGATTACATCGAACTCTGACATATCAAAAATTATTGGGTCGGTGAAGACTTGCAATTCACCAAGCAAGATCGGACAATTGAGAATTTTCCTAGTTGAAATGTGTAGATGACTGGACACAGAGATCTCAAAAGGGACATCAAGTGGCAAACTAGGCCAACAATGGAAGTCCACAATATGACGAGCGATGAAATAGTGAGATGCGCCATAGTCAAATAGAATTTGCATCTACTTTTTCTTGACCCTAAATCTCCCTAGAAAAAGAAAATTATATACATGATTGTTTTGATACTAAAGTAGGCAGATAGACTAAGATGCAGAAAATTAAAAATAACGCATACATATCAGAGATGACGTCGGTAGATGGGAGCGCCTCGGCCTTAGAGATGACGTTCAACACAGCTTTGCCCTTTTCCTGAGCTCCCGAAACAGATTGCAGAGGCTGTGAGAGAATCGAGCTTTCCTTCATGAGGCTGTCTTGGATGAGGTGCCCAACTTTTCCATATCTGAAACAGGCTTTTTGCTTATGGCGGCAATCCTTCAGTAGGTGACCTGATTTACTGCATTAAGCACAGACGGTGGAGGTAGAGGCAAGCGTCAACTGAGGTTGCTGTGCAGGAATAACCATCTTCTGCTTCTTCAGGAGGGTGCATCAGACTTGGGCGACATGACCCACTTTATAGCAGAAGGCACGCACCTCCTTGGACCTGTGGCCTTGCTCCTGAGATTGAGCCCCCTTGCGCTTGAGGTCAGAGGTGGCAACGTTGCTAGAAGCATGCTGGACTTTCTTGACAGTACGATCCAACTCAATAGCTCTCACTTGAAGGGCGGCTCCTACAGTCTCGGCGTTGGTGGTGGCGCCATGAGCTACCACGTGCTGGCGGAAATCATATCGAAGTCCCTTCACGAAACGACTGATCTTCTTGGACTCATCAGACACAAACTCCAGGACAAAGAGGGATAGGCGAGAGAACTTCTTTTTGTACTCGGTCTCCGTTCTGCCGAGCTGCTTAAGGGACAAGAACTTCCAAGCAAGCCTGCCCAGTTACACAGAATAGAGAAACTCATCCAGGATGGATTCCTTGAATTGCCCCAGGTTAAGGATGCATAGTTGGGGAGACTGCGGTGCTGAAGTCACCAGGTGTAAGCATCCTCGATCAACTGGTAGGCCGCAAGGATAACCTTCTGAGCTCTTGGAACTCTAGTATTGTAACAACCCTCAAAAGTAAAATGAAAAAAAACTGGTCTTTTTAGGTTAATTTGAAGTCCAATGACGAACTTGTAATTACCATGAATTTCCCCCTCTTATATTATAAACCGAGCCTACTCTTCTTAAACCCACAGATCTGTCGGCCTAGGGTATTTTCTCTCGATCCCGCTTGATGCCCGACTCCCTCTTCCGCCGTTGCTCCCGCACGAAGTCGCCGCTCCCGATTCCGCCCGTCCCCTGGGCCTCCCTGCTCGCCGCCGAGTACTCCTCCTGCTCCCGCCGCCGCCTTTGGCTTATCCTCCTCTTGCTCTGGACGGCGACTTCCCTTCCTATTCAAGCCGACTGTTTCTCTAGGGCCGGTCGATGGTCCTCTTCTTCGATTAGCGAAGGCAGCGACCTCCTCTAGAAGCCCTATTGACACCTCTTCCGTTTCTTTTGACCGTGGATTTCAAGAGGATCGTCTAGGGTTTGCTTGGATCCGTCTCTCATTGGATTTTTAAGTCCGATCTCGGTCTCTTTGGGTAAGAACCTGCTCTATTCCCCCTTATTTGGATTTTATTGATTTTAATTGGTGGTTTCTACGCCCTAAATTGTGTTTGTTGTGTTTCATATTTTTTTCCCTCCTTGCGATCATCTAACCGTGATATGTTCGTGTTTTCCGGCGCCGTTCCTCAAATCAGTTGGCGGGAATCATGCAGTCCTCTCCAATTTAGGGTTTTCGTCACCCAAGCCCCGTCAAGTCTCCGTCTCCGCGTGGTTTCTCCTCTCCCCTCACTTTTTAGGGAGGTAAATCGCTCTCTCTTGTACTTTAAGTTCTATAAGTAAGTCCCCGTGTTAGCGTAAATTTCTGTCTTGCCAAATATCAATTGAGATTGTTGTTGAACAGGTTTTCTTGTGGCCCTTAATTGTTGCTTGCGCGGCTTAGACGCCGCCATTTTCAGCCTCTTTCAGGCAAGTAGAGATCTCTCTCTCTTGCAAGCATCAAATTTAAGTTAATGCCTCTGTTCTTTGATTACATGTCTGCATTCCTGTATATAATTGATCTGTCAAATGAATTTAATTCATGAATGGCTAGTTCGATAAATTTGTAGTTTAGGGTTCAATATGTTGGGATATCATGAGTTTGAGATTATGTTTGACTCTTATTTAGATTGTAATTAAATGAATAATTTTATCTCATTTGATGAATAATGAGAAGAATGATAGAATATCGAGCACGAGCAACAAGTTTCATGATGATAATTGTAACAAATTTTGGTTAGCAGATATATGATTGGGGTCTTTATATAATGTTCGTATCGTACATGTTTTTCTTGGGAGATGTTTGTGTCATAATGATAATCAAAAATATTTCTGGCTAGTAATCAAATTGATGATCTGTGATTTTATATTAAATGTTCAGATCAAACACATGTTTACTTGAGAGATAATCGTGACTTGGAATAGATCAGTTTAAATGAATATTTGGTGTCCAGGAAAATAATGTATTGTAATCGTGTCACACGTGAATGCTTGGACCCGCAAATCATAAGTCCGCTATCTAGTTTCCTTGTGTCACCGAATTCTGTTTCTTAGGTCTGTCTGGTTTTAAGACTTGAGCGAATGTTGCTCCGTAACTCAATTTCTCTCTTGATGCGTTTATGAACTCTAATCTTGTACAGCTGAATTGTTAAATTTGTAACAGGTCTTGATATGTTAGGAATCTCCTAATATGTGAATCATGTAATTCATAATATCATAAACAAATATTGAAACGTGTTGGGGTCACTTGGGTTACAGCCTTCACAGTGCTAGTTGGGGCCCACTAAGCCTCCTTGAGCCGGGCCTGGGCCGTGATGAGGGTCATGACAAGCAAGAATTTTTCTAATAAGACTTGTATTCGGACTAAGTATGAACCATGCGCGCCACTCAAAACACCTACACATTTCATTGATTGCAGCTTTTGATATTACTTGTTCTAGTTCGTGTTATGCTCCGAAGTAAGCTTAGTTCAGTTATTTCTGTTGACTATTCTACCTGTCTGAGTTAGTAGTTCTGATTTATGAAATCTGGTACACATACATTTCTGCTTCTATTACTGTTCTGTACTTTACTTTGCTCGCCCTGTTTATTTCAATGTTCTGAGGATTTTCCTTTCTGTTTTGGAATTGTCTTAGCGTTCGTGACAGCGCCGCCGGGTCCTCGAGCCCGATTTGTTTAAAGTTCCCGCTTCTATGTTTGCATTTCATTTACTGTCAAATATTTCTTTTATGTTATAATTGCAATCAGACATTTTCTCTGGTATCATGGACAACTGCTAGGCTATTTGAATACTTTATGTATTAGAATTTGATATTTATGCATGCGCATTCTCTTTTGAATCGTAATTGCATGAAATCTATAACGATGCCCTGTAAAACATAATTTTTACAAAATACTTGTGCATTTAAAATTCTCACCGTTTTAAACTCTACAAGCTTCCGCATAAAAATCAAGTTGTTTTTACTTAAAAGTAATTATTTAATGCTGTAGCCAGTATCTCTGCATCTGCCTTAGCAGACATGGTTTTCTTTCCGCTCATGCCTGTGTCATCATGACTCGCCCGAAGCGCACTCTGACTTTTGTCGAGACGGGTCGTGACAAGTATACTCGAAATGCTTCTCTTTTTGAGAGTTCCACTCAAAAATGATGAAATATTCTCAATGGCCACTGTAGGATGACGACTTTAGCCTCTTGAACGCCAGAGGATCTCTCATCGCTACATGAAGAATAACCAGACTTGACACAATGGGGTCACCAGGGTGACGACATGCGAGCCGGTTCCAGAATCAGGTGCGGCAGGGTTGGCTCCAGGAGGGGCAGTGGTGATAGCTACTCCAGCTGTCCCTACGCGGACGGAACTAGATGATGGATCAGGGGTTTGGCGATTCTCTTCCAAGCGAGTGAGACGTTCCAGAATCTACCTCACCAGGTGGGCAATGGAATCTCCAGAAGCTCCCCACGCATAAGAGGTAGTCTGCTTACGCTGTAACCACTTAGGATCCATATAAAAAGAGATTGAAGAGAGTCAGGTAAGAGAAACTGTCAAACTGAACAGAAAGGATTGAGACTGGAGGTTCTAGCATTTTAATACTGTCGAATACGTAAATCGTGTAATAGTTACAATATTTTCATTGGACATCTTTAGGCAATGATCATGCAAAGGCTACAATGATGTCATGTGCAACGACAAAAAATTGTAAATTCATGTGTGTACAATCATGATTTATTGCTCTTAGCGTAACACTTGTGCAATGTGTTATGTCATGCATGCAATGCAATTGTTCCTAAAATGCATTCCTAAGAATATTCTTGAATGGATACATATGTCATGCTAAGTGCTCATTTTGCTTAACATGTCATGCATATTATGTTTCTAATGTCACCGCTCTTGAAAATATTAAACTGCTCATATCCATTTAATATTCGTAAGCGGTGTATATCCTAGTGAAAATTCATATGCACATAAATGTGAAGTTTGACCATAACCTCTTAACATTTTTGTGCATACTACAACAGTTATTTCAGGGACGATCGATAGCGGGAGTTCTGCAGGATATAGGAAAAGACCACGGTTTTAGGGTTTGGTGGACTGATCGGGGAAGGAAGTGGAAGGATAGGGGGAGGCGGGGTGGCATTGGAGTACCCAGGCGTCGCACCTGGTCGGGAAGATCGTTGGCATCGCACCAGGAAAGAGGACCGACGGTTGCAGGAAATTGCAAAACCTTCGATGCCCAAAACCGCCTGCTTGCCTGTCATTTTATAAGCCCTGAAATAACTGCTGTATAACTGCATCATAACTCCCAAATCGGACGGCATATACTATTTCGGCCGATCGGGCTCTAAATACAACTCAAAGATTAAAAAGTAAAATATAAAAGTGACTTGGATCGATCATTTGGGCGCAACCATGGACTCTGATCGTCCGTCCGGGCAGCGGATCGCCGCCTCCTGCAGGAATACACGCGAGTCGGTCGTAGTGCGCCGTCAACTCCCACTGGCTTGAATGCAGTCAACTACGGTGAGTGAAGGTGCTCGTACTTGCTGTGTAGCCGCGGGGCGAGTCTCTCAAGCTCCTCTTAAGAGATCCATGTAGCATCATGCAGGGGCCGACTGCTCCAACGAACAAGATAGTGCACAATATCTCGCCCGCCCGGGGTGTAGAAGTCGTGACCGATGATCTGAAGTACGTCGTCTGCAGAAGCAAGTGGCTCTGGCTGTAGTGTATCTCCGTCTGGCAGTATTATGTCTCCTTCTGGCTGTGATATTTCTCCGTCTGACTGCTGTGTCGGTAGAACCGTCGATGATGCAATGCGATCCTCAAGGCGCGACTCCGCGGGTGGCAATAAAGTAAGATTGGTGGAGGCAATAGGAGGAGAAGAATTAGGTAGAGGGGTTATAGAAGATGATGCCTCAGGTAGTGGTGTAGAGGAAGGGACCGAAGGGTCCACATACACGCACTCCTCGTAGTAAGGAGTTAATCCTCTATGTTGAATACTCGGTTGATGCCCAAACTATAAGGGATATCAATCTCATATATGTTTGTTCCAATCCGTTGCACGAACATGTAAGAGCTCATTCTGCGAGTGCTTAATTTTTTGTTGCTCCTTGCGGGACCCTCTCAGATCGAATGCTAACCAATACTTGTTACCCTGGCTCAAAGATGTGTTCCCTCCTATGCTGATCTGCTTGATCTTTATAATATTCAATACTAGCTGCAATTTTTTTTGGATTTACTCGTGGAGTGCAAGCACATACTGTATAAAGGACTCGGCTGACTTACTAGGCCTGGCCCCTATGGGAATATCTACTAGGCTAATAGGTTTCCTAGCCTCGTATCCTAACATGATGTGGAACATACTCAAACCTGCAGTCCTATTGACAGAACGTTTATACGCAAACTCGGCTATGGGGAGAACAGAATCCTAGGTAGCCGGACTATCCCCAACGAGGCTGCGAAGAAGTGTCCTAAGACTGTGGTTAACCACCTCGGTTTGTCCATCCGTCCGTGGGAGGTAGGCGGAGGAGAAGTTCAGGGTCGTACCGGCCTTCTTCCATAAGTTCTTATGAGACATTGGTTGAAGGGTGTGAAATCCTCTCCGGGGCTTTGGGGACAAGAATATTCTTCTGTGGGAGAAGAACAATCTTGCGCCCATTTCCCTCAAAGGAGTGAAAGTTCTTGACGCTGCCGTGAATAGCGCGTCTATCGTACTGCCAAGGTCGTCCTAAGAGGATGTCACAAACCTCGATATTAGCAATGCGACCATACTGTTCCTGATATGTACTACCTATGCAAAACTTGACGCGATATTGATGTGTGATAGGGATGGTCATGCTACTAGTGACTTGATGGGCTAAAACTATAATTCCGACTCTTGTTAGAGCGAACCCAATAAGGCAAGTGCACCGATCGTTTGGAGTATAGAATCAAGTGTCGTATTCCACAGGTCTGTTGAGTACTTGTACTCACACGGAAGAGTTATTATTTTATCTAACAAAATGACTGGTTGATTTGTAAAACTAAGAATGAGTGCGATTAAAAGATTAAGAGAAAAATAATGAGTTTAAGGCTAGCACTTGATCTATAATCTCTTTTGATAAAATAAACTTTTAATGAAAGATTAAACCTCGACCTCTTGGTAAATTAGTATACGGATCTTAGTTCAAAAACATATTCACCATCCTTTTATCCTTGAATGATCTACTCGCATTCACAAACTCTGGGTAGAATAGAACACAGATCTTTGATTGGAAAAAGGTATTCGCGACATAAGGAATCGAAGCAAAATTAATCAAAGATAAATCGAAGTGAATTAAAGTAGAAAACTTGCTAATTTATTTAGAGACAAAGCAAAATTTATTATAATCAAGTGCTAATAAAAATTTATCTACTCATCATGATGAGAGAATTACACATAAAGGTGGGGAGAGACATGATTACTAAATATAAGAAAGCTTGAATTGAAATAGAGTTACACTAGGAATGAAAATATAAAAGCTACACTAGAAATTAGAAATGAAAATACAACTAGAACAAACCTGAATTACAACAATTCTACACCAAAATCTCCCTTCCCATTTCAAGAACATTGCCAGATTTTATAAAAACTTCAGTTGGGGAGTCACGCCCCCAGGTCACGCCCTTGACAGGGGTGTGTCTAATACGGAACTGGCGCCATAAAAACCCGGGAAATACTGGGAGAAAAACCGCCAAAATATATTAACATGCGGGTCACGCCCGTGAACTAGGGCGTGTCTTACGGAGTATGGAAAACTGCGGGAAACAGCGTGATCTGTAGTTAATCCGTAGGTTTGGGATCACGCCCCCAGGTCACGCCCTTGACATGTTTGTTAAAACGTCCCGCAGGCGCGAACGGTTGGATTCAATGCTTGGCCACGCCCCTTGGTCTGCTGGATACGCCCCCCTATCACGCCCGTGATAGAGACGTGTAATTTAAATCTGACGTTACATCTTGTCTGGTGCGTTGGAGAAAGATTATGATGTGTGGGTTTAGTCACGCCCTCTGGTCACGCCCGTGACCAGGGCGTGTAACTTTTAACTTTTTAAAAAATCTTTCAAAAAGTTCCCAAAATTCCCAAACTTGTTTTTTTTGCTAAATATATATATATTCTATATATTTTTTTTTTGTATATGTTTTGCTCAAAAATAAATACTGGTGTCTGATACCCCCCATACTTAATATGAAACATTGTCCCAAATGTTTTGTGAAACATAAAAATGTAAACTATAGGAAAAAGGAACTTCCCTGAGGAATCACCAAATCGCACCAAGCAATCTTGAAAGAAGTAATTAAAGTGCAAAAACCCAAAAAAATTTTAAAACTTTTTTAAACATAAACTTAGACATGAGAAAGATGAAAACAAACATGAAAATAAAAGTGAAACGGATACATGAGAGCACAAAAGATATCTAGCTCTCAGCATCATCAACATCATCCTCATCACTCCCCTGTAAGTACTCATGCAACTCTATCAATTTGCGCTAGAGGTGCGCCATGGAGCAAGTATAACGTTGTTCTGACGTGTCGAACCGCTGATCAAATTGAGCCCGCATCTGAACAATCTGCGCGCTAAGGCGCTTATACTGATGGTCCCCAGAAGTGGACGACCCAGGTACCGAGGGAGAGGACTGCGGTGGTGGAGCGACACTGAGTTCGTCTGCGAAGTCGAGGTCAAAACCACCACCTCCCACTTCTGGAGGAATAGCCTCGAACGTGCTACTGCGTCGACGCGCTAAGCCGAGGGATTGGAGGTTCGGGAATGCAAGAGGAAGAGACGTCTAAACACAGTGCATACGCGGGAACGAGTCCCAAACTTCCAGTCTTTTGGTTAGGTGGGTAATGAGATTCCCGTCGTGGACTGCTCCTAACCGTACGTTTTCGGCTTGTAGTCGGAAGAAGAGTGCAAGCTCCATGCCAAGATTGAGTGGAAGTTAATTGACCATGCTATATAAATATAGTAAGTCGTGTCGAGTGACCACGTCATGGTTGTCGCTGTGACCGGTGAGGGAGTAGGTAAGGAGGTTATGCAGAGCGGGAGAGACGAGGCGGCTTCTCTTAGATCGCTTCAGAGTGTAGGGGGCAATATCATTCCTGATATTTAAACAAAACTGAAGAAGATTGAAATCTCAGGGGAAATCGGAACGCAGCTCAGCGTAAGCGGGAGAACGGGTGAAAGGTTCGTCTAAGAAACCCATCACGACATTAAGCTGTCGGATAGAAAGTTTGTGCCTGATGCCGTCAATCCGAAACTTGATAACGTTATCATCGTGGCCTACCCGAAATTCAAATGAGGTGAGGAACTCCAACGTGAGTTCCAGGAAAGCATGCTCGTAGATGGTGAAGATGGCATTCCATTCCGGAGTGGACAAGAAACCGCGAACCAATTTTGACCAGGGCGTGTAACTTTTAATTTTTCCAAAAATCTTCCAAAAAGTGCCCAAAATTCTCCAGTGAGTTTCAATTTGATAACTGCAGCCCAAAACAACCTAAATTGCGAAAAGAAGTCAATTAAAGGTATTTAAGAAAAAATATAAATAAAATAAAACCAATTATTAAAATAAAACTATATAAAAATAACATTAAAAATAGAGTTTTCATGACTCATGACAGACTATAGGGTTTTCCTAAGGGTTGCGTTTTTCAATTTTAACTTATCCACCATGCATTGAGAAACAAAGTTCTCTATACTACTGTTATCTATAATAATGGAGCAGAACTATCCCAGTATGCGTGCGGTGGTGCGAAAAATATTATTTCTCAACCAGTCGTCGTCGGCGAGAGTCTTAGGAGTTAGGAGACTATGTTAGAGAACACATAATAACTGATCAGGCTGCTCCCCCTCAACTTCACATTCACCCTCTAACTCAGTCTCAGGGGTCGGGTTGGCCTCGGAGTCGCTAAGGAAGACCCCACACTCGGGTTCTGACCCACTCTCAGAATCGATGACAACGACGAAGTGGCGTCGCAGACACTCAGAAGATTTATGGCCCGGCTCCATACACTTAAAACATCTAAACGTATTAGGCTGAGGTCTAGTGCATATAACTTCCTTGCCTCTAGTGGGCATGGCAGGAAGTGTTGAGGTACTCGTGGGTACTGTCGGTTGAGAGTGTCCAGCAGTCCTTTTAGCAGGAATGTATGTGTGAGTCGGTGGGGGCCTATCAGTAGAACTGCCTTCAGATGTCTGCTTCTGTGAGGACTCCACTTGACGGACTCGACTCGAGATTTTTTCGAGGTCCTTGTAGTCAAATAGTTATATTTGGTCTCTAATGGAATATCGTAACCCGTTCAGATAACGGGAGACGGTCATATCATCATCCTCTCAGAGGTTGAGGCGAGACTGGAGTACTAGGATCTCATTCGTGTACTCATCCACCGATATTTTGTCTTGTCGTAGATTGTGGAATCTACGATATAGGTTTTGCAAATAATCGGGGGGGGGGTGTACATATCGCTTTTGTAGTTGTGTTTTAAACTCAGCCCACGTGGTGATGGGGGGGCATGCCTAAATTGAACCGCGACCTCTTTAATTGTCCCCACTAAACTAGTATGGATCCCTTTAACCTTAGAGTAGCGTATTCAACTTGTCTAATTTGGGGCAATTGCTTCCAAGCTAGAAAACGATTCATCCTTTCACTCCACTCTAAATAACCCTCGGGTTCTAATTGTCATTCGAAGTCACTCACATCCAACTTGATTCTCACATTCCAACGAGGTTGGTAATGTGGTTTGTTATGTGGTTCGTTATGTGATTCGGGGTGTGCGAGTTCTAGAGGTCTAGGGTTATGGTCTATTTCGACCACTGGGACCGGTGCTCGGTTTATGTGCATAGTGCCTTCGATAGTATTAACCGAAGTGTGCAACCCGTTCATGACATGTGTGATACTACCCATATTGGCGGTGAGTGTTTCGACCATTTTCCATTGAAACAATTTAATTGATTTTTTTTAAAAAAAATTGAATTTAAAAGGGAGCGTGCCCGAGTGGGAGATAAAGAAATTAATTTTTTTGTTATATATTTTTTTTAATTTTAAAATTCAAATAGAAAAATTGATATTAAATTTTGTTTTTTTTTTTTTTGAAAATGTTTAAATAAAGACAAATAAAATCTGTAAAACCTCTTTTTTTATTAAAACAACGGATCGACCGATCTACAGTAGAAGTGAATCGTAAAGGTCTGATACCAAACTGATCCATACTGTTATTAGGGTTTGAAATTAATTTTTTGGAAAAACAAAGAGGGCCGAGCGGCCAAATCGGATTTTTGCGCGCAAATCAATCTCGTTGCTCTGAACTTTAAGAAGTTCGCTAATTTCGTTCGAGTGGAATTCTCATGTGTCCTACGTGTCGAACCCACCACAGAATTAATACCACCACAAGCAAAATTGCAGCAATAATTTATGAATAACGATAAAATAAGCAAATAAATCATTCACGACAAGCCTAGGATTATTTAGCGGAGCACATAAACATAACTAAAGGAATCGGAGCGGGTGTACCCAAAAGGTTCTTCAAGGGAGGTCGGCCAGTCCAAGATCTGTCGGGTAGGGAAAACAAAATGGCCGTTTCGAAATTCTCAGTCACAAAAGAGAGGTCCCTGGAGGATGCCGGAATCGAGCGTCACACTTGACGACACCCCTCATGCAAAGAGAACGAACGACGCCAGAATGGGGAGGGGAAGTCGACGGCGCCGACGGCAGGTAACGTGGAGGCGAGCAGCGGTGGACGCGTAGTAGGTCCCGTCGATGGAGGTGGAAGCTTGCGGTAAAAGGACTCGCGGGATCTGGCGACTTGGAACAGGGGGGGGGGGGGGGGAATCGACCGTTACTTGTAGAGAAACGTGATCACGTTTCTCTACTCTTCTCCGTTTAGGTTTTTCCTTGCACGAGCCAAATATTTAATTGCACCCCCCTCTATTTTTGGCATGAAATTTCAATGACCGGTCCAATTTAAGGAGGGGCCAAAAATTTAATTTTTATTTCCTAATATCTCAATGACATGATTTTGGCCATAATTTATATGTCCAGCTCGTTCATACAATATTCCCTATTACTATTGTCTCCAATTTAATTTAAGTTTATGTTTTCCCTAAAATAACCTAAACTTGTAGTTAGCGCCCTAATTACTAAATTGCCGGACCTTTTTATTAAAGGTCTCATCGGACGGTCAACCCGAAGAGCCGCAAATAGTAACAGTTACATGAAATACAAATAAGCAAAAGCAAAATAAACGGAGCTACAAATGTAAAATAAACGAAACTAAGATACGTCGCAGGGCTCATCAAAATCAAAAGGAGTGAATATTCCTCCTGGAAAAAAGATCACATTAGCTTGTTCTCTAAATGGATCAGGCAAATCACTAAGCCTGGGTCCCAAAGAGAATCTCCGCCACCCTCTCCACAACAAGAACATTCTCCTCTCTTTCCTGATCAAACTAGTCTAGCAACCCACACCACTTCGTCATCCTGTTTTACCACCTTCATCCTCCATTCCTTCAGACTCTACCACATTCCAAATACGTGACCCAGCTCCTCAGCATACCACATAACAAATCTCTTCTCAAGCAAAACCCAGTTCATCTACTGTGCCAGCCACCTTCTCTTTCAATATGGACTTCATAATTCTTCAAACAACGCAGTAGGCTACTGCTTCACTCACTCAACTATTGGATGAGCATGCCATAAAGCTACAAACTACATTTACTCACATGCAAACCAAGATTGATGGTATTAATGTCTCTGCAAAGGGAATGCATGAAAGGTTGTCTTCCCCCACTGTTACCAGAACTTTCTTAACCTCATTGGCTCATTAGGTTTTGAAGGGGGAGATGCAGGAGGAAGAGGAGGAAGACCAGGACATGATAAAGGATTATCCTACTAATGTTGCAGAACATGCCACTACATCAGCTCGAAGGGAGTCATCAAGACGGGGAGAATTACCGAATTGATGTACTTATGATTGCAAAAGAGGCTGCATAAATGGTTAAAGAGACTCAAGGGGTTATTAATGCTAAAACGTCTTTGGCCGGATCAAATGATGCTGACAAAGTTGCTCCACTAGTCTAGGAGGAGTTTCAAGCAGCAAATAAGAAACAACCTCTAGTAGTTCATTATACCAGAAAAAGGAAGGCTGAGAATAATGAGAATTAACAGGTATGTTCTCAATAAGAGAAAGCTTAGAAGGATATCAAAGGGAATTTTAATATTTTATTTACAAGGCTCTGAACTAATTTATTACTTAATCCTTATAAACTTCTTGATGAGATTATTTCATATAAATTATATCCTGAAATATAAGCTGCTCAGTTGCTACAAGTTCTTAGTTGCTTGCACATGCTTTATTTTTCTTTATCCGTCAATGTTGTAAATTGTTTGTTTTCTTTATTCTATTATTTTGTAAAATCACATTGAATGTCTTGTAAAATTTGTTAAGTTAAATAGGAGGAGATTGTTGGGAAAAATCCTAATGATTTAACTTAACATATTAATTATAAGTGATTTTACTCCCTAGGATTATTGCCCATGTGTATAGAGGGTAAGACAAGGGTCTGAGAAAGGCAAACTGAATAATGGAAGAAAATCATCTAAAGTAATTATGCGTCGACTAAAAGTTGACGCCACGACGAGTGAAAATCGACGTAACTTCGATTGGATGTCAGTGCTACTTCAGATGTCTTGTCGATGCTCTTCCAAAGCAGAAGATGACGCATGCATCAATAAGATATCGACATAATGCTGAATATTTGGCCAAGTGGACAGAGCTCTATTTTAAAAAGCATATCTCGACGCACCTTCTACTAGAAGTCGACGCAGCGTCGAATTCAGACCAAAATGGAAAATTCATTGGATCTGTCCAGAGTTATTTGAAGAGGATTATTATGGAATTCTTTTGAATCATCGGAGCTGTTAAAAGAAGTATTAAGGGAAGAATTTTCTACTGAATTTCTAAAGATATATATATATATATATAGGGTATGTTGTATATAGGCGTTAAGTTTATATGCTTATATATGCGCCTTTCAACTGCGTCTTATACATGCATTTTCATGAAAAGTGTTCAACATGAAAGTTGTAGATCTCAACGAGATCTACAACTTTCATGTTGAACACTTTTTGATTTGAAGTCGTTTAGGCCCCTGATTTGGCCCTCAAAATAATCACGCCGAACGGTACATATGTTCCGCGTGAGTTTTTCGGGGGTCAAATTATGGGCCTTGTTAGGGTTACGATGGATGAAAAGTGACTTCTTGTCTTTGATAGACTCAGTCACACCTATATATATATATATAATTAGGATAATACAACCACATTAACACTCCCCCTCAAGTTGGGTCGTGGGAACTTCCCAGACCTAACTTGTTACATATGAAATTCATTCTGACCCCAATAACTCCTTTCGTGAGAATATCAGCAACTTGATCCCCGGTCTTCACATAGCTCAAGGAAATAAGACCTTCATACTTCTCACACACGAAGTGACAGTCGACCTCGATGTGTTTTGTGCGTTCATGAAACACAGGATTAGTTGCTATCTGTATTGCAGCTTGATTATCGCACCATAACGGAGTTGGGTCTTGGACAGGATATCCGATTTCACAAAGGGTCTCTCTGATCCACATGATCTCGGCAACTGTGTGAGACATAGCCCGATACTCTGCCTCGGCACTAGATCTGGCGATAGTGGTCTGTTTCATGCTCTTCCAGGAGACAAGATTTCCTCCCATGAATATTGTAAATCCTGTGGTAGACTTCCGAGTGGCTAAACAGCCTGCTTAGTCGGAGTCACAGTAAGCCTCTATATTAGAATGTCCACGATTCTTGTATGATATTCCCAGACCAGGATCCTTCTTTATATATCTAACAATACAGAGAACAGAGTCCCATTGTGAGATAGTTGGGGTGGCCATGAACTGACTGACCTTACTCACAACACAGGTAATATCAGGGCGAGTCATAGTATGGTAGTTAAGTTTTCCAACTATTCTTCGATACTTCTCTGGAGATTCAAATGATTTGCTCTCGGCATGAAGGCCTTTTTCTCGTGGTTCAAGTGGAGAATCCATAGGGCAGCAGTTAGACATTCCAAGGTCAGCTAACAGATCGAGAGCATATTTACGTTGAGAAACAAAGATGGAGTCGTCATGATCAGCAACTTCTATCCCGAGGAAGTATCGCAAATGCCCCAGATCTTTGGTTTGGAAGTGTGAGTGTAAGAACGCCTTGAGATCATTTATCCCTTTAGAATCGCTACCCGTGATGACAATATCATCAACGTGCACAATTAGAAGCACGGTACCAGCTGAGGAGACGATTCTTTGATACTCTTATTAAGCCCGAATTTGGTTACAACGGACCGAAAATGAGCAAACCACTGACGCGGGGATTGTTTCAACCCATATAAAGAAGCAAGGAGACGACACACCTTGTTACGCTCCCTCTCAGCAATGAACCCAGGTGGTTGTTCCATATACACTTCTTCTTCCAAGGACCCATGAAGGAACGCATTCTTGATATCCAACTGATAAAGGGGCCACCGGTGAGTGGCTGCAAGAGAGATCACGATACGAATATAAGACATCTTGGCGACGGGAGCAAAAGTTTCCTCATAATCCACGCCATAAGTTTGGGCATAACCTTTGGCAACTAGGCGGGCTTTCAAGCGAGCAAGAGAGCCATCAGCATTTACTTTAACGGAATATATCCATTTGCAACCAATGGCACGCTTGCCTGGATGCAAAGAAACAAGTTCTTAAGTATTGTTCCGTTGAAGTGCCGTCAATTCCTCGTGCATAGCAGCCATCCATCCAGGGTCTGTCTGATCCACATGATCTCGGCAACTCTGTATCCTGAGTTTTGGCCTCCCCAACGTAGGGACAGGACACGGTCCCCAAACATCAGAATGAAGTAAATCAAAAGGTGCAGACGCACGAACATCCAAACGAGGTACATAACTAACTTTATGGAGTTTAGCAAACAAACACGACTCACAGCTGAGATGGGAAATGTTCCCAAACTCAGGATACAGACGACGCATGACCTGCATAGACGGGTGACCCTGACGAAAGTGGAGGTACAAGAGTTTGGCAGAAGCAGCCGAACAAGATAGGTGGGAAACTTCATCCAGAACATAAACACCACCACACAGCTTCCCTCTACCAATAATACGGCTCGTCGACTATTCCTGAAAAATGCAACCAGAAGATGTGAAGATAGCAGTGCAGTTTAAATCACGAGTAAGCTTACTAATAGACAATAGGTTGTAAGCAGATTGAGGGACATGAGCAACTGAGGATAGGGGCATCTCTGGTGTCACATTGCAGCTTCCAAAGCCAACGATAGGAACAGTGGAACCATCTGCAACAGTGATAGAGGACCCACAATGAGGATGGTATGAGTGTAAGATACCTGAAGAACTAGTCAGGTGATCAGAAGCTCCATAATCTGCCAGCCACTGGACGGGGAGCTGGGAGGTGCAAACAGGATGAATTGTCTGGGCCACAGCAGCACTATGAGTTGGAGAAGAAATCGGGAGAGCCTGCAGGCGACGATACTCATCCTCAGAGATTGGAACAGTGCGGGGACCCGGAGGTGTCAGAGTCGAGTTGGCAACGTGAGCAGATCGTGGTGAAGATGACGAGGTCTTGGACGCCCAGTCTGGCTTTCCATGCACAAGCCAACAAGTATCCTTCGTGTGTCCACGACGTCCGCAATGAGTACAATGTCGCGTATCAGTCTCCCGACCACGACCAGAACCAGATCGACCACCTCGGCTAGTCCCCCTTCCCCCTCGAGAGGTCAGCGCCATTGACTCGTTGGAGGAAACATGTAGCGCAGCTGGGGAAGAGGCAGAGCCTGCTTTAGTCATCCGATGGTACACACTAGCAGTCTGCAATGTAGAAGGACTCGCAAGCATTTCTGTCCTTGTTGTTGAAAAGTTCGGATCAAGTCCGTTCAGAAGCCAGATGAGAACAAGGTGCTCACGTTGAGCCTGATGTCCTTCACGGGTAGAGGGGATCTCCCACAGATCCAGGATTTCATCGGCAAGGACCTTCCATTCGGCGAAGTACTCGGTGACAGGACGAGCTCCTTGTCGTAGCTCAGCCATCTTGGGAAAAAGTTCACCAAGGCGAGAAAGGTTGTTTGCCTGGGAAAACATCATATGTAAAGTGTCCCATAACT
Organism: Platanthera zijinensis; assembly: GCA_039513925.1. Classification (NCBI taxonomy): domain Eukaryota; kingdom Viridiplantae; phylum Streptophyta; class Magnoliopsida; order Asparagales; family Orchidaceae; genus Platanthera; species Platanthera zijinensis. The sequence goes on along the minus strand of CM077089.1, from coordinate 114,729,302 downwards.
CCTTGGTGCTATCACAGTTCTTGCACATTTGCTGAACTGAAGGGTCTATGGAACTCAGAAGAAGGGCAAAGATACGATAATCATCACTGTACCAATCGTCGTATTCAGCGATCCCCACAGCATGCGTAGATAGACGAGTAAGGTGGTGAGTACGTCGGATGCCTGCTAGAGACATAGTAACCCCCTTTTTCCACAACTGAAAGTTGGAGGAGGTAAGGATAGTAATAGCCAGCCTCGCATTAGGAGGAAAGGTATTGGTAGAATCCCATGAGGGAACAGTCGTCTGAGTGGTGCTCGTAGCCGAGTCACTCATTGCCAAGGGCAGCAAGAGAACGAGGGGTTGATGGACCCTAGGTCATGTGAGGGAGACCCGGAGGAGACGAGAGGAACCAGCGGGAGGAGACGGCATAAACTTGCGGCAACATCAAGAAGAGGCAGCAATCAGAAGCATACGACAAATTAGAGAAGGACGGCAGGCGGCATCGGAATGGAGCACGCCTCCGTCAGGTCATGGAAGAGACCAGGCGGCTGCGACTGTTGCTGCTGTGCGGAGCGCTGCGACGGAAGGCTGCGACGGGAGGCTGCGACGCGACGGGAGAAGCTGCGACGCGAGGGAGAAGCAGCGACGCGACGGGAGAAGCTCCGACGCGGGAGAAGCTGCGACGCGGGAGAAGCTGCGACGCGAGGGCAGATGCGGAAGCGCACGGAAGCCTAGCGCGGGCGGCGGATGTCCTCTGATACCATGTTAGGGTTACGATGGATGAAAAGTGACTTCTTGTCTTTGATAGACTCAGTCACACCTATATATATATAATTAGGATAATACAACCACATTAACAGGCCTAAACGGCTTCAAATCAAAAAGTGTTCAACCTGAAAGTTGTCGAGATCTACAACTTTCATATTGAACACTTTTCATGAAAATGCACGTAGAAGATGCAGTTCAAAAAGGCGTGTATATGCTTATATACGTGTTAAGTGTATATGCATTTTACCGTATATATATGGGGTTGATTGAAAAACGCGGAACCCAGATTTAGCTAAATCCGGGTTCCGCGCGTCATTTGAAAATAGGCCTTCTATATGACATTTTTAGGAAAAGTGATCAACATGAAAGTTGTAGATCTCATCGAGATCTACTGAGATATACAACTTTCATGTTGATTACTTTTCCTAAAAATGTCATATAGTAGACATATTTTCAAAAGGGGAGGAACCCAAGCGGAACCATGCGAATCGCATAGTTCCACCTGGGTTCCGCGCCTTTTGAAAAATAGGCTTTCTAAATTGCATTTTTAGGAAAAGTGATCAACATGAAAGTTGTAGATCTCGTCGAGATCTACAACTTTCTTGTTGATCACTTTTCGAAAAAAGGTCATATAGAAGCCCTATTTTCAAAAGGCGCGCGTAACCCGGGGTTCCGCGTTTTTACACTTTTCCGTATGTGTATATATATATATATATATATATATATATATATATATAAGATCTTTGAAGAAGTGATGCGCGTGCGACAAGTATACCGGTCGCACAAGTAATATAAAATGTTGATCACTTTTCGAAAAAAGGTCATATAGAAGCCCTATTTTCAAAAGGCGCGCGTAACCCGGGGTTCCGCGTTTTTACACTTTTCCGTATGTGTGTGTATATATATATATATATATAAGATCTTTGAAGAAGTGATGCGCGTGCGACAAGTATACCGGTCGCACAAGTAATATAAAATGTGCGAATGTTTCCCAAGTATCGATCTCACAAGTAACGCATAGTTAGTGTGATTCAATTGTTTTGAAAATTAATTATAATGGAAAAAAAGAAAATTTGGGGCTTGATTTTGGGTGGTGAACAAAAAGAAAACACTAAAAATACTAGTGCAGGTCGCCTTCACCGCTTCGCAAGGGTGGATGGAATAATAGGCTAGTGGAGGGAAATGGATGAGGGTTGCAAGCAACTCTTCGCAATGCACGCAACTAGCAATTGCTAGTGCGACATTCACACATTGATTGGGGCGACGAGATGAAATCGGGGTGCCCCTCACATGTATAAACCGCATAGCAAACACATAGACATGTAAGATAACATTAACGAAGTAAGAGTTTATACAACCATCGACAAAACACCCAAATAGACAGAGAAGTTTACTACAAGCGAAAAGGAGGGAAGAATACAACCGATGCATGAATACTCATCAAAGGCTTACGGTCAGAGTCGAGGGTTGTCAATCCTCCTCCGAGCTCGGGCCTTGACTACTGTTCGGGGTCCAGAAAAGGTGTCACCTTATTCCACGCTACCCGTCTTCTTCGTCAATACTCTCCGATCACGTTCTTCACTGGAGAACTCTCAGTGTGCAGCGAGAAATCCCACGAAACAAAGCTTGAACGCTTGCGAATGATGGAGGAGGCCGAGAGGAAACTCTAGCTTGAGACTTGCAAGGAAAATGTGGTCGGAGCACCTCAGGATGATGGGCGGCAGTGGAGCCGCGGACTGGCGCGAAACAGCAGCTCCCCGATGGAGAAATGAAAGTTGATCCCAAATAGGGCGAGACCTGCAACTTAAACAGTACCCAGTCAGAAAATAAGGAACGCACGGTCGAACGCACGACTGCGCGTTCATCGTGCGATAATTACAGCGCAGAATCACCCAGCCTGAAAGAAAAGCCAATCGTGTAATTTTGAACACGCACGGGCAAAACAACCCGTGCGAGATCAAAACGCACGGGCGGCGTCAGAACACTGAAAACCCAGGCAGAGAAGTAGTCGTGTGTTTTCCTTCGCGCATGGTTAATCCAACCATGCGTGAAGAAAACACACGAGCAATAATTTCATAAAATTTTAGACAAAAAGAGGAGGTCGTGTGATTTGGTCACGCACGGACAAAATAGCCCGTGCACGAGCAAATCACACGGCCCGGGGCAGAGCACCAGAAAATGAAACTTTAGGCATCGCACGATCGCGCCGATCGTGTGTGAAGAAAACACACGATCATGTTATTCCTACAGGGAATAAATGTACTAGAATGTTGTCCAACTGTACAGGAAAAGCACAACTGGGGCACGGGCCTCCAACACTCACAAAAAACCATAAAAGTAAAGGAAAATGATGGGGAGCACCAAGTGCTTACCCCCAGCAAAGAGATGTGCAATTGTGCATCACAACGGGCCTAAAAAGTGCACTGTGTACGAACACAGATTAAATGAAATATAAGTAATAATGAGCCTAAAGTGTTGTGCACGTGCATGGAAACTAGCCCAGATGAGTCTGAAAAACACTATATAAATCAGACTCATCACACCCCCAGAATTAACTATTTGCTCGTCCCGAACAAATCATCTCTCAACGGAAATAGAAGGAACTAGCTGGCAAAGCAGTTGCAAGAACGGAGTACCATGCAAAATCGCATGCTCACGCTCACAGAGAAGCACTAGAAGAAATTTCTAACTATACATAGTGATTTATAATTTCTAGGAGCGTATAAATATATTATTTCTACTTAAACTTTGAATCATGGTGAATCATCCGGTCACACGTAGGACAAAAGTAGACTGAACGATAAGTTGAGCATTGCCAAAGACCGGGTCTCGGGATAACCTATATAGAAATCCATTAATGTCGGTGACCATATGCTCGCCCGTTCACACTCTCTCCACGACATTGGTTTGACTCCAGCGCGCAAATCAATAGGACCTTAGGTTTAAAACAGGACTTGGGTTTAGGTGAGGTAAACAAATGATAAAAACGACAGCTTACGCAGTAAACCTAACTGAGCTAGCACAAACACTATCCTCTAGCACCACAAAATAAATGTGGGTGCACCACACCCCCAGATTTGGAATTGACTATATGGTGTGTGCACCGCCTACTCCAACAAAAATTCCACACAGATTTTCAATTGACCTTTTCTTTCTTTTCACAATTTTTTTTTCACAATTTTTTTTTCTCTTTTTTTTATTTCGCTTTTTTCCACAACATATTCAACATATATTATTAATGAGGCACATCCACATATCCACATATATAAACACCACATCAACACCCCTAACATGGAAATATAAAACATTAAAGGTCAAATTTGGGTGTGTGGCTAGGATTGACTATTTGGCTTTGTTCAGAAAATAGTGGAGCTGAATCAATGGATGGGTAGGCACAACAGGGCTAATGGGGATTAGATGATAGGATGGGCACAAAAGCTCAACCGGGCCAAAATGATGGTCTACATCACACTCGCACGTTTGAATAACTGTGTACTCATGCTTCGAGAGTAGCTTGGGGCAGTTCTTAGCCACCGAATGAAATTAACCGTCCTCCCGACTCGAGCAATATGAGGGTACCAAACGTCTACACAATTTTGCGCCACCGTTCGATTCACAGCAGATTCATAGATTTTGAGTAGAATTAATAATGTCTAAAATATAAACTACAAGCATAAAAAGAAACTACATCTACACAAATCTTTAAGTGAGACGTGAGCACTCGACTAGAAGCACTACATGAGTCAACATTTTACTCCGTCTCACACTTCCTAAGCCTGTACGACGATTTTTAAATCGCGCACATGAGGATGAAAACGCTCAGCACATGCAAACGGTCAAGTACGCGCTCGAGTGAGTGCAGTGATATGCGGTGAATATGAACATGATAATGTATAAAATGAAATAAGATATTCTTCTAGTATGCTGTGCAATGTGCACGTGCACGGGTAACAAACGATATCACTCTCTCCCCCATACTTAGCCTAAACAAACCACTACAGGATATGCATTGAGAATAAGTAAAAGAACTGAGGATGAAGTGTTACCCATGCTCAGAAGTGAGCATACCAGAAGATTGACATTAAATTTACATGTCGTCTGCCACCATACCAAAGACGATTTACAATTCAAAGCATCTGCGCCTTCTTCTAGCAAGGATTCATTCATCAAAAGGATCTAGTACATGTAGTGTCAATAGTCAGATTTTTTCCGAAGGTGGGCTTATCATTGAAGACTTTTCTTCTTCGTCCCCCCTCATCCCTCTCACTCTGTAACTGAGTAAAGAGTTTTAAGAAGTCTTCCAAAAGATTCAGTCTTGGTTCTGAGAGTCTCCTTATCAAAAGATTCAGTCATTGATTCAAGATCTCCTTATCAAAAGATTTATACTTGGTTCTGAGAGTCTCCTTAACAAAAGACTCAGTTGTTGGTTCTGACAGTCTCCTTATTAAAAAAATCAGACGTTGAGTTTACAACCCCGTGTTCGCTAAGTGGGTCTCTCAGGGAGTCTCAAGGGCAAAAGGGCCCCATGACCTAGGGTGGCCGAGCAGGTGAGTGGGGCAGTTGGGCCCGCACTCGCCCAGGACCGCAGATTCGCGCGTGGCACGGCGAATGATGCCAACAGGCCTGCATTCGCCCAGGACCTGAGGCTTGCGCGTAGCAGACGAGTGTGTTCGTCAGTCCGCACTCGCCCAGGGAAGCGAGTGGGTAGTGGGCGAGTGCGAGTTCCATCAGGCACTCGCCCCAGCCAGGAGTAAGCGGATGCTCGTTATCTCTCCTAGGCATTCGCCACTCCATCGAGGAGTTATGTTTTGGCGTGCTATTAGCCTTCTCAAATAGCGGAGTTACGTTGTTGGCAGCGGGCTGCGTGTAGTAGATAAGAACAACGGAGTTACGCTGTTTGCAGAACAAACTTGGAAAACTATAAATAGACCTGTAGGGGCACCTTTGGAGGGGAGCTCTCTCTCTCTATGGCTTTTTCCTCCTCTGGCTCTTTGGTTGGCTTTCAAGTGACCTTCAAGGTGCCCAAGCTCAGCAATGGCTAAGGAGGGGACGCACTCTAAGATCTTCCGGGTGTATGGTGAGACCTCCTCCCTGTAGCCCAGGATCTGTTTCTAGTCCTAAGTCTTTGGTCTTGTGCACTTCTTCTGGGGAAGTAGGTGCGAGGTTACCCCTTTCGGGTCCAAACTCCACAAGAAACCAAGTTTTGGTTTCAACATTTTGATACGGTGAGCGTGGAGAGTAACCAGTACAAGAAAAACCTGAGGAAGTTCCATGGCTAGAGAAATACATGGAGCTGAGCGGGTGGACTTGCCGTCCCCGCCGGGTGAGGACACGATGGGAATGTTCGAGGAATTCATCGGATGGTCATAATGGAGATTATACATCACGCATTCGCCGCCCTGGGTGAGTGCTCGGCGCCTTCCGTCCCAGTGGTCGAGCCACCAACGCTGGGCGAGAACGATCCCTCCAAATGATCCAGAAGAGAAAAAGAGGGAGAGGAGAACGGGCAGGATCTCGCTAGGCGACGGCTCTTCCTTGGCTCGGCAAGTACTGGCCGAGCCAGCGAGTTGTTGGCGCGAGATCTACCCACTCGCCTCGCTGAAGGATATCTCTTTAGCGAGTTGGTTGTCTCGCCCCTTGTTCCAGAAGGGTTCAGAAAGCCAGAAATGACCTATTATATTGGCATGGATGATCCCGTCCAACACTTGCAAGACATGGTTTCCATCAGGCCGATGTCAGACGCATTTAAGTGTCGTCTTTTCGCCATCACCTTGAAGGAGAAAGCCATAGACTGGTTTCACTAGCTACCGATGGGGTCGATCTATGCGTTCGAGGACTTGCGCCAAAGCTTCCAACTGTGCTTTTCAACGTCAAAGAAGAGGAAGAAGAGTGTTGAGACACTCTTTAAGATCCAACAATGAGTAGGGGAATCACTGACCAACTACGTAGACAGATTCCAGGAGGAGATCTTGCTCATTCAAGAGGTGCCAGGATTCGCCTTCCAGCTCGCATTCACCGTGGGGCTGTGCGAGGGATTCTTCAAAATGAGCTTGAATCAGAAGCCACCCTTGTCCTTCGAATAGCTGATGGAAAGAACGACAAAGGAGATTGAGGGAGAGATGGCGAACCCGGCATTCACCAAGAAGCTGGCAAGGTGGAGTAACTCGGAGTCGAGAAAGCAAGAAGGGGCCGCGCAGGGCCAAGGAAGAGGGTTTGCCCTAGAAGGGGGGAACCTCCATGGAGGTCAGGGGAGGTTCGACCCCCCGGGATGGAGACAAGGACAGAGGCCACTCCTACCCCCGCCATAGCAAGCTATGACAATCGACCGAGAAGGTAGGAGAGAAAGAGGGAATCGCCTGGGAAGGAGAGGAAGGGGCGGGGTGGAGTTGCTCTACTGTGACTTCCATCAGGATGAAAGACATGCAACTGTTGTCTGCCAAAAGTTCCTATAGCTAAGAAGGGCAAGAAGCTCAGTGCAGCAGTAGGAGCAGGTGCGGATTGAGGAAGTTTTACCCGAAGTAGAAGAGAAAGAGGAGAACGGTCATTAAGGTCGTGCATTCTGACTTCTGAGGGAGCCTTGTCCTGGTAAGCTCTTCTTTGTAATGAATTTTGTCCCTGACCAATTAAGGAAGAGCACACTCTATTAAAAAGTCTTCCACTAAGTAGATGATAAATGATATTGAGATATTGATTTGAAAGCCCCGAGATGGTTCCGCTGACAGGGCTCCCACTAGCCGGCAGGACAGGTTGACCTCTTGGAGAGGCAGGTTGAGATATTGATTTGAAAGCCCCGAGATGGTTCCGATGACCGGACTCCCACTAGCCGGCAGGGCAGGTTGACCTCTCGGAGAGGCAAGTTGTGATATTGATTTGAAATCCCCAAGATGGTTCCGCTGACCGGGCTCCTACTAGCTAGCAGGGCAGATTGACCTCTCAGAGTGACAGGTTGTGATATTGATTTAAAAGCCCCGAAATGGTTCCGCTGAACGAGCTCCCACTAGCCGGCAGGGCAGGTTGACCTCTCAGATAGGCATGTTGAGATAATGATTTGAAAGCTCCGAGATGGTTCCGTTGACCGGGCTCCCACTAGCTGGCAGGGCAGGTTGAGATGTGGATGGAAAAATAACCTTAAGAAGATCTCTCCATCAAGGCTCTCGCCATCAGGGCTCTCATTAGTTGACAGGGTTGGAAGTCAGTTGAATATTGAAATAAGATATTGGAAAAAATAAACCTAAGTATGGGAGTGTCTGGGGCTAGATATCGCTAGTCGGGCACTCGCCAGGCGCCAACATTCAGCAAAAAAGATAAAGGGTGTGTAGTCGCGCCTAAGCTCAATATGAGAGCAGCACGTGAACGGGGCTTAAGGGCCGACCTAATTCTAACCGCGCGAGTTCGAGAAACCGACGTTTTGCGGAATGTAACGACGAGAGGCTAGGCTAAGGCCCGCAAGATATCCTTCCCAAGAACAACTGAAGTTAAAATTAGAGCGCGGGCCGAGTGCAAACAATGCACGATAGAATTACTAAAGTTAAAATTAGAGAGCATCTGAGGAATCCAGAGCAAAATTGCAATTTATATTTTTCAAGTCAAATATTACATCTCGCGAATAAGGTCATGTCCCCCAAAAAAGAGAGGAAAATACATGAAGGAAAGGAAAACTGTAAAGAGCGAGAGCTTCAGGATGGAGATGTCGACTGCTCGCTCTCACGGGAGGTGGCGTCGGCGTCGTCCCTTGATTCGTCAATGGGGAGGAACAACTCAAGGATCAGGTCCTCGACGGTAACTCTTGCGCCTTCACCTCTCATAAGGCCATACCTCTGCATCGCCTGAAGCGCGTGCTTTGTCACCCTGATGGCATTCTCCTGCATCATCAATTCGATTTCATGTTGAGAATATAGCTTGATTTTTTCCTCTCGTTGGGAAGTGGGGGTACGTGGGTATCGACCAACTGTATGTTCTATGCCTTCAGCACCCTGTTCTCCTCCTCAAGACGGGCGATGCGCGAGTGTAATTGAGCAGCGGTCACGACATCCTGCAAGAAGTTTGGAAAAGGGTTAGAGCAAGAAGAATGCAAAGTAGCGAATGCGCAAAGTAGGCACGGACTTACCACTCCACCCTCGTTCCTAGCGTGAAGTATCTCGACAGTTTCCAGCCTCTGCTTTTAACGTCACGACTTCTCCCGATAGCAGATTTCGCGAGTCACTGACATTAGCCAGGTTCCGTGATAGGAGAATTCCCCAGCGCGCTATCATGTGAGCAAGCTCAATGGCGCGGAGCTAGGCTCGCACGCTCTTATACGCGAGTGTCTGCGTAGTTGTGTCGTCGTAGTAGGCGGCGTTGTTCCGCCCGTAGAGCCCGAAGGAGAAGGCGTATTCTTGACCGGAAATGGTCTCGCCCTCCTGCCAGGAGGGAAGGATGGTAGAGATAGATGCCTTGTTGACTTCTCTATCCCAGAGTAGCAGGGGCTCGCCAGCGTCGTCCAACAACTTCTCGCCCAGACCAAAATTTCGGTGACCTCTCAGCACATCTTTCTCTTATGGCGCTGCCGAGGTTCCGACCGCCTCGCTGGATATCCTACCAGCAGTCTTGCTCGCGACCATGGTTTTTGCAGGAGAGCCGCGCTGACCTCTTTGCCCTTGGCAAGTACTGTGGCCTTTGGATTCTTGGGGACCGTCAGGGCAGGGGGCGCGACGGCCATTCGCTTCTGACCACTTGGCTTAGGCAAGGATCCCGGTTCGCTCCTGCAAGCCGCGACAGCGGCCTCCGCGCGTGCATATTCGGAGGCTAGATCCATGCCACTCGCGTGAGGCGGATGAAGGGGTAGGTCTCGCGCCCCTGTGCATGTAGATGTTAGTGAAGGAATTCTCAAGGAAAGAACCAAGTTTAAAAGCCAGAAGGGAGGAGGGCACCTTTGCCGGCGAGCACAGGAAGGAGCGAGTCGACGTTCCTCCTTAAGCAAGGGACGTCGAAGTCCTTCTAGATGAATAATTGATGGAGTTTGGCCTCGTGACCTCCAAGGCTGGGAGGGCGATAGGTCCATTCTTCCTGTTGAACAAGCGAGAGGGGTAGGTTGCCGAAATCACCTGACACGAAGACGAATTTGCGGATCCAGTGGTGGTTCTTGTTGGCGAGACCGACGACCTTGAGGTTGTTGCCGGAAAAGAAGGCGATCCTATCATTCTTTGCCCTAAAGTTGAAAAGCTTGCGGAAGACGGGAAGACTGAACTTTATCCGCTCCTCCCGCATATAGCAGGCGAATGCTACTAGCAGGGCGATGGAGTTGGGGTTGAGCTGAGCGGGAACAACTCTGAAGTACCGCAGGGTCTGGCGCACCTCTGACCACATAGGAAGGTGGAGCCTTACCTCAAAGTGTTATGCGTGTATTGCGAGCTCATTCCGCGAGAAGTGGTTTAATGATTCTTCCTTCTCCGGGTGACGCGCGGTGAACCCGTGCGAGATGTAGAACCCCACCAGCGATTCGTATTCATCCTCCATCAGGTTGCAGTTGTGAAAGGGGTAGTCGGCAAAGGCCGCAACCATTTGGTTCGACTATCAGTATCACCGGTCATTGCGCTAAGTGTCGGGAAGAGAACAAAAAGCTGGAGTGCAAGAAAGAAAAGTTAAAGAGAATAGGGTCAAAGATTTCGAGCGGTAGTAAATACGGTGGATGGGGGGAGCTATTTATAGAAAATATTGGGTGGGAAGGATCCAAGGCTTGGGGTGTGCGGATAGCCAACTCGCCGCGCCCTGCCCCGCCTTGGTCCCTGGACCGATCCCGCACTCCCCCACTCGCCGCCGAGTTCGAGCTAATACCATATTCAAAGGCTTCAAAAGCAGATGAGCGAGAGAAAAGAAAATTCATAAGATAAGATCGTAAGAAAGCATCAAGTGAACATTCACACTCGCGATATTCATACGGCAGGAGCATTGTTTTACAACAAACACTAAATTTTACAACAGGAGCAATTAGAAAAAGAAGGGGCAGGAGGGCGAGTGCCGGTAGGCCCGTCATGGGGTCGTTACCACGGCCCCTGACCTCTCCTCTCCACCCTAGATGGCATGCGCGAACATTGGCGCGCGCGAATGGCTTGTAGCTCCTGTTGCACCAAGCGCAGCTGATCTTCGGCTCGTGCGATGTGGATTCCAGAGTAGTCCGTCCTACTGCCAGCTCCTCCCCTCAGCTCCTCCACCAGCTGCGAATAGTTATTTTCCAGGCTGAGTAGTCGCTCCTTGACGGAGTCTTTGTTCTCTTGGTTCCGATTATAGATCTCGCGTAGCATGAGGGTGTGTTTCCGGAATAGGTCGGTCATTCACCTCTTCAGTACCACGACGTCCTTCAGGTCGCCCAAAAAAGTAGTAATGGAATCCGGAGAGGGAGGCGGCGAGAACTCCTCATCAATTTCAACTTCAGTCGACGAGACCTCACGATAGCATGCAGTGGATAGGTTCTGTCATGCATGATCTAATTCTAGTAAGAGCTAGGCGAATGCGCTTATTTACCTGGCAAGGTATTGACACCTCTGCCCGGGTGCCGGCGAGAAGTACTGGGTCGCCCCTCGAATGGTGTGTCGAAGGTAATATGCGCCTTCCCGCGCCCTGGGCGGAGAGGAACCTGTTCGGCCGCAGGGATGTCGGCAGGAGGCGGGAGGTCGAGAACCCCTTCTGTCGGGAGGTGTGAGCCTGAGGCGAGATCTGGGAGGATCGGGCGGGCTGGGGACTTGGGCGGTAAGGTGCGCCCAAGGTCCCAAAGGCCTGAGCTGCGAGAAATGTAAGTAAGAGGGTGGAGTGGATAAGAAAGGAGGGTGCAAAAGATGGCTTACAGGGGTATGCGGGAGATCATCTGGGGTGATTTGGGTATTGGTCTCCAGGGCCGGCTGGTCGCCCCTGACTTCGGGCGAGTGCATGACAACATTCGTTGTTCCTTCTCCGGCATCTTTCTCCTTTGAAGGATTTTCCTGCGAGTAGCCGCAGCGGTGTCGATTATCATTTCTCTAAAGGTGGCGAGTGGAGGAACGAGTTTGAATATCTGTGGAGTCTCAGGGTGTGGTGATGGAATCAGCGGGATGGACCCACCCACTGTCAGGTCGCGCCTGACCATCTTGGCCCTTTTTAGCTTTAGGGATGGGCTCGAAGCTTTCTGAGAATGCCAGAGAGCAAACTCGGCGATAGAAGACTTAACTTCCTCTCTCACGACAGCAAGTCGGTCCTGAACTTTTTTCGAGAGCAGATTTATGAGCTAGAGGCAAGCCAAAAGGCCGAGGAGGGTTAGAAGAGCAAGCCTCACCTACCTGAGAATATGTATATATAGTAGAGTGGGGGACCCACCAAATGATTCACGTCAGGTCAGCAGGCACTCACCGAACACCCGGGGTTGGATGTTTCTTCCCGAGCTTGTGACAATTTCGAAAAGAGCGGGGATTGTGTACAATCCCGTGTTCGCTGAGTGGGTCTCTCAGGGAGCCCCAGGGGTAAAACGACCCCATGACCCAGGGTGGTCGAGCAGGCGTGTGGGGCAGCCGATCCCGCACTCGCCCAGAGCCGCAGTTTCGCGCGTGGCACGACGAATGATGCCAACAGTCCTGTATTCGCCCAGGACCTGATTCTTGCGCGGAGAAGCTGAGGATGTTAGTCAGTCCGCACTCGCCCAGTGTAGCGAGTGGGTAGTGGGCAAGTGCGAGTTCTATCGGGCACTCTCCCCACCTAGGAGTAAGCAGATGCTCGTCTTCTCTCCTAGGCATTTGTCACTCCTTCGAGGAGTTATGTTTTGGTCTGCTATTAGCCTTCTCAAACAACTGAGTTACGTTGTTGGCAGATCCGGTTGGGCTGCGTGTAGTAGATCCGAACAGTGGAGTTATGCTGTTTGCAAACCAGACTTGGAAAACTATAAATAGACTTGTAGGGGCACCTTTGGAGGGGAGCTCTCTCTCTCTGGCTTCTTCCTCTAGTTTTCTGGTTGGATTTCAAGTGCCCTCCAAAGTGCCCCAGCTCAGCATTGGCTAGGGAGGGGAAGTACTCTAAGATCTTCCGGATGTGTGCTGGGACCTCCTCGCTGTAGCCCAGGATCTGTTCCTAGTCCTAAGTCTTTGGTCTTGTGCACTTTTTCTGGGGAAGTAGGTGCGAGGTTACCCCTTTCGTGTCCGAACTCCACAAAAAGTCAAGTTTTAGTTTCAATACTGAGATATTGTATTTCTATTAAGGTGGTAGAAGAGTGGATGTTCTTAGATTTTGGGAACCACTATACCTTTGTTTCTTTCGTGCTTGCCAATTTTTTGTGTTATCTCTATTTTCTTTTCTGCACTTTTTATTTCTGTATTTGTTTATTTTATTGTGAGTTTGATTGTGGATGCTAATCTGAGATTGGTTGAACTCGGTAAATAGTTTTTAGCAAATAAATTTAAATCTTTATTCACTCTCCTTTAGAGAATTCTCAGAAGTTTAAGCCTCAATTGTTCACCCTTTAAAATATGGTCACGGCACCCCCCCCCCCCCATCCACCCACCCACACCTTTCCTCAAAAAAGTATGGCTCATGGTGAAAAAGTTTTGCATTTGGAGTCTCAATCTCAGCATTGGAAGATACCTTGTACCTTTGTCCCACAACAACAAGAAAGCCCTTCGTGTCAGTAGTCTTCGACAATCCACTGAGTAGATCCTCCAGAATGGATCTCTTCATTGTTAGCATGCAAATTTTATTTGACTTGTGCCAACCACCATAATGATCCTTCTTTGCTCGAGTTTTATTAGTAGTTAGATCTTCTGGTCATTCTGTCGTTATGGTCTTCTCAATGTCCTCCATCTCCATGATAAACATTATATTGGATTTCCACTTATTGAAATTTGACCAGGTGAGTTTCTATTTTAACACTGAATTGTTGTGAACTGTAAAAATTATTGAAAAGAGAAAAATAATGTAGGTTATTATCCAATGCTATGTTTAAAAACCCTAAAGTTGCGCACTATATGAGAATTGGGACACATTAACATGCAATACTTTTAGGCCGAATGCATATTACGCATTTAGGAATTCTTTACACAGGGACAAACAATGGTAATGTTCAAGTTATTTGTGGATCTACCACCTTTGAGTGAATATATTACTAAAGTGGTAGAGCTCTTATACTCTCACCCAAATGGCTTTGTACAACCCTCTGACCCTACTGCGCAAACGACACATTTGCATAAATGATTGCACACTAGACTCAAAAAAAACTCTAAATAATATGGGAATAAAATTTCACAAGTCAAGTTGAACAAGTCAATTTGGTGGCTATGAAGTTCAATCAACTCACAAAACTATCTCACACGAGCAAATATTTCTTAACTTAAATGTTGTGATCTTTGATTAATGACGAAACGAGCACTGAAGTGTCTAAAGATCGGAAACGCCGAGGGACTTTAAAATTAATGCATTTTGCAAAAATCTCTATTGCATTGTTATTCTCAAATTAATTAATAGGTTTTAGTTTTTGTGCTCGCTTATGACCAATCAAATTTAATTACACTCTTAAATTAATGGAAATAATTAATTTGCTCAAGTTTGCTCTGATAACTACTGTTGGCAATTTTGAATTCATGGATCACCTACAACAACGTTAGGAAACCAACTAAGGCAAGTAATTTGTACGGTGATTTGCTAATTGATTCTTGGTGAACAAAATTAATTAACTCATAATTCTAGGTATGACTGAGATCAATAATTGAAGTATTAATACGAACACAATTTAATAAGGCATAAAATAAAAGTAAACACACAATAAATAAATTTTGAAATAATAAAACTTCGCATCTTTCTTCAACCAATATTTGTGGCTTGTAATCGTCGCCATTCTCAGTTGTGTGCTTATGTTGGCTTAATAAACTTGGCGGCTCTCGACGATGGGGAGAGCGTCAACTTCTTAATGCCCATCTTTGTTCACAAGTTGACTTTTTGACGAAACTTGATGCTTATGGATCAAAAGAAGACAACCTCCTTGGATTCCAACCAGAACTACAACGTCCGTTGCCTCTCGACTCTACCAAGGTTCATCGCTCAGGAGAGTCGTAACCGAGTATATGAAGAAGATGCGTGATTGAAACCTAGTATTAGAGGAGCGACTACGGGTTGGGGCAGCTTTCAGCTAAAGGAGATTGATTTTTCTGTGGCTTCTTTGTGCAAGAACGATAGTAGGATTGCGCCTAGGGCAGAAAAAATTTTACGCTCTTGAATTGGTTGTGGCTATTCTATCGCTCCTTATTTGCGTTTTCAACTATGTAACTGAATCTTCTGAAGAAAACCCCTTTAGGAGTGGATTTTAGGGTTAAGCGGTGGAATACCAAATAACCCCTCAACCTCGCTAAATTTCAAGTTGGCCAAACTTCGATATTAATTGGGTGTGCGTTGAACTCGATCATTCCGAATATGCCAACGGTCTAACCCAGCTCACAGAATTATTCTCTGATCACGAGTCTTGACTATTCATGCAAATCAAAAGTGACGCACACTTGTGAGAGATTTAAATGGATTGAAATTGACGTGAAATATTGAGCGGCCCGACTCAATTTATTTGGTCTACTAAATTATAGAAAAACTAAGTAGTATTTTGTTTTTCCCTTCAGGAGAATCCTCTTTCTATATTAGTTGATGTTATGACGCTTGTTATTAATTTCTAGCACATCTGTTTATTTTGCCATTAACGTACATATTGCCAAAATTGTAAATCTGTTAATAGATCTTCTTGTGATATTAATTTATTATTATGCATCGCCTTCATTAACGAACCCTAGTTGGAGCACGATGGATCTGATTTGCAAATAGAACTGAATGTGGACCATATTCATGGTGAAGATATAGTTCCAAACATGTTAAGAAGTCCTCGTGTAAAATATATCACGTACTATGAGGACTCCGAAAGTATTCCCGGAAGGAGAACAGCTGTTTGGGAACTCGATAAAGGTATATTTATCATCTGTGTTTGCTTTCTTTGTTATGATTATAATATTCTTTTTGCAGTGATATCTATGTTGCTTTTGTTTGGATTTGATAATTTTAGTTTGAGTCATTTGTATTGCAACTTCCTTTATCTCCTAACAGAACTTGTTGCTCTCAGTATCAGCTAACACTTGAAACCAACAATTAGCAATAAAAGAATACATTTTTTAAAAGGTGGGTTTGGAATGATGGTCAGGATGCCTCTATTGTAATCTAAAATTCCCAGATTTTAATTCACAAAACACTGTCTGCAAAGAACACTTATACATGTTTGATCAACAGAGATTCTGTTTGTACTGGGCTTTTCAGATGAAAATAACTTATTTTAGTAGTCCTAGAATAACTTATGCAGGAATATCATATTGAACTAACCTGTTTATGAGTAATATTCCAGCAAAATTTTTACAAAAAATGAGCATTGTGTGAAGTAGTTTGTAACCCACCACCTGTAATTGCCACATAATAATGATCCGTCCGGGCCTGATAACAAACTACACTCAAGTAGAAAATTAAAAAACGGTATAAATTAAAATCTCCAACACCATCCATAAATCTCATAGTAGTAAAATAGCGGAAATAGTAAATGAGTACAATAGTGTCCACAACTACAAATAATGTCCAATGTCCAAGGCCTTATAACCGTACAATACATGCCCAAGTAAGTACATAAATCAACATAGTCTCACATGCTTGAATACTAGAAATAAGAAAAGTAAAAAAATTAAACTAATAAGTAATAACACTTAATGAATTTTCTTTTTTTAGGCGGCTAAGCTCCACCCCTGACCCCACACAATAGGCAATGTGCAAGTTGACTAACAATGGTGTAATGAATACCACTCATCCCAGCCGTCGTAGACGACCCCGGGGAACCACATCACCCTGCAAGTTAACACTTTGTATAATAATAATTGTAGAAAAGTACACACGGAAAGAGGAACCGAACCAACAATCTTGTATATGCTTCTTCAGTATGTAAATACAATGTATGAGAACATATTTTTAGGAGGAAAAGAGGAGAAAAGTCCCTTATACACAATGTGGGACAAATACAACAAGAGAGAGAAAGAAGAATAAATGGGTCATTAAGATAGGCCTCTACAATATCTTTTCTAACACTCCCCCGCAAGCTGGAGCGTACAAATTGTAGGCACCAAGATTGGATAAGAACTTATAGAATAGAGTACTCGGCAGGGCCTTTGTGAGGATATCAACGACTTGGTCAGTAGCTGGAACATGTCTCAACTCTAGTTTCTT
Source organism: Platanthera zijinensis (assembly GCA_039513925.1). Taxonomy (NCBI): domain Eukaryota; kingdom Viridiplantae; phylum Streptophyta; class Magnoliopsida; order Asparagales; family Orchidaceae; genus Platanthera; species Platanthera zijinensis. The sequence goes on along the minus strand of CM077089.1, from coordinate 114,712,330 downwards.
CATTTGAACTTTCTCTCGGACAAAGTGACAATCAACTTCAATGTGTTTTGTTCTTTCGTGGAAGACCTGGTTCTTAGCTATTTGTATAGCCGCTTGGCTGTCTCAGAGTAAGGTAGTTGGTGAGGAGAGTTTTACTCCCATTTCACTTAGGAGACCCTCGAGCAAAGTAAGCTCAGATACAACAGACGCCATTGAGCGATACTCGGCTTCAGCTGATGATCGAGCAACCACAACTTGTTTCTTACTTCGCCAAGTAATAAGATGACCTCCCAAGTAGGTACAAAATCCACTGGTAGAGTGTCGATCATCCAGGGAACCAGCATAATCTGCATCAGTGTACGCAACAAGAGTTGGAGTAGAAGTGGAAGATGTTTTGTATACCAGCCCTTGACCAGGGGTTGTTCTTAAATATCTCATGATGCGTTCGACTGCCTGTAAATAAAACATCCGAGGAGAGTGCATAAATCTACTGACAACCCCAACTGCAAAAGATATGTCAGTTCTTGTAACCGTTAGGTAAATTAATTTTCCAACAAGGCGTCGATAGTATTATGGCTTCGAGAGAAGAGGGTCTGTATCCGAGCTTCCAGCACAAAGCTTATGATTGACATCCATGGAAATTTTGGCCGGCTTGCATTCGAAGTATCTGACATCCTTAAGAAGATCGATACAATACTTTCGTTGAGATAGGACAAGACCATCCAGTCGTCTTGTGATCTCAAGGCCGAGGAAGTATTTAAGGTTCCCCAGATCTTTTGTTTGAAACACTGAGCTCAAGTGATTTTTGATCATTTGTATTCCCTTTGCGTCATCACCCGTGATCAGGATGTCATCGACATATACTAGGAGAAGCACAGTGCTTGTTGTGTGATGTCGAGTAAACAGCGAGAACTCTGCCGAGCTCCGAGTAAACCCAATCTCTTGTACAGCTCTACTAAATTTATCGAACCATGCCCGAGGGGATTGTTTGAGACCATAAATCAATTTTTTGAGATGACAAACTCGGGACTCCCCCGTGGTCTCAAACCCCGAAGGTTGTTGCATGTAGACGGTTTCGTGCAGATCACCATTCAAAAAAACATTCTTAATATCCATTTGGTGTAAGGGTCATTGGCGATGTACCACCACTGAAAGAAGAATACGAACCGTATTGAGCTTGGCCACGGGAGAGAACGTTTCTTCATAGTCAAGACCCTATTGCTGAGCAAACCCACGAGCCACCAAGCGGACTTTAAGACGGTCAATTGCCCTATTAGGAGCATGCTTGATGACAAAGACCCATTTGCACCTCACTGTAGTCTGGCGGGGAGGAAGAGGAACCAGATCCCCCGTCCAATTAGCCTAGAGGGCTTGCATTTCTTCGTCCATAGCTTCCCGCCACCCCAGGTGTTGGAGATCTTCCTGCACTGAGTTAGGGACAGAAATAGTGGACGAAGAAGTAGCAAAGGTCTGAAGCGATGGGGAGAGGCGATGTAGAGACACATAATTCACCATGGGATGGGCGGTGGAAGCCGGTGTCGGATCTTCAGGTCGTAGTGTGTCAGAGGTCGAAGCCGATTGCACAGGGGAGACGGAGTGATTAGGGCGACGATTATAGACATGAATAAGAGGGGGGTTTTGAAAAACGGGAGCTGGGTCGGGCAGATATTAAGGTGGAGTGGCAACGGGAATAACAGGTCTCGGTAAAGGTTGTGGTGGCAAAGGTGTTGCTGGAGCGTCGAACTATGGTTGGTCTTCCTGAAACGTAACTTCAGCAGAGACCGTCACTTTGTGAGTTGTGGGAGAATAACAAACATATCCTTTCTGGGTACGGGAGTATCCGACAAGCATGTACTTGGTTGCCCGAGGTTCTAATTTGTCTGATTATGGACCAAGTGTGTGAACATAGCAGGTGCAACCAAAAATGCGAGGTTGAAGAGAGAACAATGGAGTAGACGGAAAAAGTAGACTAAATGGTGTTGCATTCTGTAGGACGGAAGAGGGAAGACGGTTAATGAGATAACATGCTGTCGAAAGGGCAAAATTCCAATAGACTTTGGGGACATGCATTTGAAGCATAAGGGAGCGAGCAATATCAAAGAAGTGTCTGTTTTTACGTTCCGCGACACCATTTTGTTGCGGTGTGTAGGTACATGAGATTTGGTGAATAATGCTAAATTTAGAGCAGATATTTGCCAATTCATTGCTAGTGTATTCCCGAGCGTTTTCAGTACGGAGAGTTTTAATGTTGGTGGAAAACTGTGTTCGAGTTTCAAGAACAAAAGCCCGGAACACACGGGGAAGTTCGGAGCGATCACGTAGTAAGCATAACCATGTCGTCCGAGAAAAATCATCAATGAAGGTGATAAAATACCGGTAGCCAGATATACTAGTTATTTTATATGAGCCCCAAATATCAGAATGCACTAACATGAAAGGAGCAGAACTCCGAGTACAATGAGGAGGGAAGGATGCCCGATGTTGTTTGCCCAAAATACATGAATTACAGGAAAAAGAAGGAAGAGAAATATCAGGGAGAACCTTTCTGAGAACTTGAAGGGGAGCATGTCCAAGACGCCAATGTCAATCAATGGAGGAGGCTGATGAGAGGATGGTAGGAGAGTCATCAAGAAGGTAGAGCCTGTTGGGCAGTCGTCCTTTACCAATGATACTCTGCGTCTGTCGATCCTACACCATGAAAGAGGTAGATGTAAATGTTACTGGATAATTTAAATCGGTAGTGAGACGGCTAACAAACAATAAATTAAATGGGGACCCGGGGACATGAAGAGCCGCGCGGAGAGATAGAGAGGAATTCAGAGGGATATCAGCAGAGCCGGAGACAGGGACGGTAGCGCCATTGGCCACCGTGATATACTTGGGATATGAGGAACCCAGGTAATGAGGTGGTTTCAGCAAGGTGATATGGTGAGTAGCACCAAATTCCACTATCCAGCATGGACCCGTAGAGAGACATGTGATACCTTCATTGGAGACGAAGGCCACAGAAGCAGGTGGGTGACTGAGTAGCCCTTGAAGATGCACCGAGGGGAGATACCGCAGAGAGCAGCCCGCGCAACAAGCAGACGCGCGAGTATAAGAGAAACAGACCTTGCAGGTAGACCAAAGAAGGTGCGGGGACAGATTAGTCAGACCGCGCGATCAGGAAAAGTGACAAGAATGCGGCTAAGAAGAGGAGGGCGCTATCAAGCGAGAAGATGGGTAACCGCAGAGACGCGGGGAACAACGAAGACCGCGTGGATAGGAAAAGAAGTCGTGCGGATAGGAGAAGGAGGAGCCCACCTTGCGGTAGCAGAAAATGGCTATAAAAGCCAGGTGAGAGGTGAAAGAAGAGTGGTTCCTCGGAAGGAGAAGAAAGAGCGGATAGCAAGGAGGAGACCGCAAGAAGCTGGCGGTCGGAGACCGCAGGAGAGGCGCGGATAGCCAGCGATTAACTGCAGATCCTTGCGGTCAAAAAAAATAAAATTATGGAAATTCTCCATCATTTTCTTAGTAAGAACTCAAAAAAATATTTTATTTTTATTAAGTCAATATTTTTATTAAGTCATTATAAAATTTTAATTTTGGTCTGCAAATAGCGGTCTATATTTCTATTTTTTCTGCAAAAAATAAAAAAAAAATAAAAAATTATTTAATAATCCTCATAATATTTCCAGCAAGAAAATTAAAATTATATATTTATTACCCTAGTTGATAAGCGGGAACAATTCCGTTTTTCCTAGAGTTTAGTGGGTCAGGTTCATTTTTCATTGCATGTGCACAAGAATCGGATCGAGTTTTCTCTCCGGTTCTCACTGATATGACCTATGACGTTCACGTTTCCCTTTTAGAATACTGGTATGATAAAGCCATGACTAAACACACCCCAGCCTTGCCTTCATATCATAGGAATACCAACCGTCCCCACGCTTATCCTCCCACTAGAATTGATGCACCTACTTATGATGGTTTAGGGTGTCCCCAAGTTTTCCTAGACTGGGTTAAGGAAATAGAGTGCTACTATGAGTGGTACAAATCGACTGACCCGGATAAGGTGCGAGTGGCGAGAATGAAGTTGTTAGGTAAAGCTAAGATATTCTGGTTGAATGAGGAACGTCGTCTGAGAACCGAGAATGGTAAATTACTTATTGGTTGGGCAAACATGAAGGACATGCTGACAGAACAGTACGCCCCTACGTACCATCGAATGCAGATGTTAGATGATTTGGCTACCCTTAAATAAGGGAATAAATCGGTCTCTGCGTATATGAGTCTTCTTAAGGATATGATGGTTAGGTGTGGTGTGAAGGAGATGTCAGAGATCACCCTCTCTAGGTTTCGTAAGGGGTTATGTAACACCCCAAAAATCTCAAAACTGGATTTGAGGTGCAGGCTGTTTGACACGGCCTGGGACACGGGCGTGTCCCAGGGCGTGTTCAGGATGGTCGACGATCGGTGGTCGACTATAGTCGAGCCTGGGACACGGCCTTGGACACGGGCGTGTCCCAGGGCGTGTCACTCAAGAAATAGCCGGACTGAGTCAGAGACGTACACGGCCCGGAACCAAGCCTTGAACACGGCCGTGTCAGATTTGACACGGGCGTGTCCGAGGGCGTGTGCCTACCCGTGTACTGCTCTGTTGGTTTTAGAGCTCGTTGAGTACCGTGTCACATGAGGGTGACACGGGCGTGTCACATGACTGACACGGGCGTGTTAGGTTCGACACGAGCGTGTTAGGTTCGACACGGGCGTGTCGATGCCCGTGTTCTGGTAGATTTCAGTCGGTGCGTGTGCCGCGTGTGCCGCTTAAGGGTACACGGCCTGTGACACGGGCGTGTCACAGGCCGTGTCGGCCAAAAAATAGTCTTTTTCAGGCAGATCTTGGCCGTTCATTTTCCTTAAAGAGGATCCTGTGGCTGGGGCTCATTCCTGGTCTGATAAGGCCGGGAAAGGAGAAGGCTAAGCTCATTTTTGAGTTCATATTCTCTTTCTAAATCTAAGAGAGAGGGGAGAGCAAGGTGAGGAAGAAGAAGTGGAATCCGGCTGCCGGTGGTGCTACGGTGGTCCAAATCGCGAGCCGAGTTCGGATTTGCGAAGGCAACGCTGCTGCGAAGGCTTTCATCCGTCTCAAATTTCTCTCCATGGCTCCGAAGCGAGTTCCTAGGGTAACGATTTCCTTCTTGGACATGTGAAGTCCTTATTTCCTGCATTGCATAGGGAAAACCCTTCCCCGCGAGTGTGCGGTGGGTTGTGGCGTCCCTTGGGGTAGATATATGAAGTCCCCCTTGTTAGAGTCCGGAATTGGAGTACGGATCTAGGCATGCTGTGTGAAGCCCATCTGGACAGATTGGTCTGGATTGGTGATGCTTGTTTGCATATCGGAGAAGACTCCGTGATTATTGTTTGTATGCATGATGGATAAAGTACTGGAGGAAGTCCAGGAAATTGTGAGAGTTGGGTGCAACTCTTGTGGCCGTGAGTTGCCACTTTGTGTGCGGTTGAGCGTTGGGCTGCAACTGTATGAAAAGGCTTCGTGCCGAACAGGCAAGGTGAAACCGACCCGCGCCTTTAAATGTGGCCTCAGGTACGACGTACTTGATTGGGCAAGGCGATTTGAGCAACGGGGGGTGGCTGATCTGTACCTGCGTTATGTAGGCTGGACATGAGAGCGCCAAGGCATTGGGCTTTCGTCAGCGGCATAATGAGAGTCTTGGGCCTGCGTGCCGGACTAAATGCTCAATGGTGAGATCCGGTGTTTCCGGTGCACCCGAGAGTGCCATGAGTGCACGGGACGTCGGGACGTCATGCCGGCGTTTGTGATATGTGACTGTGTGGTTGTGCACGTCTTGCTTGAATTGCTATATATCATATTGGATGATTGCTATGCAGGGATGGAATTCCGCTGCCCCGTGCCTTGGGCAGGGTCGTTATAATTGGTCAGCTGAATGCTGACCGTTGCCCTGTTTGCCACCGCTTGGTGGATTGGTTCTTACAGGTACTGGAGGTGCTGGTCCGAGCGGGACTTAGCGGGCTGAAGCCCAAGCTGCGTTGCTGCCCTCGAAGGCATTGTTTTGTTTCTTTTGTTCATTTGTGGCCGGCCTGCGTGCCGATGTCTGTAATCCACACTCTTGTTAAGAGAAATTGTTGTAAGGCCTTAAGGCCAGACTCTTTTGATGTTTGTATACATTACGATGTTATAGTGGACAGTGTTCTTTATCTTGAGTTCAAAGATTCAACCGTGAAACTTCCGCTAGAATGCTCTGTGTTAGGATGCGTTGGTTATGATATTAGTTCGTAGCGTCTCCGCCTGTTTGTGGAATATGGTGTGGGCCCCGGCCGGACCCTCTATTATATTCTTCTTGACGGGTAGAGGTGTTACAATTTGGTAACAGAGGGAGGTTTCGATCCTCCGACCTGTGGGTTATGGGCCCACCACGCTTCCGTCAAGAAGAATATAATAGAGGGTCCGGCCGGGGCCCCACACCATATTCCACAAACAGGCGGAGACGCTACGAACTAATATCATAACCAACGCATCCTAACACAGAGCATTCTAGCGGAAGTTTCACGGTTGAATCTTTGAACTCAAGATAAAGAACACTATCCACTATAACATCGTAATGTATACAAACATCAAAAGAGTCTGGCCTTAAGGCCTTACAACAATTTCTCTTAACAAGAGTGTGGATTACAGACATCGGCACGCAGGCCGGCCACACATGAACAAAAGAAACAAAACAATGCCTTCGAGGGCAGCAGCGCAGCTTGGGCTTCAGCCCGCTAAGTCCCGCTCGGACCAGCACCTCCAGTACCTGTAAGAACCAATCCACCAAGCGGTGGCAAACAGGGCAACGGTCAGCATTCAGCTGACCAATTATAACGACCCTGCCCCTGGCACGGGGCAGCGGAATTCCATCCCTGCATAGCAATCGTCCAATATGATATATAGCAATTCAAGCAAGACGTGCACAACCGCACAATCACATATCACAAACGCTGGCACGACGGTCCGACGTCCCGTGCACTCATGGCACTCTCGGGTGCACCGGAAACACCGGATCTCACCATTGAGCATTTAGTCCGGCACGCAGGCCCAAGACTCTCATTATGCCGCTGACGAAAGCCCAATGCCTTGGCGCTCTCATGTCCAGCCTACATAATGCAGGTACAGATCAGCCACCCCCCGTTGCTCAAATCGCCTTGCCCAACCAAGTACATCGTACCTGAGGCCACATTTAAAGGCGCGGGTCGGTTTCACCTTGCCTGTTCGGCACGAAGCCTTTTCATACAGTTGCAGCCCAACGCTCAACCGCACACAAAGTGGCAACTCACGGCCACAAGAGTTGCACCCAACTCTCACAATTTCCTGGACTTCCTCCAGTACTTTATCCATCATGCATACAAGCAATAATCACGGAGTCTTCTCCGATATGCAAACAAGCATCACCAATCCAGACCAATCTGTCCAGATGGGCTTCACACAGCATGCCTAGATCCGTACTCCAATTCCGGACTCTAACAAGGGGGACTTCACATATCTACCCCAAGGGACGCCACAACCCACCGCACACTCGCGGGGAAGGGTTTTCCCTATGCAATGCAGGAAATAAGGACTTCACATGTCCAAGAAGGAAATCGTTACCCTACGAACTCGCTTCAGAGCCATGGAGAGAAATTTGAGACGGATGAAAGCCTTCGCAGCAGCGTTGCCTTCGCAAAGCCGAACTCGGCTCGCGATTTGGACCACCGTAGCACCACCGGCAGCCGGATTCCACTTCTTCTTCCTCACCTTGCTCTCCCCTCTCTCTTAGATTTAGAAAGAGAATATGAACTCAAAAATGAGCTTAGCCTTCTCCTTTCCCGGCCTTATCAGACCAGGAATGAGCCCCAGCCACAGGATCCTCTTTAAGGAAAATGAACGGCCAAGATCTGCCTGAAAAAGACTATTTTTTGGCCGACACGGCCTGTGACACGCCCGTGTCACAGGCCGTGTACCCTTAAGCGGCACACGCACCGACTGAAATCTACCAGAACACGGGCATCGACACGCCCGTGTCGAACCTGACACGCCCGTGTCGAACCTGACACGCCCGTGTCAGTCATGTGATACGCCTGTGTCACCCCTGTTACACGGTACTCAACGAGCTCTAAAACCAATAGAGCAGTACACGGGTAGGCACACGCCCTCGGACACGCCCGTGTCAAATCTGACACGGCCGTGTTCAAGGCTTGGTTCCGGGCCGTGTACGTCTCTGACTTAGTCCGGCTATTTCTTGAATGACACGCCCTGGGACACGCCCGTGTCCAAGGCCGTGTCCCAGGTTCGACTATAGTCGACCACCGATCGTCGACCATCCTGAACACGCCCTGGGACACGCCCGTGTCCCAGGCCGTGTACCCCCGACACGCCCTGGGACACGCCCGTGTCCCAGGCCGTGTCAAACAGCCTGCACCTCAAATCCAGTTTTGAGATTTTTGGGGTGTTACAATCCTCCCCTCCTTAATAAAATTTCGTCCCGAAATTTGAAGACAGTAGGGAGAAAATAACAAAACATTTATATGTTTCTATTACATATACAACGAGCGAACAAGTTACGAAAATAACTCGGGAAACTCGGCTCGCATGGTCTGCTCGCGCTCCCATGTTAGCTCTTCTCGGCCACAATTGTCCCATCGGACTTTGACCATCCCGATCACTTTGTTTCGCAACTGTTTCTCGGCTCGATCCTCGATCCGTATAGGCTTCACCTTTGTCGTTAGCCCATACTCAGCCGGCACTCGATCATTGTCAATTACTTGAGCTGGATCCTTGACTGCTTTGTGTAGCACCGAGATGTGAAACACATCATGCAATCCACTCAATTCCGATGAAAGAGCTAGCCGATAGGCAGCTTCCCCAACTCGCTCCACCACTTCAAACGGACCAAGGTATCGCGGACTTAGCTTTTTCAACCGCCGAATCCGAGATACGCCTTTGAAGGGCTTAATCTTTAAATAGACCCAGTCACCCACCGCGAACTCCACGTTCCGGTGTTTAGCATTGTAATACTTGGCTTGCCGATCCTGGGCTATTAGGAGCCTCTCTCGAATAGAGCGTATTGTTGAGGTAGCATCCTCGACTTCCTTTTCGCCTAAAAGTTTGGTCTCGCCAGTTTCTGCCCAAGCTAGCGGTGTACGACACTTACGACCATACAGCGCTTCAAACGGGGCCATGCCTATACTCGCTTGATGGCTATTATTATAGGCAAACTCCACCATAACAAGATGCTCTTCCCAATTCTTACCGAAGTCCAGGGCGCACATACGGAGCATATCCTCCATCGTTCTGTTGGTTCGTTCAGTTTGGCCATCCGTTTGCGGGTGAAAGGCCGTACTGAATGCTAACTTCGTGCCCAACATCTGATGAACGAATCTCCAATCCTTCGAGGTAAAGCGTCCATCTCGGTCACTTACGATGCTCCGGGGAACACCGTGCAATCGAACAATCTGCTCCACATAGAGCTTTGCCAACGTTTCCACTGAATCGTCTCGCTTGTTCGGTAGAAAGTGAGCCACCTTTGTCAACCGGTCTACAATCACCCAGATTGAGTCATGGCCACGCTGAGATCTCGGCAATCCGTGCACGAAATCCATAGAAATATCCTCAAACTTCCATTGCGGAACCGGCAACGACTTCAGGAAACCACTCGGCCGTTGACATTCTGCCTTTACCAAAGCACAAGTACGACATTTAGCCACATACGCGGCTATGTCCTTCTTTAAACCAGGCCACCAGAACAGTTTCTTCATATCCTTGTACATTTTTGTGCTCCCAGGGTGAATTGAGTACTTGGTAAAGTGTGCTTCATATAGCAATCCTTCTCGCAATTTACCCGCACTAGGGACGCACAATCGGCCATCTTTCCGTAATAAACCGTCATCCCAGGAGAATTGATCACCAGACCCCTCCTTTGCATAGCGTTGGAGACTTTCATCCAACTCCGTTGCCCGCCGAACCCTGTCAGCAAGGTCATATTGAACCTCCAACCAGTTCACGCATGCATCAGTCGAAGAATCTCTTTCCACACAAGATATCTCCAAAGCTTCCAACTCCTGGATTAACCGCTCATCATGTATCCGCAACCAATTTGCCCGCACCGGAGTCCGACGACTCAAGGCATCAGCGACCACATTTCCCTTTCCGGGAACATAGTGAATGTCGAAGGTATAATCCCCAAGGAATTCCATCCACCTCCTTTGTCGCATATTCAATTCCTTTTGATTGAGCAGATACTTTAAGCTTTTATGATCTGTATAAATATCCACCTTCACGCCATAAAGATAATGCCGCCACAACTTTAGCGAAAAGATCACCGCCGCCAACTCCAAGTCATGGACGGGGTAATTACGCTCATGCACTTTCAATTGACGTGAGCCATAGGCGATCACCTTGCCAAACTGCAGGAGAACGCAGCCTAAGCCGCTTCCTGACGCATCGCTGTATATCTCAAAACCATCTGTACCACATGGCGACGTCAAAACAGGCGCCGTGGTCAAACGACTCTTCAGCTCCTCAAAAGCTCGTGTGCACTCCGGTGTCCAAACGAACTTCTGATCCTTTCTCGTCAACGTAGTCAGAGGCAAAGCAATCCGGGAGAAGTTCTCCACGAACCGTCTATAGTAGCCCGCCAGTCCAAGGAAACTTCTGACCTCGGCCACCGAAGACAACACTGGCCAATCACGAATGGCACTTATCTTAGCCGGATCCACCGTTATGCCCTCTCCACTTACCACATGGCCTAGAAAAGCCACCGACGAGAGCCAGAATTCACACTTAGAGAACTTGGCATACAGCTTATTCCTTCGCAAGGTATGCAATACCAATCGCAAGTGGTTTGCATGATCTTCCTCCGATTGTGAATATACAAGGATATCATCAATAAACACAATCACAAACAGATCCAGGTATTCGCGGAACGTTCGATGCATGAGATCCATGAAGACCGAAGGCGCATTACATAAGCCGAACGGCATCACTGTGAACTCATAATGACCATAGCGTGTGTCAAACGCTGTCTTGGGAATGTCACCTTCCCTAATCCGCAACTGGTAATACCCGGACTTCAAATCCAACTTCGAATAGACGGTTGAGCCTGCTAGCTGATCGAACAAGTCATCGATCCGTGGAATTGGATACTTGTTTTTCTCCGTCAGCTTGTTCAGTTCGCGATAATCAATACATAGTCGCAAAACACCGTCTTTCTTTTTCACAAAAAGAACAGGCGCGCTCCAAGGTGACATACTTGGGCGTATGTATCCCTGCTCCAACAATTCTTGCAACTGAACTTTCAGTTCGGCCATTTCTTTTGGCGCTACCCGATACGGCGAACGGGCCACAGGTTTCGCACCCGGCACCAGCTCGATAGCGAAGTCGATTTCCCTTTGGGGAGGTAACCCCGGAAGGTCCTTTGGAAACACATCAGCATATTCCGACACAATCGGCACTTCACTCACACTGGCCTTCGGCGCCACCGCCTCTATGAGTGTGAAGAACAACTCCGCACCCTTCCGAACTGCCTTAACAACTTGGAGAGCGGATAACAACATCCCACTCATCCCTTGCATACCAATGAACTTGGTCTCTTGTTCGGTATTTTGCCCAAGTGTGACCTATTTTGAAGTGCAATCGTTACAGGCACGCTGCTCTGAAAGCCAGTCCATACCAAAGATTATATCAAACTCCTTGATCGGTAATACTAATGTTTCCACCTTGAACTCCCGACTTCTTATCTTGACCTCAAGACCGCAAGATCGATCCACGCACATCAAACATCCGTTAGGCAACAACACCTTTACACGGTCTGTCGTGGTCCGGATAGGCACCCCGACACGAAAGACAAAGTCCTCAGACAGAAACGAATGTGAAGCACCTGTGTCGAACAGTGCTCGCGTCGGATACTCTCGTATAAGGACAAACCCTATAACATTACAATTAAAACAAGCACAGCACATCAAAAACAAGAACATTAAAACTACGCGCACCTGTGACGACATCCGCCTGCTTAATGGCCTCCTGTTTTCCAAGGTTGAAGACCCTGGGCTGCGCGTGCGAGGCAGAAGACTCCACCACAGCCTTCCCCTTCTCCGCATAAGACGCTCCCGTCTTCTTATCACCCTTTGGAGGACCAGATCGACATTCACGTGCGAAGTGTCCAACCTTCCCGCACGTATAACAAGCACGAGATCCATACCCAGATGTATCTGTCACAGTCGCAGAAGGAGCTTGTCCAGAAGACTTAGACTTCTTATTCCATCTCTTTCGGTAGCCAAACTTGTCCGGACGCGGCGGCTTAAACTCTGGCTTCGCAACAGCCAAGTTGCCCTTTGCTTGCCCCCGTTTCATGTCCGTCTCCAAAGAACGAGCCGTACAGACTAAGGCTTGGAATCCCTGACTCACAGAACTCGAGAGCAAATACCGCAGCTCATCTCGCAGTCCCGCATAAAACCGACTAGTCTTACGCTCTTCTTCGGCGAAGATCGTGCCCGCATATCTTCCCAAACAGGTGAACTCATGCAGGTAGTCATCCACACTTCGATCTCCCTGCGCTAACCGTTGAAATTCCATTTCCATCGATATCCTTTGCTGCATCGGCAGATGTTGTGCTAAGAACAAACGAGAGAATTCTTCCATTGTAATCTCTGCCAATTGCCTGCCGGCCAAGTGATGCATTTCAATCTCATCCCACCACAATCGCGCCTCTCCTTCCAGTAGGAAAGTGGCTAACATGACTTTCTGTTCCTCCTCAACCTTGATAGCTCTCATAATCCTCTTGATCCTTGCAAGCCAATCCTCTGCTTGGGCCGGTGTACCCGCCCCATGAAATTGCGGAGGGTTAAAGCTCAAGAATTGCTTCCATTGTTAATCTGCTACCCGCGGATCAACTTCGGCTTCTACCGGTTCTTGCCGTACCCCAGCTTGCGTTGGCACCACTGCAGGACGTGCCTGCCCAGCCTGCTGAGCATTCATCACAGCAAGTACCGTTTCCGTGATGAGACGGACTGTGTCAGCGGATGGAGGAGTTGTGGGCACCTCAGCTGGTGCCGCACTTTCAACAGAACGTTGTGGTTCGGATTGACCCGCAACACTTCTGGTCACCTATATGTGTAAAATACACAGGTTAACGACCAATGAAAACGGCAACCATACAAAAAGAATACACAAGTTCAACAAACAAGTGTATTTGCATTCCTAAGTGGACAATCTTGAGTTCAAGTTAAGTGTTATAACGACAGCACTGACACGTGTTACAGGTTAAACCCCGACATCAAGGATAAGTTACTGCGTTATGGTCACACCGACCTAAACACCACTTTTAATGCTGCATTGGAAATTGAGAAGCACAACGTTCATAAGAATAAGACTCGCTCGTTTCAGAAGGGAAAGTACGTCTTAGGACCACCACCCACTTTTAGGGAAACCATTCCAAATAGGTCTTATGTCTTGGACTCCAAAAATATTACTGCTAGGGTGTTGCCTCTGTTAGCCTCGACAACTGAACCTCCTAAGATTGTGATTGAAATTAATGAGGATTCTGATGTAGATGTGGTATCTCTTGATTCTGAGGATGACCCCGTAGGTGAGAGTATTCTGACATGTACGTTAGTGACCGACAATTCTTATGAGTCTGAAATTGAGGGAATACCTAGTGATTTGGAAGATGATGTTTGGGATGATGATATTCTGATCTGTGAGAGTATTTCGTTGCCTATTACGTGCCCTACTAGCGTTGTGTCTGTTCACCCTAGTATTGAGTGCCCTCTCCAGGATACGATCCTCATCGTGTTAGAGCCTACGATTACACCCACTGAGATTGTATCTGAGTTATCTGAGGAGTCTGAAAGTGAGGATGTCCCTATTTTTATTGTGGATGAGCTACTATCTGGAGGGTATTTTTGGACGATTCTTTGGTTGTACACCTGGATGAGAGTTTTTTGATGTTGTCACCATTGGGTGAAATCAATACTGATTCAGATTTTATCCCGGGTTTGATTTTACCGACCCTTCCCCCTATTTATTTGCCCACATTAGTTGACTTTTTAGGACGTGCAATCGGTTGACCTAGTCCGAGTTTTTGTGTCACGCCCACTTTATTAGTTGCTACATTGGCATTGTATCAGCGTATAGATATTACTATGTTGAGCGCACTAGTATTTGGACTTTTCACCGCACCTCATAGACTACGCGTCACTTTTGACAGCTCATTTTTCTGTGTGTCCGACTACGGTTCCGTCCTCTATTACGACTGATTCTTATTTTTTAGCAATTGTGCATTTGGTTGTGGTGTCCCCTATACATACTTATATACCACACCCGGTTGCTCGCATTTACCCACCGCCTTTTGATGACCCTCATTTCCACACATTAGTGACTATAGAAAGGCCCATTGAGTTGTATCGCTCGCACATCCTGCCACATCCGGGAGCGTCCAACTCTATTTTTCATGATGAGCGGTTCTCCTTGGCATATCTTCATGTCAAGCGTGAGTATTTAAAATATAAAATTAAAACTGCGAATTCGGAGCCCATTAAAATCATCTATGATTATAAGGCTCCCGTGTCACCTGACTTAACCCCCTTATCCTCTGCTTTTGGGTCTAGTCATGTAGCACATGGATTCTCTCCTCATGTATCTTGGACGTTAGTGTTTCATTTTAAGTTATGTCGTACGCACTTCCACTCCTTTTCGAGACCATCTGACGCTAGATTTAGTGATTTGGGTTTAGTCTGGTCAGTCCCCGAGCGGATGCCTTCTGGCTCCGTTAATAAATTAATACGTAGGAACGTTGACTCCTCCATGATTATGAAGAATGTCGGATTTCATGCTTTTATTTTAGATTTTTATATAGCACAGGGTGTTTCACTTTATTTCAAGTTTCCAGACTTTTTACTGTACATCTCTGTTCCACCTGAGTGGCTTTCTCCGTCGTTTCTTCCTCCCACTAAATGTTCTCTTGGGTTGGGGAGTGTCAGTGTTGCCGTATTTAATTTCCACGTGGACACCTTGGTTCTTGAACCGGATGGTAAGTTTCAAGTTTTATTTCTTTTGCTTGACACTCTTTCGAGTTTCCTCGAAAGTTTTGTTGTTTCTTTGCCAGACAGGTTCTCAGTGCTGATTAATGTTCATGGTACTATGACATGGATAGCGGGGCCAGATTTGTCCCATGTTGTTGCTGTTTTTGACTGTTCTCCCCTCACGGGCCACTCATTGGTGATGAGTAATTTTGAGTGGGGGAGGATTGATCACGACGATGCTGATGCGGCCGTTGATCCCCGTCATAGAGAGTTCGTGGATTGGGATGATCGTTGTCGCAAGCTCGAGGATGGGGTTCTACCACGACGCCCTTCGCCATCGCCGCTACATGTTTTGCACGATGTCCGCCGCCGCCATTAAATAAAATATATAATTATAAATTAAATAATTATAATTATATATTTTATCAATTATTATTTTTAGCAATTTTTATTTTAAGCAATTTTATTTCATGCATTTAATTAATGAAGTTTAATTCATGTATGATTGGTGATTATAACCATCTAGTATTTTATTTTATGCAAGTACTATTTTACTTCTTTCATGATGGGTGCATATAACTATCATGAGTCTATTTTATTTTTCAAGGGCGGAGATTGTGTGGTGTAGGCTATATATAGCCATGTATTGCTTTCATTTTGATTAGAGAATAAATGAAAAATTGAAACCTTAATTCAAAGATTGAATTTCCCCTCTTTCCCTCTTCCCCCTTAGGCAATTTTCGGCCCTCCTCCTCTTGCTCCCTCTCTTGGCCGCCGGCCACCTTCTTCCCCCCTCCTTCTCGGCCTCTTCTCCTCCCTCTCCTCCTCTAGTTCTTCACTAAACAGCCCCTCTTCTTATCTCCTCCCAAAACCGAGCCTTTCTTTCCCTCCCAAGACCCTAGCCGGCCACCCTCCTAGCCGCCACCCTCTCCCTCCCCTTCCATAAATTCGGCCACCCTCCCCGCCACCCAAAACCGACCAACCCTCATCCAAAACCAAAACCCGAGCAGCCCCCTATCAGCCCTTACCCGACCTAACTTAATCTTCCACCACCTTGGAATATTTTCCACCACCTTTCCTCTCTCTTCTTTCCTTATATATATCTATTGGTCTTTTTCAAGATACTCCCTCTTCTAGGGTTTGCAAAGGAATACGGCAAGCGTCTTCATCGTCCGGTGCGGATCCGTGGAGTTTGCGTGGAAATAGAAAATCAACCACCGTCGTGTGTGATTCTTCCACTCATCTTGTGGACGGACTTCTTGGTATTGGGTAACGATTTACTAAAATCTCTTTGTGTGAATTCTTCTATAAATTTGTGAGGTAGTGGTGGAATTAGAAGGCTAGTATTTTGTCCTGATTTATATTAAAATTGTGCGTAATTAAAATCTAAATTTCAAGCATTATTTTCCTGAATATTCTCGTATAATTTGGAGCAGGTAAATCTCGTGAACACTTGTAGAAATTGGTTTCCTTATGCTTGATTTCTTCAGTTTTCAAGTGATTTGGCAACCCTCATATTAAATTAATTTGGGGTTAAATTTTGGACTCTATTTTAATCGTTATTTTAGTCCGGATCCTCTCGTATTGGTTTGTGATTTGCTAGCGAATAATTTTATTTGGAATTGTTAATTGTCCGGATCGGGTAGGTCCTTTTCGCTTGAGCGAACATTGGCATATAGCCATTTGTTTAATCTTTATAAGGGGTAGCGTCCCTTTTCGTTGTGCATTGTTATATTGGTTGATCATCATTAGTATTAATTTAGAAAAAATATTGCTCGTTGTGTATTTAATTTAATTGACGAATCCAAGAACGCATCGTGTTTAACCCGTAGAATCCATGAGTCTGCATCAATTTGGTATCAGAGGGAGGTTCACGTCAATTTCCTAATTGACACCCTCCCCCTTTTATTATTTCGCCGACACGCACTTGCATGTTTCTATGTCAAAATAATAAAACAAATTTTTTGTTTTGCTCTGCGAATAACGGCCTAAAATTCTTAGTTTTTCTCAAAATTCAAAAAAAATAAAATTCTGGAAATTCTTCATCATTTTCTTAGTAAGAACTCAAAAAAATATTTTATTTTTATTAAGTTTCCTAATTGGTACCAGCTGATGTTAAAGAAAAGGTTGAGGGATATTTACACACTGCACAAGCAACCAAAAAGTTTAAGACTGAAAGGTTGCAAACAGCTTTGGAAGAGATAGTTGTTGGAGGTAATGACATAGAAGAAGCTACACAAAGGAGCATTTATGCAAGCGTAGGTATTAAAGGGCCTCTGGATCAATTTGTTCAATCTCAAAGCACCGAGACGAGCAAAATGGTGCAAACCACCATTGATAGCAAGTACAAGAAAAAATCTAGAGATGATGCGTGCTTGTATATAAGTGGGCATACGAGACAGGAATTCCTTTCAATGTCGTGTATGCTACATCCTTCCAACAGGCGTTGCATGCAGTAGGGCTATGTGGACCAGGTATGAAGGGTCCAACCCCATATGAGATGAGATGGAATTTCTTGAAGATGGAGGTACAACGGACGAAGGAGATGCTAACTACATTCACTCAAACCTGTGGGGTGCATGGTTGTGGCATTCTTACGGATGCATAGACAGATAGAAAGGGGAGAAGCATCATGAACATAGTGGTGCACACTATTGCTGGGGTGGCATTTTGTCTATCCAAAAATGTATCGTCATCCACACATGATGGAAAATTTATTTATGATTTTGTGGATGAGTCGATTGCCAGCCCAGATGGCCCAAAAGAAGAGAATATTATACAAGTTGTGACTGATAATGCATCCAATAACATTGTCGATGCAAGAAAAGCGCCTTCTAGTTAACGGGTTGTTCGGTCTCACAAGCTAGGTGAAGAAGAGGGTTGTGGGGAGCAACTGGGAAGGTTGATCGGGTACTGTCGAGCAGACAGTTACTTTGACGGTTAGCTTTGCAGGTTGATGCCGAGAGAGAGAAGAAGAGAGGGGGCCGCTAGCAGCGACAACAACAGACTTCGTCCGTCGCGGTTTGAATGTCACTCCTGCGACGGGCTTTTCCTTTTTATCAAGAAACAAAATTACAGCTTGCTATTGCACCTTTACAGGAGAAAGCAGTAAAGGGTACAAAGGGGGAAGCTAAGGAAGAAGAATGCCAAAGGCCGCGCGGTTCGACCAGGGGAAGTCGGTAGACCGCGCGGTTAATGATCAGGCAGCCCGCTGGACTAAGCCGGGCGGACTGCTTGATCAAGCAGAGAGAAGGGGAGCAGGTCGCGCGGACTGGGAATTCAAGTCCGCAGGAGCTAATGCTGGGACCTTGACGCCTCTGCCGTGTTCCTGAATGAGAGGTATGGGGGCCTATTTATAGGCCTGAGGAGGTAACGGTCTTTGTAACGTCACCCTCGGTGAGTCGGTGAGGCATGCGAGTACAAATGCTGAGTCAGCAGAGTCCGCGCCAGGCCGCGCGGTCGGGGACTTGTTTGGAGCTGGCCTTGCTGCTGGCGGACTGGGACGAGTCCGCCCCTACTGCTTAACGAGCTCGCGCAGGGCTGTGCGAGCTGAGGAGGAGTCCGCCCGCTGCTGGGAGGAAGCGGGCGCTGGAAGCTGAGTGGCGGACTGCGCAACGAGTCCGCCTCTGTTGCCGGGAACCTGGAGGGCTAGCTAGCGGACTGCTGAGCGAGTCCGCCTTGCCCGCTCCGGATGAGGGTGAGTGGCTGCCGAGTTGGGCTTTATCAATGAAGGCAGACTTGATAACCAATCCGCCCAGCCCGCGGAGACCGGGATGTACCCGATCGGTTGCAGAGCTGAATTAGCCCTGGCGGATTGCGGAACGAGTCCGCCCAACTTGCGACTGACAGGTTGAGCAGGCCGCCTCCTGCTGGAGGCTTGTCGCATTTGGCGACGGGCTGGCGACCTGGCGGACTGAGGAGTCCAGGCCGCGCCTTCTGTTGAAGCCCGCCTCCTGTTGGAAATGCTTGCCGCATTTGGCGACGGTCTGGCGACCTGGCGGACTGAGGAGTCCAGGTCGCGCCTTCTGTTGAAGCCCGCCTCCTGTTGGAAATACTTGTGGCCCATGCTTGGCGGCCTGGGATTCGCGATTGGAGTCCAAAGCTGGATAGCTGCTGGATGATCCATTGCACGGTTAGCTGAACAAACCGCGCGGCCTGCAAGGGGCGAACTGAGGCAACATTCCACACCCCCTGTAGACCAAGCGGGAGCTGCGCGCCCTTGGCGGTCTGGCTAGAGAGACCGCCCTAGCCGCGCGGACTGAGCGGACTGAGAGGTCAGTCCGCCCACCCTTAGAAGGAGAGGCTGACAGGTCGCGACCTCCTGGAGCAGGCCGCGACTTGCGAGTTGGTTATCTTAGGAGGGATCGCCGATTTCTAGGTTAACATAATAATCCTCGTACTTTTTCAAGTTCCGAAGAGAACTTCGAAAAAGTAGGAGACCCACAAAAATCGTGATCCTTCTCACGAAAAAAGGACGGGTAAGGAGAGATGGAACCTGATGTCTCTCCTCAGAAAGAAGTTTGCTAATGCCTATCTTTTTCCTGCAAGAGGAAAAATTAACATAGGCGGAAGGAGGTACATCTCATACGGACCTGAGTTGTTTTTGCAAAACGAAGGAGACATGAATTTCTCCTAACGGGCTCTGCAAAACAATGGAGAGGGGAAAAAGAAGAATAGTGATAACTTGCATGTACCTGGATGAAACTTGCAAATACCGGCTAATCACTACAAGGAGAAGAATGAGTAGCAGATATGAAATAAAATTAAGCCGCAAGTACCTGAAGAGGACTTGCTACTATCTGCTAGTCTCTGCAAAAGAGGAGTGAGTAAGCAGATATGAATGAAAACTAAGCCGCAAGTACCTGAAGAGAACTTGCTAATATCTGCTAGTCTCTGCAAAAGAAGAGTGAGCAAGCAGATATGAAGGAAAACTAAGCCGCAAGTACCTGAAGAGGACTTGCTACTATCTGTTAGTCTCTGCAAAAGAGGAGTGAGTAAGCAGATATGAAAGAAAACTAAGCCGCAAGTACCTGAAGAGGACTTGCTAATATCTACTAGTCTCTGCAAAAGAAGAGTGAGCAAGCAGATATGAAGGAAAACTAAGCCGCAAGTACCTGAAGAGGATTTGTTAATATTTATTAGCCTCTGCAAAAGAAGAGTGAGCAAGCAGATATGAAGGAAAACTAAGCCGCAAGTACCTGAAGAGGACTTTCTAATATCTGCTAGTCTCTTGGTACCTGAGGAGTTTGATGTATAAATCCGATGCCAAGGATTAATGTGATAAGATTGATATGACTAGACTGCAGAAAGAATATCCATCAAATCCTGTGGTTGACCGAGCAAGCCGAATTAAATAAAGATCAAGCCATTGCATCAATCTCTTTGCATGGTCAAGCATGATATCTCTCATATGAAAACCAGATTAGTCAGATGAAATGAATGTCTGAATTTTAACCGAACGGCTTGTCAATAAAGAGAATCAAAATATGGCTACGAGTTAGTGCCAGAAATATCCAATGAGAATAGTAAAGAACTTCGTAAATCATCGTCTGATATAGCTTCATGTAAGTAACACATATAAGATGATCGTGAGCTAAAAAGATGTTGTGGATCCTTTTGATAGATTGGATCTAACCTGTTGACCTGTAAGAAAGCAAAAAGACAAAGGAGGGCTACACCTCGAAGATGATCGAAAAAGACTGGATGCTGCCAAAGGTGTTCCCCGTGGGCCTTATGCATCGCTTGCCTTAAGAAGAAATCATCCGGGGTGTAGTCCTACCTAAAGCGGGCTGGCCGCGCTTCCTTTGAAGGGCACAAAAGATAAACAAGCACGAAAATTCCTGAGAAGGAAACAATTGATACACTGCTCTCTTGCCTCGGGTTACAAACAGTGTTGATCCGTTCTTCCAGGTGCGCCAAATGGTCTACATCATTGCTCGTCTTTGAAAGGATCAACAACGTTGTGGGTCCCGCGAAAGCACGGATTGAGAGTACCAACGAGTGTTCGGCCGTCACAGTTGTGAGATGATCGAAGAGACAAGGCTACACTTGATCGTCATTGCTTGTGAAGCAAAGATCATTGTAACTGTAATGTATCCCCCAACGAGGCACGATAGAACTATCACAGGCTGCCTCCCCTAGGCACACACACTGCGCTAGACACCGGTCGGGATCCGAAGTCTGAAGTTCACCATCATAGATTGAACGGCCCCCACTGCACATATGCGAAAAACTCATCACCATATGTGGTCATTGTGGTCTTACGCCGGAGGACAATCCACGAAGGGAACAACAAGACTTGACGATATTTCAGTGGTTCAGCGATCTCTTCGGCAAAGAGAAAAAATATAGAGGAGAAGTATTACAAAAAGGGAACTGTGTCAGTATGGGATCTCTGACGTAAACTTTATTGAATGAAACGAAAGAACACTTAGAAGTATTTGAAAAAGAGAATGTTTGAAAATATGCAAGATACAGTAAGAGTAACCGTTATTGGTTGTGAGGAGTTTTGAGGAGCTGCGATGTCCTTTTTGCTTTAGAATAGGTTTCCAAGGGCGCCCACGTTATCGGCATCGAAGGTCTCGCCTATAACAAAGTCACGATACGTATTGATTTGATTCACTCCACTTGAGTTTCAAGGAAAGTCTGTTATTCTTTTGCCTTTTGAAGTTGACGGATCAGAGTGGCCATCCTTCGGGAACAGATCGCGCATTTTACCCTGCTTCAGCAATCTCTGCACAAGTTGACGAAGAGCTCGGCAGCTTTCAGTTAAATGCCCACTTTTTTTGTGAAATTCACAGAATGGATCTGAATCTTTTGAATTTTGATTTGTCGGCTGGTAAGGCCTTTTGGAATTTGCCTTATCCTTCATGATTTGGCATACTTCTAGCATCGCCTCATCATGTCCAGAGTATGATAAGTCATCATCTTGCGGTTGATGCACCGAAGCTGTTTGCAGAGGTGGGGATGGTAGCTGTAGCAATCGTTCGTGGGCACGATCCTGGCCTGGGAAGGGGGGTTGACGATGATGATGCTGGAATTTTTTTGTTTTCCGAGAGTGGGATGAAAAATCTTTCTGAGGAGACCTCGGAGGCTGCTTGTAAGGAGGATTTTTCTCAGCTACAAGCCGGGAGACGAAGCTAGGGTTGCTCTTCTCACCGCGGATGTATGAGTTGGCTAAACCGATCAACTCTTGATATGTCCTTGGAGCTCGGACGTTAGCCTCGAACTTGAGTGGTCATTTACGCAGGCCGTGGATAAGAGCCACTCGATACAATTCTTGATCGACGATCTCAATGTCTAAGATTTCTTTCTGAAAACGATCTACAAAATGATACCAAGTCTCTTCTTCACGTTGTTTGATCTCAAATAGGGCCTCTGGACCGCCCTTTCTCTTTGTAGAGGTAGAAAATCTGAGCAGAAACTCTCTTCGCAAATCAGCAAAGGAAGAGATGGACTGAGCACGAAGTCCATAGAACCAATCCCTCACTTGACCGTCAAAGGTCGTCACGAAAAGTTTGCACTTGGTAGCATCTGAGAGGGTCTTGAGATCTACGGTTTATTCAAAGGCTTGAAGATGTTTGACTGGATCAGTCTCTCCAGTGTAAATGGGCAACCGTGGCTCTCTGAAGTTAACGGGAGTTGGTTCATGCTGAAAATTCTCTGTAAATGGTGACTGTTCTTCTTGCTCTCCTACAATATAAGGAAAAAAAGGGAGCATAAGTTGTAGCTGCACAAGGAGTTGGAGGATAGAAGGGAAAAGTTGTTGCGGAAGGAGCAAAGGCAGGAGCTGAAGAGTATGGATGACTTCCCTAAAAGTTTGGGAATCTAGCTGGACTTCTTCGGGCAGCATCTCGGAAGAAGTTTTGACGAGCTGCAAACTCATCATTCTGAGACCGCAAAGAGGCTGCAGGCCCTTGCGGAAAGGTTGGGGTGTAAAGAGGAGGATAGACCGGCGGATAGGCCGGTGGATAAACTTGAGGAGTCTCGGATGCTGGTGCTGGATTGATTGGAGGAGTTGGCGCTGCTGAAGATTGTGCGGCCAATTGTTGTGTGATAGCTGCTAGCGTATGGTTGATTTCTTGAAACTGTTGTGCAGTTTCTCTGCGAGATTGCTCTAAGGCCTCCCAAAGAGAATCATCACTGGGACTTAGAGCAAGGTTCTCGGCTGGTTGATGGTCTGACATGAGTAACCGCTGATTTCACTGTCTGATCGAGATCTGAAGGTCGTGTGTTAACTGTCGATGCAAGAAATGCGTCTTTTAGTTAACGGGTTGTTCGGTCTCACAAGCTAGGTGAAGAAGAGGGTTGCGGGGAGCAACTGGGAAGGTTGATCGGGTACTGTCGAGCAGACGGTTACTTTGACGGTTAGCTTTGCAGGTTGATGCCGAGAGAGAGAAGAAGAGAGGGGGAAGCTAGCAGCGGCAACAACAGACTTCGCCCGCCGCGGCTTGAATGTCACTCCTGCGACGGGCTTTTCCTTTTATCAAGAAACAAGATTACAGCTTGCTATTGCACCTTTACAGGAGAAAACAGTAAAGGGTACAAAGGGGGAAGCTGGCGGCTAAGGAAGAAGAATGCTAGAGGCCGCGCGGTTTGACCAGGGGAAGTCGGCAGACCGCGCGGTTAATGATCAGGCAGCCCGCTGGACTAAGCCGGGCGGACTGCTTGATCAAGCAGAGAGAAGGGGAGCAGGTCGCGCGGACTGGGAATTCGAGTTCGCAGGAGCTAATGCTGGGACCTTTACGCCTCTGCCGTGTTCCTGAATGAGAGGTATGGGGGTCTATTTATAGGCCTGAGGAGGTAACGGTCTTGGTAACGTCACCCCCGGTGAGTCGGTGAGTCATGCGAGTACAAATGCTGAGTCCGCAGAATCCGCGCCAGGCCGCGCAGTCTGGGACTTGTCTGGAGCTGGCCTTGCTGCTGGCGGACTGGGATGAGTCCTCCCCTACTGCTAAACGAGCTCGCGCAGGGCTGTGCGAGCTGAGGAGGAGTCTGCCCGCTGCTGGGAGGAAGCGGGCACTGGAAGCTGAGTGGCGGACTGCGCAACGAGTTCACCTCTATTGCCGGGAACCTGGAGGGCTAGCTAGCAGACTGCTGAGCGAGTCCTCCTAGCCCGCTGCGGATGAGGGTGAGTGGCTGTCGAGCTGGGCTTTATCAATGAAGGCAGACTTGATAACGAATCCGCCCAGCCCGCGGAGACCGGTATGTACCCGATCGGTTGCCGAGCTGAATTAGCCCTGGCGGACTGCGGAACGAGTCCGCCCAACTTGCGGCGGACAGGTTGAGCAGGCCGCCTCCTGCTGGAGGCTTGTCTCATTTGGCGACGGGATGACGACCTGGCAGACTGAGGAGTCCACGTCGCGTCTTCTGTTGAAGCCCGCCTCCTGTTGGAAATGCTTGCCACATTTGGCGACGGGCTGGCGACATGACGGACTGAGGAGTCCAGGTCGCGCCTTCTGTTGAAGCCCGCCTCCTGTTGGAAATACTTGTCGCCCATGCTAGGCGGCCTGGGATTCGCGATTGGAGTCCAAAGATGGATAGCTGCTGGATGATCCATTGCGCGGTTAGCTGAACAAACCGCGCGGCCTGCAAGGGGCGAACTGAGGCAGCAGTCCGCACCCCCTGTAGACCAAGCGGGAGCTGCGCGCTTTGGGCGGTCTGGCTAGAGAGACCGCCCTAGCCGCGCGGACTGAGCGGACTGAGAGGTCAGTCCGCCCACCCTTAGAAGGAGAGGCTGACAGGCCGCGACCTCCTGGAGCAGGCCGCGACTTACGAGTTGGTTATCTTAGGAGGGATCGCCGATTTCTGGGTTAACAAACATGGCGGCATCAAGGTTGATGGCTTTGAAGAGGCCAAGGCTCTTTTGGACTCCATGTGCTACACACACTATCAATTTGCTTCTTCAGGACATTGCAAGATTAAAGTAAATAAAAAATGTTATTGCACTTGGACGTCAATTATCAGTGTTTATATATGTTCATACTATCTCCCTTGACATGTTCAGAGAGACTACAGAAGACTTGGAGTCACATGATCTTGTGTGCCCTGGAGTTACCAGATTCACCACAGCATTTCTTTCGTTACAGAGCTTCCATGAGAAGAAGAGACAGTTGCGGAAGATGTTTACATCAGCAAGGTGGGATGCTACCAAATTATCTGGGAGTGATGCAGGCAAACAGGTATCTTAGTAGTTTTTTTCAAATATTATTTCTATGATTAATCTATTTGTAATGAACTAATGTTATCTTGATTCTTGAATTGTAGGCTACAACTACAGTTTTGGGTGGTACTTTTTGGGTGAATGTTGAGCTTGCCCTTCTTATATTTTCCCTATTGGTGAAAGTTCTTAGCAGAGCTGATGGAGACGCACCTTCAATGGGATGGTTGTATGGTGAAATGAAGAAGACTAGAGAGGAGATTGCTGCTGTTCTTGCCTTTAAAGAGAGTAAATATCTTCCTATATGGAAGTTGATAGATAGAAGAGTGGAGACTAAGATGAGCAATCCATTGCATCTAACAGGATATTTTCTGAATCCCTTCTTCTACTACCCAAATAGGGAAGAGATAGACGGAGACCCAAAGTTTATGGGTGGGTTTATTGAATGCCTCACTAGAATGTACTCTCATGATCCTTCTATACAAGATGTCATTACTGCTGAGGTTGAAGTTTATCAGCTAGAGCAAGGATTATTTGGCCAGGACATAGCAAAGAGGCAAAAAGAACTATCAGAGTTCAATCCAGGTATATTATCTTTCTCTATTTTTCACCAAATAATTGTTGTATTACTTTTTGAATTGACTAGTATAATAATTTGTTATTTTTCTATAAGCTCATTGGTGAAAATTCTATGGAATTCAAACTCCAAATTTGAGAACTATGGCCATGAAGAATCTTAAATTTGACAACTAGTTCATCCGGTTGTGAAAGGAGTTGGAGCACTTTTGAGATGGTAATTTACTTACAAGTATAAATTTTAAGATGATATTTCAAAAATATCTTAAAATGATAACAATTTTTAATGTTTATGTTTATTATATTTAGATTCATTCCAAGAAAAGGAATAGACTAGAAAGCCAAATATTGAATGATCTTGTATTTGTCAAATTCAATTCTAAGTTATAGTCTAAATATTCTGATCCATCTCGAGACCCATTATCTGCAAAGAGTATTGATGAAGGAAAGGTTGCTGAGTGGTTAATGGGTCCTGCTGATGATGTTGTAGATGATGATGATAACGAAGTGTTTCCTGGAGAAGGGTTGACTTGTCTCAGATTGGGGACATTGTAGATGTTGATGTAGGTTCTGCTTCTAGGAGAAGTGCAAGGCTGGCTTTAAAGCAGGTATATATGGCAAAATCAAAAGGAAAACGGCCTATGCCGTAGAGGGGTGAGGATGAGAGTTCTGAGGAGGACATTGATGATGCATTGCTGATTTACACTTCCGAGGATTATCCAACAGATCAAGAAACTTGATATTATTTAGGTGAGTTTTATTAAGTTAATTTTTTTTGTCATGTTTAATCTTTAATATAGTTTAGTCTTACTCATATGTTCGTTCATTGTTTGCATGAAAACAATATATAGATTTATATTATAGTAGCAGATTTTGTGGAGCAGTGCACTCACATGTTGAGAATAAGGTACAATTATATTTTTAGTTTAATATGATTTTGTGATGTTGTATTACATGATAGAAAGTTTGCAATATTTTTATTATAAATTGATTAGATGATTGTTAGTAGTTTAGCTTTCTTATATGAATTTTAGTTTACACTTGATTAGATAAAATAATTACAATTTAATTAATAAATGAAAAAATTATGGAATATACATATATATATAATTATAATATTATAATCCGACATTATGAAATGTCCCTGATATATCCCCCGCAATCCGACATCCGACATAAAAAACCCAAACCAACATGAGTCCGACATCCGACATCTGTAACCTTGGTAGAGCTAAGATATTCTGGTTGAATGAGGAACGTCATCTGAGAACCGAGAACGGTAAATTACTTATTGGTTGGGCAGACATGAAGGTCATGCTGACAGAACAGTACGTCCCTACGTATCATCAAACGCAGATGTTAGATGATTTGGCTACCCTTAAACAAGGGAATAAATCGGTCTCTGAGTATATGAGTCTTCTTAAGGATATGATGGTTAGGTGTGGTGTGAATGAAATGTCAGAGATCACCCTCTCTAGGTTTCGTAAGGGGTTAAACCCCGACATCCAGGGTAAGTTACTGTGTTATGGTCACACCGACCTAAACACCACTTTTAATGTTGCATTGGAAATTGAGAAGCACAACATTCATAAGAATAAGACTCGCTCGTTTCAGAAGGGAAAGTCCGTCTTAGGACCACCACCCACTTTTAGGGAAACCATTCCAAATAGGTCTTATGTCTTGGACTCCAAAAATATTACTGCTAGGGTGTTGCCTCCGTTAGCCTCGACGACAGAGCCTCCTAATATTGTGATTGAAACCAATGAGGATTCTGATGTAGATGTGGTATCTCTTGATTCTGAGGATGACCCCGTAGGTTAGAGTATTCCGACATATACGTTAGTGCCCGACGATTCTGATGAGTCTGAAATTGAGGGAATACCTAGTGATTTGAAAGATGATGTTTGGGATGATGATATTCTGTTCTGTGAGAGTATTTCGTTGTCTATTATGTGCCCTACTAGCATTGTGTCTGTTCACCCTAGTATTGAGTGCCCTCTCCAGGATACGATCCCCATCGTGTTAGAGCCTACGATTTCACTCACTGAGATTGTATCTGAGTTATCTGAGGAGTCTGAAAGTGAGGATGTCCCTATTTTTATTGTGGATGAGCTACTATCTGAAGGAAGGGTATTTTTGGACGATTCTTTGGTTGTACACCCGGATGAGAGTTCTTTGATGTTGTCACCATTGGGTGAAATCAATACTGATTCAGATTTTATCCCGGGTTTGATTTTACCGACCCTTCCCCCTATTTATTTGCCCATATTAGTTGACTTTTTAGGATGTGGAACCGGTAGACCTAGTTTGAGTTTTTGTGCCACGCCCACTTTATTAGTTGCTACATTGACATTGTATCAGCGTATAGATATTACTATGTTGAGCGCACTAGTATTTGGACTTTTCACCGCACCTCATAGACATGACTACGCGTCACTTTTGACAGCTCATTTTTCTGCGTGTCCGACTACGGTTTCGTCCTCTATTACGACTGATTCTTATTCTTTGGCAATTGTGCCTCTTGTTGTGGTGTCCCCTATACATACTTATATACCACACCCGGTCGCACGCATTTACCCACCGCCTTTTGATGACCCTCATTTCCACACATTAGTGACTATAGAAAGGCCCCTTGAGTTGTATCGCTCGCACATCCTGCACATCCGGGAGCGTTCAACTCTATTTCTCATGATGAGCGGTTTTCCTTGGCATATCTTCATGCCAAGCGTGAGTATTAAAAATATAAAATTAAAACTGCGAATTCGGAGCCCATTAAAATCATCTCTGATTATAAGGCTCCCGTGTCACCTGACTTAATCCCCTTATCCTCTGATTTTGGGTCTAGTCATGTAGCACATGGATTCTCTCATCATGTATCTTCGACGTTAGTGTTTCATTTTAAGTTATGTCGTACGCACTCTCACTCATTTCTGAGACCGTCTGATGCTAGATTTAGTGATTTGGGTTTAGTCTGGTCAGTCCCCGAGCGGATGCTTTCTGACTTCGTTAATAAATTAATACGCAGGAACGCCGAACCATCCATGATTATGAAGAACGTCGGATTTCATGCTTTTATTTTAGATTTTTATATAACACAGGGTGTTTTACTTTATTTCAAGTTTCCGGACTTTTTACTGTATGTCTCTGTTCCACCTGAGTGACTTTCTCCATCGTTTCTTCCTCCCACTAAATGTTCTCTTGGGTTGGGGAGTGTTAGTGTTGCCGTATTTAATTTCCACGTGGACTCCTTGGTTCTTGAACCGGATGGTAAGATTCAAGTTTTATTTCTTTTACTTGACACCCTTTCGAGTTTTCTCGGAAGTTTTGTTGTTTCTTTGCCAGACAAGTTCTCAGCGCTGATGGATGTTCATGCTACGATGACATGGATAGCGGGGCCAGATTTGCCCCATGTTGCTACTGTTTTTGACTGTTCTCCCCTCACGGGCCACTCATCGGTGATGAGTAATTTTGAGTGGGGGAGGATTGATGGCGACGATGCTGATGCGACCGTTGATCCCCGTCATAGAGAGTTTGTGGATTGGGATGATCGTTGCCGCAAGCTCGAGGATGGGTTTCTACCACGACGCCCTTCGCCATCGCCGTTACATGTTTTGCATGATGTCCGCCACCATTAAATAAAAAAATATAATTATAAATTAAATAATTATAATTATATATTTTATCAATTGTTATTTTTTGCAATTTTTATTTTAAGCAATTTTATTTCATGCATTTAATTAATGAAGTTTAATTCATGTATGATGGGTAATTATAACCATCTAGTATTTTATTTCATGCAAGTACTATTTTATTTCTTTCATGATGGGTGCATATAACTATCATGAGTCTATTTTTTTTTCAAGGGCGGAGATTGAGTGGTGTAGGCTATATATAGTCATGTATTGCTTTCATTTTGATTAGAGAATAAATGAAAAATTGAAAATTAATTCAAAGATTGAATTTCCCTTCTTTCCCTCTTCCCCCTTAGGCAATTTTCGGCCCTCCTCCTCTTGCTCCCTCTCTTGGCCGTCGGCCACCTTCTTCCCCCCTCCTTCTCTGCCTCTTCTCCTCCCCCTCCTCCTCTAGTTCTCCACTAAACAACCCCTCTTATCTCCTCCCAAAACCGTGCCTTTCTTTCCCTCCCAAGACCCTAGCCTGCCACCCTCCTAGCCGCCACCCTCTCCCTCCCCTTCCATAAATTCGGCCACCCTCCCCACCACCCAAAACCGACCAACCCTCATCCAAAACCAAAACCCGAGCAGCCCCCTATCTCCTCAAAACCCGACCACCCCCATCAGCCCTTACCCGACCTAACCTAATCTTCCACCACCTTGGAATATTTTCCACCACCTTTCCTCTCTCTTCTTTCCTTATATATATCTATTGGCCTTTCTCAAGATACTCCCTCTTCTAGGGTTTGCAAAGGAATACGGCGAGCATCTTCATCGTCCGGTGCGGATCCGTGGAGTTTGCGTGGAAATAGAAAATCAACCACCGTCGTGTGCGATTCCTCCACTCATCTTGTGGACGGACTTCTTGGGATTGGGTAACGATTTACTAAAATCTCTTTGTGTGATTTCTTTTATAAATTTGTTAGGTATTGGTGGAATTAGAAGGCTAGTATTTTATCCTGATTTGTATTGAAATTGTGCTTAATTAAAATCTAAATTTCAAGCATTATTTTCTCGAATATTCTCGTATAATTTAGAGCGGGTAAATCTCGTGAACACTTGTAGATATCGGTTTCCTTAGCCTTGATTTCTTCGGTGTTCAAGTGATTTGGCAATGCTCATATTAAATTAATTTGGGGTTAAATTTTGGACTCTATTTTAATCGCTATTTTAGTCTGGATCATCTCGCATTGGTTTGTGATTTGCTAGCGAATAATTTTATTTGGAATTGCTAATTGTCCGGATCGGGTAGGTCCTTTTCGCTTGAGTGAACATTGACATATAGCCATTTGTTTAATCTTTATAAGGGGTAGCGTCCCTTTGCGTTGTGCATTGTTATATTGGTTGATCATCGTTAGTATTAATTTTGAGAAAATATTGTTCGCTGTGTATTTAATTTAATTGACGAATCCAAGAACGCATATGTTTAACCCGTAGAAACCATGAGCCTGCATCAAAGGGCGTGCACTCTAAATTTTATGACAGAAGGTTCTGGTGGTGTACACGACCATATTCAAGGCCATGTACGTTTACACGCCCCTTATACATGTCTTGTACCCAGGGCATCTAATTTGGCTCATTTTCTGAGGGAATGCTATTCGCTTCACCACTCGTACTACATCTTCTTGTCAAAAAAAAGTTCGCGTTCTTCCTCATAGGACAGGTAGTTGGGGATTCTTGAAAATAAAGATCCATGTGGTTGGGGGATATCCCTTCATATAATGATGTGATATTGTGAAGTAGACTTTAGTTACTTGTTAATCATACAGATTTTAACATTTTCAAGAATCTCCAACTAGCTGTCTTGTGAGGAAGAACGCGATCTTTTTTGAATGGTGTGAAAGCAACTAAATATTATACTCTTCCTTTTTTACAAATAAACCGAAGATCGCTTGGTTCAGACTTTGTTGGCGAACAACTTATGATGTTTGGCAATCATTCTCTTTGTGGATTGTATGGTTTTCATTAGTTAAACATAAATAAAATCATTGTTTAATGATTACGTGTATATATGTTGGATTGGATAGTTGCAAAATCCATAATGTAGTTTGAATCAAGCGAAGGTAATCTTGGGAATATACCATTTTATTCATATGTTAAAAAATTGAAACCATACAATGATAACTCACATTCCTAAAGACGGAGATGAGAAGTATCGTTACCCCCTTTGATTTTTCGTCCGACCATGAATTCTTCAGACAAGAGGATGTAGTATGCGTGGTGAAGCGAATAGCACACCCTAAAAAAATGGGCCAAATTGCATGCCTTGGGTACACGACACGTACCAGGGGCTTGTAAATGTACACGACCTTGTACAAGGCCGTGTATATGACCAGAACCTTCCGTCATAGAATCTAGAGTATATTTCCTTGTTACACGGCGTGTGCCTAGGACATGTAATCTTGAGAACTTTTAAAACTGGCAGTTTACACCCCTCGGAATCCTCTTACAAAATTTTGTATAATACTCCCTTGGTACACGACGTGCACCTAAGACGTGTAACCATTAAAAATTCCTAAAATGCTTCCTGATCACTCGTCCAGTAGCTACACGCATGCATAAGTTCATTCTTGTCACCATACATTAATTAAATTCAATAAAAGTGGGAAACCGTGTGCTACAATTCTCCCCCCCTAGAAGAATTTTGTCTCCAAAATTAATACGATAAGTTAAAACATGCTTGACGAAAACAACTTCGGGTATTCCTCCCGCATGGTATGTTTTCTTCCCCATGAATATTCATCTCTTCTGCAATAGTTCCATACACAAGCTTAACTTACATATTACGCAATTTTCGAATCCCAGTATCTTCAATACGAAGATGACTAATAGTAGTCGACAAATTATCCTCTATCGACACGATATTCGTCTCGACCATAATACTAGGCTTCACCAAAGCCTTCCTCAAAACAAGACATGGAATACAACTTGAAGACTGCTCAATTCCTCCGCCAAAGCAAAATGGTATGTAAACTCGCTTATCTACTCAATAATCTGAAATTAGGCTAAATATCTTGGAGTCAATTTCTTCAAAGGCTAAATCCTTGATAAACTCTTAAATGACTTGATCTTCAAGTACACGATATCGCCCACCGCGAACTCCAAGTTTTGATGACGCTTGTTGTAGTACTTTTTTTGCTCTTGCGCAATCTTCATACGCTCTCTCATGATCTCATTGGTTTCAAAAGCATCATCCACTACTTTCTTTTTCAATAATCAAGTATTGCCCGCCTCCACCCATGACATTGGTGTATGAAACCATCTCATACAAAACCTCATAAAGAGTCATCTTGATACTAACTTGGAAATTGTTGTTGTATGCAAATTCAATCATGAAAAAATGATCTTCCCATTTTTTTCCAAACTCAAGCACACACATCTTTAACATATCCTCCAAAGTACGATTTCTCCTTTCCTTATTATTGTGTGGGTGAAATGTCATACTAAATTTCAACTTAGTCCCCAAACTCTTTTGAACTAGTCTCCAATCTGTGAAAGTAATGTGTTATCTCTATCACTAATGATACTTTTTGGTATCCCTTGCGAATAGACAATGTTCTGAACATAAAACTCCACCAGTCTCTCTAGTCTCTACATCATCACCCTTACTATTGGGAATAAACTTAGACACTTTAGTCAGTCGGTCCACTATGACCCAAATCACGTCATTCATATGTTGGGACCAAGGCAGTTTGTGCACTATGTCCATGAAAATATCATTAAATTCCATTTCATAATAAGGAGGGGTTTTAGAAATCCTCTAGGTCTCTGACATTCCACCTTGACCATAACACAAGTCTGGCACTGACTTACGAACATACCAACATCTTTCTTCATATTAGGCCACAAAAATGATTTCTTAATATCCATATACATTTTTGTATTGCCCGAGTGAACATAATACTTAGTAAAATGTGCCTCATACATCAATTACTCACAAAGTTTATGAAATTTCGGAATACCGCACTCTACCTTTCTTCCATAAGAGTCCATCAATGATCGCTAGATCTTCATTCTTTTCTTCCTATACTTCCAACAACAATAGTTGTAGTTCTTCTAATGCAGTAGCCTTTTGAATATGGTCAACAATCTTACATTGCACCTCTATCTAATTCAAGAAAACAATAATAGAGTCACCACGTGCTACGCAAGTAATGTATAGTGACTCAAAGTCTCTAATAAGCTGCTCGTAATGGGCTTGGATCTAGTTACCTTGCCTAGATTACTTCTGACTCAATGCATCAGTCGCCATATTCATCTTTCTGAGAGTGTTGTGAATGTCGATCTCATAATACCCAAGGAATTTGATACATCTACGATGCTGCATATTCAGTTCCTTTTGAGATAGAAGGTACTTCAAGCTCTTGTTATAGTGTAAATATCCACTTTAGCTCCATACACATAATTCCTCCATATCTTTAAAGCAATTATCATTACGACTAATTACAAATCATATGTGTATAATTTCTCTCATGTGGCTTCAATTGCCTCGATTTGTAAACAATCACCTTACCATGTTTATATAAGATGCAACCTAAACCACATGCAAATGCATTATTGAAAATCCATCAGGTTCACTCGGGAGACAATGGATCAGTGCGATCATCAGCCTCTTTCAGATCCACAAATGCTAGGTTACACTCAGATGTACAAATAAACTTGTGATACTTCCAGGTTAAATTGGTTAGGGGCAAAGTAATTCACAAAAAAGTCTTCACAAACCTCTTATAATAACCGACAAGACCAAGAAAACTCCTGAGTTCAGCCAAGTTCTTAAGTACATGCCGATTATAAATAGACACGATCTTTGATAGATTCACTCCCACAATTTTCTACTAATAGCATGACCAAGGAATGCAACATCCCTTAGCCAGAACTTACGTTTAGAAAACTTGGTGTACATTTGATTGTCTCGTAAAGTTTGTTGCATGATACATAAGTGGTTGACAAGATCGACTTCTGACTTGAAATATACCAAAATATCATCAATGTTGATTGTTGGGTCCATTCATCCCAATGTCCCAGATTTGTAAGAAATCAAACAAGTCGATGATATACACATAGTTGTTTTTGATATATGTTCAAGTTCATGCATGCATGTTGCTCTTTGTCACATTGATTAGACAGGTGGCTCAAGCGACAATGACAGGTGGACACAAATGAGCTGGCTGGAAAGGCAGGAATTTGCCTAAGTCCACAGGCGTTGAGTGAAGCAAGCTCACTCAACGCCAGGTAACGATATTCGACGAAGTCCACAGGCGTTGAGTGAATCTAGCTCACTCAACGCCAAATGTTAAGAAGAGCAGTTGACAAAGGCAAAATTCTGGTTAAGTCCAGAGGCGTTGAGTGAGGACAGCTCACTCAACGCCAGATTAGCTGAAGCATCGAGTAAAGACCAGTTAGTCAAAGCTTTTGCATTGACAGTGAAGAAAAATGACTTAAGTCCAGAAGCGTTGAGTGATGTCAACGCATTCAACGCTAAGACCAAAAAGCGTTGAGTCATACTGCTGCAGTCAGAGCCTAAGAAGATTGAGGACAGAAATCGACTAAGTCCAGAAGCATTGAGTGATGTCAACGCACTCAACGCCAAGACCAAAAAGCGTTGATTCATGTTGCTGCAATCAAAGCCTATGAAGATTGAGGACAGAAATCCACTAAGTTCAGAAGCGTTGAGTGAAGCCAGTTCACTCAAAGCCTAATAAAAAAGACAGGCAAAAGCAGAAAGCGTTGAGTGAGGACAGCTCACTCAACGCCTTCAGACAGGTGAAGATTTGACTAAGTCCAGAGGCGTTGAGTGAAGCCAGTTCACTCAACACACTCAACTCTTAACAAGTGGAGAAAGTACTGAGGCGTTGAGTGAAGCCAGTTCACTCAACGCACTCAACGCCTAATCGTGCAGAGAATGTTGGACTATAAAAGTCAGAATTTGGCTAAGTCCATAAGCGTTGAGTGAGGAAGGCTCACTCAACGCTCTCAACGCCTAGAGGCAGAATGATGAGCTAAGTCAGAAAGCGTTGAGTGATGAAGGTTCACTCAACGTTCTCAACACCTAAGATGCAGAATGGTTCAGAAAGTTGACTAAGGGTTTTGGCGTTAAGTGAAGCTTGTTCACTCAACGCACTCAACGCCTGAGGAAGCAAAAGATTTGGCTAAGTTCACAGATGCTGACGTCAGCCAAGGTCAACAAAAGTCAACGGAATTCAAATTCAGTGCGGGAAAGCTGGAATCCATCGCTAATGGCGCCGGCGGCCAGCTGTATAATATATTTTGTACAAGGAAGGCTTTATACCAGCAATTAAAGTTGGGCCCACACGTCATATAGTCGTTAATCTGCGGAAGATAAAAGGAAGAAAATCGGAAGACGGAATCACGAACTTTTAGGGCTTTCTCTTTTTGAAAAGCGGAAGATTGTCATCGCCTTCCTCGCCATTGTTGCTGAGACAAGAAGCAAAAAGCTCAAATCGATCGACCCGAAAGTTCTTCCAGTTAGTTGTTGTCGTCCTCATCATCAACAACAAGAAAGAAGGAGCAGCAAGGCTAACTCTAGCTGCGGCCACTTCACAGCCCAAGCTGAGCAATTCCTGAAGATAATTTCTGGAGATATGAAGAAGAAATCTGGACTAATTTTTCTCAGGACAGAAGGAGTAAGACAGAGATAATTTCTCTGGTATCAAATTAACACCAACTCTTTTTCTCTCTGTAAGATCCTTTTGGATCTGAGCTGTAAGCCTGTGTTATAAAGACTGAGTTTGTAGGATATGTTATAGATCTGAGTGGTAGGGCTTTGGCCTGAGTTGTAGGATCCTCGGGATCTGAGTTGTAGCGCTGTCCTCCCAGCCTGAGTGGTAGGGCATTTTGGCCTGAGATAGGTGGTAATCTGACCACTGAGTTGTAGGGCTTTGTACCCGAGTTGTAAGTCTTGTAGGAGACTGAGTGGTCCTGCGGGATCATATTGTAAGCTCTTAGGAGCCGAGATATTGGAGTAGTGCCTTATCTGACACACTGTTAGAAAGGCGGGAGGAACAGTGGACGTACCCATAATCTGGGTAACCACTATAAATTGATGTGTCGTCTGGGTGAATAACTGAATATCTTGAAAGTACTAGAAAGTAGATCACCTCTCACAGCCTAAAATTATAAAAGTTAAAAGACACACTAAAAACCTAGGAACCTATCCCCCCCCCCCTCTAGGTGGTTTAGCTACCCTTGCAAACAAAGACTTTCAAGTAGTATCAGAGGGAGGTTGCTCAAGAAACGCTTAACAGTCTGAGTAGATCTCCAAGGGTAGCAATCAAAGTATACTTATGGGTTTAGGAGAGAACCATAAGGAGCTTGGTTCCATGAAGCTTCCTATCTGCAGAAAGGAATGCTTTGGAATTTGGAAGAACAGGGTCAGACTCTTCTTGGAGGCATCTGACCCAAGGATCTTTTGTGACAGTCAAAGCGGGACCCTTCATTCCTATGAAGGTCTCTGCTCTGGATGCAAGTGTCAAGACACCTAAGACTTATTCAGAAATGACCAAGTATAAGGTCATTATTGCCACCATGGACAAGAGGGCACAAAACATTATTGTTAGTGTCATAGATGACTCCACCTTTCAGAATCAGGTGCACTGCAAGACAGCCAAAGAGATGTGAGACACTTTGTTAGTAGTCTACATAGAGGGCACTGAAGAGGTCAGAGATGACAAAAAGTCCATGCTCAATCATGAGTATGAGGCTTTCAAGCAGCCCAAAGAAGAGAGCATAGCCAGCTGCTATGAAAGATTCTTTAGGATAGTCAATGAGCTAAGGACCTATTGCCAGGTCTTCAGTAATTATGAGCTTAATGATAAGTTCCTTTGGTCACTAACTAGAGACTGGGACACCAAGATTTGTGTCATCAGGGAAGTGGCAATGCTGGCAGATACTCCTCCACCAACTCTGTTTGGGAAGCTGCTTTCTTATGAAATGCAGCTGATTGCCAGGAAGGAGGAGGAGAAAAACAGCAAGTCGTAGGGCAGAGAAAAGACTGTGGCCTTCAAAGTTAAAGCCACAAGAAGGAGCAGTGGAAAGATTCCTTCTCCACCAAGGAGGGCTACTGAGTCTGACTCAGAAAGTTCAGAGACATGCACATCAAACTGCCACATGTCTGATGAGAAGTTTGCTGCCTTCTCTAGGCAGTTTATGAAGCTGATAAAGAAGAAGGGGTGGAGGAGCAGCCCCTCCTCCTCCTCTCATCACCAGGAGGACTACTACCGGGGAAAGAAGAAATCCTCCAAGGAGGACAGGTATGGCTCTAAACCTAGTAAACAGGTTTCCACTAAAGTGGTTTGCTATTGTTGCAGTAAACCTAAGCATATGATTGTTTACTGCCCAGTCAAAAGAAAGGAGGATGGTGAGAAGAAACACCCCCACCAAAAGAGCAAGAAGGAGAAGTCTATCATGGCAAAGAAGGAGAAGAGATGGTCTGACTCCTCCTCATCAGAATCTGAAGAAGAAGAAGAAGCCTACATTGGGCTGATGGCAAGGTCTGAGGAAGAATCCTTTCAGGATCAGCCTAGTCCAGAAAATGTACAGTCTCTATCTAGTTCTTCTTTTGAGTCAGATTATGAGACAAGTCCCAACTCTAGTGCTTCTTCATCAAGTGATGAAGATGGCTCAGAATCTAAGGATATCAATCAGTTGATTAATAAGTATGATGAACTTCTGCATGCATTAAAGAGAAGTAAGTTGCTGGCTAAAAAGCAGGCTCAGGAGATTTCTTCTCTACCGCTTGCTGCTTCCCAGCATTCTGAGTCAGCAACCCTACTGGAACAGAAAATCAGGGAAGTTTGCCAGCTAAAGAACATTACTGCCATCCAGATAGGCACCATAAAATTCAAGGACAATCTCATTAGAGATCTGGAAGAGAAACTCCAGAGAGAAAAGAGGATTGTGGCTAGCTATTTTAAGCCCAATTCAGTGTTGCCCATCATTGACTCCTCCTCTCAGAGAAACAAGAGGGGTTTAGGTTTCAAGGGAAACACAAGGGTTGCCCCTCTCAAAGGAAAGGGAAAAGCTCCAGTTCAGTCACTCATTGCCTTTGAAAGGGTAATACTCCCTTCTAACAGGTATGACCAGGACTCTATGTATGGTCACTGGAAGAATGAGAATTCTTCCTGGAAGAATGAGAATTCTTCCTGGAAGAATAAGAATACAAGTGTACGTTCCAATGGAAGGAGAAGAGGAATGTGGATGAGTGCCTTCAAGGCAGTACATAAAGAAATACAAATGACTCATCATGAACCATTTATCTTTTTGGTGCTCCAGCCCCCACTCTTAAGAATGTGGCTGCAGCCAAAGTTCAGGGCCATCCAGCTAAGACTCTGACCAAGGGTCAGTCAATCAGCAAGCCTGATTTGGCTATTTCTGATGTTATCAAAAGCATGTAGTTTGCAAAGAAGACTACTGTTGATGGCACTCAGAGCAGGCCAAATAAGTCTACTGAAAGACTAACCTTCAGCCAGATCCTAGCTGAAAGGAATCTGAGAAAGGCTGCTGTTGTTTCTTCTGGACAGGGAGCTGCTGTCAGCACAGTTAGCAGACCAACTCAGAAAAGAAGGTACAACATTCATGATTGTTGGTACTGTGACAAAGTAGACCACTATACCATTGATTGCTGGCATAATCCCAGTGTGGCTAGAGCTAAAGTCAGTCTACCAGTCAGAAAAACTGTTGGTGGACATGTTCATTTTCAGACTGACATGAACCAAAGACCCTATAAATATTGGGGTTCTAAGGTAAAGTAAACATGTTTTGCAGGTTAGTCCAAGTGCCCATACCCCTATATGGTACTTGGACAGTGGTTGTTCCAAACACATGACTGGAACAAGGAGTTATCCGAAGGAGTATACTTCAGTGAAGGATGAACCCAAAGTTATCTTTGGTGGTTCAGATAGATGAGTCACCAGATGGTATGGTAAGATCACTAATGGCATAGTCACTATTAACAAAGTGGCTTATGTGGAAGGTTTGCAACATAACCTATTAAGCATAAGCCAGTTATGTGATCTAGGCTATGTCACCTCATTCCACAAGAATGAGTATCAAATTAAGAGGTCAAGTGACCAAGAGGTCATCTTGACAGGCACTAGGAGTGGGAACATCTATTGTTTGAATTTTCTATGTTCAGATATAGACTTCCCTGTATGCCTAGTTGCAAATGAGAAAACCCCATACTGTGTCCAGTGACACAAGAGGCTAGCTCATCTGAATTATAAAACCATAGACAAGCTCTTTAATGAAGAGCTAGTTAGGAATGGTCCTAAGAAGAAGTGCTCAAAGGAGGGTATCTGCTCTGCATGCCAAAAGGGCAAACAGATCAAGACCTCCTTCAAGAGCATTGAGACCAAAGACTCAGTGAGGTGCTTATACCTCCTGCATATGAACTTGTTTGGCCCTATGTCAGTTCAAAGTCTAGGTAGGAAAGTCTACACCCTTGTGGTTATTGATGACTTTTCCAGATTTGCTTGGGTTTTCTTTCTTAGTAAGAAGTCTGAATCCCCTGAAGTCTTCAAGACATTTGTCATGCAAATTCAGAATTAATTTGACAGGACTGTGGTAAAAATCAGAAGTGACCATGAGACTGAATTTCAGTCTGAATGCATGACAAGGTTCTGTGAAGAGCATGAGATTCACCAAGAATTCTCCTCTCCCAGAACACTCCAGTAAAATGGGATTGTTGAGAGAGAATAGGACTCTCATAGAGGCTGGAAGGAGCTTGTTTAGTGACACATCTCTCCCAGAATACTTCTGGGCTGAGGCAGTTAATACTGCATGTCATGTTCTTAACACCAACTCTTTTTCTCTCTGTAAGATCCTTTTGTATCTGAGTTGTAAGCCTGTGTTATAAAGGCTGAGTTTGTAGGATCTGCTATAGATTTGAGTGGTAGGGCTTTGGCCTGAGTTGTAGGATCATCTGGATCTGAGTTGTAGGGTTGTCCTCCCAGCCTGAGTGGTAGGCCATTTTGGCCTAAGGTAGGTGGTAATCTTACCACTGAGTTGTAGGGCTCTGTGCCCGAGTTGTAAGTCTTGTAGGAGACTGGGTGGTCCTGCGGG
Source organism: Platanthera zijinensis (assembly GCA_039513925.1). Lineage (NCBI taxonomy): Eukaryota > Viridiplantae > Streptophyta > Magnoliopsida > Asparagales > Orchidaceae > Platanthera > Platanthera zijinensis. The sequence goes on along the minus strand of CM077089.1, from coordinate 114,671,815 downwards.
ATCGTATTGTAAGCTCTTAGGAGCCGAGATATTGGAGTAGTGCCTTGTCTGACACACTGTTAGAAAGGTGGGAGGGACAGTGGACGTACCCATAATCTGGGTAATCACTATAAACTGATGTGTCATTTGGGTGAATAACTTGAAAGCACTAGGAAGTAGATCACCTCTCACAGTCTAAAATTATAAAAGTTAAAAGACACTAAAAACCTAGAAACCTAGAACCCCCCCCCCCCCCTCTAGGTGGTTTAGCTACCCTTGCAAACAAAGACTTTCATTGATGACCCAACATAATAGACATAAACAAGCTTTCAGAACCAATTTCTAGAGATTTGGATCACCGCCAATAGATTCATGGAGATTAGATGAAGATTTCGTAAAAATATATCCTTGATCAAATACTTTCATTTTTTCATTTTTTTGGCATGCCAACCGCCACCGCAATCGCCCACCTACACTAAAACAACAAATTTACACAGATCGTGCAAAATAACCCAACATAATAAACATAAAACTCAATAGAATATCCCAACTATGGAACATATGACTCAATGTTAGATTTGGTCTCTTTCAACACAACTTCCAGCCTTAGATCATAGCCAACGAAAGATGAAGATGTTCAAGCTGCATGAGGCACTTCAATTGCACAAGGCCCCAAGGTGCACAAGGTGCACAAGCTGTATAAGACGCTCAAGTTGTTTAAGTTGCTCAAACTGTGCAAGCTAAACTATCGTACAAAAATATGCCCGTCAACAAAAATGGCAATCGCGTCCTGCTGGTCATAAACTGCCTTTCCCCTCGTGCCACTGACGATTTGGTCACAAGAACTGTATACATCATTTTTTATACTTAATAGTCGGAGTGTGGTCCCTCACCATCATTTTGTTATTAGCATCTCAAAAGTCAAGCTCTCTATTATAATATAACAAAGCATAGTGGATCTTTCCTCACGGTTTTTCCCTCATCTGTTTTTTAAAAATATAAAATAGTGTTGTCAACTTTATTATAAATTTGTGTACCCTAGTTGACTCCCGAGGTGGTGGAACTTGAAGCCTGAAAACCAGGTTGCTTTCAAGGAAACTATTATAGAATAACTAGTTGATGATTCTTATGTTGATTCTGGTATTATATGAGAAGTTATGTCTTTACAATTAAGGATAAATAGAAAGAACATTTGTGAAAGTCAAAAGGTTGTGCTCCTCCACATAATGAATCTTGGTGATATAAAAAGGTAGTGCAAGATAAAACAAGGGTAGAGAGGGATAGCTATGAAACATTCTACTCTTGTATGAATGATGAAAACTTGATAAAGTATAAAGTCATCAAGAAAGAAGCTAAAAAGGCAGCAAGTAAAACAAAATATGAAGTTTATGAAGACTTTTATAAGTGACTAGATACCAAATATGGAGAGCGTAATAAATATAAAATTGCTTAAAATTGCTCTCTCTAGAGAGAGCAAGATAAGAGATTTAAACCAAGGTAAATGCATAATGGTTGAAATAGATACGGTTTTGACGGATGATGTGGATATTATGGAGCAATGAAAAATATATTTTTATCAACTCTACAATGAAAAAAAGGCAATGAACTGAGCTTGGAATAGTTAAGTAAATCGGAGTAGTATATGCCCATAATTTTTTATCGTAAAATTCAAACATTAGAGGTAAATGATGTTTTGAAAAAGATGAAAAATGGAAGGTGATTGGGTCAGATGATGTCATATAAGTATGGAAATGCCTAGGAAAGGAACGAATTTTGGGACTTACAGATTTCTTTAATAAGATACTGAAGACAGAGTTTTGACCAATGAAGAGAAAGTGTTTTGGTACCTTTATATAAGAAGTGATATACAAAATTGTATCAATTACATAAGAATAAAATTAATGAATAATACCATAAAACTATAACAACGAGTAATGAGAGAGGAGTAACACGCGAGACTAACATTTTAGAGAATCAATTTGGATTTATGCCAGAGCGGTTGACCATGAAAGTTATATATCTCTTGAGGAGACTCATTGATCACAATCAGGAGAAGAGACCGTCCGGTCTCAGTGTCAACACACCAGCAGCAGGAAACGGAACCTAAAACAGAGCGAACAGAAAGGGGCGCAAGAACCCGCACGAACAAGCCACAAACAACGCGACCAGAAAAAATGGGAGGGAAGAAGCCGGAAGAAGGGAGGGAAAAAGAAACCGCACGGTTACAAAAGACAAACAGCAAACAAGACGGAGCAAACAATATGGAGCAAAAGACCGGTTTTCCTCTGATACCAAGTGAAAAATGAGAGAGAAAATGGACAAGAGGTAAATAAACTGCACATTTTATTGCTCCAAAAAGATGATCATTACATAGGTTTGTCCCCTTATTTAAAGAAAACGGGGGAGGTGAGAGAATACAATACACGATGTGGGACTAAATTTAAGCCGGGAGGCCTGTGCGATTTGACATATACAAACCGCACACTATACAAAATACAACAATACACCTTGCGGCCACTAGAGAAGACCGCCATAATCTATTGAAGACCGCCAGACTAACCGTCAGACCGCACCTGCGGGTTGCCACCAGACCGCAGTTGCGGTTAACCATCACTCTACTGCTGTGGCTTCAAGCAGACCGCTGCGGCTTACACCTAAACCACAGCTGCGACCTCCTGCCTGACCGTTGCAGATTAACTCCAGATCACTGATGTGGCTTCATACATACTGTTGCGGCTTCACCAGACCGTTGCGGCTTATATCTAGACCACTGCTGCGACCTCCTGCCAGTCTGCTGCGGCTTGACTTCAGATTACCGATGCGGCTTTCTACCATACCACTTCTGCGGCTAATCATCCAGACCGCTGCGGCTAACAACCGAGGCATTACTGCGGCCTTAAACCAGCCCGCTGGACAACCAACCCAATAGCCCGCTGTGCCAAACCGCCAGAAGGCCGACTGGACAGGCCCCGGCGGCTAGTTCGGCTAACCGCCCGAACTGAGTTCCAACAATTTGCATATGCTTTTTATCGATCTTGAGAAAACTTATGATTGGGTTCCAAGAGAGGTCTTGTGGAGAGTCTTAGAAAAGAAAGGTATAAATGTATCATACATTGACGTAATCAAAGATATGTATACAAATTTAGTGACGAGAATGTGGACATCTGGATGATTAACACATGAATTCCATTTCAACATGAATTCCATTTCAACATGAATTCCATTTCACTGTTGTCTTACATTAACGGTCTGCTTTTAGCCCTTATCTCTTTACCCTTATCTTAGATGAGCTCACCAGACATATCCAACAAGCAACACCTTGGTGTTTATTGTTTGCAAATGATATTGTTTTGGTTGTTGAGACGCGCGAGAGTATAAATGCGAAACTTGAATCTTGGCAACTCGTTTTAGAGAAAAGGGTTTTAGGTTGAGCAAGATAAAAACAGAGTATATTAAGCTTAAATTTAGTAATGCAAGAAGGACGGATAACTCCGTCAATAAGTTGAGTGGCCATGATATTTTCGCAATGAGCGCTGTAAATATTTGGGATCGATAGTTCATAAAGATGGATGTGTAGATAAAGATGGATGTGATATATTGAATCCAAGCAGGTTGGTTGAAGTGAAGAGGCGTGTCTGAGATCTTATGTGATTGTAGTACCATTAAAACTTTAATGCTGGTTTCATCGTATTGCAATTAGACCTGTGATGCTCTACGACTCTTTGGACAGTTAATTATTTACATGAGCAAAAAATGGAGTTACGGCGATGAGATTGCTTAGGTGGTTGTGTGGAGATATGAGACTGGATACAATTAGGAATGAATGTATTAGGGATAATATATGAGTGACACCAATTGTAGAGAAGATGTGAGATGCTCAATTAAGATGGTTCAGACACATACAAAGGAGATCAATAAACGTACCTGTTAGGCATTGTGAGAGTTTAGCTATTAGGCATGTTAAATGGGAGAGGGGTAGACCAAAAAAGACTTGTAATGAAACTATAAGGAAAAACATGATGCACTTAGGCATTAGTGAGATTATGACTAAAGATAGGGCGCAATGACGACAAATGATCCATATAGCCTCCCCCATTATGATGGGATAAAGACTTAGCGTTGTTTGTAGTTGACTCTCGAGGTAAGAGAACTCACTCTACCTATTCTTGGGAACATTAATCAAACCACAACTATTTTTTAACTTTGTGCCTTAATTGAATTAAACTCTTAGTTCCCCCACTGGCTCGGGTAATCATAGTTTACTGATGCACGAGTCTTTATTTTTTTACTATTTCTTCCTGCAAGATAAGGCAAAATATTCAAGCATATTCTAAAATATCAAATATGGTCATTTCCCACTGATAATTTAAATAAGAAATAGGAATCATGAACTAGAAAAGAAGTACAATGACGATGACACTAGAAATACTATGACATGAAATAATTAATGATTTTGGTTGCATATGTTGCATATATTTTTTTTGTAGATGTTGTAGTTCTAATCTAGGAGATATTTGTTGAAATGTGTGAGAAGCTTGATAATAATGTAAAACAAAGTTGCACATTATTACACAATTTTTTGCCTATGTCCGGTCTCAAGTCCGGATGAAAAATGGTGAGGGTTGTATTAGGTAGACGACTAGCGTAAAATTTAGTCACACTTATGAATATGGATCATTTGAGAAATTGTGCAAAAGCTAGGTTGTTCCCCTTAAGGAACGTGTCGCATGGCTCGAATGCGACGTCTTGGCAAGGACCGCTGCATTTCTAGGACTTGAGTGTAGTGTTAAATATACAAGAGTTCTCGTCGTATGGTCCGAATGCGGCGTCTTGGCAAGGACTGTTGCACCTTCAAGAGGACTTGGGTGTAGTGTTAAATAGGCAAAAGTCCTCACATATTTGACGTCCTAGAAAAGTATGTCGTAGGAATTGTGATTTGGAAGTTGGAATATAGGTACGCTAACGAGTAAAGCGATGGAAGTATTGGATACGATGATTAGGAGAAGGATAAATATTTTTTGGCTGCAAGAGACTAGATGGGTGGATGAGAAAGCTAAATTTTTAGATAATTCAGGTTTTAAATTATAGTACATTGGAAAAAATAAAACAATCAGTGAAGTAGGTATAGTACTTGAAAAGATGAAGTTGTTGGGGTAAGTAGAAAAGGTGATAGAATCTTAGCTCTTAAATTGGTCATAAGAAAGGAAACTATTAATGTGATCAGTGATTACGCGTCATAAGTAAGATTAAGTAAAGCTATTAAAGTGCAATTTTGGGAAAATTTAGATGATTTAGTAAGAGAAATCCTACAAATAGAGAAGATTTTCATAGGAGGAGACTTAAATTGACATATAGGGAAGAAAGCTGTAGATTACACGACCGTTCATGGAGGATATGGATATGGAGAAAGGGATAAAGAAGGACAAACTATTTTATACTTTGTCGTAGCACATGAGCTAATTGTATCAAATATGTTTTTCATAAAAAGGGAAGAACGTTTAATTACGTTTAAAAACGGACCAAATAAGTCACAAATTAATTTTTTATGACTCGCAAAATAGTTACAATGATTTGTAAAGATTGCAAAGTCATACCAGGAGAAAGTTTGACAACACAACATAGGTTAGTGGTGTTAGATGTACAAATTAAATATAATAAATTTAACATGAGAATAAAAATATTGGAAAAAATTCGATGGTGGAACTTGAAGATAGAAAAACAGGTTGCTTTGAAGATGACAGTTATTGAACAACTAGTTGATGACCCTTATGTTGATCCTAATGTCTCATGAGAAGTTATGTCTTCACATTTAAGGATAAGTGGAAAGAACGTAGTTGGAGTATCAAAAAATCGTGCCCCCCCCCCAATAAAGAGTCTTGGTTGTGGAAAGAGGATGTGCAAGACAAAGTGAGGGCAAAGAGGGACAACTATAAATCACTCTACGCTTGCAGGAATGATGAAAACTTAGCCAGATATAAAGTCGTCAAAAAAGAAGCTAAACAGACAGTAAGTAAAGCAAGAAGTCAAGCTTATGAAAATTTTATAAGCCACTAGATACCAAAGATGAAGAGCGTGATATATATAAAATTACTCGAGTTAGAGAAAGGAAGACGAGATTTAAGTCAAGTAAAATTCATAAAAGATGAGACAGATATAATTTTGATCGATGATGTGGATATTAAAGAGCGATGGAAAAGATACTTTTATCAACTCTATAATGAAATAAAGGACAATGAATTGAACTTGGAAGAGTTAAGTAAATCAGAGGAGTATAGAAACATAACATTTTATCGTAAAATCCAGGTATCAAAGGTAAAAGATGCTCTAAATAAGATGAAAAATGGAAAGGCAGTTGGGTCAGACGATATACTTATCGAAGTATGGAAATGTTTAGGAAATGAAGGAATTTTGTGCCTTATATTTTTTTCAATAAGATAATGAAGTCAAAGAGAATGTCAGACTAATGGAGAGAAAGTATTTTGGTACCTTTGTATAAGAATAAAGGAGATATACAAAATTGTGTTAATTACAGAGGAATTAAATTGATGAGTCATGTCATGAAACTACGAGAACGAGTAATAGAAAGAAGAGTAAGATGGGAGACTAACATCTCGGAGAATCAATTTGGATTCATGTCAGGGAGGTCGATATGGAAGTTATACATCTCTTGAGGAGACTCATTGACAACTATCGAGAAAGAAAACAAGATTTGCATATGTTGTTTATTGATCTTGAGAAGGCTTGTGATAGAGTTCCAAGAGAGATCTTATGGAGTCTTAGAAAAGAAAGGTGTAAATGTTTCATATATTGACATAATCAAAGATATGTATACAAATGCAGTGATAAGGGTGAGAACATCTGGAGAATTAACACAAAAATTTCCTATCACTGTTGACTTACATCAAGGTTCAGCTTTAAGCCCTTATCTCTTTACTCTTATCTTAGATGAGTTCACCAGACATATGCAACAAGAAATACCTTGGTGTTTATTGTTTGCAGATGATATCGTTTTGGTTGATGAGACACGCGAGGGGTGTTAACGTAAAACTTGAATCATGGCGAGATACTTTAGAAAAGAAGGGTTTTAGGTTGAGCAGGGCAAAGACGGAGTATATGGAGCTTAAATTTAGCAGTACAAGAAGGACAGATGACTTCGTTATTATGTTGGGTGAGCAAGATATTTCCCGTAGTGAGTGTTTTAAATATCTTAGATCGATAGTTAAAAAAGACGGAGGTATTGATAAAGATATGACACATAGAATCCAATCGGGTTGGTTGAGGTGGAGAGGCGCGTCAGGGATCTTATGTGATCGTAAAGTACCACTAAAACTTAAGGGCAAGTTTTACCGTACTGCAATTAGACCTGCGATGCTCTATGGTTCTGAGTGTTGGGCAGTGAATTGTGTACATGAGCAAAAAATGGGAGATGCGGGGATAAGAATGCTTAGGTGGATGTGTGGACACACGAGATATGATAAAATTAGGAATGAATTTATCAAGGATAAGACAGGAGTAGCACCAATTGCAAAGAAAATGCGAGAAGCTCGTCTAAGATGGTTTGGACACGTACAAAAGAGACCATTAGAGGCTCCTGTTTGGCGTTGCGAGATTCTAGTCACTAGGCATGTTGAACGAGGGAGGAGTAGACCAATAAAAACTTGGAATGAAATTATAAGGAAAGACATGATGTACTTGGGCATTAGTGAGATTATGACAAAAGATAGGGCATAATGGCGGCAAAGGATCCATATCGCCGACCCCACATAGTGGGATAAAAGGCTTGAATGTTGTGTTATTGATATATTTTTAAGTATTTTTGAAGATAAAGTGTAGCGTAGACACCGCGGATTTAAATATTTTGGATCTATTATACAGTGAAATAGAGCCTTAAATGATAATAAAGCATTATGCAATTAGAGGATCACATGAAAACTTAAAGTGAATTTTAAACATCGTAGTTATCTTTTCTATGTTGTATGGATCTATCTGTTAGGAAATAAAAATTTGTGGATAGTTAAACTGAACTTGATGAAAATGAGATTGGTAAGTTAGGTATGACAAAAATAAGAAGATAAATTATGAAATGATTATACTAGCTGGATGACTAGAGTGACATCTACTGGAAATTAGATAGTCTATAATTGACTTTAGATAGTTCGGATATGTATGAAGAATGATGAAAAATACACTCATTAGATTCTTAGAGAATACAATTATGTAGACCTAAGGAAAAATAGAAATAAATTGTTTAAAAAAGTTTGTGAAGAATATGTTTAACATCTTCAGGTTATATTTAGCAATAACCAGTGAAAAATGAGGATTTAGCAATAACCAGTGAAAGATGAGGATTCATAAAATGTTTTCATGATAGTTAAAATAAAGCTAATGATGATGATGATGATGATCAATGCTATCTCTCCTTTGCATTCTCTTTGATCAAAAGTTGTCTTTTTTCTCAAAGTTTATTGGCATGCATAGTGGTGCTCCTCACAGTGGGCTCTCATTTTCTATAGCAAACCACAGGAACATTGTAAGGGCTCCAGTTTTAATGCGAGAGTTATGGCTTCAGATGTGGCATGATATACATCCTGATGCAAAATCAAAGTTTGTTACTAAAGGTATTTCTTCGTTACATTTTCTTGGCTTCAGATGTGACGTATTAACAAACTATATTTACTATACCCTGTGTTTTAACTATCATCCGACAGGTTGGACAACTACAGGTTTTGACGGGAAAACAAATTTTTTTCTTGAAAAAATAGTGTCATTTAGTAACATATATGTGGGCATATCTGATTTTTTTTATATACTCATATACTGGTTAACACACGTGACGGGGTAAAATTAGGAATGAATGTATCAGAGATAAGACAGGAGTAGCACCAATTGCAGAGAAGATGCGAGAAGCTCGACTAAGATGGTTTGGAAACTTACAAAGGATACCATTAGAGGCACCTGTTAGGCTTTGTGAGAGTCTAGTCACTAGGCATGTTAAACGATGGAGGGGTAGACTAATAAAGACTTGGAATGAAACTATAAGGAAATATATGATGTACATAGACATTAGTGAGATTATGACAAAAGATAGGGCACAATGGAGACAAAGGATCCATAGAGCCGACCTCACTATAGTGGGATAAATGCTTGAGTGTTGTTGTTGTTACTCATATACTGGTACACAACTTTTGAAATTATTATTTACTATTTTATTTAATGCTATGTTAGCAGTATGTTATATATATGCTTAAATCATTTCTATTTATTTCATTATCTATGCTTTAATCAAAAGTATTATTAAGCTATTATTAATCAATTACATTTAACTTTTGAATCTTTTTTATTGATATAGATCTCACATATCTATTTGTATTTGTGTTGGATACTTGTTAGAAGTAGCTGTAGTGTGCTACTAATATTTTATTTTACATTCTCTTTGATTTATTTTGAGATATACACGAGCTTTTGCTTCTTAATTAATATTGTAATACTTTTTTTCTTTTAGAGCGGGCAAGTATACGTAATATATGCTAGAATTAAGCAATTACATGTATTACTCCTCTTATATAAGAGGTTATCTTAACATTAATAATTTAACTGCATATTTCGGTTCACGTTAATATTGTATACATAATATATGTTAGAATTAAGCAATTACATGTATTACTCCTCTTATATAAGAGGTTATCTTCACATTAATAATTTAACTGCATATTTCAGCGTGACCTAAACCTCCCGTTCCCATTCGATCCTCTCTTGCCCCTTGTCGGCCGAATCCCGCTCCTCGCCCGCCTCCTCCCTCCCGGTGTCGTCCAAATAAAGGCCCTACTGCTCGTTTCTCTATCTGTAGCGTCGATCGGCTCCCACAACTCTCCCCATTGGTCGGTCGGCACTGGCTGACAGGATGGCCTCTCTGACGAATTTTCGCCAGTCCAATTGAGTCCAAATTTTGGGGAAAGTTTCACTTTGACCTTCTTATTGTCATACTGATTTTTTTTTACAAGATTCCAACGGTTGGATGCTTCCCATAATGAGATTTTTTTTTTATTCAAGAGGTTGAAGATTTATAATGATGCCTTATCTCACTTCCACTCTTTGAATACGTATTCTCTGTTGCTCTTTGCCATTGTCTTAGAGGAGTTTTGTTGAAGTTTTTTTGTTGTACATGATTGATTTTGGTAGCTCCATGACTACCACTGGATCTTCTCAAGCTGGTCAGGATCTCAACTTCTCTCAGATCTAAATGATCCGACCGGATGACACTAAATATTTTGCATGGCCTTGCCTTACTACTCTAGCCTTAAAGAGTCGGCGTCTCTTTGGCTATATCAGTGGCATCATCAGCGTTCCAACCAAGAACTCTGCAACTTGGTATCAATGTAAGTCAGAAAACTCCTTTGTCATGTCATGGCGCACGAATTCCAAGCAAGAATTCATTGCTCGGAATTACCTTTTTTTGGACACTACTGCTGACAAATGGTAACGTGTTGAGTCTGCCTATTCCTGCAAGGGGAATGTGACTCAGATTTACCTACTACATCGCTAGATTTTTCTTCTCCATCAGGGTGATCTCCCTCCCTCTGCATATTATCTTGAGTTTATTCAATTTTATCAAGCGCACAACCACTTTGACTTTCTTGTCATGGTCTGTACTGCGGATGAGTTCTTGCTGAGGGCTCACGAGGATCATAATCGGATATTTTGTATGGGCTACACAAAGATTTTGATCTGATTCTTGTCTAGATTTTGGGATGTATCCATATTCCTTCGCTTACTGAAGTCTACAAAATTGTACAACAGGAGGTTGGCCGTAGACAGTGTGACGCACTCATTTTTGGTATGCAATATTAATTACGAATAGATATAAATAATCAATTATATGCTGATGTGTAATTCAATTTATTTCAGGTAATGTCCCCGATGATGAAAAGAGAATTAAGCCATATTGAATCGACGTCGCCATGAGCTATGAATCGGCGTCGCCATGAGCTGTGATTCGGCGGCGTGCGAGTTTTATGAAAATGATGTTATGTTAGTAAGTTATTGTATATATGGTGTGTATACTATATGTTGTTATGATGGATAGGGATGGTGCATAATATTGGGCTATGCTGGAATGACTTGTGTTGTTATAAATGTTGTTATGGCTGGCTGGTTAAATCTGGAATAGTATTTGGGCTGGCTGGTTGTATTTGGGCTGGCTACACCGGTTTTGATTGCATTTGTTATTATTAATATTAAACCCTGGCCTTCAGCGGTGGTCTTTTGTCCTGCTCCACGGGATAAATCCCGATTCCCTGTTCATTTCTAACATTTTCGTTCTTTCTCTGCTGCCTGGCGAAACGCGAGAGCTAGGGTTGTGGCAATTCCTTCTTTCCGTCGCCTGGTATGGTGAAATTTTACACTCCTTTCTCTTCTTCTCCTAGTACGAACCCTAAACGCCTACGCTTCAGTTGATTTTAGGACTTTTGGGAGTCGATTGATCTCGGTGGAAGAACACTCTTGTGTTTGGACTCAGGTACTTCTTCTCGTTTATGTTTTCTCTTCTTGGAAGCTGGATCTTTGCTTTGCTGGATGTCGCTTGGTGGTACGGCAATTAACATGTTTGTGTTGCCCTAAGGGCCGGCTGTGCCCTAGTTGAGTTGCTGTGTTTTATGTTAGTTTTGACCGGTTATGGGACTTTATTTTGGGCTGATACTGTTGGCTGCTTTTGACCTAAGAGCCGGCTAGTGTAGCTACTTGTTTCGCTTATTGGCCGGCTGACTTTGTGTTGATTTAGGCTATTTTGGTATGTTATTTTGCTTAGTGTAGCTTTGGCTTGAATGCGTCGGGTCGCTAGGTGGGATGCAACCTCGTAAAATAACAGGTTATAGCTTTATAAACATAGTATATATGTGCAGATATTGCGAAGGATGGCATCTCCAAGTAGACGCGACGTCTATTCGAGACGAGGCAAGGAAAAAGAACGAGCCACTGTGAGCAATTCTCTTTTTCTTTTTATATGCTTTACATAAATGTTTTACAGCTATATTGAAACCACATGTTATATATGCTATGAATGGCCTCGTATAGAGGCAATCAAGCAAGAAATTGTTTCTGAGGGGACCAATTAAAATAAAGAACTCATCAATAAGAACAACTATGTGTCGACACACGGAACTAGGAAGGGTAATATAAAGGGAACCATATTGATATTGTGTACTGAATTACCGAACCAGTCGAGCCGAAAGGCATAAACGCGTGTTGTACGTACTGGTTTGGAGACTGATGACCCCAAAAGGGGTCGGGCCCAATACTGAAAATGAAATACTGAGACGGATACAGAATTCACTTTTATTACCCTTCTAGCTCCGAAATGAAAAGTGAAATTATTGTCCATTGTTTACATATGGAATTAGTGTTCATTCGGATGGCATACTGGTATATGAAACGACTGAAATATGGATTTTAGAAATGTGCTACATGGTTTCATGAATGATAATAGCTTATGTAAATAGTCAAATGAACCTGTTATAAAATTGCTTATTTAACTAACTGTTTCTTGTATTGTTTTATACAACTGTATAGTAGATTAAAGAGGGAATTTTCACTTAGCCTTTATACAAGACTAATGGTTGTAAATTTTATATTTTTAGGAACCGGAAAGCTACCGACCAATCATCAGTAGGGCTCAGGTTGGAATTTACTGTTTATTTCCTTTTGATTCTTGTTGTATAGTATAGAATGCTATATAATAGAAGTTTTTAATACTTACTCGTTATGAATTGCATATGAAGATTTCCGTTGTACCTGTTTATATATGCATATGATGATATTGTTAATTGTGGCGGACAGAAGGGCCGTTACAATTTAGTGGTATCAGAGCCAGGTTTTCAATTGAACCCTGGCCATAACGAGTAGGTATTATAGTCAGTAATTACACCAAGTGTAATTGACATGGATACTTACATTGATGGAATTTGCTCAGGAAGCCCAAGAGGCAATATCTGAGGGTACTGCATCGGTGCAGGCTCAGCAAGAGCTGCCACAAACGATACCTTCTCGGGAAGAGCAACAGACTTCACCGCAGCTCATAGATCTGACAAGGATGTTAGCGGAGGCTATCAAATTGGTTCGAGAAACGCCCCCTCCAGCAGCACCAGAAGTGGCAGGACCGTTACAGCAGAGGCATTTAGATGTCGATTTGAAACAATTCCTGGAGTTGAAGCCACCAGTGTTTCGGGGGGGGTTATCGCCATTGGAAACAGAGGATTGGATTTCACGCATTGAGACAATACTGGAAGTCATGCTTTGCCCAGATGAACGTAAAGTGGGTTTGGTCACGTTTTTATTGGAAGGAGAAGCGAAGCGATGGTGGCTGAATGTGCGTGGCAGACTGGCGGGCCGCGGACAAGCAAGTATTCTATGGGCCACTTTCATTCAGGCCTTTACTAATTGGTTCGTCCCTGAATCAGAAAAGAAGTTGTTGCAGGATAAGTTTTTGCGTTTAGTACAAGGTTCTCGATCGGTTTTGGAATATGAAACAGAATTCGCCAATTTAGCGTTTTATGCAGAGGCATTCGTGCCTAATGAGAAAGAAAGATGTCGACGCTTCCAGGAAGGACTGCGAGATACTATCCGTTCAATTTTGATACCGATGGAGATCACAGATTATGGGGCTTTGGTGCAAAAAGCCCGGTTGATGGAAATTGATGCGGAGAAAACGCAGAGGCGGAGGGACTTTGCGAAGAAAAGGACGACGTGGTCATCCTCCAGCAAGGAGTCCTCGAGTAAGACAAGCACATCAGGGAAGTCCAGTGATTCAGGAAAGCGGCCACGTCCCATTGAGAGTAGTGGCAGTGCTTCAGTAGTTGAGCAAAGATGTGGCAAGTGTGGCAAAAGCCACAAGGGGCAGTGTCTCGTGGGGAGTAATGTTTGCTACTTGTGTCGTCAGCCTGGGCATCGACAAAGGGAGTGCCCTCGTAACCGAGAAGGACAAAGAGCAGCACAGCCGTTTCCAGTGCCCCAAGGCCAGAGGTTATATCAGATGGGCCGTGCATCGGAGGGGGAGTACGCAGCCTCAACTTCCACTGCAACTCCCGCAGGATTATATAACGAAGAACGTCGAGTGCAGCCGCGGGTATTCAACCTTAGTCAGCAAGAGGCGAAGGCGGATGACACCGTTGTGACAGGTATCATTCCTATCGGTAACTATTTAGTTAAATTGTTATTTGATACTGGGGCAAGCCATTCGTTTATTTCGGCAACGATATTGAATGCAATTGCGGCCAAACCATACTGGGTACAAGAGATTTTGCACGTTACGTTACCAAATAACCAGATACTCCCAACACAGCAACGAGTAAGCATTACGTTTGCCCTGAATGATAAGCCCTTTACAACAGACTTCGTGGTTCTTCCTTTGACCGAGTTTGATATTATTTTGGGCATGGACTGGTTAACCCAAAATGAAGCAGTCATTAACTGTAAGAACAAAGAAGTATCAGTAAAGTGTGCAGATCAAAGCAGAATTACGTACCGAGGATTTGGTGAAGTGTCGAAAATGCTAATTTCTGCAATGAAAGCACTTTCACAAATTCGAAAGGGAAGTGAAGCTATTCTGGTCATGGTGAAAGGACCTCCAGAAGAAAAGAAAGACATTACGACAATTCCCGTCGTATGTGAATTTCAAGAGCTATTTCCGGAAGAGTTAGCCGGACTCCCTCCAAAGAGGGAAATCGAATTTGAAATCAACCTCGAGCAAGGGGCTAGACCTATGGCAAAGTCACCATATCGAATGGCGCCAAAGGAATTGGCAGAGTTGAGAGTTCAGGTACAAGAATTAATTGATAAAAATTTTATTCGCCCGAGTTCCTCCCCGTGGGGTGCCCCCGTGTTGTTTGTAAAGAAGAAAGAGGGAGCGTTACGCCTATGCGTAGATTATCGGGAACTCAATAAATTGACTGTGAAAAATAAATATCCTCTCCCTCGTATAGAGGATTTATTCGACCAACTTGTCAATGTCAAAGTGTTCTCTAAGTTGGATTTGCGATCTGGTTATCACCAGCTAAGGATAAAAGAAGAAGATATTTTCAAAACTGCGTTCAGTACCAGATATGGTCATTATGAGTTTATGGTTATGCCGTTTGGACTAACGAATGCACCAGCAGCATTTATGGATTTGATGAATCGGGTCTTTAAGGACTATTTGGACCGATTCGTGATTGTGTTCATCGATGATATACTGATTTACTCCCCGTTAGAAGACGAACATGCTTGGCATCTGCGATTGGCCTTGCAAACATTGAAAGAACATCAATTGTATGCCAAATTTACAAAATGTGAATTTTGGCTGAGAAAAGTATCTTTCCTCGGACACGTGATATCCGAGCAGGGTTTGGCTGTCGACCCCACAAAGATTGAGTCTATCCTCAATTGGTCCCAACCAACATCAGTGACGGAAGTGCGGAGTTTCCTGGGTTTAGCAGGATATTATCGACGTTTTGTAAAAGATTTTTCAAAGATCTCCTTACCGTTAACCCAACTAACCAGGAAAAATATATCGTTTCAGTGGTCAGTTGACTGCCAGTCGGCATTTGACATCTTAAAAGAAAAACTGACTACAGCTCCGATTTTAACCATGCCGTCCGGTACGGAAGGATTTCAAATTTACAGTGATGCGTCGTACAAAGGATTGGGCTGCGTATTGATGCAATACGGAAAAGTGATTGTGTATGCTTCCCGACAGTTGAAAGATGCGGAGAAGAATTACCCAGTCCATGATTTAGAACTGGCTGCAGTAATTTTTGCTCTGAAGATGTGGCGACATTATTTATACGGCGTACACTGCGAAGTTTTTACTGATCATAAAAACTTAAAATATATTTTTACCCAGAAGGAATTGAACCTTCGACAGCGTCGTTGGTTAGAATTTATCAAGGATTATGATGTTGATATGCAATACCACCCTGGCAAAGCGAATGTGGTTGCTGATGCCTTAAGTCGTAAAAATACAGTTGGATTATCTATTTTGTCTGGTTATGCAGCACAATTAGTGTATGAGTTGGAAAAGATGCAGATCACTCCACTTGTTACACCGGAAAGTAAGCGAGCACAGCTATCGCAATTACAAATCAGAAATACATTGAAAGATAGAATTAAAAGAGCTTTGCCAAAAGATCCGTTTCTGGTTGAATTGCAAGAAAAAGTAAAGAAAGGGGAAACTGGCGAATTTAAGGAACAGAATGGGTTATTACTGATGAACGGACGATTGTGTGTCCCAAATATCAACAACTTACGAAAAGATATCTTATATGAGGCACATAATACCCCGTATTCCATTCACCCAGGAAGAACAAAAATGTATCACGACCTAAAGGAGGATTTCTGGTGGCCTGGTATGAAAAAGGATATAATAGCGTATATTCTGTCTTGTCACATATGTCAATTGGTGAAAGCAGAACACCAGAAACCTGGAGGATATTTGCATTCCCTACCAATACCAGAATGGAAGTGGGAAGACATTGCGATGGATTTTGTTTTTGGTCTACCTCGCAGTAAATTGGGGCATGATGGTATTTGGGTAATTATTGATCGCTTAACGAAAAGCGCACATTTTATCCCAGTGCGACAGGATGGACCGCCTGAAAAGTTGAATGATCTGTACATAGATGTTATTGTAAAGTTACATGGGATTCCTCGATCTATTATATCTGACCGCGACGGTCGCTTCACGTCAGGAAACTGGAGATACATTCACAAACGTCTAGGGACAAAGTTATTATTCAGTACAGCATTCCATCCCCAAACAGATGGGCAGTCGGAGCGAACAATCCAGTTTTTAGAAGACTTATTGCGTATGGTTGTATTGGATTTAAAAGGCTCATGGGAAAAATATTTGACATTGGTAGAATTTGCGTACAATAATAGCTACCAATCGTCTATCCAGATGGCACCTTTTGAGGCATTGTACGGCCGGCATTGTCGAACACCGTTAAGTTGGGCTGAAGAAGGTGAACGAACATTGTATAATCGAGAGAAAATTGATAAATGGCATGAAAAAGTAAAACTGATACAGGAAAGAATGAAGATAGCTCAAGACCGGCAACAGAAATACTATAATGCCCGTCATCGCCTTGTGCAATTTCAAGTCGGCGACCAAGTATGTTTGAAAATCAGACCATTCAAAGGAGTTACACGTTTCCGACGACTTGGAAAGTTGAGTCCGCGTTATGTCGGACCTTTTTCAGTCATTGAACGGGTAGGCGATGTTGCCTACCGCCTGGAGCTACCAGTGGAACTACAGAGACTGCATCATGTATTTCATGTGTCGGCATTACGAAAATATATTCGTGACCCGGAAACAATTGTTTCAGCCACAAATTTACAAATTGAACCAGACCTCTCTAGCCCGACGGAACCGCATCAAATTATAGCTCGGCAAAGCAAACAGTTACGAAATCGTGACGTGAATTTTGTGCTTGTTTGGTGGAAGGGTCACCCTAGGCACGAAGCAACTTGGGAACGTGAGGATGCAATGCGAAATCTATTTCCTGTCGTGTTTGATAGTATGGAAGAATGATTTTCGAGGACGAAAAATTTTAAGGAGGGGAGAATTGTGACGCACTCATTTTTGGTATGCAATATTAATTACGAATAGATATAAATAATCAATTATATGCTGATGTGTAATTCAATTTATTTCAGGTAATGTCCCCGATGATGAAAAGAGAATCAAGCCATATTGAATCGACGTCGCCATGAGCTATGAATCGGCGTCGCCATGAGCTGTGATTCGGCGGCGTGCGAGTTTTATGAAAATGATGTTATGTTAGTAAGTTACTGTATATATGGTGTGTATACTATATGTTGTTATGATGGATAGGGATGGTGCATAATATTGGGCTATGCTGGAATGACTTGTGTTGTTATAAATGTTGTTATGGCTGGCTGGTTAAATCTGGAATAGTATTTGGGCTGGCTGGTTGTATTTGGGCTGGCTACACCGGTTTTGATTGCATTTGTTATTATTAATATTAAACCCTGGCCTTCAGCGGTGGTCTTTTGTCCTGCTCCACGGGATAAATCCCGATTCCCTGTTCATTTCTAACATTTTCGTTCTTTCTCTGCTGCCTGGCGAAACGCGAGAGCTAGGGTTGTGGCGATTCCTTCTTTCCGTCGCCTGGTATGGTGAAATTTTACACTCCTTTCTCTTCTTCTCCTAGTACGAACCCTAAACGCCTACGCTTCAGTTGATTTTAGGACTTTTGGGAGTCGATTGATCTCGGTGGAAGAACACTCTTGCGTTTGGACTCAGGTACTTCTTCTCGTTTATGTTTTCTCTTCTTGGAAGCTGGATCTTTGCTTTGTTGGATGTCGCTTGGTGGTACGGCAATTAACATGTTTGTGTTGCCCTAAGGGCCGGCTGTGCCCTAGTTGAGTTGCTGTGTTTTATGTTAGTTTTGACCGGTTATGGGACTTTATTTTGGGCTGATACTGTTGGCTGTTTTTGACCTAAGAGCCGGCTAGTGTAGCTACTTGTTTCGCTTATTGGCCGGCTGACTTTGTGTTGATTTGGGCTATTTTGGTATGTTATTTTGCTTAGTGTAGCTTTGGCTTGAATGCGTCGGGTCGCTAGGTGGGATGCAACCTCGTAAAATAACAGGTTATAGATTTATAAACATAGTATATATGTGCAGATATTGCGAAGGATGACATCTCCAAGTAGACGCGACGTCTATTCGAGACGAGGCAAGGAAAAAGAACGAGCCACTGTGAGCAATTCTCTTTTTCTTTTTATATGCTTTACATAAATGTTTTACAGCTATATTGAAACCACATGTTATATATGCTATGAATGGCCTCGTATAGAGGCAATCAAGCAAGAAATTGTTTCTGAGGGGACCAATTAAAATAAAAAACTCATCAATAAGAACAACTATGTGTCGACACACGGAACTAGGAAGGGTAATATAAAGGGAACCATATTGATATTGTGTACTGAATTACCGAACCAGTCGAGCCGAAAGGCATAAACGCGTGTTGTACGTACTGGTTTGGAGACTGATGACCCCAAAAGGGGTCGGGCCCAATACTGAAAATGAAATACTGAGACGGATACAGAATTCACTTTTATTACCCTTCTAGCTCCGAAATGAAAAGTGAAATTATTGTCCATTGTTTACATATGGAATTAGTGTTCATTCGGATGGCATACTGGTATATGAAACGACTGAAATATGGATTTTAGAAATGTGGTACATGGTTTCATGAATGATAATAGCTTATGTAAATAGTCAAATGAACCTGTTATAAAATTGCTTATTTAACTAATTGTTTCTTGTACTGTTTTATACAACTGTATAGTAGATTAAAGAGGGAATTTTCACTTAGCCTTTATACAAGACTAATGGTTGTAAATTTTATATTTTTAGGAACCGGAAAGCTACCGACCAATCATCAGTAGGGCTCAGGTTGGAATTTACTGTTTATTTCCTTTCGATTCTTGTTGTATAGTATAGAATGCTATATAATAGAAGTTTTTAATACTTACTCGTTATGAATTGCATATGAAGATTTCCGCTGTACCTGTTTATATATGCATATGATGATATTGTTAATTGTGGCGGACAGAAGGGCCGTTACAGACAGTCTTGTAACACCACCACTATTACAGAGGAATCAATAGTATTGTCTCACCAGCCCAATATTGGTGGTCATATTCCTCATGTTTTCAAGCCTAAACCTTTGGATAAGGTTCCCCTTCTGATTTTTGTGAGAAGCCTCGTCATACTCGGGATATGTGCTTCGGCATACATGGATTTCCTCCTCCCGGGGGTGGATTGGCATCACATTGTGGTCGCGGTCGTGGTAGAACACCATGGCGAACCAATCACTCTGCTCATCTGACTGAGATTTCGGAGAGCATTTCACCTGTATTTTTTGCCCTACTCCTCAGACGTCCTCCTTTGCTGAAGAGATGCAAATCCTTCGTCGATTGATGCACAACCTTACTACTAAGACTGTTACCAATCACTCGATATGCAGAGTCTTCCCTCTTGTGAATAGAAAGACCTAAAAGAAGAGAAAAAAGAAAAATGAAGTTGACTATTTGCAGAATGGGTGTTGATTACCCAAGAAATCCCTGGGAAAAAATAAAAGATATCTCGGTAACGAAAACCATAGGAGGCTTTATTGGCCTAATTAAGAGAATCTAAAAAGAGAAATGCCCACGGAGCGGTGCTAGTGAAGGCCTACGTTCTAAGAATAGGAAAAAGTAGGATTTGCGGCTGAACCACCTCGTCTACTAAGAATTCCATTTTCTTTTCTCTATTCTCTTAAACGAAGGTCTTCGTGCTTGGATGGCGGCTTCATGAAAACCCGTGGGATTCCCAGAGCCACCGCCATTGATCGCCCCGACCGCAGCTTTGTTTCACAAGCACACCCTTTCTTTTACCAATTCACCTACTCCGAACCTATCGGCTCACCCCCTTTGGAGGAGACCTTCGTCTCCCATTCAGATAAAGATGAAAGACTGCATGGGCTTTAGCACTCGACTGAATAGGAAACCTGTCGGTTGCCGATGATAGGTCATAAGAAAACATTTCTCCTTCAACTTATGAATTGGTTGAAGTTGGTTTGATCCCAGTATACTAAGAAAGACTGTACGTAATTTTTCTCTTTTGGATCCGCTTCAAGATATTACGATGAATCAAAGAATCTCAACATCCTCTTCCCTTACGGACACAGGTACCCTAAGTGCCCACTACTACTAATCATCCTGCTAATCATTGGATTAGGCTCCGGATCCACTGATCACATGACTGGATTAGCTTCAGGTTTTGTGTTCTATTCACCTCTTTCTATAAGAGATAAAGAGAGCATTGTTGATTACTCCTCCATTAGTGGAAAAGGATTCAT
The DNA here is from genome assembly GCA_039513925.1 of Platanthera zijinensis. Taxonomy (NCBI): domain Eukaryota; kingdom Viridiplantae; phylum Streptophyta; class Magnoliopsida; order Asparagales; family Orchidaceae; genus Platanthera; species Platanthera zijinensis. Next base: position 114,650,941 of record CM077089.1, on the reverse strand, counting down.
CCCTTGTTCTTCCCTCACTTTATCTTATGTGCTTCATGTTCCCGCTTTTACCCGTAGTTTGATTTATGTTACTCATTAGACTAATTATCTTTAATGCTCAGTTACTTTCTTTCCTTCTCATTATGTTTTTAGAATCTAAAGATGAGAAAGGTGACTGACTCTGGTAGTATGCAGTATGGCCTGTATGTGTTTGACTCTTCTTGTGGGTCTCCATCTCTACAAGCTTTCCTTACTTCGTAGACATCCACCTCGCTCACCTGGCACCGTCAGCTTGCCCATCCCTCTGTTGCTACTATGCAACTTTATTTCCTATTTTTTTGTCTATGTTTTAAAATTTTTGTTCGTAAAATATGCGTTGTTACCAAATATTATCGTATTCCTATTAATCATATTTCTTTATCGAGTATTACTCCATTTTATATAATTCATACTGATGTTTGGGGTCCCTATCCCGTTGCCTCAAATTCTGGATGTCATTGGCTTATTTCTTTTATTGGCTGATTTTTTTTTGCACCAGTTAGGTCTTATTTGATGAAATATAATAATGAAATATTTTCTATTTTCAAACATTTCATAAAATGGTTTCTACTTAATTTTCTGCTATTATCAAGTACTTACGTAGTGATAATGGTTAGGAGTATATCAACTCCTACTTTGAACATTACCTTGCTAATCATGACATTCTCCACCAAACATCTCACTCCCATCTCATAGTGGGGTCGCTGAGCAAAAAAATCGTCACCTCTTAGACGCTACTTGGTGTTTACTATTCACTATGAACCTTCCTAAATTTTATTAGGGTGATGTTACTCTCACGACTGCTTACCTTATCAACCACTTGCCATCTCAGGTATGTTGAACATCAAACCCCTCTTATCACCTTAGGAGTTACCCCGACCTCTCTCCAACCAAAAACTTTTTGACATGTGCGCTTCGCTCGCATAAACTCTTCGGGTCGGTCTAAACTTGAATCTTGTGCTCTCAAGTGTATATTCCTTGAATGTTCTCTTACTCAAAATGGGTATAAATGTTATCATCCCCTGACTAAACGGAGGATCTTTGTCACAATGGGTATTTACATTCCGTGAATCCGAGCTTTATTATGTGACCTCGCCTATGAGAAAAGGAACTCTCCTACTATATCCTTACTGATCCCTCCCTGTAATCCATTCCTCCACATACATTGACTCATGACGAGACTCCCAATCAGGGGGAGCCTCCTTGTAAAGAACATGAATTACAGACGTATACAAAAAGAGTAAAAGTACTAACACACATGCTCATCCCACGCTACCAACCTCAGTGCCACCACTATTGGTCGATTCCTCTAAACTTCGATTGCCCCTACGTAAAGGTATCATATCATACACCCAACATCTATTGTCTCATTACGCTTCTTATGATACTCTATCTCCTTCATATAGAGCCTTTGTTTCTTCTTTTGTGTTTGTCCTTATTCCATGCACATGACAGGAGGTTCTTGGGCATCAAAAGTGAAAAGAGACAATGATTGAGAAAATGACTTCTCTGGAAAAAAATTATACATGATATTTAACACACCTCCCACACAGAAAGAATACCATTGGTTCTAAGTGGGTGTTTACTGTGAAACAGAACTTTGAAGGTTTGGTTGAATGTTTGAAAGCGAGGTTGTTGGCAAGGGAATATACTCAAACCCTAGGGATCGATTATCATGAAACATTTGCATGTTACAAAATGAATTCTATACGAGTCTTGTTATCGTGTGTTGCATGCAAGACATGAGATCTTACTCAATTGGATGTGAAGAATGCATTCCTTCATGGAAATTTAGAAGAAAAGATATATATGTCTCTCGCCCTGGTTTTTCTCCTTCCGGTTTTGAAGGGTAAGTGTGCAAACTAAAAAAGGCTCTCTACGACCTGAAGCAATCACTGAGGGCCTGTTTTGGTCATTTTCACAACGTCGTGATCTCTTTCAGATACAGACAAAGTCACGCCGACCATACATTGATTTTAAAACAGAGGGATTATATGTTAACGGCCCCCACTGTCATGTTGATGTCATCGTCATAACAGGAGATGATGTTGAATAAGTGAAAGTTTTACAGGGGAATTTGGCAAAGGAGTTTGAAGTGAAAGATGTGAGAAAAATTAAATATTTTTTAGGGATTGAAGTTGCTAGATCAAAACTGGGTATTTTCATCTCTCAGAGAAAATATATGAATTCGGTATGATTGGGTGTAGATTGGGTGTAGACTTGCTGGTACTCCTATGGAGGTCAACAACAACTTTAGAAGGGATGGTGAGGATCCTATAGAAGATGTTATTGGTTACCAAGGACTTGTTAGACAGCTAATCTATCTTTCCCATACTCTTCCTGGAATAGCTTATGTTGTTGGGGTCTCTATCCAATATATGAATTCCCCAAAGACGTGATATCTCGATGTTGCTCATTGGATCTTTAGGTATTTGAAGACCTCATCGGGAAGAGGGATCCTCTTCACCCCCCAATATAGAATTAAAAATTGAAGTTTACACTGACGCAGATTAGGCAGGATCTGTAGAAGGCAGATGTTCTACATCTGGTTATTGCTTGTTTGTTGGTGGGAACCTGGTTACTTAGAGAATTAAAACACATGTTTCCTCAAGGTTTAGTGCAGAATCAGAATTTAGAGCTACGACACATGTCATATGTGAGGGAGTGTGGTTACGCCCCCTTTTGTATGATCTGGGATTAAATGAGGATATTCATGTCTGGTTGTATTGTGATAACAATGTTGCAATTAATATTGCTAACAACCCTGTTCGACACAATCACACCAAACACATTGAAGTGGATGGACAATTAATCAAGAAGAATATTGAGAAAAATATTATTTGTATTCCATTTGTTCCTTCAGAGGGTCAATTAGTTGATATTCTTACCAAGAGTCTAGGTGAAGAAAGACGTCGCTAGGGTTGTCATACATTGTCGAGTTTGCCAAACTGCGAAGGGGACTCGTCAGCCCACAGGGCTACACACTCCGCTACCCGTCCCTGAGCGACCCTGGTCTGACATTAGTATGGACTTCATTCTCGGGCTCCCTCGCACTCTGAGCAAGCTCAATTCGATATTTGTTGTTGTGGATCTTTTTTCTAAGATGGTCCATTTTATCCCTTGCCGGAAGACCGCTGACACCTCCCACATAGCGACATTATTCTTTAGAGAAGTGTTTGAGTATCTTGGTCTCCCCACTTCCATAGTCTTTGGTCGTGTCGTGCGTTTCGTGAGTTATTTCTGGAAGACCTTATGGAAGAAGACCAGTAACACCCTGATGTTTTCCTCCGCCTACCACTCGCAGACAGATGGACAAACTGAGGTGGTTAACCGTAGCCTTGGGACACTTCTTCTTTGCCTCGATAGGGATAGTCCGACTACCTGGGTTTTTGTTCTCCCTATAGCCGAGTTTGCATATAATAGTTCTATCAATAGGACCACAAGTTTGAGTCTGTTCCACATTATGCTAAGATACGAGCCTAGCAAACCTATTGACCTAGTGGATATTCCCATAGGGGGCAGACTCAGTGAGTCAGCAGAGTCCTTCATACAACATGTGTATGCATTACACGAGTTGGTCCGAAAAAATGCTAGTAATGAATATTATAAAGATCAAGTAGACCTGTATAGGTGAGAAGAAATCTTTGAGGCAGGGGAACAAGTATTGGTTCGCATTTGATCTGAGAGGGTCCGGTAAGGACCATCAAAGAAATTAAGCGCACGCAGAATTGTCCTCTATACAGTTGTACGACAGATTGGTATGAACGCATATGAGATAGACATCCCTCATGGTATGGGCATCAGTCGAGTATTCAACATAGTGGATCTGACTCCTTACTACGAGGAGTGTGTGTATGTGGACCCTTCTTCCACACCTCTACCTGAGCCTTCATCTCCCATAGCCCCTCTGCATGAGCCTTCACCTCCTATTTCTTCTACCAGTTCATCTCTACTTCCACCCGCGGAGTCGCACCTTGAGGATCTCTTTGCACGATGGACGGTTCCACTGACACAGCAATTGTAACATCCATAGTTTTGACGCGAAATTTAATTTTAATTGTAGGGTCGAGTCGTGACGGATTTTGATCGAGCCAGCGCGTCGTCGAGGTATAATATTAGTGTGGTCAAAAGGTCGTATTCGTTAATTTGTGATTTATGTTAGTCATATTTATAGTGTAACACATTTCTTTTTAGTAACGTTGCGCGGCGAAATGGTTTATGTTCAAAGGCGTTAGTATAGAATGGGTTGCGTTTAGCAAAATTTATCATTTTGAGTAAATGGGGTGCCAATAGCAGTTTTCACCCCCTCTCCTCATGCGGTTACAATTAAAACCGCATACCCGATAGTTCAATAACCCGCACGCCTCTCATTCTCACGGGAAATTGCCGCAAACCGCAAGACGATTCTCCCGTTACGCTCCTTTTCGCAAAGCCGCAGCCCGACGGACGCCTTCCGCGAGTCCGACGCCTCCCGCAGCCCTTTCCGCCGGCCGATTCCCCCTCCAGAAATCAACGCCGACTTCTCCTCCTTCCTCTACGGGCACTGGTGGGTGTTCTTCTTCCTTCCTTGGCCGTGGAAGAACCGATTTTAAACCCTAACCGGTGAAAGTTGAACGTTTGGTTCCGGTAAGTTCGATTTCTCTCTTGCGTCTATTCCTTCATGGAAATCCTTTGATTTGGAAGTTATTTTAAACTAGGTTTTCATCCTATTGTCCTAATTAGGTTTTGGAGTACGGAATCCACCGCGCAATTGGAGTTGGGCGCATTGAGAGTCTCAATCACTCCCTAGCAGTCGGATTTCCTTGGGAAAAATAAATGTCTCCGCGCCGAGTGTATGAGCGCCGCATTATCTCTGTAAGGAAATCTAATCCCTGCTAGTTAGACGTAGCAAGAAATGTATTTTGTATACGCATGTGTAGGTTTTGTACAAACATCATGACCATGCATAGAAAGGTGTGGTGGTAGGAAAACGGTCGCGGAAAATGTGTAGGATGACACCCTTCTCCAAGACCGAAGTAGTCAGATCATGAACAGCAGCGTTAGGTACGAAACATTTACCCGTGTATATAAGCTTGTAATTTGTCAAACCAAGGGCATGAATGTCCCTTCTAGTCGACCACGAGAAAGCTAAGGGTCGCTCAGTAGTACACCAGAAGAAATGTCCCAAGCAGAGTAGCATCAGATCAAAAAAGTCAGGAAGCACACATAAGTCTTTTCGTGTTAGGTAGAGGCGCATTACCTTTCTCATAAGGCATATGGTACCCTATGAGCAGTATAGTCTTGGGATTTGACTCCCCTTTGAGACAGTCAGTAGATTCGAGACCGTGTCCGCGCGACACTAGAACAATTGAGTTTGTAAGATGGTCTCGGGTTGTCAGTTTCAGATGCGTGTTAGGAGCTACTCTGCCTAGAGCCTTCCAAGTCGATGTGCAGGCTAGAAGCCACCTAGAACTCAAGTGTAGACCTAACGTGAGACAGTACACTAGTTAGTGAACGTCGGGACTTGGGTAGTGAACTAAAAGTCACGAACATAGAACAAGTAGATGTTTTGACCAGGAAGTATTGTGAAGGCATGCATAACATATAGCATAAATGTTTTTAATGCACACAACTATTTTCTAAAAACATACATTCACCATATGAGAAAATATTTTTAGTGTCATTAGGAGGAGTTATTTTTCCTTACTCTGATCCCCCATGGGCAATGTTTTTACAGGTGACCCGGGTGGGAAATTACGCATAGGATGAGCGTTATAGTGGCGTCAGTTTATAGTGATTTACCATTTAGTTTTTCTTGCTTTCAGCATACACTTGTAGTTGTGGACAATGTATCTTGTTAATGTTTTATATGTCTTGTATCAGATCTATAATGTTATTATAGATTTTCAATCATTTCACTTCTTTTCATGTTTAGTGGCTCTGTAAATCCAGATATGAGGTATGTGGTTACCCTTAGTTTACTTTCTTAGCTTTCGTTGTAAGTTTTAAATTCTTAGTAGTTGCTTCTTTTTACCTGCTGCATACTAGTTTTAATATTGTTTTCGAGTTCTCTTTACATCGCTGACCCGGTCAGATGGCTGATTATTGTAAAACTGGGAAGGGGTGTTACAAATTAGTATCAGAGGGATGTTGGGGATCCCTGGACCCAAGAAAGATTTCACAGAGCTATAGGAATGTGTAAGAGTAAACTCTTGTTAGTAGAGTATTTAAGTTGTGTTTAAGCCCTAGTGTTCGCAAGAGTACAAAATAAAAGTGTTAAGCCAGATTTCACAGATGCATGATAAATAAGTATATTTTTTTTATATGTTCTATCAGACACCACGAGTCAATGAATCAGGTGAATCTTCACGTCAGCACCATGTGCCTAACGTGACTCGATGCTGCCGTGCCACAGGTACCACCAGTTCCAGCAGCTCCAGAGGGCACTGACATAGCGTCTCAGATTGCTAAGGCGGTCACTGTTGCCTTAATGGAGTTTCAGAGAGGACTGGCTGCAAGGTTTCCAGCTCCAGTACAAGTACTGGCCCCTGCACCAGCTCATGCCCCAACACCCGTGGAGATTATCCTGGAACGCTATTTGAGGAACTTTAGAGTGCTTCAACCCTCAAACTACAGTGGGGATGAGACCCCGATGGATACAGACGATTGGATAGCAAATACCAGAGACCTGTTGAACATTTTGGAGTTCCCAGAGAACAAGAAGGTTCCTCTGGCAGTTTTCCTCCTCCGAGGTGAGGCAAAGGTCTTGTGGGACAAGTACCGGGCAGATGATCCTGCAGGTAAAGTGTTATGAAAATTTCCTTTTATGTTTGTAAGTGATACATTCTTTTTAAATGGTATGACCATACTTTTGGTCAGGTCGTACGTCAGACATGTTTACGTACGGCGAATTTTCTAGAGCCCTTGCTAATTGGTTCGTGCCTCCTTCCGCACGACGAGGTCTCCAGGAGAAATATCTTAGGCTTTTCCAGGGGGACAAGACCGTTACTGAGTACGAGCGAGAGCTTACCCATCTGGTTTGATATGCGGGCGTGATGCAGGGAGATCGGGCTGAGAAGTGCAGCCGCTTCGTGGATGGCTTGCGTGACTCATTGAGGCAGCCGTTGATGACTATGGTCAACGCTGACTACAGGAACTTAGTAGATACGGCTCGCAGGCTGGAGGCTGATAGGCAGAAAGTTCAGAATCGAAGTAGTTTCCGTACAAAGCGATCTCAGGATTCGCATCAGCTGCAACAGAGCAGGAATGACCAAGGGAAGAACTGGAACAAGAAGCAGAAGCCTGATGCTAAGAAGAGTGGTCAGTTTTGAGACAGGAGCAAGGACTACCCCCCTTGTCCCAAGTGTCAGCGTCGTCATCCAGGAGAGTGTTTGGCCAGCGCAGGCGTGTGTTACAAGCGTCATTAACCTGGACACATAACTCGCTACTGTCAGGAAGTTGGTGCGAATCAGGTAATCAAAGTCTTGTTGTATTCATTACATTTATGTAATTACTGTAGATGACAAATGTAATTTGTTCCTGCAGTCGAAGTTTTAGGTTAGTGGCTCAAGCTGAGTAGACAAGGGCAAAGCGTTGATGATCACTGATGGGAGACCACAGCAGGGTCGAGATTTAGTGCAGCCCAGAGCGTATGGGCTTGGTCAGCAGGAGGCAAAAGATCAGGAGGATGTAGTGACTGGTAAGTGTTTAATTTGCTTAACAAGCTTATTTAATCCTCCGTAGTGACACTCTTTTCGTCTTTGCAAATCATGCATATAGGCATCCTTATGATTCGTACTTTACCCTCCAAGATTCTGTTTGATATGGGCGCCTCGCACTCGTTTATCGCGGAATCTCTAGTGCGTAAGATGAATTTAGAAGTCATTCCAAAGACAGTACCACTGGAAGTCATGATGTCGAATGGATCTCTTCTGCAGATCAGAGATAAGTGCAGGGTACCGGTGCAGTTTGGTGATACCGAGATTATCGTGGAAGCTTTGCAGCTACCTATTGCAGGATTTTGACCTGATCTTTGGAATGGACTGGCTTTTGGCAGTCAACGCTAGGATTGACTGTAGGGCGAAGCAGATACAGTTTGAGAGCCCCAACCAGACTGCATTTTCTTTTCAGGGTTTGAAGGAAGTAGTGAAGATGATCATCTCCACAGTCCAAGCGAGAAGGTGCATCAGTAAGGGTTGTAAAACCTTCGTAGTACTGATGAGCGCGGTGGCTAAGGCTGACTTGACAGAGGTACTAGTGGTGTAGGAGTTCCCCGATGTTTTCCCGGAAGAGCTCCCTGGTTCCCCTCCCGATAGAGAGATTGAGTTCCCGATGGACTTGCAGCCTGGGGCTACACCGGTAGCCAAATCCCCCTACCGGATGGCTCCAAGGGAACTAGCAGAGTTGAAGAGCCAGTTGCAGGAGTTGCTTGACTTGGGCTTTATACACCCCAGTTCTTCACCTTGGAGTGCTCCAGTACTATTTGTGAAGAAGAAGGATGGTAGTCTGAGACTGTGCATAGACTACCGTAAATTAAACAAACTGACGGTAAAGAACAAATACCTGATTCCCAGGATTGATGATTTGTTCGACCAGTTGGTGGGATCGTGCACCTTTTCCAAGTTAGATTTGAGGTCGGGCTACCATCAGTTAAAGATCCGGGACGTGGATATACAAAAGACGGCCTTCAGTACCAGATATGGACACTTCGAGTTCGTGGTCATGTCGTTCGGGCTGACCAATGCCCCTTCAGTATTTATGGACCTGATGAACAGGGTATTTCGGGAGTACTTGGATTGTTTTGTTATTTTCTTTATCAATGATATCTTGGTGTTCTCAAAGAGTGCAGAAGAACATGCCGTTCACCTCAGGATTGTTTTGAGCACCCTTAGGAAGAACCAGTTATATGCCAAGTTTTCAAAGTATGAGTTCTGGTTTTCAGAGATTGCATTCTTAGGCCACGTTATCAGTCAGAAAGGGGTTAGTGTTGATTCGAAGAAGATAGAGGTCATTAAGAATTGGTCAAGGTCGACGACAGTTTCAGAGGTTCGCAGTTTTTTGGGTGTAGCTGGTTACTACAGGAGATTCATCAAGGATTTCTCAAAGATAGCCTTACCACTGACTTCCCTCACCGGGAAGAGTAAGGGCTTGGTTTAGACAGTTGAGTGCGAGTTGGCTTTTGAGGACTTGAAGGACAGGTTGATGACCGCACTGATCTTGAGTTTACCTTCAGGGCCTGACGGGTTTCAGATTTATAACGATGCGTCAGGTTAGGGTTTGGGCTGTGTTCTCATGCAGCATGGAAAAGTCGTAGCCTATGCCTCGAGACAGTTAAAGGTTCATGAGAGGAACTATCCCGTGCATGACTTGGAGCTTACAGCAGTCCTACTTGCTCTGAAGATTTGGAGGCACTATCTTTATGGAGTGCGTTGCAAGATCTTCACTGATCATAAGAGCTTCAAGTATATCTTTAATCAGCGAGAGCTAAATTTGAGTCACCGCAGATGGTTAGAGTTTCTATCAGACTACGACGTAGACATTCAGTACAATCCAGGAAAGGCGAACGTTGTAGCTGACGCCCTTAGCCGGAGAGGTTCGTGTTTGTCCCTTCTCACTCAGCAGAAGGAGTTATTGCAGGAACTAGAGAGACTGGACATCATCGTTGTGTCACGTTGTAGTTTTGGTTCTGCAAGGTTGAGTTGGATAGAGATTACTTGCTACATTAAGGATAGAATCAGGACAGCTCTACCCTTGGATCCAAAGATGGCAGAGATTTGGATCTCAGTACAGATGGGTCGGAAAGAGAGATTCTCTATTCAGGATGATTTATTATTGCATGATGGCAGGGTGTGTATCCCCGATGTTAGTCACCTTCGTGAAGACATTCTATTTAAGGCATGCCATTCCAGATATTTTATACATCCGGGCAGCACGAAGATGTATGCAGATCTCAAGAAGGTAGTCTGGTGGCCAGGCTTGAAAAGTGATGTTGCAGATTATGTAGGGAAGTGCGAGACGTGCAAGTTAGTTAAGGCCGAGTTTCAAAGGCCTGGAGGCAAGTTGCAGACACTTCCCATTCCCGAGTGGACTTTTGAGGATATATCCATGGATTTCATCCATGGTCTGCCGAAATCGCAGAGTGGGAATGATTCCTTATAGGTTATAGTTGATCGGCTTTCTAAGGTCGCCCATTTCATTCCTCTTAAGAAGACGAATCAAAGTCTGAAGCTGGCACAGTTATATATAGACGAGATAGTTCAACTTCACGGTGTTCCCAAGTCTATAGTTTCAGATCGAGATGGCAAATTTACCTCCAAGGAGTGGAGATACGTACAAGAGCGGTTGGGTACCAGATTACATTTCAGCACCGCATTTCATCCCCAGACAGATGGACAGACTGAGCGCACAAATAGGACTTTGGAGGATCTGCTACGGATGTGCATTTTGGACTTTGGAGGAAAGTGGAAGAAATATGTTACTCTTATGGAGTTCTCCTACAACAACAATTTTCAGACGAGTATTGGGATGCACCGTTTGAGGCCCCATATGGTAGACGTTTTCGGACACCGTTGTGTTGGGCTGAAAGTGAAGAAAGATCTACCATCAGGGAGTCATGGATTGATAAGACCACTGATAGGATCAAACTCATTCAGGAGCGTGTGAAGACAGGTCAGGATCGCCAGGCCAAGTATCATGATCAGAAGCACAGGTCAGTAGAGTTCAGTGTTGGAGACTACGTTTATCTGAAGGTCAGACCGGTCAGAGGAGTCTCTAGAATAATGCGGATGAAGAAACTGAGCCCCAGATTCGTTGGTCCTTTTGAGGTACTGGAAAGAGTTGGTGAGGTTGCATATAGGTTGGCCTTACCTGAGGAAATGAGTGGTGTACATGATGTATTTCACGTATCCTATCTGAGGAGAGCAGTCAGAGATTCCAGTCAGATCATCAGTACCAAGGAAGCACCAATCGAGACAGATCTTAGTATTGGGGTTAGACCAGTCAGAACCGTGGATTCAAGGTTACAGAAGCTCAGAAATAGAGATTCCCATGGTCAAAGTCCTTTGGATGAACTGTGGTCGTCCAGGGTATACTTGGGAGCGAGAGGATGAGCTTAAGAGCAATGCAGACTATTCATTCCTCTTTGATTCAGGTATGATTACAATTTTCGAGGACGAAAATTTTTATTAGGAGGGGAGATTTGTAACATCCATAGTTTTGACGTAAAATTTAATTTTAATTGTAGGGTCGAGTCGCGACAGATTTTGATCGAGGCAGTGCATCGTCGAGGTACGATATTAGTCTGGTCAAAAGGTCGCATTCGTTAATTTGTGATTTATGTTAGTCATATTTATAGTGTAACACATTTCTTTTTAGTAACGTTGCACGGCGAAATGGTTTATGTTCATAGGCGTTAGTATAGAATGGGTTGCGTTTAGCAAAATTTATCATTTTGAGTAAACAGGGTGCCAATAGCAGTTTTCACCCCCTCTCATGCGGTTACAATTAAAACCGCATACCAGAGAGTTCAATAACCCGCACGCCTCTCATTCTCACGGGAAATAACCGCAAACCGCAAGTTGATTCTCCCGTTATGCTCCTTTTCGCAAAGCCGCAGCCCGACGTCCGCCTTCCGCGAGTTCGACGCCTCCCGCGGCCCTTTCCGCCAGCCGATTCCCCCTCCAGAAATCAACGCTGACTTTTCCTCCTTCCTCTACGGGCGACGGTGGGTGTTCTTCCTTCCTTGGCCGTGGAAGAACCGATTTTAAACCCTAACCGGTGGAAGTTGAATGTTTGGTTCCGTTAAGTTCGATTTCTCTCTTGCGTCTATTCCTTCATGGAAATCCTTTGATTTGAAAGTTATTTTAAACTAGGTTTTCATTCTATTGCCCTAATTAGGTTTTGGAGTACGGAATCCACCGCAAAATTGGAGTTGGGCTCATTGAGAGCCTCAATCACTCCCTCGTAAAGGTAATGCACTATGTTAGCCTTCGATTTTGGGTTACCCTAGCATTTTTGGAATTTTTCCAACGAAACCCCTAAGGGGAAAATATGTAAAGTAGGGTTGTCTTGGATTGCAGGATTTTGGTGGCCTCGAGACAAGGTTCTGAAAGTCCCTAGCAGTCGGATTTCCTTGGGAAAAACAAATGTCGTCGCGCCGAGTGTACGAGCGTCGCACTACCACGGTAAGGAAATCTAATCCCTGCTAGTTAGATGTAGAAAGAAATGTATTTTGTATACGCATGTGTAGGTTTTGTACAAACATCATGACCATGCATAGAAAGGTGTGGTGGTAGGAATACGGTCACGGAAAATGTGTAGGATGACACCCTTCTCCAAGACCGAAGTAGTCAGATCATGAACAGCAATGTTAGGTACGAAACATTTACCCGTGTACGTAAGCTTGGAATTTGTCCAACCAAGGGCATAAATATCCCTTCTAGTCGAACACGAGAAAGTCAAGGGTCGCTCAGTAGTACACCAGAAGAAATGTCCCAAGCAGTGTAGCATCAGACCAAAAAGGTCAGTAAGCACACATAAGTCTTTTCGTGCTAGGTAGAGGCGCACTACCTTTCTCATAAGGCATATGGTACCCTATGAGCAGTATAGTCTTAGGAGTTGACTCCCCTTTGAGACAGTTAGTAGATTCGAGACCGTGTCCGCGCGACACTAGAACAATTGAGTTCGTAAGATGGTCTCGGGTCGTCAGTTTCATATGCGCGTTAGGAGCTACTCTGCCTAGAGCCTTCCAAGTAGATGTGCAGGCTAGAAGCCACCTAGAGCTCAAGTGTAAACCTGACGTAAGACAGTACACTAATTAGTGAACGCCGGGACTTGGGTAGTGAACTGAAAGTCACGAAAATAGAACAAGTAGATGTTTTGATCAGGAAGTATTGTGAAGGCATGCATAACATATAGCATAAATGTTTTTAATGCACAAAACTATTTTCTAAAGACATGCATTCATCATATGAGAAAATGTTTTTAGTGTCACTAAGAGGAGTTATTTTTTCTTACTCTGACCCCCCGTGGGCAATGTTTTTACAGGTGACCCAGGTGGAAAACTACGCATAGGATGAGCGTTATGGTGGCATCAGTTTGTAGTGATTTACCATTCAGTTTTTCTTACTTTCAGCATACACTTGTAGTTGTGGACAATGTACCTTGTTAATATTTTATATGCCTTGTATCAGATCTATAATGTTATTACAGATTTTCAGTCATTTCACTTCTTTTCATGTTTAGTGGCTCTGTGAATCCAGATATGAGGTATGTGGTTAACCTTAGTTTACTTTCTTAACTTCCGTTGTAAGTTTTAAATTCTTAGTAGTTGCTTCTTTTACCTGCTGCATACTAATTTTAATACTGTTTCCTAGTTCTCTTTACATCGCTGACCCGGCCGGATGGCTGATTATTGTAAAACTGGGAAGGGGTGTTACAGCAACCAAACGGAGATACATCACAGCCAGACGGAGACACTCACAGCCAGACGGAGATACACTACAACTCGAACCACCTGCTTCTACAGATGACAAACTTTAGATCATCGACCATGGATTCTACATCGCGGGAGCGCGAGATAGGGTACGCTATCTTGTCCGTTGGAGCGGTTGGCCCCTGCACGATGCTACATGAATTTCTTCAGAGGAGCTTGAGAGACTCGCCCTCCGACTACTCAGCGTGTACAACCACCTTCACTCACCGGAGTTGAGTGCTTTTAAGCCGGGGGGAGTTGTCGGCGCGGCACGACCGAATCGCATGTATTTTCGTAGGAGGCGGTGATCCGCTTCCCGAACGGTCGATCTTAGTCCATGGTCGTGTCCAGATGTTCGATTTGAGTCATTTTCATACTTTGTGTTTTTTATTTTGAGATGTATTTAGCCCCCGATCGGTCCAGACAGTTTGAGCCGTCCGATTCGGGTGGTTTGATTTTTATTTTGGCGTTCCTATGGGGACATCGTGGGTTTTGTCAAAGTGGGAAGCCACCGGTCATTTTCAGGAGCGACTCCTGGGCTTTCTTCCTCGGTGTGACGCCGAGCACTCCTCCCCCCCCCCCCCCATCTCCGTTCAACTCCTGCCATCGCCAGTCACCTCCTTCCTTTCGCCGCTCTCCCTCCCGACTTCCCGTTCCCGTACACCGCCCCTCCGCCTGAAACCTTTCGCGACTTCCCCATCCCGACGACTTCCCTCCTGTCGGAAAACCTCCGCTTCCACCCCTCTCCGTCAGCTGATTCTCCTCCAGCAAACCCCGCAACACACCTTCACACAACCAGCCGTCTTGACCTCCTCATCTAACAGAGTCCCCTTCCTTCTTCCCAAACCTCCTGTGGATTCCACGCAAACCCAAACACTCCTCATCCAGACCGCCTCCCCAAACCCTTCTGTGGACTCCACTCATCAACCCGACAACCCCTTCCCTCCCTCCTGCAGTCACCGTTAAGTTCTCCCTCCCCACTAACAGTCTTGATCCACATCTCTATTATCTACTCCGCTTGCTATAACTTGGGTTGTCCTCCAACAACCGCTTCTGTCACCGCCTATATATGTGAATTGTGGTAAATTCATTTCTTTTTGTTGTTTATTTTGGCAACTTGTACTGTGCTGGATTTTAATTTTATTGTGCTAATTGTTCATTTGTTGCACAATTTGCGGGACCTATTATTTGTATGCTTAAAATAATAGTTGTGTCTCTGTCGAATTAAAGTTGATAATTGTTTTCCCTTAATTAACTATTTGAAACTGCGTGTACCTCTGTTAATTTCTATATTAATTAATTACTTGTTGTAATTTTAGTGGACTACTCTTGCACTACATTACACTTCATTGCATATTGGGCTGCATTTAGAGCGTCCCCTTCGAGTCCTCCCCACCACTGCATCACTAGGGCTGAATGTTTTTGTGGTTTTATCGATAAGTTCGATATGAGACAGATAGCATGCCATACTTGAGGGAGAGTGTTAGAGTTAAATAATTAGATCTATTACTCCTCGTATATAAGAGACTATCTTCATATTAATAATATATCCGCATATTTGAGTTCACGTTAACATAATATATTTTAATTCATGAGATATTAAAATCTCATATTTTAAAATATCTCCTATATCTCTAATATCCAACATTTAAAATTCAATATGACATTATAAAACTAATTCATTTCACAGTATATCTTCCTTAGATCATATTAAACAAAATATTAAAACATTCATCACATTTTTAGTTGATGATTTTTATGTTTTAACATAATTTATTAAGCATAAGAAGACTTATTATGCAATTATTGATTAATGACATTTAACTTTTAAATCTTTTTTTACTTGATATACAATACAGTTCCTTATCTAAATAATTTTTTATAGACTATTAAATATATTTCACTTATCTGTAAGTACATGTGTTGGATACTTGTTAGTAGTAATTGTAGTGTGTTATTAATATTTTAGTTTGGATGGTCTTCGATTTATTATGAGATATACTTGGCCTATTGCTTCTCAATTTATTATGCTAAATTTTTCCGTTTAGAGAATATAGGTATACTTGGTATATATTTTAATTTATGAGATTAAAATATGATATTTTTAAAACTCAATCTAACATGTTGCGGACATCCACCTTGGTTGTACTTTTAACCTGTTTTTTGATTCTTGAGTACGCGATGGCCTTAGATATTTTCTATTTTATTTGAAGTCTTGAAAGAATTATTTTCAAAGGATCCATATAGCCGACCCCACTATAGTGGGATAAAGACTTGAGTGTTGTTGTATTGAAAGAATTATTTTCTTACTCTCCACAGTGACCTGGAGGTTGTGGGTTTGAACCAAGAATCAAGCATAAAATTTCATATTCCAGTCCCATTCTGTTGATCTAAAGAAGAATTCACAATTAAACTTTGTTGTTAACAGCGAAGCGTGGGCCCTTAAGAGATGTTGACTGTTATTGGGATTACGGAAAAGCTCGATGTGCTTGGCCAGATTATTGTGAATATAGGTTTTATTTGTTTTCCCATCATTGTCTATTATTATTCTGGAACTTATGCAAGTTCTCATGAATCATGACATTTCTTGATAACTATTGTCGAAATATTTATGTTGGAAATGTAGGTATGTTTTTGGTGATGTGCATCTTGGCCAGAGCTGTAGGTTGAAAAATTCAGCAGCTGATCTCCTCTTACATTATCTATGACAGAGGTACCGTACTATATTCGTCTCGCTTTTTTCCCTCCTTTGGGGTCGAGCATTGTAGTCTCTATAATTTGACTTCCACTTTGAGTCCTATTATTTTACTTGTTCTAATGAAAGCTGCCATGGTTTAAAATCGCTGCAATTGTGTGCAAAACTCAAACTGTAACGGGGCAGTCTAATTGCCATCCAAACTAGAGGAAGGGATTGCCATATGTGATTCAACTGCCAAAGCATTTCATCATATATCTGAGTTGTAATTTTCTTCATAATTTTTTTTTTCAATTAAGCTAAACATATGGAGACCATTAGTGGCACGGGTTAGGCATTGTGAGAGTTTAGTCACTAGGCATGTTAAATGGGGGAGGGGTAGACCAATAAATACTTGGAATAAAACTATAAGGAAAGACATGATGTACTTAGGCATTAGTGAAATTATGACTAAAGATACGGCACAATGGAGACAAAGGATCCATATAGCCGACCCCACTATAGTGGGATAAAGGCTTGAGTATTGTTGTTGTGGTTGTAAGCTAAACGTATTAAGATATCGGCTTAATTAAAGATTGTTTGTAGAAAGAATTGATGAATTCTTGTGAATATACCGAGAAATACTTTGGGTGGTTATTTAAATTTGATTCTTGGCGTAATTGCATTTATTCATGAATGTCGGAATTTGATTGAGAGAATTGAAATTATAGGATCAATGTTGGAACCACATGCAAATATTAAGGGCTAAAATATGGGTTGCCCATTTTTATTTTTATAATTTTGTCCGCTTCCACTATTACATTCATAATCATGCTTTCCTGTGGATTTTTACTGCGCTATCTCTATGGATTTAATTCTTTGTCCATAGAGCATACTATGTAGGTCGTGCCTATTTCTTCTATCATTTTGGTTGTCCATAGAGTTTCTAGTATTTACCACGCTATTTGATCTGTATTTTTGTATTACATAATACTAAACTTTTCATGACTTGTTTACTCTCTTCCAGCCACAGATACTTGGACAAACCATTTGAGTTAAAACTTGGCGATGAAGTTTGTGCAATTGAACATACTGCCTCAGTTCCAGCAGACGGGCATTATTCTTAATATGCATGTTATTATCTTAACAAAATCGTGTAAGGAGTATTATGCATGCTTGCATATCATATAGTACATTATCAACAGAATCAGGTCTTCTTTTGATATGCTACAACAACAATCAAATGCATTGGCTATTAGTTTGTATGTAATCTGTTCATTTGGATTTTGTTGTTGTAAACTCAGGTCGCATTCTGACCGCCGGATGCAATCTATAACATGCACACTAATTATGTCAGTAATTTTTAACATCGTCAAATTTAGCCAAGACGAATCCATTTGGAGTTGTGAAGAATCATTTTATTTTTCATTCGGACACTGGGTATATTTTTGTCACCTACTTGACTACCCATGGGTCGTCTATTCATGGAGTTTTTAGGAAGAATTCAGGGTCATTTGTGAAAGGGTGTTTTTCACAAATTTGTTAAATTGAGATCACAACAATGAATCTAAATTATGGTCGTGTTTAAAGACCTAGCACACTCATCTCACTAAAATTACACCTCGATTCAACCGTCCATTCCGCTCGTCAAACTAAGTTCACAAAGCCCACTTGTTGAAATGAAAGGCTTTCATCAAGTTTGGCTTAGCATTAGGTGTCATATTACCATCAAACGTTGTCATTACTTTGTTTTAATAAGGATTGTTAGAAAGACTGAACCTCCAACTTTAACAGCTACTAACCTCTTAAAGTTCAATTAATCACATAAAACCATTCTACATTAAGTCTTCAAACCTTTGAAAATAAAAGCAATATATAGTGCTGATAGCATTATTGTTACAAAAAGACTCATTTTTTTATTGCGTATATATGAGTTATAGAACTATAATACATTTATATGATGTCTTCATTTTCCTAATCAATAAACAAAACAACAATTAGTAATTATAAATTAAGAATCTCGGATCTGAAAAAGTACGGCACTGGTTGGTGTTTTTTTGTGATTTTCGGGATAAAAAAATTGTGCCGCACCGAACTGTATTGTGCTTGGTCTATAGAAGTACTCAAAAAGGGTGTGGTTTTGGCGGTTTTTGTTGTTTTTGAAGTTCCCGTCCATCTGTTGGCAACCAATCAATAGAACACATTACAATTATATATGGGTGTTGTTATTAGCAAACTCACTTTCATTATTAGCAAACAGAAAAAAAAAATAGATTCAGCCATTTTTTGCATTTTTTTTCTCTTCCCAAAAATTACTACTAGCAAACCAATCTTGTTTTTTTATAATTTTTACATTTTTGAATTTTGAGCCTCAAATATTTCTCATTTGAAAAGGTGATCAACATGAAAATTGTAGATCTCGACGAGATCTACAACTTTCATGTTGAACAGTTTTTGATTTGAAGTCATTTAGACCTCCAATTTGAGCCCGAAAAAAGACACGCACGGAACGAGTCGTCCGTTCAGATTTTCGGCGTGACTTTTTTGGGGGCTCAAATCGGGGGGTCTAAACTGCTTCAAATCAAAAATTATTCAACATGAAAGTTGTAGATCTCGTCGAGATCTACAATTTTAATGTTGAACACTTTTTGATCTGAAACCGTTTAAGCCTCCGATTTGGCCCCCGAAAAAAGTCATGCCGATCCCGAGCGTCCGTACATATGTTCGGCGTGACCTTTTTCAGGGTCCAAATTGGGGGTCTAAATTGCTTCAAATCAAAAAATGTTCAACATGAAAGTTGTAGATTTTTTCGAGATCTACAACTTTCATGTTAAACATTTCTCATGAAAATGTATGTATAAGACGCAGTTCAAAAAGATACGTATATTCTTATATACACTTAACTCGTATATATACAGCATACCCTTATAGGAATTAGAAATCAAATATATTTCTAAATCAGACGATATTTTATTTAAAGATTTTGGCACAGATGATGATATTTTGTTGAAAAAGAAGTTTTGGACATATTAAACAAAATTTTGCGGCATTTTGACTCATTTCTATTACTAACTTAAGTGGTTAAATGAATAAATTTGAAATCATTTGTAATGTCATTATATGTAGTAAGGTATTTTGAAAGAATGAAGTTTTTAAACAAAATTAAATTTTTTTTAAAAAAAAATTATGTTGATTTGCTAGTAACAGCAATATATAAAGGTGTGAATAGTCAATCCAATACGTACGTATGATCGGTATATGAGAAAGTGTACCCCCACAACATTGATGATATCTTGACTTCTATGTTCATTTTAATGCTAGTCACCGAGATTGAATCCAAATGGCTTGATGAACATGAGAAATGTTTCAATATTGTTTTCTTTAATGCTTTTAGGAAAAAAATATTATTTAAAATATTTTAGAACGTGAAAATAAAATCAATTTAAGGGAACAATAAAAGACATTTTATTTCATAAGAAATTGCTAATAAAATGTTTGATTTCTATAACGCTAGAAATCGAGCGAAATATGAAAAATTCTTTTTTCGTTTTCTAAATCGACCTTTCTCCCAAGAATTGGTTGGTTCTACCATATCTCTCTCAGATAAGGCCTTGAATTGCCCTTAGATCTATCATTGACCTAGTCGCCATAACACGCGATGAATTACAAAATCCTCTCTGGAATTTGATGTCCACTTTTGTCGATTCCCCCTAAGTCTCGCGAGACATAATCGCCAAAAACCGCGACAAAATTCCCGCAGAATTCTTCTCGGAATCTGATGTTCTCTCCAAACAATTTCTCCACTCTCGTTACAACAAAAGAAATTACAAAATAGAAAATAAGCAAGAGAAAGCTCCTCAATGATTTCTAAAGATGAAGAGGAAGGTGATGTGGACATCGACATTCTTGATGTGTTCTCCTTTCATGTTGAATATGCGTTGTAGCCCTTTTCCTTCAAATGCTCCTTTAGATCTTCATGTTCGCCCAAGGAAATTCTCTCACCGTCTGGAGGCGAGGCTCTCTTAAATGATTCGGAGTTGTTGCTTTGGAAGACGATGAAGCGATACCATAGAAGAAGAGGAGCCGCTCTTTAACTAGATCTCAGGAGCTAGCGCCAGAGGCAGTATTATTGTCTGGCGTTAGCTATATTTAGTAAGCGTGACACACATATTGTGGTAGATATGGAAGTCGATCTCTGCCAATTTCAGCACAATTGCTACCGCCTAGCGGTAGTGGCTAGCGCGCCGCCTTAGCGATAATTACGATCCGTCGTTCATCTCCTCCTTTTGGATTTTAAATTAGTGTGTGATTGATGGTCATTCTATATACCACCATCAGGTAGAAACATTAATGTATCGCGATAGGACTTGCTAAACTTGGATTTCTCTCGCTGTTCTGTGTGATCAAAACATCGTGCCAACTGGCTTTCCATATTTGGGCTCTACTGCCAGCGGTAGGGTTACCGCATCGCAGTAGCCCATCGAAATGAGCTTTGGCCTCCGACTTGTCTCCATGTTAAATCTATGATTATTTCTGTACTACTTACATACTAAAAACACTTAAAAGACTAGATCAAATACACCACGATATTTGTTATTCTCAAACCAAAAGACGTGAAACACATGCTCCAACAATCTTTCTCTTTTGATAATAACAATTACCTATATGAGAAATTAGTGAGATTAAGACCATTTGTGTTTATAAATAAGTGCGCTAAAAGATATATATGAATAACAGGTTTATAGTGTGATAGATTTAATACAATAATGCATACGCTTCGAGTATGATTGATCGCCCCACATAAGTGTTTCCTATGTATTTTACTCCCACTAAATATAATATCTATTCCACAAGATTTCTCAATTTATTCTCCCTCTTTTGTTATTAGCAAAAGTGGGTAGGGATTAGTGTATAATTTTGTGATTAAGTTGGGTCCACTTAGCGAAGGATTTTCATGATCGAGCAAAGAGTAAAGTATGCACATCCTATGATTACTCCCCCTAAATAAATGCTTCATATGAAAAAATTTAATATACTCCCCCTAAATTTTGGATTTATACAAGATATTCTCCCCCTTTTTGGTTGAATCAAAAGAAGGTAGAGGAGAGTGCATGCAATATGAATTAATGAGAACTATGTAGAGAAGAGAATATGATGTTGTTTGTAAACACATAAATACCACTCTACTACTTGTTTAGAAAATGTATGCATGATTGAATATAGTTGTATAGTAATAAAATAGAGTAAGCATTTAAAATGTCATTTATTACGCATATTATACCACTTGTTTAGAAAATAAATATTCATGATGGAGCACAAGTAGTAAGCAAAAAGTATGATAAAACTCTTAAAATAAACATCTTTTTTTAAAAAAATAAGGGCATACAAATGATAATGAGTTTCAAGACCAATAAGAGGATGTTTTCAATTTAAGTTCAACAGATGTTATTTCATTGGAATTGCGAGTATGGTTTCAAAAATACCAATAAGAGATAAGAACTACAATGTAAATTAATTTTTATTTCAAGTGAAATAAACATTGTAGCAGCCATACTTTGCTATATTGTGCATTTACTAACGTTTGTAGAGAACAGTGTAAATATGCATTAGGATATAATTCTCATGAGTAGAAGTTTTATATGAGATAATGATGTGTACAATATTATTTTGACAAAGTATATGTAACACCCCAAATTTGACAGCAGAACTTTTGGTCGCTATCGCCAGGCGATAGTGGGTATCGCCGGCGGCGATAGCAATAGCACTCGATACCATGAAGCGTTGAGTGAGTTCAACACTCTTGACGTCTTTCGACGAATCGTTGAGTAAGAGTCGATCACGTGGCGATAGTGGGTATCGCGCGGCGATAGCCCTAGCTCTCAACGCTCTCGACGCCTTAAAGCGTTGAGTGAACTCAACGCACTCGACGCCGTAAAGCGTTGAGTGAGCTATCAGAATGGCGACAATGGATATCGGCAGGCGATACTGTCACGTATGTGTGGGCACATGTCAGATGGCCGGAAGACGGCCAATGAGCGGTGGTTGAATGGGGTCAAAGCGGCTATCAACGATATCACCCAGGCAATAGCGGATATCGCCAGGCAATAGCATTAATGTTGATTATTCA
Source organism: Platanthera zijinensis (assembly GCA_039513925.1). NCBI lineage: Eukaryota > Viridiplantae > Streptophyta > Magnoliopsida > Asparagales > Orchidaceae > Platanthera > Platanthera zijinensis. The sequence goes on along the minus strand of CM077089.1, from coordinate 114,628,672 downwards.
ACCAAAATCGTCGTCTTTGCTCCCTTTTGATGAAATGATCCTGTGGCTGGGATTTATACCAAGGATACTTATGTAGAGGAGTAAGGGAATGAGAATTCATTCTCTTCTTCTTACTCTCTCTCCTTCTTTCATCCAAGTTCTTGAGAGAAAGAACTAAGGGTTGGAGCTAAGGGCTGGAGCTGAGCTTGAATAGCTTAGTGAAGGAGATTCTATAGCCGAAAGCAAGATCTGAGGCTTGGACCGTGAAGAGGAAAGCGTGGTGATCCTTTCTAACTGGATAGAAAAGCGGTCATGGTTCCGAAGAAAACTATAAGGGTAACGATCTTTCTTCTTGGACAGGTGAAGTCCTTTTGGCATATGCATGGAATCCCCCACCAAAAGGTGGAAAAGTGAAGGGAATTCCTTTGGGTCGATTCGTGAACTCCCCAGTAAGTCATGCATATATATCCGAAAATGTGTAGTACGGAATAAGTATGTTGTGTGAAGCCCATCTAAACAGTTTTGTCTGGATTGGTGATGTTTATTTTGCGTGCCTGAGAAGACTTTGAGTATAAACGAGTAGTTTATGGCGTCTGCAGGGTTGTACCCGTGCCTTGCGAGTAGTAGGAAGTACTGGGGTTGCATTCTAATAAAATACCCACAAAATTCCACGGTTTTAAGACATGTTGGATATCGCTGGACGACAGTGAGTATCGCCAACGGCGATAGCTCTTAGTGAGCTATTTGTGTTGTGTACTATGAAAAGACCAGTGTTTCTGGAACTGCAGGATGTTGCAGGGTTTTGGGTTGAGTTTGGGAGTAGAAAGAGAACTTTTGTTGGTCCCGTCAAGCGATCGTGACGAACGCTGGCGATAAATCCCTTTTGATTGTAAAGCCTGTCTCTGGGAGACTGTGAGGCTAATTTATGAGCTACGAGCTCCTAAAGGCCAGTGAGCCGAACGGACAAGGGGAAGCTCACCCACGTCAAACTAGACAGTGATTTGACGATTTGAGCAACGGGCAATGGCTGAACTGTATCCGCGTTATGGTTGTATAACTCGAGTGCCTAAGTTATTGGCATTCGTTAGGATCGCATAATGAGAGTCTTAGGTTGTACGCCGTCAAGACTAAAGTCTCAGGTCGGGGGTCGTAAAGACTAAAAATGCTCAAAGTTAACCGTTATGTTTGGGACCTCTGAACGGTGGTGGGACCCTGGCAGCAGGTACACCAAAAACGTACCCTGAGTGAACAGAATGTTTGGTCGTTGAGGCATTCGTATGTGATATATTGAACTGTGCGTGAGTGCGCGTTCTTGTGATATATCTGCTTGTGAAAATGTTATTCCTGCAGGGAAGGAATACCACTACCCCGGGAAAGGGGTAGGGTCATTATAAATTGGTCAGCTGAATGTTGGTCGTTGTGTACAACCCCATGTTTGCTGAGTGGACCCAGCTGGGCGAGCGAGCCAAGACGATCGGCCCGTGCTAATATAGCGGGCGGGCGAATCCAGAGGGTAGCTCGCTCTCCTCAAGGCTTGGGAGGTCAGCTAGGCGAGCCAGCTCTAGTTCGCGCCTACATGGGCGAGCCAGCTCCAGTTCACGCCTGCCTGGGTGAGTCAACCCCAGCCCGTGCCTGCCTGGGCGAGCCAGCCCCAGTTCGAGTCTCTAGGGTGGCAAGCTGACCTGCCCAGACTGTCCGAGCGCCAGCTCGCTCCCGCCCAGTAGGGAGGCTAGCTGACTCAGATTCTTAGAACCCCGTCTCCGTGTGGCCCGGAGGCCAAATTACAAGGATGACCTTGAAGGGGGTGCAAATATCCTTCTAGGATAGCGGAGTTGCGTTGTTAGCAGACCTAGTTGGGCTGCACATAGTTGTTCAAAACAGCAGAGGTTGTCTTTTAGCGGACCACTTTCAGGAATCTATAAATAGACCCAAGGGGATACCTCAGAAGGCATGCTTACTTGTCTCCCAGTCTTCTAGCGCTTTCTGAGGTACCTTAGCCCGACATTTGGCTAAGGAGGGGAAGCGCTCAGTGATCTTCCGGGTGTGTGGTGGGTCCTCCACGTCGGGCCCTCGGTCTAGTCTCTTGTTCTTTTTCCTTATTGTTTTTCTTGCAGGAGAGAAGTAGGTGCGCGATCACCCCTTCCCCAAGGGTGAACTCCATCGAGACTGAATTTTTGGTTTCATCATTCTTGTGCGGTGAGCGTAGAGCGTGGTCAGCACAAAAAATCTTCAACAGGCTTGATGACGGGAGGATCAGGACAAGGTTCTGACAGGTCCGACTTGCCACCCCCTCCCCCTCTTGCCACAGTGGGGATGTTCGAGGACTTCAAGCAGGAAGTACTCGGCTTGGTCCGATTCGCACTCGGCGCGCATGCCGAGTGCTTTACACCAGTGGTCCCAACTCTCGCGGTTCCAGCTCTCGGCGAGGATGCTCCAGGCAGGCAAGCTGGGAAAGAGGTTGTCGAGGAAGGGAGAGGCGGCGAGCTCCCCGGGCGGGTGCTCTTCCCCGGCTCGGCAAGCGGTGGCAGGTTAGGCAAAATGGGGGTATGAGACCCCCCCCCCCCCAACTCGCCCAGTCGGGGGAGGCAGCCCATTCAGCGAGCTGGTCTCTTCTGCTCCGATTCTAAAGGAGTTCAGGGAGCCCGAGATGTCCTACTATACCGGGAAAGGTGACCCGGTCCAGCACTTCCAGTGGTTTGAGGACGTGGTCTCAATCCGACATATGTCAGATGGATTCAACTACAGGCTCTTCGCCATTACCCTCAAGGATAAGGAGAGAGAGTGGTTCCACCAGCTGCCGGCCAATTCCATCTACTGCTTCGAGGAACTATATCGGGGGGTTCATGCTGAGGTTCACCACCTCTAAGAGGAGGAATAAGGAGTTGGAGTCCCTGTTCCACATCAAGCAGGGGGTGAACGAGACCTTGGGGAGCTACGTCGATCGCTTCCAGAGGAGGTCACCCAAGTCCAAGAGATGTCAGGACATGCCCTGATGATGGCCTTCACCCTGGGGCTGCAGCAGGGTTTCTTTTGAATGGAGTTGAAGAGGGTGCCGCCCCTCTCCTACGAGGAGCTGATGGAGAGGGCAGCAAGAGAAGTCGGTGGGGAGGCGTCGAACTCGGAGTTTGCCCAAAAGTTAGCCAGGTGGGTTATGGAGGAGGAAAGGCCCAGAGGGGGGCAGAGGTCAGGAGGAGAGGAGAGCTAAACCCCAACAGAGGGAGAAGCAACAGCAGCAGTAGCCCAGGTGGGGGCGTCAGGAGTCGAACCATCGGCTAGGGTGGAGGCCGGAGTGGCAAGATCAAGGTCCGCGGAGAGGTCACCATGGGGGGTGTTGGGTACATTGAAAAATATGTACCAGATTTGGAGAAGCCACATCTTGGTCAATGAAATACATCAATTTTTATTTGATAAATGTTTGAGTTACATTGTGCAGGTTCAAGAATTTGAAGAAAATTTTCTTAAGTACAAGAGTTGACACTTGTGAAGAAATTGTGTCGACACTCAGAACTTGAGTTAACACTTATGAAGAAATTGTGTCGATACCCAGAACTTGTGTCGATACTTATGAAGGAGTTGTGTCGATACCCAAGCTAAGTCGACACTTATGAAGAAGTTGTGTCGACACTCAAACTGAGTCGATACCTAAAGAAGCAGCTGTGTTGACACCCAGGAGCTATGTCGACACTGGAAGCAGTTGTGTCGACACACTGGACTTGTGTCGACACATCAACTCTTAAAGTGCTATGTCGATATCAGAAGCAATTGTGTCGACACACAGGACTTGTGTCGACACACACACTCAACACCGTCTGACATACACTCAATGCCATCTGTCTGAAACAGATATGTCGAGACATAAAGACTTGTGTCGACACACTGGACTTGTGTCAATACATACAACAGAAGAAGTGTCGAGAAGCAGAAGAATGATTGTGTCGACACATGAAGAGTTGTGTCGACATCATGAAGCCTTGTGTCGACACTTAGCCTATATGTGTCGACACATGTGAAGCAGTTTGCAGAGTGAAATGTGCTGAGTTGGAAAGTCTTTGAAGAATCAGCTGACTTGACCGGTGACTCGACAGCTGTCATATCCAACCGGTCTGACACCTCTGTCAGAACTGTCAGAAGGTTGTTACAAACCGGATCAGCCGGTAACCATTGGGAAACTCTATATAATAGTCAAATTTGTGACAACACACAACAAGAAAACAACAACACAGCATAAGAAGAAGAACAACAACACTAGAGAATTCTTCAACAAGAACAGGGAAAACCCTTACGAAGGCAGATCTAGAGATGTCTGCAAGAAATATTCAGAATTCATTCTGAATTAAAGGAAGAAGCTGACTGAAGATCATCTTCTACATCAAGTGAAGATCCACCTTATTTTGTTCTATCAAGAAGCTTTGAAAAGCTAAGTCAGGTTGGATCAGAAGGGTCAATTCATTCAAGAAGTGATCTAGAAGGCTACACCAATAGAGAAATCTAGCTGGTGAATTTTCTGTATTTTTATATCATTCAATTTCTTGTAAGATCTATTGTTAGATCTGAGTTGTATTCCTGAAATTATAAAGGCTGAGGTAGGGCTGAGAGCCTGAGGTGTAGGACTTGTGAAAAGTATGAGTTGTAAGCCTAGTGATAAAGGCTGAGGCCTGAGATAGGATTTTTGGGAATAATATGAGGTAGGACTTGAAAAAGTCTGAGTTGTAGGAACCATTCTGGTTCTGAGTTGTAAGATCTGCGGATCCGAGCCAGTGGAAGGAAGTTAGGCTGAATCCAGTTATTTACTGGATAGGCGAAGGGGGAAAGTGGATGTACCCATACCTTGGGGAACCACTATAAATCTATTGTATACTATGATGTGATTTGTGGTCTGTGTTTTACTTGTTCAGTTTATATTGCCTAAAGTATTAAAGGAAAAATTAGAACCTATTCACCCCCCCCCCTCTAGGTGTTTAGGCTCTTGAAATCAAGTATTTTAGGGGGGATAACCGTCAGGGAGGCCAGGGCCAGTTTTACCCCCCAGGTGGGAGGCAAGGCCAGAGGCCAACTCTCCCCAACCAGGAGCAGGTTATGGCTATAGCCATGGGGGAGAGGAGGAGAGAAGCGCGGAGGAGGAGAAGGGAGGTTAGGGTGGAGCTGCCCTACTATGACTTCCATCAGGAGGAAGGGCACGCCACGGCCACGTGCCTGGAGTTCCTCGAGTTGAGAGGAAACAGGGAGCAGCAGCAGCAGCAAGACTGCCAAGGAGTGTGGATCGAGGAGTTCCTGCCTCGGGCAGAGGAGGACAGGTGTGAAGACCGGGCAGATGTGGGGACCCGGGGAGGGATCGGAGTGATCCACGGGGGGTGGGGTCGAGGCTTCCCGTAAGGCAAGTCTCCACACCATGTACCGCATGAGAGTTGGCTCCACATCCCAGACCCCACCCCTCAAAGAGAAGATCGCCTTCTCAATCAAGGATATGTCGGGTCATGAGGATCCCTTTTGTGATGCGCTGGTCATCCAGACGGCCATCGAGAACTTCACCATCACCCGGATCCTCATTGACAACGGGAGCTCGGTCAACGTCATCTTTAAGAAGGCGTTTGACGCGATGAAGGTGGAGGCTAAGAGGGTGCTAGCCTCGGACAGACCTCTGTTTGGCTTCTCGGGGGAGAGGAAGGAGGTCGAAGGAGGAGTGGGACTCCATGTCTCTCTAGGGGGGCAGTCCCGCACCTGTAGGTTCGTCATTGTAGACGCCCCCAGCTGCTACAACACCATCTTTGGGAGGCCCCTCATCAGCGCCTTCCGCTGCGTCCCCTCGTCCTTCCACCAGTGCCTGAAGTTCAACGCTGAGAGGGTCCAAGTCCAGGTCCGGGGAGACCCCAAGGTGGCGAGGGAGTGCTACGTCACCGCCGTGAACTCTATCTCTTGGCAGGAGGGAGCCAAGGAGATGGAGCGAAGGATGGAGGAGGCAGAGCAGGAAGCTGGCAGGGAGGAGATGGAGGTAGAGGAGGGTCGCACTAGGGTGGAGAGGCGGAGGAAGTCCAGGAGTCGGCCGAGGCAATGGCCTTAAAGGAGTCTGGAGAGGAAGTCCTTGCCCTAGGAGGGGAGAACGTTGAAGAATAGGGGGAGCAGTCCCGCCTGGAAACAGTAAGGGAGGTGGTGGAAATGGAAGTTCTCATCCTAGGGGACATGGTGGAGAAGGTTCGCGTTAGCGGGGGGCTGACCCCGGAGGCCCAGGGCAGGATGCTGGAGTGCATCCAGAAGAACGTTGACATCTTCGCTTGGAGAGCCGCAGAGATGCCAGGGATCAATGTTGGCGTGTCCTGCCATCGCCTCAACCTGTACCCGGAAGCTCGCCCCCTCCAACAAAAGAAGAGATCCATCGCGGACAGGCTGGCCGAGCCGATCAGGGAGGAGGTAGCCAAGCTTCTCAAGGCTGGCTTTGTATCCGAAATCCAATACCCCGGCTGGGTCTCCAATATAGTAATGGTTAAAAAAGGAGACGGCCAGTGGCGTATGTGTGTTGACTTTTCTTTACTTAATAAATCATGTCCCAAAGATTGTTATCCCTTGCCTCGGATCAACGCGCTAGTTGACTCAGCCGTTGGTTTTCCTGTAATGAGTTTTCTAGATACGTTTTTAGGTTACCACCAGATCAGGATGCACCCTCCCGACATCAAAGATGTCTCCTTCATCACCAGGTATGGGTGCTACTGCTACAAAATGATGCCCTTCTGGCTAAAGAATGCAGGTGCAACCTATCAGAAGATGATGGGCAGGGTCTTCCGAGAGAAAAGGGGGAGGAACTTGGAAATGTATGTGGATGACCTCATGATCAAGATCCGGGATGTCGAATCTCACCTCCGAGACTTGGAGGAAACCTTCGCCACCCTTCGCAAGTATAAGATGAGGATGAATCCCCTGAAGTGTGTCTTCGGGCGAGAAAGGGCAAGTTCCTAGGCCACCTCCTCACCCCAGCAGGTGTATAGCCCAATCCTGATAAGGTCCGAGCAATCATGGAGCTGGGATCACCTCGGAATGCAAAAGAGGTACAGCGGTTGACGGGGAAGCTGGCTGGATTAAGCAGGTTCCTCTCCCGAGCTGGGGAGAAGTGCTCCCCCTTTTTCAAAACTTTGAGGGGGGGTAAGAAGTTTGAGTGGACTAAGGAATGCGAGGAGGCATTTCAAGCCTTGAAGAAGTAGTTGACCCAGGCCCCCCTGCTCCAAGGGCCGAGGGAGGGAGGATTTATCTTTGTATCTAGGGGGTTGGAGTAAAGGCCCTGAGCTCAGTCCTAGTTCGAGAAGAGGGTAAGAAGCAACTCCCCATATACTATGTAAGTCAGTTGTGTAGGAAGGTCGAGCTCTGTTATCCTATCTTGGAGAAGCTGGCCTTCGCTTTAGTCATCTCGGCCCGGAGGCTCCGGCCTTACTTCCAAGCGCATTCAATCTGGGTGGTGACCGACCACCCCCTCCATAACATCTTTGAGGGGGTGGAGCATTCGGGCAGATTGGCTAAGTGGTCGGTGGAGTTGAGCGAGTTCAATATCTCCTTCATCCCCCGCCTCTTGATCAAGGCCCAAGCCATGGCCGATTTCCTAGCAGACTATGTGGTCAAAGTGGCTGAGGCAGAGCTCACTCATCCTGCTCCCTGGAAGGTAATGGTAGATGGAGCGTCAAGGAGGCATTCCATGGGGGTGGGGGTGATCTTGGAAAGCCCTCAGGGAATGAGGATCGAGCAAACGGTGGTGGTGTTCTTCCCCATCACCAACAACTAGGCCAAGTATGAGGCAGTGATCGCAGGGCTACGCCTAGCCAGGGAGCTGGCCGGGGGTGCATGATGTGGAGGTCCTCACTGACTCCATGGTGGTGGCTTCCAAGATCAATGGGGAGTTTGAGTCCAGAGAGCCTACTCTGCAGCTGTACTTGGAGAAGGTGAAGGGGATCGTCGGTATGTTCCAGACTTTCTCCATCTGGCACGTGCCCAGGGAGGAGAATAAGCAGGTAGATCAACTGGCAAAGCATGGTCCCTGGATGGGGGGCACCATCACCGACTTGTTCCGCCCTTCCATCGATGAGGGAGAGTTGATGGAAGTGGAGCAACACCCCTCGTGGATGGACCCATTCACAACCTTCCTTTCCACAGGGGAGTATCCAGAGGGGATGGACAAGAAGAAATTCAAGTACAAGTCGGCGTATTATCTCATGCGAGATGGGCAGCTATACCAAAAGACCCTCCAAAGGATGTTGGCGCGTTGCGTGGCTGAGAGGGAGGTACCGAGGATCTTGGAGGAAATCCACTCCGGAGAGTGTGGGAGCCACTCTTAGAGTCGGACCCTAGAAGGAAGAATCATCAAACAAGGGTACTTCTGGCCGACCTTGAGCCATGACGCCACCGAGTTTGCAAGGAAGTGTGGCAAGTGCCAGTTGTTTGCCCCCCTCCATCTACAGCCAGCTCAGCACCACAGGAGCATCACGACGCCCTGGCCTTTTGCATTCTGGGGAATGGATCTGGTAGGGCCTTTCCCCCAGGCAAGTGGCAAGAGGAGATTCTTGTTGGTCATGATTGATTATTTTTCCAAGTGGCTAGAAGTTAAGGCGTTAGCCAAAGTAACTTCCTAAGTCATCAGAAACTTTGTGTGGGGGAAATCATCTGCCAGCACGGGTTGCACCAGGCAATTTTCATGGACAACGGGCCTCGGTTCGCTAGCACCGAATTCATCAGCTTTTGTGGGCAACTCGGGATAAACCTCAGATTCGCTTCGGTTCATCACCCCAGGAGCAACGGGCAGGTGGAGGCGGCGAACAAGATCATTGTCAATCTCCTCAAGAAGAAGGTGGAGAACTTGAGGGGCAGCCTGGTGGAGCAACTCCCTTCGGTCCTCTGGCCTCTTAGGACCACACCCAACACAGCCACAGGAGAGACTCCCTACAAACTCTCCCACGGGTGCGAGGCAGTACTCCCCGTAGAGTTCAAAGTCCAGACGCCTCGGGTGGTCGAGGCAGGGGAAGATAGGGAGGAATGGAGAGTCGAGAATGAGGAGATGCGGCTCTCCCTCAACATGGTGGAAGAACTGCATGACCTCTCCGCCATCCGGCAGGAAGAGGTGAAAAGAAGGATTGCTAAGTACTTCGACAAGCACGTCAGGGTCAAACAGTTCATGGAAGGGGACTTGATCCTGAGAAAGGTGGATGCCGCGGGGAGATCAGCCGCTGTGGGGAAACTCAACCCCAACTGGGAAGGCCCATACATTGTACAGGAAGCGCTGAAATCAGGAGGGTACCGCCTCCGGAATGTGGAGGGCGAGACCCTAAGTCTCACTTGGAGTGGTGACGACTTAAAGCATTTTCCCCTGAGTCATGTAAGTAGTGTTCCGTTTTCTAATAAAGCTTCTCCTTGATGTGCTTGTGCCCCTGCCATGAAAAATGCAAGTGTTAGTCTACCCAGACACCGAGCAGATCCCGCTGCCAGGCTCCCACCAAGCTGGCAAGGCTGGATGTTACTCGGCGGAGTCTACCCAGACCCCGAGCAGATCCCACTGCCAGGCTCCCACCTAGCTGACAGGGCCGGATATCACTCGGAGGAGTCTACCCATACCCTGAGCAGATCTCACTGCCAGGCTCCCACCAAGCCGACAGGGCTGGATGTCACTCGACAGAGTCTACCTAGACCCCGAGCAGATCCCGCTACCAGCCTCCCACCAAGCTGGCAGGGCTGGATGTCACTCGGTGGAGTCTATCCTGACCCCAAGCAGATCCCGCTGTCAGGCTCACTCCTAGCTGGCGGGGCAGGATCTCACTCGGAGGAGTCTACCCAGACCCCGAGCAGATCCCGCTGTCAGGCTCCTACCAAGCTGACAGGGCTGAATGTCACTCAGCGGAGTCTACCCAGACCCCGAGCAGATCCTGCTGCCAGGCTCCCATCAAGCTGGCAGGGCTGGATATCACTCGGCAGAGTCTACCCAGACCCCGAGCAGATCCCGCTGTCAGGCTCCCACCTAGCTGGCAGGGCTGGATATCACTCTGCGAAGTCTACCCAGACCCCGAGCAGATCCTGCTGCCAGGCTCCCACCAAGTTGGCAGGGTTGGATGTTGAAAGTCTCTAGTGTCGACTAAATCCACCTACGGGGGGGGGGGGGGAATAGGTGTCGTGCAGTCTTTTGCGGAATTAAATTTACCTGCACAAATTAACAAACAGAGCACAGAAAACACACAAAGAATTATAGTGGTTCCCCGATTTGGGTACGTCCACTTTCCCCCTTCGACCTATCTCCCACTAAGGGACGACTCGATCACTTCTCCAAATGGATTGAAATCCAATCCTCACACTACGGAAGGAACCCTTACAACAAAGGATTCACAACTCCACCACCACGGGTTGCACCCAACCCTTACAATAAGGAATGAAAATTCCTTTACAACAAACCAAAATTTAATGTAAAAGAAAATACAAACAAAGCTTTTGGAGATTCCGATGTCCTTCTTCGTTCGTTGTAGCTTGCACGAAAAATACGAAGAGTCCACAACCGGATTTCTCTCTTGGAATGGGTCTTCTCAAGATCGGCGGCGGCAAGTGATTGCGGCGGCGATACTTTGTATATCCAAACTTCTTGACGAAGCAAGAAAGGTCTATGAACGATCTCAGTCGGATTAGTCGTCTCAACCAATTCGGAATGGAGAACAAATCTCGTTCAACGAATCAGAAGACAAGAGATCTCAAGAGAGATGAGTGAGACGCTCGTCTTGACTCTGTACTGTCGTCGGAATATCAAAGAAGATCGGAGTTCAGCGGCGACGACGAGCTTGCGAGCGGCTACAGGCGATCGGCGGTTTCCGCGATCGGCTAGGGCACGGCGTCGGCTGCTTTCGTTTCTGCGTGAATGTCTGTGTATCAAGGTTCAAAATACGCGTATATATATATATACCAGGAGCCAACCCTAATGACTGTTGTGGGGCCCATAAGGATAAACCCTAGTCGCGGCCGAAACAGCGCACGGCAAGTTGGTTCGGTCCAACAAACGAGGAAATTTGCCTAAGGCAAAATCGGCGGGAATCGTTGGTGATTCCCGTCGATGTCGGCGGGAATCACTCACGATTCCCGTCGATTCTGCCTTGGCAGAATCCCTGTCTGGAAAACTGTCAGCCAGAAGAAGTCGGCGGGAGAGGCTAACTGATTCTCAACGAATCGGCGGGAATCACTAACGATTCTCGTCGAAATCGGCGGGAATCACTAGCGATTCCCGTCGAAGTAGGCGGGAATCACTTAGCGATTCCCGTCGATTTTGACTTAGAAGAGTTTTCTCTCTTCCTTCTTTTGATGACTTGGTCTTTGACCCATCTTTGCTCCTTCTTCTGCTCTTGATCTACCTTGACCCTGTACTTGAAAATAAGTACACTCCAATAGAGAGAGCACACATGAATCAACACACTTATCTACGCAATGAGGGATTACGTTGCGCAGACCCGTGTATATTGACCCACTGTACCCTGACATTGGCGTGTACTTAGCATGGAATAGCTGCAAGCACAACTTGATAGAATTGTCAAATAAATTTTCAATTCACCTTAGCTTGTTCAGGGGATTCTTCAAATCAGGTCAATTGTGGATGCAATACCCAACAATCTCCCTCTATTTGAAGAAGCCTAAACCCTACAAGCTAAGGTGAATAGAACAGATGGGAATGAAAATCATAAACTGAAAATTCAGTTGAGAGTGAAATTCATTACCATTTTCCTGAGAGCAACAAAGCCTTTGTGGCCTACTTAGCATTGGCAGTCACCTTAGTCTTGGCTGAGAGGGTAATCTCCCCCTTTTCGGCTTCTGAAAATCTGGGACTTCACTTTAAGCAAAATACTCCCCCTCAGTTCTTGCATCCGTGCTCGATCTTGAGTTCCTAGCAGATGCTTCCTCTTGATCCAAGAGCCTTGAGCCCTTCAGTCTTCAATCTTCATAGTTCAGCATGCCGAGTTCAGTTTTGAAGAGACTGAACTTGGCCTCGTCTAGGGGCTTTGTGAAGATATCTGCAATCTGCTTATCCGTGGGGACATAGCAGAGAGATATATCTTTGTTTTCCACATGCTCCTGAATGAAGTGGTAGCGCACTTCAATGTGCTTTGTTCTGCTGCGCGACACGGGATTGTTCGCAATTGCAATTGCGCTCAAGGAGTCGCAATACATAGGAACTTCTCTGAACTGCAAGTCATAATCTTCGAGTTTATTTCTGATCCATAAAAGTTGTGCGCAACAGCTGCCTGCTGAGATGTACTCAGATTCAGCCGTAGAGGTTGCGACACAGTTCTACTTTTTACTGTTCCACGATATAAGCCTTCTTCCTAGGAATTGGCACGTCCCGGAAGTGCTTTTCCTATCATCCCTGCTTCCTGCAAAGTCAGTATCTGAAAAGCCTATCAGCTCGACATCATTTTTTCTTGGGTACCACAAGCCAAGATTTGGTGTACCCTTAAGGTATCTAAGAATCCGCTTTGCAGCGATATAATGAGATTCCTTAGTGTTCACTTGATATCTGGCACAAACGCATGTGGAAAACATAATATCTGGTCTACTAGCAGTAAGGTAGAGCAGGGATCCAATTATGCTTCTGTATTTGGTTTCATCAAAAGGTTTCCCTTTCTCATCCATGTCCAGAGACACAGTGGATCCCATTGGAGTCCTCATAGAGGTTGCGCTCTCCATTCCGAATTTCTTGAGGAGTTCATTTGTGAACTTCGTCTGAGAAATGAAAATTCCATCCTCAGACTGTTTCACTTAAAGTCCCAAGAAATACTTTAGCTCTCACATGTTGCTCATTTCAAACTTTTCTTGCATAAGTTTAGAAAACTTCTTGCAAAGATTGTTGTCCGTTGAGCCAAATATTATGTCATCGACATAGATTTGCACCAGCAAAATCTTGTCTTTGACTTCCCTAAGAAACAATGTCTTATCTATTTTTCTTCTCGAAAACTTGTTCTCAAGAAGAAAACTAGACAGAGTCTCATACCAAGCTCGAGGAGCTTGTTTTAATCCATATAATGCTTTAATAAGAGAGTAAACATGATTAGGAAATGTTGGATTAACAAAACCTGTGGGTTGCGCGACATATACTTCCTCTTTTAAATTTTCATTGAGGAAAGCTGATTTCACATCCATCTGATAGACAGTGAATCCTTTGTCAGAGGTATACACCAGGAACAATCTGATCGCTTCGAGCCATGTAACTGGTGCAAAAGTTTGGTCGAAGTCAATCCCCTCCTCTTGTCTGTAACCTTGAGCCACCAGTCTAGCCTTGTTCTTGATGATGACCCCGTGTTCATCCAGTTTGTTTCTAAAGATCCACTTAGTGCTGATAACATTCTGTTTCTTTGGTCTAGGAACTAGCATCAAGACGTTGCATCATTAGAATTGATGCAGTTCATCTTGCATTGCCAATATCCATGACGCATCTTTGTTCGCTTTGTAGAACTTCTTTGGCTCAACCTGTGACAGAAAACTTAGGTGCAGAATCTAGTTAATTGTACCTCTGCGAGTTCTGACACCGTCCCGAGGATATCCTATGATCTGATCTCTTGGGTGATCCCTCACGTGTCTGAGCTCTAAGAGTCTGGCATCTGGAGCTCCAACAGCTTCTCGAGCTCCTCCCTCTTCTTGGAGAATTTCTCCATCCTGACTGTCATCTTCTCCAGGTGGCGTTGAGGTGGAGACCTTGACGTACTTGGGAGTTTCATCTTTAGCAGACTCATCTAGACTTTGCTGTTCAAGCCCTGCACCTGTATCTTCAAGAATGCCACTAGAAGAGTTGCTATAAAGCAGACTTCCTTCATCAAATACAACAATAATGGACTCCTCTACCACTAGGGTTTTCTTATTGAAAACCCTATATGCCCGACTATGGATACTATAGCCCATGAAGATGCCTTTGAAGCATTTTTCTCTGAATTTAGTACGTGGGTACTTCCCATTATTGAGTACATAGCATCTGCAGCCAAAAATCCTTAAATAGGACATGGTCGGTTTTCTGCCTTTCAATAGCTCATAAGGCGTCTTACGATGATTCTTGTTGATCAAGGCTCGGTTTTGCACGTGACAGGCTGTATTGACAACCTCTGCCCAGAAGTACTCTGGGAGAGAAGCGTCATTCAACATTGTCGTACATGCCTCAATGAGCGTTCTATTCCTCCTCTCCGCAACTCCGTTTTGCTGAGGAGTATGCGGGGAGGAAAACTCATGAAAGATACCATGTTCTTCACAGAATTCTGTCATAGCTCCAGACTCAAATTCTGTTCCATGGTCACTTCTGATTTTGACCACGGAGCAGTTAAATTCGTTCTGAATCTGCCTGATAAAATTAGTGAAGATGTCAAACGTATCTGACTTTCATTTCAAGAAGAACACCCACGTAAACCGAGAGTGATCATCAACAATCACTTGCGTATAGGATTTGCCTCCTAAGCTATGAACTTGCACTGGACCGAACAAGTCCATGTGCAAAAGATAAAGACATCTGGAAGAGTCTTTGTCTGCAATGCCCTTAAAGGTAGCCCGAGTCTGTTTGCCCTTCTGACATGCAGGACAAGGGCTATCTTTGATACACTTAATAGTAGGGGCATCCCTTACTAAATTCTTAGAAAACAACATACTAATAGTTTTGAAGTTAATATGTGTCAATCTCTTGTGTCATTGTTCACAGAGAGATGCCCTGTCTTTTGCTACTAGGCAAACGGGGGTAGAAGAGTCTAAACTAAGAAAATCTAAGCAAAAAATATTTCTGCTCCTAATGCCAGTTAATACTGTCTCTGAAGAGGCACATGATATTATCAAGCACTTTTCCTTGCAGAACTTAACGTCGTATCCTTTATCACACAATTGGCTTACACTGATCAGGTTATGGTTTAACCTTTCAACATAGGCCACGTCTGTGATGGAGAATACACCGTTGGAAATCATACCATAACCCCTGGTGACTCCTCGATCAGATCCTCCAAAGATGACTTTGGGTCCATTTTCGACTGGGGAGTAATCACGCAACAGGCTTCATGTCCCGGTCATATGCCGGGAACATCCACTGTCCAAGTACCAGATTGGCATTTCGGTGGCCTTTGGACATACCTGCAAAACAGAATTAGTTTCCCTTAGGAACCCAATCGAACTTGGGTCCTAGATTCCTTGTTAGCAAACTCCCCCTCGGTTGTTTAACCCTACGAGTGGTCGGCCTTGCATTGCTAATAAAAGGAGTCTCATTGTATCTTGGATTAAACCAGCAATCCATGGCAAAGTGACCAACTTTGCCACAACACCAACAGTCAAACCTGTTGTACCGTTTCCTAGGCTCCTGCTTCACCCTTGGAACGGTGGGTCCAGCCGGGGCCTTGGATCTAGAGGTGGAGGCATTATGATGACAGCAGTCACATGAATTCTTAACTTCCTGTTCCTTCAGTATAACAGGCTTGGCCTTTGGTGCCTGCTTCCTATTATGGCCGCTAGAGAAGTGGCCATAATTCTCCACTTGGATTTCCTCATAAGGTGCCTTGAAGACACTCTCACCGTAGTTGCGGGGGAAGGTCCAACCATCATACTGGCTCTTGGGCTTCTCAACCGAGGGCCGAAAGAAGTGGCCATAGATTGACTCAAAGTCCTGCTCATTACAAGGAAAGCCAGGCTTTCTGAATGAAACAGGACCGAGTGGGGCCTTTCCCTTTTCTGCAGCAAAGGCCTTCTTAGTAGTCTTATTTTTCCTCCAATCTCTGTTTCTCCTGGATGATTTACCAGGCACAGTCACATTCCCTAAGCCAGCCCCCTTAGCCTGAGCAGAGAATTCATCAACCAGAGGAAGAACAATCTTGGGCATAGAGAAGCTTTTGACAATCTTCCTCTCTGCTGCAAGCTGTTCTTCCAGCTTGTTGATTTCTTCCTATTTTTGGTCAAGGAGCCTTAGAGAGTCTGAGTGCTCAGAAGTTAGGTCCAGGTGTTCCTGTCGGAAATAAATCAAGCTAGTGATCTCTTCTCTTAGGGACATACCCTCAGCCTTAAGGAATTTGACTTCCTTTTTCTGAGCGCTCAACCTCTTTCGGCACTCTTCAAAAGTATTGAGCAGAAGCTCATACTTTTCAAAGAGTTCAGCCTCATGGGCAGATGGACTGTCCTCGTGGTCATCTTCAGGAGACTCAGAATCAGAGTCAGAGAGGGGGGTGCGATCTTTTACCTTCCCAGTAAATGGGGGACAGTCTCCATCTGAGTCGGAGCAACCCATTAGCCCGAGGTAGGCTTCCTCATCATCACTGGAGTCTGAAGAGTCAGATTCACTCAGTGTCTTTGGCTTTTTAGCAATGTAGCTCCTCTTCTTCTTCTTATCTATAGAGGACTTGTGCTCCTCTCCTTTCCCCTTATCTCTCTTGCTTTAGTGGCAGTCAGTAATGACGTGACCTGGCTTATTGCATCCAAAGCAGATAATGTCAGTAGAACGATGTTTGTTCTGTTTAGACTAATACCTGTCAGAAGAGTAATTCTTCTTCTGATGTCTGGAGGAGGAGCCATCCTTTTTTCTCTGATTCCTCAACTTGAGGAACTTCTTGAACTCTCGAGTGATGAAGGAGAATTCTTTCTCAGATAGCTCTGAGCCGGATGAGCATGGCTCAGAGTCTTCTTCCTCAGCCTTTCTCCAAGAGCGGGACGAGGTTGCACCCTTTCCTTTCCTTGAGTGATTAGCTTTCAAGGCCACAGTCTTTTCTTTGGCTGCGGCCTTATCGGCTTCTTCTTCAGCTTTTCTGGTGTTCAGCTGAAGCTCGTAGGACATTAGCTTTCCAAACAGAATCTGGGGATCGGTTTCTGCCAGCTTGCCAAATTCTCTGATGGCGCAGATCTTGGTGTCTCATTCCTTAGTAAGGGATCTAAGGAATTTGTCATTTAGTTCACCATCGGTGAACACTCTGCCATAACCCTTCAGGGCATTAACGATCTTTAGGAAGTTCTCGAATGTCACTCCGATTTCTTCCTTGGGACCTTGCGTGAAGGCCTCATACTTCTGGTTCAGAAGGGATCTTTGATCATCCCTTACTTCATCTGTGCCTTCCATCAGAATGATCAGGCAGTGCCATATGTCCTTGGCAGTCCTGTAGTGGCTAAAATTCTGCATCATGGAATCATCGACGATGCTTACTAAAATGTTTTGAGCTTTCTTGTCAAGTCCGACAAGCACCATCTCATCCTTATCCATTTCGGAGAGTTTCTTGGGCACCTTCTTAGTCGGATCATTGGTGGAGGCCTTAGTGGGGATATAAGGTCCCTCCTCCACTATCATGAAGAGTCGGGAATCGACTGCTTCCATGTAGAACCTGATTCTTTCCTTCCAGATGGGAAAATTCAGCTTGGTGCATACTGGAATCTTTCCTGAATACTTGAGTCTGTCCATTCCTGAAATCTTCTTTCTTCTTGACACTAGACACAGGATCTTACTCAAGGTGTTAACCTTATTGATGAGAAACCTCCCTCTGATATCACTTGAAAGTCTCTAGTGTCGACTAAATCCACCGATGGGTGGGGGAATAGGTGTCGTGCAGTCTTTTGCGGAATTAAATTTACCTGCACAAATTAACAAACAGAGCACAGAAAACACACAAAGAATTATAGTGGTTCCCCGATTTGGGTACGTCCACTTTCCCCCTTCGACCTATCTCCCACCAAGGGACGACTCTGTCACTTTTCCAAACGGATTGAAATCCAATCCTCACACTACGGAAGGAACCCTTCCAACAAAGGAGTCACAACTCCACCACCACGGGTTGCACCCAACTCTTACAATAAGGAATGAAAATTCCTTTACGACAAACCAAAATTGAATGTAAAAGAAAATACAAACAAAGCTTTTAGAGATTCTGATGTCCTTCTTCGTTTGTTGTAGCTTGCACGAAAAATATGAAGAGTCCACAACCGGATTTCTCTCTTGGAATGGGTCTTCTCAAGATCGGCAGCGGAAAGTGATTGCGGCGGCAATACTTTGTAGATCCAAACTTCTTGACGAAGAAAGCAAGGTCTACAAACGATCTCAGTCGGATCAGTCGTCTCAACCAATTCGGAATGGAGAACAAATCTCGTTCAACAAATCAAAAGACAAGAGATCTCAAGAGAGATGCGTGAGACGCTCGGCTTGCCTCGGTACTGTCGTCGGAAGATCAAAGAAGATCGGAGTTCAATAACGACGACGAGCTTGCGAGCGGCTACAGGCGATCGGCGGTTTCCGCGATCGGCTTGGGCATGGCGTCGGCTGCTTTCGTTTCTGCGTGAATGTCGGTGTATCGAGGTTCAAAATACGCATATATATATACCAGGAGCCAACCCTAATGACCGTTGTGGGGCCCATAAGGAGAAACCCTAGCCCCGGCCGAAACAGCGCACGGCAAGTTGGTTCGGTCCAGCAAACGAGGAAATTTGCCTAAGGCAAAATCGGCGGGAATCGTTGGTGATTCCCGTCGATGTCGGCGGGAATCACTCATGATTCCCGTCGATTCTGCCTTGGCAAAATCCCTGTCTAGAAAACTGTCAGCCGGAAGAAGTCGGCGGGAGAGGCTAACTGATTCTCGACGAATCGGCAGGAATCACTAACGATTCCCGTTGAAATCGGCTGGAATCACTAGCGATTCCCGTCAATTTTGACTTAGAAGAGTTTTCTCTCTTCCTTCTTTTGATGACTTGGTCTTTGACCCATCTTTGCTCCTTCTTCTGCTCTTGATCTACCTTGACCCTGTACTTGAAAATAAGTACACTCCAATAGAGAGAGCACACATGAATCAACACATTGATCTACGCAATGAGGGATTATGTTGCGCAGACCCGTGTATATTGACCCACTGCACCCTAACATTGGCGTGTACTTACCATGGAATACTTGCAAGCATAACTTGATAAAATTGTCAAATATATTTTCAATTCACCTTAGCTTGTTCAGGGGCTTCTTCAAATCAGGTCAATTGTGGATGCAATACCCAACAAATGTCACTCGGCGGAGTCTACCCAGACCCTGAGCAGATCCCGTTGTCAGGCTCCCACCTAGCTGGCAGGGCTGGATGTCACTCGACGGAGTCTACCCAGACCCCGAGTAGATCCCGCTGTCAGGCTCCCACCAAGCTGGCAGGGCTTTATATCACTCGGCGGAGTCTATCCAGACCCCAAGCAAATCCCGCTGTCAGGCTCCCACCTAGCTGGCAGGGCTGGATGTCACTCAGCGGAGTCTACCCAGACCCCGAGCAGATCCCGCTGCCAGGCTCTAACCAAGCAGGCAGGGCTGGATGTCACTCGGCAGAGTCTATCCAAACCCCGAGCAGGTCCCGCTGCCAGGCTCCCACCTAGCTGGCAGGGCTGGATGTCACTCAGAGGAGTCTACCTAGACCCCGAGAAGTTCCTGCTGCCAGCTGTAACGCCCCCGATTTTTCTGGTATTATTCTTTTGACTGCTGACGTCATAATGATGGAGGGCGTTACGTGTCCATGAGTTGACGACGCAACACCGTTTGTGCATTTTTTTTGGCGTCCGTTAGGTTTTACCGGCTAGATTTTTGGGATATGCGTCGGAACCAAAAAATTTACATGGGGAAGCTAAGTTATATAATTTCTGACTTGCTCGTCGAGTTTCGTCGCGATCCAAGCATTTTTGGAGCCTCGGCACGCGTTTGAAATTCGAATAATTATAAATTATCGTAACTTAATTAGGCTATAACTCGAGATCGGTGCCTCGGATTTTGATTCTGACTTTTCGCCGTTGGGTTCATAGCGTCGACATTCGCCTACGGCGCGAATTTCGTCCATTTCGACGCGCGTTTGGGTCTACGTAATGGCATAGCATATATAAATTTATATAAGCTATTAGTTTTCTCTATGCTCAGAGATCTTTGAGCGGAGCTCAGAGATCTCCGAGCCCAGCTATCTTTGAGCGGAGCTCAGAGATCTCCGAGCTCAGCTATCTTTGAGCGGAGCTCAGAGATCTTTGAGCAGAGCTCAGAGATCTCCGAGCTCAGCTATCTTTGAGCGGAGCTCATAGATCTTCGAGCGGAGCTCAGAGAGCTCAAAGATCTCCGAGCTAAGATATCTTTGAGCGGAGCTCAAAGATCTCCGAGCGGAGCTCAAAGATCTCCGAGCGGAGCTCAAAGATCTCCGACTGGAGCTCAAAGATCTCTGAGTGGAGCTTAGAGTTCTCCCTCCTCCCTATAAAAAAAACAATTAGACAAAATTTACAATAAAGTAAATTTATATATATAATTATATAATTGTTATAAATGTATATAACTTAGAATATTTATGTAAGAAAAACCCTACTGACTTTCATCTTCTCCCCACCGAAGAAAAAAAAACAGAGCATCAGTGACGGCGTGAACCTCCCGTTCGTGAAACTTCCGACCCCCACCGACGGAGCTCTGGTTCTCGGAATCGCGAGCCGAACATAGATTCGAAAAGCTCTCGCCGAGATCTACGTGATCTTGATGAATATTTCTACTTTCATGGAATTTCTCTGTTAGGTTTTTCGGCCCTAACTTATGTTTCGACCTCGTCGATGTAGATTTCTGTTTCTTGCATTCGCTAGGGCCGATCTGCATCGTGGTGCCTTCCGGAGTGCGGTTTTGGGTGGTTTGAGGCAAGTGATGATCTTGCTCTTTTCCTCTTTGCTACGCCTTTTCTCCTTTATGTTTCTAGCAGATTTAATAATGTTAAGATCCATTTTCGCCTAGCTCTTTTGCTCATTACAATATCATTAACATGTTTCTTGAAATCATAATTTATGATCTGGTGGGCCTTGTTTCCTTATTTTTTGAATGAGTCAGAAAATGATAAATCTGTTGGAGATCGTACACGACATTGGCGGTGCCACCAGTGTGATGCTCTTTTAAAATGATAAATCTGTTGGAGGTCGTATACGACGTTGGCGGTGCCACCGGTGCAATACTCTTTTAAAATGATAAATCTGTTGGAGGTTGTACACGATGTTGGTGGTGCCACCGGTGCGATGCTCTGAGGGCCGTGACGACGTGTGATGGTATTATCCCCGCACGGTTTCTCCTTTTTTTTGATGAGCTGATCAGTCTCTTTTATTTGAATAAGAATAATAAGAATAATAATCTGAAAATGAAGGTTATTTTGCTTATGGTAAGTTTGATTTTTGCCCGTCCTCACTCCTCTTTGGCGGGCTCCTTGCTGATTAATTTCTTGTGCTAGTTGTGGCTAGTTTTGTTTAATCTGACCTTTACAGCTACTGTTTCCCTCCGGTCTCGTGGAGGTTTGCTTACTTTCTTATTTTTTGCACCACTTGTAACTTATTTTTTGAGGTGTTCTTTCTTTGAATGTCTCAGGTTCTGGACAGTAGCAGGTGTTAGTGTGGAGTTGCATCGGTTGCCGTTTTCTTACCCTATTGAGGTAGGGTTTTCTGCAAACTTGTTGGCCCATGGGTTCGTGTCAGGTGTTGACGCCCATGGTGTCATTTGGTCAGACTTTTTGCTACTTTGTGGTTGTTTCTCTCGTTTTTTTTAGACACTTGCTCTGGAATGATTAATTATGGGTTGGTTTGGTGGCCCCCTTGCTTAGATATGCTAAGACATTTGGAGCATTACATACCATGATTTGAAATGTTAATCTCACTACTTTCTGCGCATGATAAGTCTACTTTTATATATATTAAATCTAGACGTCTGATACTGCATGGTGCACCTCACTTGGTCTTCATGAGCACTTAGGTCACCAAATGATTTAATCAAGTATTTTTCTGTTGCTTAAAACTATATCTTCAAACCATGGACTAGTTGATCCACCTAGTCGAGGGACACGGCTTTGCAAATATTGTGCATAAATCATATTTGGAACACATTGAGTTTAAAAATGATTTCTATAAGCTGCGAGAGACGATGAGTTGCCTTAACGTCAGTAGTTGTCCCCTACGTGACATGGCATCACAATGCGTAGCTCCCCTACTCTGATAGTATTTTAAATGCTGGGAAAATGCGGGTTGTGACAGTTGGTATCAGAGGCAGGTTCTGTGAAAAAGGTAGTTCGGTGGTTTGGCGAGTGAGCCGAAGGACTGCTACCCTAAGCAGAACCTCAAGCTATCTTTTCATTGTTTACACACACCGATATGTCATCAGTATGTCTTGACCAAAGCACAGTCACCACACTCATAGCATGATAAGAAGTATACGGGGCATATTATGTAGTATGGGATGCATAATATGTGTTTGTATATGGATCCACCATAGGAGGTGACATGTGACGGTTATGTAGTATGGGATGCTAAACCATCATTACATGGATGCCCATTAGCGCGTTTTCTTTTTTTTGTTACATGTAGTTATGTAGTATGGGATGCATAACATTATATGTGTACTCCGCTCATAACATTCATTAAGGCCTCTTTCTAGAATGCATAGCACTGCATACATTCATATCATTGCATAAGCACGCGTGCCAAGTTAAAGACATACCTGATGACATATGTACACACATGATTTGAAAAGAAATTTAAATGTTCATGCACTCATGTCATAGCACAAGAGTCAATAGGATGATGTTGCATCATCCTAGTTAAGTTCATAGCATTGTTTCATTGAATTCCAGAGCAAGGTAACAGCAATAGCAGATAGATTTCTTTTTCGTTCTGAATTGATTCGGGATATTTTCGTATCTGTTTTGCTTAGGTGTCTTAAGCCTATTTTTGACTTGATGTCCATCTATCTTGTAGACATGCCTCCTAGGAGAGCGATGCGATCGACTCCCCAGCCTAAGGGAGAGTCTTCTAGTGGTCAGAGCGAGTCCGTGATCGAAAGTCTGCGTCAGAGCAATGAGGCTTTGACTAGGCAGTTAGTCACGATGCAGACTCAGATTCAGTCCCTGGTGTCTGCTGTCGCGGTGCAGCAGCCTATCGCACAAGAACCGATAGTGAGTCTAGCTATTCCTACTCCTCTGGTGCCTCCAGTACCATTGCCACCGGAGTTGAACTTCATATCTCACTTCCAGCGTTTGGGACCTCCTACCTATGATGGTAGGGCAGACTTCTTGGCCTTGGATGATTGGGTGATCGACATGAAGGAGATGTTCTTCTATTCAGGCATCTCCGAAGCTTCGAAGGTGATGGTGGTTGCTTATCAATTGAAGGGACTGGCGAAAGGTTGGTGGATCAGGGAGAAGGAAAGTCTTGTCGAGGGATGCTCGTGGGAGGTGTTTAAAGCAATGTTGCTTAAGAAGTTTCTCCCCTCGGTTGAGCACGATCGATTGATGAACAACTTCCTGCATCTGAAGCAGAGGCAGCTCAGCGTAAGTGAGTATGAGATTGAGTTCAGCAAGTTGAGCAGGTTCGCCCCAGAGTTGGTGGCTTCTGAGGAAGGAAGGGTGAAGCGGTTCTTGAGTGGTCTCACTGGCGACATCCAGTACTGGGCTAGTGCTTATGGGTCAGAGACTTATGCTGAAGCGGTGGAGGCCGCATTGAAGGCCGAGTCAATTAAAAAGATAAAGAATCATGGACATCAGACGAAGAGTGATAAGAGGAAGTTGGGCGATCGAGAGAGTTCAAAGGCATCACACACGAACCCAAGGAAGAGGGGTATGGAGTACTGTGGCTTCTGTGGCAAGCGAGGTCACCCATTCGAAAAGTGTTTCAAGAGGCTCGATGTGCAGGAGCAGTCGAAGATTAGTGCAATTCAGGACACACCCAAGGCTATCCCAGTGTGCTCTTTCTGCTCTAAGCCCGGTCATGAGGCGGCCCGGTGTTTCAGGAAAACTGGGTGTTGTTTTCTATGCGGGCAGAGAGGCCATCGTAGGGCCGACTGCCCAAGCTCTCAGACCGTGACTTCAGCGGTTCCTCTGCAGACCTTGCCGCTGCCCCCGCGGATCGTGGACAAAGGGAAGGGTGGGCTTAATGTGCTGACTAGAGAGGAAGCTCAAGCCTCGGCACATGTGATATTTGGTTAGTTTCCTTCCTCCTAACATGTTCCCTTTCTCCTAGTTTTAGCTTACTAGTTGTCTGGGGATGCATGCTTGCTTAGGTGAATTCAAGGTGAAGAATAAGTGGGCGCATGTCCTATTTGATTCGGGAGCTTCTCACTCTTTTGTCGCTCAGAGTTTTGTTGACAGGCACTGATGGCCTATTGATCGGTTGGATGATGCCTTGTCTGTTAATTTTACATCTGGAGAGCAGGTTACGTCAAATCGGGGTATCCGAGAGTGCCCCATTTCATTGGGTGGTGTCCAAGTTCTAGCAGATTTAAAGATGCTGGATTTGGAAGATTTTGATGTGATTCATGGAATGGACTGGTTGTCCAAATTTGATGTCGTGATCAAGTGTAAGGAGAAGCAACTAGATTTCAAGTTGGGCGACGGTCGTCCATTGAGTGTTTATGGACTTCCTCAAAAGGGTTCTCCATTTATTTCAGCAGTACATGCCCGTCGGGCTTTAGCATCTGGTTGTGAGGGTTTCCTGGTTTCTATCTGTGCAGTGGAAGCTTCTCGTGTTGAACCAGCCGTGAAGGGTATCCCGGTGGTGCGAGAGTTTCCTGATAAGCTTTTTGGTCTCCCTCCTGAAAGAGAGGTGGAGTTTGTTATAGACCTCGAGCCAGGCACCCGTCCCATTGCTAAGGCCTTGTACCGCATGGCGCCTCGCGAGTTAGAAGAATTACGTGTTTAGTTGGACGAGCTGCTGGAGTGTTGATTCATTAGACCGAGTACTTCTCCATGGGCCTCTCATGTTCTCTTTGTGAAAAAGAAGGACGGTTCCATGAGGTTGTGTATCGATTATCGAGGGCTGAACAAGGTGACTATCAAGAATAGGTATCCGTTACCGCGGATTGACGATTTGTTCGACCAGCTGCGTGGGTGCATTAGGTTCTCGAAGATTGATCTCCGTTCGGGCTACCACCAGATGAGGGTTCATGAGTCATACATTCCTTTGACAGCGTTTAGATCCTGGCACAGACATTTTGAGTTCCTCGTGTTGTCCTTCGGTTTGACTAATGCCAGATGAGCGTTCATGGATCTGATGAACCGTGTGTTCAAGGATTTTCTTTATCGTTTTGTGGTCGTCTTCGTCGACAACGTCCTCGTCTATTCTTGCAGTGATGAGGAGCATGCCCATCATTTGCGGTTGGTTCTGTCTGTCCTGAGAAAGCATAAGTTGTATGCTAAGCTTAGCAAGTGCGAGTTTTGGCTGCCTCAGGTGTCCTTCTTAGGACATGTGGTGAGCAAGGATGGAATCTCTGTTGATCCTGCCAAGATTTTAGCGGTGATGGATTGGAAGAGACCTTCTACACCAAAGGAGATTAGAAGTTTCTTGGGCTTGGTTGGATACTATAGGATATTTGTGGAGGGTTTCTCCACGTTGTCCGCTCCGATGACTCGTCTGACGCAAAAGAATGTCGCCTTCATTTGGAGTGATAAGTGTGAGGAGGCTTTCCAAGAGTTGAAGAGAAGGTTGTGCACTGCTCCAATTCTAATTCTGCCTATTGAGGGAGTGGAGTATGCGATGTGTGTTGATGCTTCCCACATTGGACTTGGTTGTGTTATGATGCAAGAGGGAAAGGTGATCGCCTATGGATCTAGGCAATTGAAGGTTCATGAGAAGAATTACCCTACTCATGATTTGGATTTTGCGGCGGTGATCTATGCCCTGAAGCTGTGGAGGCATTTATTATATGACGTTGTGTGTAAGATTTATACAGATCATAAAAGTCTGAAGTATGTATTCACACAGAAGGAGCTGAATTTGCGTCAGCGCCGGTGGTTGGAGTATGTTGCTAATTATGAAGTGGAAATCCTCTATCATCCTGGTAAGGCCAATGTGGTGGTCGATGCTTTGAGCAGGAAGACGGCTCAGATCTTTAATTTATCTGTTCGAGCCTTGGTTGAGGAGTTTCTTTTGATGGATATTTCGACGGTGAGCCTGGCGAGCCCTCTGGCTTGGAAGCCAAGGTGCCTTCTTGGATTTCTCTGACGAGGTTGCATCATAAGGACGACTCGGATTTGCAGCACTTGCGAGCTAGGACCGAGAAAGGAGAATTATCTGATTTTTCTATTGATGAACTTGACACCCTCTTGTATAGAGGAAGATTATGTATCCCGATGGTGGGAGATATTCGAGTGATGATTTGCAAGGAAACTCATGGATCTAGTGTGTCTTATCACCCGGGTTCCACCAAGATGTATAGAGATCTGAAGCAAATCGTGTGGTGGTCGGGCATGAAGAACGACATCGCTAAATTTGTATCGGAGTGCTTCACGTGCAAGCGGGTGAAGGCTGATCATGGCAGGCCTGGGGAAAATTGACCCCTTTGGAAGTTCCCATGCGTAAATGGGAGAGTATCTCGATGGATTTCATTACAGGATTGACGAGGTCCCCTCGTGGACATGATTCTGTTTGGGTCATAGTGGACCGATTGACGAAGTGTGCCCATTTCGTTCCCTTCAAGGTCGGCTATTCGATGGAGAAGATTGCAGAGTTGTATGTGGATGAGGTCATTAGATTGCATGGCGTGCCTGCAAACATTGTGTCAGATCGAGACTCAAGATATATGTCGCGTTTTTGGCAGAGCTTGCAAGGAGCTTTGGGCACCGACCTCTGGTATTCTATCGCTTACCATCCGCAGACAAATGGTCAGACGGAGAGAGTGAATAAGATCGTGGAGGATATGATCAGGTGTTATATTCTGGATCATGGTGGCGCTTGGGATCAGCGCTTGAGATTGATGGAGTTTGCATATAGTAACAGTTACCAAGAGAGTCTACAGATGGCCCCTTTTGAAGCATTGTATGGGAGGCGCTGCAGGACTCCCTTATTTTGGGCCAAAGTCGGTGAGAGACCGTTGTTAGGTCCAGAAGCTTTGGTGGAAATGGAAGAGGCAGTGACTAATATTCGGGAGAAGCTCCGCGTTGCTCAGGAGCGGTATGAAAAGTATGCCAATCAAAGAAGGGCAGATCTGGAGTTTGAGGTAGGGGACAGTGTTTTTCTGAAGGTCTCACCGATGCCAGGCGTTAAAAGATTTGGGAAGAACCACAAGTTGGATCCCAGATATGTTGGGTCATATCAGGTCGTTGAGCGCATCAGAGTGTCTGCTTAGAGATTGGAGTTACCTGCTACCTACCATGGCGTCCATAATGTGTTCCATGTGAGTCAGTTGAGGAAGTGCATCTGCAACAATCGTCAAGTCCTAGATCCAATGCCTCAGATTCAACCCAATTTGTCTTATGTTGAGGAACCTGTCCGTATTCTAGAGACCCAAGAGTGTGTGTTGCAGAGTAAATCTTTTCCCATGGTAAAAGTTCTCTGGCGAAATCATGACGTCGAGAGCGCGACATGGGAGCTTGAGTCAGCTATGCGGGAGTCTCATCCGCACCTCTTCATTTAATTATCCCAGGTGAATCTCTTCTTCCTGCATCGTTTATTTTGTCCCGATGATGTTTTCTGTTCGTATGTCAAGTTTCGGAACGAAACTTTCTTTTAGGGGGAGTGGTTGTAATGCCCCCGATTTTTCTGGTATTATTCTTTTGACTGCTGATGTCATAATGACGGAGGGCGTTACGTGTCCATGAGTTGACGGTGCGACACCGTTTGTGCGTTTTTTTTGGCGTCCGTTAGGTTTGACCGGCTAGATTTTTGGGATATGCGTCGGAACAAAAAATTTTACATGGGGAAGCAAAGTTATATAATTTCTGACTTGCTCGTCGAGTTTCGTCGCGATCCGAGCATTTTTGTAGCCTCTGCACGCGTTTGAAATTCGAATAATTATAAATTATCGTAACTAAATTAGGCTATAACTCGAGATCGGTGCCTCGGATTTTGATTCAGACTTCGTCGTTGGGTTCGTAGCGTGGACATTTGCCTACGGCGCTAATTTCGTCCATTTCGACGCATGTTTGGGTCTTCGTAATGGCATAGCATATATAAATTTATATAAGCTATTAGTTTTCTATGCGCTCAGAGATCTTTGAGCGGAGCTCAGAGATCTTCGAGCTCAGCTATCTTTGAGCGGAGCTTAGAGATCTCCGAGCTCAGCTATCTTTGAGCGGAGCTCAGAGATCTCCGAGCTCAGCTATCTTTGAGCGGAGCTCATAGATTTTCGAGCGGAGCTCATAGATCTTCGAGCGGAGCTCAGAGAGCTCAAAGATCTTCGAGCTCCGATATCTTTGAGCGGAGCTCAAAGATCTCCGAGCGGAGCTCAAAGATCTCTGAGCGGAGCTTAGAGTTCTCCCTCCTCCCTGTAAAAAAAAAACAATTAGACAAAATTTACAATAAAGTAAATTTATATATATAATTATATAATTGTTATAAATGTATATAACTTAGAATATTTATGTAAGTAAAACCCTACTGACTTTCATCTTCTCCGCACCGAAGAAAAAAAAACCAGAGCATCAGTGATGGCGTGAACCTCCCGTTCGTGAAACTTTCGACCGCCGCCGACGGAGCTCCGGTGCTCGGAATCGCGAGCCGAACATAGATTCGGAAAGCTCTCGCCGAGATTACGCGATCGTGGTGAGTATTTCTACTTTCATGGAATTTCTCCGTTAGGGTTTTCGGCCCTTACTTATGTTTCGACCTCGTCGATGTAGATTTCTGTTTCTTGCATTCGCTAGGGCCGATCTGCGTCGTGGTGCCTTCCGGAGTGCGGTTTCGGGTTGTTTGAGGCAAGTGGTGATCTTGCTCTTTTCCTCTTTGATACGCCTCTTCTCCTTTATGCTTCTAGCAGGTTTAATAATGTTAAGATCCATTTTCGCCTAGCTCTTTTGTTCATTACAATATCATTAACTTGTTTCTTGAAATCATAAATTATGATCTGGTGGGCCTTGTTTCCTTGTTTTTTGAATGAGTCAGAAAATGATAAATCTGTTAGAGGTCGTACACGACGTTGGCGGTGCAACCGGTGCGATGCTCTTTTAAAATGATTAATCTGTTGGAGGTCGTACACGACGTTCGCGGTTCCACTGGTGCAATACTCTTTTAAAATGATAAATCTGTTGGAGGTTGTACACGATGTTGGCGGTGCCACCGGTGCGATGCTCTGAGGGCCGTGACGACGTGTGATGGTATTATCCCCGCACGGTTTCTCCTTTTTTCTGATGAGCTGATCAGTCTCTTTAATTTGAATAAGAATAATAAGATTAATAATCTGAAAATGAAGGTTATTTTGCTTATGGTGAGTTTGATTTTTCCCGTCCTCACTCCTCTTTGGTGGGCTCGTTGCTAATTGATTTCTGGTGCTAGTTGTGGCTAGTTTTGTTTAATCTGACCTTTACAGCTACTGTTTCCCTCCGGTCTCGCGGAGGTTTGCTTACTTTCTTTTTTTTGCACCACTTGTAACTTGTTTTTTGAGGTGTTCTTTCTTTGAATGCCTCAGGTTCTGGACAGTAGTAGGTGTTAGTGTGGATCTGCATCGGTTGCCGTTTTCTGACCTTCTTGAGGTAGGGTTTTCTGTGAACTTGTTGGCTCATGGGTTCGTGTCAGGTGTTGACGTCCATGGTGTCGTTTGGTCAGACTTTTTGCTACTTTGTCGCTGTTTCTCTCGTTTTTTTAAACACTTGCTCTGGAATGGTTAATTATGGGTTGGCTTGGTGGCCCCCTTGCTTAGATATGCTAAGACATTTGGAGCATTACATACCATGATTTGGAATATTAATCTCACTACTTTCTGCGCATGATAAGTCTACTTTTATATATAGTAAATCTAGACGTCTGATACTGCATGGTGCACCTCACTTGGTCTTCATGAGCACTTAAGTCACCAAATGATTTAATCAAGTATTTTTTTGCTACATAAAACTATATCTTCAAACCATGGACTAGTTGATCCACCTAGCCGAGGGACACGGCTTTGCAAATATTGTGCATAAATCATATTTGGAACACATTGAGTTTAAAAATGATTTCTATAAGCTGCGAGAGACGATGAGTTGCCTTAACGTCAGTAGTTTTCTCCTACGTGACGTGGCATCACAATGTGTAGTTCCCCTACTCTGATAGTATTTTAAATGCTGGGAAAATGCGGGTTGTGACACCAGGCTCTCACCAAGCTGGCAGGGCTGGATGTCACTTGAGGAGTCTATCCAGACCCCGAGAAAATCCCGATGTCGGGCTCTCACCTAGCAGGGCTGGATGTCACTCCGAGAATCCGCTCAATTCCCCCCCCCCCCCCCCCCCCCCGTTGTCCAGCAAGAACGACAAGTCTTGGTGATCGCGATGCCTAAGGTGGGGAGGTAGACGCTCACATTACGAAGATAAGGGTCGCAGGGCCGCCGAGATGGCTTTAGCAGGTCGGCGGGCAAGAAACATCAACTCTGGCCTATGGTTCGGAGAGTCCCTAGGGAAGGGGTCAAGGCGGCGAGAACTCGGCCACGCCAAGACCCCTGGGGGCCGGCCCGTGTAAAGCCAGACGGTATAGGTATGAGCCAAGGCGTCTCACCTATTCTACGCCACGAATGGTGTGGCGAGCCCGGGCGAAGGACGCAGGTCGCCCACTCGCGGTACGGCTAACTATTGTGTCTATCACTTCTAAGCCTAAATCAAAGTCTGAAACGAACATGCAACCTAGCTCGCAAAGCAACAACGGATCAGAAGATGCAAAACAAATCGCGAGTGCGAAAAAGGGAGAACATTTACATTATGGAAACAAAATACAGTAAAGCAGTCTTTGGAAGTACATTGGATCGATCAAAAATTATCATCATTATTACAAAATCCTGGGCCTCGGCCCGCATCTCTACTACAGTAAAAATAATTTTGGGCGAGGTGCTAGCTTCCAGCGGGGCAAGCCCCGAACGGCGAGCCCCCTAGATGGGATGGTAGGGCCCGTCGCCCGGCTTCGGTACCAGAAGGAATAATTCTGGTACCATGTCGCTCGCCGAAAGCTTATCGCCCTCACTCTTGATCAGGTCGGCTCGCCACAGCGTCTAGAGAGTGTACTTCGCAACACTGGCGGTGTTCTTCTGCATCATAACTTCTAGCTCGTACTCACTGTAGTGCGCGAACTGACAACCAGTGCTAGATGGCGGTGGAGCGGCCAATGCGGTCTATAACTCGCCCACCCGAGCCTGCAATTCTCACTTCTCCTGCTCAAGGGTGGAGATCTCGATGCCCAGCCGGCTGGCCGTCGCCGCATCCTGCGAGAAGAAGGGTGACTGGGATGAGCTTGAGGAAAAGCAACTGAAGACCTGTGCGAGTTGAGAAACGTACCACCGCCCCCCCCCCCCCTGGTACTGAGCGAGGGAATCCTTGGCTGCGTCGGCTCGCCTTCTCTGGTCATCGGCCTCCACCTGGGCAAGCTTGCGAGCTGCTTCCTTCTTATCGACCAGTTTCTTGAGCGAGGGGCGTTCTTCTCTATCCGGAGGCATCGCCGGCAGACCATTCGAGCCAGCTCAAGGATGCGGAGCTGGGCTCGCGCGCTTTCATGAATTAGCACCCGCGTAGCCTCCTCGTCATAGAAGGCGGCGTCCTCCCGTGCGTAGAGACCGAATGAGAGGTTATAGGCCTCTCCGTTGATGGTATCCTGCTCCAGCCAACTCGGCAGCAGTGAAGAGATGAAGACTCGGTTCATCTCCTTGTCCCATTGGAGGAGCGGGACACCGAGCTCATCCGCAGGCCCCTCGCCGTAGCCAAAATTGCGGTGCCATCTTGGCACCGTCTTCGCGGCGGGCTGAGCCCCTTCTTGCGACTTCGAGGTGCTGGCCTCCCTGACGGGAGAGCTATCGGCCGGAGGGGCCGCGGGGGTGAGATCCCCAGATGGTTAGCCCACTAGGGCCTTACCTTCCTCGCAAGCTAAGGGAGGCGCGTCGCCCGCTTTCTTCGGTTTCTTGGACGATGGCGGGGCCTGAGGCTGCTCGCGGCTGGGTTGCTTCAGGGAAGCAGGGACTGTGATCTCGCGGTGAGCGGAGGCTGCCGCCTCAGCCCGAGCGATCTTGCTGGAAGCGAGCCGCGAGCTCTCGTAAGGAGGGTGTAGGGGGATGTCGCGCTCGCCTGCGAGAAGGATAAGACTTGGAACATGGAGAAGATGAACAAAAAGGGCGAAAGCGCGAACGGCTTACCCTCACTGGGCGGGACGGGGATGGGATCGTCTAGGTTCCTGCGGATGAAAGCAACCTCGAAGTTATTCCCAGCAAAGAACCCACACAACTCCGCTTCATGGCCCCCCAGGCTAGGGGGCGGTAGCTCTCCTCGCTGAGTTGGATCGGCGAGAAAGGAATGTTGTCAAAATCGCCTATGACGAAGATGAATTTTTTGAGCCAGTTGTGTCTCTTGTTGACAGTCTCCCGCACCTTTACATGGCTGCTGGCGAAGCAGGCGGTCCCGTCCTTATTCGCCCGTGTAACGCCCCGAAACACAAAAGAGGAACGGATGGCATTTTCAGGCCAAGTTGGGTTCTGAATAGGCTAACACGGCCTGTGACACGGGCGTGTCACAGGGCGTGTCGTGCTTGAGTTCGATGATTTTCTGAGAGGTTGATAAATTTCAGTCGACGAGCGTCGAGACAGGGCACACGGCCTGAGACACGGGCGTGTCATAGGCGGTGTCCTGCTCGGGCAGTTTGGCGAGTTGTGTTGAGTCTGTTACACGATCGGGGACACGGGCGTGCCCCACGGCGTGTCTAGCATACGGCATGTGACACGGGCGTGTCACATGGCCGTGTCCAGTTTGGGACATTTTGGTCCAGTGTTGATTAAGGCACACGACCCATGACATGGGCGTGTCACTTGAGACAAGGGCGTGTCCCAAGCAGTGTCATAGGCCGTATCCTATTCTTTAATTTATGATTTGACGGCGAGTGAGGGAACACGGCCTTGGACACGGGCGTGTGACAAGCCGTGTTCGGCCCAGGAAATTCTTTTTCAAGGCGAATTGTGGTTGTTCTTTTCCTTCAAGTTGGATCCAATGGCTCAGGCTTTCCCCTGCAGGTATTAGGCCCGGAATGGGGTTTCAAACCCTCATTCCATTTATATCTTTCTTTTTTTAAGGGTTAGAGAGAGGGGAGAGCAAGGAAGAAGGTGGAGGAGAGTTCCGGCCGCCAGAGATGCTTCGGAGCCCCGTTTCTCGAGCGGAGTCCAGATCCGTGAAGGCAAGATTGTTGCGGTAGTGTTCATCCGACCAAGTTTCTCCATGGCTAGAAAGAGAGGTTGTAAGGTAACGATACTTTTCCTCTTGGTTTCTAGGATGCCCGCATAGCATCTTTTCTTTTCAGTTTTTGGGCTCCAGATCTCTCAAATGAGAGGGGTTTAGGTTGTCATGGTTCAAGAGGAACCTCCGGGTCGATTGTGTCCGTCCCCGGCATGATTTTGCATTAGAGATCTGCTTCGTTAGTGGATTAGACGTTGTGGGTGAAGCCGTAGTCGCGACCGTTAGTCCGACTCGGTGATGTTGCATAGCGAGCCTTAAGGATTCGGTAGAAATCCGTTGCGACAAGATATCGTTGTGATGTATGCGTTTTCCCCCTTTTCTTAAGTAAGTACTTGTAGCCGGAACCGGACAAGGTTAGCTCCGCATTGGCGGTAGATGGTTTCCTTGGTGCGCGGGAACGTTGCAGTACAATTGGTGGATTAGGGTGGGAAAGTTTATGGTTATGTTATGCTAAGGCGTGGATATTTCTCCGTGGTCAGCTGGTTATCCCATGACGTGTAAGTCATGTGTGGAGAGTGTCCTGGCGAGACTAGTCCCCTTCTGTGAGACTGACGAGAACGCCAAGCGTAGGGCAAGCCTGGGCAATGAAGCCATGAGCGGGTGGGGTCCAGCAAGGGTTCTTAGAATCGGTTTGTGTGTGAGACAGAATGCTGACGCGGGAAGTCAGAATTTGCAGGCAAGCCCGGGTTTAAGATCCATGTGCGGGTGGGGCCTTAATAAGATTTTTGTGTAGCAGCCTTTGGGCCATTAGGGGAATTGTAGTCCTCTTTTGTTTGCGGCTTTACGCCAATGGGGAAATGGAAGTACCCAGTTGATATTATGATGTGCTAGTTGTATATGCTTATAGGGTATCTTGGACGAAGCCCGGGTTTGCATACATGCTGCATAGTAGGCCCCTTTTTGTTCTGTGCTCAACATAGAAAACATGATTGTTGTATGAGACATCCAAACCTGTTTTAAAGCTTTACATGTTTATGTATATGGTATACGAAGTGCTGACTTGCAGGTTAGGAGGGGTACCCCGGGGTCCGTTATGGGCAGTCGGGAGGAGATGTGTTGGTTATATAGTAGAGGTTAGCCTTTGCTGACCCACGTTACTACAAATTTTTACAGGTCAAGGATCGCAAGTGGGAGCAAGTGCGCCGGCTGAAAAGCCCTAAGCCTCATGAAGTGTTTGTTGTGCCTTCTAGCTTGTTTCCTTTTGATTGTATGCTTAATGTTTTGGTATATTCTGGCTTGCATGCCGAGGTAGCCTAGGAGTGTTGTTGCACGTTGATGTTTGACCTTGTGGTCTTTCCATTTTGGACTCATTTGATGTAAGGTCATAAGGCCGTGGTGATACTCCGGTTTTAGTAGTGGATAACTTCTAGTTGTTTGGTATATTTCCGCTGTGTTTTATTCTGAGTTTTTAGATTGGGTAGTTAATATCATCTTTTAATGCTAAAGCTATAGCATCTGTATGTTATGGGGCCCCGGCCGGACCCATATTATATGGTCATTACAAGGGAGGTGTTACAATTTGGTATCAGAGGGAGGTTGGCGTTCCAATGAGAGGATTCGTGGTCGAAAGTCATAATCGAATCGTGTATAAGAAGTTATCCACATAGGAGTATCGCGGGACCATGAGTGTCCTTGTGTTTGAGTCTTACGATTAAAGACTGATTTGTGTTTACCTTGCTTGTGTTAAGAGTGCAAGCAACGAGGTGGGAACGTCGAGGCCAAGAGAAGAGCTTTCGGCAAGCAGCGCTACTGCGCTGGGTGCTTTAGGCAAGGGGGTAACCCCGGCCGATTTTTGCTGCATGCTTGCAGAAGCAATAGTGGCAGCCCAAGCTGCAGCGACAGCACATGTAGCAGCCCCTGTTGCTCAGGTAGCAACTCTTGCTACCCCGGATACGGCGACGACCATGCCGGGCGGAGAAGCCAGACGAGCAGAGACGTTGGCCGAAAGGGTGGTTGTCGGGAATGGGGACCGGCAAATGAAGTATTTTTTGAGCTTCCATCCTCCAATGTTTAAGGGAGTCGGTACGCCGACTGATGCAAAGGATTGGTGGTCACGGATTCAAGAACTTTTGAAGGCGGCAGAGAAGCCAGAAGAGAAGAAATCGGAGTTTGCAGCCTTCATGTTGGAAGGAGACGCCAAGTTGTGGTGGGTGAGCCATAGTGGCCGGCAGTTTCCTGGACGCACCCCATCCATTGATGAGTTTGGGAATGCTTTCCTGAAGAAGTACATTCCTGCGTCGACAAGGTTAGCCCTCTAGAGGCAATTTCTGTACTTGGTGCAGCGAGACAAGACAGTGGATGAATATGTTCAGGAATTCACTCGGTTGGGTCGTTATGCGGGACGACCATGGCGGACGATGAGGAGAGGGACAACCTCTTCTACGACGGATTGAGGGAGAACCTTAGGCAACCCCTCATATCTATGAAACACGCAGGTTTCAATGAGTTGGTTGAGGCGGACAGAATTTTGGAGAGCAATATGGAGCGAACCCAATGCCGCAAGGGTTTCGCACCCAAGCAAGGGAAAGGGAAGCCTTCTCAATCCCAAGGAAAGTCTGAAGGGAGCAGATGGAAGAAAAAGCCTCACCCATACAAGTCCGGTGAGAAAAGAAACTGGGCGTCCGGAGGGTCTCTCTCTAAGGGACCTCTGACGTGCTTTGATTGTGGCAAGGTGGGGCACATAGCTCGATTTTGTACTCAAGTAGGCACTGAGCAAGAGCCAAGACAGGAGCAGACTATGCGCTCTGGCCCCAGTGCCGCAGAGAAAGGGAAGATGGCGGAGTCGAGCGCTTCTCGGTTCCAACCGGTGCAACCAAGGGCCTACAACCTTGGGCAGCAGGAAGCAATCCGTCAACCCGATGTTGTGACAGGTATGAGAGTTTAACTTTAACCTTGAGTTTCATACTTTCAAGCTGTTTATGTTTGTTGCATGTGTTTAGGCTTTGTGATAGTTTCTGGATACCCCGCTAGGGTATTGTTTGATACGGGAGCGTCACACTCCTTCCTTGCGGAAAGCTTTATCCGGAGGATTGGAGTTGATTCATTCTTAACAGACGTAGATTTGAAGGTGCGCATGCCCAATGGGTCATCCATGACTATCAGGGCTAAGGGACGCATTTGTTGGAACTTAGACAGAGTCGACTTCATGTTGACAGCGGAGGTCCTACCGTTGGTTGTTTTTTGATGTAATATTGGGAATGGACTGGATAGCAGAGCAGCGTGCCAGTATTGACTGCCTATCCAAGGTGGTAACCCTGAGGAGCAAAGGGCAAAATGGAAGTTAAGTTTGGGGGTCTTCACGGAGTGGCCTGTTCCCTAGTTTCAGCCATGCAGTTCTTACGGGCAGTTAACCAGGGAGCGGTAGCCCTTGTAGCGTTGTTGGAGGTTAGCCTTTCCAGGTTATCCCTTGGAGAAGTACCCGTAGTGGCAGAATTCGAGGATGTGTTTCCTGAGGAGCTTCCTGGAGCACCTCCTCGATGGGAGATTGATTTCTCTATTGAGTTAGTGCCAGAGGCTAGGCCGGTGTCACGTCCTCATTTTAGGATGGCACCAAAAGAGTTGGCCGAACTCAAAGTACAGTTACAGGAACTGTTGTAGCAGGGGTATATCAGACCCAGTTCTTCACCGTGGAGCGCGCCGGTGTTGTTTGTAAAGAAGAAAGACGGTAGTATGCGGTTGTGTATAGACTACCGAGAGTTGAATAAACTGACTATCAAGAATAAGTATCTGATTCCTCGGATAGACGATCTATTCAACCAGTTGGTGGGGTCGGTGGTGTATTCAAAGTTAGACCTGAAGTCAGGATACTATCAGTTGCGAATTCGAGACGAGGACATACCCAAGACAGCGTTTAGTACGAGGTATGGTCACTTTGAGTTCTCGGTGATGCCGTTTGTGCTGATGAACGCACCATCCGTATTCATGGACTTGATGAACTGAGTATTTTGCAAATACTTGGACTCTTTTGTAGTCGTCTTTATTGATGACATTCTGGTTTACTCCAAGTCAGAGGCAGAGCACGAGACTCACTTTAGAATAGTCTAACAAGTGTTGAGAGAGAACCAGCTTTATGAAAAGTTCTCAAAGTGCGAGTTCTGGTTAGAGAAGGTGGCATTTTTGGGTCATGTGATTAGTGGGGATGGGCTGGCGGTAGATCCAACAAAAGTGGAAGCCATCAGGGATTGGCCAGTATTGAGGACCGTGGCGGAAGTCCGAAGTTTTCTTGGACTAGCCGGGTACTATCGAAGGTTCGTGGAGAACTTTTCGCGGATAGCTCTACCCCTCACTTAACTAACTCGTAAGGATCAGAAGTTCGTGTGGACTCAGGAATGCAATCAGGCATTTGACACCCTGAAGGAAAGACTGATGACATCTCCAATCCTAAGTCTGTCGAAAGGGACTGAAGGACTTCAAATTTTCAGCGACGCATCCGGATGCGGTTTGGGGTGCGTATTGGTACAACATGACAGTGTGATCGCCTTTGGGTCTAGGCAGTTGAAGTATCACGAGAGGAATTACCCCGTTCATGATTTGGAATTGGCGGCGGTAATTTTTGTGGTAAAATTATGGCGGCACTACGTTTATGGTGCGAAAGTAGAGATCTTCACGGACCACAAAAGTCTGAAGTATCTCCTAGATCAGAAGGACTTGAATATGCGGCAGCGCAGGTGGGTTGAGTTCCTTAGGAACTACGATGTGGCGATTCAGTATACGCCAGGCAAAGCCAATGTGGTGGTTGATGCCTTGAGTAGAAAATACTTTGGGCAAGGGAATTGGATTGAAGCTCATGATGAGTGATTGAGGCGGGACTGGGAGTCCTTTGGCATGGAGTGTGTAGCCAGAGGCGAGTCTAGTGCGGCTCGGTTTAACTAGATTGAAATGCAGAATGATTTGTCCGATCGTCTTTGGGAAGTGACCCGTTTGGATGTGGAGTTCCAACCATACGTGGAGGAAGCTCAAAAGGGCGAGTATAGAGCCTTGGAGATGATTGATGGGATTCTGAGAAGAGCGGGAGGATTTGTGTACCGCAGTTTGGCAAGCTCCGTGAGGAGTTGATGTTTGAGGCCCACTTCACAAAGTACTCCATTCACCCGGGCAGTATAAAGATGTACTTGGATATGAAGAAATCCTATTGGTGGCCTCGTCTGAAGCGGGACGTAGCTTTGTACGTGAGTCGGTGCCAAACTTGTGCCTTGGTGAAGGCCGAGTGTCAGAAGTCGGGCGGGTTCTTGAAGCTTCTTCCTATCCCCGAGTGGAAATTTGATGACATCTCCATAAATTTTGTGCATGGGTTACCTATATCACAACAGGGTAACGACGCAATTTGGGTGATCGTGGATCGCTTGACCAAAGTGGCACACTTCATACCAAATCGGAAGGAAGATAGCATGGAGAAGCTGGTGGAATTGTATGTTCGCGACATTGTGCGACTACATGGGATTCCCAAGAGCATAGTTAGTGATCGCGATGGACATTTCACGTCTAAGGATTGGAGGTTGGTTAAGAAGAGTCTGGGCACGAAGCTCAAGTTCAGTACGGCTTTCCATCTTCAAAATGATGGGCAAACCGAAAGAACGAACCGTACTATGGAGGATATACTGAGGATGTGTACTCTTGACTTCGGCAAGAAATGGGAGGATCACCTCTTCATGGTAGAGTTCGCGTATAACAACAGTTACCAAGCAAGTATAAAGATGGCGTCATACGAAGCTTTGTATTAGAGGCGGTGTCGAACACCGATGTCTTGGACAAAGGCGGGAGACACCAAGCTTTTGGGAAAATAAGTGGTAGCTGATGCATGTGAGTTGGTGCGAAGCATTCAAGAGCGCATGAAGGTAGCTCAAGATCGACAAGCAAAATATTTTAATGCTCGCCACAGGAAGGTGGAGTTCGCGGTATGCGACTGGGTATATCTAAAAATCAAGCCGTTCAAAGGCATTTCGCGGATTCACCGACTCAAGAAGTTAATTCTGAGGTTTTTGGGACTGTTCGAGGTTATAAAACGGGTAGGAGGAGCAGCGTACCGGTTGGCGTTGTCCACGGAGCTGAGTGGAATACACGATGTCTTCCATGTCTCCGTCTTTAGGAAAGCTTTGGTAGAGGCTAGTGTGGTGATCAAATCGGCATCAGTGCCGATAGAAGAGGACTTGAGGATGCGAGTTCGTCCAATTAGTATAGAAGATTCAAAAATTCGGCAGTTGCGGAACAAGGAGGTCAAACTCGTACAAGTTCGTTGGGACAACTGTGGTCGTGAGGAGCTTTTGTGGGAGCGAGAACAGGCCATGCTTGAGGAGTACCCCGATCTTTTCTTCTCAGGTACCGTTTAAGTTTTGTGTACTTTCTATTTAAATTTCAGGACGAAATTCTTTTAAGGGGGGAGGAATTGTAACGCCCCGAAACTCAAAAGAGGAACGGATGGCATTTTCATGCCAAGTTGGGTTCTGAATAGGCTGACACGTCCTGTGACACGGGCGTGTCACAACGCGTATCGTGCTTGAGTTCGACGATTTTCCGAGAGGTCGATGAATTTCAGTCGACGAGCATCGAGGCAGGGCACACGGCCTGAGACACGGGCGTGTCATAGGTCGTGTCCTGCTCGGGCAGTTTGGCGAGTTGTGTTGAGTCTGTTACATGACCGGGGACACGGGCGTGCCCCAGGGCATGTCTAGCATACGGCATGTGACACGGGCGTGTCACATGGCCGTGTCCTGTTCGGGACGTTTTGGTCCTGTGTCGATTGAGGGACACGGCCCATGACACGGGCATGTCACTTGAGACACGGGCGTGTCCCAAGCCGTGTCACATATCGTATCCTATTTTTTAATTTCTGGTTTGACGGCAAGTGAGGGAACACGACCTTGGACACGGGCGTGTCACAAGCCGTGTTCGGCCCGGGAAATTCTTTTTCAGGGCGAATCGTGGATAACTTCTTGTTGTTTGGTATATTTCCGTTGTGTTTTATTCTGAGTTTTGAGATTGGGTAGTTAATATCATGCTTTAATGCCAAAGCTGTGGCGTCTGTATATTGTGGGGCCCCGGCCGGACTCGTATTATACGGTCATTATAGGGGAGGTGTTACAGCCCGGAAGGAGAACAGCTTGCCGAATACCGCGAGGCTGAACTCAATCCGCTAATCTCGCAGGAAGCAGGCGAACCCGACCACCACCGCGATGGAGTTAGGAGTCAACTGCCCGGGGACGACCCCGAAGTACTTGAAGATTTGGCAGACTTCTGGCCACAAGGGTAGCTGGAGGCCCTCCTCAAAGTGAGTCGTAGGGAATGCGAGTTCATCCGCAGAAAGTTCGTTTATCCGCTCCCCCTTCCCGGGTTGCCTCGCCACAAAACCTGGCGGCACGAGGTTGCCTATGGCGTCCAGGAACTCGCGCTCGGTGATGACGATGGGGGATAAATCTTGCTCGGAAAAGGTCCAAGCACACTTGCTCCTCCCATTCGCCTCGCCGCTGTCGCCGCCCATCTCGCAGGAATTTCTCCGAGCGAGACAAAGAGGTCCTCGCAGGGAATTAAGAGGAAGAGGAAGCCTTAAATGCTATAGGTGAAAAGGAGGTCAGCAGGGCCTATTTATAGAATCGAAAAGGGCGGAAAAATATTCCGCCAAAGGGAAAAGTGCGGGTAGCAAATTTAGCCTCGATATTTCGACTTCCGAACCCGACCCGGGTCCTCATCAACCCGTCGATAGGCAGGGAGAAGTTCTCGGCCGCGGATGGCCCTCACCCGTGTCTGCATGTGAGGTGAGCGGCCGCGATGCATGCCCGCCTAGATCAGCGTACGAGTCACCCAGATATGCGACCCACGGGAAACTTGCTCACTCCCGCCAGAACTATGTATGCGGGCTAGGCAAGTCGGCTCGGCAATGCTGAGCCAGCTTGAAGAAGAACCGGGCAAACCAGAGCGTATCGCCCGCACCCCCAGAGAAAACAAAACATCAACACAGTAAAATAAAAATGCAGCAAGTACTCGCCCATTAGCGGGCGAAGGTGGTCCTGAATAATTACAAATTCAAATGTCCCGAACAAAAAGTTCACCCTACTACGCTTTTCGGTTTCGGCATGCGGAGATGATCCAGGCCTGGCGGCCAATATCAGGGAGGAGGCAGGCGGCTCGATACTGAATCCACTTCCACCTGCCTCGCCTCCCCGTGCTAGATCGTGGCGGTACGTGAGGATAGTGATACTCGCGGACCGCCAATAGCTCCCGCTGGGTCTGATCGACCTGCTCCGAGGCATGCCTAAGCCGCTCCTCGGCTCACGTGAGGTGTACACCCGGATAGGTCACCTTGTCCTCTTCAGCTGGATGCCTCTCCCCATCCAAGGCCGTGAACCACTCCTCCGCCTCGGCCTTGTCCTTATCCACTCTATTGAAGACCTTCTGCAGCAATAGTGTGTGTTTCTGGAATAGCCGCACCACCTGCTTCTTCATCTTCTCGGCATCCAGCGGGTCCCCCAGGTACTCTGAAATGTGATCCATATTAGGGGGAGGCGAGTACCCCTCGCTCATCTCAACGTCGGAAGAGGAGATTGCGTTATAACCTACAGGGATAAATCAGAGGGAGCGGGCAGTGGTAAGCGGGCAAAAGTGAAAAATTCACCTGGGGTTGGCACGTCGCCCGTACCGGCAGCTAGTCGAGAGGTACTCGGCCGCCCCTGGAAAGATTCTCTTCCAAGAGTAACAAAAGGTTTCCCCAGACTAGGGGGCATCGGCAGAGGAGGCGTTGCGGTAGAAACGTGCCTCTGGGCCGAGGGGCTAGCGACCCGATCAACTATCAGCAGGGTGGAATGCCCTGGCTATCCCCCATCCTCTCCATCATCGCGAGGCGTCTCCTGCAGAAAGAGAAATCAGAAAGCCGAACGACGACTCAGATAGAAGAATTGCATACCTCAGAGGCGACCTCGGCACCGCCGGCCGAATAAGATGCGAGGTCGTCACGTGCAGGAGACCGCCTGATGACCTTTCCTTTCTTTGACTTGAAGAGGGGGCCAGGCGACCCGTGCGCCAACCATGGGGCAGCATCGAGAGCCAACTCCCGAGTACCCTCCCTCGCAGCCTCTAGGCGAGCCCGTATCTCCTCGGATATAGGCATCGTTCAGCTGCAGATCGCGGAGAAGGGTAAGGAAAGGAGGAATTTTTCTAAAGGTCCGACGGTATATTTATAACATGAGGGTGGGCCCCCACCAAAATATTCCCTCCAGCTCAGCAAGACAGTCATTGAACACGTTGGGTTGGATGTTTCTTTACGAGCTTTTGCAAAGCTAACAAAAAGCGGGGATTATGTACAACCCCGTATTCGCCGAGTGGACCCAACTGGGCGAGCGAGCCAAGACGATCGGCCCACACCAATATAGCAGGGTAGGTGAATCTAGGGGGTAGATCGCTCTCCTCAAGGCTTGGGAGGTTAGCTAGGCG
The DNA here is from genome assembly GCA_039513925.1 of Platanthera zijinensis. Lineage (NCBI taxonomy): Eukaryota > Viridiplantae > Streptophyta > Magnoliopsida > Asparagales > Orchidaceae > Platanthera > Platanthera zijinensis. The sequence goes on along the minus strand of CM077089.1, from coordinate 114,586,177 downwards.
AGCCAGCTCCAATTTGCGCCTACATGGGCGAGCCAGCTCAAGTTCGCGCCTTCCTGGGTGAGTCAGCCCCAGCCCGCGCCTGCCTGGCCGAGCCAGCCCCATCCCGCGCCTGCCTAGGCAAGCCAGCCCCAGCCCGCACCTGCCTGGGCGAGCAAGCCCCAGTTCGAGACTCTAGGGTGGCGAGCTAGCCTGCACAGGCGGTCCGGGTGCCAGTTCGCTCCCTCCCAGTAGGGCGGCGAGCTGACTCAAAGGCTTAGAACCCCGTCTCTGTGGGGCCCGGAGGCCAAATTACCAGGATGACCTTGAAGGGGGTGCAAATATCCTTCTAGGACAGCGGAGTTGCGCTGTTAGCAGACCCAGTTGGGCTGCGCATAGCTATTCAGAACATCGAAGGTTGGCTTTTAGCAGACCACTTTTAGGAATCTATAAATAGACCCAAGGAGGTACCTCAGAAGGCATGCTTACTTATCTCCTAGTCTTCTAGCGCTTTCTGAGGTACCTTAGCCCGACATTTGGCTAAGGAGGGGAAGCGCTCAATGATCTTCTGGGTGTGTGGTGGGTCCTCCGCACCGGGCCCTCGGTCAAGTCCCTTATTCTTTTTCCTTGTTGTTTTTCTTGCAGGAGAGAAGTAGGTGCGTGATCACCCCTTCCCCAAGGGTGAACTCCATCGAGACCGAATTTTCGGTTTCAACACGTTGCCTTGTTTGCAACCCTTGTGGTGGATTGTCCCTATGCAGGTGCAGGAGAGCCTGGCAGGAAATAGCAGGCTGAATCCCTTGCTGATATGCTGGCCCTCGAAGGCTGAGCGAAGAAGTTTACTGTTTCATGTGTGGCCAGCTTGTGCGCCGATGTTTGTAAACCACACTTGTGAAGTATAACTGTAAGGCCTTAAGGCCATTACTTTTGTGTATTTGTAATTAACATTCCTGATATATAGATATAAGTGATTTGATTTATATATAGTGGACATTCATTTGGTATGAGTTCATGCAACCCTAAAGCTTCTGCTAGAATGCTCTGAGTTAGGATTCGAGTAGTTTTTGATATTAACTTGTAATCTCGCTGCCTGTTTGTGGAATATGGTGTGGGGCCCGGGCCGAACCCTCTAATATATTTCGTGTGATGAACTGAGGTGTTATAATTTGGTATCAGCTTCTCTTGGTCTTCCTCCTGCAAATTTGTGGTCGAATTCTTTTAAAGGGTGGCGAGCACGTGTAAGTGTGGACCGTTATAACATAAATGAACTCAAGAATGTCCAAATAGGAATGAAAATACACCTATTTGAGGAACCTGTGCATTCCTACTCGTCGTTGTTGCTTTTGCAAAGTCGCTAAAGTGTGTCTTTTACACGTATAGGTGACTCGAAGTGGTGCGGGCAGTCTGAGCCCCAGCGTTCTATTGTAAGTGCGGCACCAGTAGAGGTGCCCACACCTCCTCCTTTTGCGGAGATAGTGCGCTTAGTTGCTGAAGCGTTATTTGCGATGATACGCTCACAGTCTACTGGGCAGGTGCAGCCTGTAATGGTACCAGTACAGGTTGGTGTGAGGCCATAACTTATGGAGGTTATGGTAGATATACGAGCAGTGGAATGGCACCTGAAGTAGTTCATGAGTTTAAGTTCTCCTACGTTTGCGGGGGCACCCAACGCAGGCAGAGGACTGGCTTGCGCAAGTCAAAAGAATTTTGACTGCAATAAGAACTGAGGAGGAACAGAAAGTCACCTTGGCCACTTTCTTATTGGAAAGAGAGGCTCGGCTTTGGTGGGACTAAATTGAGTTGCACCACATAGCAGGCAGACAACAAACAGAGATCTCGATAGAGGAGTTTTCGAGACTGTTCTTGGCAAAGAATCTATCGTCGTCGCAGCGCATAGCCATGGAAAATGAGTTCCAGCGTCTGACGCAAGGCGAAAGTAGTGTTGACATCTATTTGCATGAGTTTACCAGATTGAGATGTTATGCGGGGTCTACTTTCGCTGAAGAAGCGCGTAAGTCCAATCGGTTCTATGAGGGACTGCGAGATGAGCTGAGGATGCTTCTCTCGAGTTCGGTGAACTAAGGGTTTCAAGCATTGGTGGATACGGCCCATGCGCTGTAGAAAGACATGAAAAGGGTGCAGGGCAAGAGGGACTTGGTCGTGACAAAGCCCGAGTTCAAGGTACCGCACCCGGGAAAATCGAGCTACCGCAAGAAATGGGATAGAAAGTCCAAATCTTTAGGACAGGCTCCTTCCACAGTTTTGTCTAGATCAACGTCTGGGCAAGGCCCTCGGACATGTTATACTTATAGAAAGGTGGGCCATATGGCTCGTGACTGTCGGAGTGATCCTCCAAGGGGTGATAAGAAGGCAGGAGCAACATATGCTGAAAAAGGGAAAGATGACGGAGTCAACTATATCCTAGTTTTCTCTAGCTCAGCCAAGGGTGTACAACCTTGGCCAATAGGAGGCCATAAAGCAGAGTGATGTCGTCACAGGTATGAGTTAAGAGATAGTTTTACGGTTTTCTATACATCATACCTTATGTGTTGTTTGTGTATGATTTGTTTATCTTAGGCTTTGTCTTGATTTGGGACAGTCAAGCAAGAGCATTGTTTGATACGGGTGCGTCGCATTCATTTTTATCTGAGGACTTCATGTCTCGGATTGGAGTGTCTACTTGTGTGCTAACAGATAGACTAAAGATATTGTTTCCTAACGGATGTGTGATGCAGGCAAATAAGTCTTATTGTGTTGAGGTGCGAATAGGAAGTCAAGATTTTGGATTGGAAGCATCTGTGTTTCCACTATCGGAGTTTGATGTAATCTTTGGTATGGACTGGCTCTCGGAGCAGCGTGCCATTATAGATTGCAATGCAAAGGAGATCACACTAGAACAGAATACCGAGCTAGAGACTAAATTTGCTGGTATGCGAGGATCGAGCAAGATATTGATGTCTACTCTCCTGATAGTCAAGGCAGTTTGGAAGGGTGCGGAGTTGATCTTCACGCTATTTGAGGCTGTTGAGCCGAAGCCCAGTATAGGTGATGTTCTGATTGTATCGGAGTACGCATATGTGTTCCCGAAGGATCTCCACAGACTACCTCCCCAAAGAGAAATTGACTTTACTATTGAGTTGGTGCTAGGTGCGAAACATGTGGCCTGCTCGTCGTATCGTGATGTGCCAAGGAGATGGCAGAACTAAAGGTTCAATTGCAAGAGGTTTTGGAGCAAGGCTATATATGCCCAAGTATGTCACCTTGGAGCGCACCAGTCCTCTTTGTAAAAAGAAGGACGGAAGCTTGTGGCTATGCATTGACTATCGAGAAATGAACAAGCTGATAGAAAAGAACAAGTATCTGATACCACGGATTGATGACTTGTTCGATCAGTTGGTTGGATCAATGATTTACTCGAAGCTAGACCTGAAGTCTGGCTATTACCAGTTGAGAATTCGGGAATGTGATATTCCCAAGATAGCATTTGGAACACGCTATGGTCATTATGAGTTCACAGTAATGTCGTTTGGGTTATCTAATGCGCCATCAGTGTTCATGGACCTAATGCACTGAACGTTTCTAGAGTACGTACTTGGACTAATTTGTTATCGTATTTATTGATGACATTTTAGTGTCCTCTCAGTCTGAAAAAGATCATGCGAACCATTTGCAGATAGTGTTGCATACCCTGAGAAGAAATAAACTCTATGCCAAGTTTTCAAAATGTGAGTTCTTGCTATCGTCAGTGGCCTTTCTTGGCCATGTGGTTAGTGGAGAAGGTATTGCGGTGGATCCGGCAAAGATAGTTGGGATAAGGGAGTGGTCGGTGTTGTCTACTGTAGCAGAAATCCGGAGTTTCCTTGGACTGGCAGGCTACTACAAACGTTTTGTAGAAAACTTCTTAAGGATCGCCTTGCCTCTTACCACACTGACGAGGAAGGATCAGAAGTTCATTTGGACACTAGAGTGCGCGCGAGCTTTTGAAGAGTTAAAGAGTCGTTTGACCATGGCGCCTATTTTGAATTCGCCATGTGGTACGGACGTCTTTGAAATATATAGTGATGCATCAGGGAGCATCTTAGGCTACGTGCTTCTTCAGTTCGGAAAAGTGATAGCATATGGCTCACACCAGTTGAAAGTGCATGAGCGGAACTATCCCATCCACGACTTGGAGTTTGCAGCAGTGATTTTTGCACTTAAACTATGGCGTCATTATTTATATGGCGTGAAAGTTGACATTTTCACGGACCATAAGAGCCTTAAGTATCTTCTGGATCAGAAGGATCTAAATATGCGACAACGGAGGTGGATGGAGTTCCTCGGGGAATACACCTTCCTTGAAGCTGGTCGTGGCCTATATATATATATATATATATATATATATATATATATATATAAACATAAAAACATATACAAAGTCAAATTGTCCTTGGAGAGGATAAATGAAAAGGCTTGGGTTAGGGGCATACCCGTTTCCCACACAAAACTAGATCTGCAAGCCATATTTGCCACATAATCCGCCACAGAGTTTGCTTGCCGGTCAATAAGCGCAATTACAAATCTTGAAAAATCTTTCATCACCTCGGCTAGCTTGGATTCAACCTCTCCATCATAGATACCCGTAAGAATTTGATTAAGCGAGGCACAAGCAAGAGTAGAGTCTCCCTCCAAGATGATTCCCAAAGCTCCATTTAGGAACATCTTGGCAAGCGTGAGTCCATGCAAAGCACTCCTAAGTTTTGTCATGCAAACAGACCGGCTGCGAATCCCTACCCCACCCACAACCACCAACTCCCCACTATCATTCCTGATAACACCTGAGACCAACACTATTGCTCGGGTGAACTTACCCATCAAAGTTAAATTTAAGCCATCCTAATGGCGGGGGCAACCAAGTTATTTCATGGTTTATTTGGGTCGCCCAGATACCATTGGAAGAATCCATAACAGCATTGATTGCAATTGTGGTCGGTTGCAGATGCATGATGATGTTTGATACACTAGACTCCCGGGAATGGAAATGTAGTCGCAGATGCCTTGAGTCGGCGGACTCCGACAAGGGCAAATTGGTTGCAGATGCATGATGAGCGTCTGATCCAAGAATTGGAGAACTTAGACATTTCTTGTGTTGACAAGAATACCACCGCAAATACGTGTCTGAACTGGATAGAGGTTCAATATGACCTCACGGATAGGGTTCGGCGAGCAACGGAACTCGATGAGAGTCTACAACACTATACAGCGGAACTCAAGTTGTGCAAAGAGGCGCATGGTTCTAGTGTGGCCTACCACCCCGGTTTTACTAAAATGTATAAGGATCTGAAGCAAATTATTTTGTGGTATGGCATGAAGGGCGATATAGCTAAGTTTGTATCAGAATGTTTTACTTGCAAGCGAGTTAAGGTCGATCATGGAAGGCCTGGAGGCAAGTTGATGCCTTTAGAAATTCCAAGTTGGAAGTGGGAGAGTATTTCAATGGATTTCATTACTGGATCTCTGAGATCTCCTCGAGGACACGATTCAGTTTAGGTTATAGCGGACAGATTAATGATGTGTGCTCACTTCGTGTCATTCAAGATCGACTACTCCATGAAGAAAATAGCTGAGTTATACTGATGAGGTCATTAGATTACATGGAGTGTCTGTTAGTATTGTATCAGATCGAGACTCGAGGTTTACGTCTCGCTTTTGGAAAAGTTTACAGGAGGGGTTGGGTACCGATTTAAGGTATTCCACCGCATATCATCCGCAGACAAATGGTCAGACGGAGAGAGTAAATAAAATCGTGGAGGATATGATTAGATGTTATATTTTGTACCACGGAGGGGCGTGGGATGAGCATTTAAGACTGATGGAATTTGTATATAATAACAGTTATCAAGAGAGTTTGCAGATGACCCCGTTTGAGCCTTTGTATGGGAGCATTACAGAACTCCCATATTTTGGGCTGAGGTTAGTGAGAGGCCATTGTTGGGTCTGGAGGCCCAGGAAGAAATGGATATTTCTGTTAAGCGTATTCGAGAGAATCTTCGGATAGCTCAGGAGCGTTATGAAAAGAACGCCAATCGTCGAAGCACTAAATTGGAATTTGTTGTTGGGGACATGGTATTTCTTAAGGTTTCCCCGATGTCTAGCGTTAAGAGGTTTGGTAAGAATCATAAGTTGGACCCTAGGTATGTGGGACCTTTCAAAGTTGTTGAGCGGATTGGTGTATCTGCTTACAGACTAGATTTGTCTACAAATTTTCCAGGTATGCACGATGTTTTCCATGTGAATCAATTGCGGAAATGTGTGCTAAGTGACAGGCAAATTCTTGATGTTGTTCCCCGATTGGAGCCTAAACTTTCCTATGTGGAGGTGCATGTTCGTGTTTTGGATACTCAGGATCGGGTATTGTGAAGGAAGACAATACCCATGGTTAAATTTTTGTGGAGGAACCAAGGCGTGGAGAGCGCGACTTGGGAGTTAGAGTCAGCTATGAGGGAGGCTCATCCTCATCTGTTCTCCTGATGTTTTTTTTGGTAAGCATTTTTTTTGTTAGACTATGATTGCTTTTCTTTCATTTTGGATTTGATCCTATTTATGTCAAGTTTCGAGACAAAACTTCTTTTTAGGGGGGTGGCTGTAACGCCCCTGATTTTTCAGTGTTTATTTTATTTCCCATAGTGGCGTATTTTGACGTCGGGGCGTTATGTTGACGCGTAGTTAACGAGTGCCGTTTGTTGGGGCATGGGTGTGCTTAGTGGGTTTTCCCGTGTGGTTGATTTTGTTTTGGTTGTGCACCTTCCCTTGCGAGTCGGGTCTATTTTTGTGACTCGGTGGAGCTTTTTATAGGGATGTGGTGGACTTTTATCTTTGGGCGGTGTTTTACCCGAGTTTGATTTGTCAGATTTGGATTTTGACTTCGCTGTTAGATTCGTAGCATCGGTATTTAGCTACGGTGCGATTCTCGTAAGATTCCGAGTTGGTTTGGATTTCGGGTTGTTTTGATGTTAGTTAAATAATTAATATTATATTATATAGATATAAATAAGTATAAATAGGAAAATCCATCGCGTCAAATCCTATCTTTCATATTCATCAGCTTCTCACCTGAACAATGGCCATTTTCACGAAGTGGAAGAGGAGCGACGTCCCGCGTGCTTTCGGCCTGTGATTTCCAGCGATTTGGTGGTCGGATTCCTCGATAGATTAGAGATTTGGAAAGCTCTCTCCGTGATCTACTCAATCATGGTAAGCTTTTCCTGATTCCTCAATTTTTAGGAATTAGGCTTAGTTATTTTGACTCTCTTTCTCCCCCAAAAGTTTCAGGAAACATTGCTAAGGTCATTTGGCGGCCGATCCTTGTCACGGTGTGAGCGGGAGGTTTTTTTCCGGAGTTTCAAGGCAAGTGGATTTTCCCCCTTGCATGTTCATTTCTTGCGTGTTTTCTTCCTTTCCTTCATCCTCCCTTAGAGAATATGACTAGAGTAAGTTAACTATGAAAGATCTCCTAAGAGTAGGGCAAGTTTTTGGCCAAGGCCTGGAGAGTGGGTTTAGAGGTTAAGTAGAATTTGACGTATATAAAAAGGTAGTTTTCAGTGGGTATGGGACGGAAATTTGTCGAGTATCATAGCCAGATTAGTCAAGTATCAATAGTTCAGCCTTAGGATAATTCATCATATTTAATGGGTAGAATTCGTCGAGTATGAATTAGGGGTAGGAATTTGTTAAGGTAAATTTGTCGAGTAACATCTAATTCGTCGAGTATAGATATATTTGCTTAAGACCATTTCGTAGAGTATCGACTGGCACAGTGTCGAGTGAGGCAGATTTGTCGAGTGTCGACTAGCGTAGCGTTGAGTGTACTCACCGATTCGTCGAGTATGGCTCAGGCTTGGGAGCGTTGAGAGACTGTATCGCCAAGTACAAATCATCGAGTATCGTTTGTAACATCCCATTTCCAACTAGACCCCTAGAGTGGTTTTGTCATGACTAGGTCATGACAAAACCCTAAGAAGCTCAAAAGGCCAAGTGAATAAGGCTCAAGATAAAAATCACCTTGGTATGCCTATAGCACAGCTCCACCACCAGACCTAGGGTTTGACTTAGGTCTCCAACCTGACTTCATGACCCCACCACAACACCCCAAACCTCTTGGGTGGTCCATAGGGTCACTAAGGACCCATTGGGGGCAATCAAAGTGGTCAAGTTTACCTAGGACCACCCTAACCCTAAATGGCTCAAACTAACCTACATAGGGTCAATTGACCTTCTCTTTGCTAAGTGGACCCCACACATGCCTTCCTAACCCTAAAGTGAGGTCAGTGGGTAACCAAGTACCCATTGGGGTCAACCCAGGAGGCTAAGTTGACCCAAGTCAACCCTAGCCCTAAAGTGGTCAAAGTGCCCTAACTAAGGGGCAAGTGACCTCCAAGGTACCAAGCCAACCCTACCCAACCATGCCTAGACCTTAGGGGAGGCCAATGGGTCACCAAGGACCCATTGGGGGCAACCCAAAAGGTCAAATTGACCAAGGTTAACTCTACATTAGTGTTAGGTCAAATTAGCTCAAATGGGCTAACTCAAGCTCAAGCCCAATCCACTTGGGATAAACCCTATTTTAATTAATAATATGGGTTAGTGGGCTGCCATTAGGCTGGAATGGTCATCAAATTCGTCCTTGATGATTAGGAGAGAGAAAAGCTCCATTTTCCCCCTTTAATGGAGGAGAGAGAAGGTGGAGAGCAAGAGCCATCCATGGTATAGGGAAGCCAAGGGCAACCTTTTATTGCTGGATTCAACTCTCTTGGGGAAGAGGAGGAGTTTCTAGATATTTTACAGCCTGGTTGAGCCCAAGTTCACCCCCCCCCAAGCCATGGCTGAAATAAGCCTTTAGCGACCATTAATGGTCATTGCATGCTAGACCCTTCCCCTCCCCCATTTGTTGATTTTAAAAGCTTCCCTAGGTCAAGAGTAGCAGTTTCCATACTTTACCTGAAGGAGCCAAGGCCTTTGACAGTGTTATTGCAGAACACCCGACGGTGCAACCACCGTCCATGGAAACTCGACGATCGGCCCGACTCCAGCCCACCACTAAGGTCCTCCTCTACTCCTTCTATGGATAGATCTTAGGAATTGCTAGGGAAAAGAATCGGGCTTAATTGAGCCTGATCGGGTGGAGCTTTCCACCGATTTTTCGGTGAAAAATAAACTTACGGGTTTGCCGGAAACAACCCCTCTGGCGGCCGTGTCGCCGCCCAGCGATAGCCACCACCTCAACGCAGGTGGTGGGTGCAGTGACCGGCCAGGGAGGTGGCTGGGAAAGTGGCTTGGAACTTGCTCCAGGTCGGGTGGATCGTGGTCGTAGGCTGGAGGAGGAAGAAGGCCAGCAGCTGCCCGATCTGCTTCAAGATCTATGCAGATCTGAATTTATTTATTGTAATATATGTATATTTTGTCACATAATGAAAGTGAGGAAAAGATCTACCTTAACTCTAGAGGGGGGGGTGAATAGAGTATTTTTAAAATAATTTACAATTAAAACTATAAAGCAGTGGACGACTTAATTTATGTATATGTGGAAGGTGCTTGTGATGAAATAAAAACTAAAGCAAGAACTAAGAAATCACACGGCACACAGCAAAGTCAAACACACAGCAACCAGATGACACAAGGATCTATAGTGGTTCCCCAACAACCTGGGTACATCCACTCTTCTACCACCCTAGGTAGGAATCCACTGCAGGAATAGTTGATCAGGTGTCCTGGGAACCAATGAGCTTTTGATAAGGTGCTCAAAAACCAAAACTAGATTTTTTGATAAGGTGTATTGCCACCACTGAGTTTTGACAAGGTCTCAGAAACCAGTCTCAGAACTTTTGAAGGGAGTTCTGAAAAACCCTTTTACAGGAGGGAAAGGAAAAAGAAAGAAAGAGTTGAGTTGTTCTTCTCTGTCAACAGTCTGAGAGAAGACAAGTGGAAGATGATGCTAAATCTCCCCCTGAGATCTGTAAAGGTTCTGGAAGGTGAGCTTTGCTAGGGTGATAGGTCTTCAGGTGCTTCAAATCTCCAACAAAAGATGATTTCAGCAGATGCTGAAATGTGTGATGTCTGGAGTCCTTGATGTTTAAGCTTTTAAACACTTGAGGATTTGGAGGAGTAGAATAGCAAATGATTTCCTCCACAGAAAACTTTCTTGTGTTCTTGAAGATTTTAACTCAGTGAATCTGTATGTTCCAGAAGATGAGTTCTTGATCAGAGTATATTTTGATCTCTCTTCTGTAACTCTTTTTCTCAATCCAATGATCATGTATATCTCTTGTCTATCTTATTGTATTGATCTGTTATCCTTTGTCAAAAACATATTTTGTAGGAGTATATCAGATTCTTACTTAGATGGTCATTACACAGTCATAAATGACTTCCATAAATGACAACTGTCTCTGGGGAAAGTCCTAAGTAACATTCCTTTTAGCCTTCCTTGAAACTTGCTCTAGATTGCTTGAAACGGCTACATAATCCTTTGCAATAAATGCAGGAAATAACTCTGAAAGAATTCCAAAACTGTTCTTGAATTTGAATTCTGAAAGCGTCGATCTCTCACAAAAATCGTAGACCTGAGCTCAGCTATCGTCGACATGAGCTCAGAGATTGGATTTATACTAGAGACAGAAAACGTCGACCTGAGCTCTACGATCGTCGAACTGAGCTCAGCGACTTGGAAAATAGCTGAAGACAAAACGTCGATCTGAGCTCGAAGATCGTCGACCGGAGTTCGACAACTTGCAGAATTGAGCTCAGAGAACGTCGAACTGAGTTCGACGTTTCGTCGACCTGAGCTCGACAAAAATTGCCTTAGTCTCAGCACTGAATCCTGATCTTTAAATGGTCTTGGGGGCAGCTTCAAACCTAAGTTCTAACCCTTAGACTCATTCGAATTTGACCATTTCAACTATACAACTAGGTCAAACCAATTTCCTAAAAACATAGTGATCCTTGCCCAAATTAGTAATAGGGTGTTCCAACAATATCCCCCTATTTGGGTTAGGATTACTATTTACAAGACAAAATAGGAAATAAATAAGCATACAGACAAAGCAAAAGCTAAACTAACAAGGCATAACAGCATTGCAGATCACAGATAGAATATCAGCAAATATTCAGAGATAGGTGTTTGTTCAGCTTACAAAAATCACTTCTTCTCATTTCTCTTTTTAAACAGAATTTCCCTATTAGGATTGAGGGCTTCTCTCTTTGATCTTTTGTCATCATCTGCACCTAAGGAGGTTTGGGATCTAGGCCTTGGAACTACAGCCTCAGGGTGCAGCTTCATGTAATCTTCTGGATCAAAGAATTTTCTTGAAGAATATCTCTCTAACTCTGTCTTTCTTTGATCTGATAGGGTTGTAATGTTGGAAATGTCTTTGCCTTGCTCTTTGGCCTTTTTCATTTGATCTAGTGCAGCAAGCTCTTTCATTCTGGTAGTCCATGATACTGGGTTATTTTCAGGATCTTCAAAAGGGACTGGAGGTTCATATCTATTGATAGATTCTTAATCAGTAGGAGTCCTGGTGACAACTGAATCTCTAAGCTTGTAAGGGAAAGGACCTTGAGTAGAATAAATAGGACCTTGTCCTTCCCTTTGTTGTCTGAAATAAGTTCTGTACTCTCTCTGATTTCCTCTGTACTGACCTCTTCTAGAATGATAGCCTCTTTGATGTTGACCTCTGGGCTGATATCTTTGAGAAGATTGAGAAGAACTGTGCTTTGAAGCAGATGATTGAAAAGCTGAGCCTCCACCAGATCCTGAGTCTGGAGGAGGAGGAGGAGGAAACTGGGAAGATCCTTTCTCATATTTGTCAAGCTTTCTTCTTTTCTTCATAGCTTTTAGCTGATTCTTAGAGTATTGCATCCAAGGCTCTGTTATCTGACAATCATGCAAAATGTAATATGGTATATAATTGACATCTTTGGCTTGAGCGGGAGGGACTCTCATCATTGCTTTGCTTCTTGCTTTCCTTTTCCTGGCAATGGTGCCAGCAGAATCATCAGAGTCAGTGTTGAATTGATCACTTTCTGAACTCTGGGGTCTATCATATAGATCATCAATGCTTTTGATATACTCTTCTCTTTGTTTAGACTTCTCAGCAGACAGAACAGGAGCAGAAACAATTGTAGTAGTAGCAGGAGCAGAAGGAACTTCTGGAGCAACAGGAGCAGCAGGAACCTCAGAAACAACAGGTTCTTCTAGAAAAACAGGAAGTTCAACAGCAGCAGCATCATCAACGGGATCAGCAGGCAACATATCAATATCAGTAGATTCAGCAACTTCAACAGCAGTAGCAGCAACACAATCAGAAACTTCCACAGCCTTAAGAGAATTGATATAAGAGATAATCAGGCTGGGATCACAGACAGTAATAGGCACAATGGCCTTAGTAAGGTCTTTAACTCCCTGAGTTGATAAGCAGCTTCTGTGAAGAGAATCAAATTCAGACAACAGTGACCTGAAGTCCACTATGAGTAGTGGTACTGGGGCTGGAGTAAAAATCTATGGCAGCAGCACTACCTCAGCTTCATAGGGCATCTCCCCCTACCTTGATTCAGTGATAACTGGATCAAGGCACCCCATAGAAGGGATTGCCTGAGGAGAGGAGAGAGAGGTTAGTTTGTCAGATAGCTCCTTTATTGAGTTCAGGAGTGGAGCCATGGAGGTCTCCAGCAGGTTTACTAGCTTGGGGTCCAGTATCCCATATAGCTTATCTGCCAAAGCTGATAGATCCACTTGCTCAAGTGTGACTTGAGTAGAGGTGGAGGAGGGAATTTTTTGGGCTGGTGATGGATGGACTGTGGTAGATTGTGTTGTGGATGGTAGGATGGTTGGTTGAGAGATTGGGATGGTAGAGATAGATGATATGGGTGTGGAGATGGATGGTGTGAAGGATGGTTGAGTAAGAATATCATGCAGGAGTTGTTGATATGAAGAGGTAGAGGGAAGCTCAGCAGGTGAGGAAGTGGAAGCATCCATGAAGGAGTCTTCCAAGATGTTGAAGGATGGAATGTCAAGAGGTGGATAGTAGTGGAGTGGATGGAATTGTTCTGAGGTGGCTGGAGGTGAGATTGGTGATGAAATGGTAATGGGGGAAGAGATGGATGTGGAGATGGTTGATGTGGAGGTGGAGGTAGAAACAGCAGGAGGTGGAGAGGGAGGAGAAGAGGTGGAGGCAGGCAATTCCTCAATGAGGGAAGGGTCCTGAGGGGAAGAGACTACAATAGTCCTTATGCCTGAAGCAGTGGTAGTCCTGGTTGGCTTGATAATCTGCCTGTCCCATTTCCCAAACAGGGCACAGGATAGCCTTTTTGATGCATTGATGTGCATCCCATTTGAGACTAGCAGTTCAGGGCACCTGGAGTGCAGGAATACCCCTAAGATCCTCCCAAAGTTCACAAAACTTTTGTTTATTTTCTTTTTTATCAAATCAAAGAAAATTTCTCCCCAATTCAGGTGTTTCTTATCTACCAGGGCTCCCTTAAAACAGAACTGATACCTGGATATGGTATTATGAGCTGAGTGCTTTGCCAGAAGCACTTTCCCCGCAACATCAGCCAGAAATCTAAACTCAATAGATAAGTTCTTTTTCAATAACTTGCTAGGGTTAGCGGCAGAGTATCCCATTCTATCTAACATATTCGCAGATTCTTCTCCCGACAATTCAACAGAGTCATCTCCAGTACTCAGATGAAATACTTCACTTAGAAGAGTAGGTGATAATGATACCTGAGTCCCGCCGATAGTACCAACGAGGGTATTCTCATCCAGATTATGTGTTGTAAACACCCATTCCTTAATCTCATCTACAGCAATCTTCATCCTGGTGGACATTATGTGCACTAACTATTTTTCTCGGAAGAGTTCCAGAATGTCTTTGAAAACCTGATCGCTGCCATCAAACGAGTCCATATCTATATCAAATCTTGTATCAAATTTCATCTTGGCGAGAGCGGCAACATTCACGGCCATTGTATACCTGCAAGAAGTAACAAACACAACCAAGTGCAGTAGAGTTTGGAGGGAACGAAAAAGTTTGCAGAGAATATGAAAGCGCAAAAGAAAAATGACGGCCGAAAGAATGATTTTATATTAGGGTTCGACGCCGAAAAGGAAGGATCGTTGAACTCTGTTCGACGATCTGGGCTTCTAGTGGAATCTGAAGAGTCTTCAATATCGTCGATCTCCGTTCGACGACCTTGGAGAGCGTCGATCTCCGTTCGACGATCGCTGACCAGAAGAAGATAGCCTAGCGCTGCCTGGAAAACGCTGAACTCCGGTCGACACTATTGGAAAGCGTCGATCTCCGTTCGACGCTTTTTGAAAAAAACGTCGAGCGCAGTTCAGAGACAAAATAGAACCTACAGACACTAGAAAATATAAGTTTTTAGCCTAGTCTTGGTCTGTTTTTAGATTTTCAAAATCTTGGGATTTATTTTAAACTTCCTCCATCTAACATTCCTAACTGATTTAGGAAGAAGATGTGTTTCTTTTCATCCAAAGGTTTGGTAAAAATATCTCCCCTTTGCAAATCAGTTGGGATATATTGAATTTCAATTTTATTTTTCTCTACATTGTCTCTTAGGAAGTGATGCCTAATCTCTATATGTTTTGTCCTACTATGGAGGACTGGATTTTGTGTTATAGAGATAGCACTAGTGTTATCACAAAATATTTTTGATCCTTCTAAGTTGTAGCCATAGTCTAGGAGATAGTTTTGAATCCACAGAATCTGTGAGCAACAACTGCCTGCTGCCATGTATTCAGCTTCAGCAGTTGAAGTGGACACAGATGTCTGTTTCTTACAGAACCAGGAGACAAGTCTGTCACCAAGGAACTGGCAAGTTCCACTGGTGCTTTTCCTGTCTACTCTACATCCAGCATAATCAGCGTCTGAAAATCCAGTTAATTCAAATCCTGAGTCTTTTGGATACCAGAGTCCTAGATTTGGACAACTTTTCACATATCTAAGAATCCTCTTAACTAATGTTAGGTGTGACTCTCTAGGGCTTACTTAGAACCTAGCACATATACATGTAGCAAACATTATATCAGGTCTACTAGCTATAAGGTACAATAGAGAGCCAATCATTGCTCTATATGTTGTCTGATCAACATGTTTACCATATTCATCAGTATCTAATACAGCATTGGTAGGCATAGGTGTTTTCATACAAGATGCTTCAGACATACCAAATTTCTTAAACAATTCTTTTGCATACTTGGTTTGAGAAATAAATATGCCTTCAGCATGTTGTTTGACTTGCAATCCTAGAAAGAAGGAAAGCTCACCCATGCTACTCATTTCAAATTTAGAATGCATTAAGTTAGAGAACCTTCTGCACAAATTTGAATTAGTAGAACCAAATATGATATCATCTACATATATTTGTATTAGTAGGGTATGGGACTTATGGGTTCTGATAAAGAGAGTTTGGTCTACTCTACCCCTTATAAAATCATTTTTCAGAAGAAAGCATGCTAAGGTCTCATACCATGCTCTAGGAGCTTGCTTGAGACCATATAATGCTTTATGCAATTTGAAAACATGGTCAGGATAAGTTGGAGAGATAAAACCTGGAGGTTGTCTAACATAGACTTCCTCTTTGATGTCTCTATTGAGAAATGCACTCTTCACATCCATTTGGTAGACCTTGAATCCTTTGTGAGCTGCATAAGCAAGGAATATTCTTATGTCTTCTAACCTTGCCACTAGTGCAAAGGTCTGGTCATAGTTTATCCCTTCTTCTTGAGAATAACCTTGAGCAACTAGCCTTGCCTTATTCCTTATAATAACTCCTTGATCATCCAACTTGTTTCTGAACACCCACTTTATTCCAACAGTTGAGTGTTCCTTAGGCCTTGATACTAGCTCCCAAACTTTGTTCCTCTCAAATTGATGTAGTTCCTCTTGCATAGCAATGATCCAGTGTGGATCTTGTTCTGCATCTTGAATGGATTGAGGCTCAACTTGAGATAAAAAGCAGGTGTGCATCAGGTTCTGGTTGACCTGATTTCTGGTTTGCACACCAGCTGAGATGTTTCCAATCACTTGGGAGATTGGGTGATCTCTTGTTGTTACTAAATCAACAGGGGGTGTTGATTGTTCACCAACCTGTGTTGTTGTTTCCTCTTGTGGAACAACAACGTGCTCTTCAAAATGGTTTTCTCCAAGATGTTGAACATCAAGATGTTGAGTATCCTCTTCATCTTCACTGATTTCAGCTCTTTGTTGGATAGGTGAATGTACTGAATCCTTTTCTACAATGTGTAACCTGTCCAAATTTTCTGAAAGAGAGTGTACCTGCAATGGTTCTATGGTAGAAGTAGACTTCTCCTTGTAACACATGTTAGTCTCATCAAAAGATACATGAACAGATTATTCAATTTTAAGAGAAGTTTTATTATAAACCCTATAAGCTTTACTGATCATGGAGTATCCAAGAAACACTCCTTCATCAGCTTTAGCTTGGAATTTTGCTAAATACTTCTTGTCATTATTGTGAATATAACAAATGCAGCCAAAAATTTTGAAATAGTCTACTTTAGGTTTCTTCCCTTTGAGCAATTCATAGGGAGTCTTGCCCTTCAGTTTATGTATCAAACTTCTGTTCAACACATGGTTGGAGGTGTTCACTGCCTCTGCCCAAAAAGATAGAGGAAGGTGAGCATCTGTCAACAATGTAGTAGCAGATTCAATTAGGGTTCTATTTTTCCTTTCAGCTACCCCATTTTGTTGAGGAGTTCTAGGAGCTGAGAAAGTATGCCTGATCCCTTCACTCTGACAGAACTCTTGCATAAGAAGAGAATCAAACTCTGTCTCATGATCACTTCTGATCAGAGCAATGTGAGTATTGAACTCAATCTGTATGCATTTGAGAAAATCTGTCAAACATTTAAAGTTATCAGACTTCTTCCTCAGAAAGAATACCCAAGTGAATCTAGAGAAGTCATCTACAATCACTAAAGTGTAAGATTTCCCTCCTAAGCTTTGTACTGTAATGGGTCCAAAAAGATCCATGTATAACAGATACAAAATCCTTGGTGAATCACTCTTATTAAGTGACTTAAAACTGTTTTTAGTTTGCTTGTCTAATTGACAAGCCCTGCAGAGTCCTTCCTTCTTATAGGGGCCAGAGGGTAGTCCTCTTACAAGGTTGTCCTTGGACAGCCTAGCAATGGTTCTAAGGTTTAAGTGTCCTAGTCTCTTATGTCATAAATCATTTGGTTTGCAGACTAAATTAAATAAGAAGATATCTATGTTGGTTGAAAGGAAATCTACAAGAAAAATGTTGTCTTTCCTTTTACCTGTTAACACTGTTGTGTTATCCTCTGACTTGATCTTGCATAAGGATTTGTTAAATATCACTTGATATCCTCCATCACAGAGTTGACTGATGTTGATTAGGTTGTGCTTCAGTCCTTCCACATAAGCCACCTTCTTGAATGTGACTGAGCCAATCTGAACAACACCATATCCTTTTGTTTGACCAAAGTTTGAATCTCCAAAGATCACTTTGGGTCTAAGTTTGGCTTTGAAGGATGTGAGATTGTCCTTACTCCCTGTCATGTGCTTTGAGCACCCACTATCCAGATACCATTGTTGGTTCATTGCTAGATAGGTCTTCACCTGCACATAAACAATTTATATGTTTTTGACCCAGTTTACCTTGGGTCTAGGTTGATAACCTTTAAATTCAGAAATGAAAGACATCCCTGACTGACTCTTATATCCTTCAGGATGGTATCTCCTAGGAGGTACTATCCATTCAGTATAAGGGTTGAAGCTTTGGGATGAGGGACTTCTAGGATTGACTTGAGATTTACCTCTGAAAGAAGGTTCAAAGCTCTGAGCTCCGTTCGACGATCGTCGACCTGAGTTCGACGATCTTGGGTCAGATCGTAGAGCTCCGTTCAAAGATCGACTATACCAGAGTTTAGAGTTCAGAAGTCGTCGATCTGAGTTCGACGATCCAGCCTTGGATCGTCGAGCTCTATTCGACGATCGTCGAGCTCTGTTCGACGTTTTCTGTTGAACTTGATTTTCCTTAGGTAAATCTGGATTCTTCCTAGCTACCTCTACAACACCCTTTCCTTTATCAGAAATAAATTTAATTGGGGTTGTTAATACTATAGGTTGGCTGGATCAAGCACCCAAGCCAAGCGTACTGTTGAATCTTGAGTTCACTGTGCTTGTGATGTCCATCAGTCTGATGCTTCTCCCATTAAGGGATTCTTCAAACTTCTTTGCCTGGGATAACTCACTTTTCAGTGAAGCTATCTCCTCCCTACATCATTCTAACTCTTCAGAGAGTTTGAGGTTGTCTGATTTTAAGGTGCTATGTTCAGACAATTGATTTCTGAGAGAGATAATCTCTTTCTCAGATTTTAACATGTCTAAACAAAGTGCCTTAAATTTAGACCTAAAGTCCTCTGAGTCAAAGTCAAAAGAGTCTATTACCTGGTCTTCTTCAGTTTGAGTTTCAGATTTTGAGTCTGATCCTTGTTCTGCATCAGAATTTTGCTGAGAGGCATTGATAGCCATCATGCAGAATTCCTTTTCTTCAGCATCATCCTCATCATCACTTGAGCTTGATGAGGCTTCTGATTCCTCTTCAGTATCACTCCAGCTTTCAGCTACAAACCCCTTCCTTGTATGTTTATTTTTGTTGGAGGAGGATTTGTTGTTGTTGTTTCCTCTTGAGTCCTTGTCTTTTCTCCTATCTTTCATGTCCTTCTTGTCCTTATTCTGATTTTTTGGACAGTCAGGCACAATATGGCCTAGTTTCCTGCATCCAAAATAGATTATTTCTTTATTATTTGACTTGTCATACCTTGGCTTCTCATGCCCTCTGGATGACCTCTTTCTGAAATCTTTCCTGACCATCTTATAGAATCTTTTGGCCAGCAAACTCATCAATTCTTCATTGCCTGTGACCTTGTCTTCAGGCAGATCTTCTGTAGCTTTGAATGCTATGGTCTTCTCCTTTCTGATGGCTGGAGAAGCAGTCTTTTGTTCTTCCTCTCTGTTCTTGATGAGCAGCTCATAAGACTTGAGCTTGTCCAACAAAGCTTCAGTAGTAATCTCAGTTAGGCTTCTGGCATCCTTGATTGGCCAGATCCTTGAGTCCCAAGTGCTAGGGAAGCACATTAGGATCTTGTCATTCATTTAAGTTAGAGAGATCTCCTTGTCCAGTGTTTTTAGTTCACTGACTATTAGGCTGAGTCTGTTGTACATGTCAGCCACTGATTCAATTTCTCCTTTTTTGAAGTTCTCATATTGGCTTATGAGATGGGATCTCCTGTCCTTCCTTTCATCAGCAGATCTTGAGACAATTTCAGATAACTTGTCTCATATCTCTTTTGCTGAACTGCATTCAGCCACCTTTTGGAATATCTCATCAGACATGGTCTGAGCAAGGATATTCATAACCTTTGCATCTGCAACTTTCCATTTCTTTATTTCTGCATCTGTTCCTGAAGGAGGTGGAACAGCACTTGTACTTGTGATCACTGGGGGTCTTGGACAAACTGTCAAAATAGAATTAAAAATGTCCTCATCAATAGAATTCATGTAAAGCTTAATCCTTGCCTTACAAAGTGCAAACTTAGAGAGGATGCACACTGGAGGTCTGGTGCTAGCATAATCTTTGTTCTGTGCCATGGTTTTGTATGAAAATAAATATAATACAAAAAGTAATAACTATCCTCTATAGAAGGTTTATCTTATCAAGGATCTTTTGGTTCAGGTGTTAGCCTGTTAAACTAATCTGTTGAAAATTCAGATGTTGAATAACCAACCTCCCTCTGATACCAATTGAAAGTGAGGAAAAGATCTACCTTAACTCTAGAGGGGGGGTGAATAGAGTATTTTTAAAATAATTTACAATTAAAACTATAAAGCAGTGGAAGACTTAATTTATGTATATGTGTAAGGTGCTTGTGATGAAATAAAAACTAAAGCAAGAACTAATAAATCACACAGCACACAGCAAAGTCAAACACACAGCAACCAGATGACACAAAGATCTATAGTGGTTCCCCAACAACCTGGGTACATCCACTCTTCTACCATCCTAGGTAGGAATCCACTGCAGGAATAGTTGATCAGGTGTCCTGGGCACCAATGAGCTTTTGATAAGGTGCTCAAAAACCAAAACTAGATTTTTTGATAAGGTGTCTTGCCACCACGGAGTTTTGACAAGGTCTCAGAAACCAGTCTCAGAACTTTTGAAGTGAGTTTTGAAAAACCCTTTTACAGGAGGGAAAGGAAAAAGAAAGAAAAAGTTGAGTTGTTCTTCTCTGTCAATAGTCTGAGAGAAGACAAGTGGAAGATGATGCTAAAGCTACCCCTGAGATCTGTAAAGGTTCTGGAAGGTGAGCTTTGCTAGGGTTATAGGTCTTCAGGTGCTTTAGATCTCCAGCAAAAGATGATTTCAGCAGATGCTGAAATGTGTTATGTCTGGAGTCCTTGATGTTGAAGCTTTTGAACACTTGAGGATTTGGAGGAGTAGAATAGCAGATGATTTCCTCCACAAAAAACTTTCTTGTGTTCTTGAAGATTTTGACTCAGTGAATCTGTATGTTCCAGAAGATGAGTTCTTGATCAGAGTATATTTTGATCTCTCTTCTGTAACTCTTTTTCTCAATCCAATAATCCTGTATATCTCTTGCCTATCTTATTGTATTGATCTGTTATCCTTTGTCAAAAACATATTCTGTAGGAGTATATCAGATTCTGACTTAGATGGTCGTTACTCAATCATAAATGACTTCCATAAATGACAACTGTCTCTGGGAAAAGTCCTAAGTAACATTCCTTTTATCCTTCCTTGAAACTTGCTCTAGATTGCTTAAAATGGCTACATAATCCTTTGCAATAAATACAGGAAATAACTCTGAAAGAATTCCAAAACTATTCTTGAATTTGAATTCTGAAAGCATCGATCTCTCACAAAAATCGTCGACCTAAGCTCAGCTATCGTCGACCTGAGCTCAGAGATTGGATTTATAATAGAGACAAAAAACGTCAACCTGAGCTCTACGATCGTCGAACTGAGCTCAGCGACTTGGAAAATAGCTGAAGACAAAATGTCGATCTGAGCTCGAAGATCATCGACCGTAGTTCGACGACTTGCAGAATTGAGCTCAGAGAACGTCGAACTGAGTTCGACGTTTCGTCGACCTGAGCTCGACGAAAATTGCCTTAGTCTCAGCACTGAATCCTGATCTTTGAATGGTCTTGGGGCAGCTTCAAACCTAAGTTCTAACTCTTAGACTCATTCTAATTTGACCTTTTCAACTATACAACTAGGTCAAACCAATTTCCTAAAAACATAGTGATCCTTGCCCAAATTAGTAATAGGGTGTTCCAACACATAATATCAATTACTTTAGGATTTACATTAAAAATACTTAGAGGCTATTTCAGAAAAAGTGGTCAACATAAAACTTGTAGCTCTATGAGTCTAGTTTATTTTAAAATTAATTTGAACCAATTTGGAGTCCAGGTCAGCCCTTAGCACTCATTTTGGTGAGATCAATGCTTAGGGCTAGTCAGAGATTAAAATGAGTGTCCTCACTTAACCACATGTCCAAATGAAATGAAATTTGGGCAGGAGTCAAAATTATCTATACCTAAAACATAACCAAAAATGAGAATTTTTGTAGAAATTTTTTTATAGTTTTGGTAAGCATTTATTAATCCTAGTATAGTTTAATTAATGGGTCCAATGACCTCCAAATCCTCCCAAATCTTGGTGGATGGTCTTATGAGTCATCATGAGTCACTGGTTAAAATCGCAACCCATTTGAGTATGATTTGATTGGTTTTTGATGTGACTAAGTTTTTAGCCCTTAAGGGTGAAATTAGGGTTTAGGATTCTTGGGGCATAGAGGGGTCAACCCCACCCAAAGGGGTTGGGGCTCTGGCCAGAGTCCCAAGGTCAGTAGGGTCACCCTCTATTAGAGTTTGGGGTGGGTAGGGTGGTTGAGCCCTAGTGCCCTAGTTCAAGCCTTAGATTGAGCTTTTTAGGGTTTGTGAAGGACTTGGGGTGTTTAGTCCTTGTTTGGAATTGGGGTTTACCCCATGGGTTTCTAGGGTGGAGTAATGCCCTAGGGATGTTGTAGGTGGTAGTTGGACTCTTGCACCTCACTTAAATAACTTTATGCCTAATTAGGCCCTTGCACCTTAAAGAACAATTTAGGGGTCTTATGACCTTGGATTTTCATAGGATGATGGTAGGAGTCAATTTATAGTCATATTAATCTCTGGAATATTTTACATGTTGTTGGGATGAGTTTACAAGTAGTTTCCTTTGTAAAGTGCGCTATCATGGGTTTTCTTGAAGAATTTTTATATATGACTTTGCATGAGATTTAATCAGTTATGTTGTAAGACCATAACAAAGCTCTAGAAATTTTTGTATGAATTTTAGATCAATAATTGGAGTACTTCATTTACAACCCATCAAGTAGCTCTATCTATTTAGGAATTTCTTATGAATTAACCTCTTACTGGAAACTCGTGAAATTTGGTCAGAGGACCTTTTATGATATTGTAAAGATCTGTAAATTTTTGTGGAATTTTTGGAAGTCTGTTTACATGGGTTGCTCACAAGGTGCTTGTCTCTAAGTAAACTTAATTGATTTTATTCGGGTACCTAGTGAGCTTAATAAATTATGATCTTTGGCCAGAGGTATTTTTTGGTCACCCTTAAGATTCGGTAATATTTCCATAATTTTTTGATGATAAATTTTAGTACCTCCTTCTTTACCCTTAATTATTGGATTTATTATGGATTAATTATTTAGAGGATAATGCATTTATGAAAATCTATGAAATTTGGTATTCACAGATATTCTTCTATCATATAGTGCTCATAATTTTTGGGTAGCCATAACTTAAGGAAATCTAATACTTCATGTTCAAAATTACCTATGGCCTAACATTTAGGAAAATTTAATAAATATCCAAATTAATTATGAAAAATATAATTTTCTGGATTTAATCTAAATATGTCATGATAGACCCACAATAATTATCTCAGGGCTTTTGGATGAAAATTTGGAGTACCTCCTATCATGTACACCATATAGCTTAGGTTGGTCTTCATATAGTAAACTGCAGAATTGTTATAACATGTGGGATAACCATAGTAAGTTGGGATTAATAGTTTGCTGGCTTGGTAAGGTGAAAAGGAGAGCTTAATTAGAAGTCATGATGAGGAGAGCGTGGGGTTGACTAGTGTTAAGATGTGCTCGGGATCGACGAAAGACTGTCCTTCCTATGGAAAGAGAGGGTCAAAATACACTAGGGTTAGTTCCAGTATAATGTTAAGGGATCGTGAATTGAGTAACAACCAATAATAGTAAGTGCCTTTCGAAAGGGAACGATGGTCTTCAGCTACCATCATAGTTCCTAGTGCACTTTGAGAACCCTTCACCGGGTATGTCGGGGGCAGTCCTGGGCTACCCTAAACCGTAAGAAATAATAAATGTTAAAGATCAATTAGTTTAACTAGTGGTTCACCCTCACACACCCCGTTGACTCAGGAGGTTAGTTTGTACGGTTATCCGAGCGGTAGGCTCGATGGTAGTTATAACGGACGGGTTAGTCCGGGGAGCCGATGGCTCGAAAGTTCTTTGATATATGAGCAAAAGGTGGTGGGTATTCGGTATCAGATGGTCGTTCACACCGACGTCGATACGCTGACTCGGCGGGTGTGGTAGACACTTAGCCAAAGGAAGTCTGGTGGATATGGCCAGCATTAGTACGTGGTGACTCTGGGTTGTGTCCTTCAAAAGGCGTTCGTAAGGGTTTGGCCTAGTAGTATGGATACCCGCCTAGGAGTGGGGGGCCCGACCCACTGTCTCCGTTTGCCACTACAAAGGTTCCTGGGAGTGAAGCTAGCTGCCCAAATGGGGGGAACTAAAGTTCTGTGCGCATGGATTCGTGTGTGTGAGTTGCACTTGCATGAATCATGGCATAACATAACACTACACTCATTCTTGCATATAAACCTGACACCCCATCATATAAATTGGTATGGGAATTTTTATACGATGGGAGTCTTGCAAAAGACCCCTTAACTTATAAGTTTGTATGTGCATTCATATAAGTTAAGGTTACTTGTTTCTTGGTTTACATTTCATATACTTACTGCTCTACTTTACTTTCTACCCTTACTGCTTGTTATCATAGAACTGCTAACTTGTACTTCTCTTCATCAATTCTATAACCATTATAAATAACTACTAGAGTAGCTTCACCGCCACCTGCCTTCTTGTACTATCCACCTTCATAGATTCCCTTTCCTTCTCCCCGCTCGGTGCCTAGGAGCCATGGGGGGGTGGTGGGGGATGATAGGACTTAGTCTTTTTGACTAACAGTCGATGACCACAACATTTCAGGGACTCTGGATGGGAGACAAGGGGCAGCAGCAGGAGATACAACACCAGCGGAGTACGGTGCTCATGGAGGTGGGCTAGTCTAGCACAGGAGCTCCGACTATTGGTTCCGTGAGTGATTAGTTTACTTAGCTTCCGCGAGTGGTTGTAGTGAGGATTTGATGTACCGGGCTTGAGCCCGTTTATATTTCCTTGTACTATTCTATTTCAGTACTTGCATTATCATGTGGACTTACTGTGATTTCTTATATTTCATATTATATGTGATTGTGGACTTGGCTTTATTTGAACTGTATATAAGCTTCATTCTCATTGGAGATCGTAAACGCCGGCAGGATCGACATTTTGTAGTGGCGACCTTCCCGAGTGTCGGTGTCACCGCAAAGCGGTGATTCTGGGCGTAAGACCCCAATTGGGGTCTTACATCGTTAGTCTTGTTATCGAATGTCTTTAGCATTCGCCGAGTATCACTAGTCTTTTTCGCCGAGTGTGGTAGAAATTCGTCGAGTATCCTTATAGTTCGTAAGGTATACTCGCCAAATTTGGCTAGGACTTAGAATATTTTGCCATTTCGTGTAGGAATCGTCTTGTATGGCCCTTAAGGTGATCTTAGGGCTTATTTAGGCGTTTCTTTGAGGTTTAGGCTTGGGTTTTGATTTGGGGTATTTTCGGTTTGATGTTTCTTTGGCTATGAGGGTTGGTAGTGGATAAAGGACCACCAACTAGGCGCCAGTTTGTAGATCATTATACATGGTAGTTGTTTGATCTCTGTGGACTGTTGGTTTGTGTTAGGATAAGTGGTCACCAACGCAGTGCCCTTTTGTGAGACGTTTGGGCCTGGAAGTCCGGTTTTGGACAATTTGGTCATCGGCTCCAGCCTGGTTGTTTTACCAAGTGTTAATGACTCATGTATTTGTGTTGTTTTGTGCTCAGTTTTCTTCTTAGATCATTTTATGCTATTTCATGCTAATCTTTGCAGATTTTGTCAAAGCATGGCTTCATTCCGCACTTGGTGCAATGTTCATTTAACTCCTTTATTGCAGACTTTTACTTTACCTATTTTTATTTGTCTAATCAACTGTGGTTTCAGCATTCCTTATAGTCGGGTTTGGTAAACCCTTTCTTGCCTTTTTACTTATTACCTGCTTATTTTCATTGTCACTTGTATTTTCTTGCTGAGGTGTTTTTCTTTTGAATGCCTTAGGTTCAGGGTTGTAGCCGGTAGAGCGGCTGTATTGGGTGGTAGCTTTTGGACTGCAGTTATTGCATGGTTTTCCTCACCGCTGTGAGGTATTTTGTAGTTTTGGTTTTTACTTAAGACTTGCATACTTTCAGTGGATTCGTGTCAGGTTGTTGACGCCCACTGGTAGTTTTCTCTGGAATATTAAATATTTTGCTAGTTACTTGTTTACCTCTTTGTGGTTGTTTTTACTTGCTCTCTAGGAAGGTTTTATGCTAGATGACATGTTAGATATTTTAAAGTATAAAAATTACTATTATTACTTCATACATATCATATTTTAAATCTAAACAACTATATTTAACGGCCGTAAAAGCTACTTTCACTACTATTATAAATCTAGAGTCTTGCATACCATGAGTTATCCTCTGTGGATATTTATACTCATGTAGGACGTCTAATCTTGTAAATAAAGTATTTTTCGCAACGTATAACTATCTTTTTATCGTGGACTAGATGAGACACGGAGACGAGGGGTACGGCTAACCGCTTAACTTAAACTTGATTTTCTCTAAATAACTTATAGATCTTTCATAAAGTGTTAAGTTAGAGTTTTGCCTGAGCGTCTGCAGTTATCCCCTACTGATGTGGCATCATGACGTGCGTTTTCCCTTACTCTGATATATCATTAAATATAGAGAAAATGCGGGTTGTGACAGTGAAATACTTTCTATACTCACGCACATGTGAGGTGTTAGGCAATGTGGGACTAAGAGATCATCATTTCCATTATGAAAGTTTTCCTCCAAAAAATTGGATTCCCTCCTTCTTTTAGTTTTGGAGCTTTTTTATCAAAAGTATGAAGCTCAACACCAAACACCAAATGGCTCCAATAAAACATTTAATTTATAACATTTTATGCATCAAATTTCTTACAATAGGATTATCGCTTGGCAGTATCAAACCAAAACTTTAAATTTCATGCAAAAAAACATGGTTTTCGTGATTTTTCAATTCCGATTTTTCTTGATTATGATTTTATATTTTATGGACTATCATATGCATCAAAGAAATACAAAAAATAATCAGAAAGTTGTGCATTTAATATCTTAGCTTAAGACCCCCTTAATAATTAATTTAAATCCACTTTTTAGAATAATTTCAGTAAACTTGATAGTATCACATAAGAAATTTAGTATTCAATTTATAATGAGAAATATAAGACAATTGTAGGCAATGGAATTAAGAAGGATAAAAACAAGAAAATAAGATAGACATCCTACCTGAAAATGATATGAATTTTTATACAATTTCATTCAATTTTATTCATTAAAGAATTTTAGGTCTAAAATGAGAAGCCATGTCACAACAATTATATAGTGAACATAAAATATGTTGGCTCAAAATAAATTAAAATAACAAAAATAAAAAGACATTAAGTAGATCGTGAAGTAAATTTTTGTATATTTCATTTTGATTTTTTTTATTTCACGCATTTTATTGGATACTACTAAACGAGTGATTTAGATATCCAAAGGAGACCAAGTATGACGGTTTGTTTGGGTACCCAAATATAGTGTGTTGGCTTATGAGGAGAAAATGATGAATGGACCATTTTAAGTGGAGTTAATGTTCCATTTTTTTAATTTTGGGCCTCTATTCATACTTTGGTTTAAAATTATTGTTATGTATCAAATTTCCATAGTCATTAAATTTAGGCTTAGAATAATAGTGACTTTTGAAGAATTAATTTTTATGAAATTTGTGAGCATTCAATTTTATGTTGGGATTGGATTGATTTTGTAATTGATTATGATAATTATGTTTTGAAAGTGCATTCACTAGCATTTGAAGAGTTTCACTCCCATTATTAGAATTCAACATGTTTGTATGATTTAACATTCTACTAGGTGTATGATGTATACGATTTAAAACACTAGTAAAATTATTACACAATTTTGAAGATAAACTAGAAATAAGAGATTCAAAATTACTTGAAAATTTTTGCACAAGTGATTTTAAATATTCTAGTTTATGCGATATAGCATTATTTTCATTTATCAATTTTTATTATGTTCTTTTGAAATTAAAAGCTTTTCTCATAAACCTTGAGTTCTTTTTTAAAAGAATTACAATCAAAACAAAATGTAGCATTTTCAAACAAAGAGCAAGAATAAGAACAAGACACATCAATATGAATTTCTACTTTAGCATTTGCTTTTAAAGTTTTATTTTCTAAATGTAATTTAGAATTAGCATTTTTCAACTTTAAAATGTTACGTTTAGAAGTTCAAGCATACAAAATGTATAAATATAATTTGTTACAAAAAGAGAAGATTTTGATTTACTTATAGTGCTATCGGATGAGGCAAGATTTGAACACAATGTTCCTTTGACATCTTCTTAGCATTCCTCTATTATAGTCGAGTTTTTATCTTCTCTTTCGCATGATGTGTTTTCTTATTCCATTTCATTTGATGTGCACTCAATGGATCCTTCAATGGAGGAGCTTTCTTGAATACTTAAGAAAGCATTCATATTCTTCAGGTCTTGTACTTGTTTTGTTCCTGTGGATAGAGAATCATAAGTTACTTCAAGAAATTTCTAAATTTCATAAGTAGTAGGAAACGAATATATAAGTTCAAATATATGTTGATATAGTGCACAAAATAAAGGTTTAAGATATTTGTATTTAACATATTTGGGGGCTTTTCAATAGTAATATTTCAAACTTTTTCATCTAAAGATTTAAGAAAATTTTCCATTAAAATTTTCCACCTTTTATAATTTTCACTCATAAATAAAGGTGGTGATAAAGATTTTTCATTAAACTAAAATGTATCCCCTCTAATGGTTGCGAGATCATAAAGCGTCATTATTGTTGGATCGGGTGTCCAACCTTAGAGGGGGTGAATAAGGTTTTTGAAGTTAATTCAAAATTAAAATGAGTTTCACCAAGGAAGATAGGTTCTTGATTCTATTGCGGGGCGCTAGCTTGCTAGCGCGCGGCGATAGGTCACAGAACTCGTTTTCTTCGTAAAACTTCACCTTTTAGAGGCTCACACACCCTTCAGAGATCTACCGGCCTATAACCACAAAATTGCAATAAGAATAAAGAATGAACAATAATTTTATTCAAAAGTAATGAAAGTGGTTTACAATATAGAACAACTAAATCTCCATGACGCCGAAGATCGGAGGCGGTGAAATATAAATTTTTCTATTTATTTCTATATCGACGCTATACCCTGAATGATTAGCTCTCCCCCCCCCCCCAGAAAGGTCTTCGAGTCGTCGCTTTGCCTTCCTCCCAGGAAGTGTCTTAGATCCCCACAAGATCCCCCAATCGAGGCGTCCCTCACCAGGATGATTTCTCATGAAATCCTTCCCGAATTTCGACGACCCTCTGGTCGATTTCTCACGAAACCCTTCCCGAATTTTGATGACCCTCCAGTCGATTTCCCACGAAACCCTTCCCGGTTTTTGATGACCCTCTTGTTGATTTCCCGCACATAAACAACTAGACAAAAAAAGTTTAAAGTAAAATACAAAGAGTTAATAAATTTTTCTACCTCAAACGTAGAACTCCTTCGAGGAACGGTATACAATCAGTGCTCTTGAATATCTTTCTTGTTGCAGTTGATCTGCCATGAATGGTCGTTGAAGATTTTGTTCGCCGAAGTTTTTCGATCACAAGCAAGAGGAAGAAATAATGCTTTTTCTTTAACGGAATTGAGAGTTCGTCCTTCTCTAGATGGCAGTAGAACCCTAGAATGAAATATTCTTCTTGTTTTTATCTCCAGGAAAAGAGGCGCGCCCTTTTATACATCTTGAGAAAAATAAGCTACCTCCGGCAGTAGAGATAGCGCCTGATGGTAGGTTGATGCGCGTGGATGTGACAGCTATCTAATAGATTTGGAAAAATATCCGAATAAAATATTTTTACGTTTTTTTGTGTTATCGTGGCATGGTACGGAGCTATCGCCTGGTGGTAACATGATGACTCGATTATCGTTGAGTTAGCTAGCACATCGTGGTAAGGCTAGTGTCATGTGGTAGTCCACAGAGCGCTTGTCCTGAATTAATTCCGATGGTAGCGCGGGTGGTAGCACTAGCACTCGGCGGTAGGTCACAAAAATTAACTTTCATGTTCTTTTGTACCTGTAAAGCTGCACATTATACCCAACACTCGTATGATCAAATACACCACGGGATTTGATATTGTCAAACTAAAGAGATGTGAACTATATGCTCCAACAAACTCCCCCTTTTGATAATATCAAATAACATTCATGGGATATTAAATATTAAGAACATGGTATAGTGTAATCCAATCAATAAGCGTGAAATATAGCAAGTTGAACTAATCAATATAGAAATGATCAGAATGGTTCCCCCTAAAGATGTGCTCCACATATGTGTGTGCTCCCCCTATACGAGATCTTCCCCTGGGTGACTAGCACTCAACACTCGATTAGCATAGGATATACACATGAACACTAAATTCTCCCCTTTTGATATTATTGAAAGGGTCGGGGATTAACAAACTTGTCTCGTAAACACTCACCTCTATCCATATGTGCATGAGATACTAAAGAGATAAAACAATATGCACACATGCATAAAAAAATTCATAAGCAATAATGGCAAAAATTGGAGTGTAACACCATGAATATAGACCTACCCAATATATGAACAAAAAAACCAATTGATTTGACGAGTTTTCAGAGTAGAATAAATTTGGAAAGCACAAGTAAAACTAAATACACACGATTTGGAGTACAATGCTAAGAGATTCATAGAGTTAATACAGTGTAGCATTGTAAGCATCAGAAATAGAAATCGTGTACTAGTACATATGTTCAATAGACATATAATGCAGTATAAGTCCAATTCTTATGCATGGAAGCATTAGATAGATCAATGACATATGTACGTGTGTAACACCCCGAAACTCAAAAGAGAGACGGGTGGCATTTTTAAGCCAAGACGGGGTTTTGAAGCAGGTGACACGGGTCTCGACACGGGCGTGTCGGAGGCCGTGTCAGGGAGTGTTCGACCACGGGTCGTGCGGTCGACGCTTTGGAGGTCGACGATCGTAGAAGGCTGGAACACGGCCTAGGACACGGGCGTGTCCCAGGCCGTGTCAGGCACACGGCATGTGACACGGGCGTGTCACATGGTCGTGTCCTCCTCGGTACATTTCTGGTCCTGTGCTATTTTTGGCACACGGGTAGTGACACGGGTGTGTCATCCGACACGGGTAGTGACACGGGTGTCGACACGGGCGTGTCGGTGGCCGTGTCCTTCTCGGGTTGGGAAAGCTGGCCGTTTGCACACGAGGGGGAGTGACACGGGTCTCGACACGGGCGTGTCACATGTGACACGGGCGTGTCGGAGGCCGTGTCAAAGGCTGTGTGCTGGTTTTTCGAATCGGTCGAGACGGCGAATGGGTGACACGGCCAGGCACACGGCCGTGTTGCAACCCGTGTTCGGTCCAGATTTTATGATTTCAGATCTAATCTTGGTCGTTAGTTTCCTTGACTTTGGATCCGACGGTGGGGGGCTGCTCCTGGGTGGTTTTAGCCGGGATTTAGGGTTGGGAATCCTCATTTCCTTTAGCCATTCTCTCTCTAAGAGTTTAGAGAGAAGGGAGAGCAAGGAGGAAGGAGGAATCCAAGATCCGGCAGCCGGAGGAGCTTCGGAGCTCCGAATCGCGATCCGAGTCCAGATCCGCGGAGGTGACGCCGTTGCGGTGCTTTTCAACCGCATAGTTTTCGATGGCACCGCGGAAAAACGCAAGGGTAACGATTTCTCATCTTTGGGCATATGAAGCCCTTTTTCCCTTTGCATAGGAAGCCCTCTCTCGCGAGTGAGCGAAGAGTTGGAGCGTTCCTTGGGGTAGTTATGTAAAGTCCCCCTTGTGTAGAGTCCATATGCGAAAACGGACATAGGCATTGTGTGTGAAGCCTATCCGGACAAGTAGAGCCGGATCGGTGATGTTGCATTGCATATGAACCGGGGAAGACTCCGGGTGTTTGGGCGTTTTTCGGGTTTTCTACGTGGTAGATTGCAACAGGGAGCCTTGGAGATTAACTCCAAGGTGCACCCGAAAAACTGGACAAAAGCGAGTTTTGCCAACACGGTGGCCGGGGAGCCAACGTGAACATAACCGGGTTATGTGATTGTTGTGGCGGAAACGGGACTCGGTGAGTCTTGACCTGTGCATATGGCTTAAATTGTCGTTGCGATATGAGCACGGGTCAGGCGGAACCGTACCCGGTCTATGTCGTTCGGTAGGACCGTTGGCATGGATGAGGGTCTTCGGCGGTCTATGGCTTAAATTGCCGTGACCAAGGCCAGGAAGGCAAAATGCTCTTATGGTTGGCCGTCCAAGAGGCGGTAGTGGAACGGGAACGTCTATGGCTTGAATTGACGTGACGTTGGCCGGTTCACCGTGAATTGGTGTGCACGAGGTGTGTGGTCCGTGCGATCCTACGCCTGTGATGATGTGTGATCACGCTATTAAATTGTTTATACTAATAAAGTGCAGGGAAAGAGCATCGCCGCCCCGATTTTGGGGGCGGGATCGTTATAATTTGGTCAGCATAGCTGACCGTTGCTTTTGTTTGCCACCGGGCGGTGGTTTGTGCTTGCAGGTGCTGCGGAGCCGAGCGGAAAATAGCGGGCTAAAGCCCATGTTGCGGTGCTGGCCCTTGAAGGCCTAACCCTTTTATGCTTTTCGTTTATTTCATGTATGGCCGGCCTGCGAGCCGAAGTATGTAAGACATGTTTTGTTAAGCAAACATTGTAAGGCCATAAGGCCGATACTTTTGTATTATTCATTCCTATTGTTGTTTAAGTAGTGGACATTCTTGCTTGGCAGGTTTCTTGTATTTGCGCAACTTAATGAATTGCTTCCGCTAGAATGACTCTGTGTAGGACGTTGGTGATTGGTTGTATGGTTTCAACGCGTAACCAACCGGTCTGTCCGTAGTATATGGCGTCGGGCCCCGGCCGGACCTACTGTTATATGCTATGCGACGGATAGGGGTGTTATAACATGTAGCATCAAAAGAAAAACATCAAGTAGAAATAATCTTTAGTACACATTTTATCTCAATAATTCAATATGCTAGCACATGAAAAATAAAGTGAAAAATCATGTCACATAGTTATCTACTTCATACTAAGATTTGAACAAGGGGCATTAGCTTAAGTTGTAGTCTTTGCACAAGATCAAAATGATTCTTTTGACCAAGGTGATCATCCTCACAATTCTCATGAAAACTTAACAGGAGGAGTGAGTAGTGCTTGGGGGTATCCTTGACACATGATTTGATAGCATATGGTTTACTCGTGTGTTTTCATTATCATTTTTTATACTATTATTTGAATTCAAGGACCCCGAATCAATCAAAATCTACCTGCATAGATAGATACACTTTAACTTATATGCACAAGACTTATTCACTAAAATTTTGGCCCAAAGTTCTAAGCTTTATATAAAAACATGAACACTGTGACATTGATTATTCAAATTATTTCTAGCATGTTAGACAAAATATCATGAGTTATAGCATGCACACATGAATTTCTACACGAATGCATTTTTTAGGGATGCGTGAATAGTGGAATGTCATTACGCTACATAAATCTGCATGCATACCTAGAGGCATATTCAACATACACTATCATGTCTAGTTACACTCAGTAGCTAAGTACATATAGATTCGACACATCATGACATAATCAGAAAATGTTAACCAGGATTAACGCTCTTAAATCAAACATTGCACGTAATCGTTATGCTCTATGTTCTAGTCATGCGTGTCCTTAAGAAAGAATGATCCATAGTTTTTTTTTTGCATTTTGGGGTTTTATAATTTTTTTGTTTTAATAAACAATTAAACAAATGAAACTGAAAATAAAAATAAAAACATGTTTTTAGATTTTGTTTTTCAAATTTTTGTTTGATTTTTGCAAAAAAAATAATGCACACCAGACAAACAAAAAGATCAAAAACAAAAAAAACAAGCAAACACAGGATAGCACGATAAAATATTATGCATGATTTTAACGAGCATGAGAAGTGAAATAATGATCATGCTATGTATATGAGAATCATGAGAATGCTCACGACAAAAACTACCCAAGCAATATGTCGACACCATTAGCCCTGCACTAAGTGATGAATGGGCATGAGGAGCTTCACAAATGTTGTAGGGTGGGGTATTAATCCAATGTGCATACTGAAAAACCCGCTCAACCCAACACTCTTTCCCCCTAGTGCCTCACATGGACCTACTAGAACCATCCCCAATTAAGGACAATACATGGTCTATAGGTAAACGACTCTAATGCGCACGCACACACACACACCTATGCCCCGCTATTGTGAGACACATCACATGTGGTCTTGAGTTATCATTCACATCAAATGAGAAATAGGGGTACTAGTAATGACAGTGGATATTTAGAAAGAAATTTGCTACCGTCGGCGGTAGAGTTATCGCGGAATGGTAAATCGGTTTATTAGATCTGGTGGTAGGCTGAACCCCTCACATTTCTTTTTACATTCTCTCTCTCCCGAGATAAGTTCTTCCTTCGGCGCAACCCCAAATTCAAGTAAATCTCACTCCTTTTCTCCCATATTTCCTTGTATGTTGAGATTGGAGTGTAGTTCATGGAGAGTTTGTCTTTTTGTGCATGATCCTTGGATTTTTCAAAATGTTTTGATCTTGATTTAAGGATTTTCTTTATGGATCGAGTTAGATTTCTTGGATCTAAGTTATAAGTGTGTAGATCTCTTTCCTCTCAAGGTTTTATGCAAAAAATTTGTTAAAAATAGGATTTTAGGGGAAATCCGGTGGAGGGGGACGATGTCCAGTTTATCACGCTACTGCGCAGCGGTAACAGATTACCGCGCGGCAATACCAACCAAAAATAATTTTCTACAAACTTTAAAAATTGATTTTATATTTTTTCAACCTATGGCTTCATCCAGCTCCCAGAAACCTCGAAGAAGCTTCTCCAAGCGATCCAAAACACCCGCATCGACCTTCCCTATGGTAGACGAGGCCACTATGAGTATGGCAATGGTTGTCGACATCGATGATTGATACGCTCACATCTATAGCTATTTGGACCATGCAGGAGTACTCTCTGTGGTTTCAACAGGTGACCCATTTTCCTCGGTGCTAGTTCGGGAGTTCTACAACAACCTCGAGGATCCCGCTCTCACACTATTGGACGGAGGGGTGCAATCCTGTATAGGCACCCAGATTGTTACTATACTACATGAAGATCAGAAGAGGAAGTACGTCTGTTCCTAGGCAGGGATCGATTCGATATCGTCGATTCCTTTAGATCCACTAGGAACTAAAGAGACATTAATGAGGTCCTCTATAGTATTGAGGGTTGTCGAGATCTCATCGCAATGGTGGATACCCTTACTCCGGATGCCCGCATTATCCAAGACGTTTGCACCATTACCTTATGTTCAAATCTTAGGATACTAAGAAGATAACAATACAGCTCTCGATGGTGACATACTACATCTTAGCCAGTAAGCCATTCAGCGTATCGGACCTAATTCTATCGATGATGCGCTATATATTTTGGATGAAGTCTCTCGAGCGCCAACAACTGAACACCCTGCCGTTGGGCGGAGTGATTCAAAGTATCTTGATGGGGAAATATCCGGCCATTGATTGGTCTCAGTACCCAATAGATAGCTGCCCTCAGATCTATAGAGTATTGGAAATTTCGACTTCATCAAGAGCATGGCCCCCTGCTTCACAGCCTCCTCTATGACGTGGAGGATCCCTTTGGGGGACCAGTCGGGACATCTACGGGATGGAGTAAGGGCGGGATATCAAGAATACTGCTAAGGAGGTGAAAGGGGTGAAGAAAATGTTGAAGAAGATGATGAGTAAGCTTAATATTTCACCGACTTCTTTAGAAGAATAGCATCTACGATTTGTCACTTCGTATTTTGGTGCTTATCGGCACTACCCCCTTTATTATTATTATTATTCATGTTGTACTAAGATAGGTTGAACACTATTCTATTTATGGCAAACTCTCGCTGGTAGTGCTACTACTGGTGATATTTATTATGCTTTTACTTTTGCCAATTGTGATTATTTGTGTGACACTACACTGTTCGCCCTGATTTTTAACATTCTTCTAATTTTTGTGGCTGGATATACATATCGTGTTGGCTCAAACACAAATGGCGTTGTTCATAAAACAAATAGTGTGATATTCATAAATAAATAAAAACAAGATAGAAACAGAACAAAGAAAACATAAATAAAACTAATAAGCATATCGTGAAGTAAGATATAGTGTAGTTCATTTTGATCTTACTTCACGCAAATTATGAATGTTATTGGATAGGAGACTTAGGTATCCAAGTGTGACTGTGTGAGGCGGTTCTCATGGGTATCCAAATACTACATGATACACCATGGGGAGATAATGATGAATGAGCCCTTTGTAGTGAAATAGATGCGTCATTTTTAACGATGGGCCTCCATTCATACTGCATTGGATATTTAGATATGTTGAGATTGTTCTCCAAGATAGGATTATGTTGCTTAACATAAGGACTCTTAGTGTAGTGATTCTTTAAAAGAAATTTACGTTCATTTGATTTTAAATTGGAAGTGATTTGAGTTTGTACATGAAGATGATTTTTATATTTTGGAATTTCATTTACATGCGCATGACGGTTTCTGCTCCTATTGATTGACTTAGTTATTGTATGACAATTCATATTCAACATGCTTTCGGGTTTTACGTGAAATTCAGGAGTTGTGTTTTGTGAGTTTTAATCATAATTTTCCTTAAGCATGTTAATTTTTGTAACTAATTCATTATTTTTATTTTTGAGATTGTGTCTAGCTTTATTATACGTGAAGTGAGCTTCTTAATTACTCCTGAATTCATCAAAAGTCTCATTCATCTTGTTAATTTAAATTTTATAATCATTGCATCTAGCACAATCCCTTTTTAAAGATTAGTTTTCTAGACATAACTTCTCATTTTGTTCTTTTGCTAAACCAAACTCTTTTTCAAGATCCTGTATTTTTATTGTAGTTCAGTGCAATTAATACAAGGCGTGGAGTGTTAACCTAAAGAGTATGTGAGAGAATTAGGCACCACAATAACAAATTCTATATTGGCATTTGCTTTCAGAATGTTACTTTCTAAACGTACTTTTGGGTCAATATTTTTCAATTTCTTAGTTTTACATTTAGCAACATTTAGCGCATGCACTATAGAAGTAGAATTATAAGCATGAAGGGAATTTGATTTTCTTACAACGCTCTTGCATGAGGTGTGATTTGAGCATAAGGTTCCTTTATCATCTTCCTCTTGTCTCTCCTCTTCTAATGATATATTTTCATCTTCCCTTCCTCGTGATGTGGTTGTCATGTATTCCTTCAAGAGTGAGTCTTCATTTGACTCTTCACTTGGATCCATAGGGAATTTCTTAGAATCGTCATCTATAGAAAAAGAACTATAAGTAGACTCATGAAATTTCCATATATCATAAGAAGTAGGGAGCATTTAGATGAGTTTGAAAAAATTTTGACCGAACCCGCAAAATAGACTGTTCATGGCTTTGACATTTAAGTGATATTTGTGTGCATTTAAATTATTTGGGGACTTGATACAAGTCATGTTCCAAGTATCTATTGTTGGATTTTTTGAAGTGAAAGTGGCATCCTGTGCAGCCTGTCTACGTAGTCTATGTGGACAGTATTGGCAATTTGGGTCAGACCATGCGGTCTGTGCAGACAGTGCTGGCGACTAGCCAAGTCGGCCAGTGTTCTGCAAGTTCACCAGCAGTTCCATGCGGATAGGCCTTTTATCTGCGATTGGTGGAGTTCGCCATGATGGGCGAACTGGTGTTGGAGTCCGCTTATTCCAACAGTCTGTTGGTGAACTTGGTGTTGGTTCCAAGTCCAGGCGAGCTCGGTCTTATGGTTGTCTGTTTGACCTGCTTGTCACGGCATACTAGTTTTGTATTCGCGAGGCTTGCAGATACACTCTGTTCTCAACGCGAGCTCAGTGGTGTTCCTATCATTAGGGCGGTGACCACACTCCTCTCCGTGTCTATAAATATGACCCCCTAGCACATCTATAGTAACTGAATGATCGGTAAGTCTACTCGCGATTAGTTATTGCGGCCTGGATTTTCTATCCGCGTGGGTTGAAGAGGTTAATCGGTTTCTATTGTGCAGGTTGTGCGGATAGCACTGAAGAGCCAGGGATTTGGTTCTAAGACAGTGCAGCCTCTGCGAATTTCAATCAGCGGTTTATAGCAGGTCGCTTGCGACAAGGCGGTTTCTCTTCTGCAACATTTCCTAGTTCAATAAGCTGTCCGCTCTGGAGGCTTGTTAAGTTCGGCAGCAGCAGATCGGTGAACAAAGTTCAGCCTTGGAATAACAGGCAGTTCGTGCGGCAAGGTTACGGTCTTACGACCTGTCGGTTGAGCGGACTCCATAGCAGCTAGCAGTAAAGTTGGTAGCTTCTTTATTAGTCCGCGCGGCGTATTTCATCTTTCTTGTTCTTTTCTTGTCGTCCTCGGGTACATCGGCGAAGCATGTCTAGCCATGTATGCCTTGCTTTGTAAAGAAGATTTTTGATATTACAAGATTCTTGCTTTGCTTTATGCATTTGGTTTATTTGACTCAAGAGGGTTGAGTGTTCCTCTGCCTATTTTCCCATTTTCCACGACAATCAAATTTTTTTCATGGTATCAGAGGGAACAGAGGCCTGAGCAGTGTTCAACCGTTAGCTTGCTTTTTGCTTCTGTGTGTCTAAGTAAACCAAGGGTAGTGCAATGGAAGCTGGGTATGCAAGGGGTCTTGGTATCGAGCTTCTTACACTGACTAACTTCAAGAAGTGAAAGTCGTGTATGGAGAGCTATCTTCTGGGGGAGGACTTATGGGATGTCGTCTGTGGAGACAATATGCAAGAGGCTGTTACTGCTGCTCGTGTTGAGGCCTTGAGAGCTTGGAGGAATACTAACGCGAAAGCTGAGTTTAACCTCAAGCGGGCTATCTCACCTGAACTCTTCGACCACATCTTAGGATGTTGGTCTGCTGTGGAGATATGGACTTCCCTTGATGGGTTGTTCAACAGTAAGAATGTAACAAGGCTACAATTCCTAGAAAATGAGTTGGCTAGGGCAACTCAAGGAAATCTTCCCATCTCTACCTTATTTCTAAAAATGAAGAACTTGTGCGCTGAGATTTCAGCATTAGATCTTGATGAGCCCATTTCTTAAGTCAAGATGAAGAGGCACATAATCCGTAGTTTGTGGAAGGAATATGTGGCCTTTGTAACTTCTGTTCAAGGCTGTGTCACTCGGTTATCTTTGCTTGAGCTGGAGAACTTGCTGGCTTCGCAGGAAAGCTTGGCTAGACAGATAGCAGGGATTACTATCTCTGAAGGAGGTAGTGAGGCGCTCTTCACGGAAAAAAAAAGAGATGGGAGAAGAAGAAGAAGACTGTTGTTGAGGATGGGCCTTCAACTTCTTATCATCAAGAGAGGAACACTACTCCTAAGAAGGGCTGGAAGAAGGAGTTGAAGTGCTACAAGTGCAATCAGCCGGGTCACTTCAAGAAAGATTGTAAGGTCAAGCTGCAACCTGGGCATGTTGCTGATAAGGAGGGAGCTGGTTCTAGTGTTGAGGAAGTCGGGTGGGGAAGTGCTTTTCTGACAAGCACGTGTATCCGTGCTCTTTCCACCGTCGACTACCATGATGACTGGATCATTGACTCGGGGTGTGGTCACCACCTCACTGGAGATGAGTCAAAGTTCTCATCATTGTAAACATTCTCAGGTAACGAAGCTATTATAACCGTTGATGATACTGTTCATACAGTAGAGAGGGAGGGTGTAGTGTCTTTGGGTAGTAATAAGGGTCCACTCACGTTAAGGAGTGCATATCATGTACCGGGCATGAAGAAGAACCTCTTCTCTGTGACCAATGCGGTTGACACGTGCTATCACGTTCTGTTCGGACCGACAGAGGTGAAGTTTCTCCGCAATGTATCAGCGATGAAGGCTGATGTTGCTCATCTTGGGAGAAGGGTTAGAGACCTGTTTTTGTTATCAACAAGTTCCTATATTGATTGGATGAGGGCCAACGATAGCGCTGCTATGTGTCATGAAAGACTGGGGCACGTTGAGATGGAAAAAAATTTAAGGCCATGGTGATTAGAAATCTTGTGACAGGCTTGCCTAAGTTGTCATCCTTTGGTGATGGTTATGTCTACGTGAGATGTCAATACGGAAAGGCTCATCGCCTTTCGTTTGACAAGTCTCAGACTAGGTGTAAAGCACCATTGGAGTGTATCTATGGTGATCTGAATGGGACTGACCATCACTGCCAATTTTGGTGGCAGCAGATACATGTTGGTATTGATTGATGACTATTCAAGATATACTTGGGTGTATTTCATGAAGGAGAAGTCAGATGTTTTCTGGTTATTTGTGGAGTTCAAGGAGCTGGTGGAGGGCCGGCTTGGCCTGCAGATCAAGAAGTTGAGAACGGACAACAGGGGTGAGTTCATTTCTTCAGTGTTCTCTAACTTCTGCAGGAAGCACGGAATCCAGAGAGTGCTCACTTGTGCTCATACTCCACAATAAAATGGAGTAGCAGAGCGAAAGATCCGTCATGTGACGGAGACCTACAAGTGCTGGCTTCCTGCAAAAGGCATTCCTAGGGCCTTCTGGGCAGAAGGAACGTCTTGTGCATCTTATGTTATCAATCGGATGCCTCTGAGTCTGATTAACATGAAGTCTACCTTTGAGATGATGTTTAAGGAGATGCCTAGCGTGGAACACCTTCGAGTGTTTGACTCAACCTGCTATATACACATCCCGAATGCTCTGAGGACTAAGCTGGATGCGAAGGCAAGGAATCTTATCTTCGTGGTCTATGACGAGCGGAAGAAGGGATGGAAGTGTATGGATCCAGCGACAAAGAAGTTCGTTGTCTCTAGGGACGTGGTCTTCGACGAATTGACGTCATATGGAGGTAGCTAATCTGTGGAGCTACAGGAGAGCAGGTCTAATGAAGGACAGAAGGAGGTTGCTTAAGATCTTATGGTGGAGTTGCCTGTATCACCAAGGGCTCCAGGTTTTTATAGATCCGAGGCAGAAGCTTCTGGTTCAGGAAGTAGGGGGAGCGATGCTCTAGGTTTCCCTAGGAATGGAGATAATTCAGAAGAAGTAGCGGAGGTGGTTATCAAGGTTCAAACTCTTCGGAGATCAAAGAGGACCATTAAGCCACCAGCTCGGTATTGCGAAGGAAACACGGTGAGCTTTGTCTTTTATTTCTTTGCAGGCCCACTAGACGGGTAAGAGCCTTCTAGATTTAATGAATCCATTAGATTTAAGGAGTAGGAAGATGTCATGGATGAGGAGATGGTTGCTCTCAATAAAAATAAGACCTGGGACCTTGTGCCTAAGGTTGATGGCGTTACTCCTGTGACTTGCAAGTGGGTATACAAGTTAAAGAAGAAAGCGGATGGGAGCATCTAGCGGTACAAGGCTCGCCTTGTAGCTCGAGAGTTTTCTCAGAAGTATGGTGAAGATGATGAGGAGACGTTTAGCCCTATTACTAAAATGACTTCAGTTCGTGTGGTGATGGCCTTGGCAGCTTGCCAAGGTTGGAAGATGTGGCAGCTAGACATAAAGAATGCTTTTTATGGGGAAATCGACAAAGACATCTTCATGGATCAGCTACAGGGATACGTGTCTTAAGATCATCTGGGCTACATCTGCAAGATCTGGAAGGCCCTTTATGGTTTGAAGCGGATCCTCGAGCTTGGTATGGTAAGATCGCAGAATACCTCTAATTCTGCGGTTATCTTGCTTCTGACTCAGACTTGAGCTTGTTCATTAAGAAGAAGGGGGAGCTTCTAGTCTTGATGTTGTTGTATGTGGATGATATGATCATCACGGGTAACTCTGAGGAGGATGTAGCTAGGCTCAGGGAAAAGTTAGCTATAAGGTTTGAGATGAATTACTTGGGTGAGCTCTACCACTTTCTTGGACTTGAGGTGGAGAGGAAAAAGA
Source organism: Platanthera zijinensis (assembly GCA_039513925.1). NCBI lineage: Eukaryota > Viridiplantae > Streptophyta > Magnoliopsida > Asparagales > Orchidaceae > Platanthera > Platanthera zijinensis. Next base: position 114,544,475 of record CM077089.1, on the reverse strand, counting down.
GCGGTATACTTATTTCCCAAAAAGGCTATGTGGAACGGATCGTTTAGCGATTTCGCATGAGGGAGGGGAAAAGTAGCTCTACTCCACTTGACATTGGCATCAAACTTCGACGAGATGAGGGGAGGATTCTTCCAGATCCTCTTAGGTTCCATGCTCTGGTTGGAAGCCTTATTTACTTGACGATTACAAGGCCAGACATAGCTTATGTTGTAGGCCGAGTAAGTCGGTATATGGCAGAACCACGAAAACCTCATTTGATGGCGGCAAGGAGCATTCTGATGTCAAGTCCACCTCTGATATGGGTCTCCTCTACAGGAGAGACACGAGTTTTAATCTACACGGATACTCAGACGCTGATTATGGGGAAGATTCAGATGACCAGAAGTCAACATCCAGTTATGTCTTCACATATGGATCAGCTAGTATCTCGTGGTGTAGCAAAAAGCAAGACTCTGTATCTGTCTCTACTAAAGAAACAGAGTACAAAGCTTCGACTTTGGAAATTCGGGAAGACATCTGGCTTAGGAGGCTTGTAGAGGACGTCCATGAAGAAGTGCGCGGTCCTACTCTGATACGCGGTGACAATGAAAATGCCCTTAAACTGGTTAATAATCCAGTTTGTCACGCGCGGACCAAACACATTGAGATTGAGCACCACTTCATTCGAGAGAATTTATTGTATGGATCTATGGTAGTTGGACATGTGCGGAGTGAGGACAGTATCGCGGACATCTTCACGAAGTCGTTGTCTAAGGGGCCATTCTTATGGTTACGGGGATTGCTAGGGCTGGTTTCCACTTCTCAATTCAAGGGAGAGTGTTCAATTTTTTGAAGTGAAAGTGACAGCCTGGGCGGGCTGTTCGCGCGATCTGTACGGATAGTATTGGCGGTTTGGGTCAAACCGTGCAGTCTGGGCGGATAGAGCTGGCAACTAGCCAGGTCGGCCAGCGTTCTGCAAGTTCACCAGTAGTTCTAAGCGGATAGGCCTTGTATCCTCGATTGGTGGAGTTCATCATTCTAGGTGGAGTTCGTCGTGCTGGGCGGACTGGTGTTGGAGTCCGCTTGTTCCAGCAGTCTGTTGGTGAACTTGAAGTTTATTCCAAGCCTAGGCAAACACATCTACACTCTGTTCTTGCCGCGAGCTCAGGTGGTGTTCCTATCATTAGGGCGGTGACCACACTCCTCTCCATTCCTATAAATAAGACCCCCTAACACATCTACAGTAACTGAATGATCAGTAAGTCTACTCACGATTAGTTGTTGCGACCTGGATTTTCTATCCGCGCGGGTTGAAGAGGTTAATTGGTTTCTGCTGTGCAGGTTGTGCGGATAGCACTGAAGAGCCATGGATTCCGTTCTAAGGCAGTGCGGACTCTGCGGATTGCAATCAGCGGTTTATAGCAGGTCACTTGCGACCAGGCGATTTCTCTTCTGCAACTTTCCCAGTTCAATATGTTGTCCGCTCTGGCGGCTTGTTCAGTTCGGCAGCAGCAGATCAATGAACAAAGTTCGGCCTTGGAATAACGGGTAGTCTGCACAGCAAGGTTGCGGCTTGACGACCTATTTTTTGAGCGGACTCCATAGCAGCTAGCAGCAAAGTCGACGGCTTCTGTCTTAGTCCACGCGGCTTGTTTCATCTTGCGTGTTTTTTCTTGTTGTCCTCGGGTACATCGGCGAAGCATGTCTCTCCATGTATGCATTGCTTTGTAAAGAAGATTTTTGATATTACAAGATTCTTGCTTTGTTTTATGCATTTGGTTTATTTGACTCAAGAGGGTTGAGTGTTCCTGCGCCTGTTTTTTCGTTTTCCGTGACTATCAAATTTTTTGATCTATATCTAATAATATGAGAAATTCTTTCATCAATATTTTCCATCCTTCATAATTCACACCTGTAAACAGAGGTGGTGCTAATGAATCTTTGGTGTACAAATTTTCATCCCCACTAGTAGATTCAAGATAAGGGCTGACCATTATTCCCAGTGGTAAAACCATTTTGGAATACAATTGCTCTTATACCACTTATTGGATCGGGTGACAACCCTTAGAGGGGGATGAATATGGTTTTCAAAGTTAATTCAAAATTAAAATGAGTTTCACCAAGGAAGATTGGTTCTGGATACTACTGCGTGGCACTAGCTTGCTAGCGCGCAACGGTAGGTCACAGAACTCGTTTTCTTCGTAAAATTCACCTTTCATAGGCTCACACACCCTTCAGAGATCTACCAGCATACAACCATGAAATTGCAATTAGAATAAAGAACGAACAATAATTTTATTCAAAAGTAATGAAAGTGGTTTACAATACAGAATAACTAGATATCCATGACGCTAGAGATTGGAGGCGGTGAAATATAAATTTCTTTTTTTGTTTATAAACTGACCCTATACTTGGACTGGTTGGCTCTCTCCCTTTTCCCCTCGGAAAGGTCTTCGAGTTATCTCTTCACTTTCCTCACCGGAAGTGTCTTAGAGCACCATTACATCCCTCGATCTATACGTTCCTCACCGGGATGATTTCTCATGAAATCCTTCCCAGATTCCGACGACCTTCCGGTCGATTTCTGGCGAAACTCTTCCAAGATTTTGACGACCCTCCGATCGATTTCCCAAGAAACCCTTCCTAGATTTTTGTAAGACCCCTCTCCCCTTACCATGGAGATAACCCGGTCTTATCCCCAGAACCGCCGCCTCACGGTGACACTAACTCACGGGTTAGTCGACACCGCAAGACGTCGATCCTGCCGGTGAGTACGATCATTCAACTAGTTTCGGCCAATCTAGAATAGAAGTAAAACAAGTAGTAATAACTAAAAAGTCCACAAAGATCACAGTACATATCATATATATATATGAAAATGAAAGGTACAACAATAGTCCATAATGAGTACAGAAAGAGAAAAGGGCTTATGCCCTATACATATCCATCAAATCTCTCTCACACAAAGTAAACTAAGCGAAATCTAATCTATCATCAGTAAACTCGTCATCACCTGACGCCGGGCTGCAGTAGTAGTAGGTGGTGGTATCAGCTCCTCACGTCCTGCCACCTCATCCTATTGGTCATCCTGGTGCTCCATCTCCTCGAGCTCCTAAAATGATATGGTCACAACCGACCGTTAGTCATAAAGACTAGGCCATTTTGTCCTTGCCTCACCCCCTGCGACTCCTAGGCACCGAGCAGGAGGACGAAAGCGGAGGACAACAAGGGGTAGAAAAAGTATAGCAGGTGACAGTGGATCTAATCTATCAAGATTATGTAATAACAAGTATATCTCTACTTTAGCAGTTCTATATAGACAAGTAAGGTAAGTAAAAACAGTACTGAAAAGAAGTCCGGTAAGTAAAGTAAAGAGCGGAGCAAAAAAGTAAACTATATACTGCTAAACTATCATCACAGAAGTACCTTAACTTATATGAATGCTCATACAAACTTATAAGTTAAGGTTTCACAAATGTAACTTATTATATAAAAGAGCTCATACTAATTTATATGATAAGGATCTATGGTGCGTATGTCCTAAGTATGTATGTATGATATGGTATGCAGGTTATGATTCATACAAGTGCAACTCACACACGCGGCTCTGTGATCACAGACCTTTAGTTCCCTCTTTTTGGAGCTAGCATCACTCTCTTAATCCTGAATACCTCCAACCCTTCACGGGTGAGAATTTTACTATGCTCTCTTAGCCTATTAGACTACTCTTGTCTAGTGTTTGTTATACCTTGCAATTTAGAGTTAATCCTAGGACTGCCCAGGGTATGCCCAATGAAGGGGTCTCTGGGGCACTAGGAACTAAGATGGGATTGAAAGCCCAAAGTTCTCTTTTGCAAGGATACTTACTTTTATTAATGTCTACACATGATCCATACCCAGCTCTCGTTGTTACTCTGGAACGAACCTAATGACTTAGGATATTATTGGGGAATCAGCAGTCTTCCGTCGGTCTCCGTTCTAGCTACTGTCCTTGGGGTTTTGCACTCTATCACTCGATACTATGAAGTGGCTTACTATACACCAACCAGGATTTATCTTCCCAATATAGTTATTAACTCAACCTTCTATCGTAACCCCTGTGGGTCCCAGTAATACCTACTACTTTTGCTAAGCGCAACTCATGACCTAATACTAACCCATATAATAGGACTTCCAATTCCTTGGGTCAAATGCCCCTAATTAATTATCATGGGTTGGTATGGTGTATGGTGTTGACCATTTAGGATTTCACCATTTTTCTAAGTAATTAAGACCCTAAATTAAATCTTTTAATTAAGTGACCTAAGTCATTTTGTGCATGATGTACTATATCCAATGATCCCATAAGCCTAAGAAATTCTCCTGATGTTCAACTTGGTTAAATATGACTTCCTACCAAGGATCATAATTTTTCCATTTAAATTTCTATATATTCTCTAATTAAGATTAAAACAATAATTAATCTATTTTCCAAATGAAGTACTTCAACTATCCAACCAAATATTCTTAGAAAATTATTGGATATCAATATTCATATAATAACACAAAATACGGAATTTCATGATTCTATCCAGTGATTTGACTTAACAAAATTCCATAATAATGATATTACCAAAATGCCACTACTTGGGTTTTTAACATACATAATCACCAATAAATTCTCAAATAAATACACAAAGTTCTAATTATAGAATTAAGATTCTATAAATTTTCCCATAATTGTTCAGCAATAATTTCTTTTACTATTAATTAATTTTCAAAAAGGGGCAATAAGGTAATTCTACTAAAACCTCAAGATAAAATTTCCGAACAAGCTTATAAATTTTACAGAGGTGTATAATGTCCTTATAGGGCTTGTGACAGAGTTTCAGAATTTAATAAAGTAATTGCTCTATTTTAAAATTTATATTTCCAAATGGACCTTATTTCCAATAAATCTATTTAATGAGATTTTTTATCCCAAAAATCTCATACTTCCTATGGGAGGTGTATTTTATCCCTATAAGCCTCTGTCCAGAGTTTCATAGACATGCATTGAGCCAAATGGGCTATATTCCTATTTTCCCATTTCTACTATAGGCACACCAAATTTCAATATACCTTCATCATTCATGTTAGATTTCCCAAACATGCAAAAGTCAAAATGGCCTAAAATTTAACCATGGTCATTTAATGACCCAATGGTCATGCCACCCAAATTTGGGGGCATTTGGAGTTGTAGATCTCTAAATATTCAATTAATTTAATAAATGATATTTCTCCAAAAACTATGGAAACATACTTTCCAAAAATTCCCATTTTTGGTCAGTACCTAAGTATGACCTAATCACATGCATGACCAAAATCTTAGGTCATGTGGACCAAGGGTTTGTCTTGGACACTCATTTAAAGATCTGCCCTAATCTAGGACCAGTCTTGGTAGAATGGCCCTACAGGAAGCTGTAATGCTCCAAATTACAACTTTAGGGTGTCATTTTAAAGTTACGACATAGGGCTGCATTTTATATGTTGAACATATTTTCTAAATATTCCTATAAGAGGCCTCAAAATAGTCTGTAAGGTACAGAATAAAGTATGACAAAATACTAAAGTTTAATATATTAATACAGCGTGAATCTCAAAGCAATAATGGAGGACATCCGTTCATCTTCCTCCTCCAGCCAAGGGCCGAGATTGTCCCGACCTGGAGCCTCTTCAAACTTCATTTCCCGGCCACCCCTTGGCCTCCACGGTCGGCTACCACCACCACCTCCGTTGAGGTGGTGGCCATCGTTTGGAGGCGAAATGGTGGCCGAAAACTGCCTTTCCGGCGATCCCAAGCAAGCTCAAAAGCTTGAGATTTTCTCCCACACCTCACATGGATCCAAGCTCGATTGAGCTTTAAATCTCTCCTAAATGATCTAGGAGGCTAGCACAGAGGGAGAGGAGGAGAAATGGACCTTGATTGGGGCCCGACGGCGCTGATGGCGGCGGTTGGCCGTGGAATTCCTCCTCTCCAGCGAGCTTGCTCCCGAACTCATTTCTCCACTAAAATCTTTGATCCAGATATCGAATTCCACTCCTCTCAGTGCTCTGAAGCTAATGGTGAAGTCAAATGGGTATGGAGTGGGCTGGTTGTGGTGTTTTGAGTAGTGGGAATTTCAGCCAAGCATTGGATGCTTCATCATGGCTGCCATGTTTCATGGAATTAGGCTGGAAAGGCTGAGAGTGACTGCTGGAGCTCAGAGGAGTGCTTAGGAAGAGAGGAGGAGGGCCACGTGGCCTTCATCTCCATTTTCCATCTCTTCTCTCTCCTCTTTTTCCCCAAATTTCCAAAACTACCCCCTTGCATGCAATCTCTCTCCAATTTCAGGGGGTAGGGGCTGTCATTAACCATTAAGGCTGGTCATGGGCCTTGGCTCATGGGCTTTGCCCATTGGGAACGGGCTTGTCCTTCCTTTTTCTTCCTTTAGGCCATTTGTTGACTTGTTGACTTATAGGGTTGACTTGGTCAACTTGATGAGTGGGCTGGCCCCACTTGATGGTCATGAATCACATGTCATCACCCAACATGGGTTGGGCCATGGCTCAAGGCCTTAGCCCATTAGGAATGAGCTTGGTCTTCAAATTTACTTAAATAGTCCTAAGGTTGATCAAAATAACTTTTAGGGTTGACCTGGTCAACGTGAAGAGTGGGCTGACACCACTTGATGATCATGAGCCCTATGGCATCACCCAACATGGGTTGGGTCATGGTGATGCCCCACTTGGGCTAATTGGGCATATATGTGTGGATTTGACCAAATTAGGGTTATGGTTGACTTGGGTCAATGGTTGACCCAATGATGTGGCTTTTGGTTCACTTAAATTGCTTTTAAGGTTAGGGGCATAATGGTGGGGTCAATGTGTACCTATGATTCCATTTTGGACTAGTTTGACCTTATTTGACTTGAACCCTATAATGAGTCCTATGTAAATCCACCCTAACTCCATGGGTCAAACCTAATCTAACCTCATTCATCCACCACATGTCCTAACCTAATCTAAGTTTAGGGGTCTAGTAAGAAATGGGATGTTACAATTTTGATGACCCTCTAGTCGATTTCCCTCACACAAACAACTATTTAAAAATAGTTTAAAGTAAAATACAAAGAGTTAAGAAATTATTTCTCCCTTAAACGTAGAAATCCTCCGAGGAACGATGCGTGATCAGTGCTCTTGAATAACTTTCTTGCTACAATCGATCCGCCGCGAATGGTCGTTGAAGATTTCATTTGCCCGAGTTCTTCAATCACGAGAGGGAGGAGAAATAATGGTTTTTCTTTAATGGAGATGAGAATTCATCCTTCTCCAGATGACGGCTGAACACTAGAATGTTTGTTTTTATCTCCAGGAAAAGAGACGTGCGCTTTTATACTTTTTGAGAAAAATAAGCTACCGATGGTGGTAGAGATAGCGCCCGGTGGTAGGTCGATGCACGTGGATGTGACAGCTGTCCAACAAATTTTGAAAAATATCTGAATAAAATATTTTTCTGCTTTTTCATGCTATCGCGGCGTGGTATAGAGTTATCGTCTGACGGTAGTATGATGACTCGACGATCGTTAAGTCAGCTAGCGCGTCGCGGTAAGCGGTAGTCCGCAGAACACTTGTCCTGAATTCATTCCGAAGCTAGCGCGGGCAGTAGCGCTAGTGCTCGGTGGTAGGTCACAAAAATTGACTTACATGTTCTTTTGTACATGTAAACCTGCACACTATATCCAATACTCGTATGATCAAATTCAATACGGGATTTTATATTGTCAAACTAAAGAGATACGAACCATAAACTCTAACAATTATTCCCGGTTGTGAAGCCATTTTGGAATAATCTAGCTCTGATACCATGTGTCAGATTTTATGACGCCCTTAGAGGTGGGGGTGAATAATGATTTTATGGAATTTTAAATCTTTAATAAAAATATCATCGTTACTTAGAAAAGTTTTGGAATATTTTATAATAGAAGAATATATTTTATATCTCAGAAAATATTATATTGAAGGTTCATATAAAAAAATGACATAATTCAATATTTCTTCACTAACATCGGCGTTAAGTGCAACCGCCATGTGCTAGTTCACGGAAATTGAATTTAAGCGTTTATTTATAACAAAAACGTACATTGCAATATATTTTGCATTAAAGCGTTTGAAGAATATATTTCAAAATATTTTATAACATGAAAATAAAATCAAGATAATGAGACAAAAACAAAAAGAAACATGATTTTACTTCATTAGAAGTTAAATACAAAAATGTTTGATTTCAATGATGCTTGAAATCAAGGCGAATATAAAAATCTTTTTGATGTTTCACCGGTTCTTCTCCCAAAGAACGGCTGGCTATAACCAATCTTACCCCAGATATGGCATATAATCTCCCCTAGATCTAACCTCGACCTAGTCACTACACACAAGTCGACGAATTTCCCCTGAAACTGCACAAGAACTTAGTCGCCACAAACAAGACAAATTTTCTACGGAATTCTTCCCTAAATTCCGACGTTCTCCCCGAACGATTTTTCTTCTCCCGATACAAAAAATAAAACAAAAAATATTATAAGATAATAAAAAGTAAGAGAAACTCCTCAAGGATTTCTTAAGGTGAAGAAGGAGGTGTAGATGTTGGCGTTATTAATGCGTTCGCCCTTCGTATTGAATGTGCGTTGTAGCCTTCTCCTTCAAAATCTCATTTAGATCCTCGTATTTGCACAAAAGATTTTTCTCTATCTCTAGAGATGACCATCACTCAAAAGAATCAGAGTTCTGGCTTGATGGAGGAGGAATTACTGCTTCAGAAGGTGTCACCCTTGAATGCACGAAGTTCTCTGCCTTTTATAGAAAAATCGTTATCGATGTGCGATAATAGCTATCACAGGTGATATCTCCTCAAGCTGTCACGTGTCCGACACTGCGATGATTGTGTCAGGTTGAAAGCAGACAAGTTTGGGTCGTGGGGCTATCGCGTGATGATATCCACTATCACCTGGTGATAGTGTCGAGTAGTGTGCATCGTGGCGATCCCGCGGGACATGGTCGTTGCCATGCTGGCGTTATTTTCGCTATTGCCTGGCGATAGTTGCTATCTCTAGCGATATGTCCTCTTCACTTTTGTTGTCTGAACATTTTGCAGATTGTATATGACTTTGTTCTCATTCTGAAATGATGTGGACCGTTCCATAACCCTTACTGCATTGAAAGTTATGGTCGTTTGAAGTTCAGCTATCATTAATTGTCTTTTTGTTGTTTCTAAAATGTACACATCCTTGGATCACGTCCATGACTGAGGGCTTGTCTCCTCATTCAATCTGAACAACCTGCACACAATAAAAACACAAAATACGAGATCAAATACATCATGGTATTTATTATTCTCAAAACAAGAGATGCAGAATGTATGCTCCAACACGGGTGGCATGGGCAGGTTTTGTAACGCCCCGAAAATTGTAATCGAACCGGTCGCGTCCTAAGTAATTTTTTGGTGCCTATATAGGGGAACACGGCCTGAGACACGGGCATGTCCATGGCCGTGTCTTTCTCTGTGTTGGCTGGCTGTGTCCAGTAAAGGACACTGCAGAAAACACGGTTATGAACAGTAGCAACACTGGCGTGTCAAGCGTGACACGAGCGTGTACATAACCGTGTCACCACCCGTGTACACCAAGCAACGCGACAGTTGGCGTGACGGTAATCTATGACGCGCCCAAAGGTCACGGGCGTGTCGGGACCCGACACGGGCGTGTTAGGTTGAGACACGGGCTTGTCTCAACCCGTGTCTTTTTTTGTGCTCGACGATCGTGCCTGGATCGGGGCACACGGCCTGGAACACGGCCGTGTGCAAGGTTTTGTTCGGCCTAGGATTGAGAGATTTCAGGCAAATCCGAGCCGTTCGTTTTCTTTAAACAAGATCTGACGGCCCAGATGTGTTCCTGCTTTAATAAGGCCGGGAATAGAGGATTAATTCCTCATTATCTCTTAAGCATTCTCTTTCTAAGGAGTTAGAGAGAGGAGAGACCAGTTGAGGAAGGAAGAGGAGGAATCCGGCCGCTGGCGGAGCATCGGAGCACCGAGTCGAGAATCGAGACCGGATCCGCGGAGGAAATTCCCTTGTGAAGCTTTCCATCCTGATAGATTTCTATGACGCAAAAGCGAACTTCAAGGGTAATGATTCTCTACTTGAGCGTGTGAAGCTCTCTTTCTTTATGCATAGGAACCCGCTACCGTAAGTGTGCGGTGAGTGTGCGATGTTCCTTGGGGTAGATGTGAATAGTCCCTCTTGTGTTGCATATAGAGTCCGGAATCGAAGTACGAACATAGGTATTGTGTGTGATGCCTACCCGGACGTGTTGGTCTGGATCGGTGATGTTGCATATTGTATGTATTGCTGGAGAAGACTCCGTGCTATGTGTTTTTCGGGTTTCTACACGGTAGATTGCAGCAGGGATCCTTGGGGATTAACTCCAAGGCGTACCCGAAAAACTGAGCGGAAACGTAGTTCTGCTAACTTGGCGGTCGGGGAGCCAGCCTTGTACATAACTTGGTTATGTGATGATTGGGAATGTATTAGGATTCGGGAGAAGCTTGTCTCGCGCGTACGTATTAAAGTGACTAGGCAGAGTGAGCAACGGGCAAGTGGAAGCGGACCTGGGCTATGCAGTTCGGTGCAAGAGGCCCAAAAGTGGAACTGAACGTTGGCATAGTCGAGAGTCTTAGACGGTGGTCAGAAAGACTAAAATGCTCACGATGTTGTCATCCCGGGGATGGTGGTGAAGCCACTGAATTGACCGGATTCACCGAAAATGTGCCCTGAGTGCACGAGGTGTTTGGTCGTGCGAGCCTACACCTGTGGCGAAGTATGTTTGCACTTTGTTGTTTAGCTGGGTTAATGAAATGCAGGGAAGGAGCACCGCCGTCCCGAGTAAGGGGCGGGGTCGTTATAATTTGGTCAGCTTTAGCTGACTGTTGCTTTGTTTGCCACCGTGCGGTGGAATGTTGCTTGCAGGTGCTGCGGAGCCAGGTACCAAATAGCGGGCTGAAGCCCATGCTGCTGAGCTGGCCCTCGAAGGTCAAAACGAATTGTTATTTTACTTTCGTCATGTGTGACCGGTCTGTGAGCCGATGTATGTAGAACATTACTTTGTTAAGTGAACTCTTGTAAGGCCATAAGGCCAAGTACTTTCAGTGTATTTGTTATTTCATTCCTATGGTGGTAAGTGGACATTCATGATAGTTATTATTCAATTATAGGTTCTTTCAAACTGTTTAAAAGCTTCTGCTAGAATGCTCTGAGTTAGGGTGAATAGTTGTAGTTGATTTTTGATATTCTTATGTAACCCTTCCGACTGTTCATGGTATATGGCGTCGGGTTCCAGCTGGACCTTCTGTTATATGCCATATGACGGATGGGGGTGTTACAGGTTTCCTGATGATGGTGACTGTCGGAGGGGGCCAGAAGTGGTGACGGCTGCAGGCCGCCAGTACATTGGGGGGTTCAGGCGTACAAGGGGGCGTGCGCAGGGGGGTGAGGGTGGCGCTCAAGGGGGATTGAGTGCGCAAGGGGGCACACACGCAATGGGGTGCACATGCAATGAGGCATGCACATGGGGGCGTGCTCGCAATGGGGTGCTCATCGTGCATGTGTGCGCCTTCGAGATGATTTTGGGTCCACTTGAGCGAGTGTAATCTGTGTGTGTGACTTACTCGATTGGGTTGCTTGCTTGAGCATTTTGATCGAAGTACAACCAGTCTGACTCTAAAATCTTTATATGAAACCCCATCAAGTATATATATTGGAGGATAGACAGTCAGCTTAAGCGCTAAGAGTTGAGTTATAGGCTCTGTTTGGGACAACTTATGCTGATGAATAATCTATATCTAAAGCGCAAACGCAATTTTATAGTTGTTTGTTTGTGGAGTTTATAGAAAATCACTTATTTTAAAATTGATGATAAGTTTATTTTTCATAAGCTATTGGGGTCCAGCTTATAACTTCTAATAAGCGATTATCTCTTTAAAAAGTCACTTGCGTGGTTTTTTTGTCCAAATGTGATTTTTTTATCAGACGCGATTTTTCACCCGTGCGCGAATTTCTCGTCCGTGAGAGAATTTCTCACCTGAGCGTGATTTTTTTGACTGGGCGAAATTATTTTGCAAGAGAGCGGTTTTTTCGAGCGGGCACGATTTTTTCGCCCGGGCGTGATTTTTTTTCGCCCGGGCGCATTTTTTCCCCCTGCTACATTTTTATTCGCCCGGGCGTGAATTTTTTTCGCCTGGGCGTGATTTTTTCGCCCAGACGCGTTTTTTTTGCCCGGGCGCAATTTTTCGCCTTTGAGCAATTTTTTTCCCCGGAAGCGATTTTTTTCCTGGGCGTGGTTTTTTATTCCGGGCACTGTGGGGAGCGATTTTTTTGCCCAGCCACGATTTTTTCAGCCGGACTCATTTTTTTGTTCTCTCGGGCGAAAAAATCGTACCGCGGCTAAAAAATTGTGTTGAAGAGAAATTGCGTCGGGGTGAAAAAATCGCGATCGAGAGAAAAAACGCGCCCTTTCAAAAAAATCGCACAGGGGCGAAAAAATTATGCCCGGGCAAAAAAAACGCGTTCGCGCGGAAAAAACGCGCGCAAACGAAAAAAATACGCCCGGGCGAAAAAAGCACCCCTGGGCGAAAAAAACGCGTCCGAGAGAAAAAAATGCGCCTGGGTGAAAAAACCCGCGATCGGGCGGAAATAGCGCTACCGGGCGAAAAAAACGCGTCCGGGCCAAAAAAACCGCACGGGCGAAAAAACCCGCTAACGGGCGAAAAAATCCGCCCGGGTGAAAAAAATCTGGGAGAAAAAATCGATCTCGGGCGAAAAAAAATCAAGCTTGGGCGAAAAAAATCGCATACGGGCGAAAAAAATCGTGACCACACAAACAAAACGCGTCCGGACGAATTAATCGTGCCCGGGCAAAAAAAACGCGTCCAAACGAACGAACTCTTATGAATGAATAAAATTTTAGATAAACACTTATGAACAAATTATTTAAACAGTCAACTACTTATTCATCATTAATTTTATAAAATCTCTATGCAAACATCTATTTTCAATTAGCGGCTTATTCATCATTATAAGCTGTCTCAAATAGAGCCATAATCACAAATTTGGTATTTGGGTTGTAATTGTGGAATATAATTACATAATTCGTATATTACTTAATGATATAAAATGTGTTATGCCACATATTTATATAAAATTCAAAGTACGCAAAATAATTGGTGTTGTCCGATGATTGCGGTTTTTAAGATTCAAAAAATGCACCACATCGTGCGTGGTTTATAAAATTTCAAAGATGCACCTAAACAACGTGATCAATTTAAAATCAGTGTGATTTATGTGATGCAGATGATTTTTGCAGTATGCGGTTTTTTACGTTCACTCCTCGTGAAAATTTGAGAATTGATGTGCGAATAGACATAATTATCTGTCTCTGACAATTTCTTACAAAAAAATAAAATAAAAACCTCAAACTCAGGCAAACGGGCACTTTGAACTTTTCCTTTTAGAGCATCTCCAATGGGGATCTCTATATTTAGAGATCCTCATTGTATCATGTTCTCTAAATATAGAAAACATGAAAGAGCAACTCCAACCATGTTCTCTATATTTAGAGAACATGATGTAAATATATATTTTATATGTATTGGAGATGTATTTTTTAATATATATGTGTATGTACACAAAAATATATGTATATGAATATGTATGTATAATTATATATATAATAATCTGAGCATTAAGGTTGATTCATCATTGAACCTGCATGGGTAAAAATCAAGACAAGTACAACTAAAAATTAGTCGAAGTAACGAGAAGAGCGCCGTTGATCTCATCGCCCGACGAGAGCAGCGAATGGTTTGATTGATAGAAATCCGAGAGGGGAGCTGAGTACACTCAAAGCCCCAGTTCCATTGCGGGAGGCGGTCTGACGGTATTATTTTATTTTTTTACATGTTATTAAGGTTTTAAATTTTTTTTTAATTTTAAATTTGATTAGTCTCTAAAATACAATAAATATTACATTACTGTAATAAAAATATTGCATTAAGCATTACTTAATTTAAATGAAAATATTACATTTAGAATTTAAACTAAAATTCTGGAAGGTCATCACTAGGCTCTGTCCGAATTCCATGCGCGCTTTCCCCTTGTCATTCTTCTCCATACCCGGGTATTCCATAGACGCTTCCTCCATATTGGCTTCCTCCTTGTTGGTCTCCTCCGAATTGAGGTCCTCCAAATTGGCTTCCCCCGTACTGGATTTCTCGGTAGGGCTGCCTCGGTACTGACTTCATTCAAATTCAGGTCCTCCGAATTGCGGCCCTCCAAATTGAGGTCCGTCGTGTGGGCGGCCTTCATACTGACTTCCTCCATAACCACTACCTCCATACATGCCTCCTCCATATTCAGTTCCTTGGAGCGATGAAGATCCTCCAAAAAGTGGTTTTCTAATGTTTCTATTCATAATTTCTTGTTTTTTTGTCGAAAATACTGACGCTCCGGAGTTCTTTTGATGTTATCTAAATCTATCATCATGATATCGTGATCTTGTTTACCGCTCTGAAGTTCTAATTTTCTTTTTTGATTTTCTGCTTTTAACCTCATGAGCTCTTGGATAGCAGACATATCGTTTGCTCGTTATTCTTGCCTTCTCTTTAAAACCTCTAGGATTTCTTCGTTTTTTTAGTATGAGCCTCACTATCAAAACCTTTAACACTCAATTGTCTCCTCCTCTCCTTTTTTTGCTTTCTTCCAGTAGGTTGATTATTGGAAGTTGAGATTGGAGATTCTTCATCCCCAGTACTACCAGGATTCATGTTATTGCTATCTGCATTTAAGTCTATTCCTCTCCGTTGACTGAGAGAGTTAGAACCTAATGTTGGTGACATGCCAATATTTTGAGGGTTCATACTTTTTGTAGATCCTGACATGTCCATCCACTTCTTTGTATTTTTTAAGATATTTCAAACATGCCCGGACATGAAACTTTTCTTTTCTTTTGAATCAGAGGCATATAACATGTTGCTATTTCTCCACCGCCGCCAACTTAGAATGTTGAAGAGATGGACACAAGTGAAGTCGAAAGATTTCGGCAGTTCCTAAATCGGCATAAAAAAATCAGAGACGAAGAGACACATGGTAATGAAATAATGTAATTTGAATGTATTTGAATTTATGTATTTGAATGTAATTTGAAAAATTGTATGCATTTTAATTTGAATGTATTTGGATTTATGTGCAATTTTATTTAGTAAATTGTGTTCTCTTGCTTTTTGTATGATCAATAATAATTATAAAATATGCAATATTAGACTCGTTTTGTAGGTCCCGAAAAAATAAATTTATTGATATATTATATGTCAAGATTGAAAAAATATTTTAGCGGTTACACAAGTTATTGGGTAATACAATTTTTTCTTAAATATAATAAATAAATAATTAAAATAAAAAAATACAAAAAGTAAAAATGGAGTCCTCACATTTCCTCTCCCCCTCCTCTAAATTTAGATGAGGAGAGAGAGGAAATGCCGACTCCTCCATTTTTATAGCTTCAAATACCGAAGCATTGGAGTGCTCCGGCCTACATTTCTGAAGAAATGCAGGCCGGTTGGAGCTGCTCTTAAACAGCGCCATTGCCAGCAACTTGGTGAGTTACGCAGAAATAAGAAAATATAAAATTAAAATAAATAGAAAATAGATCATCAAAAGGGCGGAAAAAAAAATCCTCCGTCATCGTCTACGCCCTTTCAAATCCATTTCTGCCGGAACCAGGTCTGCCATGTTCTTCCCCTAACTGCTCTCTTCCATCCGTAACTCAAAGGCCAGCAAGCAAGGCAACTTTCTCTCTCTTCCTCTCTCTCTCCCCGATTCAATTTCGGGAGCTGACTGATGAAGGGAATCAGGGCTGGGCTTTTGATCTGGTTTATTTCTTCGTCTTGCAATTAGGGTTCAGTGGCAAGATTGGTAGGAATCGGGAACAGATATCTCGTCAGGAATTAGGGCTTCGTGGGATTTAATTAGAGAAATTGGGCGGTCAGGAAGGGATTAAAGACGAAAGATGATGGGCGATGGCGTTAAGCAGATATTGGCAAAGCCGATCCAGCTTGCAGATCATGTGACAAAGCTGGCGGACGATGTTCGTTTGTTTAGAGCCGAATGCCAGGATCTGAAGGCCAAGACAGAGCGCCTAGCGGCGCTACTTAGGCAGGCGGCGAGGGCGGAGCTCTACGAGCGACCGGCGCGGCGGATCATGGACGACACCGAGCAGGTCCTGGAGAAGGCCCTCGCTCTGGTCACCAAGTGCCGGGCCAACGGAATCATTAAACAAATGCTCACCATCATCCCAACTGGAGCTTTCCGCAAGATGTCGATCGGCCTTGACAATTCCATCGGCGACGTGTCTTGGCTCCTCCGCGTCTCGGCCGCCGGTGATGAGGACGGCGACATGCACCTCGGCCTCCCCCCGATCGCGCAGAACGAGCCCATCCTCTTCCTCATCTGGGAGCAGATCGCAACCCTCCATCACGGCTCCCTCGATTCCCGTGCCGACGCTGCCGCTAGCCTGGTCTCCCTGGCCCGCGACAACGAGCGTTACGGGAAGCTCATCATCGAGGAGGACGGCGTCGGTCCCCTCCTTCGCCTTGTCAAGGAGGGCAGGATAGAGGGCCAGGAGAATGCCGCTCGCGCCATCGGCCTCCTCGGTCGGGATCCCGAGAGCGTCGAGCAGATGGTCGTCGCCGGCGTCTGCTCTGTCTTCTCCAAAGTCCTCAAGGAGGGTCCCATGAAGGTCCAAGCCATGATCGCGTGGGCCGTCTCCGAGCTCGCTGGCAACCACCCCAAATGTCAAGACGTGTTTGCCCAGAACCACGTCGTCCGCCTCCTCGTCGGCCACCTCGCCTTTGAAACAGTACAAGAGCACTCCAAGTACGTCATCCCTGCCAAAGTCACCTCCATCCATTCCGTTGTCATGGCTAACAACGCCCCCACCAATAATCCTTCCGAGCCGTCGCCCATCGACTCCCTGGAGCAAACCGTGGTTCAGCATCCCATTGGAAGCCATGCCAGCAAGAATAAGATGCTCACCGTTGTCCAATCTACCATGGCTGCCAACTCCGGCAAGGGACAGGCTCAGGGCCCATTACCTTCCGTCCCAACAAATTCCAGTACTAATCACCATCCGGCACACCCTGCCAACGGCAGGCAGACACAGATCTCCCTCTCCGGCACCAGTATCAAAGGGAGGGAGTTTGAGGACCCGGCCACCAAAACCTACATGAAAGCCATGGCTGCCCGTGCCCTATGGCAGCTTGCTCGCGGCAATTCAGCCATCTGCAAGAGCATCACTGAATCCAAAGCCCTGCTCTGCTTTGCGGTCCTTCTGGAGAAGGGTGAAGAGGAGGTCCAGTTCAATTCTGCCATGGCCCTCATGGAGATCACCCGGGTGGCCGAGGAAGACCCTGATCTCCGCCGTGCTGCTTTCAAGCCCACCTCTCCCACTGCCCGTGCGGTCGTGGACCAGCTCCTCCGCATCGTTGACAAGGCAGAATATGACGACCTTCTCGTGCCCTGCATCTGCGCCATCGGCTGCTTGTCCCGGACTTTCCGAACCACCGAGACGGGCATCATTCGGCCATTGGTGCGACTCCTGGAGGACAGGGAAGAGCTGATCATGCAGGAGGCCATTAATGCCCTCACCAAGTTCGTCTGCCCTGACAACTATCTCCGCGTCCACCACTCCAAAGCTATAGTCGAAGCTGGTGGAGCCCGCAGCCTCGTTCAACTCATCTACTTCGCGGGACAGGTGCAGATCGCAGCCATTATCCTTCTCAGTTACATTGCTGTCAGCGTGCCAGAGAGTGAGGCGCTGGCCGACGCCGAGGCTCTTCCAGTGCTGGAATGGGCTTCCAAGCAGCCATCAGTTGCTCAAGTGTCTGGAGTCGACATTCTTCTACCGGAGGCAAAGGCAAGGTTGGAGCTGTACCAGTCCAGAGGTGCAAGAGCCTACCATTGATTCCCGCAGTGGTGGTTGTGGACTACCGTCTCTGGAGGAAGAAGATGAAGTATGTCGAATTTAAATTTCAGGGGATTCTGTACATACACATTGGAATCTTGTCAAGATCAGTTTGTTCTGGCTAGGTCTTTCTGTGGGTGGAACTGTGGAAGAGGTCTGGAGAGGACGATGAAGCGTGCCCATCTCCCAGGTTTGCGAATTGGAAATTCCATTGCTTTCATTGATGAAACTATAATACTTTATCTACAGTCTAGATTGGTTTATTTTTTCCGTTAGAAGTAAAATAAATTCCATTGGCTGTTAAATTTTTTTTGCCTTACTATATCCCGGGACTGGGCATTAGTTCTAGAATCTGATTTAGCTAAATTATATCATTCCTCTACTGAGTAATCTTAGCACCGGAACGAACACAGGTTCAAGGTACAATATGTATCTGGTACAATAGTATAATTTTTTTAAAGAGAATGGCGGGATACATTATTATTAATATGGTCATGTTATATGCAGGTCATTTTCGGCTATATGCAATCCAAGGATAAATGGAAGCCAAACTAAAAAACTATAGGAAGTGGTGAACCCTTTTAGGCCTGACCTGCACATAACTGTTATGAAATTGTGTAGCCTGCACATAGCCAAAATGGATCTACATATAGTTATTGCTTTATTAATATATATATATATATCATTAGTGCGATAAGAAGTCCTAAAAATAATGAAACATTAAGTATAAATTATAATTTGAAGTACAACTTCACAAGCCAACGCAACATTATATGAAGTTCTCACATATAAATTATTCATAAGCATTTCAAATTTATTATCTTATATATTTAATTAAAAGAGACAAATTAATTTTATGCTTGTTCTCTTGTTCATCCACCATTTTCCTCCTCCTTTTCTCCATTGCCGGTGATTAGCGCATATTTAATCCCTGGTTCGTCTAGAGACAACAACACTAAGCATGCTAATACCTTCAAAAGGATTCTGCCCATATTCAATATTTGGTTCGTCTAGAGACAACAACACTAAGCATGCTAACACCATAAAAAGGATTTTACCCATGTATCTCCTCCAATAGCCCACATTCTACTTCCTCCTTCATTGTATATATTGTTTTTCCTTGATAATTAGTGTAGATTACTATGCGCACAAAACAAATCATCAACTCATTGTGGTTGAATTTTATTTCTTCTCAACGAGTGAGTTAAAGAATATGTGCTTCAATTTCTATCACAACATGATGATGAAAAAGGTCGGCCTAGAAGTTTCAAAGCAATCTTATGCAACCGCTTGACTAAGTCCCCTTAACCTAGAGAACTCTATTATGGGTATTGTGCCCCATTATGATCGATTCGTATTATGTATTTCTTATCTCGTCTTCTTATGTATTGTTAAGTGTTAGGTCTTTATTTAGATCTAGTCCAACATAACATCATTATTATATTATGTCGCATCATGCCACATTTAGTCCGAGGTGTCATAATTACATTTATGCCCTCTTGTATGCCTATATAAAAGGCATATGTATTCTTGAGAATTGTATCAATGAAAGTTAAGTCTATTTTCTTAACCCTAAAAAGAGATATTGGAAGCTCTCTCTTGAGCATGCCCCGCTTAGACAACTGCAATTAAGGCTCCGTAGTATCTCTGTCACCGTCATTTCCACCTTCTGCCATTCCTCCAGCAACCTCCGAGTAAGCCCATAACAAATTGACATCAGAGCTTTTTCCTTTCCACCCAGCGTCTACCAACGAGAGGTTCCTCAACCCTGAAAAAAGATCTTGAAAGCTCTCTCTCTTGAGCACGTCCCTCTTAGGCAGTCACGGTAAAGGTTCTGTAGTACTTCCATCACTGTCATCTCCACCTCGCGCCACTCGTCTGACAACCTTTGAGTAGGCCCATTACAAACTCATTGATGACTTGGATTCTTCTCTGCCACATTAGGAACATATCCCCTTAAGCATTTATTCATCTCTAAAAAAATCTCAGATTGTATATTTGGAACAAGTCTCTTTAGCATTGCATCTAGCCATTCTCATCTATATTACTGACAGATGTTTATTAAATAACAAGCCATACCATGAAATAGGTATATCATTGTAAATATCAAATATGTGAAAAGATTATCTTGGATTTAGAGAATGAGCCAAGCAATATAATTAGTGGTGGTGTGTAACTTTTGGTCCATTGATCAACGAGGGCATCATGAATTTCCTCATAAAGAGAGCAATGAAGATCTAAGTCCGCCAACATCCCATGCTCATATGCTCAATTTAAACTGCGTTCGGGGCATCTGACCATAATAAGTAGACCGAAAATCCCTATTTGCAACCCACTTGCACGCAAATCCAATAGCCTTCAATCTGCTAGCCTGCTTTCCCCAAGCATCGGTTTCTGACATGTTGCCTAGCTCCCTGCGCTGCAAAACAAACAATGTTCTCTATAAAACCTTCTCAGGACGCCTCTGAGATGAAAAGCTGACAGAGATACGCATCTCGCTTATCTACCCATTTTTCTTCCTTGTCTCGCTGATGCCACGTGGCATACTCTCTCCCCCTCACTCTTCTTTCCCCTCACGCCACACGAGGCTCACCGAGAAACCCCTTACCTAACCGAGAAGCTTCTTACCCTATCAAACGAGACGCCCTTTACCTCGCCAAGGAGCCCCCGCTTTGTTTCCGAGAAGCTATCGATTCAATGAAACCTATATTGTTCCACTACTTCTGCTCTTTCAATTACTCGCTCCATTCCAAGGATAAACGTATTTCCCTCACCATTTACTTGCTCCATTCCTTGTATCGTCGATGCCACGTGGCATACTCTCTCCCCCTCACTCTTCTTTCCCCTCACGCCACACGAGGCTCACCGAGAAACCCCTTACCTAACCGAGAAGCTTCTTACCTTATCGAACGAGACGCCCTTTACCTCGCCATGGAGCCCCCGCTTTGTTTCCGAGAAGCCATCGATTCAATGAAACCTATATTGTTCCACTACTTCTGCTCTTTCCATTACTCGCTCTATTCCAAGGATAAACGTATTTCCCTCACCATTTACATAGAAAAACCTTACATTCTCTCAGAAATCTCCGTTCTTTTGCCTTACTAAATGGATTTCACTAAATTTTTCGCGATCCACCCATATATATCGTGGACAAGGTGTTAAATCTGACCCTGACATAGTTTTGGTTGCCTTGGAGAACCTTAAAAGAAAGGACAGTTCCCACAAACTTGATTCCACTAGTGCGAGATTCCACTATCAACTGTTGTGATCCAATTCATTCCACTATATACAACCTGACTTGAGAACAATTAAGGTATCTGATTTTTCACCCTCTCTCGGCTTTCTTTCTTCCAACCCTGCTTGAAATCATGGGACCTAGTGCCAATTCTAGAGGGGGAGCTCATTCAGTAAGCCCCTCAGGTGCGAGGTGGGATCTCCGATGATCAATGCCCGCCTTCGTTGTTCTTAACTACCAAGCTAGTCTGATTCGAATTTTTTTTCCTAAACAATAGCTGAACCAAAGGAACACCTTCCAAATCCTCCCACAGAATTCGCCACAAAGTAGACATGGTTATCGTGCAACGGTCTGTTAAGGTTGAAAATTATCTAGTGTCAACTAGCTTCACCTATGGGGGGGGGGATAAGTGATTTGCAGTCTTTTGCGGAATTAAAAATTAACCTGCACAAGCAACAAACACAGCACAAAAAAGCACACCAGAAATTATAGTGGTTCCCCGATTTGGGTACGTCCACTCTCCCCCTTCGACCTATCTCCCAACAAGGGACGACTCGGTCACTTCACCAACAGGATTGAAATCCAATCCTCTCACTATGGAAGAAACCCTTCCACCCAAAGGAGTCACTACTCCTCCACCACGGGTTGCACCCAACCCTTACAACGAGGAATCAAAGTTCCTTTACAACAAAGTTAAAATAGAATGTACAAGAAATACAAACTACGTTTGGAGAACCCAATGTCCCTCTTCGTTAAATGAAGCTTTCTTGATGAAGACGAAGAGTCCACGATCGGAGCACTCTCTTGGAGAGGATCTTCCCGAGATCGGCGGCGACAAGTGAATGCGGCGGCGATGCTTTGTAGATCCAAACTTCTTGACGAGGCAAGCAAGATCTACCAACGATCTTACTCGGATCAATCGTCTCAATTGATTCGGAGGGGAGAAATATTCCCGTTCAACAAATCAAGAGACAAAGGATCTCAAGATAGAAACGTGAGACGCTAAGCTTAGCCTCGATTCTGTCGCCGGACGATCAAAGAGGACCTCTAAGATCAGCGGCGGCGACTATCTGCGAGCGGCGACGGCTTGCGAGCGGCGACGGCGACGGGAGGAAGTCCGCAATCGGCTAGGTCACGCTCGGCGGCCGTGTTCCGTTTTCGTTTTCTTCGCTGCTTGTAAGTTCAAATTACGTGAGCATTTATACTGTAGATCAACCCTAAAAGACCGTTGTGGGCCCCACAAAGAGAAACCCTAAGCCCGGTCCAAACAGCGCCTGATATCTTGGTTCGGTCCAGCGAGCAGGTAGAAATCGCCTAAGGCAAATTCGGCGGGAATCATTGGTGATTCTCGACGAATCGGCGAGAATCACTTATGATTCCCGTCGAATTATCCTTGGTAGAATTTTAGCTGAAAAGCTTGCCATCCGGAGTGAATCGGCGAGAATCAAAACCATTCTCGACGAATCGGCGAGAATGCAGAGTCATTCTCGACGATTCGGCGAGAATCACTTATTGATTCTCGACGATTCTGACTTAGCAGAATTCTTGAAGGCGTTGAGTCAGCCGGATGCATTCGGCGGGAATCGGCGAGTGATTCTCGACGATTCGGCGAAAATCACTAGAGATTCCCGTCAAATCGGCGAGAATCACTTAGTGATTCCCGTCGAATTTAACTTAGACGAATCTTCGTCTTTCTTCCCATGAGTTGGTCTTTGACCCATCCTTGCTTCTCTTCAGCTCTCGATCAATCTCAACCCTGTACTTGAAAATAAGTACACTCCAATAGAGAGAGTACACGTGAGCCAACACACTGATCTGCTCAACGAGGGATTACGTTGCGCAGACCCGTGTATATTGACCCACTGCACCCTGACATTGGTGTGTACTTAGTGTGGAATAACTGCAAGCACAACTTGAAGACATGTCATCAAATACATTGTGAATTCATCTTAGCTTGACAGGAGACTTCTTCAAATCCAGATAATTGTGGATACAATACTCAACAATCTCCCCCTATTTGAAAAAGCCAAAATCCTATTAGCTAAGATGAATTTCACCAACCAGAGTAATATACATAACAAATTAAGAGAGACAAGACACAGAATATTAAAAACATACAGAACAATACTTGAGTCAACATGAGATTATATATATATATATCCAAAAGAATTGTTCATATAAAAGTATGAAGAGATAAACATGCATGAAGGAAATGACAAGCCAAAATCCTAAGCCTATTTCTCCTTAGCTAGATCATCCTTCAGTTGTTGAGCCAAGTACTTCTTGCTTTGTCTCTCAAAATATTCCTTGGGCTTCAGATAGTATCTGGGGAGAGGAGCTTTATGTTCCACAGTGTTGGTCCTGAAAAAGATATTTCGTTTAGCTTCATATTCTTTGTGCAACTCCCACTCATACTGATTATATACTTCATTTCGATTAATTTCCCCCCGCTGTTGTAGCATAAAGGTGTCCAAAATAATGCTCCTCGAGATGGGACTCCATCGTTCATTTCGCACTTCACTCTCCTTCAATCTTACTTTCTTCTCAGTTGGAGTCTCTTTGGACGTCCCTTCTTGGAGTTTTCTTTTTCCTTTTGCTATGACTTCCTGGTCAAACATGGCACTGCGTGCAGCTTTGGCAGCAGCCCTAGCAGTCTTCTTAGCATCAGCTTCACTAAGAGCAACCTCCTCAACACTTGCACCCTCATCAACAGCAGTGGTAACCTCATCAGGAGAAGGAACCGGAATTGGGATCTGTATACCGGATGCCTGCTGAACTAGCCAGTGATATCTATCAAAAACATACTTATTTGACTGTTTGAAGTTGTCGACCATAATCTGTTCTAGCCCTGTCATCTTAGGGTCTGTTTGTTTTAGCTCTGGCGGATTGAAAAGCTGCTGTCCAGATAAAGTTGTTTTAAAATAGATCTCTGGGGAGCTGTTTTGAAAAGCTGCAGTCTGTTTGGTTGTTATTTGCAGAACTGCTCTTTGAAAAGCTGCAGACTGTTTGGATGCGCAAATTTTGGCTGTTTGGAGAAACAATTTTTGGAAGCTGTTTTTTTAAAAACTAAAAATTTCAAAATAACACATAACATTAGTCTTTTATTACATAGTTCTAGAAAGTAGGATAAATATTCTTCCAACATGTAGCGACTCTTGAGAACATCCAATCCAGTAGCATCATATATTTCGCCTTCCGATCACCTGCGCGCATTGTATATTTCTTCGGCAATGATATCTCGTACTGTAGACATATGTTCTGCTCCAGCAGCATCATACATATCGCCTTCAATATCATTCTCTGCCGCAGGGTGTGCATCCTCTGAGGGAATGAAAGAAGACTCATCAGCATCACAAGCATTAAACTCAGGGTCCCAGCGAGATGGATGTCTCCGAATGAAGTTATGTAAGACCATTGTTGCAAGGACAATGGAGCGTTGTTTCTTGAAGGTGTACTGCGGCATTTTGCTTAAAATGTGCCACTTTTTTTTCCACACTCCAAACGTTCGCTCGATAACTCCACGAAGAGATGAGTGCGCCTTATTGAAATGTTCGTGCCTGCCTTGAACATGCCGACTCCCACGGACAAAGTCTGATAAGTGATACCTTGTTTCTGGATACGGCTTCAAATAACCCGTCTTTAACGGGTATCCAGCATCCACCAAATAATATTTACCTGCAATTATTTGCTCTGTTAAACCGGTAAACATTATCAAATATGGGCTAATTGACTGAATGTAAACATATTGATTAGTATACCTTGTGGGGGATGCGGAAACTGTAATCTATCGTCCGACAAAGCACGCGCGAAGATGCGACTATCATGAGCAGTTCCCTCCCATCCAGCAAGAGCAAATGTAAAACACATGTTAAAATCACATACTGCCATTACATTTTGTGTCGTCGTGCCATGACGTCCTATGTATCGTACTTGATCTTCAACGGGTATCCTCGCATCAACATGTGTACCATCAATGACACCAACACAATGCTTGAAAAATGGCATGTAACGAGAATCATACCGTATCTCAGCGGGAATATCTCTGAACTGACGGTCAATAGGCTTTATAACATCAATCGAGAGTAACATAAGCGATCTAATCCCTTTTGAAAAATATCTACTTATTGTTTCAGTTGAGTGCTGGAACCGTTCTTTCGTTAATCTAAAAGAACCTCGTTGTGCTAAGATATACAAGGTGATCCCTAGTATTTCTCTTGAGGACGTCCGCCTTGATCCTTGAAGCTCGTGATCTACCTCCAGCTTGTGAAGTAAATCTGTGAAAATCCGTTTAGACATTCGAAATGCATCATGAATTCTGTCAGGATGTCCTTCTAGTAATTCACTGATCCATTTTGCCCCCGTTTGATTAGATGTCATGCATGGACGTCTGTCTCGGACATGATAATTCAGCCTCTCGATCGATGACATGACCACACGACAATACTCTATATATTGTGTCCGCTCCGGTGAAAGACTAGTTGAATCACCAGAATCTTCAGATGAGTCATGATCTTCCATTACTAGTCACTGCATTTAATGAATAATTACACGTCAAATCATCTATCATGATATACAATATCTAAAAGGTACATAGAAAACAGTAAGCAGAAACATCAAAGACATATTGTCATGTCGATATATAAAGCAACAAAGCATCATAGAACACTAATTATAATCCATATAAATATGATAACCAAAAAGCTAATACTCATGAAAATCGTACAACAGCAAAAAACAAACATAAACATCATCGTGTTTTAAAAGCAAAACAGACAAGACATAAAATAGATCAAAGTAAGCTCGTGTCACTGAGCCCTCTTCTCGTATGCCTTCGTAATCCACCAAACCCTCATATCTTCTGGGATACTCATGAAGATCTCCCTAGTGGTCTTGTCCCTGATGTGCTCGAGTGCAAAGTAATATAGATCCAGGTTTGTAATCAGCGCTGGGCTGCTGGAAATCAACTCCACCACCTCTTTGATCGTGACAACTGGTGGAGGCTTCAATGCTACCGTGGACTGATGCAACTCTGACATCAAAGACAATGCCAGTCCTTTGTTCTTTCCAATCTTCCTTCTTTTACTCGCCGAGGAGGACGCATTTCCAGGTGTTGAACCTCCCCCTAACTCTTCTGGTCCACCTTGATTGGTCTCTATGTTATCAGCCACATCATCGTCTTCCAACTGGATCCTTCCCACATCCGGTGGCAAACTCCCAATTGAAGGAGCCCATGAGTCTTCTCCAGTTGCGACTACCTGACTGAACATAATATTCAATTTCTCCTCCAAGTCAGGTGCAATACCGCCGCATCGAAATTTTTTCACACCTGGGAAAACCTGGTGTAATAAATATATCAATATTAATACCTGAACAAATATAAACAAATATATCAATATTACTGAAACAGAACATGTTTTCGTGCATACCTTAACCTTCTCTGTCCACCATTCTTCTGATGCAGCAATAGTCCTCTTCTCTGGATCCCAGCCTAATCCAGTCTCACCATGTTTCAATTCCTTTCATAACTTCCAATCCTTCTTCAAATGATCCCATTTATTTTTCATCTGCATTCGATCGTAGTTTTTGCCTGTTCTTTCTTTAAACCCTGCAATCAAATTTTTCCATCCTTCTTTGCTAAAGTGGGTGGTTGGCCGATTCCCCAACCCAATCTCTTTTATGCAGAGATCACAAAATAACATCACTTCGCTTGACTCCCAACTTGCTATAATTCCTCCTTCCTTTGGTACTACCATTGTGCTATTAACTAATAAAATTAAAATACAAATTACTAATATATTCACAAACACACACACCCACAAACACAAACATTCACACTCGCATTCACATACACATTCACATTCAAACCAACACACTCACATTCACACTCACACTCACACACACATTCACACACACACATTCACATACACATTCACATACACACTCACACACACAATTCACACACACATTCACATACAACCCAACACATATTCATTCACATACATTCACACTCACACACACATTCACATTCACACACACAATTCACACTCACATACACAATTCACACACACACACACATTCACTCTCACACACATTCAAACACACATTCAAACACACATTCACTCTCACACACATTCAAACACACATTCACTCTCACACACATTCAAACACACACATTCACTCTCACACACATTCAAACACACATTCACATACACATTCACATACACACACACACACACATTGAAGCACACACATTCACATTCAACCCAACACATACACATTCACACACATTCACACTCACACACACAATTCACATACACATTCACATACACACCCACACCCACATTCACATTCAACCCAACACATATTCATTCACATACATTCACACACACACACACATTCACACACACATTCACATTCAACCCAACACATACACATTCACTGTTACGGAATTACTCGAGGAGCCACCGTGGAAGGTGTACACACGAAGACCGCGGGAGCGCGATACTGGAGACGCGGTCGAGATCGAAGAACCGGCCGGGACGGGGTCGGGCGGAGGCGCGGATGACGGCACCAACCCAACCGGAGATTAGGCCAAGCCCGGTTGGGTCGGTTGGGGCTCATTTCAGCTTTTGGTTTATTTTGGTTTATTTTGGGTTCATTGTATTTGGAAACCCTATATATGGGTTTGGACTTTTGCTTGGGTTTTTTTTATCTTGAATGATCAAAGAATTGAGGGCTGCCCCCTTCTCCTCTCTCAACCCTAACTCTCTTCTCCTTCCCTACCTCCGGCCGCCCCTCCCCTTGCCGGCCTTCCCTCTCAACTATTGTAGAAGGTATTATTTGGTCCGACCTGCCGTTCCGCCTGCATCGTGTAGCCGCCGGACTTCATGGCCCCGAACACCCGTGCGCACACCGAGCCCGACGCCGACGCCCACGACGCCCTCGCCGCCCGCGTCGCAGAACACGACTCCCGTTTCTCCTCCTTGCAAGCCTCCATCGCCGCCATCGCCGTGGGCCAAACGGCCCTCCTGCGCCGTCTCGACGCGCTCGCCACCCCCCCGAACCCCGGATCGGCCTCCTCCGCGGACACGGCGTCCGTGCTGGGCGCCCCGCCACTCCACCCGGCCGTGCAAGCCACTCCGCCAGCGGCCGGCGTGCTGCCCCGCCATTTGCAAAACCTTGATGTCCCCTCTTTCTCCGGCGTGGATCCATTGGGTTGGATCGCACGGGCGGAACAACTCTTTGACCTACAACTCACACCCCCCGCGGACAGGGTTAGCACCGCCATGGTTGGCTTGGAAGGTTCCGCCCTTCATTGGGCACGTTGGCTCCGACAAAGCCAGCCAACGATTTCTTGGGCGGACTTCAAGCAGGAAATGATCACGCGTTATGATCCCCGCTACACCGGCTCCGCGATTGAACGCCTCTGCAGCGCCCGCCAAACGGCCGATCTCGACGGGTATATTGACGAGTTCGTCGCCCTCGTCACCCAAGTACCGGGTCTCCCACCCGACCATTACTTGGGCTTCTTTCTCCAAGGCCTCCGCCCGGCGATTCGCTCGCGCATTCGGACTCACAACCCGCATACGGTGTCTGAAGCCTTGGACCTCGCGCGCGCGGTGGAAGCCGATCTCGGCCATCGCCCTTTACCGACTCCCCCGGCTCACTCCGTTCGGCCGGCCGGCTTGCGTGATGGATCACACCGGCCCGTGGCGGGAGGGGGAGGGCCTCGACCAGGCCGGCCCGATCCCCCCATCGTATCTCCAATCACGATTATAATGAGCTTCGCCGGAAGGGCTTGTGCTTCCGCTGCAGGCAACCGTATTCGCCCCAACATGTTTGCGCCGTCAAGGAGTTTCACGCCCTTTTCGGCGATTTCGACGCCGAAGTGACCATGGCCGATTTTGATGCGCTCGTCGAACCCGACGAGGCTCCTCCTCCTCCGGATGACCCCGCAACCTTGAATCTTTTGGACCTCCCCCTCTATTCGGTGGGCGGTATAACCGGACCCCGAACCATGAAGTTGAAGGGCTCCATTCACGGCCGAGCCGTGATCGTGATGATCGACAGTGGCGCGAGTCACAATTTCATCTCGGCTTCCTTGGCTCAGGAGTTAGCCTTGCCGAGCCTCCCGTCCCCCGGATTTTCGGTGGCATTGGGGGACGGTCGACGCCGGCCGACCTTGGGACGTTGCGCGGGAGTGACCCTCTCGGTGGGCTCCTACCTCTTCACCGCTGATTTTCATGTTTTCGAATTGGGGGGCCTCGACGCCATTCTCGGCGTGGCGTGGCTCCAAACTTTGGGCGACGTTCATGTGAATTGGGCTACCATGACCATGCGTTTCCAACATCAAAACCAACCATGTCGTTTAATGGGCGACGCGGCGCTCCTACGTTCTCCGCTATCGGCCCGTGGTATCCACCGCGTCACAGACGCCCTCTTCTCGGCCTATCTCCTACCACTCCAACCGGCGGATCAACAAACCCCATCATTCCACATGGATTTCCGCCCCCTCCTCGATGACTTTCCGGACTTGTTCTCTACAACCCCGGGTCTTCCCCCGGTTCGGCCCACGGATCACCCCATTGTTCTCCATCCAACCTCGGCGGCGGTGTCCGTCCGGCCTTACCGCTATGGGCACGCCCAAAAGGACGAGATCGAACGCCTCGTGCGGGAGATGTTGATAGGCGGGCTCATTCGCCCCAGTTCCAGCCCTTTCTCCAGTCCGGTCTTGCTGGTGCGCAAGAAGGATGGAAGTTGGCGCTTCTGCGTGGATTACCGCGAGTTGAACAAGGCGACGGTACCGGACAAATACCCCATTCCCGTCATCCAGGAGCTTTTGGATGAGTTACACGGGGCGGCTTACTTCACTAAGCTGGATCTACGCGCCGGCTACCATCAAATCCGGGTGCGCGCCGAGGACATCCACAAAACGGCATTTCGGACTCACGACGGCCACTTTGAGTTTTTGGTGATGCCTTTTGGCCTCACCAATGCGCCGACAACCTTCCAAGCGACCATGAATGATCTCTTCCGGCCGGTACTTCGAAAACATGTTCTTGTTTTTTTCGATGACATTTTGGTTTTTAGTCCAACTTGGCAGGAACACCTCGTCCATGTGCGCCGCACCTTCACCACCTTGCGGAGCCACCGCATGGTAATTAATCAAAAAAAATGCTCCTTCGACATGACGAGCGTCAGTTACTTAGGCCATACCATCTCTTCCAACGGTGTCGCCATGGATATAGACAAGGTTCAGGCGGTGCTCCATTGGCCGACGCCGACTTCCCTCCGCGACGTCCGTGGATTTTTGGGACTCACTGGCTACTATCGCCGGTTCATCAAGGATTACGGCGCCATCGCCCGCCCCCTTACTCAACTCCTTAAAGGGGCCGAGGATGCCCGTTTCGATTGGCCGGCCGCGGCCATGTCGGCCTTCTCCACCCTTCAATCGGCGCTTGTACAAGCCCCGGTATTGGCGATGCCCGATTTCAAACAACCTTTCGTCGTGGAATGTGACGCCTCCGGCACCGGAGTGGGGGCCGTTCTTATGCAAGCCGGCCGTCCGATCGCCTACTTTAGCCGGGCTTTCTCCTCCATAGTCCGCAGTCGTTCGGCCTACGAGAACGAGTTGATGGCCCTCGTGCTCGCCGTGCAACATTGGCGGCCCTATCTTCTTGGCCGCGCCTTTGTGGTTCGGACGGACCACCACAGTCTCCGGTATCTTCTCCAACAAAAAATCGCGACGCCTGCACAACAATTATGGGTCGCCAAGCTCTTGGGGTACGACTTTACGATAGAGTTCCGCTCCGGTAAAACAAACAAAGCGGCCGACGCGCTCTCCCGCATACCGCCCTCGTCCGAGCTCACCGCCATTTCTCGCCCCATTTGGGACGACGCCACCGCCATCCAACAAGAAGTTGATCGGGACCCGCGCCTCTCCGCAATCCGGCGGACTCTTCTCACGAACCCGACGGCTCATCCTCCGTACACTCTTATCGGAGGCCGACTGTTTCATCGGGGCCGTCTTGTGCTGTCCACGTCCGCCGCCAGTATTCCGCGCCTTCTCGCCGAGTTCCACTCCACACCGTCCGGAGGCCACGCTGGAGCGTTCCGGACATATCGCCGTTTGGCGGCCTCTCTCTACTGGCCGAACATGCTTCGCCAAGTGAAGGCCTACGTTGCGGCATGCCTACCGTGTCAGAAGGCCAAGTATGAAGCCATGTTCCCGGGCGGACTCCTTCAACCATTACCCATTCCGGAGCGGATTTGGGAGGATATTGCCATGGATTTCATCACGCGCCTCCCACGCTCGAATGGATTCGACTGCATCTTGGTAGTCGTGGATCGCCTCACAAAGTATGGACATTTCATTCCGCTCCGACACCCCTATACGGCGGCCACGGTGGCCGACTGTTTCATCGCAGAGATAGTACGACTCCACGGTTTTCCGCGCTCTATCGTCAGCGACCGCGATCCGCTCTTCCTCAGTGGATTTTGGACATCACTCTTTCGGTTACAGGGCACTCGACTTCGCATGAGCACAGCCTACCACCCGCAAACCGACGGACAGTCGGAGGTCCTTAACCGCTGCTTGGAGACATACCTCCGCTGCTTTATCGGGGAGCGCCCGAACACATGGGCCAAATGGTTATGTTGGGCCGAATATTCGTACAATACGGCTTACCACCATGCCGCGGCTACCACTCCTTTTGAAACCGTCTACGGACGGCCTCCTCCGTCTATCATTCGCCACCTTCCCGGGGAGTGTCCGGTAGCCACCTTAGCCGATCACCTTCATGATCGGGATGTCATTTTGGATAGCCTTAAACATCACCTCCGACGGGCACAAGAGAAAATGCGATCCTTTGCGAATCGGAAGCGCCGCGACCTCTCCTTCCGGGCGGGCGACAAGGTCTTCATCAAACTCCATCCCTACCGCCAACTTTCGGTAGCTCGCCGTTCCTCTCCGAAGCTTGCACCTCGGTTCTTCGGGCCCTACGAAGTCCTCAGCCGTATTGGCGCGGTGGCCTACCGGCTCCGCCTACCGCAACATAGCCGCATTCATCCGGTCTTCCACGTATCACAACTCCGCCGAGTCATTGGCGACCACCCGGCTGTGGAGCCCCTACCTACCGAGGAGGAGGAATCGGGCATGGCGCCCCTCTACCCGGCCGACATCATTGGCCACCGTCACCATTTACCCGGGGATGCGGCACCCGAAGAGATTCGTGTGGCTTGGCAACACCGGCCGGAGAGCGACGCCACTTGGCTCATCCGAGACGACTTTCGCCGCCAATTTCCAGACTACTGCCTTGAGGACAAGGCCAATTTTCCAGATGGCGGTATTGTTACGGAATTACTCGAGGAGCCACCGTGGAAGGTGTACACACGAAGACCGCGGGAGCGCGATACTGGAGACGCGGTCGAGATCGAAGAACCGGCCGGGACGGGGTCGGGCGGAGGCGCGGATGACGGCACCAACCCAACCGGAGATTAGGCCAAGCCCGGTTGGGTCGGTTGGGGCTCATTTCAGCTTTTGGTTTATTTTGGGTTCATTGTATTTGGAAACCTTATATATGGGTTTGGACTTTTGCTTGGGTTTTTTTATCTTGGATGATCAAAGAATTGAGGGCTGCCCCCTTCTCCTCTCTCAACCCTAACTCTCTTCTCCTTCCCTACCTCCGGCCGCCCCTCCCCTTGCCGGCCTTCCCTCTCAACTATTGTAGAAGGTATTATTCACACACATTCACATTCAACCCAACACACACACATTCAACTTCAAACCAACACACACACATTCACATTCAACCCAACACATACACATTCACACACATTCACACTCACACACACAATTCACACACACACACACATTCACTCTCACACACATTCAAACACACACATTCACATACACATTCACATACACACACACACACATTCAAGCACACACATTCACATTCAACCCAACACACACATTCACACACATTCACACTCACACACACAATTCACATACAAATTAACACACATTCACATTCAACCACATTCACATTCACATTCAAACACATTAACACACACACACACATTCAAACACATTCACATACACATTCACATACACACACATTCACATACACATTCACATACACACACACACACACATTCAAACACATTCACACACACATTCACATACACACACACACACAGACATTCAAACACATTCAAACCAACACATACACACACACACATCAAAACACATTCACATACAAACACACTCACACCCACAACACAACACAAGCACAACTACTCAAAAAATATAGCACATACACAAAAAATAAAACATACCTGAGAAAAAGCCGGTGCTAGGGCTGGAGTTGCAGATCCGGAGGAGGAGGAGAAATCTGGAATCGGCTGCTAGGGTTGGAGTTGCAGAACACCCGATGGATGAAGGCTAGGGTTGGAGAAGAGCGTTGCGGAGGTAGGGATGGTCGCCGGTCGCCGTTCGGCTGTGATATCGCCGGTCGCCGTTCGGCTGGATGAAGGCTAGGGCTGGTCGCCGGTCGCCGTTCGGCGGGATGTCGCGCAGCGGGATGTCGCACTGCGGGAAGGAGACGCCGATGCCGTTCGGGATCGGGAAGTCTCGCTGCAGGAAGATCTCCGGTCGCCGGTGCAAAGATGCGGCCGATGCGCGTCGCGGATTCGCCGTCGTCCTGCGGGATCGGGATCGGGGAGGAAAAGAAATCGCAACAGCGATTTTTTTGGAGCAGCGCTTTCAAGCGCTGAACGCAGGGGGGGAGCAGCTGTGGGAGAAGTGCTCTGGGAGCAGGTTTTTTAAGGAGTGCTTTTTAATAAAAGCTGTCCCAAACAGACCCATAACAGCTCTGGCGGCTGGAAAAGCGCTTCTCCAACCGCCAGAGCTAAAACAAACAGACCCTTAGCTGTATATTTATTCTCCCCCTTTTTGGCTTCGAGGGCAATGAAGTTTGCATAAGAATGCAGTGACTCATCTATATGCTTTGCAGTCTTAGTGAAATCAGTTAGAAGGGAAGTATGATTTACGTTGAGAGTCACCATGTTGGCATCGAATAGCTTGATGTTGTCGGCCACAACATGTGCATTTTGGTTCACCACCGCTAGATCAGCTGTGTTCTTCTGGAGCCCTTGCATTAGAAGATTTACTGCAGTGCCGGCCTCTGCATACTTGGCATCAAACTTCTGTTCCATCAGATCCAGTTTATGATTTATTGCCACAACATTCTTAAGCATTAGCTCCTCGGATTGTTTAATTCGTTTTAGCATTTTGTTGTGTGATTGTTCAAAAGAAGTTTTCAGTTCATCCACTATACCTTGAATGATGTTCACGGTGTGATTTGCCAGGTTAGGTCTTAGTGGATAACCCTGAGGCATGCCTTGGTCGTGCTCTTCTGCAGATTCACTGGGAGAGCTTGACACGTGCACAGTCTCCAATGGGGGGATTGGGGCAGCCTCTGTAGTTTTATCAGGAATGCTTATCATCCTCTGCTGAGAGGACTCCCCCTCCATTGCTACACCAGATGTCTCAGGAACTTCCAAAGGAGCCCGTTCCTCAGAGGGGACTTCAACATCACCCCGTAGCTCCACCATCTCCACCATCTCCCTCATGGTCGTTTCATTTTCAACTACTTCATCATTCACCTCATCATCGTCAACCGCAGCATTGTCCATGTCCTCCTCGTCTTCGTCCTCTTCAACCTGATCAGTGGCGAGGGTATCAACGACATCTTTTGTAATCAGAGAGATGTCAGAAACTACCTCAGCATGATCCGGAACTGAGATATCTGTCCTGAGTGTATCAGTAGAAGCGGGTAGCGACTCCCCCTCAGTTCCTGCATGCAGCAAGTCAGGAACGTCACTGGGTTCATCCAAGGGATTTCTGTCATCTGGAGCTCTATTACCTTCATCCTCATGGGCTTCAGCCAAGGGTTCATCATGGGCTTCAGCCACACCTGCTTGACCAATCCTTCTTTCCCATCTGTCAAATACACTGGAGTCCATTTTCTTCAAGTAATGGAGAGGAACTCTCTTACTCATGTCAAACCTGTCTCCATCCAGCTGATTGAGGTACATGCTGATGATCCTTCCAAAATTGGGGGTTCGTAGCGTATCTTTAATCTTCTCAAACAGCATGGCCCCCCAGTTGTATCTTTTTCGACACACTATAGCCACCAAGATTTTGAACATATCACCAGAGATATGATCATGGGATCCCGGTTTGCAGATCAGGGCTTTCCCAATGATATCAGATAGAAGCTTCCCTTTCTCATTCATTTCCTTGCGCTTGATAGACTTAGTCCCTCGAGCAAGTCCACAGAATAGGAGAGTCCTGGCACGATCATCTTCCTCCAGGTAGTCCTCTTGTTCAAAACTGGTGAGCTGCAAATGTCGTGACAATTTTCCAGCAGACATCTTGATCCGTAGGCCAGCAATCTTACTCTTAATCACCGTATCCTCATGCCGTAGCTTTGCCGTTGCAAAGAATTCAAGCACTTCTTTATCCAGGATCTTGCACGGGTGCTCAAGGATGAAGGAAAGCCCGACTTCTTCAAGCATTAGGATAATATTTCTGAACTCATCAGAGGCATGAGAGAAGCCCGTCCTAACCAGTTCACTCCCGGTGAGGAGCCCAACTGTGGTTCTAGGAGTCATTGCAAACCTAAACAAGTAATGTCCAAGGGACTAAACCCTATCAGAAACTCTAGCTTAGGAGCTACACTAGACAAGATACTACAGGGATGAATGGACGTTACCCTGGCGCAGAGCAGAGAGAGTGGCTTGCGACGGGACTGTTGGCGACCGGAACGAGAGTCGACGGGAGAGGGAAAACTTCGAAATTTCTGGGAGACGACGGGAGTCGGCACGATCCTTGCGTCCAGAGGATGTCGTCGACGGGAGAACGGAGGAGTGATGGAGAACAAGGGCGATTGAAACACGGGAGGAACTTCCGCACGATCGACGGGATTCGGCGAGGTATCTGGGAAGTCGACGGGATTTCAGCGATTCTTGAATGTGAAGAGTCGTACAGTGGTTACGCTATTTATTTCTTCCGAACCGTGGGAAGTCAACGGGATTTCAGCAAATTCTATACAGGGCATGTTAATTTCGAACCTTTCGAACTCTGAGTTGTCGATTTGAATGTCGAACCTTTGCTCCTTTTTATTTCTTGGTCATACTACCTAGATCGAGTTGAAGGGATATTAACCCTAGAAATAATTACTGAGTAATTCTAGGTGATTCAAAAGTGTAGAATTTTTGTTACAGCCACTGACACACACTTCTTTAATTTCAAATGGACTGATTGACCCCATTGATATACATTATCAATTATATAT
Source organism: Platanthera zijinensis (assembly GCA_039513925.1). Lineage (NCBI taxonomy): Eukaryota > Viridiplantae > Streptophyta > Magnoliopsida > Asparagales > Orchidaceae > Platanthera > Platanthera zijinensis. The sequence continues at coordinate 114,507,834 of CM077089.1, read as the reverse complement.
GTATATAAAAAGAATTCTTCAGATTTTAACTAAGGATCATTTAACTTTTGCGTCCTTTCATCAGGTGTGTGAACATATATGGGTATATATATAAACATTTACTTTTAGAGGAAGAATCTACATATTCGTGTGGATATATAAATATATATAAGCATTTATATAATACGACTCAAGTATCGAGACTGAATGCGCGTACCTGGGATCATTAAATTGATCATTCAGATCTTCTATTTGAGGTACACCAGGTGTCCAATTGGAGTAGGCCATTGTAGTTAGCTCTATCTCTTATCCCATACACTTGTTCCATATCATTCTTGGAACATCTCATGTCTAGTTCCCATCATTTTACGGGAACCTAGACTATCCTGCAAAATGAATTACCTTACCTTAGGAACCCAATATGTATTGGGTCCTAGGTTCTTCTCAGCATAAAATGTCGAATGCCTTCCTACAGGAATCCTGTCAGGAAGGCTAACTCTACCCAAAGGAAGTGGACCTACCCTTGCCCTTGGCACAGAGGGATTGTGCCAACAATCTTTGGCAAAATGACCCACCTTGTCACAGCACCAATAATCATGAATGTTGTATCTCCGTTTCTGACCTGATCTACTGACTGAGGTAGTCATGATCTTAGGTTTGACCGGAATAGAGCAGGTTCTGCTCCCAAATTTGCCCTTTCCACCGAGACACGAGGGAGGGTAGATGGAGAACATGTGGTGAGTGTTATGAGGCCTGGGAGGTGGCGCCTTCTTTTCAGTTAGCACACATCCGGGGGCCCCATGGGTACTAGCTACATGTTTCCCAACCCCCTTTCCCTTTGTCCTAGGGTGGTGAGAGTTACTGTGAGAGCTGGTTCCTGCAATCTCATGAAGTGTTGAGGCTGAGGCAGAGAGTACAAAAGGTTCATGATGAGCCAAATGTATTTTCTCATGGGTAGCCATAACAACACTTGCACTATAGGTACTTCCACAAGAGGGTTGATCATTCTTGCAGTGACCATAGTTGTTCTTATGGTCATACCTGAAGGCATGATGTGTGCCCTTCCTACTCGGTGTGGGGGGTCTGAAAACAGTTTCCCCATTTCTCCACGATTTTATAATTCGTGAGATCCACCCGTTTTCTCCCTTTCTCTTAATAACATCTATCTTGGAGAAATTAGATACTATTCTCTTCTCGGTCTCTAGACGAACCTTTAGATCCGAGATCTTTGAGTCCTTCACCTTGATGGATTCCAATTGGTGATCCATCATGGTCTTCAACTGAGCAATCTCCTTAGCTTGTTTCTCAATAAGTAAGTTGCTCTTCTGAAGGGCACTCTCAAGGGAATCAAGATTTTCAATCCTTTGATTGACGCTATCCATCTCCCTTGCATCACAAGATGTACAACCCTCTGAACTATTCCTGTCTTCAGGAAATTCAAGGGGAGAGGAGCATGATGAAGAAGTTACCTGATCCTGCTTTGATGTTCAGGGTTAGCGTTAGAATCAGCAGAGACAGATGTGTCAGCTTCATCAGAACTGCTTTCTTCAACTCTTCTTCCGTCTCAGATATAGACACAAGAGCCCTGATACTAAGAGATTGGTCTTGACCTTCATCTTCAGAATTGAGGATTCCCACGTATGCTTCATCCTCCTGCTGGCATCCAATCCCTACTGTCTCCGATCCCATCATGAGATCTGAGATAGTTTGCCACATAGACTTTGCAGTCCTACACTTGTCCAGTCTTGAACGAGACGATCCAGACCAGCCATTAGTGATGATCTGACGAATCAGCTTGTCCAAGTTTAAGAGTGAGAGCTCAGTCTCAGACATCTCTTCGGAACTCTTAGGGATATGGAGATCTTTTCCTGAGCTGGAATCCTTCATGGGAATGAAGGGACCCTCTTCCAAAATGAGTGACGCACGAGGGTCAATGACCTCCAGATGAAACATAACTCTCATCTTCCAGATGGGATAATACTCCGTTGTGCACGCAGGGAGTCTCAGAGGAGAGACATCAGAGTATAGCTCCATGCTTGAGTCTTGTCTTCTTCTTGACACTAGAACCGGGATCTTACTCAAGGAGTTAACCTTATTGACGAGTAACCTCCCTCTGATACCACTTGAAAGTTATCTAGTGTCAACTAGCTTCACCTATGGGGGGGGGGGGATAAGTGATTTGCAGTCTTTTGCGGAATTAAAAATTAACCTGCACAAGCAACAAACACATCACAGAAAAGCACACCAGAAATTATAGTGGTTCTCCGATTTGGGTACGTCCACTCTCCCCCTTCGACCTATCTCCCAACAAGGGACGACTCGGTCAATTCACCAACAGGATTGAAATCCAATCCTCTCACTATGGAAGAAACCCTTCCACCCGAAGGAGGCACTACTCTTCCACCACGGGTTGCACCCAACCCTTACAACGAGGAATCAAAGTTCCTTTACAACAATGTTAAAATAGAATGTACAAGAAATACAAACTACGTTTGGAGAACCCAATGTCCCTCTTCGTTAAATGAAGCTTTCTTGATGAAGACGAAGAGTCCACGATCGGAGCACTCTCTTGGAGAGGATCTTCCCGAGATCGGCGACGACAAGTGAATGCGGCGGCGATGCTTTGTAGATCCAAACTTCTTGACGAGGCAAGCAAGATCTACCAACGATCTTACTCGGATCAATCGTCTCAATTGATTCGGAGGGGAGAAATATTCCCGTTCAACAAATCAAGAGACAAAGGATCTCAAGATAGAAACGTGAGACGCTAAGCTTAGCCTCGGTTCTGTCGCCGGACGATCAAAGAGGACCTCTAAGATCAGCGGCGGCGACTATCTGCGAGCGGCGACGGCTTGCGAGCGGCGACGGCGACGGGAGGAAGTCCGCAATCGGCTAGGTCACGCTCGGCGGCCGTGTTCCGTTTTCGTTTTCTTCGCTGCTTGTAAGTTCAAATTACGTGAGCATTTATACTGTAGATCAACCCTAAAAGACCGTTGTGGGCCCCACAAAGAGAAACCCTAAGCCCGGTCCAAACAGCGCCTGATATCTTGGTTCGGTCCAGCGAGCAGGTAGAAATCGCCTAAGGCAAATTCGGCGGGAATCATTGGTGATTCTCGACGAATCGGCGAGAATCACTTATGATTCCCGTCGAATTATCCTTGGTAGAATTTTAGCTGAAAAGCTTGCCATCCGGAGTGAATCGGCGAGAATCAAAACCATTCTCGACGAATCGGCGAGAATGCAGAGTCATTCTCGACGATTCGGCGAGAATCACTTATTGATTCTCGACGATTCTGACTTAGCAGAATTCTTGAAGGCGTTGAGTCAGCCGGATGCAGTCGGCGGGAATCAGGCGAGTGATTCTTGACGATTCGGCGAGAATCACTAGTGATTCCCGTCGAATCGGCGAGAATCACTTACGGCCCGTTCGGCCCCCCTGGAATTGGAATTGCAGAATTGGAATTCATCTAATTCCAATTCCTGTGAGAATTGGAATTGGTTTGAATTCCAATGCAGTTGTTCGGCTGCAGGATGGATTTCTAGAATTGGAATTGAAATTGGTTTAGAATTTATTTTTTTCTCATGCCTGCAGGACCGAGCGACATGACAATTTGAAGTTGGAGTCTTGTGTCACTCAGGACGAAGTTATTGCAACAAAACCAAGTGATGGAAGGAATTATTCCTTTTACAATCTCTAAGAAAATATAGAAATTGGCAAAAAAAGAACACAACACCAGAAAAATCAACTTCAAGTAGTGTACAAACAATTAATTATGATCGGGCAACGACGGCGAGATCGGGCGGTGATGACGAGATCGGGTGACGACGACGAGATCGGTCGACGATGGCGAGATCGGGCGACGACGACGAGATCGAGGTCGTGATCAGGCGATGACGACGAGATCGGGCAGTGGCGGAGGTGAGATCGAGCGGCTGTAGCGAGATCGGGCGGTGGTGGCGAGATCGGGCGGCGACGACGGCGAGATCGGGCGGCGGCGGCGGCGAGATCGGGCGGCGACGGCGGCGAGATCGGGCCGCGACGGCAGTGAGATCGATCGTCGGTGGCGAGATTGGGCGAAGGCGGTGAGATCGGTCGTCGGCGGCGAGATCGGGCGGTGGTGGCGGTATCGGGAGTGAGCGGTGGAGAGATAGGGAGGCGGCGGTGAGATCGGACGGTGACGACGAGATCGGGCGGCAGAGGCGAGATCGGGCGACGGCGGCGAGATCGGGAGGCGGAGACGAGATCGGGCGGCGGCGGCGAGATCGGGCGGCGGCGGCGAGATCGGGCGGCGGCGGCGAGATCGGGCGGCGGCGGCGAGATCGGGCGGCGGCGGCGAGATTGGACGGCGACGGCGAGATCGGACGGCGACGGCGAGATCGGACGGCGACGACGAGAACGGGCGGCGGCGGCGAGATCGGGCGACGACGATGAGATCGGACAATGACGAGCATAGTAAAAAACTGAATTTCATGAAATATCTGTCTTTACCCCTAAGAATTGGTCATAATACAAAATTGAATTCCATGGAATTGGACCAATTCCAATTCCGAGGGAATTCCTAACATCCGAACACTGGAATTGGAATTCTGTTGCCCCAATTCCAATTCCCAATTCCAATTCCAGGGGGCCGAACGGACCGTTAGTGATTCCCGTCGAATTTAACTTAGACGAATCTTCGTCTTTCTTCCCATGAGTTGGTCTTTGACCCATCCTTGCTCCTCTTCAGCTCTCGATCAATCTCAACCCTGTACTTGAAAATAAGTACACTCCAATAGAGAGAGTACACGTGAGCCAACACACTGATCTGCTCAACGAGGGATTACGTTGCGCAGACCCGTGTATATTGACCCACTGCACCCTTACATTGGTGTGTACTTAGCGTGGAATAACTGCAAGCACAACTTGAAGACATGTCATCAAATACATTGTGAATTCATCTTAGCTTGACAGGAGGCTTCTTCAAATTCAGGTAATTGTGGATACAATACTCAACAAAGGTTCTTTCTCAAATTGTGGGAGCCACTGCAGAACTTCTTTGTTTCTTCACTCATCATCTGCACCACAAATCCCTTCCTTCGTATAACACACTCAACACCCCCCATCCACCCCCACAACATCATGTTTCATCAACTTCTATCATCAGAGTTTCTCATCCATCTGGTCTTCCTTTAGCCATTCCTCGTGTTGCACTGGTTGGTGCACAACCTTCACCTCTGCGTGTAGATGATAATTCAATAATAATTCCGAGGAGGAAGATCATGAGTTTTTGGCACCCTTTCAGCCAAAGTTCAAACCGCTTTATTCAGAATTGATTTCAGACTCCCTAAATTGTCGATGTACAATGGAAATGAAGACCCAAATATGTTTCTGAGGCCTTTTGAGACCACTTTGGCTACGAGAAGCTTGTCAGAGAGTTTGAAGTGTCAATTTCTCTTTGCTACTTCAGAGAGTTTGAAGTGTCAATTTCTCTTTGCTACTCCAGAAGGATCTGCATCGATTAGTTCTTTGGTCTGCCGGCCCGAAGCATCACAAGCTCTAGAGTGTTTAAAGGCCTGTTGACGTCAAACTTTACCAGTTCGAAGAGGTTGAGGTGCATACTTGATCATCCGTTGGACCAACGTCAAGGCGTGAATGTGTCCTTGCTGGACTACGCCAATTTGTTCATGAGGGGAGTGGTCGGAGTGCGATCAACGGATGATAACATTCACAAGTTGCTCTAATAAGGGGAATTCCTCTAACCACTTTTTCTCAGGCTTTGGGGCTCGCCAGTCGACACATGGATGCAGAAGAAACCATGATCGACCCCTTACATTGTCATTTTCCTCCCATAATTCTTCAACCCCCTCCACAAGACAAGAAAAAGATAGACGACGACTTTGTCTTCCTCAGCAGCTCAACTGTGGTGGCCGAGATGCACCCCCGACACCACAACAAGCGCCCCCACCAATGAATCGGTTATATAGTGCAAAATAATTGGATGATTATATAGTGCAAAATAATTGGATGATTTTAAACCGCTAAGATACCACCAAACAACTAATTGATCATCGGATTCTTGCAAACTCAGTTTGCTTAAATATTTATAAAACTCTTTGGTATAATTAGTAATGGATCCATTAATATTTTGTTTTAGACGATGAAATTTCTTGTAGTGTTTGCGAATAATCAACCAAGAGAGATATTTCATCTAATTTTTCTTTCTTGTGGACCCCAAAATTAATTCTTCTAAGACCGCGTCTTTCACGATTTTATTGACGTTCTTGCTAGTTGCCACTATATTAAAGCATGTGTTTTAAGTTGTGGCAACAAATTTTTACTTTACACTCTTCTGATAATTCTTTCCATTCAAAAGGAGATAATTTTTGGTACCCCGAGCGTATTTGGTACAACATGCGGGATTTCATAGATGTTTTGAGAAAAATGATTTTATTTGCTATATTGTTTATTTTCTAAAGAAATACTTAGCGGAATATTCATCTATGTATTTTTACGGTTATTTTAAGTACTCTTATGTATATGTTTTAGGATAAAAAATTCACAAAATATAGTCGTAATGAAGGTGTGTTTTCTTTAGCTATTTTATGATTGTATTTTTGCAGCAAAAGTAGGTCTAAAATATGTCTGTAATTACGTTACAGTCGTAATTTGGTAAAAAAATATAGTCCCGCACACACGCATCATTTGAGCTGCGTACCTAAAATTTACACCAAAAGAAGTATTGAACAGTGCAATACAATTTAATTTCATGGTTGAGTTTATCATCATAATCTGACACATCGACTTTATACTTTTGTTTGCATTCTCTAATGCTGGAGCGAGACATTCTGTGGCCCATGTTGATTGTGTCGACTATTGCGGCATTAGTTGTTGTTGAGAAGGTACTGTTGTTTAGCTTGATGAAGAGTAGGCACCATTTTGGAGGATCCTCTGGTATGTGAAAAATAGGATCCGATTCTCCATGGCATCATTCGAGCCACCTGTGGTTGGAAATCGTCGAAGGACCTCTTGCATCATCCAATGGAGGTTGTTGGTCCACCTGTGGTTGGAAATCGTCGGAGGACCTCTTTCATCATCCAATGGAGGTTGTTGGTTGATTATTGTTGCTCATGACTTCTTCGCGGATAGCGACATCATTGAGGGACGCAGTTTGTGCACCGTGAAAGTTGTGACCATGAGGCATGGTTGTAACCTAACTCTAATACAAATTGATGGTGGAAGAATATTTGAATATTGAAGTGGGGACTCACCCAAGATGAAAGAGGTTCCACTCACCTAAGATGAAAGGGGATTCACTCACCCAAAGGGCTCACTCAAGAAAAGCCAGGTAAAAAAAATACTTAGGCTCTGTTTGGGGTGGCTCACTCAAGAAAAGCCATGTAAGAAAAACACTAAGGCTCTGTTTGGGGCGTCGTCAGGTTCCGATGTGATTGGAGCAAAAACCAACGCCAATGTAGTTTCTGTTTGTTTTTCCTCCCCCCGCTGTTTCTAGCCGCCCTCCCTCGCGAACGGAGAAATTTCCCCGTCTCCGACCCTAACTCCCTCCCACTGGTGGCGATCGTCGGTGGCGTTGGCTGCATCACCGGAATGTCGCCGCCCTCCCAAACGGACCCTTATTCATTCCTTCAAAATTCTCACCTCAACTTCTTCATTTATATAAAAAAAACAAAAACAAAATTCAATACTATAATGGCTAGCTGATTAAATGCATGACAACCTGAAGATTATAATGGGTAACGGTTAGTTAATTAAGGGTGATGATATTTATACACCATAAATGGCTATTCGGACCCCCAAAATAAGTTTTTTTTAATACCCATCTATAGCCCTAATTTCTAATATTTGTACCCCACTCCTTCACGCCGTTTTACACCTCTTCTTCCCCGACTTGCTCCTCCAGTGCGACATTCTCCTCCGAAGCCGGCACGCCTTTCCTTCCCAAGCTGCCGCAACCTCCTCCTCCGAAGCCGGCGTTCGAAAACGAGCCCCTCAACCGCCCTATGCCAACGTTTGAAATCCCCGACCGCCTCTTGCGAATCCAACACTCCTTTCCTTCTGTGTCTTTCGGAGTCCGACCTCCAACTTGCTCTGGTCAACCTCCATAGTTTCCCTAGATTTCATATTTAAGAGATCTGAGCATCGCATCGCCGGAGATGTTGTTCTTTAGAGTTTGGCTTTTCTTTTTCATGATGTCGTTCTCGCTTTCTCATTTTTTTGTAATCTGATGTAGTGATGCGTTGATTTTGAAGGAAGAAACGTAATTTTTTGGGCATGAATTCTTTTATTTTTTGTAATGTTAATGTATATTTTTTTGAGAAAAACATTTTAAATGAATGTCAATTTTACATGTATGTTCTTATAATTCTTTTAAGTTATGATTTTCAAATGCATGTTTTACCAAAAATGAGAGAATGAGATGCTAATTTTATGTTTAAACAATGGGTACAAATAGCATGTTTGTGTACAAATATAATTTTGTGGGTACAAATATTCATGGATTACAAATATCCATTTAAGGGGTACAAATAACAACACCCTTAATTGAATGCAAGATAATCTCAAGACTCTAACGACTAGTTAATTAAATGCAAGACAATTTCAACACTCTAATGACTAGTTAATTAAATGCTTAAATTTTTAGTAATAACTTTATTAATTATGACTTTAATCCTCATCTACATCAGCTTGGCATGGACTTGCAAATAATGTTAACTTTGGATTCGGCTTGCATCTTTCTTTTGCTTCATAGACTACTTTTTGAAGTTCTTTTAAATATTTTTCCATAGTCTTTTCACATACCCTTTTATCATCCTCAGATAATTTCAATAAGTGACTCATCAACCTAGAATACGAGTTATTGCAATCTACATCATAGAAATTGCATTTTCATTTTCTACTTTCACCACCAACTTCTCCACTCTATATAAAAGACAAATAAGCTCAAAGTGGAGCATGATCGTCCTTATCCACATCACCAGAAATAAATCTATTTGTTGTTGAGGTAGAAGAGGAATCAATAATAAAATTAACACGGTCACTAGCAGCTAAAATGTTAAACAATGTCTATATGCAAATCAAAGACATAATCGAACGAAATCATCAATGACACGATCGGTTGAGGAGGAAGAAAAAGAAGAATAAGAATTAGAACACAGGAAATCGAAAAACACGGGAATTCAGAAGAAGCCTTATGGGATGTGATGCGGGAAGTAGAACGCAGGACAGCTGGCTTGCACTTACGGGATTGTCAGTCGGTACTGAAATCAATCGGGATATGAAGAGGCTTACGAGATGTGGAAGGCGCATGTCCTATATGCGTTGTATCCCAACGTCAGGTACATGTTCGAGTTCCCATACCGGAACTTACCCGGTATGTATATGCAATCTCTTTGGGTGTAATTCATGCTCTTTAAATTTCAGGGCTAGGTCCCCCGGAGTAACTCCGATAAGTAGTCATAACGAGTAACCTTGATAGATAATCATTCCGATTGACCCAGAGGAGTAGCCTGAGTAACCTTGATAGATAATCATTCTGATTGACCCAGAGGAGCAGCCTGATGACTACGTCAAATATTTATCTTTATGTCATTTATATTATGTTCACGCTGTAATAATAGAATGATGAATGAGTTAGCAACTTTCAAAACTCTAATGTCTCATTTTCCACAATCTGTTCCTGAGAGCTGCATCTATTGCGAAAAGAATGTTATTCCATGCATACGGGCAAATAGTTATATTTGGGTAGTTGCAAGGTGTGAGGAAGAACCATTAATTCGTTTGCTAGGAAGATTCATAACTCAATTTTGTGCTAAATCAATCAGTGAAAGTAATATATAAGCTCTGTTTGGGGTGGCGGTGGCGGTGACGGTGAAAAAGGCAGTTGTGGGAAATCAGTGGTGACATTAGAGCTATCTAGAAATTTGTTTGAAAAAGTTATAGACTATTTGGAAAATCTTCATTTAAGTGTTTTTCAAGAAGGTGTTTCAACGAATTTTTAATAATAGTTGTTTAAGGAGACCATTAGAGGCACCTGTTAGTCGTTGTGAGAGTCTAGTCACTAGGCATGTTAAATGTGGGACGGGCATACCAATAAAGATTTGGAATGAAACTATAAGGAAAGACGTGATGTACGTATGCATTAGTGAGATTATGAATAAAGATAGGGCACAATGACGACAAAGGATCCATATAGCCGACCTCACTGTAGTGAGATAAAAGCTTGAGTGTTGTTTGTTATAGTTTTTTAGCTTTATAATAATAAAAAGATGTTTTATTTTAAACATTTATCGCATAAATAAGTAAATATGATATAAATCATATATAAGTATGTTACACAAGGTCAGTGGTGAGAAGCAAAGATCACGAATGGGTGAAGAATTGTGAATGAGAGGAGAAAATATTTGCATTGGCAAGAAGGAAGACAGATCGTGAATGGTCAGACATGTCATTTATTATACCCTCAAATAGAAGTGAAATGTGCAGAGAAATCGGTTTTTAGAAAGCAATACCAAAACACATTTGATGCGGAGCAGAGACGAGCACGAGCTTTGGGCCCGTTCGGGGCTGATTTGACGACTTACCATATATGGCGTGCCCGGATCGACGATCGGACTCCGCGGTTGCGTCCGGCACGTCGCCGCGAGTCAAACACATATATTAGTTTATTTTTTTGAGTTTATTTTCATGTATTTAGTGGCCGATCCCACCGGCCAATTATAGTCGTTGATGGTGAAGCCCTAATTTGCTCTCTTCTTATAAATATTTGTCTAAGTGGCTGAACCAAGACATTGCAGAATTTGAAGACTTCAACTCCCGGATTCCAGCGATCACTTCCCGGTGCTGATGCCGTGGAACCCTAGGTGACGACTCCTAGACGCTCAAACTTTCCCCCAAGGTACTACCCATCCATAACCTTCTTCTTCCCCCTTCAAAACCCTCTTCCGCTGCCCCTACAACCCCCAAATCCCAACCCCTACCGCCGAACACTTTTCACGGGAACTGTTCATAGAAAATACTATTCACGGGAGCTGTTCACCGGAATCGCTGTTCACCCGATGACTGTTCACCCGGTTACTGTTTACCCGATTACTGTTCACCGAAATAATGCCCACCAAAATACTGTTCACGCCGACCCTCCACTTCTCCCCCGCATGGATCCACCCTCCGTTAGCCCTAATTTCTTAGATCAACTCAGATCTCGGAATTTCATCCCTGATCCGTTATTTTCACCTTTCGTTCATCACCCCTCCACCCGGATCCGACCTTATTTAACGCATCCACCCTTCCCCGGCCCGGATCTACTTGTACGTGGTCGGATCTACCCATTTCACGTCCGATCTCACTATTTACCGCCGAGGACAGCCACCGTCATCATTTTCACGCCGTCGGTTCCATATTCGATTGTCGATCTACACATCCGGAGCCTAATTCTTCAGTGCCTCGGTTCAGCCCTCTACTTTGTGAGCGTTTGTAGTATTGTACTATTTGATTCATCATTTTTATTTGGTGATTTATTAAATTGTGCTTTGATTCCTGTTTGTAGAACTTTGTTTTGTCGCCCTAATAACTTGCAGGAGGAGACATTCGCCGCGCGCTTCGCTTTGGCGCTCCGAGCGGAGGAAAGCCATTATAATATTGCCAAAATAAATATTTGTTTTTCTATTTTAATATTTGTGTGGTGCTGAATTTTTCATTGCTTAAATTTATTCGTCAAAATATCGATCATTGCATTGCATGTAGGTTTGAATTAGCGTATCAACCTTGCACTCTCACCTAGCATTGTAGGTTTCTTGCACCAGTAGCCTACCCCTATGTTGGTACCCTAGTTTGATTTGAGTTTAGTCTTGTCTTTTTAGTCCCTTGACCCAAGAAATATCTATGGTCAATGGTTAGTAGTCTAGCTGTAGAGTCCTCACTTTTCCAGATTGAGAATTTAGTTAAGTAGTTTGTTCGTTCGACTATCGTCGAACGCCGCTCGACTATCGTCGACTAACTGTTCGACGATCGTCTATCAGTTGTTCGACTTTCAGTCTGCGTGGATAGTTCGACTATCGTCTGATAGTTCGACTATCGGTTGATAGTTCGACTATCTGTCTGCTTTGATAGTTCGACTATCTGATAGTTCGACTATCTGTTGATAGGTCGACTATCTGTTTGTTTTTGATAGTTCGACTATCTGTTGATAGGTCGACTATCTGATAGCTCGACTATCTGTTGATAGTTCGACTATCTGTTTTGCCCTGATAGTTCGACTATCTGTTGATAGGTCGACTATCTGATAGTTCGACTATCTTCTGGTAGTTCGACTATCTGCTGTGATAGCTCGACTATCTTCCTTGATAGTTCGACTATCTGGATCGTTCGACTATCTGTCCGATAGTTCGACGATCTCCGTGCGTCGGTCGACGATCTCCGAAGGTCGTTCGACGCTTTCTGTCTGCCTTTATATTTTGTATTTATTTATTATATTTAATTAATTAATACATTATCTGACATATCTTTTCAGTTGGTTTATGACAATATTTCCAGGCAATATTTGCTCCATCCCTTATGCCTAAGTAAAATCTTTTCAGATAAAGTTGTTTGTCTTATTAGCTGACTTTGTATTTTACTTTATCTGCTGACAGTCCTTTATAGCCGTTAGACTGAAAAGTCTTCCTTCTGCTATAAAGAGTATTTCTCTGATGTGACTTTATTTAGTCCTTCTGTTATTTGATTTGATCCTGCAGCTTCTTAGAAAGAGATTTATTCCTTTTATAGGATGTCTTGCTGCAGAGTTTGTTTTGCTGTGTGTTATTTGCAGCCCAGGTCTCAAGTTTCAGAAGAAGACAAGTAATTCAAATTGAAGAGAGCCGTTGCTTGCTGCTGTTATAAAAAGGACCCTTTGAAGAAGGATTCAAGCTAGCTAACTAGTTAACCTGTTCATCTGCTTTCAAGCCTTCATCAAGATCAAGTCATATGCTCTCAGCAATACTCATCCATCTGAGAAGTGTTAAGATCTTCTACTCTTCTTCAACCTGAGTTCTCCTGCTTTCAGGAAGTTCAAACTCAGAGTTCTTTTGAAGAAGAAGAAAAAGAAGATAGCTGCTTGAAGATCTTTAATTTTATTATTTATTATCTTCTTGTAGTTTTTCCTTCAGAGCTTTTTGAAGAGTTTTCTGCACTGAAGCAAGACTTCACCTGGACATCTTTGAGCCAGGGGGAGCCTTGATTCTTTAGAATTTTCTAGCTCAGTGCAAGTTTTTGTGCTTCTCTAATCTATTGTAAAATAGAGAAGACATCTTAACCTTCTTCCCCCTCCTGTACAGGGTTATTACTCCCTTCAAAAGTATCCCTTGGTGGCAGGGCACCTGATCAAAAACCTGTGCTTGGTTTTTAGACACCTGATCAAAAGTCTAAAGGGTTTCTGGATCTACCTGAAGCAGATCTTGTTGGTGGCAGGGCACCTGATCAAAAACCTGAGTGGATTCCTACCTTGTTGGTAGAAGAGTGGACGTACCCAAGTTGTTTGGGGAACCACTATAAATTCCTTGTGTCGTCTGGATTGCCTTGTTTATTTCCTGCATTGTGGCTGTGAATAGATATAACTAGGTTGCTAGTTGCTGATTAGGATTTCCAAGCCTTAACTGTAATTACAGTTAGCTTGAGTTTGTGCACAACACTTGTGTTAGGCTATATGGTTAATTCTATATCTATAATCTTTTATTCCGCAATTCACTCCAAGGGAGTTGGGTAGACCTTCAAGTTTTGTCTAGTGCAAAATTTGATAACTCTATTCACCCCCCCTCTAGAGTAGTATCTATCCCTTCACTTTCAATTGGTATCAGAGCGAGGTTGACTGACTGAATAGGCTAACACCTAAGTCACAAGATCCTGATAGATACCAAAGCTTATAGATATTCACTATCATGGCCCAGTCCAAGGATTATTCTAGCACCAGACCTCCAGCATGCAACTTAGCTAAGTTTGGCATCTGGAAGGCAAGGATAAAATTATATATGAATTCTATTGATGAAAGCATCTTTGCTTCTATTTTGTCAGGTCCCCCAAGAGCACCTGCTGCTGCCACTGTCTCATCATCAACTGATATGAGTGTAGTGCCTCCTCCAGATTACAACGACGAGTACAAGAAGGCCAAGATAGCAGATGCCAAGGCAATGAATATACTGGCTCAGACAATGTCTGACGAGGTATTCCAGAAGGTAGCTGACTGCTCTTCAGCAAAAGCTATGTGGGATACACTGAACCAGATTGTAGCTGGTTCAGCTGATGAAAGGAAGGACAGAAGGTCCAACCTTATCTCACAATATGAGAACTTCAAGAAAACTGATGCTGAATCAGTTGAAGCCATGTACACCAGGCTCAGCTCAATCATCAATGAGCTGAGGACCCTTGACAAGGACATATCATTGACAGAGGTCAATGACAAGATTCTTATGTGCTTCCCTAGCACATGGGATCTAAGGATCTGGCCCATCAAGGAAGCCAGAAGTACAAATGAGATCTCCACTGAAGCTCTTCTCGGCAAGCTCAAGTCTTTTGAGCAAGTGCTGAAGACAAGGGAAGCAGAAGCAGAAGCAAAGACCCCTACTCCAACAAGGAAAGAGCAATCTCTAGCTCTTAAGGCTGCTGATGCTTCTGAAGGCAGCCAATCAAATGAGGAGCTAATGGCATTGTTTGCCAAGAGGTTTCTCAAGATGGGGAGAAAGGAATTCAGAAAGAAGTCTTCACGCTATGAAGACAAACCAAGGTATGATCGTTCACCTGCTAAAGAAATTATTTGTTATGGTTGCAGGAAGCCTGGACACATCTTACCAGAGTGTCTAGAGGAGAAGAACAAAGACAAGAGAAAAGAAAAGGAACAGCACAGAAAGCACTCCAAGCCATCCTCCTACAAAAACAAGAAGAAGGAGAGAGGTTTCATTGCTGAAACCTGGAGTGATTCTGATGAAGAATCCTCCTCATCAAGCTCCAGTGAGGATGAGGAAGAGAAGAAGGTAAAAGAAGTTTGCCTAATGGCAATAGATGCCTGCAGCAACCACTCAGCTGCAGAGAGTTCAGATTCAGATGAAGAGATGCCAACAGAAGATGAGGTACTATCTTCTTATGACTTTACTTCTGAAGAATTTAAATTAGATTTTAAATCTTTATGCTTAGATTTGATTAGCTCAGAAAAGAAGATAAAAGAACTTAGAAATAAGTTAGCTGACTCAGAATCAATTGCTACAGAAAATGTTAGGTTAAAGGAAGATCTCACTACTTGTAGTGAAGAAATTAAATTTCTTAAAATGGAGTTAGCTAAGTCTAAGAGATTAGAAGAATCACTTAATGGTAGAAGCCTTAAGTTGTTAGAGATTACCAGCATGACTAACACTAGGTCAGGTAATGACAAACTAGGCTTAGGAGCTTCTCCAAGTGAACCCCCAGTAATTCTTAAAAATAATCTTTCAACTCCAGTGAACTTCATTTCAGCTAGTGGAATGAAGAACACTGAGCAAGTAAACCTAGTTAATAAAACTTTAAATAAAGCTAAAAGAGAAAAGAGAAAGAAATTTTTTAAAGAAATGCAAAGAGCGTCGAACGCCGCTCGACGATCGGAAGCTCAATGGTCGAACGAAGCTCGACGATCTGAGCGCCCATCGTCGAACGTCGATCGACGTTTTCTATATGATTTTCAAAATCATCATCAGTACCATAAAAACCTAAATGAAAATAGAAACCCTAGGTTTGTTGACCCATCATCTGCATGGAGAATTCCACCTAGGAGATCTTACCCATTAGGTTATCACCCTCAGCCTGCATTTTCATATATTTCCAGTTTTTCTTATGTGAAAAACAAGGGACCCAAGGTTACCTGGGTCCACTCTGTCTAAATAAATGTCTTGCAGGTGAAGGCCTATCCAATCACTCAAAATAAGTGGTATTTGGATAGTGGATGTTCCAAGCATATGACAGGAAATAAAGATCATCTGTCAAAATTCAAAGCTAAGCTCGGCCCAAAGGTTATCTTTGGAGATTCCAGCTGTGGTCAGACAGAAGACTATGGCAGAATTACTATTGGAGATGTTACTTTCAAGAGAGTTGCATATGTGACAGGACTGAAGCACAATTTGATTTCAGTCAGCCAGCTATGTGATGCTGGCTACCAGGTTTCATTTTCTAACTCTTCTTGCAATATTACTTTAAATAATATTGTTGTTTTAGTAGGCATTAGAATAGGTAATATTTATTTAGTAGATTTCAATTCATCTCACTCTGAAATCTGTTTGTTTAATGAAGTAACAATTAATAATAATTCTTTGTGCCATAAGAGGCTTAGTCATGTTAACCTTAAAAATATATCTAGGTTATCTAAACACAACCTTGTTAGAGGTTTACCTTCTTGCCCCTACAAGAAGGAGAGCCTATGCAAGGCTTGTCAGCTAGGCAAGCAAACCAAAAACTCTTTTAAATCTGTAAATAAGAGTGATTCTCCTAGAATCCTGTACCTATTACATTTGGACCTATTTGGCCCAATAAATGTACAGAGTTTAGGAGGGAAGTATTACACCTTAGTAATTGTAGATGACTTCTCTAGGTTCAGTTGGGTTTTCTTTTTGAGAACTAAGGCTGATAACTTCAAAGCCCTTACAGACTTTCTACTATGTGTGCAGACTGAGTACTCTACTCATGTGGCCTTGATCAGAAGTGATCATGGTACTGAGTTTGACTCTCTTCTCATGCAAGAATTCTGTGAGAGAGAAGGTATCAAACATAGTTTCTCAGCTCCTAGAACTCCCCAACAAAATGGGGTAGTTGAAAGGAAGAACAGAACACTCATTGAAGCTGCTAGTACATTGTTGGCAGATGCTAACATGCCTCTCTCCTATTGGGCAGAAGCTGTTAGTACAACCAATTATGTCTTGAATAGAAGTTTGATACACAAGCTTAAGTGTAAAACTCCTTATGAGTTGCTTAAAGGAAAGAAACCTAAAATTAATTATTTTAGAATATTTGGTTGTGTTGTTTATATTCATAATAACAATAAAAAATACCTTAGAAAATTTGAAGCAAAAGCTTCAATGGGAATCATGCTTGGATATTCCCAAGTAAGCAAAATTTATAGGGTTTATAACAAATCAACCTGTAAAATTGAAGAATCTGTGCATATATCTTTTGATGAATCTCAGATATTTTACAAGGAGAAAGAAAATTCTCATTCCTCTAGTTCATTGCAGGTACCTGATGTCCCTCAAGAAATTCTTCAACTATCAACTCTTCAGATCACTGAATCAGACAGTGATGAAGACATTGTAGAAGCTGTTGTTGTACCACCAACAGTAGATCAAATTCCTCCTGAGGAATTAATCCCAACTGTTGCTGAAGATCACATCCCACCTGTTGATATTGTCACACTCAGAGATCACCCCACATCTCAAGTGATTGGAGACATATCAGCTGGTGTGCAAACAAGACACCAATTAAGACAGGATGTGATGCACGCTTGTTTCCTCTCACAGGCTGAGCCCCTCACTTTTAAAGATGCAGAGCTAGATCCCCACTGGATCATTGCTATGCAAGAGGAACTCAATCAGTTTGAGAGATATAAAGTTTGGACTTTGGTTCCAAGACCTAAAGGCCAACTGATCATAGGCACCAAGTGGGTGTATAGAAACAAGTTGGATGCAAATGGAATTATTGTAAGGAATAAAGCAAGGCTTGTAGCTCAGGGCTACAGACAGGAGGAAGGTATAGATTATGACCAAACCTTTGCTCCTGTTGCAAGGCTAGAAGCAATAAGGATCTTCTTGGCCTATGCAGCCTACATGAAGTTTAAGGTGTTTCAAATGGATGTCAAAAGTGCATTCCTGAATGATGAGCTTAAGGAAGAGGTGTTTGTTGAACAACCACCAGGGTTTGTTTCTTCAACTCAGCCCTCACATGTGTTTAAGTTACAGAAAGCTCTATATGGACTAAAGCAAGCTCCCAGAGCCTGGTATGAGACTCTAGCCAGTTTCCTTTTAGAACACAACTTCACTAGGGGAGTAGTTGATAGAACCCTTTTCGTCAAGCATCACAAGGACACAATCCTGTTAGTTCAGGTGTATGTAGATGATATTATATTTGGTTCCACTGATCCCAAACTTTGCAAAAGGTTCTCTGACCTGATGCACTCTAAGTTTGAGATGAGTAGTATGGGTGTGCTGTCTTACTTTCTTGGTCTCCAAGTTAAGCAAGATGCTGATGGTATCTTCATCTCCCAATCCAAATATGCCAAGGAATTGGTAAAGAAATTTGGGATGGCTGATGCTTCAGCAATGCCTACACCTATGGCTACTAATGTAGTTATTGATTCTGATGATCACGGCAAGCCAGTTGATCAAAAGAATTTTAGGGCCATTGTTGGTTCCCTATTATATCTAACTGCAAGTAGGCCTGATATAATGTTTGCTACATGCCTTTGTGCTAGATTCCAGGTCAACCCCAAGGAATCTCATCTGATTCTTCTAAAGAGAATCCTGAGATACCTGAAGGGATGTCCAGATCTAGGACTTTGGTACCCAGCTGAGTCAGAATTTGAATTAATTGGATATTCTGATTCTGATTATGCTGGTTGCAGAGTTGACAGGAAGAGCACCTCAGGAACTTGTCAGTTTCTGGGAGAGAGATTGGTCTCTTGGTTCTGTAAGAAGCAGGTTTCTGTCTCAACTTCAACTGCAGAGGCTGAATATATAGCAGCTGCTAGTTGTTGCTCACAGATCCTGTGGATTCAAAACCAGCTTGTGGATTATGGTTACTCACACAAGAATACCAAAATCATGTGTGACAGTACCAGTGCTATCTCAATTGCACAAAATCCAGTGCACCACTCTAGAACGAAGCACATTGAGATTCGGCACCATTTCCTGAGAGATTGTGTGGAAAAGAACAAGATTTGTCTTGAGTTCATATCCACTGAGTTTCAGAGAGGTGATATATTCACCAAGCCTTTAGATGAACAGAAGCATCTGTTCTTTTTAGTTCAACTAGGCATGATCAATGGACGAGACTAAGTGTGACTATATCTGCCTATGTTGAGACCTGCTTGAAGATCGTCGAACGATGATCGAAGATCGTCGAACGGATTAAGCCTATCGTCGACCTCTGGTTAATGATAGCTTATCTGTTTGAAGATCGTCGACCGGCGTTCGAAGATCGTCGAACAGGTCGAGCTTATCGTCGATCTCTGAACGACGACAGCTTGTTGTTTGAGAAGCCAGAAATAGTCGAACGATGGCTCGACTACTCTGCTTCTGGGCCGATCGTCGAACGGCCGTTCGACTATCGGGTCTAGTATCTTTTTAATAGATCGACTATCTCCGGTCTAATATAAAGCCGATAGTCGACCTAGGTTAAAAGATCTTTTGTTCTATCGTCGACGGAGCGTGACTTTTCGCATTCTGTCTTCCCGCTTGCGATTTTCTGCCGCTTCGTCCCCTTCGTCTTCGCCGACCTTCTCGCGCTTTCTCCAGCAATCAATGACGATTTCTCCCGCAGTGTTAGCAGTTGTAAAGTTCGATGCAGGCTTCAGCGTTGATTTTGACGCGTTCAGTTGCTGCGAAGCAGGAATCGTGGAAGTTCTTCAGTTGTGCCGGGATCAAGGACTAGAGAGATTAATGTCTTCAAGGATTAAGTTAAATATACCCGAGATCAAGGAATGAGCTTTCACTTCGTCATCCACCGACGATTCGATGACTGGCACCATCGGCGGAGAAGAGGTAATTTTAACTCCGGCCGTTCTGACTGATGTTTTTGGTTTGATAAATGGTGAAGAAGATTATGAGCAAGATGCTCAAGAATTTGGAAGGATGTTGACTGAGCTGGGACATGCGGAGGGCATTCCCACCAAGCTGCTCAAGGTCAATTTTCCCTTTAAGATTAAATTTCTCGCTGAGTTAGTTGGAAAAGTGCTCCTCGGAAAGCACTCTGCTCATGACAATATAACAAGGCAACAATTTGCACTGATGTGTGCAATTGTTAATCAGAAAAAGATTGATTGGGCAGGGGTAATGTTTGATTTGATAAGGAAAAAGAACAATAAGAAAGAGGTTACCCTAGGTAGGGTTATTGGAATTTTCCTGAAGGAAAAGTACCCTCAGCTGCTGGTCTCCGCCGCAACAACAATAAATGCAAGCAAGAAGATGGACCCAAACCTGTTCTCCAAGTGGAAGAGGACTTTTGTGAAACCCGCTCTCACAGGGGTTGCTCCAGCGACATCAGAGAGCACCAGGACTGATTCGGTCGCTCCTCACCCTGTTGAAGCTGGCTCAGCTCTTTCCCTTCCCTCATCTTCTGCTATGCAGTCTGCTTCAGTTGAAGTTCCATCAACTTCAGCTGAAGTACGACTTTCCCCTTCTCCTGTTAGAGAAACAACCACGGTTGTTCTTCCTTCCCCTCCAGCATCTCCTCTTCCTTCTCATCAGGCTAGGATATCTGCTTCTAGTTTTGATCTGTTAGGATCTGAGAGGATTCCAACTCCTCCTCAGTCTCCTATTCATTCTCCAGTTAACACTCCTGTTAACTCTCCAGCTCCTCCAATTCAATCTCCAGTCCACACCACTTTTCATCCCAACACTACAACCATCTCTGCTGCATCTCCATCCACTACACTTCCATCATCTTTTGAGATCACCCCAGCTTTCATTTCTAGCATTTTGGAGTTGATTACCCCTTCAATCAAAATTATGATTGAAGAGGCAATTGCTCCACTTGCCTCCTCCATTGCCACCCTGACTGCTTCCATCCAATCACTTTCCAAATCTGCTGAGCCCTCTTCTTCAAGGGGCCTGGTTTCAGTTTCCACTGAAATCAGGCAGGGGGAGATGTTCTGTGAAGATGCCTCAGAGCCTCCAGCCTCCCTTCCAGCAGTTCAAGAAGAGACTGATGCAGTTCAAGTTCAAGATAAATCAGTTTCTGTGTTATCGGAAAAAGAAATATCTGATGCTATTATGATATCTGAATTTGCGGTGAAGGTTTGCTTAGAAGATCTCACCACTCCCGTGGTTGCCCATTTCCTAGAAGGGATTATTACATCCTACCTAGATGAATCTTGGGAGTTTGTCAAGTATGAAGGTAATTCACTCATCCGCTTTATTGACGAGTCAATTAATTTGATAGCTTGTGAATACCTAGAAGGAATGATTTTTCCTTATTTAACAGATCTGTGTTCATAATTCTACAGATTATATTAAAGAAGATTTAGCTGCTCAAGTTATAGAAATTGTCTCAGAAGCTGATCCAGTTGATCCTGATGTTCAAGAAGATCCAGAATTGGATTCTTTTTTAAATGATTTAGAAGATGTATCTGAGAATCAAGAAGAGAAAGCAAGAATTGCTTGGAATCAAAGAGTTCAATCTTTGTTAGAGAAAGAAAAAAGATTTGCATGTTGAAAAGTCAACTATTTGGGATGATTCACCAGGATTGGATTTAGATTTCCTTCTGGCTCAGGATGCCATTGAAGAAGAAAAAGAGAAAGCTGCTTTAAAAGAAAAGGCTGTTTTTGAAGCCTATGATCCTTATGACAATCCTCCTTCATCTCACTCTGAAGATGAAGAGGATTCTGATTTGTCTGAAAATTCAAAGAAAAAGAAAGCTGCTCAGAAGAAAAGGAAAGCAATTGCTCCTCCTCCTCCCAGCCGTGCCAATGATACTCCATATTACATTCTTAAAGGAATTGACCCCAAATCAAAAGAATTTCAACATTGGATGTGGTTCTCCAAGAACCAGCAGAAAGAGAGAAAAAGATCTAAGAGGTATGATAGTCCTGTTTCAAGATGGACTCCCAGAGGTCCTCCTCCTCCACCTCCCAGTGCAGGAGCCTCTGGGAACCTTTCTGCTAATCCATCTGCCTCTTCTGGAAAATCTGCACCTTCTCAGCCTCAGCCAAGGAAAAGCTTTCAAAGTTCCCAAGGCAGATCTTATTCTGGTTCTCAAAGACAAGTGAAGGAGGTTGTGTTTCAAAGACCAACTTTTTCCCCTCCTCCTTCTCCAAAGAAAAGAGTTCCATCTCCAATGCCAGTACAGTCTGAAAAAGTTGTTTCAAAAGGTAAGTAGTTTATTTTGTTTAAAAATTCTAGCAAGAACTTTGCTAAGTCTGCTCCCATGTCTTATCTAGTTAATCAAGATAAAGAGGTTGCTCCTTCTGAGACTGCTTATGAAAGTCCTGAGCTTGATCCTAACTTTAGGATGGCTCGTTTTCACGAATTGGTTGGAGCAGCTCAGATCAGAAAAGCAAAAGCTGAAGGGAAGGACACCTCTGGTTTAACCACCATGTCTACTTTCAGAAAGAAAGAGTTCGAAAAGTTCCAGGTTAATCCTGATGTATTTGACCCCTCAAAGTATATGGAAAAGCACCCTGAAGCAGTTGTTCCAAGGGCTGCAGAATTGAAAATCATTGGTGTGCAGGACTTGAAGATATCAAAGAAAGAGGATGATGATCCTCTGAGGAAAATTTCTTTTGTTCCAAGTTCTTCTGACTCTTTGCCAGATTCTGTAGACTCTTAATTTTTGTGATTGACTGCTGTTTTATATCTATCTGTTTGATAATTGCTAGTTAATTGTTATCTATTTTCTGTATTGTTTATAGTGTTCTATAGCTAGCTCTGTGTTTTAGTTTTTAAGAGACTTAACTCAAATAGGGGGAGATTGTTGGTACCCTAGTTTGATTTGAGTTTAGTCTTGTCTTTTTAGTCCCTTGACCCAAGAAATATCTATGGTCAATGGTTAGTAGTCTAGCTGTAGAGTCCTCACTTTTCCAGATTGAGAATTTGGTTAAGTAGTTTGTTCGTTCGACTATCGTCGAACGCCGCTCGACTATCGTCGACTAACTGTTCGACGATCGTCTATCAGTTGTTCGACTTTCAGTCTGCGTGGATAGTTCGACTATCGTCTGATAGTTCGACTATCGGTTGATAGTTCGACTATCTGTCTGCTTTGATAGTTCGACTATCTGATAGTTCGACTATCTGTTGATAGGTCGACTATCTGTTTGTTTTTGATAGTTTGACTATCTGATAGCTCGACTATCTGTTGATAGTTCGACTATCTGTTTTGCCCTGATAGTTCGACTATCTGTTGATAGGTCGACTATCTGATAGTTCGACTATCTTCTGGTAGTTCGACTATCTGCTGTGATAGCTCGACTATCTTCTTTGATAGTTCGACTATCTGGATCGTTCGACTATCTGTCCGATAGTTCGACGATCTCCGTGCGTCGGTCGACGATCTCCGTGCGTCGGTCGACGATCTCCGAAGGTCGTTCGACGCTTTCTGTCTGCCTTTATATTTTGTATTTATTTATTATATTTAATTAATTAATACATTATCTGGCATATCTTTTCAGTTGGTTTATGACAATATTTCCAGGCAATATTTGCTCTATCCCTTATGCCTAAGTAAAATCTTTTCAGATAAAGTTGTTTGTCTTATTAGCTGACTTTGTATTTTACTTTATCTGCTGACAGTCCTTTATAGCCGTTAGACTGAAAAGTCTTCCTTCTGCTATAAAGAGTATTTCTCTGATGTGACTTTATTTAGTCCTTCTGTTATTTGATTTGATCCTGCAGCTTCTTAGAAAGAGATTTATTCCTTTTATAGGATGTCTTGCTGCAGAGTTTGTTTTGCTGTGTGTTATTTGCAGCCCAGGTCTCAAGTTTCAGAAGAAGACAAGTAATTCAAATTGAAGAGAGCCGTTGCTTGCTGCTGTTATAAAAAGGACCCTTTGAAGAAGGATTCAAGCTAGCTAACTAGTTAACCTGTTCATCTGCTTTCAAGCCTTCATCAAGATCAAGTCATATGCTCTCAGCAATACTCATCCATCTGAGAAGTGTTAAGATCTTCTACTCTTCTTCAACCTGAGTTCTCCTGCTTTCAGGAAGTTCAAACTCAGAGTTCTTTTGAAGAAGAAGAAAAAGAAGATAGCTGCTTGAAGATCTTTAATTTTATTATTTATTATCTTCTTGTAGTTTTTCCTTCAGAGCTTTTTGAAGAGTTTTCTGCACTGAAGCAAGACTTCACCTGGACATCTTTGAGCCAGGGGGAGCCTTGATTCTTTAGAGTTTTCTAGCTCAGTGCAAGTTTTTGTGCTTCTCTAATCTATTGTAAAATAGAGAAGACATCTTAACCTTCTTCCCCCTCCTGTACAGGGTTATTACTCCCTTCAAAAGTATCCCTTGGTGGCAGGGCACCTGATCAAAAACCTGTGCTTGGTTTTTAGACACCTGATCAAAAGTCTAAAGGGTTTCTGGATCTACCTGAAGCAGATCTTGTTGGTGGCAGGGCACCTGATCAAAAACCTGAGTGGATTCCTACCTTGTTGGTAGAAGAGTGGACGTACCCAAGTTGTTTGGGGAACCACTATAAATTCCTTGTGTCGTCTGGATTGCCTTGTTTATTTCCTGCATTGTGGCTGTGAATAGATATAACTAGGTTGCTAGTTGCTGATTAGGATTTCCAAGCCTTAACTGTAATTACAGTTAGCTTGAGTTTGTGCACAACACTTGTGTTAGGCTATAGGGTTAATTCTATATCTATAATCTTTTATTCCGCAATTCACTCCAAGGGAGTTGGGTAGACCTTCAAGTTTTGTCTAGTGCAAAATTTGATAACTCTATTCACCCCCCCTCTAGCGTAGTATCTATCCCTTCACTTTCACCCTACATCATTTTGGTATCAGAGGCAGGTTAGGCCATTTATATATGTAGTGGTAGGTCATATAGAGTCTTTATGTTCATCCATGACTAATTATCGTCGTCGTTCCTTTCCTCTCTTTGGAGATTTTGAGTCCTCCATACCCAATCTCATAGAGCGACTTCAGAGAAATCCTCATGTTATCATGATGATTATTATCGTCTGCGGCACACCACTTCCCGAGATTGTGCCGACCCACCGACACAACCTCACTATGCCAGAGACGATCAGTATGATGATTGTCGTCGTTCATATCCTTGCACGCGAGCGGATCGTGTTGATCCTTCGACTCGACCCGATTACACCTTAGGGATGACTATTATGACGATCGTCACTTTGAGAGAGATCTTGAGAGTCAGTTTCGTACAGTTTCCCCTTCCTTTGACTCATCGAGTCCCGAGTCTTTCAGTGATTTGTTCGTGGATATTGAGTATTATCTTGATCATTTTGAGTTATTCGGTGAGCGTCGCGTTAAGTTTGTGAAACTTAGACTTTTAGATCAGGCGAGGGCATATTGGGCTAGCGTTGAGAGGACCCGCGAGCGAGACCGTCTTCGGCGCATCACTTGTTGGGTGGACATGAATGTCGATGAGTACAAAGATTGCTTTGATGAGTTAGTTGTGAGGAGCGATATCCGAGAGGACTCGGCCATGACCACTTGCAGATTTCGGTCTGGGCTTCGATCTGACATCCGTATTAAGATGGTTTATCATAGCTCGAAGTCCCTCGAGCAGACGCATCAGCTTGCCCTTCATTACGAATAGTCTTTGAGATCCGCCAGAGCTGGTCGTTTGGACCCTCATCTTGACCTCCACAGTACGAGTCCTTCTCATGCTGAGGTCACTACGATGCTTACCATTGTCCTACCACCCACGACGGAAGTGATACCTGATACAGATTGCTCTCACCCCAGCGAGATACTTAGCCCCGTGAGTGACCTATCTCTTGTTTCTGACCCGTCTCTTGTGACTTCGACGGAGGGTGAGCCTGAGCGACTTATTGAGTCTGTAGTGTTGTGCCCCCCCACACGTCCACTTTTGGCATGTCCGGGGTTGATTAACACTCATACCCTAGACTCATGTCTTGACACCGCACCCGCAAACCCATTCTTGAGCGTAGGTCTATGTCGTTTTTACCTTGGCATTACCCTGAGCCACGTTAGGACCGAGAGCTCAGAGCATGGTGTTGATCTCGTAGTGGCTATGTCACCCATGTACGGGACACTACCCCTTTCGATGGTCCTCATCGGGAGGACCTTGACCTTATTGACGAGTCCCCCTGTTGAGCCTCCTGATGATCCGCCACATCTTGGTGAGGATGAGACTCGGGTGAGCCACTCAGGTATGACGCCTCTTTCATTATCATCTCTGGCCTTACCCCAGAGAAGGGACCTTGTGTGGAGCATGATATATGTAGGGCCTACCTTGAGTCCACTTGAGCATACTCATATTGTGAGGACCTACCTTATGACACCTCACACTCTGGATGAGTTTTGGGACACGCCACCTGCTGAACCACCCGATGAGTTCTTTCTTGTCTGGGACGCTCAACATATTCTAGAGTCATGAATTCTAGTCTGTGTGCACAGTTTTCACCCAGGTGGTCGTCTTATCCGCGATGACTTGTCGTACACACCTCCTTGTGAGCCCACTGATGTGTTACGCTCCCTGAGAGACATCTGGCTCGTTACGAGCTTGCATTTGAGTATACTTGTCTCTCAAGATCATCTGAGCACTCGTCTCACACTAGATGAATATTTTTATATTCCACCGAAAGAATCTCTTGATAGGCCACCACATTTTAGAGAGATCTCAGACATTATTAGATTTTTCTATAAGGAGTGTACTGTGTCTGTCGTGTTGTCTTTGCATCATTTCAATTACCTGCATGAGTCTGCTGAGTCTTTTACACCACATTTGCATGAGTTGCATGAGTCGGTCCGCCGACGAATAATAACAAACAATAAAAATTATAAAGCTCATGCAGATAAGTGAAGACGAGAACGAATATTTAATGAAGGCAAAAGGGTAATGGTACGAATCCGCCCCGAGAAGCTCCCTTCGGGGCCTGCCAAGAAGTTAAGCGCTAGGCGAATGAGTTTGTACTCTGTTATTAGTCGCATTGGGACAAATACTACCGGCTCGATATCCCGGCTAGTATGGAAATTCACCCAATGTTTAATGTTGAGGATCTGACTCCATACTACGAACCTCACGAGTATGTGGACCCGAGCAATGGAGATACCCTGCCATCCCCACCCCCACCCCCACTGTCGTTACCTTACCGCCCTCATACGTCACCACCGTCTGATGGCCACCCCAGTTCACCCACTGTTGACATCCACCCACATGGGGACTCGTCTTCTCTGGTTTCACCACCGACACCACCGATCGCATCGGGACCCACCTTTCGAGAGATGAGAGATGAGAGCATCACAGAGTTCAGATTCCACCAGCTTGTTCCTACTTCAGATGGGTCGCGCTATCGTTACTTAGTACATTGGTGGGGCCGCCCCGACGCAGTTGACGCTTGGATACTTGCAGCAAAGCTTGATCGATTCGCCCCTGGACTTTGACTTCAACACGACCGTCTCCATTCATCGGAGATGACAACTTTTCAGTCTGGGGGAGTTGATAGGCGAGGACACTCTTCCGTCGACGACACTTGGACGACTCCCAGTGGACCTCTTCGAGTTGTACCTAGCATTCATCGAGAGAATTCCGATCCTAATTCATCGGGAGATGAATTCTTTCAAGCCGGGGAGATTGATGCGGAGTAGAGACGAGCACGAGCTTTGGGCCCGTTCGGGGCTGATTTGGCGACCTACCATATATGACGTGCCCGGATCGACGATCGGACTCCGCGGTTGCGTTCGGCACGTCGCCGCGAGTCAAAAACATATATTAGTTTTATTTTTTTTGAGTTTATTTTCATGTATTTAGTGGTCGATCCCACCGGCCAATCATAGCCGTTGATGTTGAAACTCTAATTTGTTCTCTTCTTATAAATATTGGTCTAAGTGGATGAACCAAGGCATTGCAGAATTTGGAGACTTCAATTCCCGGATTCCAGCGATCAGTCCCCAGTGCCGATGCCGTGGAACCCTAGGTGACAACTCCTAGGCGCTCAAACTTCCCCCAAGGTACTACCCATCCATAGCCTTCTTCTTCCCCCCCCCCCCCGAAACCCTCATCCGCAGCCCCTATAGCCCCCAAATCCCAACCCCTACCGCCGAACAATGTTCACGGGAACTATTCGTTGGGAAAACACTGTTCACGGGAACTGTTCACCGGATCACTGTTCATCAGTTTAATGTTCACCAGGTTACTGCTCACCCGATTACTGTTCACCGGAATACTGCCCACCGAAATATTGTTCACGCCGACCCTCCACTTCTCTCCCCCCCGTGGATCCACCCTCCGTTAGCCCTAATTTCTTGGATCAACTCAGATCTAGGAATTTCAGCCTCGATCCGTTATTTCCACCTTTCATTCATCACCCCTCCACCCGGATTCGACCCTATATAGCGGATCCACCCTTCTCCGGCCCGAATCTACTAGTATGTGGCCGGATCTACCCATTTCACGTCCGATCTCACCATTTACCGCCGCGGACAACCACTACCATCATTTTCACGCCGCCGGTTCCACCTTCGATCGCCGATCTACACATCCGGATCCTAATTTTTCAGTGTCTCGGTTCAGCCCTCTACTTTGTGAGCGTTTGTAGTATTGTACTATTTGATTCAGCATTTTCATTTGGTGATTTATTATATTTTGGTGTGATTTCTGTTTGTAGAACTTTGTTTTGGTGCCCTAGTAACTTGCAGGAGGAGACATTCGCCGCGTGCTTCGCTTTGGCCCTCCGAGCGGAGGAAAGCCATTATAATATTGCCAAAATAAATATTTATTTTTCTATTTTAATATCTGTATGGTGCTGAATTTTTCATTGCTTAAATTTATTCGTCAAAATATCGATCATTGCATTGCATGTAGGTTTGGATTAGCGTGTCAACCTTGCACTCTCACCTAGCGTTGTAGGTTTTGTGCACCAGTAGCCTACCCCTACATCAACCTTTCTTGAAAAAATTCTTTCGAAAATGCTTCATTCAAACAACCTAAAAAGAGTTATGGCGGTGAGAATAGAGCTTTTCCCACTGCCTCCATCGCCCAAACAAAGCCAAAGATTAATAAATTGATTTTCGTATATTTTTTATTGAGATTGTCCTAAATCAATTCTACTTTGTGCATGTTATACTTGAGATGTGATTTATACATATATACTCGGACCTCCCCTGTAAGTATGCTGAATTACACGTTGCTCCTCAATCTTTTAAAATTACAAAAATCTCCTCGTATATTCACTTTCACTTTTTGATAAAATGGAAGAATGATTTAAAAGTCGTAAGTTTTAGGCTCGGTTGCTCGGTTTGGCATGATGGTGACGGTATGAACACGGTAGTTCCGAACTGCCGTTCGTGAACGCCTGCCCGCTCCTAATGAACTTCATCCACTTTTATTCAAAACTAGTTTTTTGTGCTTGACCGCCGTCATGTCAAACATAAATTCTATAACGGTGCTGTTTTTGTCCAAACACGCTGGAGCAAAAAAGTCTGCCGAATAGTCTTAGGCTCCGTTTGGTGGGACTTATTTTCACCGGTCAAACGGTTACGACCACATGAACCGGGCTTTAATAAGTCCCACCAAACGGAGCCTTAGTGATGGATGAATGATTTATAAGTTAAAAGTCCCGGGATAGTAGAAACTTGGTACATGATTTTGCCAACTTAATGGTTATGATATTATTCTCAGTAAATATCGGAAATATAGTCGTACCTAAACCGCTAAACGTGATGAAATTTATATATCTTGGCTGGCTTTATCATGTACATAAGATATAACATTAACTTGATAGCTTGGGGTCTGTTTGAGACTCAGCTGCTGCCTCTGTTCCAGGCGAATGAAAATGGCACCAATGTTCCGCGTGGTATTGTTTTCTCCCTTCTACAACGATCATTTCACAAAGGTATATTGGCGTGTTTTCACGCTGATCCTATGAGCTCCAGTTTCCGTTAACACCTTTCTTCTACGCGCATATCTCTCTGGTGAACTCGCCCCTGCCACTGCCAATCTCATGCAAACGGTCGTTGATTCCATCCCTGCCTGGCGTTGATCACCGATTTCGGGTTTCTCCATCCCTGTGAGCTAGTATTCACTTCCCAATCCCATTTGTTTTGACTGCATCCTTGTTGGCTAGATTCTCCATCCCTGTTTGCTAGATGATTTTTTGTGGTCAGAGCCCATTTCCAGTTTGGTTTCATTGTGCCTAAGCTCAGATCCCATTTTCCCATCTCATTTTTTTTGCTCCAGATCTCATCCAGGCCTTTTTTTGTGCGTAGCTTGATTACATTTCGTATGCTTTTCAGAGTTTTTTTTATCTATTTACTGGCCCTATGAGCTCCAGATCCCCATTATTGTGCTGGCCTGATGCGCTCCAGCCTCCTTTTTTTTTAATCCAGATCTTAATAACTTCTTTTTGGGCCAGGCAAGTAGTGCAACGAGTGAGAGCAACGAAGCTGTTAGATGTGTAAGAACTGGAGCGAGTCAAATGACTACACCGGGTGATTCCATTGCCAAATAATTATATGAAGCTACCAGGCATTGAATATGTTTTATTTTTGTATTTATCATACTTAAATTTGCATTTCAAATTGTTAATTAAACTTTTGTTAAATTTACTTTGAGATATTTGTTTTAATTTCATTAAAACAGCCAGCACAACGGTATTTTGTCAAACAACTAATTGTTTTTTCATTTTGAACCTGATTATAAATGGAGGTTATTCAAACAGTTTTCACAGTTTTGAAAAAACCATTTCATCTTCTCTCTTCCTTTTAAAATGGTACTGTTGTCTCAAACAGAGCCTGGATGAAGAAATGCTCATGATAGTTTTAGTACAAATATGTATTATATGTTTAATAGGCACACACAAGTCTCAGTGCACAACTGCAGTGGTACCTCCTCCGGTTCCGAATAGGTTCTGGCCGTTTATGGTTTCAATGAAATTTGGTATCGTTGGTCTTCCACTATTACATTATTAATATTTTTTGTGTTTATAACATCCAAGCGATTGCGGGCGGCAGTGACAGTACCTTGCCACGACAGTATCTCCGTCTATTCCGATCAGACTTTTACTCTCTTGGTTGAGTGAAATTGGTTTGATTATTAAAACTAATAAATAGTAGTAGATATTGAAGATCATATCAAATACTTCACTTTGAATTTGTAAGAAACATAAACATTAAAAATAATTACCTCATGGAATATCTTCAAATACCTTCTACAGCGCAAGGGCATCCTGAGAGTGAGGAAATTTTATTTCTTTAATGCAATAAAAATAAAGAGTTTATTTCTTTAATGCAATAAAAATAAAGAGAGAAAGTGATTGAATGGAGAGCTAGAATTACTTTGACAGCCCCTATGATCAACTGGGGCAATATCTTAATCGCAACCGTGCATAGGGGGTGGGCAGAGCGATAGTATTTTGGCCACCGCATTGCACGGTGCGACGACACTCCCGTCGCTCACAAACTCACGCCGGCGCGCGCGCTCCTCTGAATAGGAAAATTCTACTCCATGATGATAAGCGAAACACTGCCCAGTTACCGTGACCTCGTTCACCGAGTCAGTGGTCAAATCACAGCGGACGAAGTAGTCTAAGCGCATTGACAATGATTCAAAAGAAGTGCGGAGAGGAAGAGGGATCCAAATTCACTTTGAAGTCCCAGGGGAAATGATGAGCGTCATGACAATCCACGTCGGAACCCGAGAACTCATCCGCATCCTGAATACACTCCCTTGAACATCACCCGGACTAGCATGCTCCTCGCTATGCAAGACATCGGTGAGCTTCACAGGCCCGAACCGCTCATGCCAAGCAGAGGAAACCATTCGCAATATTACGATTTCCATCGTGGATACAACCACAACGCAGAGGGCTGCAAGCGGTTGAAGGACGAGATCAAGGGCCTCATCTAACATGGTCTCCTCGAAAGATTTGTGCAAGACTCCGCCCTACGCGAGCCTGCACCCCGGAGCGGTAATCCAGCTAAGGTTCGCGCCACCCCTGACACAGATAAGCCAGAGACCGTGAGTGGGGGGCCCTCTCCTAAAGCACGAGCACATAAGGGCTCCTCGCCTCCAACTCCTAAGCGGACTTTGGTCCTTCCAAAACGCAAGCTGACTCCGGTCCTGCCACTAGCAACCTACTCAAAATGCCAATGCTCGAGTTAAGCGCTACTTTGCCAAAAGAATACGCACACCAGAGCACAACCAAAACAAAAAAAGATCTGAAATAGAGGGTTTTCGTTCAAACAAAAGTTGCCCTACGGGCTACATCATCATGAGGAACAAAGAGCATGCGACGGTGCAAAGGCGCACCCGCACGACGAAGCAAAAGAAAAACAAACAAAAAGAAAGGGCACAATGAGATCATCCCTCAACATCGACGTCAGCATCGTTATCCGAGGCATCCTCCACGCCAAGATCACTGCGCTCTGGTATCCTCCGAGCAGTTCGAAATCCCTTGCCAAAGCCCAAGCGGTATGCGACATCGCGCTTTTCCTCCACAAACAAATAAATCCTAATTGATATCATCTCAGAGTAGACCACCTCTGCGATACGAAATCACTCCATCTCAAAGTCGTGAGATCGTTTGTACTCAGCCACCGCGGGCGCTCGCCTAACCTCGACATCCTTCAGCACCGCGGTCAGTCGAGCTTTCCCTTTTTTCAGCTGCTCCACCTCCATATTGACGTCCTCAGGTCCTCCTAAAGAGCGATCGAACAAAAGTTCTTCACCACTACCGCACAGAAGGGCTTTGGACCTCCTCAAGAAAAAGCAAGCAAAGTCCATTCGCCAAATCCCGGGACACTCAAAGCGCACACAAACCAAGGCCCGTCGCTGCCTCCCAAAACAAATGGTCCTCTGAGTTCATACGCATCGTCGAGGCAAGGGGGAAAGCATACTCCTCATTACGCCTAAGCAACAAGCTCTCTCCACTAACACCCGACGACAATCTCCAGCAATAGCGCACGGTGAACGAGGAACAAAAGCACCAGATCCTCCTAGGCTGCCGCAACGCATGTCATGACACCAAGTCGCCACCGCAAGGACAACAACAGGGAACAGTTCAACAACTGCCAAGATCCCCAGTCTAATGACAATGGAGGGATCTTCACCGCGCAAGACGGATACCTTAGGGAAGTCGCAAGCTTAACACGTCACGCAAAAAACTCGCGCGACCAAGCAAAGGAGGTGACAAAGGCAATACGCAGGCCAATAACGCCAAGTATGCGTACAACACGGGCTCAATTAAGTTCTCCCTCCGTTGTCGACACCATCTTTCAAGACAACACCTGCTCGGAGGACGGAACTCCCCCGTGTCCTTCGCATTATGCGAAGTCCCTCGCCAAGCACAAGATAGAGCTTGACAACGCACACGTTCCGCCCCGACGAACCTACCTTCGTAGCCGTCATCGCAGAGCCCGCTCACCCACTGGGATTGCTCCACTCCAAGGCCTCAAGACTCCCCGTGTTCTGTAAATGCGAAAGCTCGCATCTTTACAACATCTCGAGGCACAAACGTCATCGATGGCCTCCGTATCCAACAGCTCTGTCCCAACTCTTGGTAGGAACAGACACTGAATCATTCAAAGTTACAGAATGGAAATGGACTGTAATACCTCCATCCGTCACGTAGAATATAACAGAAGGTCCGGTCGAGGCCCCACGCCATATTCCACGGACAATCAACGGAATTTCTCATTGAAACCATTTCATCTAAGCATTATAACTCAGAGTGCATTCTAACAGAAGCAATTAACTTAGTTATAGAACTCAATCGCAAGGAATGTCCACTACAAAAATTTAGGAATGATATTTAGGTTCTGGCCTAAGGCCTTACAACTGTTTTAATGCAAAATGTATCTTCCATATATCGGCACACAGACTGGCCACACATGAAAACAGTAAACGTTCACCTTTGAGCCTTCGAGGGCCAGCCAATCACAACACAAGGGACTTCAACCCGCTATTTTCCACATGGTTCTCCAACACCTGCTGATGTTTTTAGTTGTCCACCTAAATCACCTAGAGGGGGGTGAATAGGTTAGGTCTGTGTCTTTTTGCGAAATAAAAATTGAACGAACGAAATGCAAAAAATAAGCAAACAAATCACAGAGAACACCAGATCTATAGTGGTTCCCCAATCTTGGGTACGTCCACTCTCCACGTCACCGATCTAGCAACACGCTAGACTTGGCTACTTCACTATTATCTCGGATTGAAAATATATCCTACAACTCGGAGCAACACCCCTACAACTATATCCTCAAAACGGGATCTACACTCAGAAGAAAAACTTCCTATAAAACTCGAAGACAAAATCTCCTACAAAAATTGAAATAGATTTACAATAATAATAAACAAAAC
Source organism: Platanthera zijinensis (assembly GCA_039513925.1). Classification (NCBI taxonomy): domain Eukaryota; kingdom Viridiplantae; phylum Streptophyta; class Magnoliopsida; order Asparagales; family Orchidaceae; genus Platanthera; species Platanthera zijinensis. Next base: position 114,473,660 of record CM077089.1, on the reverse strand, counting down.
TTCACTTCAGATCTGAGAACTTCAGATTTCTTCCTTCTTGAAATTGAAAGCTCTGTCAGAAATAATTCGAAGAAGATTATGCCGAAATCTTTGGATCTGAAATGCTTGTGATCAACACGATCAAATGCGAGATCTGTAGAAGTTGAACACTTTGATCTGTTGTTCGATTCATGCTCTGAATTTTTTGAGTCGGAGAAAAGCAGCGGCGAGAACGACGATGAGGAGCGGCGGCTTTCCCGATTTAGAATGTTAGAACGATTTAGAAACTTGATTTCTTTTCTTGTTAGGGTTAGTCGAATTTGATAAGACCTTTTATAGGACAAGCCTAACGATCATAATCATAAAGAATGTACACGCAGATCAATAATAAATGAGATTAGTTTGAAATCATTTCCATCGGACTTAACGAAAAATTTCAAGAAATAATCTTCATTTCTCGAGTGGATTAAAGACTACTCGAGTAATAAATTTTGCTTCTCGAGAAAATAGTATAAGGTTCTCAAGAATAAGACTTAGAGAAAACACTGGAAACAATTCCTGGCTTCTCGAGAAGTAACTTCTGTTACTCGAGAAATAGAAACTGACTACTCGAGAACTAACTGGACTTCTCGAGAACAAGTTATTCTTCTCGAGTACTAGACTTCTGTTTCTCGAGACAAAGTCTTGGCCTTCTCAAGTAATGGTCTTAGCTTCTCAAGTACTAGACTTAGAAAAATTCTGAGCTTGATTTTTCAGTTGACTCGAGAACGAAGCAAGTTTTACTCGAGTAATGCATAGCTTCTTGAGAACTAAATTAACCCTTCTCGAGAACTACCTATGTTACTCGAAAACTAGACTTAGCTCACTCGAGAACTGGGTACAATTCTACTCGAGTACTTAGGTCATTCTCGAGTATAACACTTAGAAAAATTTTGGCTTTCTGAAAATTTTCTTTCTTCAAGGAATTCAGCAACTAGTCTTTCTCCTATAACTTTAGTGTTTGAAAAAGAAGTGTGTCCAAATAGAGAGGCTACACATGAGTCAACACCATGGATCACACAATGAGGGATTACATTGTATGGTCCTGTGTTTGATGACTCATTGTAGACTGACATTGGTCTACACTTGACAATTATATCCTGCAAACACATAACTCAAACAGGGCATCAAATATAAATTAATTCATCTTAGTTCAAGGGTGACTTCATACAAATCTAGGTTATTATGAATACAATACCCAACAATCTCCCTCTATTTGTAGAAGTCAGACCCTCTACACTAAGGTGAATTACATCAAGATATACAAATAAAGTAACTAGTAAACCCAGTGACAATAATGATAAAAGGCTAAGCAATGAGAACTCAAATCATCAAAATTAAAGATTTATATTTATAGATTTGTTCAAGAGATCCAATTCAACAAAATCTCATAAAGAAAAACTTTCTGATCATCTATTGTTCCTTGCTTTGTTGTTGTTGCTGTCTCTCCTTCTTTTCTTGTTGCCTTTTCTAATAACTAAAAGGTTTGAGATAATATTTAGCAGGCTTAGGAGGAGCTTTGAGATTGTTCTTTCCATACTCTCTGTCATATTATCTTCTCTTGGTCAAAGATTTCTCATACAGTTCCCATTCATGAGAGCTATAATGATCATTCCTGCTTTCATTATAGTCCATGACAAGTTTGAGAGTATCAAGAATAAGAGATTTGGAAGTTGGGCTCCATATTTCAGCAAATTCTTTGGTTCGTCTTCTTTCTGCTTCTGAATTAGGAATGGTCCTGCTGGCAGAGGCACCATCGCCATATTTTCTTCTCTTAAGAATTTGAATTTCATGAGGTACTAGAGGAGGCATATCTTTCTGTTCAGATTCCCAAACTTGAGCATAAGTTTCTGGAGGTGGTGCATCTGAGCCTTCAGTTCTTGGAGAGAGTTGGCTGCTGGACTGGAGGATGCTGAGCAGTTGGATTTAGATGGTGAGGAATAAGATTTGGATTGACTTGAAGATCAGGAAAGATCTGGTTGTGCATCCATACAGCTGTATCATAAGTATGGAATTTGACACCATCAATTTGGTTCTGGACATCAGCATGTATTTATTTCAGCTTTTCTTCCCAAAGGGTTGTCATGTTGTTATCTGATTTTTCTAAGTATTCTTTCACTAGCTTCTCCCCATTTCTGACTTCTATGGATAGGGTGACAATTGCTTCCTCTTTGAAAGTTCCAACTTCTTCAGATATTTTGAAGGTATGCTCTTGAGCTTTCTTTTCCAGTTGGATTTGATTGTTTGCTAGGGTTACTGACTGATCCATCATTTGACCAATGCTGGTGATGGTGTGGTCTAGAGCTTTCCCACCTATTTGGAAGAGGTGTTTAAGCTCATCAGTATTGTGCTGTATTTCTGCAAATCCTCTGTTCATCTCTTTTTCTAGAGCAGTTACTTTCTCAGTTATAACCTTAAGAGATTCATCAAAATAACTTCTTTGTTGAGCTAGCATTAGCTCTATCTTACCAAGAATGGTATCATTAGCATGTGTTTCAGCTTGAGAAGGAGGAGGAGGAGTTACTATAGGAGCTGACCAGGGAGGGATTTCTTCAATGAGAACTGAGCTCTGAGCTCTGGTGGTATGAATCAAAATATCTCTTTCCTCACCAAGAATGGTAGGAAGAGAGAAGTTAAGGATCTTGAGAGGAGCCTCAGATGGTTCAGGGGTTCCTTCTCTTTCATCAGAGATCAACACTGTTTCTTCTTCTTGCACATCTGCAGCAGGAGACTGATGGTAAGGGAATTCTTGTTCAGAATAGTGGTCAGATGGAGATGGTTCTTGAGGAGGAGATTTCTCTTTATGGATAGGGAAAAGAGGCTCTTTTGAAGTGAGTTCTTCTATCATTTTACTGATATCTTTCTCTGTAGATAAGATTTGTTCTTGAACTTGAGCATCTGTTAGCAGATCTTCAGCAGGAGTAGTAGCAGGTGGAGCAACATCTGGAGGAGGGGTAGAATGGCTAACCTCTGGGATTGAAGAAGCAGGCTCCCCCTCAGGAACTGCACCAGATGTGCCAGCTACTTGATGTAGAGAGGAAGATGGGGTCCTGTCTTCATCCTCATTGTGATCATGAGCTATTGCAGTTTGAGCAGGATTCTTGAGCTTGAGTTCCCATCTTTGAATTGAGGATATCAAAATTTTCTTCATATGGTGTAGGATTGTACCTTTTGAGAGATCAAAGACTTCTGGGTTGAATTCATGAAGTAGAAGAGATATAATCCTGGCATAATTTGGTACTTTTATGCTTTCCTTGATCTTGTCGAAAATCATCATCCCCCACTAGAACTTCTTTTTGCAAATCATAACCGTCATCATATCGAAGATATCGTTTGTAATGAAGCTAATAGAACTAGTGCGGCAGAGCAAGATCATTCCAAGAATATCCACAAGAAGCTTGCTCTTTGCATTTAGATCAGGATGTCGAATAGTGTTCACATTAGCAGAAACACCACAAAAGCACAAGCCCGATAGTAGTCTTCAACGGTTAGGTCATCTTCTTCCTCAATAATGGGCAGCCGAAGTAGTTTGGAAACAATCGGTGTAGTTAACTTGACTTTGATTCCACGGACCTTGGTCTTAAGAATCTTCCCGTTCCTCTTCAACTTGGCATTCTGGAAAAGCTCTTCAACCTCTGGAAATAGAACCTTGCATGGATGCTCCAAGATGAATGAGAGTCCGACGACTTGTAAGAGCAGTAGAAGATTGTGAAAATCGTCTGACAAATCGACGATTCCTGTAGAAACTAGTTCACTCCCGATTCCAATCTTTGATGGAGGAGCCATCGATTGGGAGAGATGATCGGAAATCTTCTTTCTGAGAGAGAAAGCTGAAGTGGCAGCAAGATGACGACGACGACAGGAAGACGAAGAGTTTTCTTCTTTTCTCTCGAGAAAGGGTTTTAGAGATCGAGTGATTTGGAAGTTCCGGACTTATTCTATTTATATAAGTCTTAATTTATGATGATTAAAGAGATAATAAAAGTAACATACCTGAAAATATGGCGGTATAAAGTCCGGATGTGAATAACAGAAATTTGAACTTGAAGACGAGAATCTGCATCCGACTTCTCGAGTGGAAAGGCATTACTCGAGTGAAGATAATATTGTTCTCGAGTAGAGTACTGTCTCGAGAGGCATAATTGAAGTTCTCGAGAAGCAGTTTGATAGTTATCGAGAGGCAGACTGGAACTCGAGAAGTATTCCTCGGGAGACATTCTTGTTTCTCGAGTAGTCCTATCCAGTACTCGAGTAGTGAGAGCAGTACTCGAGAAATTAAGTCCAAATTTAGAGTTTTCTGAATTTTTGGAGTATTGCCTGATCCTTGAACTCTGTTGTGAGACCTTCTTCTTCATTCTTCTTTGTTGAGCATGCCAAGTTCTGTTTTGAAAAACGAGAATTTGGCCTCGTCCAGCGGCTTCGTGAAAATGTCTGCAACCTGCTTGTCAGTTGGAACATATTGGAGGTTGATGTCTCCATGCTCCACATGCTCCCTGATAAAGTGATATCTCAGCTCTATGTGCTTTGTCCTACTGTGAGAGACTGGGTTGTTGGAGATTGCAATTGCACTGGAGGAGTCGCAAAACATTGGAATATTCTTGAACTTCATGTTGTAGACTTCAAACTGGTTCTTTATCCATAGTAGTTGTGCACAACAACTTCCTGCAGAGATATACTCTGACTCAGTTGTTGAAATTGCGACACAATTCTGTTTTTTGCTGTTCCAAAAGACGAGCCTTCTTCCTAGGAATTGACAAGTCCCGGAAGTGCTCTTCCTGTCATCTTTGCTGCCTGCAAAATCTGCATCTGAAAAACCAATTAGTTCGCTATCATTACTTCTTGGGTACCATAAGCCAAGATTTGGTATACCTTTAAGGTATCTCAAAATTCACTTTGCAGCAGCGTAGTGAGATTCCTTAGAGTTCAGTTGAAATCTAGCACACACACATGTTGAAAACATTATGTTCAGTCTACTAGCAGTAAGATAGAGCAAGAATCCAATTATACTTCTGTATTTGGTTTCATCAAAAGGTTTCCCTTTCTCGTCCTTGTCCAGAGACATAGCTGAACCCATTGGAGTCCTTATAGAGGTTGCGTTCTCCATTCCGTATTTCTTAATTAACTCTTTGGTGAATTTCGTCTAAGAGATGAAAATTCCATCTTCAGATTGTTTCACTTGAAGTCCTAAGAAATACTTCAGCTCTCCCATACTGCTCATTTCAAACTTCCCTTGCATAAGTTTGAGAAACTTTTTGCAAAGGTTGTCGTCAGTAGAGCCAAATATGATGTCATCGACATAGATTTGCACTAGAAGAATCTTGCCTTTTATTTCCTTAAGAAATAATATCTTATCTATCTTTCCCATTGTGAACTTGTTCTCAAGAAGAAAGTTAGACATCGTCTCATACCAAGCTCGAGGAGCTTGTTTCAAACTATACAAAGCTTTAAACAAAAGATATACATGATCAAGATGGTTAGAATCAACGAAATCGTGAGGTTGTTCCATATACACTTCTTCCTTAATGTCACCATTAAGGAAGACCGACTTCACGTCCATCTGATAGATAGTGAAGCCCTTAAGTGCATCATAAGCTAGGAACAACCTGATTGCCTCCAGCCTTGCCACCGGAGCATACGTTTGATCGAAGTCGATTCCTTCTTCTTGTCGGTATCCCTTGGCGACGAGTCTGGCCTTGTTCTTTATGATTATTCCATCTTCATCCATCTTGTTCTTGTATGCCCACTTTGTTCCGATAACGTTCTTACCTTTGGGTCTTGGAACAAACTTCCAGACTCGGCAACGCTTGAATTGATTCAGTTATTCTTCCATTACCATTATCCAAGATGCGTCTGAGTTTGCTTCCTCAAACTTCTTTGGTTCAACCTGTGAGAGGAAACTTAAATATAGATTTTCATTAGTTGTATCTCTACGAGTTCTGACACCATCCCGGGGATCTCCGATGATTTGATCAATTGGGTGATCCTTCAAGTGTCTGCGCTCTAGGGTCCTTGCATCTGGAGCTTCTTCTATCATTGGAGTGACTTCACCAACTTGAATGATATCTTCATCATGGTCATCAACCTCTCCAATTGGGGTTAGAATGGTGATCTTGATGAACTTTTGATCTTTTTCTTTAGTCGGCTCATCCAAGTTTAATTCCTTTATTCTTGAACCTGCATCTTCAATTAACACATTAGAAGAACTGCCTTGCAGCAAGCTTGTCTCATCAAATACAACATTGATAGATTCTTCTACAACTAGGGTTTTCTTATTAAAAATCATATATGCTTTACTATTACTACTATAACCTACGAAAATACCTTCAAAGCTCTTTTCACTAAATTTAGTGGTGTGATATTTACCATTGTTAAGTACAAAGCATTTACTACCAAAGATTTTAAAATATGAAATAGTCGGTTTCCTGCCCTTTAGTAGTTCGTAAGGTGTCTTATTATGGTTCTTATTTATGAGTGCTCGATTTTGCACGTGACATGCAGTGTTGACGACTTCAGCCCAGAAATATTCTGGTAGTGAGGCATCACTCAACATGGTTTTGCAAGTCTTTATGAGTGTTCTATTCCTTCTCTCAGCAACTGCGTTTTGTTGAGGAGTACGAGGAGAGGAAAACTCATGAAAGATACCAAGACTTTCACAGAATTCTATCATGGCCCCAGACTTGAACTCTATTCCATTTTCACTTTTGATTTTGACAACAGAGCAGCTGTATTCATTCTGAACTTGCCTGATAAAATTCGTAAAGATATCAAAAGTATCTGACTTGTGTTTTAGAAAGAACACCAATGCAAATCGAGAGTAATCATCAACAATAACCAATGTATAATCCTTAACTCCCAAACTTCTAAATTGCAGTGAACTGAACAAGTCCATATGAAGCAGGTGTAAACACCTATTAGAATCTTTGCCTATAATGCTTTTAAAAGTAGCCCTTATTTGCTTGCCTTTTACACATGCGTGACAAATTCTATCTTTAATGCACTTGACATTTGGGGCATCACGTACTAAATTAAGAGAAAATAATTTATTAATAGTTTTATAATTTATATATGCTAATCTCTTGTGCCATTGGTCACCAAGAGACGCACTATCTTTTTCCAAAAAGCACACTGGTGTAGAAGAGTTTATGCAAATAAAATTTTTAAAAAATATATTCCTACTACGAGTGCCTGATAAAATCTTTTCTAAATTATTAACCGATTTTATCAAACACTTGTCTGCATGAAATTTTACGATGTATCCTTTATCATAGATCTGACTTATGCTTATAAGATTGTGTTCCAATCCTTCAACATAAGCCACATCGGAAAAAGATACACTACCATTAGTGTCGTAGCCTTAAGTAATCCCTCTGTCAGAACCTCCAAAGATGACCTTTGGCCCGTTCATGACTGGAGAATAATTCTGGAGTAGGCTTCTAGTCCTAGTCATATGCCGAAAGCATCCATTGTCCAAATACCAGATGAGATTTTTGGTGGCCTTTAGACAATCCTGCAAAAGTAGAATCAAGCTGCCTTAGGAACCCAAACTTATTTGGGTCCTTGGTCTCTAGTTAGCATACTCCCCCTACGTATGTTAATATTGTGAGCGGTCTTTCTCACATTATTAACTTGAGGAGTTTCATAATATCTGGGATTAAACCAGCAATCTATGGCAAAGTGACCAACCTTGCCACAACACCAACAGTCAAATCTGTTGTATCTTTACCTAAAGTTCTCCTGCTTAGCCTTTTGAGAGTGTGGTCTAACAGGGGCAGTAGACTTGGAGGTAGAAGCTTCGTGGTGATGACACTCACATGACTTCTTCTCCATAATAGGCTTTTCCACAACGGGTTTGTCTTTTGGAGCATTCTTGATGTTGTGACCATGATTATAAGGTCCGTAGCTCTGAAGAGTGATCTCCTCATAAGGTGCCTTGAAGACACTCTCACCAAAGTTCCGGGGACGTGTCCATCCTTGGTACTGAAACTCTGGCTCTACATGAGTAGGCCTAACAAAGTGACTGTAGGACGAGTCAAGATCAAACTCGTTAGTTGGAAAGATAACCTTTTTGAACGGAGTTTATTCTTGAGGAGCTTTCAACTTCTCCTTGGCTAGAGCCTTCTTGTCAGCCTTATTTCTTCTCTGGGCTTTATTTCTCCTAGAAGATTTACTAGGAGCAGCCACATGGCCTAAGCCAGCACCTTTACTCTGAGTAGAGAATTCAGCCACTAGTGAAAGGACTGTTTTGGGCTTGGAGAAGCTTTCAACAAGTTTCTTTTCAGCCGCAAGTTGTTCTTCCAACTTTTGGATGATCTCCTCCTTCAGGTTTAAGTGCTCGAGAGCTTTATTATATTCTTCCATCGCATTATGAAAGTCCTTTTTGAGTGAGTCCATCATCATGACTTCCTCCCTCAGACTGCTCTCCTCAGCCTTAAGAGATTTGATCTCCTTAGCTTGAGTTCTTGCGACTCTACGACATTTGTCGTAGGTTTTGATCAACTCTTTGTACTGAATCATGAGTCCAGATTCATCATCAGACGAATAGTCCTCATGATCATGGTCAGAAGCATCTGATTCAGAGAGAGGGGTATGATAATTTACCTTCCTAGTGAACTGGGGTACTTCTTCTTCATCTGTATGTGCCATGAGCCCAAAGTAGACTTCCTCCTCATCACTAGATTCAGATGAGTCTGTGTCACTGAGGGTCTTGCCCTTCTTGGCTACCAGGCTTCTTTCAGTCTTCTTCTTATTATAAGAGGTTTTCTTTTTCTCTCTTCTTCCACCCTCCTTTTTGTGAGGGCAATCAGCTATGACGTGTCCTGGCTTATTGCAGCAATAACAAACAATGTTAGAAGAAATATGTTTGTTTTGTTTAAAATGATACCTGTCTTGGCTACTTGAGCCCTTCTTGTGACGATCAACATCATGGCGTGATCTTCTCGACGAGACATCTTTGCCTCTCCATTGTTTCTTCTTGTTCAATAACTTCTTGAACTGCCTTGAAAGAAGAGAAAACTCTCCTTCAGATACCTCTGAGCCCGAGGTACTTGAATCTAAAGCTTCTTCTTCACTTTCTTCCTGTGCGGGGGCTGGAGATGCAGCTTTTGACTTCCTTGAGATGTCTGCCTTTAGAGCGATAGACTTCTCCTTGGATGAAGACTGACTCTTCTCTTCTTCAGCTTTTCTTGAGTTGATTTGCAGTTCATATGACATAAGCTTTCTGAAGAGATTTTGCGGGTCAGTCTCTGCTAGCTTGCCAAACTCTCGGATATCACAAACTTTGTTATCCCATTCCTTAGTCAGGGATCTCAGGAACTTATCATTCAGTTCTCCATTGGTGAAGACCCGACCATAAGACTCTTAGGACGTTGACAATCTTGAAGAAACTTTCAAAGGTATCTGCAATAGAGTCCTTGGGACCTTATCAGAATGCTTCATATTTCTGGTTTAGGAGGGATCTTCTGTCATTTCTAACCTCTTCAGTGCCTTCCATCAAGACGATAAGAGAATGCCACATTTCCTTGGCAGATTAGCAGTGAATCAGGTTCTGCAGCATAGAATCATCGACTGCACTTGCGATAATATTCTTGGCTTTCTTGTCTAAGAAGACAAGTGCAATCTCATCTTTATCAAGATCCATAAGCTTCTTTGAAACTTGCTTAGTTGGGTCAATGGTGGAGGCTATCATTGAAACATGAGGACCTTCTTCTACTATCATAAAGATCCTTGGATCTACAGCTTCCATGATGAACTTTATTCTCTCTTTTCACATAGCAAAATTATTCTTTGTGCATAATGGAAGCTTAGCAAAATCCTTGGCTCTGTCCATGCTTGAATCCTCTAGAGACAACTAGGAGGAGATTTGTTCAAGGTGTTAACCTTTTTGACGAACAACCTCCATCTGATACAAATTAATGTTTTTAGTTGTCTATCTAAATCACCTAGAGGGGGGTGAATAGGTGAGGTCTGCGTCTTTTTGAGGAATAAAAATTGAACGAATGAAGCACAGAAAATAAGCAAACAAATCACAGAGAACACCAGATCTATAGTGGTTCCCCAATCTTGGGTATGCCTACTCTCCATCTCACCGATCTAGCAACATGCTAGATTCAGCTACTTCACTATTATCTCAGATTGAAAACCAATCCAACAACTCAGAGCAACACCCCTACAACTCGATCCTCAAAACGGGATCTACACTCGGAAGAAAAACTTCCTACAAAACTCGGAGACAAAATCTCCTATAAGAATTGAAATAGATTTACAATAACAATAAACAAAACTTCACTTCAGATCTGAGAACTTCAGATTTCTTCCTTCTTGAAATTGAAAGCTCTGTCAGAAATAATTCGAAAGAAGACTATGCCAAAATCTCTGGATTTGAAATGCTTGAGATCAACACGATCAAATGAGAGATCTGTAGAAGTTGAACACTTTGATCTGTCGATCGATTTCTGTTCTGAATTTCTTGAGTTGGAGAAAAGCAGCGGCGAGAACGAAGATGAGGAGCGGTGGCTTTCCCGATTTAGAATGTTAGAACGATTTAGAAATTTGATTTCTTTTCTTATTATGGTTAGTCGAATTTAATAAGATCTTTTATAAGACAAGCCTAACGGTCATAATCATAAAGACTGTACACGTGGACCAATAATAAATGAGATTAGTTCTAAATCATTTCTGTCGGACTTAACGAAAAATTTCAAGAAATAATCTTCATTTCTTGAGTGGATTAAAGACTACTCGAGTAATAACTTTTGCTTCTCGAGAAAAGAGTATAAGGTTCTCGAGAACAAGACTTGGAGAAAACACTGGAAACAATTCCTTGCTTCTCGAGAAGTAACTTCTGTTACTCAAGAAATAGAAACTGACTACTCGAGAACTAACTGGACTTCTCGAGAACAAGTTATTCTTCTTGAGTACTAGACTTTTGTTTCTCGAGACAAAGTCTTGGCCTTCTCGAGTAATGGCCTTAACTTCTCGAGTACTAGACTTAAAAAAATTCTGAGCTAGATTTTTCAGTTGACTCGAGAACGAAGCAAGTTTTACTCGAGTAATGCATAGCTTCTCGAGAACTAAATTAACCCTTCTCGAGAACTACCTCTGTTACTCAAAAACTAGACTTAGCTCACTCGAGAATTGGCTACAATTCTACTCGAGTACTTAGGTCCTTCTCGAGTATAACACTTAGAAAAATTTTGCTTTCTGAAAATTTTCTTTCTTCAAGGAATTCAGCAACTAGTCTTTCTCCTATAACTTTAGTGTTTGAAAAAGAAGTGTGTCTCAATAGAGAGGCTACACATGAGTCAATACCATTGATCACACAATGAGGGATTACATTGTATGGTCCTGTGTTTGGTGACTCATTTTAGACTGACATTGGTCTACACTTGGCAATTATATCCTGCAAACACATAACTAAAACATGACATCAAATACAACTTAATTTATCTTAGTTCAAGGGTGACTTCATACAAATCTAGGTTATTGTGGATACAATACCCAACACCTGCATAGCATGACCTACCAAAATTTGGCAAAACAAAGCAACAATCAACATTAGTTGACCAAATTATAATGAACGTACTCCTTACTTGGGGTAGCGGTTCTCCTTCCCTACAAACTGTAACATATATATCTTTTGGCGCAAAAATGTGCATTTAAGCACCATTCTCCACAGGCGTAGGATCGATCGGTCACACGCCCCGTGCACTAGGGGCACATTCTCGGTGTACCGGACTTCTCCGGGTCCCACCACAATCCACAATCCCAGACGGATGGTTTACACTTGAGCATTCTAGTCTTTCCAGCCTGTAGCATAAGACTCTCATTATGCAAACGATGAAAGCCAGTTACTTTAGGTGATCTAGTCTGAACGAAATAACGCGGGTATAGTTTATCTATTTCCCGTTACTCAAATTATCATTCCAACGCCGACAGTCAAAACCATCATGGCGAACGACAAGACACGTGTCAGCCTCCCCTTCCCATTCGGCTCTCTGGCCTTGGCTGGGCACTTCAGGCTCTCAGCTTTAATTGCCACTCATATTGTCCCCAAGACCTGAGCTTGCAATGATCACATCAATGACTCTCATGACCATAATAGCTGGGCTCTCTAGGCTCAACGACTTCTCATGCTACTCACCTTATCTTGCGGACACAGGATTCACAATCAAAATCAGGTTGGCTCTCACGACCACCGTAGTTGGGCTCTTAAGGCTCTCAGCTTCAAATAATGGCCACCAGGTCTCCAAGAGACATGTCTCTCATAGCTCACTGGGAGCTATCGCCGGAGGTAGCACTAACGTCGCGCGGTAGGGGACATAATCTCGTTTCTTCCCCAATTTTGGGGTGTTTTCCTAGAGAGTATCTCCTGTACTATCAATGCAACATCTTGCACACCCCTTGACCCATAAAACTACACGTTTATCCACGGAGTCTTCGCTGGCACGCAAATCAATCATCACCAATCCAGACCAACCTGTCTAGATGGTCTTCCCACAACATGCCTATTCCGTACTTTGATTTCAGATTCTATATGCAATTTCTATTGGGGATCACAATGATCTACCCGCTGGAAACCACCCTTTTCTTCACCCTTTGGTGAGGGGTTCCATACACTTATGCAGATTGAAGACTTCACTTATCCAAGGAGAAAGGTCGTTACCTTTGTCGATCGCTTAGGAGCCATGAGCTTGCACTTGATCCGGATGAAACTTATCACCATAATTTCCTCTCTGTGGATCTGGCTTCGACTCGCAAATCCGACCACAAGAACGCCTTCACAATAGGGATGGATCACCCTTGCCCTTACTTCTTGGATTTTCTCTTCTTCTTCCTCAAGAACCGAGAGAGAGAGAGAGAGTGAGAATGAGAGAAAATGAGAATTAAATCTCATTTCAAGCCTTTATCAGAGATGTTGAGAATATTTCCCTCATTGTTCCCTAGATTTGAAGAGACATCACAATCAATACTAAGAGCATAATTGTATTTGATATATGTTCAAGTTCAATATGTGCAGGATGTTCCTTCGAACAAGTTTAAAATGATTGTCTAAGTAATTTTGACAGGTGGTCACAAGGAAGAAAGGTGGAGAGAGAAAAAATTGTCTAAGTCCACAGACGTCGAGTGAAGCCAGTTCACTCAACGCCAGATATATAGGAAGGATGCTAGAAAGACAAAAATTCGTCTAAGTCCACAGGTGTTGAGTGAAGCCAGTTCACTCAACGCCAGATGCCAAAAGGCACTGAGTAAAGCATAGACAGTCAAAGGCCAACAGTTTGCAAAGCAGATTTGCGGCTAAGTCCACAGGCGTCGAGTGAAGGCAGTTCACTCAATGCCATATAACAAGAGGCGTCGAGTAAAGCTCAATCTGTTAGAACTTCAGCATTGGCAAGGAAGAAATTCGATTAAGTCCAAAATCATTAAGTGAGGACAGCTCACTTAACGCCTGAAGAAAGAAGCGTTGAGTCAAGCTCAAACAATCAAAGCCTTTGAAGATTTTGCCAAGAATTCTGGCTAATTCCAGAAGTATTGAGTGAGGACAGCTCACTCAACGCCCAAAGAAGAAGGCATCGACAGACCAGTGTTCAATCAAAGATTAAGAAGTGATAGAGAGAAAAATTTGTCTAAGTCCCGATGCGTTGAGTAAGGACAACTCACTCAAACCAAGCTCATCAAGAAAATTGTCTAAGTACAGAAGCGTTGAGTGAAGGAAGTTCACTCAACTCTTCATCAAGAAGTCAGGCAAAGATAGAAGCATTGAGTGATGAAGGCTCACTCAACGAATTCATAAATATGGAAATCGACTAAGTCCAGAAGCGTTGAGTGAAGTCAGTTCACTCAACGCCTCAGCAAGATGACCGACATTCAGAGAAGCGGCTAAGTCCAGAAGTATTGAGTGATGAAGGCTCACTCAACGCACTCAATGCCTAAACAGTAAGAAGATTGTCTAAGGACAAAAGAGTTGAGTGAAGGTCATTCACTCAACGCACTTAACGCCTAGCAATGCAGAAGTAGTTGGCTAAGTCCAAATGCATTGAGTGATGAAGGTTCACTCAACGCACTCAACGCCTAATGGTACAAAGATATTGTCTATGTACAAATTCGTTGAGTGATGAAGATTCACTCAACGCCTGACAGTGCAGATTATTTGGCTAAGTGTTTTTGCGCTGAGTGAAGGCTATTTGCTCAACGCACTCAACGCTTGGAATTAAACTGTGAATTTGGCTAAGTCCACAGATGCTGAAGTCAGCAAGAGTTAGCAAAATTCAAACTCGTTGCGGGAAGTCTACAGTATACGACAAATGGCGCCGCAGGGCCTACTGTATGACTTTTCCTGTAAAAGCAAAGTTGCAACCAACAACTTCAGTGGGACCCACGGATCAAATAGCCGTTGGACGACGGAAGATAAAAGGATTGAGATCGGCGGAAGCAAATCAACTTTTAGGGTTTATATTTTCGCAAAGAGGCAGAACTTCATATTCTTCCTCTCGCCATTGTTGCAGAGCTTGAAGCTAAAGTTCAACCAGCTGATCTAGAAGTTCAATCAGTTAGCTATAGTGATTTTCACCAGCTACAGCAAGTTCAGAAAAGCTTTCTGAGAAATAAGAATAAGCAGAGCTATCTGGTTTCTGTAGTCAAGGTTAGCTGAGTGAAGAATACAAAGAACTGTCAAATCATTGTCTTCATCAGCATGATCAGAAACCTGTGTTTTTGAGTTACTTTCAGCACAAGCATAAGCTTACTGAAGATCACCTTTCTTGTTGCTATGAATACAGTTAGGGCTGAGATTTTCTTAGCTCAGGAAGCAGAAGGCTTATAAAAAGTTCTCTGGAGTCAAATCAACACAAACTCTTTCTTTTTGTAGGATCCATTTGATCTGAGTTGTAGGCCTATTTTATAAAGGCAGAGTGTAGGATCATTTGTTGATCTGAGGTAGGATCCTGTGTGGATCTAAGGTAGAGCCTGTGTGCCTGAGGTAGGGTTGTTTGCCTGAGGTAGGAGAGTCATTCTTTCTGAGGTAGGATCTTTGTGCCTGAGTTGTAAAATCTAACTGTGGATCTGAGGTAGGGCCTTGTGCCTGAGCTGTAGGAGAGTCATCCTCTCTGAGTTGTAGGGCTAACCTCCTAGCCTGAGGTGTAGGACTATTAATTTAGTCTGAGGTAGGTGATCTTTGGAACACTGAGTTATAGGAGCAAGCTTGCTAGGACATTGTGCCTGAGGTAAGTCTTGGAGGAGACTGAGAGATCCTGAGGGATCTGAGTTGTAAGCTCTTAGGAGCCAATTTTTGGAGAAATGCCTTGTCTAACACATAGTTAGAAAGGTACGAGGGACAGTGGATGTACCCATAATATGGGGAACCACTATAAATTCTGTGTGTGTGCTTTTGTGGCGTGTCTTGAAAATAAAATATAACTAACTCACAACACACTTAAAGAAGGAAAATCTAAAAGAGACCAAAAACCTATTCACCCCCTCTAGGTGTTTAGCTATCCTTGAAACTAAAGACTTTCAAGTGGTATCAGAGGGAGGTTGCTCAAAGAGGACTTAACAGTCTGAGTAGATCTCAAAGGATAGCTAAAAGAAGTATACGTATTGGTTCAGGAGAGAACCATAAGAAGATGGGTTCCATGAAGATTCCAATCTACAGGAAGGAGAGCTTTGGAATCTAGAAGGAGAGATTCAAGCTTTTCATGAAAGCATCTGACCCAAGGATCTTTATTACAGTTAAAGATGGACCTTTCATCCCTATGAAAGTCTTAGTTCTAGATGCAACAATCCAGACACCAAATAAATATTCAGAGATGACCAAGGATGAAGTCATCTTGGCTACCATGGATAAGAGGGAACAGAACATCATTGTTAGTGTACAACCCCGTATCCGACGAGTAAGGAGGGCAAAAGGCAGGCAGGCAAAAAGCAGGCTGGCCTAGTCATGTATTAAGTCCCAGGCGAGCTGGCCAGAAGGGAGCTCGGCAGTCCTCGGCTCGCCCAGGCGGAGTGGAAACGATGGGGGGCTAGCATAGCAGGCGAGCTCGTACTCGTCCTAGGGAGCTCGACAAGAGGCAGGCGAGCCGGGCCAGCCGGGCCCGTGCTTGACAAGGTTCGGGGAGGCGGCGAGTGCCATCTCCATCGAGCATTCGCCGCCCCAGGAAAGTAGGGGTCTAAGGGACTACTCGCCCAGTCTGCTGTGAAACATTTTTACCATTTTGCCCCCACTGACTTGCCCATAGCCAGTTAGAATAGCGGAGTTGTGCTATTGGCAGACCCAATTGGGCTGCATATAGCTGTTTGAAACAGCGGAGGTTGGCTATTTGCATGCCATTTTTAGAATTCTATAAATAAGACCCAAGGGGTACCTCAGAATGCATGCTCACTTGTCTCCCAGTCTTCTAGCGCTTTATAAGGTACCTTAGCCCGACATTTGGCTAAGGAGGGGAAGAGCTCTGAGATCTTTCGGGTGTGTGGTGGATCCTCCGCGTCGAGCCCTTGGGTCAGTCCTTCTTCCTTTGTCATTTTTTGCTTGCAGGAGAGAAGTAGGTGCGCGATCACCCCTTCCCCACTAGTGAACTCCACAAGAGACCGAGTTCTCGGTTTCAACATTTTTGTGCGGTGAGCGTGGAGTGTGGTCAGCACAGCAAATCTTCAGCAAGCTCGATGACGGGAGGATCAGGGTAAGGCTCAGATAGGTCCGACTCGCCACCCACCCGCCTCTCGCCATGGTGGGGATGTTCAAGGAAATCAAGTAGGAGGTGCTTGACCTCGTCAGGTTCGCACTCGACGCGCATGCCGAGTGCTCGACTCCACCAACACCTATACTCGCGATCCCGACCCATGACGAGGACGCTCCCGGCAGGCGAGCTGGGAAGGAAGTTATGGAGAAAGGGAGAGGATGCGAGCTCCCCGGGAGAGTGCTCTTCCCGAGCTTGGCGAGCGGAGGCAGGTTCAGCAAGATGGGGGTGCGAGACCCTCCAGCTCTCCCAATAGGGGGAGGTAGCCTCTTCAGTGAATTGGTTTCTTTTGCCCTAATTCCAGAGGGGTTCAGGGAGCCGGAGATGTCTTACTACACCTAGAAGGGAGACTCGGTCCAACACGTCCAGTGGTTTGAGGACGTGGTCTCTATCCGACAGATGTCGGATGGGTTCAAGTGCAGGATCTTCGCCTTCACTCTCAAGGAGAAGGCAAGAGAGTGGTTCCACTAGCTACCGGTCAACTCCATTTACTGCTTCGAGAACCTATGCTGGGGGTTCGTGCTGAGGTTCACCACCTCTAAGAGGAGGAAGAAGGAGTCGGAGTCCTTGTTCCACATCAAGCAGGGGGTGAACGAGACCCTAGGGAGCTACGTGGACCGGTTTCAGGAGGAGGTCACCCAGGTCCAAGAGATGCCAAGGAACACCCTGATTACGGCCTTCACCCTGGGGCTGCAACAGGGTTTCTTCATAATGGAGCTGAAGAGGGTGTCACCCCTCTCCTATGAGTAGCTAATGGAGTGGGCGGCGAGAGAAGTCGATGGGGGAAGCGTCAAATTCGGAGTTTGCCCGGAAACTGGCCAGGTGGGTCACGGAGGAGGAGAGGGCAAGAGGTGGCAGAGGCCAGGAGGAGAGGAGAGCTGAACCCCGACAGAGGGAATAACATCAACAACAGCAGCCTAGGTGGGCGCGCCAGGAGCCGAACAATCAGCTAGGTTGGAGGCCGGAGTAGCAGGACCAGGGGCCGCGAAGAGGTTTCCATGTGGGAGACAACCGATAAGGGGACCAGGACTAATTTTACCCTCTAGGTGGGAGACAGGGCCAGAGACTACCCCTCCCCAACCAGAATCAGGCTATGGCTATAGCTATGGGTTAGAGGAGGAGAGCAGCGCAGAGAAGGATACGGGAGGTTAGGGTGGAGTTGCTCTATTGCAACTTCCATCAGGAGGAGGGGCACGCAACGGCCATGTGCCCGGAGTTTCTCAAGATGAAAGGGAACAAGGAGCAGCAACAACAGCAAGACCGCCAGGGAGTGCGGATCGAAGAAGTCCTGCCTCGGGCGGAGGAGGACAGGTGTAACACCCCGAAACTCAAAAGAGGGACGGGTGACGTTTTGAGCCAAGTCTGGGACTTGGAGATGGTGTCACGGGCGTGTCACGGGCGTGACACGGGCGTGTCACGGGCGCAGGCATGTCACGGGCGTGTTCGGCCACGGGTCGTGTGGTCGACATTTTGACGATCAGCGATCGTCGAGTTGAGGCACACGGCCTGGGACACGGGCGTGTCCCAAGGCGTGTCACGCTAGGGAGTTTTCTGAGTCATGTACACGGGCCATGACACGGGCACAGACACGAGCATGTCACATGTGACACGGGCGTGTCGGGTGCCGTGTCGCAGGCCGTGTCCTTCTCGGGAAATAAGTGTTGGTAGTTGCACACGGGGCGTGACACGGGTCGTGACACGGCCATGTCGCATGCGACACGGGCGTGTCGGAGGCCGTGTCGCATGCGACACGGGCGTGTTGGAGGCCGTGTCGAATGCTGTGTGCTGGTTATCGCGTCGGTCGAGACGGCGAATGGGCGACACGGCCCTAAACACGGGCGTGTCGCAGGCCGTGTTCGGCCCAGATTTTGTATTTTTGGCCCCGATCGTGGCCGTTCGTTTTCTTTTGATGAGATCTGACGGTGGGGAGTTGGTGCTGGCGGTTTAAACCCGGAAATAGGGTTTAGAAGCCCTCATTTCACTTGGGTTCATCTCTCTCTAAGTTCTAGAGAGAAGGGAGAGCAAGGAGGAGGAAGAAGGCCAAGATTCGGTCACCGGCGGAGCTTCGGAGCTCCAAATCACGATCCGAGTCTGGATCCGCGAAGGCGAGGCCGATACGGTGCTTTCCATCCGGCTAGATCATCATGGCGCCGAGGAAAAGCGCAAGGGTAACGATTCTCTTCTTGAGCATGTGAAGCTCTTCTTCCTTTGCATGGGAAAACCCTTCTCCCGCGAGTGTGCGGTGAGATTGCGGTATTCCTTGGGGTAGATATGTAAAGTCCCCCTTGTTAGAGTCCGGAATCGTAGTACGAGCATAGGCATGATGTGTGAAGCCTACCCGGACAAGTTGGTCCGGATCGGTGATGTGCATTGCATTTTTTTTAGCCGGAGAAGACTCCGTGCCCTTTGTTGTTTTCGGGTTTCTACGGGGTAGATTGCAGCAGGGATCCTTGGGGAGTAACCCTAAGGCGCACCCGGAAAACTGGGTGGAAATGCATTTCCGCCATCTTGGTGGCCGGGGAGCCAACCATGAACATAACTGGGTTATGTGTTTGTGTGATCGAACATTGGGATCCGGGAGAAGCTTGGCCCGCGCGTACGTCTTAATATGACTATGCGATGTGAGCAACGGGCAAGTGGATGCGGACCCGGGCTATGCGGTTTGGTGACAGACATCTAAAAAGGAAACTGGCCATTGGCATGGTCGTGCGAGTCTTAGGTTTAGACCAGAAAGACTAGATTGCTCACGAGTTTTGCCGTCCAAGGGACGGTGGTGAGACCATGGTTACAACTGGGTTCACCGAGTTAGTGCCCTGAGAGCACGGGGTGCGTGGCCGTTTGAGCCTGCATCTGCGATGTTATTCTTATTCTCTATTTCATTAGCTAGGCTAACAAGTGCAGGGAAGAAGCTTTGCCGTCCCGAGCTTGGGGGCGGAATCGTTATAATTTGGTCAGCATAGCTGACCGTTGCTTTTGTTTACCACCGTGCGGTGGATTGTTGCTTGCAGGTGCTGCGGAGCCGAGCGGTAAATAGCGGGCTAAAGCCCAAGTTGCTACGCCGGCTCTCAAAGGCCTAAACTTTTGAGTGTTTTCTTATTTACTCATGTATGGCCGGCCTGCGTGCCGAGGTTTTAAAGACATGTTTTATTAAGAAAACATTGTAAGGCCTTAAGGCCAGTTGTTTTGTGTATTCAACATTCCTATGTTTTGGTTTAGTGGACATTCATGTTAGCAAGGTTCTTAACTGTGCAACTTAATAATTGCTTCCGCTAGGTGTTGTGTAGGACGCTGTGATTGGTTGAATGGTTTCAACGCGTAACCAACCGGTCTGTCCGTAGTATATGGCGTCGGGCCCTGGCCGGACCTACTGCTATATGCCATGTGACGGATAGGGGTGTTACAAATTTGTATCAGACTACTGGTTTCGGTCAAGCTTAAATTAATTCGTGGGCGAATTCACTTTAAGGGGTGGTGAGCACATGTGTGTGCGTCATCGTTATAACATGAAAAGAACCTATGAATGTCCACTTAGGAATGAAAATACACATGTTTGAGGAACCTGCGTGTTCCTATAATTGCTTTTTGCAATTTTGTTCAGTTACGTATGGTGTTTTGAACGGCTATAGGTGTCCAGAAGTGGAGCGTGGCAGTCTGAACACACGTTTGCTGAGCAAAGTACTGCACAAGTAACGTTTCTGAGACCCCTACGTCTTTGGAAACCATAAGAAAGGTGGTTGAAGCGGTGTTCGCTGTGACCAGCGCACAACATGGGAGTAATGTGCAACCCTTTGTCCCTGAGATGGCCCCAACATCGAGCGGTATGTTGGAGCAAAGGGCATTTGGGGGTCAATTAGAGCAGCAGATGAGCTTGACTGTGGTGCAGGGAGCGCATTCAGTTGATGCATATTTGCAGACGTTCCTTATGTTAAGGCGCTACCCAGGCTTTGAATGTGAAAGCGAGCAATCTATAGTTGATAGATTTTATAACGGTCTGCGTAGAGAGTTGCGTATCCTACTGCTAGAACCAAAGTTATTGGGATTCCGAGCTTTGGTGGAATCGGCCAGAGCTTTGGAGGTGGAGTTGGGGAAAACTCACCAAGTACCAGTGAATAGGGGACCAAACCCTATAGATCCTATAAAGACTGTCTATCGAAAGACGCCGAGAAAAGAGGCTGGTTCATCTACTACCCAAACTACCCTCAATTGTTATTCTTGTGGCAAGAAAGGGCACCTCGCCAGAGATTTTTGGGAGAGTGCTTAGAAGACAAGGAAAGTTTTGACAGGAGAAGTCGAAGATGCTATGGAAAAGGATTCAGTGGTCAAGATGACAACCTATAAATCTGGGTACCGTAGGTTGCATAAGAAGGCTAGGAGGTCGGGTCTAGTCCCTTCCTCTAGCACATCCGAAGCGACTACAGTCCAAACCCCGGATGCATGCTTTTCCTGTGGAAAGCCGGGGCACTATGCCCGGGATTGTTGGAGTGGACGCCCAATGTCCAAAAAGAAATCTGGGGCAATATCTGAGGAGAAGGGAAAGGCGGTGGCGTCCACCGCACCGCTGTTTACTCCGGCCCAACTGGGAATGGACATCCTTGGCCAGCAGGAGGCCATGTGGCCGATCGTCGGGAAGACAGGTATGGGTTAATTGTTAGCAATCTAGCTTCTTATACCTGATACCTTATGCGTATTAGCTTAGGACTGGAGGTTCTCGGCTTTGTGTGGATTGTTGGTAATCCGGCGAGAGCATTGTTCGATACGGGAGCTTCGCACTCCTTTTGTCCGAAGGATTTATATCGCGCATTGGACTACCTCCTTCAATGGTAAAGGACAAATTGGACGTGTAGTTGCCTAGTGGTCATTCAATGCCCGCGAGGAGAGAGTCTGTGTTGTAAAGGTACGGGTTGGGGGTTTGGAGTTCGACTTACAAGCGTCGTTACTGCCACCATGGTAGGCTATGAAGCCTAAGCCTACATTGGATAGTAATCGGGTGTATCCGAATATCCTTATGTGTTTCTCTGATGTTTTCCCTGGAGCCCCACCGTAGCGTGAGATCGATTTCACGATTGAGTTGTGCCAGGTGCCAAACCTGTGTCACGCTCTCCTTATAGGCTGATGCCTAAGGTGATAGCGGAGTTAAGGTTCAACTAGAAAAGTTGATGGAGCAAGGGTATGTGCGTCCAAGCTCGTTGCCTTGGAGCGCACCGGTCCTTTTTACTCAGAAGAAGGACGGGAGCTTGAAATTTTGTATCTATTGCAGAGAGCTGTATAAGTTTGCAGAAATAGGACAAGTAATCGATCTAAATGATCGATGATCTTCTGATCAGTTAGTCGGGTCTTCGGTGGACTCAGTAGTGGATCGTAAGTCCGGTTACCCTCATCTGAGAATAAGGGTAAGTGTTGTCGTAAAGACGGAGTTAAGCATGAGGAATGAGCAATCCGAGTCTACGATCGTGCCATTTTGGCAGTCAAATGTGGCATCAGTGTTCATAGACCGGATTAACGGAATGTTCACGGAGTACCTAGTCCGTTTTGTGATCGTCTTCATCGACAACACATTGGGGGTAATTGAAGTGCGAAGGGTATCACTTCTGAATATCTACTTTTGGTTTTGTGGACGCTAAGGAGGAACCATGTATATACCAAGTTCTCCGAACACGAGTCTTGGGTTATCCTCGTAGCGCTCCTCGGTCCTATAGTTGGTACAGTGAGAGTGTGTGGGTCCAGCGTTGTTAGTCGCAATACGAGGGTGGCCTGTGTTATCTCGGTAGCGGAAGCACAGAGTTTCTGGTGTGGTCGGCTACCACAGGCGCTTCGTACAGGACTTATCGCAGATAGAATTACCCCTCACATTGCTGTCAAGGAAAAGCTTAAAAGGTTGTGTTGATGCGCGAGTGCGCCCAAATTTTGAAGGGTTAAAGAGTTGATCAACCACGACGCCAGTGTTAAGTTTGCCGAGTGGAACCAAAAGTTGTGAGATCTACGACACTGCCTCAGGTAGTGGTTTGGGCTGCGTGTTGCTGCAGCATGGGAGCGTAATAGCGTATGGATCGCGTCAGCTGAAAGTGCACGAAAGGAATTATCCGGTCCATGACTTGGAGTTGGCGGCCGTGATATTTGCGCTTAAGCTATGGAGACACTACTTGTACGACGTAAAGGTCGATATCTATACCGACCACAAGAGCCTGAAGTACCTGTTGGATCAGAAGGATCTCAACATGAGGCAACGTAGATGGATGAAGTTCCTGGGGGACTACACATTCAAGATTCATTGTGTACCCGGGAAGAGCAATGCAGTTGCAGATGCGTTGAGTCGCAGGGCTCCCGCCCAAGCCAACTGGTTGTCTGTTCATGATGAGAGGCTAGTACGGGTATTGGAGGCTTTGGAGATCAGTTGTGTGGACAAGCAGTCTAGCGCCAAAGCATTGTTGAATTGGACGGAAGTTCAGTATGACCTGGCTGATCGCGTTCGGCAGGCGTTGGAGTTGGATACTGGCATGAAGGAGCTTATGGATGCAGCTTTGGATGGGTCAAATTCCCAGTTTTCGGTTGTGGATGGGCTCCTAAGGAAGGACCATCGTTTGTGCGTCCCAAGAGGGGGAAATCTACGGGCGGAGTTGATGTACGAGGCCCATAATACCAAGTACTCAATCCACCCAGGGAGCACGAAGATGTACCAAGACCTGAAGAAGCTGTTTTGGTGGCCAGGACTCAAGAAGGATGTGGCCCTGTTTGTGGCTAAGTGTCAAACCTGCACCTTGGTAAAGGCGGAGTGTCAAAAGCCTGGACGATTCTTGAAATCCTTGCTTATTCCGGAGTGGAAGTTCGACGACATATCGATGGACTTTGTGCATGGCTTGCAAAGGTCACAGAAGGGGAACGATGCCATCTGGGTGATCGTAGACCGGTTAACAAAGGTGTCACACTTTATTCCGCATAGGAAGGATGACTTAGTGGAAAAAACTGGCAAAGCTATATGTGGATAATATAGTCAGATTACACGGTGTGCCGCGCAGCATCGTGAGTGACCGGGATGAGCGTTTTACGTCCAACGATTGGAGGTTGGTGCAACAGATGTTGGGGACTAAATTGAAGTTCAGCACAGCCTTTCATCCGCAAACGGATGGGCAAACCTAGAGAGTCAATAGAACGTTGGAAGACATGCTCCGCATGTGTGTTCTAGACTTCGGGAAGCATTGGGAAGACCACCTGTATTTGGTGGAGTTTGCGTACAACAACAGCTATCAGGCGAGTATTCAAATGGCGCCCTTCGAGGCCCTATATGGTAGGAAGTGTTGCACGCCGTTATCGTGGCTGGAAACGGGTGAGGCAAGGTTGTACAAGAAGCAGGAGGTGGAGATTGCTACTTCTTTGGTGCGGATCATTCAAGAGCATTTGCTTATCGCTAAGGACAGACAAGCTAAGTACTACAATGCCAAACACCGGAACGTGGAGTTCGGGGTCGGCGATTGGGTGTACTTGAAGATAAAGCCATTCAAGGGTGTTTCGTGGGTGAGACGCTTGAAGAAGCTGAGCCCAAGATACCTTGGACCCTTTGAGATTCTGGAGCGGGGGCTACACGACGTGTTCCACATCTCTGTATTGCGGAAGGCGGTGCAAGAGCCTTCGCAGGTGATCGCAGTTGATCAAGTGCCAATGGACGAAGGGTTGACGACTAGGGTCAAGCCCGTTCATATTGAAGACTCTGAGGTCAAGAGGCTCCGTAACAAGGAGATTCGGATGGTCAAGGTCCGGTGGGACATTTGCGGTCGGGAGGAGCTCTCTTAGGAGCGAGAGCAAACTATGCTGGAGGATTACCCAGAGTTATTCCGCTCAGGTACTGCTTAAAGTTTTCCGTTTTCTTTCCTTTAGTAAATTTGTGGGCGAAATTCTTTTAAGAGGGGGAGAGTTGTAACACTCTGAAACTCAAAAGAGGGACGGGTGACGTTTTAAGCCAAGTCTGGGACTTGGAGCAGGTGTCACGGGCATGTCACGGGCGTGTCACGGGCGTGTTCGGCCACGGGTCGTGTGGTCGACGTTTTGACGATTGGCGATCGTCGAGTTGAGGCACACAACCTGGGACACGGGCGTGTCCCAGGGCGTGTAACACTAGGGAGTTTTCTGAGTCATGTACACGTGCCATGACACGGGCACAGACACGGGCGTGTCACATGTGACACGGGCGTGTCGGGTGCCGTGTCGCAGGCCGTGTCCTCCTCGGGAAACAAGTGTTGGTAGTTGCACACGGGGCGTGATACGGGTCGTGACACGGCCATGTCGCATGCGACACGGGCGTGTCGGAGGCCGTGTCGAATGCCGGGTGCTGGTTATCGCGTCGGTCGAGACGGCGAATGGGCGACATGGCCCTGGACACGGGCGTGTCGCAGGCCGTGTTCGGCCCAGATTTTGTATTTTTGGCCCCGATCGTGGCCGTTCATTTTCTCTTGATGGGATCTGACGGTGGGGAGTCGGTGCTGGCGGTTTAAACCCGGAAATAGGGTTTAGAAGCCCTCATTTCACTTGGGTTCATCTCTCTCTAAGTTCTAGAGAGAAGGGAGAGCAAGGAGGAGGAAGAAGGCCAAGATCCGGTCACCGGCGGAGCTTCGGAGCTCCAAATCACGATCCGAGTCCGGATCCGCGTAGGCGAGGCCGATATGGTGCTTTCCATCCGGCTAGATCGTCATGGCGCCGAGGAAAAGCGCAAGGGTAACGATTCTCTTCTTGAGCATGTGAAGCTCTTCTTCCTTTGCATGGGAAAACCCTTCTCTCGCGAGTGTGCGACGAGATTGCGGTATTCCTTGGGGTAGATATGTAAAGTCCCCCTTGTTAGAGTCCGGAATCGTAGTACGGGCTTAGGCATGATGTGTTAAGCCTACCCGGACAAGTTGGTCCGGATCGGTGATGTGCATTGCATTTTTTTAGCCGGAGAAGATTCCGTGCCCTTTGTTGTTTTCGGGTTTCTACGGGGTAGATTGCAGCAGGGATCCTTGGGGAGTAACCCTAAGGCGCACCCGGAAAACTGGGCAGAAACGCATTTCCGCCATCTTGGTGGTCGGGGAGCCAACCATGAACATAACTGGGTTATGTGTTTGTGTGATCGAACATTGGGATCCGGGAGAAGCTTGGCCCGCGCGTACGTCTTAATATGACTATGCGATGTGAGCAACGAGCAAGTGGATGCGGACCCGGGCTATGCGGTTTGGTGACAGACATCTGAAAAAGTGACTGGCCATTGGCATGATAGTGTGAGTCTTAGGCTTAAACCGGAAAGACTAGATTGCTCATGAGTTTTGCCGTCCAAGGGACGGTGGTGAGACCACGGTTACGACTGGGTTCATCGAGTTAGTGCCCTGAGAGCACGGGGTGCGTGGCCGTTTGAGCCCGCATCTGTGATGTTATGCTTATTCTCTATTTCATTGGCTAGGCTAACAAGTGTAGGGAAGAAGCTTTGCCGTCCCGAGCTTGGGGGAGAAATCGTTATAATTTGGTCAGCATAGCTGACCATTGCTTTTGTTTACCACCGTGCGGTGGATTGTTGCTTGCAGGTAATGCGGAGCCGAGCGGTAAATAGCGGGCTAAAGCCCAAGTTGTTGCGCCGGCCCTCAAAGGCCTAAACTTTTGAGTGTTTTCTTATTTACTCATGTATGGCCGGCCTGCCTGCCGAGGTTTGAAAGACATGTTTTATTATGCAAACATTGTAAGGCCTTAAGGCCAGTTGTTTTGTGTATTCAACATTCCTATGTTTTGGTTTAGTGGACATTCATGTTAGCAAGGTTCTTAACTGTGCAACTTAATAATTTCTTCCGCTAGGTGCTGTGTAGGACGTTGTGATTGGTTGAATGGTTTCAACGCGTAACCAACCGGTCTGTCCGTAGTATATGGCGTCGGGCCCCGGCCGGACCTACTGCTATATGCCATGTGACGGATAGGGGTGTTACAACAGGTGTGAGGACCGGGCCAATGCTGGGGCCCGGGGAGGGATTGAAGTGATCCATGGGGGGGGGGGTCGAGGCTTCCCGCAAGGCAAGTCTCCACACCATTTATTGCCGGAGCGTTGGCTCCACATCCCAGAACCCACCCCCGAAGGAGAAGATTACCTTCTCAAGGAAGGATATGCCAGACCATGAGGACCCCTTCTGCGACGTGCTGGTCATCCAGATAGCGGTCGAGAACTTCACCATCTCCCGGATTCTCATCGACAACGAGAGTTCAATCAACGTCATCTTTAAGAAGGCGTTTGACGCGATGAAGGTGGAGGCTAAGAGGGTGCTTGCCTCGAATGGACCTTTGTTTGGGTTCTCGGGAGAGAGGAAGGAGGTCGAAGGAGGAGTGAGACTCCATGTCACTCTGGGGGGGGCAATCCCGCACCTGCAGGTTCATCATCGAGGACGCCCCCAGCAGCTACAACGCCATCTTCGGGCGACCCCTCATCAGCGCCTTCCGCTGCGTCCCCTCATCCTTTTGTTGGGTCTTGCATTCCTTCACATGACCCATGCCGCTCTGCTATTTATTTAAGAAATTAAGTAGCATCCCTTTCCAACAGTCCGGGCTTTTGGAACAGTTGGGTATGCGCTTGATCCTACATTTGGTATCAGAGGAGGTCACAGGTTCAAGACGGGGGGGGGGGGGGGAGGGGGGCTTTTAAATCCCGATTTTTCCCTTCTACCTATGTGGGTCTGGCGGGTCAGGCAAACCGTTGACATGTGGTAACCCCACCTCTGAGCCGAAGGGTTGTGCTGGATGCCGGGGGAGGGGGGATTGTTGGCTTCGACGTTCCTTCACTTGACCCGTGACGCTCTGCTACTTAGTTAAGAAATTAAGTAGCTCCCTTTCCAATAGTCCAGGATTTTGGAATAGTTGGGTATGCGCTTGATCCTACACCTTCAACCAATGCCTGAAGTTCAACGCCGAGGGGATCCAGGTCCAAGTCCGGGACGACCCCAAGGTGGCAAGAGAGTGTTACGTCACGGCCGTGAATTCCATCTCTTGGAAGGGGGGAGCCGAGGAGATGGAGCGGAGGATGGAGGAGGCGGAGCAGGAGGTAGTGGAGATGGAGGTAGAGGAGAACCGCACCCGGGTGAAGGTGATGGAGGAAGTCCAGGAGCTGGCTGAGGCAATGGCCATGGAGGAGGCTAAGGAGGATGTTACTACCCCAGGAGGGGAGGATGTTGGAGAATGGGGGAGCCATCCAGGCTGGAGGCTGTGGAGGAGGTGGTAGAGATGGAGGTTCTCACCCTCGGAGGCAGGGTGGAGAAGGTTCGCATTAGCGGAGGGCTGGCCCTGAAGGACCAGGGCAGGATGCTAGAGTGCATCCAAAAGAACGTGGACGTCTTCTCTTGGAGCGCCGCGGAGATGCCAGGGATCGATGCGGACGTCTCCTGCCACCCCCTCAACCTGGACCCAGAGGCTCGCCCCATCCAGCAGAAGAAGAGGTCCATCGCGGACAAGCTGGACGAGCCCATCAGGGAGGAGGTGGCCAAGCTTTGTATCCGAAATACAATATCCCGGCTGGGTCTCCAATGTAGTAATATTTAAAAAAGGGGACGACCGGTGACGTATGTGTGTCGATTTTTCTTTACTTAATAAATCATGCCCTAAGGACTGTTATCCTTTGTCTCGGATCGACACGCTGGTTGACTCAGTCATTGGTTTTCCTGTAATTAGTTTTCTAGATGCATTTTCTGGTCACCACCACCAGATTAGGATGCACCCCCCGGACATCAAAGATGTCTCCTTCATCACGGGGGACGGGTGCTACTGCTATAAAATGATGCCCTTTAGACTGAAAAATGCAGGGGCGACGTACTAAAAGATGATGGATAAGGTCTTCCGAGAGCAGAAAAGGAGAAACCTGGAGGTTTATGTAGATGAACTCATGGTCAAGAGCCGAGACGTGGACTCTTACCTCCGGGACCTAGAGGAAACCTTCACCACCCTCCGCAAGTACAAGATGAGGTTGAACCCCTTGAAGTGTATCTTCGGGGCCAGCAGGGGAAAGATTCTAGGTCACCTTCTCACCCCTGTGGGGGTGGAGCTGAATCCTGACAAAGTCCGAGCGATCGCGGAGTTGGGATCGCCTCGGAACGCTAAAGAGGTGCAACAGTTGATAGGGAAGCTGGAAGGGTTGAGCAGGTTCCTTTCCCGGGCTGGGGAGAAGTGTTCTCCCTTCTTCAAAGCATTAAGCGGAGGAAAGAAGTTCGAATGGACCAAGGAGTGTGAGGAGGCATTTCAGGCCTTGAAGAGGCAGCTGACTCAGGCCCCCCCTGCTCCAAGGGCCAAAGGAGGGGGAGGACCTGTATTTGTATCTCGGGGTCGGAGCGGAAGCCTTGAGCTCCGTCCTGGTCCGGGAAGAGGGGAAGAAATAATTTCCTATCTATTATGTGAGCCGGGTTTTGAGAAAGGCAGAGCTTCGATACCCCATCTTGGAAAAGCTAGCCTTCTCCCTAATCATCTCAGCTCGGAGGCTCCGACCATACTTCTAGGCACACTTGATCCGAGTGGTGACTGACCACCCCCTCCGCAACATCTTTGAGGGGGTGGAGCATTCGGGCAGGCTGGCTAAGTGGTCGGTGGAACTGAGTGAGTTCGACATCTCCTTTGTCCCCTGCCTCTCGATCAAGGCCCAAGCAATGACCGAATTTCTGGCTGACTATGTGGTCGAGGTGCGGAGGCAAAACTCAATCACCCAGCTCCCCGAACCTGTCTCGACAAGGTTCGGGGAGGCGGCGAGTTCCAGCTCCTTCGAGCACTCGTCGCCCCGGGCGAGTAGAGGTCTAAGGGACTACTCGCCCAGTCTGTTGTGAAACATTTTTACCATTTTGCCCCCACTGACCTGTCCATAGCCAGTTAGAACAGCGGAGTTGCGCTATTGGCAGACTCAGTTGGGCTGCACATAGCTGTTTGAAACATCGGAGGTTGGCTTTTGCAGGCCATTTTCAGAATTCTATAAATAGGACCCAAGGGGTACCTCAGAATGCATGCTCACTTGTCTCCCAGCCTTCTAGCGTTTTATGAGGTACCTTAGCCCGACATTTGGCTAAGGAGGGGAAGTGCTCTGAGATCTTCCGGGTGTGTGGTGGGTCCTCCGCGTTGAGCCCTTGGGTCAGTCCTTCTTCCTTTGTCATTTTTTTCTTGCAGGAGAGAAGTAGGTGCACAATCACCCCTTCCCCAAGGGTGAACTCCACAAGAGACCGAGTTCTCGGTTTCAACATTTTGGTGCGGTGAGTGTGGAGCGTGGTCAGCACAAAAATCTTCAGCAGGCTCGATGACAGGAGGATCAGGGCAAGGCTCAGATATGTCCTACTCGCCACTCACCCGCCTCTTGCCACGGTGGGGATGTTCGAGGAAATCAAGCAGGAGGTGCTCGGCCTCGTCAGGTTCACACTCGACGCTCATGCCGAGTGATCGTCTCCAATAACACCTATACTCGCGGTCCCGACCCTTGGCGAGGACGCTCCCGGTAGGCGAGCTGGGAAGTAAGTTATGGAGGAAGGGCGAGGATGCGAGCTCCCCGGGCGAGTGCTCTTCCCGATCTCGGCGAGCGGCGGCAGGTTCGGCGAGACGGGGGTGCGAGAACCTCCAGCTCGCCCAACAGGGGGAGGCAGCCCCTTCAATGAATTGGTTTCTTCCACCCTAGTTCCAGAGGGGTTTAGGGAGCCGGAGATGTCTTACTACACCTGGAAGGGAGACTCGGTTCAACACATCAAGTGGTTTGAGGACGTGGTCTCGATCCGACAGATGTCGGATGGGTTCAAGTGCACGATCTTCGCCTTCACTCTCAAGGAGAAGGCAAGAGAGTGGTTCCACCAGCTGCTAGCCAACTCCATTTACTACTTCGAGGACCTACGTCGGGGGTTCATGCTGAGGTTCACCACCTCCAAGTGGAGGAAGAAGGAGTCGGAGTCCCTGTTCCACATCAAGCAGGGGGTGAACGAGACCCTGGGGAGCTACGTGGACCGGTTTCAGGAGGAGGTGACCCAGGTCCAAGAGATGCCAAGGCACACCTTGAAAGAGAGGGGATAGATCAAATCTACTTTAGAGGGGGTGGGGGGTGAATAGAGTATTAAAAACTTTTAATTAATTTTTATAGCGGAATTAAAATAGGTGTTACTTATAAGTATAAGAGAATTAAAAACAAAAGCAAACACAGCACAACAGTAATAAAGAAAGATGAGCAACCAGACGACACAAGAAAATTATAGTGGTTCCCCAAATCTGGGTACATCCACTCTTCTACCACCCTGGTAGGAATCCACTTAGGTTTTTGATCAGGTGCCCTATCACCACAAGATCTGCTTCAGGTAGATCTAGAAACCCTTCGGGCTTTTGATCAGGTGCCTAAAAACCACTAAGTTTTTGATCAGGTGCCCTATCACCAAAGAGTTCACTTTTGAAGGGAGTAATAACCCTGTATAAGAGAGGTTAAAGAAAATAGATGGCAGTCTTCTCTTTCTCAAACCAAATGAGGAGACTATATGGATTTGATGATGCCAAAGCTCCCCCCCTGAGATATTGAGTAGATTCAGGAAGATGGAAGCTTTGTCCAGGGTGTAGGTCTTCAATAGACTGGTGTTCTTGCTCTTCAGAATCTGTAGAATGATGTTGATTTTCTGTCTCTGTAGATTCCTGAAGATAGAACTGAAGAAGAAGACTCAAGATGAAAATTTGTTGTTCTTCTTCTGTTTTCTGAGAGCAGAATGGAGAGTTCTGAAAGCTATTGCAGAAAAATGCTTGTGTTCTCTGAGAGGGTATTTCTAAATCTTTTTGTCTGTCTATTAACCAGTCTGAATATGTCTTTTTGAGATTCAAAAAACATTCCTTAAATTACTGCAAAAAACGAGGAGAGAAACGACTACAAATTCTGGCAATTAATTTTCTCCCCAACTATCTTGGCAAATAAGTCAGAATAATAACTCCGTGAAATACCATAGTTAATGCTATGAAGAAACGACTATATGCCTAGAGAATGTCAGCATTAAGTACCAGAGATTATTTTACATAAATAGAATCAATGAAGTAGAAATAAATCTTCATGACAGCTGCTGAAAATAAAAGGAGTGGGACACAGAGAATGATCGTCGATCTGAGCTGGAAGATCATTGAGCTGAGATCAACTATCTACGATCTGAGAATTCCGTGAACAAAAGAGAAAACGTCGACCTGAGCTCGTAGATCGTCGAGCTCAGTTCAGAGACTAATCTCTGAGATCGTCGATCGGAGATCGACGATCGTCAAGCTGAGTTCGACGAAAGTCAAACTGATATGAAATCCACAGATTTCTTCTGAGTCTGAGATCTTTGAGAGAAATCTAAAGCTGGTCTTGAGAATTCTGACCTGTAGAGACTAACTTAGACCTATACCTTGACCCTGACTATACATATGGGTCAACATCCTAAGAGTGGATCTAGCCCAAATCAAATAAGGGTTCCAACAATTTCCACCTTTTTGGGTGAGGTCACTCAAAGTAAAAAGAAATTAAAAATACAAGGCCATACATATCTGATAAAATTTAAATTATCAGCAGATATAATATAACAATTTACTGCACATTAAGTTCAGATAAAACAGTAAATAGTAAAGCAATAAAGTAATAGCAGTTCAGAGAAAAACTTAAGAATTAGCAGGAGGAGCAGAAGAAGTTTTGGTAAAAGCAATCTTCCTAGTTGGGTCTTCTGCTTCCTTCTTTGGCATCTTTAAGTCTTGCTCACCAAGGGTTCTCTGAGAGGTGGCTCTGGGTACAACTGCTTCTGGATGAAGTGACATATATTCAGCAGGATTGAATACTTTCTTACTTACTTGCAGCCTTTCAAGTTCTTTTTCTCTGTAAGAGGACATAGTAGTAAACTATGAGTGATCTTGTCCTTCTTTTCTGGCTTTGTTAATCTGAGACAATCCAATTAGCTCATTAAGTCTGGCCATCCTGAAGTTAGGATCAAGCTCTAGATCAGTAGGAGGAGAGGAAGGTTTCTCTGGATCAGCATCCTGTGATGGCTTCTAAGATAAGCTTCTGAATTGGGTAGATTGAGCTTGAAAGTTTGTTGATACAAGATTTTGTTGCTGTTGACTGGAGTAAATAGATCTTGGAGGAGGAGCTTGACTGAACTTGCCTTTGGACTTAGAAGATTGAGAAGAGGAATGCCTTTGAGATCCAGAAGGAGCTTGCTTCTGATGCTGAGAAGGAGCTGGCTTTGAAGACTTAGAGATATTTGAACTTTGAGTTACATTGCCTGAAGCTCCTGCAGCAGGAGGAGGAGGAGGACCTCTCTTGAACTTTTGAGGAGGAGGAGAGTACCTTATTCTCTTCTTCCTAGCCTTTTGCTCATTTTTTGACAGCCACATCCATTGAGGCATTCCTTGATAAGGAGTAATCTTCTGAAGTATGTAGTATGGAGTGTCATTATGAGGATTTGGCTTTGGAACTGCCTTAGGTGGAGCTTTACTTTTCTTAGACACTTTCTTTTTGCTGTCATCAGAATCTGAATTATCATCTTGATCATCATCAGAGGAGCCTTAGGGATTATCATACAGTGCATCAATCTCTCTAATTACTTCCTTTGGAACTTTCTTATCAACTGGAGGAAGGATAACTTCAGCAGGAACTACTTCAGTTTCCATAGCAATATCTTGAGCAATGAGATCATCAAGACTTGGAATGGGGCTATCATCCAAAACATAGGATGGCCCAGGAGATCTTGACATCTAATCATCAGACTTTTCTGCTAGAGGAACTACAAAACTTGCCTTTAGTTGTCTGAAAACTCCAGGACTTATAGAGGGAGTACATCACACAATAGCCAAAGAAGATGTATTAAAACTTGGAAGATAATTTAGAAAAAAGTGTACAGAATAAACTCAACAACCCAAAGATATCTACTGTGGGATTGATGCAACAATCACCAACAGTTAAAACTTCTGGAAGAACTATTTCTTCTATATCAGTAACAATATCAATAATTTTAGTATCTAAAGCCATCTGATCATCTGTGGAGACATCTTCCTGCATATCTTCTAAAACTGCTGTTGTTGGAGAGAGCATAGGAGCTTCTTCATTGGATATCTCCCCCTGCCTGGCTGCAGAGGCATCTGTAGCCAGGCCCCCAGAAGAAGGGACAGAGGAGAGGGTAGCAACTCTATGGGTAAAAGTTTTGATGGAGGCAGTTAGAGGAGCTAGAGCTTGTGCTATAAGATGCTCTAAGGAGGGAGAACTGAATTTCAGAAGATCTTTAGCTATATTTGAGAAATTTAGGTATAGGGGTTCAGGCTCAGAGGAGGTGTAAGGAGTTTGATGCCCATAATTTGAGCAAACTGAGAATGCAGAAGGAAAATCTGTATGGGTGAACTCAGAAAAAAAGGAGGATGGAGGAACATTAAAGGGAAGAGATGATGATGGAACATCCTTTTGGATGGGATCAGAGGGAATCTGAGAGGATAATGATGGAGAAATGATGGGAGAAGCAATGTGCTGAGGAGATTCATGATGATCTGCATGAGGAGATGCAGGATGATCTGGGGAGTTCTGAATTTGGATGGGTGAAGCAGGAGGTAGAGGTGAAAGAACTGGAGAGGATTGGATTTGGGAGGCAGGGGCTGAGGGGACTGAGGTTGAGACAGAGAGAGGAGAATCTTTTGGGGTTGGGGAAGTAGCTGCATCAGCTCTTGTATCTTCAGAAGTCCTAGAGGCAGTGGAAGGCCTAGGAATGGTCCTCTCCAACTTTGCAAATAGAGAGGAGTCCAACCTCTTACTGGCATTTATGAATTGGGTCTGGGAGACCAGCAATTCAGGAGCTTTAGCTTGGAGAAATATTCCCAATATTCTCCCAAAACAAACCTCTTTCTTAGAGTTTTTCCTTCTAATCAACTCAAAGAAAAGAGCTGCCCAGTTTATAGATTTCCTATTAACTAGAGCAGACATCACAGAGAACTGCTGTTTGTTAATGTTATCATGACCTGTATGCTTGCCCATCAGAACTTCACCAACAACATCTGCCAAGAATTTAAATTCTACAGACAGATTTTTCTTAAGCAGTTTTGATGATGTTCCTTCCGGATGACCCATTCTTATCATAA
This sequence comes from Platanthera zijinensis, assembly GCA_039513925.1. Taxonomy (NCBI): domain Eukaryota; kingdom Viridiplantae; phylum Streptophyta; class Magnoliopsida; order Asparagales; family Orchidaceae; genus Platanthera; species Platanthera zijinensis. Next base: position 114,438,852 of record CM077089.1, on the reverse strand, counting down.
TTGAACTATACTCAGAGGTATCTAGTTCTAGAGCATCTTCTCCATTTACTAATTCAAAAATTTCAGAAAGTATAGTTGGAGTTAGAATAACCTGGGTTCCAGAAATAGTTCCAACCATAGTCGATTCATCTGGACATGTTGAAGAGTAAACCGATTATTTAATTTTAGTTGCTGGAAGCTTGATCCTAGTTGACATTATCTTCTTCAGATTCTGTTCTTTGAAGAGATTCTGTTGGAACCCTAGGTTTTGATTTGAGTTCAGTCTTCTCTTTCTGTCTCTTGACCCAAGATATATCTATGGTCAAATGTTAGTTGATAGGTTAGATTCTCTAGTTGTGTAGAATTGCCTGTCCAGATGAAAATCTGGCTAAGTAATTTTTTCGTTCGACTATGGTCGAACGCCGCTCGACTATCGTCTATCGGCTGATCGACGATCGTCTATCAGTTGGTCGACGTTCTGTCTGCGTTGATAGTTCGACTATCTGTTGATAGGTCGACTATCTGTTTTCCCTTGATAGTTCGACTATCTGTTGATAGGTCGACTATCTGTTTTCCTTGATAGTTCGACTATCTGTTGATAGGTCGACTATCTTCTCTTCTTTGATAGTTCGACTATCTGCTTGGATAGTTCAACTATCTGATAGCTCGACTATCTGTTGATAGGTCGACTATCTGCTTTCTGTGATAGCTCGACTATCTGCTGATAGGTTGACTATCTGCTCTTCTTTGATAGTTCGACTATCTGCTTGGATAGTTCAACTATCTGATAGTTCAACTATCTGTTGATAGGTCGACTATCTGTTTTGCTTTGATAGGTCGACTATCTGTTTTGCTTTGATAGGTCGACTATCTGTTGATAGGTCGACTATCTGTTTTCTGTGATAGGTCGACTATCTGCTTGATAGGTCGACTATCTGTTTTGTTTGGTAGTTCGACTATCTGTCCTGATAGATCGACTATCTGATAGCTCGACTATCTGTTCTGATAGGTCGACTATCTGCTGAGGTAGTTCGACTATCTTCCTTGATAGTTCGACTATCTGGATCGTTCGACTATCTGTCCGATAGGTCGACGATCTCCGTGCTTCGGTCGACGATCTCCGAGGGTCGTTCGACGTTTTGCTGTATGTTTTAAATAGTTTTATCGTCTTCTGTGATGTGATTAATTTCATAATTATTTTGGCACATTTTATAAAAGATTATTTGAATAAATTGTGATTACATTTTCATGCAATATCTTTTCTATTCCTTATGCATGAGCTAATCTTTTCTGACAAAGTTGTTTGTCTTATAGCTGAGATATGTTTTCTGCTTTATCTGCCAGGCTGTCCTTTATAGCCGTTAGACTCAAAAAGTCTTCCTTGGCTGTAAAGAGTCTCTTCTGATGTGACTTTCTCTTATATTATTTCATCAGAGTAATTTGCAGCTTCTTAGAAAGCTTTATCCTTTTATAGGATATCTGCCTGCAGTATTTTGTTTTGCTTTATGCTTTTTGCAGCCCAGCTTGCAGAGTTCAGAAGAAGACAAGATTCAAACTCAAGTAAGAGCCGTTGCTGCTGCTGCTATATAAAGACTTCTTTGAAGAAAGAAAGTAGCTAGTTTATACATACCAAAAAGCTATAAGCAGCATTCAAACAAAAAGCTTACAGTTTCCAACTGCTCTCAGCTCATTCACATCTAACTGAGAAGAAGCTTTAGTTCTTCACTCTTCTTCAACCTGAGTTCTCCTGCCTCCAGGAAGTTTCACACTCAGAGCTTTTTTGAAGAAGAAGAAGAAGATAGCTGCCTGAAGAAGAAATTTTATTTAATATTATTTATCTTCTTGTAGCTTTTTCCTTCAGTAATTTCTGAAGTGTTTCTGCACTGAAGCAAGACTTCACCTGGACGTTCTTTGAGCCAGGGGGAGCCTTGATTCTTTTAGAGCTTTCTAGCTCAGTGCAAGTTATTGTGCTTCTCTAATCTATTGTAAAATAGAGAAGACACCTTAACCTCCTTTCCCCCTCCTGTACAGGGTTATTACTCCCTTCAAAAGTATCCCTTGGTGGCAGGGCACCTGATCAAAAACCTGTGTTGGTTTTTAGACACCTGATCAAAAGTCTAAAGGGTTTCTAGATTTACCTGAAGCAGATCTTGTTGGTGGCAGGGCACCTGATCAAAAACCTGAGTGGATTCCTACCTTGTTGGTAGAAGAGTGGACGTACCCAAGTTGTTTGGGGAACCACTATAAATTCCTTGTGTCGTCTGGATTGCTTTATTTAATTACTTGCATTGTGGCCGTGATTAGATTTTAACTAGGTTTGCAAGTTGCTGCTTAGGATTCCAAGCCTTAACTGTAATTACAGTTGGCTGCCTTTTGAGCACATCACTTGTGTTAGGCTTTAAGGTTTAATCTCAAATATCTATAACCTTCATTCCGCATTTAACTCCAAGGGAGTTGAGTAGAAAGTCAACTTTGCTAGTACAATTTTTGATTACTCTATTCACCCCCCTCTAGAGTAGTATCTATCCCCTTTTCTTTCAATTGGTATCAGAGGGAGGTTGACTGACTGAATAGGCTAACACCTAAGTCACAAGATCCTGATAGATACCAAAGTTTATAGATATTCACTTTCACTATCATGGCCCAGTTCAAGGATTACTCTAGCACCAGACCTCCAGCATGCAACTTAGCTAAGTTCAGCATCTAGAAGGCAAGGATTAAATTATATATGAACTCTATTGATGAGAGTATTTTTGCTTCTATTTTGACAGGACCACCAAGAGCACCTGCTGCTGCTACTGCCTCATCATCAACTGATATGAGTGCAGTGCCTCCTCCAGACTACAATGATGAATACAAAAAGGCAAAGATAGCAGATGCCAAGGCAATGAACATTCTGGCTCAGATAATGTCTGATGAAGTTTTCCAGAAGGTTGCTGACTGCTCCTCAGCAAAAGCAATGTGGGATACACTGAACCAGATTGTAGCTGGTTTAGCTGATGAGAGGAAGGACAGAAGGTCCAACCTTATCTCACAGTATGAGAATTTCAAGAAAACTGATGCTGAATCAGTTGAAGCTATGTACACAAGGCTCAACTCAATCATCAATGAGCTGAGGACTCTTGACAAGGATATTTCATTGACAGAGGTCAATGATAAGATTCTTATGTGCTTCCCTAGCACATGGGATCTGAGGATCTGGCCTATCAAGGAGGCCAGAAGCACAACAGAAATCTCAACAGAAGCCCTTCTCGGCAAGCTCAAGTCTTTTGAGCAAGTGCTGAAGTCCAGGGAAGCTGAAGCTGAAGCAAAGACCCCAACTCCTATAAGAAAAGAGCAAACCCTTGCTCTCAAAGCTGCTGACACTTCTGAAGGCAGCCAGTCCAATGAGGAACTGATGACATTATTTGCCAAAAGGTTTCTCAAGATGGGAAGGAAAGAATTCAGAAAGTAGTCTTCAAAATATGAAGAAAAACCAAGGTATGATCGCACTCCTACTAAAAAAATAATCTGTTATGGTTGCAGGAAGCCTGGACATATTCTTCCAGATTGTCCAGAGGAAAAGAACAAAGATAAAAGGAAAGACAAGGATCAACACAGGAAGCATTCCATGCCATCCTCCTACAAGAACAAAAAGAAGGAGAGAGGCTTTGTTGCTGAAACCTGGAGCGATTCTGATGAGGAATCTTCCTCCTCAAGCTCCAGTGAGGATGAGGAAGAAAAGAAGGCAAAAGAAGTTTGCCTGATGGCAATTGATGCCTGCAGCAATCACTCAGCTGCAGAGAACTCAGATTCTGATGAAGAAATGCCAACTGAAGATGAGGTATTGTCTTCTTATGACTTTACATCTGCTGAATTTAAATCTGATTTTAAATCGTTATGTTTAGATTTAATTAGTTCTGAAAAAGAAATAAAAGAGCTTATAATTAAACTAGCTGAATCTGAATTGATTGCTAATGAAAACCTTAGGTTAACAGCAGAACTCACTAATGCTAGTGAAGAAATAAAATTCCTTAAGAATGAATTAGCTAAGTCAAAAAGGTTAGAAGAATCTCTGAATGGTAGAAGCCTTAAGTTGCTTGAAATAACCAGCATGTCTAACATTAGGTCAGACAATAACAAATTAGGCTTAGGAGCATCTTCTAGTGAGCCCCCAATCATTCTTAAAAACCAACTTTCAACTCCAGTGAATTTTATTTCATCTAGTGGAATAAAAAACACTGAGCAAGTTAATCAAGTAAATAGAGCGTTAAATAAAGCTAAAAGAGAGAAAAGAAAACAGAAATTTAAGGAATTACAAAGAGCGTCGAACGCTGCTCGACGATCGCAGGCCCAATGGTCGAACGGAGATCGACGATCTGGGTACCAATCGTCGAACGCCGATCGACGCTTTCAACAAGAATTTCAAAATTCCAACCAGAACTTTAGAAACCCGAATATGAATAGAAACCCTAGGTTTATTGACCCATCATCTGCATGGAGAATCCCACCTAGGAGATCTTACCCATTAGGTTATCACCCTCAGCCTGCTTATTTATTTATTTCCAGTTTTTCTTATGTGAAAAACAAGGGACCCAAGGTTACCTGGGTCCACAATGTTTAAATTGATTTATTTGCAGGTGAAGACCTATCCTATCACTCAAAATAAGTGGTATTTGGATAGTGGTTGCTCCAAGCACATGACAGGAAATAAAGAACACCTGTCAAGTTTCAAGGCAAAGCTTGGCCCAAAGGTAATCTTTGGAGATTCAAGCTGTGGTCAAACTGAAGGCTATGGCAGGATGACAATTGGAGCTATAACATTCAAGAGAGTTGCTTATGTAACTGGACTGAAGCATAATCTAATTTCAGTAAGTCAGTTATGTGATGCTGGATACCAGGTATCATTCTCTAACTCCCTTTGTAATATTACTTTAAATAATAATGTTGTATTAGTAGGTATTAGACAAGGTAACATTTACTTAGTAGATTTTAACTCAACTCACTCTGAAATCTGCTTGTTTAATGAAGTAACCAATAACAATACTTTATGGCATAAAAGGCTTAGCCATGTTAACCTCAAGAATATATCTAGGTTATCTAAATACAACCTTGTTAGAGGTTTATCTTCTTGCCCCTACAAGAAGGAGAGCCTTTGCAAGACTTGTCAGTTAGGCAAGCAAACCAAAAATTCATTTAAATCAGTAAATAAAAGTGATTCTCCTAGAATCCTGTATTTATTACATTTTAACCTATTTGGCCCAATAAATGTACAGAGTTTAGGAGGGAAGAATTACACCCTAGTCATTGTAGATGACTTCTCCAGGTTCACTTGGGTGTTCTTTTTGAGAACTAAGGCTGATAACTTCAAAGCCCTTACAGATTTTCTATTATGTGTGCAGACTGAGTACTATACTCATGTGGCCTTGATCAGAAGTGATCATGGTACTGAGTTTGACTCTCTTCTTATGCAAGAATTCTGTGAGAGAGAAGGTATCAAACATAGCTTCTCAGCTCCTAGAACTCCCCAACAAAATGGGGTAGTTGAAAGGAAGAATAAAACACTAATTGAAGCTGCTGGCACATTGTTGGCAGATGCTAATATGCCTCTTTCCTATTGGGCAGAAGCTATTAGTACAGCCAACTATGTTTTGAATAGAAGTCTGATACACAAGCTTAAGTGTAAAACTCCTTATGAGTTACTTAAAAGAAAGAAACCTAAAATAAATTATTTTAGAGTTTTTGGCTGTATAGTTTATATTCATAATAATAATAAAGAATACCTTAGAAAATTTGAAGCAAAAGCTTCAATGGAAATTTTTCTTGGATATTCCCAAGTAAGCAAAGCTTATAGGGTATTTAATAAATCTTCTTCTAAAATTGAAGAGTCTGTTCATGTGTCCTTTGATGAATCCCAAATGTTTTACAAGGAGAAGGAAACTTCCCCTTCCTCAAGTTCATTACAGGTACAAGAATCTACCAGAGATGTCACTCAAGAAATCCTCCATCTTTCAACTCTTCATATCACTGAATCAGACAATGATGAAGACATTGCAGAGGTTGTTGTTGTACCACCAATAGTAGATCAAATTCCTCTTGAGGAATTAATCCCAACTATTGCTGAAGATCACATCCCACCTGCTGATGTTGTCACACTTAGAGATCACCCTACATCTCAAGTGATTGGAGACATATCAGCTGGTGTTCAAACAAGACATCAGTTAAGACAGGATGTGATGCATGCTTGTTTCCTCTCACAGATTGAGCCCCTCACCATTAAAGATGCTGAGCTAGATCCCCACTGGATCATTGCTATGCAAGAGGAACTCAATCAGTTTGAGAGATGTAAAGTATGGACTTTGGTTCCAAGACCTAAAGGCCAACTGATCATAGACACCAAGTGGGTGTATAGAAACAAGTTGGATGCAAATGGAATCATTGTAAGGAATAAAGCTAGGCTTGTAGCTCAGGGCTATAGACAGGAGGAAGGTATAGATTATGACCAAACCTTTGCTCCTGTTGCAAGGCTAGAGGCAATAAGGATCTTCTTAGCCTATGCAGCCTATATGAAGTTTAAGGTTTTTCAGATGGATGTCAAGAGTGCCTTTCTTAATGGTGAGCTAAAGGAAGAGGTATTTGTTGAACAGCCACCCGGTTTTGTTTCTTCAACTCAGCCCTCACATGTATTCAAGTTGCAAAAAGCTCTTTATGGACTAAAACAAGCACCAAGAGCCTGGTATGAGACTCTAGCTAGTTTCCTGTTAGAGCACAACTTTGTTAGGGGAGTTGTTGATAGAACCCTCTTCGTCAAGCACCACAAGGACATAATCCTGTTAGTTCAAGTGTATGTGGATGACATTATTTTTGGTTCCACTGATCCCAAACTGTGCAAAAAGTTCTCTAACTTGATGCATTACAGTTTGAGATGAGTAGTATGGGTGAGCTGTCTTACTTTCTTGGTCTCCAAGTAAAGCAAGATGCTGATGGCATCTTCATCTCCCAATCCAAATATGCCAAGGAATTGGTAAAGAAGTTTGGGATGGCTGATGCTTCAGCAATGCATACACCTATGACTACTAATGTAGTTATTGATTCTGATGATCAGGGAAAACCTGTTGATCAAAAGAATTATAGGGGCATTGTTGGTTCCCTATTGTATTTAACTGCAAGTAGGCCAGACATAATGTTTGCTACATGCCTTTGTGCTAGATTCCAGGTCAACCCCAAGGAATCTCATCTGATTCTTCTCAAGAGAATCTTGAGATACCTGAAGGGATGTCCAAATCTAGGACTTTGGTACCCAGCTGAGTCAGAATTTGAATTAATTGGATATTCTGATTCTGATTATGCTGGTTGTCGAGTTGACAGGAAAAGTACCTCAGGAACTTGTCAGTTCCTGGGAGAGAGATTGGTCTCTTGGTTCTGTAAGAAGCAGACCTCTGTCTCAACCTCAACTGCAGAAGCTGAATATATAGCAGCTGCTAGTTGTTGTTCACAGATCCTGTGGATACAAAATCAACTTTTGGATTATGGGTACTCACACAAGAACACTAAAATCATGTGTGATAGTACCAGTGCTATCTCTATTGCACAAAATCCAGTGCACCACTCTAGAACAAAACACATTGAGATCCAGCACCATTTCCTGAGAGATTGTGTGGAAAAGAACAAGATTAGCCTTGAGTTCATATCCACAGACCTTCAGAGAGGTGATATATTCACCAAGCCCTTAAATGAACAGAAGCATCTGTTCTTTTTAGTTCAACTAGGCATGATTAATAGAAGAGACTAAGTGTGACGTCTGCCTTGTTGAAACTTGTTCGAAGATAGTCGAACGACGTTCGAAGATAGTCGATCGGATCAAGCCTATCGTCGACCCTTGGGTGAAGATAGCTTATCTGCTTGAAGATCGTCGACCAGCGTTCGAAGATAGTCGAACAGGTCGAGCTTATCGTCGATCTATGGTTGACGACAGCTTGCTGTTTGTGAAGACAGAAATAGTCGAACGATTGATCGACTACTCTGCTTCAGGACCGATCGTCGAACGACCGTTCGACCATCGTCTCCAGTATCTTTTAAATAGATCGACGATCGTTGTTTTAATATAAAGCCGATGGTCGACCTAGGTTAAGAGATAGTTGCTTTTATCGTCGACGGAGAGCGTCTTTTCGCATTCCGTCTTCCCGCTTGCTCTTTGTCTTGCGATTTATGCCGCTCCGTCCTCGCCGTCTCTCCCTCGTCTTCTCCAGCTCTCTCGATGGCGATTTCTCCAGCGCTCCTGGCAGTAGTAAAGTTTGATGCAGGATTCAGTATAGATTTCGACTCCTTCAGCTGTTGCGAACCCGGAATAGTGGAAATTCTTACTCTGTGCAAAGATCAAAGGTTAGAGAAGCTCATGTCTTCCAGAATAAAGATAAACACTCAAAAGATCAAAGAGTGGGCATTCACTTCATCTTCAACTGACGATTCGATGACTGGAACCATTAGCGGAGAAGAGTTAACATTGACTCCCGCTGTTTTAACAGAAATTTTTGGATTGATTAATGGAGAAGAAGAATATGAGCAAGATGCCCCTGAGTTTGGGAGGATGCTGATAGAGCTGGGACATGCCGAAGGCATTCCCTCTAAGTTGCTGAAAGTAAACTTTCCATTTAAGATTAAGTTTCTTGCTGAAATAGTTGGAAAAGTGCTACTGGGAAAGCACTCCGCCCACGATAATATTACAAGGCAGCAATTTGCACTAATGTGTGCAATTGTAAATAAGAAACAGATTAATTGGGCAGGCGTTATGTTTGATTTAATCAGGAAAAAGAATGGCAAGAAAGAAGTTACCCTGGGAAGGGTAGTTGGGATTTTTCTGAAGGAGAAATATCCCCATCTGCTAGTGTCAGCTGCCACCTCCATCAACGCAAGCAAGAAGATGGATCCATCCCTGTTCACAAAGTGGAAAAGGACCTTCCTGAAGCCCGCTCCCGCAGGGGTTGCTCCAGTTATATCTGAGAGCACCAGGACTGTCTCAGTCACTCCCCCCCTTCTAGAAGCTGGCTCAGCAAATCCATCCCTTCCATCTTCCTCATTTGTTTTGCCGTCTACTTCAGTTGAAGTTCCCTCAACTTCAATTGAAGTACGACCTTATGCTTCTCCTCTTGCATCTCCTCCTGCATCTCCTCTCCCAACTCATCTTGCTGGGATCTCTCATCCCAGTTTTGATTTGTTGGTGTCTGAGATTTCTACTCCAGTTCATTCTCAAATTCCCTCTTCTGATCACATTGATCACCCTGCATCCACTCATCCATCTCCAGTTCCATCTCCAGTTCATTCTCCAGCTCATCATGCATATACCATCCCTGCTGATCTTCCATCCTCTGAAATTCCTCCATCATCATCATCATCATCTTTTGAGATCTCTCCAGCTTTCATCTCTAGCATTGTGGAGTTAATTACCCCCTCAATCAAAATTATGATTGAAGAGGCGATTGCTCCTCTTGCTTCCTCTATCTCCTCTTTGACTGCTGCTATTCAAGCACTCTCAAAGTCTGCTGAGCCCTCTTCTTCTAGGGGCCTGGTTTCAGTTTCTACTGAAATCAGGCAGGGGGAGATGCTTGATGAAGATGTCTCAGAGCAGCCTTTGGCCTCCCCTCCAGCAGATCATCATGCAGTAGCAGAGAAAGCAATAGAAGATTCAGCTCCTCCTCCTCTATCTGAAAAGAAAATTTCTGATGCAGTATTGAAATCTGAATTTATTGTTAAAGCTTGTTTAGAAGAGTGTTCTACTCCCTTGGTTGCCCTGTACCTAGAAGGAATCATCACTTACTTTCTAGATGAATTGTGGGAGTTAGGACACGCAGTGGTCGATTCTGAAGGTATTCCCTTTACTTACTTTTTAGGCTTGTTAACTGATATGCTTGTATGAGAATATCTGGAAGGGATGATTAGATGCCATTTAGAAAAATTTTATTCATAAAATTACAGATAAAATAGAAGAAGTTCTAGATGCTCAAGAACCTGTTATCCAAACTGCTCTAGAAGTTCAACCAGAATCAGGTGTTCAAAATTCTGAGCTTGCTCAGCCAGAAGTGCAAGCAGAACTGGTCACTATGACAGTTTCTGATCTTCAAGAATCAGCTGCAGATGTTCAAATTGAAAAATCTACTGTATGGGATGATTCCCCAAGTTTGGATTTAGATGCTCTCCTGGCACAGGATGCCATGGAAGAAGAACTAGAAAGAGCTGCTCGAAAGGAAAAAGAAAGAGCTATGAAAGATGCTATTGACCCATATGATCTACCCATCTCCTCAAATTCTGAAGATGAAATCGATTCTGATGAGTCTGCTGAGTCTAAAAGAAAAAGAATTGCTAAAAAGAAAAGAAAAGTTGTAGCTCCTCCTCCTGCTAATCCAGATAATGATACACCGTATTATATACTGAAAGAAATTGATCCAAAGTCAAAAGACTTCCAGCATTGGATGTTATTTTCTAAGAACCAGCAAAAGCAAAGGAAAAAGTCAAAGAGGTATGACTCTCCTGTACCTAGATGGAATCCTAGAGGTCCTCCTCCTCCACCTCCAAGTGTAGGAGCCTCAGGAAACTTATCTTCAAAATCTGCTGCTCAGTCCGAAAGATCAAATCCATCTCAGTCAGCTCAAAGGAGAAGTTCACAAGGATACCAAGGTAAAAGTCAAACTGGCTATCAAAGACCTGATGCTGTTAAGGAACAGGTAAAGGAGGTAGTGTATCAAAGACCAACCTTCTCTCCTCCTCAGTCCAAAGAACTTAAAAGCTCTACCTCTCCTAAGCCAGTTCACTCTGTAAAGGATGCTCCAAAAGGTAAGTGATTTATTTTTATCTGAAAATTCTAGCAAGAACTTTGCTAAGTCTGCTCCTTCTTGTTATCTAGTTACTCAGGATAAAGAACCAGTTGACACATCTTCTGAGAATGTTTATGAAAGCCCAGAGCTTGATCCTAACTTTAGGATGGCTCATTTTCTTGAACTCATTGGAGCAGCGCAAATTAAGAAAGCAAAAGCAGAAGGAAAGGACACTACAGGATTGACCACAATGTCTAAATGAATCGATTATGCTATGACATGCAAGTGGGTATGATGGAATATGCAAGTGCAACTCACACACCCGACTCTGTGCACACAGACCTTTAGTTCCCCCTTTCAGAGCCGTTACCTCCCAGGATACCTCCGTAGTGGCAGACGGAAGCGGTGGATTGGGCCTCGCCCACCTCTAAACTAGTAAAGCACTACCGGTTAGACCTATCGTACGCCTCAACGCTTGGTGCACGAAGCAGATTCCTGCGTACTCTTGCCGGCTGGCGCACCGGACTTCTGTTGGCGAAGTGCTAACCACACTTGCCGAGTCAGCGTATTGGCGTCGGTGCATCGACCCTCCAATACCGAAGACCCACCACCTTAATTTTCTTTCCTTTTATGCACATGCAAGTTTAACGTATCAAACCAATCGAGCCGAAGCTCCCCAGACAATCCCGTCCGTCTCTTAACTAATCGAGCCGAAGCTCCCCGGACAAACTGTCCGTCTCAAAACCAACCGAGCCGAAGCTCCGAACAATCTTCATGTGCTAACAATGTTTGTGAAATGTGAGATCCTAATTACTAGGTTACTCTTTTCAGTTTGTTATTACATTTTACGTTAACCCAGGACTGCCCCCGGTATTCCCTGTGAAGGGCTCTCAAAGGGCACTAGGAACTATGATGGTAGCTGAAGCCCATCGTTCCCTTTCGCAAGGCACTTATTGTTATTGGTTGATTCCCTTTACCCATTCCCTTCTCATATTTCGATAGACTAACCTAATGTGATTTTTAAACTTCCTCTCTTCGGGAAAGACGATCTTTCGTCGAACCCGAGCACCTCTTAACTCTTGCCAACACCACTTCTCACTAACCTTCCCATCCTTAAATGGTGAACACTTTCACATCCATCCCATTCAGCAGATTAACTAACTCCAACGCTGTGCCCCATCATATCCTAGGTTTGTTAACACAATTTTGCTAAATGCAGGCTATCCTATGCTATATGTCGAACCGGTTAGGAAATGATCCAATACTCATCCAAATGCCCTAACTTATTTACTGGAGGTATATCATGATCTAATTAGCCTATAATCAGAAAACTATAATTTTCCTAATTTAACTTGCATTTAATTAATTTCCTCAAAAATTTCAAGGGCTACCGGTTTGAACATGAACTACCCTAAGTACTCATGCAAGATGTCCAACAAAATTATTATAAGTATTATGTTATCTCAATATGATAAATTCAAAGTATCACAATTTTTCTATCATCAAAAGGGCACTAAAGCTATTTTAGCAATATTTTCGATCTTTCGTTATTTATGAATAAAGTACAGAGAATATCCATCCAAAAATTATAAATTAATTATACTATGCAGGTACAACCTTAAAAATAGTATTGGCCAAGTTTCATAATTTTTCAGCAAGTATTAATCTCTGAATAAATTAATTATCAAAAATCTCCATAAGGTGGTCTTGTAAAGAAAGTGCCGTAACTACAATTCTAAAAATCATGAATAAATGTCTACAAGCGTATAATGGCCTGAAAGTCTCAATTCTTAAGCCTCATAATTTTTTCAACAGAAATATCATCCATAATTAATTTTTAAACCATAAAAACCCTTTTTAACATTTGTGAATGAAGTACTAGATTTACTCAACTAAAAATTATACAAAAATTCAGGAGGACCATTCTGACCTAAAACATTTACTTCCAAGATTTCATGGGGTTTCAATAAATAGAAAGGTCTAAATAATTAAAATATCAATTAGGGCTATAACAAACTTTACAAATGAAGTGCTAGAAATAAACATCATAAAATTCCAGTAAAATTGCTATAGGTTCTACCCATTCCAAAACTTACTCTACCCGAGTTTCACAGCTTTTAGATAATGTTTAGTGACAGATTTTACTTATTTGAGATTTTTCCCTAAAACTAAGGTTAGGGTTTTGAAGTATCTACCTATCTCTAAATCCTCCGAGATTCCATCCAGATGATTTATATTATGCTAACGTCGACTCTACTGAATTTCAAGGCAATATGAGGGCATTTGCCCCCTTGTCCTTCACAACCCTCACAACCCTCCCTTTAGGGTCTGAGTTTGGATCCTAGGGTAAATCAATCCTAAACCACACCATTTTCTCCAAGTGGGTTGTAATAACCCTTCTAAGTTAGTGGTCAAAATATAAGACTCTGTTGAGGTTATTCGACCGTTCCAACCTCTTAGTGCACTTTTTACTCAAAATGCCTCATTAATGCCTAGTTAAGGATAGGTGATTTCCTACCCAAAACTCATCCAAATGAGTTGAAATTTTGTACAGAGCTAGGTTTTATAGCCAGGGACCACTCACCAAAATTTGGGAGGGTTTGAAGGTCATTTGACCACTTAGATAAATTACTCTAACTTTATTAAATTAAAACAAAAACCTTAGGCAAAGTATCTCCAAAAATTCCCATCTTTGGACAGCCCTTAGGTATGGCTAAGGGTAACCCCCTGCCAAAATTTCAGGTTGTTTGGACAAGGGACAAAGAGTGGGCATTCATTTTAGTTTCTTCCCAACTCTAGGTACAACCCCCACTAAAACGGGTGCTGCGGTCAAACCACTTACCCAAACGAGTTGAAATCAAGTTTAAATTAATCTAGACTCGAAGGGATACAACTTTCTTGACTGGCCATTTTTCCTAAATCGGCCTCTAAGTGCCTCGTTTTGCAACATCAAAATGTGCTCATTTAATGTATATTTACCTTATATTCTATATTCATAATTTTTATATTATAAAAATATCTTTACTGTTCATCTTCTACAGAACCCGAAACTTGAACTCAGAAACATATATTTCCTGTAGCTCTTCCACGATCCGTCGCCGGCCGTCCGGTCACTTCCCTGGCCAGCCACCACCACCACCACCTCCGTCGAGGCGATGACTATCGGTCGGCGGTGGTTTGGCCTCCGGAGGTGGCGGTTTCCGGCGTACCCGAAAAACATATTTTTCATGGTTTTTCCATGAAAATGCGAGATAGGTCCGGCTCCATTGAGCACGAACTTCCTTTCTAAGATCCTAAGATCTACCCACAAAAGAAGAAGTAGAGGAGGATCTTGTTCGCGGTTTGGAGGCGAGATGAACGTCGGATTGTCATGGCGCGGTGGTGGCGTTCCTGAACTTCTCCTACAGCAAGAACAACAACTCAAATCCGTTTGGTCAAGAGTGTAAACTTCTCATCTTGCTATAAGGGGGATTTTATAGATCACCAAGTGGGGAGGGGAAATGGTAAGCATTTATGGCCATGAAGACTCTCCTCTTAATATTATTTCGGTTATGGTGGAGGGAGAGAGAAAAGGTGGAAGATGAAATGATGTGTCCAAGTGGCGATTTCCTATTGGACCAACTCTTCCTCATTTTATTTAGTGATTAGAGAAGGAAATGACCAATAAATACTCCTGGTGTAACTCCCCATAATCAGAGTTAATTCTGGCATGTGTTAAAGTAATTTCCAGCCTGGCTGACGTTTCGGCCTTTGTCACGGGCGTGACACGTAGGTCACGGGAATGACACTAGTCCATTCGTCATTCTCAAGTCGACGGCCGATTTTTCTACGTCGGTTCACGTGTCACCCCCTATGTCACGGGCGTGACATGTGTTCCTCGGTCGACGTTCGTCGATCTGAGATCGACGGTCGGTGGGGGCGTCACGCCCTAGGTCACGGGCGTGATGGGTCGGTCACGGGCGTGACAGGCCCGCGTTGAAAATTCTGCGCTCGCCGATCGTCTTCCTGAGGTCGACGATCGTCGAAGGGGGTCACGCCCTAGGTCACAGGCGTGACAGGTCGGTCACGGGCGTGACCAACTCGTGACTCGAAAATTCAGAGCTCGTCGATCGTCTTTGAAAGTCTCTAGTGTCGACTAAATCCACATATGGGGGGGGGGATAGGCGTTGTGCAGTCTTTTATGGAATTAAATTTACATGCACAAATTAACAAACAGAGCACAGAAAACACACAAAGAATTATAGTGGTTCCCCGATTTAGGTACGTCCACTTTCCCCCTTCGACCTATCTCCCACCAAGGGACGACTCAGTCACTTCACCAAATGGATTGAAATCCAATCCTCACACTACGGAAGGAACCCTTCCAACAAAGGAGTCACAACTCCACCACCACGGGTTGCACCCAACCCTTACAACAAGGAATGAAAATTCCTTTACAACAAACCGAAATTGAATGTAAAAGAAAATACAAACAAAGCTTTTGGAGATTCTGATGTCCTTCGTTTGTTGTAGCTTGCTTTAAAATTACAAAGAATCCACAACCGAATTTCTCTCTTGGAAAGGATCTTGTCAAGATCGGCGGCGGCACGTAAATGCGGCGTCGATGCTTTGTAAATCCAAACTTCTTGACGAAGCAAGCTAGGTCTACAAACGATCTCAGTCGGATCAATCGTCTCAACCGATTCGGAATGGAGAACAAGTCTCATTCTACGAATCAGAAGACAAGAGATCTCAAGAGTGATACGGGAAATGCTCTGCTTGCCTCGGTACTATCGTCGGAAGATTAGAGAAGCACTGAGATCAACGGAGGCGACGAACTTGCGAACGGCTACAGGCGATCTGCGGCTTCCGCAATGCGCTAGGTCACGTTCGGCCTCTTTCGTGTTTTCGTGAACGTATGTCTTTAGAGGTTCAAAATATGCGTATATATATACCAGGAGTCAACCCTAATGACCGTTGTGGGTACCACAAGGAGAAACCCTAGCCCCGGCCAAAATAACGCACGACAAGTTGGTTCGGTCCAGCGAACGAGGAAATTTGCCTAAGGAAAAATCGGAGGGAATCGTTTGTGATTCCCGTCGATGTCGGCGGGAATCACTCACGATTCCCGTCGATTCTGCCTTGGCAGAATCCCTGTTTGGAAAACTGTCAGGCGGAAGAAGTCGGTGGGAGAGGCTAACTGATTCTCGACGAATCAGCGGGAATCACCAACGATTCCCGTCGAAGTCGGCGGGAATCACTAGCGATTCCCGTCGAAGTCGGCGGGAATCACTTAGCGATTCCCGTCGATTTTGACTTAGAAGAGTTTTCTCTCTTCCTTCTTTTGATGACTTAGTCTTATACCCATCTTTGCTCCTTCTTCTCTTGATCAACCTTGACCCTCTTGAAAATAAGTACACTCCAATAGAGAGAGCACACATGAATCAACACACTGATCTACGCAACGAGGGATTACGTTGCGTAGACCCGTGTATATTGACCCACTGCACCCTGATATTGGCGTGTACTTAGCATGGAATAGCTGCAATCACAACTTGATAGAATTGTCAAATACATTTTCAATTCACCTTAGCTTGTTCAGGGGCTTCTTCAAATCAGGTCAATTGTGGATGCAATACCCAACAATCTCCCCCTATTTGAAGAAGCCTAAACCCTACAAGCTAAGGTGAATAGAACAGATGAGAATGAAAATCATAAACTGAAAATTTAGTTGAGAGTGAAATTCATTACCATTTTCCTTTCCTGAGAGCAACATAGCCTTTGTGGCCTACTTAGCATTGGCAGCCACCTTAGTCTTGGCCGAGAGGGTAATCTCCCCCTTTTCGGCTTCTGCAAATCTAGGATTTCACTTGGAGCGAAATGCTCCCCCTTAGTTCTTGCATCCCTTCTCGATCTGGAGTTCCTAGCAGATGCTTCCCCTTGATCCAAGAGCCTTGAGCCCTTCAGTCTTCAATCTTCATAGTTCAGCATGCCGAGTTCAGTTTTGAAGAGACTGAACTTGGCCTCGTCTAGGGGCTTTGTGAAGATATCTGCAATCTGCTTATCCGTGGGGACATAGCAGAGAGATATATCTTTGTTTTCCACATGCTCCTGAATGAAGTGGTAGCGCACTTCAATATGCTTTGTTCGGCTGTGCGACACTGGATTGTTCGCAATTGCAATTGCGCTCGAGGAGTCGCAATACATAGGAACTTCTCTGAACTGCAAGTCATTAATCTTCGAGTTGATTTCTGATCCATAGAAGTTGTGCGCAACAGCTGCCTGCTGAGATATACTCAGATTCAGCCGTATAGGTTGCGACACAGTTCTGCTTTTTACTGTTCCACGATATAAGACTTCTTCCTAGGAATTGGTATGTCCCGGAAGTGCTTTTCCTATCATCACTGCTTCCTACAAAGTCAGCATCTGAAAAGCCTATCAGCTCGACATCATTGTTTCTTGGGTACCACAAGCCAAGATTTGGTGTACCCTTAAGGTATCTAAGAATCCGCTTTGCAGCGACGTAATGAGATTCCTTGGTGTTCACCTGATATCTGGCACAAACGCATGTGGAAAACATAATAGCCGGTCTACTAGAAGTAAGGTAGAGCAGGGATCCAATTATGCTTCTATATTTGGTTTCATCAAAAGTTTTCCCTTTCTCATCCTTGTCCAGAGACACAGTGGATCCCATTGGAGTCCTCATAGAGGTTGCGCTCTCCATTTCGAATTTCTTGAGGAGTTCATTTGTGAACTTCGTCTGAGAAATGAAAATTCCATCCTCAGACTGTTTCACTTGAAGTCCCAAAAAATACTTTAGCTCTCCCATGCTGCTCATTTCAAACTTTCCTTGCATAAGTTTAGAAAACTTCTTACAAAGATATTTGTCCGTTGAGCCGAATATTATGTCATCGACATAGATTTGCACCAGCAAAATCTTGCCTTTGACTTCCCTAAGAAACAATGTCTTATCTATTTTTCCTCTCGAGAACTTGTTCTCAAGAAGAAAACTATACAGAGTCTCATACAAAGCTCGAGGAGCTTGTTTTAAGCCATATAATGCTTTATTAAGAAAGTACACATGATTAGGGAATGTTGGATTAACAAAATCTTGGGGTTGCACGACATATACTTCCTCTTTTAAATTTCCATTGAGAAAAGCTGATTTCATGTCCATCTGATAGACAGTAAATCCTTTGTGAGAGGCATATGCCAGGAACAATCTAATCGCTTCGAGCCTTGCAACTGGTGCAAAGGTTTGGTCGAAGTCAATCCCCTCCTCTTGTCTGTAACCTTGAGCCACCAGTCTGGCCTTGTTCTTGATGATTACCCCGTGTTCATCTAGTTTGTTTCTGAAGATCCACTTAGTGCCGATCACATTATGTTTCTTTAGTCTGGGAACTAGCGTCCAGACATTGCATCGTTCGAATTGATGCAGTTCATCTTGCATTGCCAATATCCATGACGCATCTTTGTTCGCTTCGTCGAACTTCTTTGGCTCAACCTGTGACAGAAAACTTAGGTCCAGAATCTCGTTAATTGTACATCTGCGAGTTCTGACACCGTCCCGAGGATCTCCTATGATCTGATCTCTTGGGTGATCCCTCACGTGTCTGAGCTCTAAGAGTCTGGCATCTGGAGCTCCAACAGCTTCTCGGGCTCCTCCCTCTTCTGGGAGAATTTCTCCATCCTGACCGTCATCTTCTCTAGGTGGCGTTGAGGTGGAGACCTTGACGTACTTGGGAGTTTTATCTATAACAGTCTGATCTAGACTTAGCTGTTCAAGCCTTGCACCTGCATCTTCAAGAATGCCACTGGAAGAATTGCTATGAAGCAAGCTTCCTTCATCAAATACAACATTAATGGACTCCTCTACCACTAGGGTTTTCGTATTGAAAACCCTATATGCCCGACTATGACTACTATAGCCCATGAAGATGCCTTCAAAGCATTTTTCTCCAAATTTAGTACGTGGGTACTTCCCATTATTGAGTACATAGCATCTGCAGCCAAAAATCCTTAGATAGGACATGGTCAGTTTCCTGCCTTTCAATAGCTCATAAGGCATCTTACGATGATTCTTGTTGATCAAGGCTCGGTTTTGCACGTGACAGGCTATATTGATTGCCTCTGCCAAGAAGTACTCTGGGAGAGAAGCGTCATTCAACATTGTCGTAAATGCCTCAGTGAGCGTTCTATTCCTCCTCTCCGCAACTCTGTTTTGCTGAGGAGTACGCGGGGAGGAAAACTCATGAAAGATACCATGTCCTTCACAGAATTCTGTCATAGCTCCAGACAAGAATTCTGTTCCATGGTCACTTCTGATTTTGACCACGGAGCAGTTAAGTTCGTTCTGAATCTGCTTGATAAAATTAGTGAAGATGTCAAGCGTATCTGACTTTCATTTCAAGAAGAACACCTACGTAAACCGAGAGTGATCATCAACAATCACTAGTGTATAGGATTTGCCTCCTAAGCAATGAACTTGCACTGGACCGAACAAGTCCATGTATAGAAGATAAAGACATCTGGAAGAGTCTTTGTCAGCAATGCCCTTAAAGGTAGCCCGAGTCTGTTTGCCCTTCTGACATGGAGGACAAGGGCTATCTTTGATGCACTTAATAGTAGGGGCATCACTTACTAAATTCTTAGAAAACAACATACTAATAGTTTTGAAATTAATATGTGCCAATCTCTTGTGCCCTTGTTCACAGAGAGATGCACTGTATTTTGCTACTAGGCAAACATGGGGTAGAAGAGTCTAAGCTAAGAAAATCTAAGCAAAAAATATTTTTGCTCCTAATGCCAGTTAATACCGTCTCCGAAGAGGCACACGATATTATCAAGTACTTTTCCTTGCAGAACTTAACGTCGTATCCTTTATCATACAACTTGCTTACACTGATCAGGTTATGGTTTAACCCTTCAACATAGGCCACATCTGTGATAGAGAATACACTATTGGAAATCATACCATAACCCCTGGTGACTCCTCGATCTGATCCTCCAAAGATGACTTTGGGTCCATTTTCGACTGGGGAGTAATCACGCAACAGGCTTCTTGTTCCAGTCATCTGCCGGGAACATCCACTATCCAAGTACCAGATTGGCGTTTTGGTGGCCTTTGGACATACCTGCAAAACAGAATTAGTTTCCCTTAGGAACCCAATCGAACTTAGGTCCTAGATTCCTTGTTAGCACACTCCCACTCGGTTGGTAAACCCTACGAGTGGTCGGCCTCGCATTGCTAACAAAAGGAGTCTCATTGTATCTTGGATTAAACCAGCAATTTACAGCAAAGTGACCAACTTTGCCACAGCACCAACAGTCAAACCTATTGTACCGTTTCCTAGGCTCCTGCTTCACCCTTGGAACGGTGGGTCCAGCCGGGGCCTTGGATCTGGAGGTGGAGGCATCATGATGACAGCAGTCACACGACTTCTTCACTTCCTGTTCCTTCAGTATAACAGGCTTGGCCTTTGGTGCCTACTTCCTATTATGGCCGCTAGAGAAGTGGCCATAATTCTCCACTTGGATTTCCTCATAAGGTGCCTTGAAGACACTCTCACCGTAGTTGCGGGGGATGGTCCAACCATCATACCGTCTCTTGGGCTTTTCAACCGAGGGCCGGAAGAAGTGGCCATAGGTTGACTCAAAGTCCTGCTCATTGCATAGAAAGCCAGGCTTTTTGAATGAAACAGGACCGAGTGGGGCCTTTCCCTTTTCTGCAGCAGAGGCCTTCTTAGTAGCCTTATTTTTCCTCTGATTTTGTTTCTCCTGGATGATTTACCAGGCACAGCCACATGCCCTAAGCCATCCCCCTTAGCCTGAGCAGAGAATTCATCAACCTGAGGAAGAACGGTCTTGGGCATAGAGAAGCTTTTGACAATCTTCCTCTCTACCGCAAGCTGTTCTTCCAGCTTGTTGATTTCTTCCTGTTTTTGGTCAAGGAGCCTTAGAGAATCTGAGTTCTCAGAAGTCAGGTCCATGTGTTCCTATCGGAGAGAAATCAAGCTAGTGATCTCTTCTCTTAGGGACACACCCTCGGCCTTAAGGAATTTGACTTCCTTTTTCTGAGCGCTCAACCTCTTTCGGCACTCTTCGAAAGTATTGAGCAGAAGCTCATACTTTTCGAGTAGTTCAGCCTCACGGGCAGATGGACTGTCCTCGTGGTCATCTTCAGGAGACTCAGAGTCAGAGTCAGAGTAGAGAGGGGGGGGGGGGTGCGATCTTTTACCTTCCCAGTAAATGGGGGGGGGGGACAGTCTCCATCTGAGTTGGAGCGACCCATTAGCCCGAAGTAGGCTTCCTCATCATCACTGGAGTCTGAAGAGTCAGATTCACTCAGTGTCTTTAGATTTTTAGCAATGTAGCTCCTCTCCTTCTTCTTATCTCTATAGTACTTGTGCTCCTCTCCTTTCCCCTTATCTCTCTTGCTTTGGTGGCAGTCAGCAATGACGTGACCTGGCTTATTGCATCCAAAGTAGATAATGTAAGTAGAATGATATTTGTTCTGTTTAGACTCATACCTGTCAGAAGAGTAATTCTTCTTCTGATGTCTAGAGGAGGAGCCATCTTTTTTTCTCTGATTCCTCAACTTGAGGAACTTCTTGAACTCTCGAGTGATGAAGAAGAATTCTTCCTCAGATAGCTCTGAGCCGGATGAGCATGGCTCAGAGTCTTCTTCCTCAGCCTTTCTCCAAGAGCGGGATGAGGCTGCACCCTTGCCTTTCCTTGAGTGATTAGCTTTCACGGCCATAGTATTTTCTTTTGCTGCGGCCTTATCAGCTTCTTCTTCAGCTTTTCTGGTGTTCAGCTGAAGCTCGTAGGACATTAACTTTCCAAACAGAATCTGGGGATCAGTTTCTGCCAGCTTGCCAAACTCTCTGATGGCGCAGATCTTGGTGTCCCATTCCTTAGTAAGGGATCTAAAGAATTTGCCATTTAGTTCACAATCGGTGAACACTCTGCCATAACCCTTAAGGGCATTGACGATCTTTAGGAAGTTCTCGAATGTCACTCTGATTTCTTCCTTGGCACCTTTCCTGAAGGCCTCATACTTCTGGTTCAGAAGGGATCTTCGATCATCCCTTACTTCATCAGTGCCTTCCATCAGAATGATCAGGCAGTGCCATATGTCCTTGGCAGTCCTGCAGTTGCTGAAATTCTGCATCATGGAATCATCGACGGCGCTTACTAAAATGTTTTGAGCTTTCTTATCAAGTCCGACAAGCACCATCTCATCCTTATCCATTTCGAAGAGCTTCTTGGGCACTTTCTTGGTCGGATCAATGGTGGAGGCCTTAGTGGGGATATAAGGGCCCTCCTCCACTATCATGAAGAGTCGGGGATCGACTGCTTCCATGTAGAACCTGATCTTTTCCTTCCAGATGGGAAAATTCAGCTTGGTGCATACTGGAATCTTTCCTGAATACTTGAGTCCGTCCATTCCTGAGATCTTTTTTCTTCTTGACACTTGACACAGGATCTTACTCAAGGTGTTAACCTTATTGATGAGTAACCTCCCTCTGATACCACTTAAAAGTCTCTAGTGTCGACTAAATCCACCTAGGGGGGGGGGAATAGGTGTTGTGCAATCTTTTGCGAAATTAAATTTACCTGCACAAATTAACAAATAGAGCACAGAAAACACACAAAGAATTATAGTAGTTCCCCGATTTGGGTACGTCCACTTTCCCCCTTAAACCTATCTCCCACCAAGGGACGACTCGGTCACTTCTCCAAACGGATTGAAATCCAATCCTCACACTACGGAAGGAACCCTTCCAACAAAGGAGTCATAACTCCACCACCACGGGTTGCACCCAACCCTTACAACAAGGAATGAAAATTCCTTTACAACAAACCAAAAATCAATGTAAAAGAAAATACAAACAAAGCTTTTGGAGATTCCGATGTCCTTCTTCGTTCGTTGTAGCTTGCTTGAAAATTACAAAGAATCCACAACCGGATTTCTCTCTTGGAAAGGATCTTGTCAAGATCGGCGGCGGCACATAAATGCGGCGTCGATGCTTTGTAGATCCAAACTTCTTGACGAAGCAAGCTAGGTCTACAAACGATCTCAGTCGGATCAATCGTCTTAACCGATTCGGAATGGAGAACAAGTCTCGTTCTACGAATCGGAAGACAAGAGATCTCAAGAGAGATACGTGAGACGCTCTGCTTGCCTCGGTACTGTCGTCGGAAGATCAGAGAATCACTGAGATCAACGGAGGTGACGAACTTGCGAACGACTAAAGGCGATCGGCGGCTTCCGCGATGCGCTAGGTCACGTTCGGCCTCTTTCGTGTTTTCGTGAATGTCTGTCTTTAGAGGTTCAAAATATGCGTATATATATACAAGGAGCAAACCCTAATGAACATTGTGGGGCCCACAAGGAGAAATCTTAGCCCCGACCGAAACAGCGCATGGCAAGTTGGTTCGGTCCAGCGAACGAGGAAATTTTCCTAAGGCAAAATCGGCGGGAATCATTGGTGATTCCCGTCGATGTCGGCGGGAATCACTCACGATTCCCGTCGATTCTGCCTTGGCAGAATCCCTGTCTAGAAAACTGTCAGCCGGAAGAAGTCGGCGGGAGAGGCTAACTGATTCTCGACAAATCGGCGGGAATCACTAACGATTCCCATCGAAGTCGGCGGGAATCACTAGCGATTCCCGTCGAAGTCGGCGGGAATCACTTAGCGATTCCCGTCGATTTTGACTTAGAAGAGTTTTCTCTCTTCCTTCTTTTGATGACTTGGTCTTTGACCCATCTTTGCTCCTTCTTCTGCCTTGATCAACCTTGACCCTGTACTTGAAAATAAGTACACTCCAATAGAGAGAGCACACATGAATCAACACACTGATCTACGCAACGAGGGATTACGTTGCGCAGACCTGTGTATATTGACCAACTGCACCCTGACATTGGCATGTACTTAGCATGGAATAGCTGCAAGCACAACTTGATAGAATTGTCAAATACATTTTCAATTCAACTTAGCTTGTTCAGGGGCTTCTTCAAATCAGGTCAATTGTGGATGCAATACCCAACAGTCTTCCTGAGGTCGACGATCGTCGAAGGGAGTCACGCCCTAGGTCACGGGCGTGACAGTTCGGTCATGGGCGTGACAACCCGTGACTCGAAATCTTTGCCGATGGACTTCAATTCTTGGGTTTCATAGGGTTCTGTCATGGCAGAACGACTCCTAGGGGTCTATTCGGAAATGGGATGTTACAAGTGGGACTCCATATCACTCTGGGGGGGGGGGGGGTGGGGCAGTCCCTCACCTGCAGGTTCATCATCGTGGACGCCCCCAGCAGCTACAACGACATCTTCGGGCGACCCCTCATCAGCGCCTTCCGCTGCGTCCCCTCATCCTTCTGTTGGTTCTGGCATTCCTTCACTTGACCCATGGCACTCTTCTACTTATTTAAGAAATTAAGTAGCGCCATTTCCAACAGTCCGGGATTTTGGAACAGTTGGGTATGCGCTTGATCCTACATTTGGTATCAGAGGAGGTAATAGGTTCAAGACGGGGGGGGGGGGGGGGCGCTATTAAATCCAGATTTTTCCCTTCTTCCTATGTGGGTCTGGCGGGTCAGGCAAACCGTGGACATGTGGTAACCCCACCTATGAGCCATGTGGGCCATGTGGTAATAACACCTCTGAGCCGACGGGTTGTGGTGGATGCCGGGGGGCGGGGGGATTGTTGGGTCCGACGTTCTTTCACTTGACCTGTGGCACTCTGCTACGTATTTAAGAAATTAAGTAGTTCCCTTTCCAACAGTCCGGGAATTTTGAATAGTTGGGTATGCACCTGATCCTACACCTTCAACCAATGCCTGAAGTTCAACGTCGAGGGGATCCAGGTCCGGGTCCGGGGAGACCCCTAGGTGGCAAGGGAGTGTTACGTCACGGCCGTGAATTCCAACTCTTGGCAGGGGAGAGCTGAGGAGATGGAGCGGAGGATGGAGGAGGCGGAGTAGGAGGTAGTGGAGATGGAGGTGGAGGAGAACCGCACCCGGGTGAAGGTGACAGAGGAAGTCCAGGAGCCGGTCGAGGCAATGGCCGTGGAGGAGGCTGATGAGGAAGTTACTGCCCCGGGAGGGGAGGACGTTGGAGAATGGGGGGAGCCGTCCAGGCTGGAGGCTGTGGAGGAGGTGGTGGATATGGAGGATCTCACCCTCAGAGGCAGGGTGGAGAAGGTTCGCATCAGCGGAGGGCTGACCCTGAAGGACCACGGCAGGATGCTAGAGTGCATCCAAAAGAACGTGGACGTCTTTGCCTAGAGCGTCGCAGAGATTCCAAGGATCGATGCGGACGTCTTCTGCCACAGCCTCAACCTAGACCCAGAGGCTCGCCCCATCCAACAGAAGAAGAGGTCTCTCGTGGACAAGCTGGCCGAGCCTATCAGGGAGGAGGTGGCCAAGCTCCTCAAGGCCGGCTTTGTATCCGAAATACAATATCCCGGCTTTGTATCCGAAATACAATATCCCGGCTGGGTCTCCAATGTAGTAATATTTAAAAAAGGGGACGGCTGGTGGCGTATGTGTGTCGATTTTTTTTTACTTAATAAATCATGCCCTAAGGACTGTTATCCTTTGCCTCGGATCTACGCGCTGGTTTACTCAGTCATTGGTTTTCCTTTAATGAGTTTTCTAGATGCATTTTCTGGTTACCACTAGATCAGGATGTACCCCCCGGACATCAAAGATGTCTCCTTCATCACGGGGGATGGGTGTTACTGCTACAAAATGATGCCCTTTGGGCTGAAAAATGCAGGGGCGACGTACTAAAAGATGATGGATAAGGTCTTCCGAGAGCATAAGGGGAGAAACCTGGAGGTTTATGAAGATGACCTCATGGTCAAGAGCCGAGACGTGGAATCTCACCTCCGGGACCTAGAGGAAACCTTCACCACCCTCCGCAAGTACAAGATGAGGCTGAACCCCTTGAAGTGTAACTTCGGGGCCAGCAGGGGAAAGTTCCTAGGTCACCTTCTCACCCCCGCGGGGGTAGAGTCGAATCCTGACAAAGTCCAAGCGATCGTGGAGCTTGGATCGCCTCGGAATGCTAAAGAGGTGCAACAGTTGACAGGGAAGCTGGTAGGGTTGAGCAGGTTCCTTTCCCGTGCTGGGGAGAAGTGCTCTCCCTTATTCAAAGCATTAAGAAAAGGCAAGAAGTTCGAATGGACCAAGGAGTGTGAGGAGGCATTTCAGGCCTTGATGAGGCAACTGACTCAGGCCCCCCGTGTCCTAAGGGCCAAAGGAGGGGGAGGACCTGCATTTGTATCTCAAGGGCAGAGCAGAAGCCTTGAGCTCTGTCCTGGTCTGGGAAGAGGGGAAGAAACAGTTGCCTATCTATTATGTGAGCCGGGTCTTGAGAAAGGCAGAGCTTCGAAACCCCATCTTGGAAAAGCTAGCCTTCGCCCTAATCATCTCGGCTCGGAGGCTCCGACCATACTTCCAAGAACACTCGATCCGAGTGGTGACTGACCACCCCCTCCACAACATCTTTGAGGGGGTGGAGCATTCAGGCAGGTTGTATAAGTGGTCGGTGGAACTGAGTGAGTTCGACATCTCCCTTGTCCCCCGCCTCTCGATCAAGGCCCAAGCAATGGCCGACTTTCTGGCTGACTATGTGGTCGAGGTGGCGGAGGCAAAACTCAATCACCCTGTTCGCTGGAAGGTGATGGTAGATGACGCTTTAGGAAGGCATTCCCTGGGGGTGGGGGTGATCCTAGTCAGCCCTTAGGGGACGAGAATCGAACAAACAGTAGTTGTGCACTTTCCCATTACTAACACTCAAGCCGAGTATGAGGCGGTGATTACAGGGCTTCGCCTTGCCAGAGAGCTAGGGGTACATGGTGTGGAGGTTCTCACTGACTCCATGGTGGTGGCTTCCCAGATCAGCGGGGAGTTCGAGGTAAGGGAGCAAACCCTCTAGTTATACTTAGCAAAAGTAAATGGGGTAATCAACATGTTCCATACCTTCTCCATCCGGCACGTGCTCAGGGAAGAGAACGAGCAGGTGGACCAACTGGAAAAGCATGGTCCCCGGGTGGGGGGGTACCATCACCGACCTATTCCGCCCTTCCATTGAAGAGGGAGAGCTAATGGAGGTGGATCAACACCCCTCGTGGATGGACCCATTCACGACCTTCCTTTCCATAGGGGAGTATCTAGAAGGGATGGATAAAAAGAAAATCAAGTACAAGTCATTGTACTATCTCATCCGCGATGGGCAGCTGTACCGAAAGACCCTCTCAGGGATGTTGGCACGTTGCGTGGCCGAGTGAGAGGTCTAAAGGATCTTGGAGGAGGTCCACTCCAAGGAGTGTGGGAGTCACTCCTGGAGTCAGACCTTGGAAGGAAGGGTTGTCAGGCAGGGGTACTTCTGGACTACCCTGGGGCACGACACGACGGAATTTACGAAGAAGTGCCACAAGTGCCAATTGTTTGCCCCCTCCAGCTGCAACCAGCTCAGCACCTCAGGAGCATCACGGCCCCCTAACACTTCACCATTTGGGGAATGGACTTGGTAGGGCCTTTTCCCCAGGCCAGCGGGCAGAGGAGATTCTTACTTGTCATGAAAGACTATTTTTCTAAGTGGTTGGAGGTGAAGGTGTTGGCTAAGATGACCTCCTAGGTTATCAGGAATTTTGTTTGGGGGGAGATCATCTGCCGACACGGGTTGTCGCAAGCCATTGTCATGGACAACGGACCTCAGTTTGCCAACCCCGATTTCATAAACTTCTGCGGGCAGCTCGGCATCAATCTCAGATTTGCCTTGGTCCATCACCCTAGGAGCAACGAGCAGGTGGAGGCAACAAACGAAATCATAGTGAACCTCATGAAGAAAAAAATTGAAAACTTGAAGGGTAGCTGGGTGGAGCAGCTTCCGTCGGTTCTTTGGGCCCTCAGAACTTTCCCTAACACGGCCACAGGGGAGACCCCCTTCAAGCTCTCTAATGAGTATGAGGCAGTACTCCCAGTAGAGTTCGAAGTCCAGACGCCTTGGGTGGTTGAGGCATAGGCAGGCATGGAAGAACTGCTAGCTGAAAACGAAGAAGATCTACGGCTCTCCCTTGACATGGTGTAGGAGCTATGTGACCTCTCTGCCATCTGGCAAGAAGAAGTGAAAAGAAGAATGACCAAGTACTTTGACAAGCACGTCAGGGTCAAACAGTCTGTGGAAGGGGATTTGGTCCTAAAAAAGGTGGATGCGGTAGGAAGATCAGCCGTCGTGGGGAAACTCAACCCCAGCTGGGAGGGTCCTTACATTGTACAAGAAACATTGAAATAAGGAGGGTACCGTCTCCGAAATGTGGAGGGAGAGACCCTAAATCTCACCTGGAATGGTGATGACTTGAAATGTTTTTACCCTTGAACCATATAAGTAATAGTCTTTTTATAATAAAGCTTCTTGTCGCACCAATACTCCTGTCGTGATTCTTGTGAGTGGGTAAAGTGTTCATTTGCCGGAACCCGAGCAGATCCTGCTGCTAGGCTCTCACCTAGCTGTCAGGGCTGGATGTCACTCGAGAGAGTCTACCCGGACCCCGAGCAGATCCCGCTGCCAAGCTCTCACCTAGCTTGCAGGGCTGGATGTCACTCGAGAGAGTCTACCCGGACCTCGAGCAGATCCTGCTGCCAGGCTCTCACCTAGCTTGCAGGGCTGGATGTCACTCGAGAGAGTCTACCCGGACCCTGAGCAGATCCCGCTGCCAGGCTCTCACCTAGCTGGCAGGTCTGGATGTCACTCGAGAGAGTTTACCCGGACCCCGAGCAGATCCTGCTTCCAGGCTCTCACCTAGCTGGCAGGGTTGGTTGTCACTCGAGAGAGTCTACCCGGACCCCGAGCAGATCCTATTGCCAGGCTCTCACCTAGCTGGCAGGGCTGGATGTCACTCGAGAGAGTCTACCCAGACCCCGAGCAGATCCCGCTGCCAGACTCTTACCTAGCTGACAGGGCTGGATGTCACTCGATGGAGTCTACCCATACCCCGAGCAGATCCCGCTGTCAGACTCTCACCTAGCTGCTAGGCCTGGATGTCACTCGGGAGAGTCCCACCCTCCTCGGATGCTACTTGAAAATATCGGCCTTTTCCCTAAGGATGGGGGAGAGGAAGTCCACAAGCGAGTCGGGGCTCGCAGGCTCAGCTCGATAGAGGGGTTGTGAGCCGAGTCCTCGGCATCTGGCAAAGGGGGCGAGTTAAGCAGTGCACTCCACCCCCTTCGGGTTTTACTTGTAAAATTTCCTGGTTTTTGTCTATGACACGAAAGGCCTGCACGAGCCGGGAGGTGGCGAGCCTAGGGCGGCGAACAGTCCACCTATGGATTGCAAAGAGTTGGCGGGCCCTCAAGGTCTACTCACGGACGCGAATCCTAACACATGCATTCTAGCAGCGAGTTCTACCCTAGCGGGAGGGGTCCTAGGGGAAAGGCTCGCAGGTGAGTACAACAGGATAATTAAAAAAAGTGTTAGAAAAATTCAGAACCTATGTTAAACTTTGCATTCATTAAGCGTAATGATATTATAATGTGGAACTCGTCTCAGCGAGGCTACAAAAAGGAGGGGGAAAAGGATTACAGATGAAAAAGAAAAGGTAAAAAGAAGGGGGGGGGGAGTCAGCTCTCACCTGTCCCCCAGACTGGCGGTCCTCGCCCTCCCCTCTAAAAAGCGAGCCGAAGCTGTCTTCCTTCTCGATGGGCAGAGTGGGCGGGAACAGGCTTGACATGAGGACCCGGGCCGTGATCTCCTCGCAGCCCTCCACCAACTCCCCCGTATCCTTCATAATTTGCAGAGTGCATTCGGTAGACTCGATCGAGTTGACCCGCAGCCGCTCCGCGACCTCAGCCTCATCGAAAATCCTCGGCCACTGATAAGGAAAGGGGTGTTCACGGTTTCCCAGGGAGAGGAAGGCGTCGGCCTGATAGATGATCTCGCTGTTGAGACCTTTGATATGATCCTTCAGCCTCTCATTATCCGACTCCAGTCGGGCGACGCGAGCCTCCTGCTCGATGGCACGAGCCTCCTGCTCGGTGGCGCGAGCACGCAGTTGGGTGTTCTCCTCCTCCAACCCGATGGCGTGAGTACGCAGCACGCCCGCGACCTCGGCATCCTACGAAGCAAAAAGGTCAGCAATCTCCATTAAGAAATCCTGAGTAAAAAGAGAGAGGGGGCACCGGTACTTACCAACCCGCCGACAGACTTAGCGAGTAAGTCCTCAGCAATGCCGAGCCTCCTCGCCAGATTGGCCTATTTGTGCTTGGCCAGGTCGCGCTCCTGCTCGACTTTTAGCAGGAGGTGACTGAGGTTGAAGCCGTGGCGGATCACCATGTGGTGCAGCTCCAGGGCCCGCATTTTGTCTTGCATGCTCTCGTGGCTGAGATGGCGTAGTGTCATGCCCCTGTTGGCCTCGGCGTCCTCGCGCCCATAGAGGCCGAAGCCAAGCACATAGGCATGGCTAAAGAAAGGTTGGCGATCTGACCAGGAGGGGTGGAGGGTGGAGAGGGAGACCCTGTGGGTCTGCTCATCCAACCGAACCATCGGCTCATCGACCGTGTCCTTCACCTTTCCCCCAAAGCCGAAGAGGGGGTGGCTCTTCGGTGGGCCTAGCTCACGGGCCACCACCCCCTCTGTAGCAGGAGGAGAGGAGGTCTTGCCACCTCCCTCCCCTTTCTTTAACACCTCCTTCAGCGGGCTCTCGGGCGATCCGTCGGGAGAGGGCTCAGGCGAGCTCATATATTTTGCCTTTTGTTGTCTCGACCTGGGGGCCATCACCGCTTGTTTCATCTTCTTTGGCAGCGGTGGGCGGCGAGGCGAGCTGGACCCCGCGGGAGCAGGTCGCTTCTTGCCAAACGAGTGCTTGGAGGACGCCAACTCGTCTCGGCAGGTGGCATCGGCTGACTTCTCGCGTGCGAGTGGGTAGGTGGAAGGTCCCGAGACCGCAAAGGGTGGGTTCTCGGGGACCAGTCTCTCTCCTGCATGAAAAACTGTAAGAAAATTCTATTGAACCCCGCGAGCTAGGCAGAAGGAAAAAGTAGAGGCATACCTTCGCCGGGGAGGACAGGGGGAAGCGAGTTGAGGTCCCTTCGGAGTAAGGTGACCTCGAAGTTTTTGTGGAGAAAGAATTTGTGGAGCTCGACATCATTGCCGGACACGGAAGGGGGCCGATACACCTCCTCGCCCTTCTGCTGCGACGAGTAGGGGACGTTGCCGAGATCGCCCTTGATGAAGACGATCTTGGTCATCCAATTATGGTGCTTATTCGCGATCTTGCAAACTTTGATGGACGAGCCCCCGAAGTAGGCGACCATCGGGGGTCGCCTTATAGGTGAAGAGTTTCCTGAAGACATACAGGTTGAAATCGATCCGCTCCCTTTTGAGAAAACACGCGAATGAGACCATCATGACGATGACATTCGTGTTCAGCTGCGCGGGGATCGCGACATAGTACTTGAGGACTTGGCGGATTTCCGGCCAGAGGGGTAAACATAACCCCACTTGGAAGTGCGAGATGGGGAAGGCGAGTTCGTCCTCGTAGAAGGTGTTGATTGATTCATTCTCCTTGGGTCGGCGTGCCTCAAAGCTAGATGGCAAGTAGTCATTCACAAATTCCGTGAGATCCCCTTCGATCGTGTTCCCCTCGAAGAAGCAGTAATCAGCGAAGTGTCAGGCACACTTGGAACGACCGTCAGAATCTGGGTTTGTCTTGCCCATGCTCGCGAGGTGATTAATGCGCGAGTACAGGTAGGTGAAGAAGCGAGAAGGGGGGTACGAAAGCAGTAAAGACAGTGGACCGGGGTTTGTGAGGGGCCTATTTATAAAAAAGGAAATCCGAGGCTGAGCCGACCGACCAGTCCGGCTCACCCGTCCTAGCTCGCCAACTCCAGCTCGCCGACTTTTGAGGCCTGTTCTATTCTGTGCTGAGCTGAGCCTAGAAAGGGCACTATTTTATCCAAATGACAAATATTGAAATCTGAAAAAATATTCTAAGTTATTACAGATAAGGGTGTGGATATTGTTCAAATAAATCAAATACAGGAGGGTGCCATCTCACATGCGCGCGAGCTGAGGGGGGGGGGGGAAGAGGTGCGAGTGCCGACAGGCTTAGTAGGAGAGCCATTTCTACCTACCCGGCCTCGCGTCCCTTTCCCCGTAGGTCGGCGCGATTCGTGGAGCCCGCGTATCAACTCCAGGTTCTTCTGGGCGTCCCTGAGATTCTCGTCGATCTCATCTATAAGTGGAGTGGGAGGCGCCGCCTCGCCGCTGGACCACCCTCCACCTCCCTTGCCGGCCGACACCTCACCTTGTCCGCGAGTTGCGCGTAGTCTTGCTGTAGCCTCTCATTGTCCTCATGGACCTTGCGTAGCCCGCGCACCAACTTCTTGAAGATCTGGACCCTCGCCTTGTCAGCTCGTCATTCTCCACCAAGGGGCCCAGGTAGGCCTCTATCGAGTTAGGGGAAGGGATGGGCGAGTAGCGAGCTGACTCCGAAGAACCGCCGACGTCAGGCTGGCTGGGGGTATCTGCAGAGGCAACTGATCAACTTTACATGAAGGGCAGGTACTACCATGGAATTGGTGAAAGATGGATTAATAAAAGCAGAAATCTACCTTGCGAGCTCGACTCCCCCTGGGTGGTGCGAAGCGGGATCAGCCCCAGGTTCTTGCCACGACCCGGGCGATGAGTTCGTGGGGAAAGAAGGTTGAAGCTTGGAACCAGGATTGTTCTGACGTTTCCCCCTCAAGCCTAGGGATGGGAGAAGGTTGACGATAAGGGCTGCGAGCCGGCGACTTCATCTTCTGCGAGTCTAGCCCCAAGGTCCCGAAGGGGGGCAATTTTTCCCGCAGGTGGGTGTACGGAGTTTGAGGCCGTGAGTTTCCATGAAGAGTATCTACTCGGAGCAGGGTGGACTCGCCGTCATTCCGTTGGATGTCCAGGTTGGTGCAGAGGTCGACGATTTCTTTCCCTTTTTAATCAAGGGGGAGCAGAGTAGAGGAGCCGACCCCATGCTCCAGGGTGGATTTCAAGTCATGGAAGATAGGCTCGGGAGCTTGGGGAGGCGGTCTCGCCCTCTTGACGGAGTTGGGCCTTGTCGGACCGCTCTGAGGGATAGGAGGAACTGCGGTCAAGTTGGCGATGCGAGTAGAGGAAATCTCGCGAGCTCTGGCAAGTCTCTCTTGGATCTACTTGGGGATAGGCATCTCAACAAGTTTAGAACAAAGGGAATGACAAAGGTCACCCAGGTACGCATGCACATATATATAGCCGCTGGTGGACCCCACCAAAAGATTCCCCCCGGCTCCTTCCTTACTCGTCAAATCCTGCGGGGTTGGATGTTTCTTTCTGAGCTTGTGCCAATCTCGTAAAGAGCGGGGATTGTGTACAACCCCGTATTCGGTGAGTAAGGCTAGCGAAAGGCTGGCTGGCCTAGTCATGCAGTAAGTCCCAGGCGAGCTGGCCAGGAGGGAGCTCGGCAGTCCTCGGCTCACCCAAGCGGGGTGGAAACGATGGGGGACGAGCATAGTAGGCTAGCTTTCACTCATCCCAGGGAGCTCGGCAAGAGGCAGACGAGCAGGGCCAGCCGGGCCCGCGCTCGCCAAGGTTTGGGGAGGCGGCGAGTGCCAGCTCCATCGAGCACTCGCTGCCCCAGGCGAGTAGGAGTCTCGGGGAATACTCGCCTAGTCTGCTGTGAAACATTTTTACCATTTTGCCCCCATTGGCCTGCCCATAGTCAGTTAGAACAACGGATTTGCGCTGTTGGCATACCCAGTTGGGCTGCACATAGCTGTTTGAAACAGCGGAGGTTGGCTATTTGCAGGCCATTTTCAGAATTCTATAAATAGGACCTAAGGGGTACCTCAGAATGCATGCTCACTTGTCTCCTAGTCTTCTAGCGCTTTCTGAGGTACCTTAGCCCGACATTTGGCTAAGGAGGGGAAGCACTCTGAGATCTTTCGGGTGTGTGGTGGGTCCTCCACGCCGAGCTCTTGGGCCAGTCCTTCTTCCTTTGTCATTTTTGCTTGCAGGAGAGAAGTAGGTGCGCGATTACCCCTTCCCCAAGGGTGAACTCCACAAGAGACCGAGTTCTCGGTTTCAACAGTTAGTGTCATAGATGACTAAACCTTCTAGAACTTGGTTCACTGCCAGACCTCCAAGGAGATGTGTGACACTTTGGTGGTCTACATGGAGGGCACAGAGGAGGTCAGATATGATAGAAAGTCCTTACTAAACCAAGAGTATGAGACTTTCAGGCAGTCCAAGAATGAGAGCATAGCTGGATTCTATGAAAGATTTTTCAGAATTGTGAATGAGCTGAGGACCTATGGGAGGGTCTTCATCCATTATGAGCTGAATGATAAGTTTCTCAGGTCTCTAATTAGAGACTGGGATACAAGGATCTGTGCCATCAGAGAGGTGACAAAGTTGGCTAATACTCCACCTCACACTCTCTTTGGGAAGCTACTCTCTTATGAGATGCAGTTATCTGCAAGGAAGGAGGAGGAGACCATCAGAAAATCCTAGGACAAGGAAAAGTCTTTGCATTTAGAGCTGACAACACTAAAAGGAGCAAGGAGAGGATTGCCTCTCCTCCAAGGAGACCTGCTGATTCAGACAGCACATGGCCAAGCACATCAGGCCGCAACAACTCTGATGAAGAATTTGCTGCCTTCTCTAGGCAGTTCCAGAAGTTGATGAAGAGAAAGCAGTGGAGGAGCAGACCTTCCTCCTCTCATCACAGAAAGAACCACTCCAAGGGAGACATGCATGACTCAAAACCTAGTAAACATGTTTCCTCTAAATTTGTCTGCTATTATTATAGCAAGACAGAGCATGTGATAGCTAACTGTCCAGTCAAAAGAAGACAGGCTGGTGAGAAAAAGGTCCACCATCATAAGGGAAAGAAGGAAAAGTCCTTTATGGAAAAGAAGGAGAAGAGCTGGAGTTAGTCTGACTAAGCAACTTCTGATTCTGAAGAAGAAGAAGCCTACATAGGGCTATTTGCTACTGAAGGAGCTAAAGACTATCCTGCTGCCAGGATAGGGATCATGGCCCCTCTGTCACATTCAGAGAAAGAATTAGAGGAGGATGAAGATGAAGAAGATGCCAACAACTATTATGGGCTGATGGTTTGGTCTGATGAAGAAACTAGCCAGGTCAGCCTGGTCCAGAAAAGGTATTCTCTCTATCC
This sequence comes from Platanthera zijinensis, assembly GCA_039513925.1. Lineage (NCBI taxonomy): Eukaryota > Viridiplantae > Streptophyta > Magnoliopsida > Asparagales > Orchidaceae > Platanthera > Platanthera zijinensis. The sequence continues at coordinate 114,403,904 of CM077089.1, read as the reverse complement.
AGCTCATCTTCTGACTCTGATTATGAGACTAGTACAAATTCTGAGGCATCATCATCCAGTGATGAAGATGGGTTAGAATATAAAGAAGATGTCAATCAATTGATTGAAAAGTATGGTGCTCTTCTGGATGCTTTCAGAAGAAGTAAGAAGTTGGCCAATAAACAAGTTGAGGAGATTATCTCCCTTCAGCTAGCTGCTTCCCAGCAGGCTGAGACAGTAACCCTGCTGATCAGAAGGCTAGGGAAATCAACCAACTGAAAAACATCTCTTTCATTCATATTGGCACCATTAGATTCAAGAATAGTCTCATTAGGGATCTTGAAGAGAAACTCTAGAGGGAGAAGAGAATTGTGGCCAGTTACTCTAAGACAAGTACCGTGTTACCCCTGATAGACTCCTTTGAAAGTGAGGGATAGATCTGTCTACTTTAGTGGGGGGGGGGGTGAATAAAGTATTTAAAAATTTGATTAATTGTTACAGCGGATTAAAATAAGTGATAAGTATATGTATAAAGAGAAATGAAAATAAAGACAATCACAGCACACAAAAATAAACAATAGAGCAATCCAGATGACACAAAGAATTTATAGTGGTTCCCCTAAACTTGGGTACATCCACTCTTCTACCAACCCTGGTAGGAATCCACTATAAGTTTTTTATCAGGTGCCCTACCACCATAGGTTTTTGCTCAGGTGCCATGTCACCACAAGATCTATTTCAAGGGAGATCTCACAACCTTTTGAGCTTTTGACCAGGTGCCCAAAAACCAAATTATGTCTTTTGATCAGGAGACTTGACAACCAAAAGGAATAACTTTTGAAGGGAGTTAAGAAACCCTTTTAAAATGGTGAAAGAAAATAAAGATGATGTCTTCTCTGTCAAAAATTAGAGAGAAGACTAGTGGACGTTGTTGTTGTCAAAGCTCCCCCTGAGGTGAAGAAGAATTCAGGAGAATGAGAGCTTTTCTCAGGGTGTAGGCCTTCAGATTGAAAATTGATCTTCAGGAAACTTTTAGACTGGTGAAGATTATTTGTCTCTTGAAAAGTCCTGAAGCAAAACTGAAGAAGACTGAAAATCTAAGAGAGCTGTATTATTCTTTTAGTTTTGTGTATGCATAATTCAATAACTTCTGTAAATTCTGTTTGTGCTCTCTTTGTATCTAATCTTCTAAAAGAAAGTCTTTTATATTCCTTGAAGAAAATCGGCTTTTGAATTTTGAATCTAATCCTTGATTGACTGAAAAAAATCTGGAAGACTGAAAGGCTAGAATTGTAAGATCCTCCCCCTTACCAAGGGAGCCCTGATCTTATGCCCAGAACCGCCGCCTTACGGTGACACTAACTCACGGGTTAGTCGACACCGCAAGACGCCGATCCTGCCGGCTAGTACGATCATAACCTGTTCGGCCAATATGAGAAACATAAGTAAAGTATATAGTAAGCAAAACTACATAAGTCCACAGCCACAGAGTACATATCATATAAAAGAATGATGAGTACATAAATATAGTCCACAATGAGTACAACAAAAGAGTGAAATAAGGGCTTACGCCCAGTACATCATATCAAATCACTCTCTCTCGCAAATCTAAAACAGCGGAATCTATCATCTCAAATCATCGCACCTGAACATGTGCTCCAGTAGTAGTAGTCGGCATCTGCTCCTCAAGTCCTGCCTCCTCGTCGTGCTGGTCCATCTCCTCGAGCTCCTAAAAATAGTATGGTCACCGACCATTAGTCAAAAAGACTAAGTCATTTCCTCCACACCTCGCCCCGTCGCTCTTAGGCACCGAGCGGGAGGAAGAAGCGGAGGACAACAAGGGGTAGCAAAGGTGGAAGCAGGTGACAAGAGTATACTAGCAGTTGTAATAAGTATAGTTATCCTACTCTAGCAGTTCTAAGTAAGTAGTACAAGTAAGTAAAACAGTACTGTAAAAGAAAGAACTGAAAGTAAGAGCAGGAAAGTAAGTACTGAAAAGTAAACTATCTACCATCACAGACGTACCTTAACTTATAAAAATGCCCATACAAATTTATAAGTTAAGGTTTCCAGGAATTGTAACTTATCATATAAAAGAGCCCATACTAATTTATATGATAAGGATCTATGATTGCGTATGCCCTAATATGTATGAATGATTATGATGCAATTTATGTAGCAGGCAAGTGCAACTCACACACAACGACTCCGTGATCACAGACCTTTAGTTCCCACTTTTTGAGAGCTTGCATCACTCTCGGGTACTACCGTTGTGGCTACGGCAACAGTGGAGCGGGCTCTCCACTTCTAGTTGGGTATAAGCACTACTAGACCTAGACCCCTCTCATACGCCTCTGTACACGTCCCGGGTGCACTCTAGAGTCTTGCGTACGTATTTTGCTGACTACCTGTCAGTCTTGTAGGTCGAGTGTACGTCTTCGGGGATTCCGCAGTATTATATATATAGCATACTGGCCCCTCCACCCGTACCCCTCGCCCGAGTCATCGTACTGCCATCGGTGCATCGACTGGCCAGTCCCGCGTGACTCGCCACTAATTTTATGCACATGCAAGGTATTAATCTGAGCTTCCTGCTCGTACTGATATTGCTAACACATTCCCTCCAATCCAATTTGGGTGAGCAAGTGCTTGTATCCCTCCAACCATATGAAACAGGTGAGCAAGCCACTCGTATCCCTCCAACCCGGTTAGGATGAGCTCATTACTTGTATCCCTCCAACCTTATGAAACAGGTGAGCAAGTGCTTGTATCCCTCCAACCTTATGAAACAGGTGATCAAGCCACTCGCATCCCTCCAACCCGGTACGGGTGAGCATATAGACATACCAATACCTTTCAAACCAACACGGGCGAGCAAGTAGTCAACAGACTCCAAGTCTCTCCAACCCGGCACCGTGATAAGAACAAGTACAGTTTTACCTAGCCTATTAGGCTACTCTTGTCTACCGGTTATTATACTTAGTGATTTAGGGGTTAATCCCAGGATTGCCCAAGGTATGCCCATTGAAGGGGTCTCGAAGGCACTAGGAACCAAGATGGGATGACAAGCCCAAAGTTCCCTTTCGCAAGGATAATTACTTTTAGTTGTTGTCTACCCAAGATCCACCATCTACTCTCATTGTTACTTTAGGACTAACCTAATGACTTAAGTTATCATTATCGGAAGGGCGACGGTCTTCCGCCGGCCTCCGCTCTATTGGTTACCCAAAGACTTGCACTTTTACTCTCGTCACTAATATGACACTAACCACCAGGGTTATATTTCCAATCATATTCCCTAACTCAACTTCAATCGTCGATCTATCCCCCGGTGGTCCTAAGGTATAATCTACTTTTACTATGCGCAGCCCATGACCTAATACCACCCTGAAATCGAACTTCTAAATCCTTGGGCCAACAGACCCCAAATATTTATCCTAGGGTGGTGTGAGCTAATTAAATGAATGTATTGATTTCCATAATTTTCCTAGGTCATTAAGGCCTTTAATTAAATCCTTTAAATCATTCCCTAGGTCATTTTACACATGAAGTGGTATCAATTAAAATCTACTGACCTAAGGGAATTTTCCTGAGTTTCAAATGAGTAAAATATTACTGTCTACAAGGTCTCATAATTTCCATTTTTATATTTCTATTTATCCCATAATTAATATAGATTCTACATATTTATCATTTTCCAAATGAAGTATAAGAAATATATTGACCAAAATTCCAGGAAAATTACTGAGAATATATATCACTACTTTATGACTAATGGAAAAGTTTCATCAAATTCTACACTGTAGTGACCTACCAAATTCCATTCTTAATTAATTACCAAAATGCCATTATGCTAACTCATTAATTGAAAGTGCATTCAAAAATTCTGAAATTATTCCACAAGGCTACTATCACAATTATACAACTATAGAAATATTTCTACAATTTTCCAACATGAAATTCCACCAAATCATAATTAAATACAAAAAGGGTAAAATAGTAATTTCAAGGTATTTGCTCCAATAGATCTCAAACAGAGATATAAAATTTTCCTAAGTCAAATAAAACATCATTATTTGACTTGACTGAATTTGGGAATTTCCTTTTTATCAAAATCTATTTTTCCAATTTATTTTCAAAAAGGACCTATGTTTTTAAAATTCCAAATAATGGGATTTTTGATCCCAAAAATCCCATAATTAATTCTAGGGGTGGTTTATGCCATAATTAATCACTGGAATAAATTCCATGATTTTTGCATGCCTCAACTAGGCTGAATACTTAGTATATCATTTTTGGCTAAATGCACCCCGTGCCTAAGTAGTTCAATCCTTGCATGTGGGTCTTTCCCAACATGACTTGTTCCAATTACAGAGAAATTTCTACCACTGGTCTATATGGTCCCTAAGGGCCGCCACCAAAATTTGGGGCCATTTGGAGTTAGCTAACTCCTAGAATCACCTAGTTAAGCCCTAGGGATATTTTGGTAATTTCCCCATATTTTATTTTCCAATCAAGCCCATTTTTGGGTAGGGCCTAAGTATGCCCTAATTATACCTCTGACCAAAATCTCAGGTCAAGGGGGCTTCTGGTTTGGCTTGGGCAGCCATTTGAAATTCTGCAAAATTGCTATTTGCAGCCCAAGCCAAATACTATTTCTCAAACATGCAAGTGAGATTCCTCAACATGCAGTGCATCAATTCAGTCCAAATTTTAACCATGTGTCTAATATACCCATGAGAGGGTGCCACCAAAATTTGGGGCCTATTGGAGTTGGAGAACTCCAAAAATCACATTTATTTACTTTTGGGTATTCTTGTAAAAACTATAGCAAAATGTTCCCCAAAAATTCTGATTTTTGGGGAGGGCCTAGATAAGCCTAATTTAGTAACCTAGCCCAAATTTCAGCCCATTTGGACCAAGGGTTTGGGCTGAGGAATTAATTTAATTTCTGCCCTAGTCTAGGACCAGTCCTAGGAGAATTGTCCTACAGGACACACCACTGGGTGAAAACCCATGATTATTGTGGCATTTGAAAGTTAAGACCTAGGGCTACAATTTCAATTCAGGTTATAACCTTAGGTGAAGTCTCTAAGTGCCTTAATTATCACATGCAAAATGACTGGAAAGGTGTGACAGTTATGCTACTATTCAAAATAATTTAATTCATCATATAAAATGATTTGCACGGATCTTAAAGCACAATTGGACGGCATCCTATCGTCTTCCCCAACAAACCGACGGCCTGGATTGGATCCTCCTGGGCCACTTTGCGGGGCTGTTTCCGGCCGGCTGAGGCGGCGCCATGGCCGGCCAAGTGTGCCTACACCTTCACGGTGGTGGTGGCCGGCTTTTGCCGGCGACTAAGCGGCGGTAGGTGGCGGCGCCGGCGATCCCGAGCGGGATGAATTTCTCGGAAAAATCAAGATTTTCTCTCATGGCATCGGGCTCAATTGAGCCCGATATCTCCCCTAATTGATCTAGGAAGCTAGTACGGGTAGAGGGGTGGCGAAACGGACCTTGATCGGAGGTTGGTGGCGAGTGTGGCGGCGGTTGCCATGGCCGAGCAAGCTCCGGCGATCTCCTTGCCAAAAACTCGATTCTCCACCGATTGCTATGCTCCAGGACTCGATTTCCACTCCTCTCGACCTTCTGAAGCTGATGGTGGGCTTGGATTTGGCCTGGAGTGGCTGTATATGGGGATGTGGCCGAGGTGAGTTCGGTTGGAGCATAGGAAGCTTCACCATGGTTGCCAAGTGGCTGTCATGCCTTGAAATCTTGCTGGAATTAAATGGGGTGGTCGGCCATCACCTCTTGGCTGAAGAAATGAAGGCCACATGGCCTCCTTTCATCACCACCCCCCTTTCTCTCTCCTCTTTTAGGTGTTTTCTCCAAAATGCCCCTTTGCATGTACTCTCTCTCCTCATTTTGGGGGTTAGGGGCTGTCCTTGTCCACTTGGCTGGTCATGGGTCAAGTTTGGTGGGCTTGGCCCATGGGAAATGGCTTGGGCTCACATTTTCACCTTTTGGTCAAATAGTTGACTTGTTGACTTGGGGAGTTGACTTGGGGAGTTGACTTGGGGAGTTGACTTGGGGAGTTGACTTGGTCAACATGGTGAGTGGGCTGACCCCACTTGTTGGTCATGAGCCCAATGGCACCACCCAACTTGGGTTGGGTCAAGGGGGTGCCCTACTTAGGCTAATTGAGCTTATGAATGTGGGTTTGACCACTTTAGGCTCAAAGTTGACTTGGGTCAACTAGGGTCAAAATGTTGACCTAGTGGCATGGCCTAGGTCCACTTAGATTGTATTTAGGGTTATGGCCATGTGGTGGGGTCATGGTGTGGCTAGGGTTCCTATTTAGGCTAGTTTGACCTAGTTTGACTTTGGTCCTAAGGTGGGCCCCACTTGGCTACACCCCACCACCTAGGGTCAAACCTAGCTAATACCCTAACACCCACCCCATGCCTAACCCAAATCTAAGTTAGGGGTCTAGAAGTAACATTGGGATGTTACAGAAGTAAAGTATATAGTAAGCAAGGTATATAGTCGACACCGCAAGGGAGCCCTGATCTTATGCCCAGAACTGCCGCCTTACGGTGACACTAACTCATGGGTTAGTCGACACCGCAAGACGCCGATCCTGCCGGCTAGTACGATCATAACCTGTTCGGCCAATATGAGAAACAGAAGCAAGGTATATAGTAAACAAAACTACATAAGTCCACAGCCACAGAGTACATATCATATAAAAGAAATGATGAGTACATAAATATAGTCCACAATGAGTGAATGTATGTTATGATGAGTATGTTAAGCATGCAAGTGCAACACACACACACGACTCCGTGATCACAGACCTTTAGTTCCCTCTTTTTGAGAGCTTGCATCACTCTCGGGTACTACCGTTGTGGCTACGGCAACAGTGGAGCGGGCTCTCCACTTCTAGGTGGGTATAAGCACTACCAGACCTAGACCCCTCTCATACGCCTCTGTACACGTCCTAGGTGCACTCTAGAGTTTTGCGTACGTATTTTGCTGACTACCCGTCAGTCTTGTAGGTCGAGTGTACGTCTTCGGGGATTCCGCAGTATTATATATTTAGCATACTGGCCCCTCCACCCGTACGCCTCGCCCGAGTCATCGTACTGCCATCGGTGCATCGACTGGCCAGTCCCGCGTGACTCGCCACTAATTTTATGCACATGCAAGGTATTAATCTGAGCTTCCTGCTCGTACTGATATTGTTAACACATTCCCTCCAATCCAAATTGGGTGAGCAAGTACTTGTATCCCTCCAACCTTAAGAAACAGGTGAGCAAGCCACTCGTATGATGTTTCCAACCTTATTTAACCGGCGAACCTATCGCGTAGAACTCCAAGCCTATTAGACTACTCTCGTCTAAGGTTTATTATACATAGTGATTTAGAGTGAATCCCAGGACTGCCCAAGGCATGCCCCGTGAGGGGGTCTCGAGGGCACTAGGAACCAAGACGGGCATGAAACCCAAAGTTCCCTTTCGCAAGGATAATTACTTTTTGTTGATGTCTACCCAAGATCCACAACCAACTCTCATTGTTACTTTAGGATTATTCTGATGACTTAAGGTATCATTATCAGAAAGGCGACGGTCTTCCGTCGGACTCCGTTATGCCTATTGTAAAGTGATTTGCACTCTATCACTCGTTACTATGCTTATGACGCTATCAACACCACCCGGGTTTATTCCCAATTTCCACAACTATCCCATTTTATTCTATCTCCCGGTGGTCCTAGTAGGGTGAACCAACTTATGCTAAATGTAGCCCCAGACCTAATACCACCCTGCCATTTCCAAATTACACTACCATCCCCATCGTTCTGTTCATTAATCTAGGGTGGTATTATCTAGATAGGTATTTACGTACGACACTTCTATCGAGACTGAGCGACTAGGGTAAGATGACCTAACTAATGATCACTTGAATGAACTTCCAAATACATTGTATTGTGTTTAATCACATGAGATTATTATAGATATGATACATCGATTTATTCATTATTTTATCTCCACCAGAATCAGTCAATTATTGTTAAGGGTAAAATTGGCATTTTCTCGTATACTTATAAATTAAATCTTCAATTTATCAAGTCGAATCTCAAGGGCTCGAATATGTCTCCCATGAGTTTAAATAATATAATTAGGGTTTTGTAAATCTTCTAAATCCTAGTTTGATTCATTTTAGAAAATTCTTAAGTGTTCACCAAATTCTCAAAAATTGTCAAATTCACTAAGTGTGGGATTTTTGCTCCCAAAAATCCCAACTAATTTAGGGTTTTAAATTATACCCTACTGGTCTACTAAATCAGGGGGTGTGCATTCTAAATGCACCCCCTTAGGCAAATATCATAAACAAGTTTTACATTTGCTATTTGCACCCCGAGCCTAAGTAGTTCAATTCTTGCATGTGGGTCTTTCCCAACATGACTTGTTCCAATTTCAGAGAAATTTCTACCACTGGTCTATATGGTCCCTAATGGCCAGCCACCAAAATTTGGGGCCATTTGGAGTTAGCTAACTCCAAGAATCACCTAGTTAAGCCCTAGGGGTATTTTGGTAATTTCCCCATATTTTATTTTCCAATCAAGCCCATTTTTGGGCAGGGCCTGAATATGCCCTAGTTATACCTCTGAACAAAATCTCAGGTCAAGGGGGCTTCTGGTTTGGTTTGGGCAGCCATTTGAAATTCTGCAAAATTGCTATTTGCAGCCCAAGCCAAATTTTATTTCTCAAACATGCAAGTGAGATTCCTCATCATGCAGTGCATCAATTCAGCCCAAATTTTAACCATGGGTCTAATATACCCATGAGAGGGTGCCACCAAAATTTGGGGCCCATTGGAGTTGGAGAACTCCAAAAATCACATTTATTTACCTTTGGGTATTTTTGTAAAAACTATAGCAAAATGTTTTCCAAAAATTCCAAATTTTTGGCAGGGCCTAAACATGCCCTAAATACACACATGACCAAAATTTCAGGTCATGATGACACTTGGTTTGGCTTGGGAATCAATTTTACTTTCTGCCCTAGTCTAGGAGCAGTCCTAGAAAAACAGCCCTACAGCACAAAATACTGGACCAAAACTTAAATTTAGGGTGGCAAATTAAAGTTAACACCTTTAGCTACAATTTTCATGTTGGACAAAAATTCATCAGGTGGCCATAAGGGCCTTAATATCAACATGTAATGTAACTGCTAAAATGCTACAAAATTTATCACTATTCATACCTTTATTAATAACAGAATTTATTATATTACATAAAATGATCAAATCCGGCCTGCACGAATTTTAAAGCTAATCGGACGGTGACTGCTCTTCTTCTCCATGCACATGCATGGCCAAAACCCGACGCAGGCCATGTTTGCGGGGTGATTTCCGGCCATCGCCGGCGGCGGGGCCTCCGGCCAAGGCCTTCCTCGGCCTCACGGTGGTCGGGGCTAGAGCTGGCCGGCGACTGGGCGGCGGAGAGCGGCGGACGGCGGCGGCGCAACCAAACCGAAAAGCTCCCAGGCCGCCATTTTTAACCCGATTTTTGAGCTTTTTGATTCCTAACGTCGAGCTCGTTTGAGCTCGACCTCTAGCCTAGTGGATCTAGGATACTAGTACACTTGGAGGGGAAGGGATGCGGGTTTGTAACATCCCAAATTTCAAATGACTTAGATTTGGGTTAGACATGTGGTGGATGCTAGGGTTTAGCTAGGTTTGACCCTAGGAGGAGGATTTAGACCATGTGGGGCCCACTATGGGGCCCAAGTCAACCTAGGTCAAACTAGGCTAAATACAAACCCTAGCCACACCATGACCCCACCACATTGCCCTAACCCTAAATACAATCTAAGTGGACCCTAGGGTAGGCCATGGGGTCAACTAGTTGACCCATGTTGGGTCAAGTCAACATGTTGACCTAAATAGTGAAAATGGTGCCCTGGCCCATTTCACTAGGTTGGGTCCACCCAAACCAACCCAGGATCACTAGGTGGGTCTAAAGTGACCCTATACCCCCCTATGAAAGAGAAAAATAGGGGCATGCAATGACAATTTTGGAAATTACCTAGGAGAGAGAAAAGAGGAGGAATAGGAGAGAGAAAATGCTAAGGAGTTATTTTGGGCCACTTGGGCTCATCCCACCAACCCACAATGGGTTGGCTGACCATGTAGGGGTATTAGGAGGTGTGGAGACCCACCATGCAACATTGGGTCAAACCCAAACCCAAAACCGAGCCTCTCTCTCTCCTATCTCAACATATGAGTCAACCCACCTCTCCACTCACCCAACCCAACCCCAACCTTGGAACCCGACCCCTTAGGATCTAGACAACCCAGCAAGTGCAGTGGGGCCCACTCCCAAGCAGCCAGCCAGCCCACACACACCAACCCGAGCCCCCCCCACCTTGGTGAAATCGCCACCTTGGTGAAATCGCCAACATAGGTGAAATCGCCCCCCCCTCTCTTAACTCAGCCTAAACCGAGCTCACCCCTCTTTTCCCACTTCATCCCTACCCAGAGAGAGAGAGAAAGAGAGACCAGCTGCTGCCATGGCTATCCAAAGAGGAGATCGCCGGAATTTTCACTCCATGGGAAACCGCCGCCACCCTCGACCTCTAGCCTAGTGGATCTAGGATACTAGTACACTTGGAGGGGAAGGGATGCGGACCTGTGGTGGCGGCTGAGGCCGAGGGTGGCGGCGGTTTCCCATGGAGTGAAAATTCCGGCGATCTCCTCTTTGGATAGCCATGGCAGCAGCTGGTCTCTCTTTCTCTCTCTCTCTGGGGTAGGGATGAAGTGGGAAAAGAGGGGTGAGCTCGGTTTAGGCTGAGTTAAGAGAGGGGGGGGGGGGGGCGATTTCACCTATGTTGGCGATTTCACCAAGGTGGCGATTTCACCAAGGTGGGGGGGGGGGGGGGGGCTCGGGTTGGTGTGTGTGGGCTGGCTGGCTGCTTGGGAGTGGGCCCCACTGCACTTGCTGGGTTGTCTAGATCCTAAGGGGTCGGGTTCCAAGGTTGGGGTTGGGTTGGGTGAGTGGAGAGGTGGGTTGACTCATATGTTGAGATAGGAGAGAGAGAGGCTCGGTTTTGGGTTTGGGTTTGACCCAATGTTGCATGGTGGGTCTCCACACCTCCTAATACCCCTACATGGTCAGCCAACCCATTGTGGGTTGGTGGGATGAGCCCAAGTGGCCCAAAATAACTCCTTACCATTTTCTCTCTCCTATTCCTCCTCTTTTCTCTCTCCTAGGTAATTTCCAAAATTGCCATTGCATGCCCCTATTTTTCTCTTCCATAGGGGGGTATAGGGTCACTTTAGACCCACCTAGTGATCCTGGGTTGGTTTGGGTGGACCCAACCTAGTGAAATGGGCCAGGGCACCATTTTCACTATTTAGGTCAACATGTTGACTTGACCCAACATGGGTCAACTAGTTGACCCCATGGCCTACCCTAGGGTCCACTTAGATTGTATTTAGGGTTAGGGCAATGTGGTGGGGTCATGGTGTGGCTAGGGTTTGTATTTAGCCTAGTTTGACCTAGGTTGACTTGGGCCCCATAGTGGGCCCCACATGGTCTAAATCCTCCTCCTAGGGTCAAACCTAGCTAAACCCTAGCATCCACCACATGTCTAACCCAAATCTAAGTCATTTGAAATTTGGGATGTTACAAACCCTATAAACAAAAAAATAATTTCGTCCCCGAAATTTAAGTTCGGGTCTACGAGGTTCTAATTGCAGGAATCATAAAAACTCATTAGAGGTGACAACCCTCTTCCGAATGCACTTCCCTCATATTTTGGGCTACTCATATTGTGAGGACACGTTTTCGAGTCCCTCGACATTTTATAATCAAAATAAGCTTTAACCACTCCTTGGATTGTAGCCTTACGAGCCATAATCACCAAGTGCTCGTAAATCAACAATTTCATAAGTAGGAATCTTTTCCATTCCGATCCACCTAGGTTTTCACTTATAATTCAACATGGACTTACAATCATCCCCAGATATCCTATACATTAGACCAACATTATTATGTATAGCAGTAAATCAACTCCCGAGATCCTGATGTGATGAAAAGATCATCATTTTATTTCTCCTAACTTCAAGACTCATCACATCTCTATCCAAGTAGTAATATATGGTTCGTAGTGTGTTCACCTTTCGAGCATACATCAAGCGATCAGTATGGATATTGATGTTCGTACCAGCGATTCTCGATCACTTTTTACATATAGTCTAATCCATGAATTTATGAGCGTATCTTCTCAGGTATGGTGAGATCTGATACACTTTTGATTTAGCAAAAAGGAAATCTGATTGAGCACCGGTTACCTTTGTATATGCCCTTGATAGTCAAGATCTATATATCTTTGTCATGAGATCTTCTGTTGGCGATCATAAAGTTACCACGTGTGTATCCTGGTTCTTAATACTATCATGATCAAGGGTCATATATACATGTACAACCTTGACTCATTCCATAACTGAAACGTTTACTATCAATATGAACGTTGGTAACGAGTTTTTGACCCTCGGTCGCTTTTCATGTTCAATCTAACCAATAACTTATAAGTGCATATTTTCAAAATTGAAGCATTTGACTTTTCCATCGATCGATCTTAATAAACCTTCATTTGTTCTCGAATATTTTACTGTACCTTTGATAACAATCAAAAATTGATTTCCTTTATTGCCATGGATTTCCTTACGGTGGTCATGGTGTTAACAACAGTCTGCCATGGTTCTTGATGTACCGGTAACCAATAGATCATGCCTATGCGTATGCTACAACTAATCATCGACCATATTTCAATTTGTTGAGTCGTTACCTTTGTAAATGTCATGCCTTAACAATTTTAACCCTGTATGTGCTTGCAGTTTCAATTTAGTACGCTCATAGTAATTCTCCTATATATGGTCCACTTACCTGACAAGCCACAACGGTAGTACCCGAGAGTGATGCAAGCTCTCAAAAAGAGGGAACTAAAGGTCTGTGATCACAGAGTCGTGTGTGTGTGTTGCACTTGCCTGCTACATAAATTGCATCATAAACATTCATACATATTAGGGCATACGCAATCATAGATCCTTATCATATAAATTAGTATGGGCTCTTTTATATGATAAGTTACAATTCCTGGAAACCTTAACTTATAAATTTGTATGGGCATTTTTATAAGTTAAGGTACGTCTGTGATGGTAGATAGTTTACTTTTCAGTACTTACTTTCCTGCTCTTACTTTCAGTTCTTTCTTTTACAGTACTGTTTTACTTACTTGTACTAATTACTTAGAACTGCTAGAGTAGGATAACTATACTTATTACAACTGTTAGTATACTCTTGTCACCTGCTTCCACCTTTGCTACCCCTTGTTGTCCTCCGCTTCTTCCTCCCGCTTGGTGCCTAAGAGCGACGGGGCGAGGTGTGGAGGAAACGACTTAGTCTTTTTGACTAATGGTCGGTGACCATACTATTTTTAGGAGCTCGAGGAGATGGACCAGCATGACGAGGAGGCAAGACTTGAGGAGCAGATGCCGACTACCACTACTGGAGCACAGGTTCAGACGTGATGATTTGAGATGATAGATTCCGCTGCTATTAGATTGAGAGAGTGTGTGATTTGATATTGATGTACTGGGCATATGCCCTTATTACACTCTTTTGTTGTACTCATTGTGGACTATATTTATGTACTCATCATTACTTTTATATGATATGTACTCTGTGGCTGTGGACTTATGTAGTTTTGTTTACTATATACCTTGCTTCTGTTTCTCATATTGGCCGAACAAGTTATGATCGTACTAGCCGGCAGGATCGCCGTCTTGCGGTGTCGACTAACCCGTGAGTTAGTGTCACCGTAAGGCGGCGGTTCTGGGCATAAGATCAGGGCTCCCTTGGTAAGGGGGAGGATCTTACAAACTGGTATCACTTGAACAAACGATCATATGAGAAAGAAGTCCACAACACTGGAACACCCCGCTCGAGCATTAGTTTGCGGACAAACTATGCAGCGGAAGCAATGGTGTGCCCATGTGTAAAAAGTCACATAAAACAGTCCATTAGGCAATGAGTTAGGCCAATCCAACTAGGACACCACCCTAGTATGACTTACCAAGAGGATTTTGTGTCGTACCTTAGGCCAAAGATCGACTTCAAGTGTAGATTAGTTACGATACATGGATAACCAAGTCGATTAAAGAAAGATCTAAATACCAGAGTCCCTACTTAAGGCTTAAACCTCGGTGTTCCTAAGTCGCATATCGAATGATGTTGCCAATTCTTACTCAAACTGATAAGGACCACCTCGAGAAGAATTGATGCATAAGCTTAATAGTGGATCAGTAGGGTACTCGTAAGCTTAATCCTAGTACCGATGACTGGATTACGCAAGACAATCACGGTGATAAATACCAAAGATCGAATAAGAATTCAAATTCTAGAAGAGACACTTCCTAGTTGGTCACATGTTGACCTTGAACAGATTGTCGTATGGTAACCTTGAAGGCCTAAGGTAGATAACATATCAATTAAAGTGGAAATCCATGCCAAAGATTGTTAGCCCTAAGGATTAAGGCATGTACAAGATGACTACATTGTGAATGCCAAAGGAAAATTAACCAAAATATATGGGGGCTTAACCTTTTGTTTATAGGGCTATATTGATAACAACCCAAATTTTTCTAAGCCTTTCTCATTAAGCATGTGTCGCAAGCATAGTGATCTAAAAACTTGACATATTCAAAGGTCACTCAAGTAAAGATGAGAATTGTATATACATGACCAGTATGATGATCAAATCCTCCCCGGAAGGTTAGGACTCTCGAAGAACTTCACCCTACTTATTAATCTTAAGCAGCATAGACTGTTAACGACAAGTTGGGAACACAATAAATTCACGAGTGAAATAGGAAAGTAGAATGTTTCGAGAATGGCTTTTCACTCTCATAAGTACCCCAAGACCATAGGGGTAAGTGAAGGAGGAGGATAACAAATTTAGTTCTGTGAAAGATGCATAAACACTGGCTTAGTGATGAATACATATGACCTTGAAGCTAGGGAAGGCCGTATAAAACTTCAAGAGATTTTCCCAATTTCGAGTTTAAGGAAGTAAGTACCCACTTATATCATAGTCTAATGAACACTCGCGATTTCCTTAATACAGACACAATGTAAATCATTACACATACACATGAAATCGGAACAACTCACGATCAAAAGACCGAATTAGAATCGGTATGGGTTGTAGAGGATGTACAAACAATCAAGGTGAGTCTTGATTACCGCATCAACAAGCACGTTTCAAGGACACTCTAAACACCTTAACCCAACCAATGTAACACGTGATTAAAGGACTCAGATGTACCGCGAGGGAAAATAATGTGAAACGATAATTCGAAGTATCTGAATAATTACGTCTACAACAATTGGTGTACCATAACCCTAGAAATTTTTTTTTAAATCAAGGAAGAATCATCTAAATTTGGAAGAAGTATAAGCATGATGACAGATCACTATTACCCGTAACTACGTAACATACCCAAGTCATCAATTGGAAACATACAGATTGTGATAAAGTAACGTCAAGGTAATATGAAGGAGTGATTGTAAATCTTAACTATTATATGAGAAGAGCCATAAAGGGAAAGCTCAAAAATGTTGAATAAAATTTTGTTTAGGACTTTGAGGGTGTGATGACCCCAGAAATTTAAAAGCAAGTGAAAAGCATTACCGATTCAGAAAGGGTAAATTATAGGAATGATCCTTTGGATGTGTTCCGACGATCACAAGGGGCAAAACAATGCGTTCGATGATATAACACCTACCTTCGGAAAGACTCAGGATATCAAAACAACTCCTGATTAGGAACATGTCGTTATTATCAGAAATCAGAATGAAAATGTTCGATGAATTAATAATCGCCCTCAAAAGGTTCGGGATTTCAATATCAACCCATGGTTAAGGATATGCTATTATCCTTAGAATCGAGTGTTATAATAATCCAAAAGGCTTGACCGTGAGTAGGCAATATGAGCATACCCTACGCACAAGGAAAACAAATAAGTTTCAGCATTGCCTATATCAGATAGTGCAAGGTATGATAGTCTCTACCAGGACATAATAATTATGAGGATTAAGTTTACACAGGCTCGAGCTAACCTCGTAAGTATAAAAGCTCTAGTTAGGTATTCCCCCATGCGGGTCAATTAAGTTGGCCATATATAGGAGAATTACTATGAGCGTACCAAATTGAAACTTCAAGCACATAAAGGGTTAAATTATCATGGCATGACATTTACAAAGGTAATGACTCAACGAATTGAAATATGGTCGATGATTAGTTGTAGCATACGCATAGGCATGATCTATTGGTTACGGGTACATCAAGAACCATGGCAGACCGTTGTTAACACCATGACCACCGTAAGGAAATCGATGACAATGAAGAAAATCAAAATTTTGATTGTTATCAAAGGTACAGTAAAATATTCGAGAACAAATGAATGCTTATTAAGATCGATCGATGAAGAAGTCAAGTGCTTCAATTTTGAAAATATGCACTTATAATTTATGGGTTAGATTGAACATGAAAAACGACCGAGGGTCAAAAACTCGTTACCAACGTTCATATTGATAGTAAACGTTTCAGTTATAGGATGAGCCAAGGTTGTACACGTATATATGACCCTTGATCATGATAGCACTAAGAACCAGGATACACACGTGGTAACATTATAATCACCAATGGGAGATCTCATGACAATGATATATAGATCTTGACTATCAAGGGCATATACAAAGGTAACCGGTGCTCAATAAGATTTCCTTTTTGCTAAATCGAAAGTGTATCAGATCTCACCATACCTGAGAAGATACGCTCATAAATTCATGGATTAGTCTATATGTGAAAAGTGATCGAGAGTCGCTGGTACGAACATCAATATCCATACTGATCGCTTGATGTATGCTCGAAAGGTGAACACACTACGAACCATATATTACTACTTGGATAGAGATGTGATGAGTCTTGAAGTTAGGAGAAATAAAATGATGATCTTTTCATCACATCAGGATCTCGGGAGTTGATTTACTGCTATACATAATAATATTGGTCTAATGTATAGGATATCTGGGGATGATTGTAAGTCCATGTTGAATTATAAGTGAAAACCTAGGTGGATCGGAATGGAAAAGATTCCTACTTATGAAATTGTTGATTTACGAGCACTTGGTGATTATGGCTCGTAAGGCTACAATCCAAGGAGTGGTTAAAGCTTATTTTGATCATAAAATGTCGAGGGACTCGAAAACGTGTCCTCACAATATGAGTAGCCCAAAATATGAGGGAAGTGCATTCGGAAGAGGGTTGTCACCTCTAATGAGTTTTTATGATTCCTGCAATTAGAACCCCGTAGACCCGAACTTAAATTTCGGGGACGAAATTATTTTTTTGTTTATAGGATTTGTAACATCCCAATGTTACTTCTAGACCCCTAACTTAGATTTGGGTTAGGCATGGGGAGAGTGTTAGGGTCTTAGCTAGGTTTGACCCTAGGTGGTGGGGTGTAGCCAAGTGGGGCCCACCTTAGGACCAAAGTCAAACTAGGTCAAACTAGCCTAAATAGGAACCCTAGCCACACCATGACCCCACCACATGGCCTTAACCCTAAATACAATCTAAGTGGACCTAGGCCATGCCACTAGGTCAACATTTTGACTCTAGTTGACCCAAGTCAACTTTGAGCCTAAAGTGGTCAAACCCACATTCATAAGCCCAATTAGCCTAAGTAGGGCACCCCCTTGACCCAACCCAAGTTGGGTAGTGCCATTGGGCTTATGACCAACAAGTGGGGTCAGCCCACTCAACATGTTGACCAAGTCAACTCCCCAAGTCAACAAGTCAACTATTTGACCTAAAGGTGAAAATGTGAGCCCAAGCCATTTCCCATGGGCCAAGCCCACCAAACTTGACCCATGACCAGCCAAGTGGACAAGGACAGCCACTAACCCCAAAAATTAGGAGAGAGATTACATGCAAAAGGGTATTTTGGAGAAACCACCAAAAAGAGGAGAGAGAAATGGGGAAGTGATGAAAAGAAGCCATGTGGCCTTCACTCCTCAGCCCATAAGCATGCTGGCCGACCTCCCCTATTCATTTCAGAGGATTTAGAGGCATGACAGCCACTTGGCACCATGGGTGAAGCATCCAAAGCTTCACCCCGAGCTCACCTCGGGCATATCTCCCTATACAGCCACTCCAGGCCAAATCCAAGCCCACCATCAGCTTCAGAAGGTCGAGAGGAGTGGAAATCGAGTCCTGGAGCATAACAATCGGTGGAGAATCGAGTTTTTGGCAAGGAGATCGCCGGAGCTTGCTCGGCCATGGCAACTGCCGCCACACTCGCCACCAACCTCCGATCAAGGTCCGTTTCGCCACCCCTCTACCCGTACTAGCTTCCTAGATCAATTAGGGGAGATATCGGGCTCAATTGAGCCCGATGCCATGAGAGAAAATCTTGATTTTTCCGAGAAATTCATCCCGCTCGGGATCGCCGGCGCCGCCACCTCCCGCCGCCTAGTCGCCGGCAAAGGCCGACCACCACCACCGTGAAGGTGTAGGCACAGTTGGCCGGCCATGGCGCCGCCTCAGCCGGCCGGAAACAGCCCCGCAAAATGGCCCAGCGCGAATCAATCCCAGCCGTTGGCTGGAGATAGGGGATGAACCGATTCCGTCCATTACTGCTTTAAGATTCGTGCTCATCCATAATAATGTTATAATATAAACCATATGAATATATCTTATCTGTCACACTTTTACAGTTAGATTGCATGTGACATTTAGGGCACTTAGAGGCTCCAACAGAACTTGGCCCCTGAATGAAAAACATAGACATTTGTGTTAACTTTAATTTGATACCTTAAACATTAATTTTGGTCCAGTGGTCTGTCCTGAAGGGCATTTCTCCTAGGACTGGTCCTAGGCAAGGGCAGATCTTAATTTGAGTGCCCATGCTAAACCAGTGATCCACATGGCCTGAAATTTTGGGCATGTGCATGTCTAGGGCATATCTAGCCCTTACCAAAAATTGGGAATTTTTGGCATAACTTTTCCTATAGTTTTTACAATAATATCAAAATGTAAATTAATGAAATAATTGGAGTTATATACATCCAAATGGTCCCAAATTTTGGTGGAACCCTCTCATGGGTATATTAGACCCATGGTTAAAATTTGGGCTAAATTGATGCACTGCATGTTGAGGAATCTCACTTGCATGTTTGAGAAATAATATTTGGCTTGGGCTGCAAATAGCAATTTTGCAGAATTTCAAATGGCTGCCCAAGCCAAACCAGAAACCCCCTTGACCTGAGATTTTGGTCAGAGGTATAATTAGGGCATACTTAGGCCCTGCCCAAAAATGGGCTTGATTGGAAAATAAAATATGGGGAAATTACCAAAATAACCCTAGGGCTTAACTAGGTGATTCTTGGAGTTAGCTAACTCCAAATGGCCCCAAATTTTGGTGGCTGGCCCTTGGGGACCATATAGACCAGTGGTAGAAATTTCTCTGAAATTGGAACAAGTCATGTTGGGAAAGACCCACATGCAAGGATTGAACTACTTAGGCTCGGGGTGCATTTAGCCAAAAAAAATGATATACTAAGTATTCAGCCTAGTTGAGGCATGCAAAAATCATGGAATTTATTCTAGTGATTAATTAGGGCATAAACCACCCCTAGAATTAATTATGGGATTTTTGGGATCAAAAATCCCATTATTTGGAATTTTAAAAACATAGGTCCTTTTTGAAAATAAATTGGAAAAATAGATTTTGATAAAAAGGAAATTCCCAAATTCAGTCAAGTCAAAGAATGATGTTTTATTTGACTTAGGAAAATTTTATACCTCTGTTTGAGATCTATTGGAGCAAAAACCTTGAAATTACCATTTTACCCTTTTTGTATTTAATTATGATTTGGTGTAATTTCTTGTTGGAAAATTGTAGAAATATTTCTATAGTTGTATAATTGTGATATTAGCCTTGTGGAATTATTTCAGAATTTTTGGATGCACTTTCAATTATTGAGTTAGCTTAATGGCATTTTGGTAATTAATTAAGAATGGAATTTGATAGGTCACTACAGTGTAGAATTTGATGAAACTCTTCCATTAGTCATAAAGTAGTGATATATATTCTCAGTAATTTTCCTGGAATTTTGGTTAGTATATTTCTTATACTTCATTTGGAAAATGATAAATATGTAGAATCTATATTAATTATGTGATAAATAGAAATATAAAATGGAAATTATGAGATCTTGTAGACAGTAATATTTTACTCTTTTGCAACTCAGGAAAATTCCCTTAGGTCAGTAGATTTTAATTGATACCACTTCATGTGTAAAATGACCTAGGGAATGATTTAAAGGATTTAATTAAAGACTTTAATGACCTAGGAAAATTATGGGAATCAATACATTCATTTAATTAGTCCATACCACCCTAGGATAAATATTTGGGGTCTGTTGGCCCAAGGATTTAGAAGTTCGATTTCGGGATGGTATTAGATCATGGGCTGCGCATAGTAAAATTAGATTATACCTTAGAATCACCAGGGGATAGATCGACAATTGAGCTAGTGAATGTGGTTGGAAATATAACCCTGGTGGTTAGTGCCGTCTTAGTGACAAGAGTAAGAAGTGCAAATCTTTGGGTAACCGATAGAGTGGAGGCCGACGGAAGACCGTCGCCCTTCCATTAATGATAACTTAAGTCATTAGGTTAGTCCTAAAGTAACAATGAGAGTTGATAGTGGATCTTGGGTAGACCTCAACTAAAAGTAATTATCCTTGCGAAAGGGAACTTTGGGCTTGTCATCCCATCTTGGTTCCTAGTGCCTTCGAGACCCCTTCAATGGGCATACCTTGGGCAGTCCTGGGATTAACCCCTAAATCACTAAGTATAATAACCGGTAGACAAGAGTAGCCTAATAGGCTAGGTAAAACTGCACTTGTTCTTATCACGGTGCCGGGTTGGAGAGACTTGGAGTCTGTTGACTACTTGCTCGCCCGCGTCGGTTTGAAAGGAATTGGTATGTCTATATGCTCACCCGTGCCGGGTTGGAGAGACTTGGAGTCCGTTGATTATTTGCTCACCTGTTTCATAAGGTTGGAGGGATACAAGTAATGAGCTCATCCTAACCGGGTTGGAGGGATACGAGTGGCTTGCTCACCTGTTTCATAAGGTTGGAGGGATACAAGCACTTGCCCACCCAAATGGGATTGGAGGGAATGTGTTAGCAATATCAATACGAGCAGGAAGCTCAGATTAATACCTTGCATGTGCATAAAGTTAGTGGCGAGTCAGGCGGGACTGGCCAGTCGATGCACCGATGGCAATACGATGACTCGGGCGAGGAATACGGGTGGAGGGGCCAGTATGCTATATATATAATACTGCGGAATCCCCGAAGACGTACACTCGACCTACAAGACTGACGGGTAGTCAGCAAAATATGTACGCAAGACTCTAGAGTGCACCTGGGACGTGTACAGAGGCGTATGAGAGGGGTCTAGGTCTGGTAGTGCTTATACCCACCTAGAAGTGGAGAGCCCGCTCCACTGTTGCCGTAGCCACAACGGTAGTACCCGAGAGTGATGCAAGCTCTCAAAAAGAGGGAACTAAAGGTCTGTGATCACGGAGTCGTGTGTGTGTGTGTTGCACTTGCCTGCTACATAAATTGCATCATAAACATTCATACATATTAGGGCATACGCAATCATAGATCCTTATCATATAAATTAGTATGGGTTCTTTTATATGATAAGTTACAATTCCTGGAAACCTTAACTTATAAATTTGTATGGGCATTTTTATAAGTTAAGGTACGTCTGTGATGGTAGATAGTTTACTTTTCAGTACTTACTTTCCTGCTCTTACTTTCAGTTCTTTCTTTTACAGTACTGTTTTACTTACTTGTACTACTTACTTAGAACTGCTAGAGTAGGATAACTATACTTATTACAACTGTTAGTATACTCTTGTCACCTGCTTCCACCTTTGCTACCCCTTGTTGTCCTCCGTTTCTTCCTCCCGCTCGGTGCCTAAGAGCGACGGGGCGAGGTGTGGAGGAAACGACTTAGTCTTTTTGACTAATGGTCGGTGACCATACTATTTTTAGGAGCTCGAGGAGATGGACCAGCACGACGAGGAGGCAGGACTTGAGGAGCAGATGCCGACTACCACTACTGGAGCACAGGTTCAGACGTGATGATTTGAGATGATAGATTCCGCTGTTATTAGATTGAGAGAGAGTGTGATTTGATATTGATGTACTGGGCATATGCCCTTATTACACTCTTTTGTTGTACTCATTGTGGACTATATTTATGTACTCATCATTTCTTTTATATGATATGTACTCTGTGGCTGTGGACTTATGTAGTTTTGTTTACTATATACCTTGCTTCTGTTTCTCATATTGGCCGAACAGGTTATGATCGTACTAGCCGGCAGGATCGGCGTCTTGCGGTGTCGACTAACCCGTGAGTTAGTGTCACCGTAAGGCGGCGGTTCTGGGCATAAGATCAGGGCTCCCTTGGTTTCAAATGACTTAGATTTGGGTTAGACATGTGGTGGATGCTAGGGTTTAGCTAGGTTTGACCCTAGGAGGAGGATTTAGACCATGTGGGGCCCACTATGGGGCCCAAGTCAACCTAGGTAAAACTAGGCTAAATACAAACCCTAGCCACACCATGACCCCACCACATTGCCCTAACCCTAAATACAATCTAAGTGGACCCTAGGGTAGGCCATGGGGTCAACTAGTTGACCCATGTTGGGTCAAGTCAACATGACCTAAATAGTGAAAATGGTGCCCTGGCCCATTTCACTAGGTTGGGTCCACCCAAACCAACCCAGGATCACTAGGTGGGTCTAAAGTGACCCTATACCCCCTATGGAAGAGAAAAAATAGGGGCATGCAATGGCAATTTTGGAAATTACCTAGGAGAGAGAAAAGAGGAGGAATAGGAGAGAGAAAATGCTAAGGAGTTATTCTGGGCCACTTGGGCTCACCCCACCAACCTACAATGGGTTGGCTGACCATGTAGGGGTATTAGGAGGTGTGGAGACCCACCATGCAACATTGGGTCAAACCCAAACCCAAAACCGAGCCTCTCTCTCTCTGGGGTAGGGATGAAGTGGGAATGAGGGAGGGAGCTTGGTTTTGGGCTGAGATAAGAGAGGGGGGGCGATTTCGCCAATGTTTGGCGATTTCACCAAGGTGGCGATTTCACCAAGGTGGGGGGGGGGGGGGGGCTCGGGTTGGTGTGTGTGGGCTGGCTGGCTGCTTGGGAGTGGGCCCCACTGCACTTGCTGGGTTGTCTAGATCCTAAGGGGTCGGGTTCCAAGGTTGGGGTTGGGTTGGGTGAGTGGAGAGGTGGGTTGACTCATATGTTGAGATAGGAGAGAGAGAGGCTCGGTTTTGGGTTTGGGTTTGACCCAATGTTGCATGGTGGGTCTCCACACCTCCTAATACCCCTACATGGTCAGCCAACCCATTGTGGGTTGGTGGGGTGAGCCCAAGTGGCCCAGAATAACTCCTTAGCATTTTCTCTCTCCTATTCCTCCTCTTTTCTCTCTCCTAGGTAATTTCCAAAATTGCCATTGCATGCCCCTATTTTTTCTCTTCCATAGGGGGTATAGGGTCACTTTAGACCCACCTAGTGATGCTGGGTTGGTTTGGGTGGACCCAACCTAGTGAAATGGGCCAGGGCACCATTTTCACTATTTAGGTCAACATGACCCAACATGGGTCAACTAGTTGACCCCATGGCCTACCCTAGGGTCCACTTAGATTGTATTTAGGGTTAGGGCAATGTGGTGGGATCATGGTGTGGCTAGGGTTTGTATTTAGCCTAGTTTGACCTAGGTTGACTTGGGCCCCATAGTGGGCCCCACATGGTCTAAATCCTCCTCTTAGGGTCAAACCTAGCTAAACCCTAGCATCCACCACATGTCTAACCCAAATCTAAGTCATTTGAAATTTGGGATGTTACAAACCCTATAAACAAAAAAATAATTTCGTCCCCGAAATTTAAGTTCGGGCTACGGGGTTTCTACGACAAGCTTATAGAAAATTCGAAACGTAACTAGAAGGAAAATATAAAACTAAGTTGTACCTGAGGAGAATAGCTCCGGGTGTCGCTCCATCATGAGATCCCTCGGCTCCCAGGTGTGCTCCTCCCGTCCGTGGTTGGACCACAACACCTTCACGAGAGGGACCTTCTTTTTCCGCAACACTCGGACGGCGGTATCGTCGATCCGGACCGGCTCTAAACGAACTGATCGATCTGATGCTACTGACCCGTCGGTAGTAGAAATATGCTGCTCAGGGCGAAGGAGTGCTCGTCGTAGGGAGGAGACGTGAAAGACGTCATGCAGAGTTCTCAACTCTATCGGTAGTTGCAGTCGGTAAGCCAAGGGGCCGATCCGCTCCAGGATCAAGTAAGGCCCCATATATCTCGGACTGAGCTTCTTGTGCCTCCGCACCCGGGAAACACCGTGCACTGGACGTATCTTCAAGAAAACCCTGTCTCCCACCTGGAACTCCACCTTACGATGCCGCACATCGTAATACTTCGCCTGTCTGCTCTGGGCCTCCAACATCCGATCTCTGACCAGACGTATCTGAGCCTCCGTATCCTCGACATACTCTGAACCGTGAGCTCGTGTATCCTCATCTTGTACCCATGATAGAGGTGTCCGACACCTCCTCCCATATAGTGCCTCGTAAGGAGCCATCCCAATGCTCGCCTGGTGACTGTTGTTATAAGAAAACTCAATCAAGGGCAACAGTCGCTCCCAGGGCTTCCCCGTATCCAAAATACAAAGACGCAGCAGATCCTCCATAGTCCTGTTGGTCCGCTCTGTCTGACCGTCGGTCTGTGGATGGAAGGCAGTGCTGAAAGAGAGCTGCGAACCTAAGTAAGCATGCACTGCCCTCCACTCCC
Source organism: Platanthera zijinensis (assembly GCA_039513925.1). Lineage (NCBI taxonomy): Eukaryota > Viridiplantae > Streptophyta > Magnoliopsida > Asparagales > Orchidaceae > Platanthera > Platanthera zijinensis. The sequence goes on along the minus strand of CM077089.1, from coordinate 114,378,880 downwards.
TAGAAGTGAATCGACCGTCACGATCCGAGACAATCGTCCTGGGGACGCCGTGGTATCTAACGAACTGCTCCACAAACAATCTCACCAATACGGCAACTGGGGCGTCCTTCCGGATCGGTATGAATCTGGCTACCTTGGTCAATCTATCGACGATGACCCAAATGGAATCGTGCCCAGAGTGGGAGCGAGGCAACCCATGCACAAAATCCATAGCAATATCCTCAAACTTCCACTCTGGCACCGGTAATGGCTGTAATAACCCTCCTGGGCTCTTGCATTCAGCTTTCACTAGCTGACATGCCTCGCAGTGTGTAACATAATGTATGATCTCCCTCTTCATCCCGGGCCAGTAAATGCTCTTCCGTAAATCAGCCGACATCTTGGTGATACCGGGGTGCACTGAGTACTGTGATTGGTGCGACTCCCTGAGTATGTCCTCCCGGATACCACCTCCTGCGGGTATATATATACGGCCACGGAAATGAACGAGGTCATCGCGAAGCGTGTAATCCTCTGCCTTGCCCTTAGCTAGGGCTCCGAATATCGGCTCTAAATCTGCATCCTGCCTCTGATGCGTCCAGATGCGCTCCCAAATGTCACAATCACTAATCAGGGAGTTCAGATACTCCCGGTACATCTCTGGCTCAGTCTCTGACACCACAGTAATGTGCATGCCCTCCACCATCTGAGCCAACGACATAGCTCCCACCCGAGGTTCCGGACCAGTAGTGCCGGCTCTCCTGCTCAAGGCATCCGCCACAGTGTTTGCCTTCCCCGGGTGGTAATGGATCTTGTACTGGTAGTCACATAGGAATTCTAGCCATCTCCTCTGGCATAGATTCAGATCCTTCTGAGTGTCGATGTACCTGAGATTCTTGTGATCGGAGAAAATATCACAATGGATCCCGTACAGATAGTGCCTCCATATCTTTAATGCGAATACCACTGCCCCGAGTTCTAGGTCATGGACTGGGTAGTTGTGCTCGTGCTTCTTCAACTGTCTCGAAGCGTATGCTATCACATGACCGTGCTGTATTAGGACAGCACCCATCCCCTGGTATGATGCGTCGGTGTAAATCTGGAATCCTTCCTTCCCAGCTGGAAGTGCAAGGATAGGGGATGAGGTGAGCCTGCTCTTCAATTCCTGGAACGCTGCCTCGCACTTCTCAGACCAATGAAATCCTGCCTCTTTCTTCGTCAACGATGTGAGGGGGAGAGCTATCCTGGAAAACCCCTCCACAAACTTGCGGTAGTAGCCTGCTAGCCCCAAGAAACTGCGTATCTCCGTGGCCGATTTCGGCTGCGGCCAATCTCTAACTGCCTCGATCTTAGCTGGATCCACGGCTAGTCCAGCCCCACTGATGGTGTGTCCCAAGAATGTTACCTCCTCAAGCCAGAACTGGCACTTAGAGAACTTAGCATACATGCTATGCTCCCTCAGCTTTCCCAAAACCAACGATAGATGCTGCGCATGTTCCTCCTTGGTCTTGGAATAGACCAAAATGTCGTCGATGAAGACTATGACGAACCGATCCAAGTAAGGCTCGAATACACGGTTCATCAGACTCATGAATGCTGAGGGTGCATTCGTGAGCCCGAAGGGCATCACCGTGAACTCAAACAATCCATACCGAGAACTGAACGCCGTCTTCGGTATGTCCTCCTCTTGGATCCGCAGCTGATAGTATCCAGATCTCAAGTCCAGCTTCGAAAACCAGAATGCTCCCTGAAGCTGATCGAACAGCTCATCAATCCGTGGCAGTGGGTAAGTGTTCCGGACCGTAAGCCGGTTCAACTCCCGGTAATCAATGCACAACCGGAGCGAACCGTCTTTCTTCTTCACGAATAAAACTGGTGCTCCCCAGGGTGATGAACTAGGCCGGACAAATCCGGACTCCACTAGCTCCTGTAACTGCGTCCTGAACTCTGCCAGCTCCCTTGGAGCCATCCGGTACGGTGCCCGGGATACGGGCTTGGCATCCGGTATCAGCTGGATACGGAAGTCGGTGTCTCTGGCCGGCGGTAGTCCGGGCAATTTCTCCGGGAATACGTCGGAGAAATCCCGAACCATGGGTATATCGGAAATGGCCGTCTCCGCCATTATCATCTCGAAGCATACAAGATACACCTCCTCGCCCTGCTCGTAGGCTTTGACAGCCTGTACGGAAGATAATGAAAGAGATGGGATAGGTCGGATACCTTCGATGGTGACGTAGGAGTCGCCATGCCTGAGGGTGATCCTCTTGGACAGACAGTCTATTTGGGCGTAGTTCCAATGTAACCACACCATGCCCAGAATAATGTCGAAGTCCTGCAGCATCAGGATCGTCCCCGGTATCTGGAAGTAAAGGTAGAACTGGAAGTAAAGGTAGTATAGAAAGGAAAGTACGCTACTGCTACTCCTACTCCTATCAATATCACAGAAGTACCCCAACTTATATGAACGCCCATACGAACTTATAAGTTAGGGTTTCCAAAAGTAACTTATCATATAAACCGCCCATACAATTTATATGATAAGGATCTATGAAGCGTATGTCCTAATGAATGAATGTATGTTATGATGAATATGTTAAACATGCAAGTGCAACACACACACACGACTCCGTGATCACAGACCTTTAGTTCCCTCTTTTTGAGAGCTTGCATCACTCTCGGGTACTACCGTTGTGGCTACGGCAACAGTGGAGCGGGCTCTCCACTTCTAGGTAGGTATAAGCACTACCAGACCTAGACCCCTCTCATACGCCTCTGTACAAGTCCTAGGTGCACTCTAGAGTCTTGCGTACGTATTTTGCTGACTAACCGTCAGTCTTGTAGGTCGAGTGTACGTCTTCGGGGATTCCGCAGTATTATATATTTAGCATACTGGCCCCTCCACCCGTACTCCTCGCCCGAGTCATCGTACTGCCATCGGTGCATCGACTGGCCAGTCCCGCATGACTCGCCACTAATTTTATGCACATGCAAGGTATTAATCTGAGCTTCCTGCTCGTACTGATATTGCTAACACATTCCCTCCAATCCAATTTGGGTGAGCAAGTGCTTGTATCCCTCCAACCATATGAAACAGGTGAGCAAGCCACTCGTATCCCTCCAACCCGGTTAGGATGAGCTCATTACTTGTATCCCTCCAACCTTATGAAACAGGTGAGCAAGTGCTTGTATCCCTCCAACCTTATGAAACAGGTGAGCAAGCCACTCGCATCCCTCCAACCCGGTACGGGTGAGCATATAGACATACCAATACCTTTCAAACCAACACGGGCGAGCAAGTAGTCAACAGACTTCAAGTCTCTCCAACCCGGCACCGTGATAAGAACAAGTACAGTTTTACCTAGCCTATTAGGCTACTCTTGTCTACCGGTTATTATACTTAGTGATTTAGGGGTTAATCCCAGGACTGCCCAAGGTATGCCCATTGAAGGGGTCTCGAAGGCACTAGGAACCAAGATGGGATGACAAGCCCAAAGTTCCCTTTCGCAAGGATAATTACTTTTAGTTGTTGTCAACCCAAGATCCACCATCTACTCTCATTGTTACTTTAGGACTAACCTAATGACTTAAGTTATCATTATCGGAAGGGCGACGGTCTTCCGCCGGCCTCCGCTCTATTGGTTACCCAAAGACTTGCACTTTTACTCTCGTCACTAATATGACACTAACCACCAGGGTTATATTTCCAATCATATTCCCTAACTCAACTTCAATCGTCGATCTATCCCCTGGTGGTCCTAAGGTATAATCTACTTTTACTATGCGCAGCCCATGACCTAATACTACCCTGAAATCGAACTTCTAAATCCTTGGGCCAACAGACCCCAAATATTTATCCTAGGGTGGTGTGAGCTAATTAAATGAATGTATTGATTTCCATAATTTTCCTAGGTCATTAAGGCCTTTAATTAAATCCTTTAAATCATTCCCTAGGTCATTTTACACATGAAGTGGTATCAATTAAAATCTACTGACCTAAGGGAATTTTCCTGAGTTTCAAATGAGTAAAATATTACTGTCTACAAGGTCTCATAATTTCCATTTTTATATTTCTATTTATCCCATAATTAATATAGATTCTACATATTTATCATTTTCCAAATGAAGTATAAGAAATATATTGACCAAAATTCCAGGAATATTACTGAGTATATATATCACTACTTTATGACTAATGGAAAAGTTTCATCAAATTCTACACTGTAGTGACCTACCAAATTCCATTCTTAATTAATTACCAAAATGCCATTATGCTAACTCATTAATTGAAAGTGCATTCAAAAATTCTGAAATTATTCCACAAGGCTACTATCACAATTATACAACTATAGAAATATTTCTACAATTTTCAAACATGAAATTCCACCAAATCATAATTAAATACAAAAAGGGTAAAATAGTAATTTCAAGGTATTTGCTCCAATAGATCTCAAACAGAGATATAAAATTTTCCTAAGTCAAATAAAACATCATTATTTGACTTGACTGAATTTGGGAATTTCTTTTTTATCAAAATCTATTTTTCCAATTTATTTTCAAAAAGGACCTATGTTTTTAAAATTCCAAATAATGGGATTTTTGATCCCAAAAATACCATAATTAATTCTAGGGGTGGTTTATGCCATAATTAATCACTGGAATAAATTCCATGATTTTTGCATGCCTCAACTAGGCTGAATACTTAGTATATCATTTTTGGCTAAATGCACCCCGTGCCTAAGTAGTTCAATCCTTGCATGTGGGTCTTTCCCAACATGACTTGTTCCAATTTCAGAGAAATTTCTACCACTGGTCTATATGGTCCCTAAGGGCCAGCCACCAAAATTTGGGGCCATTTGGAGTTAGCTAACTCCTAGAATCACCTAGTTAAGCCCTAGGGATATTTTGGTAATTTCCCCATATTTTATTTTCCAATCAAGCCCATTTTTGGGAAGGGCCTAAGTATGCCCTAATTATACCTCTGACCAAAATCTCAGGTCAAGGCGGCTTCTGGTTTGGCTTGGGCAGCCATTTGAAATTCTTCAAAATTACTATTTGCAGCCCAAGCCAAATACTATTTCTCAAACATGCAAGTGAGATTCCTCAACATGCAGTGCATCAATTCAGCCCAAATTTTAACCATGTGTCTAATATACCCATGAGAGGGTGCCACCAAAATTTGGGGCCTATTGGAGTTGGAGAACTCCAAAAATCACATTTATTTACTTTTGGGTATTCTTGTAAAAACTATAGCAAAATATTCCCCCAAAATTCTGATTTTTGGGGAGGGCCTAGATAAGCCTAATTTAGTAACCTAGCCCAAATTTCAGCCCATTTGGACCAAGGGTTTGGGCTGAGGAATTAATTTAATTTCTGCCCTAGTCTAGGACCAGTCCTAGGAGAATTGTCCTACAGGACAGACCACTGGGTGAAAACCCATGATTATTGTGGAATTTGAAAGTTAAGACCTAGGGCTACAATTTCCATTCAGGTTATAACCTTAGGTGAAGTCTCTAAGTGCCTTAATTATCACATGCAAAATGACTGGAAAGGTGTGACAGTTATGCTACTATTCAAAATAATTTAATTCATCATATAAAATGATTTGCACGGATCTTAAAGCACAATTGGACGGCATCCTATCGTCTTCCCCAACAAACCGACGGCCTGGATTGGATCCTTCTGGGCCACTTTGCGGGGCTGTTTCCGGCCGGCTGAGGCGGCGCCATGGCCGACCAAGTGTGCCTACACCTTCACGGTGGTGGTGGCCGGCTTTTGCCGGCGACTAAGCGGCGGTAGGTGGCGGCGCCGGCGATCCCAAGCGGGATGAATTTCTCGGAAAAATCAAGATTTTCTCTCATGGCATCGGGCTCAATTGAGCCCGATATCTCCCCTAATTGATCTAGGAAGCTAGTACGGGTAGAGGGGTGGCGAAACGGACCTTGATCGGAGGTTGGTGGCGAGTGTGGCGGCGGTTGCCATGGCCGAGCAAGCTCCGGCGATCTCCTTGCCAAAAACTCGATTCTCCACCGATTGCTATGCTCCAGGAGTCGATTTCCACTCCTCTCGACCTTCTGAAGCTGATGGTGGGCTAAAATTTGGCCTGGAGTGGATGTATATGGGGATGTGGTCGAGGTGAGTTCGGTTGGAGCATAGGAAGCTTCACCATGGTTGCCAAGTGGCTGTCATGCCTTGAAATCTTGCTGGAATTAAATGGGGTGGTCGGCCAGCACCTCTTGGCTGAAGAAATGAAGGCCACATGGCCTCCTTTCATCACCACCCCCTTTCTCTCTCCTCTTTTAGGTGTTTTCTCCAAAATGCCCCTTTGCATGTACTCTCTCTTCTCATTTTGGGGGTTAGGGGCTGTCCTTGTCCACTTGGCTGGTCATGGGTCAAGTTTGGTGGGCTTGGCCCATGGGAAATGGCTTGGGCTCACATTTTCACCTTTTGGTCAAATAGTTGACTTGTTGACTTGGGGAGTTGACTTGGGGAGTTGACTTGGTCAACATGGTGAGTGGGCTGACCCCACTTATTGGTCATGAGCCCAATGGCACCACCCAACTTGGGTTGGGTCAAGGGGGTGCCCTACTTAGGCTAATTGAGCTTATGAATGTGGGTTTGACCACTTTAGGCTCAAAGTTGACTTGGGTCAACTAGGGTCAAAATGTTGACCTAGTGGCATGGCCTAGGTCCACTTAGATTGTATTTAGGGTTATGGCCATGTGGTGGGGGTCATGGTGTGGCTAGGGTTCCTATTTAGGCTAGTTTGACCTAGTTTGACTTTGGTCCTAAGGTGGGCCCCACTTGGCTACACCCCACCACCTAGGGTCAAACCTAGCTAATACCCTAACACCCACCCCATGCCTAACCCAAATCTAAGTTAGGGGTCTAGAAGTAACATTGGGATGTTACAAGAATTGTCTTAAATGAATTCCCTAACTGTCTCTGGAAATAAGCCAAGTAATGACTCTTTGAAATACCATAATTATTTCTGCCATGTAATGACTATATTTTTGAGAATATTAGCATTAATTATCAGAGTATTACTGCTTAAATATAATCAAATAAATTGACAGTCGTACTGAGAAATGGAAAGGGAAAAACGTCGAACAGAACCTGACAAAAAATAGTCGACCTCAGGAAGAATTTCGTCGACCTTAACTCCAAGTTCGTCGAGCTGAGAAATCTCCTTCGTCGAGCTGAGCTCAGTGATCATGAACTAAAAAAGGACTGCCAATCTTAGCTCCAAGTTCGTCGACCAGAGAAAGACTTTTGTCGAGCTGAACTTCTGATATGAGATCAGAAATCGTCGACCTCAGCTAGACTTTCGTCAAACTCAACTCAGAGAAGGAGCTTTGAGTTTGTCGATCGGAGATCGACGATCGTCGAGCTGAGTTCAGCCATCGTCGAGCAGAAATTTTGAAGTCTTTATAATTGCTTGTCTCTAAGTTCTTGAATCTCTGAAGTCTTTTAAAGGCTAGTTCAAAGGTTAACCTAATAAGACTAACATTAACCTTAGAAAAACAAATAACCCTAGGCTATACAAGATGGGTAAACAAACCTAATAGTGAACATAGCCATAATCAACCCTAAACAAGGTGGGATTCCAACAATCTCCCCCTATTTGGGTGAGGTCACTATGAATAACAACAAAAGAAAAAATCACAAATCATAAAATATCTGGAAGCATTATAATTATTCAGCAGATATATAACAACAAATAACAGTTAAGATTAAAAACAGAAAATGATGAACTGTCAAATTTTCTTTGAAGAATCCTGAGAAGTTCTAGCAGAAGATTTGGTGAAGGTAATTTCTCTGCTTGGATCAACTGCTTGCTGCTTGACATCTTTAAATCTTCATCTCCAAGAATTATGACAGAGGCAGCTCTTGGTATAACTGCTTCAGGATGCAGAGGCATATATGTATCAACATTAAAAAGATTTTGTACCTGATTCTTTTCAAGTTCTTTCTTCCTATACGAGGACATTGTTGTATATTGGGAAGTCTCTTGTCCTTCTTTTTATCTTTCCTGATTCGAGATAGTCCTATCAGTTCTTTGAACCTGACCATCCTAGAGTTAGGATCCATCTCTGGATCACATACATGGGACAAAGGCCATTGAGGACTAGATTTGTCTTGCTGAATTGATTCAGATGATTTCTGCTATCTGCTTTGCTTTTGGTACTGTTGCTGTCTGCTGCTATTGGAACTGTGCTGCTGTATGCTATTAGAAGATTTAGACTACTAAGAAGATGTAGACTTTGGAGCTTAAGAAACACTTCTAGAGGAACCAGCTATTGGAGGAGGAGGAGGAGGGCCTCTCCTGAATGGAGGTGGAGGAGAGTACCTCTTGCTCTTCTTCCTTCCTTTCAATTCATTTTTAGAATATCTCATCCAGTTATGGCAGTCTGGAGTGAGCTTTATATTATGCAAAATATAGTATGGAGTATCAGTAGATGGATTGGGGTTTGGAGCAGCCTTAGGAGGAGCCTTTTTCTTAGCCTTTCTTTTCTTAGAGCTTGTATCCTCAGAATCATCAGAGTCTTCATCATCATCATCATCATCATCAGAAGTTACTGGATTATCATATAAAGCATGAATCTGTTTCAACATATCATCAATGAGAATTGGATGAGCCTGAGGCTGTTATTGAATTACAGGCTCTGCAAAAACTTCTGAAACAACTTGACCCTGAATAGAAACACTTTCCTCTTCCATATCTGCAAACATTATCTCATTTAGATCAGGCATGGGAGACTCAACCCATCTAAAGGTTGGAGGAGAAAAGGCCTTTGGCACTGAATCAATTTGTGGCTCTATAACATAAAAAACTGAAAAGCTTGTCCTAAGTTGTTCCAAAACTTCAGGACTTATAGAAGATGAATAACAAACTATAACTTTAGACATATCTGGAGCTGAATCAACAATACTGGTAGGATGTTGTTATAAACTGAATCAAAAGAATGAAGCAAAGAAACTAAATTAACTGTGGGATTTATGATGAAATCACCAACAGTAGTTATTTCTGTATCTTCAAAAGCAAGAATCTATGTATCTTCATCCATAATCTCAATGATTTCGACTAGAAGATCTGCATCTGGAACTGCTGCTGCTGTTAGAGATTCTTAATGGAACATCTCCCCTGCCTGGTTTCAGAAAGTCCTGAAGCCAGGCCCCTAGAAGAAGGGACAGAGGATAGAGCATCAATTTGTGCAGAAAGAGTGGAGATAGAAGCAAAGAGAGGAGCAATAGCCTCAGCTATTAGCTGCTTAAGAGTAGGAGAGATGAATTTGAGAAGATCTTTTTCTATGTCAGAAAATTTGAGGTAGAGAGTTTCAGGAGACGAAGGGGTATATGTGGATTGATGACCATAATTGGAACAGATAGACATGGCTTGAGGGAAATCTAATTGAAGGAATTCTGGAAATGATGATGGAGTGTTTGATGGAATGTTGGTAGGGATATCTTCCTGGATAGGGGAATGAATTGGAGAGTAGTGTGGAGATGGTTAAGGAGATTCAGGTGACAGTAGATTGAAGTGTGGTTGAGTGGAGGTGGAGGGAATGTCATCAATGTGAGATGGAATTGGAGATTGAGGTGGTGGATATGGTGGTGTATCCTCATTGATATAAATAGGTGATGATGGTTGAGATGGAGATACTGGATGAGTGGAAGTGGAAGTTTGTTGGAGGAGAGTTGATGAAGGAAATATTGAAGGAGGTGGAGATAGAGGATTAACAGGAGAGAGAGCCGGGGCTTCTTCATGAGGTGGGGGAGTGACTGAACAAACCCTTGTGTTCTCAGAAGCTATTCTAGAAGAGGATGCCCTGGAGGGCTTGGGAATGGTCCTCTCCCATCTGCCAAACATGGCAGAAGTAAGCCTCTTTGAGGCATTGATAAAAGTAGTCTGAGAGACTAACAGAGTTGGAGCCTTTGTCTGCAGAAATATTCCAAGAATCCTTCCAAAACAAACATTCTTCTTACTATTTTTTTTTCTTTATCAAATCAAATAGAATACTTCCCCAATTGACTGATTTCTAATTAACTAGGGCACACATCAAGTTAAACTGGTGCATAGTGATATGATCTTGTGCAGAGTGCTTTCCTAACAGCACTTTGCCTACAATATCATCCAAAATTTATATTCTATAGATAAATTTTTCTTTAGAAGATGGTTAGGGTTTCCTGCAGTATGCCCTAATCTATCTAGCATCTCATCAAACTTTCTGCTAGATAATTCTATTTCATCTTCTCCATTCACAAAACCAAAAATTTAAGTCAGAATCTCGGGAGAAAGAGGAATCAGATTACCAGAAATCGAGCCGATAACAACTTGAGAATCCTGAATTTGTGCCGAGAAAACCCATTCCTTAATCTCTTGTACTGGTAACTTGATCCCGGTAGACATGAGAAACTGCATATTTTAACTTTCAAAAAGTTTCAACATATCTTGAAAAATCTGATCAGTATGAGAAAAAGATTTCAAGTCTATATCGAATCCGGCGTCGAACTTCATGCTTGCAAGAAGTACTGGAGAAATCGTCATTGCTCTGCAAAAACAAGCAACTAAAGATCAAGTGCAGAAGGAAATTAGAAAGAGCGGGATGGAGTTCGATGAAAACATAGATATAAGGTTTTAGAAGGTGAAGCGACGAACTCCGTCCATCGAAAAGAAAAACTTCGAGCTCAGGTTGACGAAAATACCCATAAAGAGATAAAAGTCATCGACCTAAGGTAGAAGAGCGGGAAAACGGATCGTCGATCTCCGTTCAACGAAATATTTTCAGAAATAAATTCATCGATCTCTGTTCGCCGAAAAAATTTCACAAAGAGATTTCGTCGATCTTCGTTCGATGAAAAACTCTAGAAGAGTTCACAAATCGTCGATCTCTGTTCGACGAAAAGTGATCAATTCTCAAGACTTTAGACAAAAATCAAATTTGGCCTTCTTCATTAATCATACCTAGCTGATTTAAGAAGAACATATGTTTCTTCTCATCTAATGGTTTAGTGAAGATGTCTGCTCTTTGTAAATCAGTAGAGATAAATACAAGGTTAATTTTCTTTTTTGTCCACACAATCACTAATGAAATGATGTCTAATTTCTATATGCTTGGTCCTACTATGATGCACTGGATTTTGTGCAATGGAAATTGCACTGGTACTCTCATAAAATATAGTTGAATTATTTAGATTGTAACCATAATCCAGGAGTTGGTTTTGAATCCACAAGATTTGTGAACAAAAACTGCCAGCTGCAATGTATTCAGTTTCTGCAGTTGAAGTGGACACAAATGTTTATTTCTTACAAAACCAAGACACAAGCCTATCACCAAGGAACTGATATGTTCCTGATGTGCTTTTCCTATCTACTCTACATCTAGTAAAGTCAGTATCTGAGAATCCAATTAATTCAAATTCTGACTCAGTTGGATACCAGAATCCTAGATTTTGGCAACCCTTTATATATCTCAAAATTCTTTTTAGGAAAATAAGAAGAGATTTTTTAGGGTTCACTTGGAACCTAGCACAAAGGCATGTGACAAACATTATATCTGGCCTACTAGCTGTGAGATACATCAAGGACCCAACAATAGCCCTATATATTTTCTGATCAACTGGCTTGCCCTGTTCATCAGAATCAATCACAACATTAGAAGCTATGAGTGTTTTCATAGCTGAGGCATCAGACAACCCAAGTCTTTTAACTAGCTCCTTAACATATTTAGATTGAGAGATGAAAATGCCATCAGGGGATTGCTTCACTTGAAGACCAAGGAAGTATGAAAGCTCACCCATGCTACTCATTTCAAACTTGGAATGCATCAGGTCAGAAAACCTTTTGCATAGTTTGGAATCAGTAGAGCCAAAGATGATGTCATATATTTGTACTAATAATATTTCATTTTTATGATGACTAAAAAATAAAGTCCTATCTACAATGCCCCTAGAGAACTTATGCTCTAAAAAAAGCTAGCTAGGGTCTCATACCAAGCTCTTGGAGCTTGCTTTAAACCATAAAGAGCTTTATGTAATTTGAAAACAAAAGAGGGATGAGTTGGAGAGATAAAACCTGGTGGTTGCTCCACATAGACTTCCTCTTTGAGTTCACCATTTAAGAAAGCACTCTTGACATCCATCTGGTAGACATTGAACTTTTTGTAGGCTGTATAAGCAAGCAATATCCTGATAGCTTCCAACCTTAAAATAGGGGCAAAGGTCTGATCATAATCAATTTCTTCCTCCTTAGAATAGCCTTGAGCTACCAATCTTACTTTGTTCCTTACTATAGCTCCTTGTACATCCAATTTATTTTTAAATACCCATTTAGTTCCAATGACTGGGTAGTTTTCTGGTCTTGGAACTAAATTCCAAACTCTGCATCTCTCAAATTGATTGAGTTCCTCTTGCATTGCAATAATTCAGTGGGGATCTTGCTCTACATCTTTTATGGATTGGGGCTCAAGTTGAGATATGAAGCAAGCATGCATCAAGTCTTGGTTGAGTTGATGCCTTGTTTGCACACCAACTGACATGTCTCCAATCACTTGAGATATAGGGTGATCTCTAAGTGTGACAAGATCAGTAGGAGGAGTTTTTTCAACAACAACATTGAGAATTAATTCCTCTTATGGAATTATATTGGATGTTGTAGGTTCATCTATTGGAATTATTTCAATGATATCTTCTTCACTATCTCCATCAACTTGTGGAGAGGGATGTGATATAATCTCTTGGGTGAGGTTTAAATCATCCAATTTCTCACACAGTTGAGGTACCTGCAATAAATCTCTAGTAGAAGAATCCTTCTCCTTGTAAAACATGTTAGCTTCATCAAAATATATATAAACAAATTCTTCCATTTCAAAGTTGATTTATTAAATACCCTATAAGCCTTGCTGACTTGGGAATATCTAAGAAAAATTTCCTCTATAACTTTGGCTTCAAACTTTCTAAGATGTTTCTTGTTATTATTGTGTATGTAACATCTAGAACAAAAAATTTCTAAAATAGTCTATTTTAGGTTGCTTCCCTTTGAGCAGTTCATAGGGAGTCTTACCCTTAACTTTATGTATTAAACTTTTATTCAGAACATAATTTGCTGTGCTTACAGCCTCTCCCCAAAATTGTAGGGGCAAGTAAGCATCTGCAAGCAATATCCCTGCTGATTCAATTAGAGTCATATTTTTTCTGCTACCCCATTTTGTTGAGGAGTTCTAGGAGCAGAGAAGCAATGTCTGATACCTTCCTTCTCACAGAATTCTTGCATAGGAAGAGACAAACTCAGTACCATAATCACTTCTGATCAATGCAACTAGAGTAGAATATTCAATCTTTATGCTCTTAAGAAAGTCTGTAAGAACTTTAAAGTTATCTGGCTTATTTCTCAAAAAGAACACCCAAGTGAATCTAGAGAAGTCATTGATAATAACTAAAGTATAAAATTTCCCTCCCAAGCTCTGTACTACAATGGGTCCAAAAAGATCCATATGTAGCAAGTACAGAATCCTGGGTGAATCACTCTTATTAATAGATTTAAAGCTATTTTTAGTTTGCTTGCCTAATTGACAAGCCCTGCAGAGACTTTCCTTCTTGTAGGGGCCAAAAGGCAATCCTCTAACAAGGTTGTCCCTAGATAATTTCGTAATATTTCTTAGGTTAACATATCCTAGTCTTTTATGCCATAAATCATTATTATTACTAATTTGATTGAATAAGCAAATTTCTGAACCAGCTGACTTGAAATTAACTACATAAATATTTCTGTCTAGGACCAGTTTAAACAGTTTTGTTGTCTATTGAAGTAATAATGTAGGAAGATTTGTTAAAAGATACCTGATAACCTTCATCACATAACTTGCTTATGGATATCAGGTTATGTTTTAAACCACTCACATATGATACCTTATTGAATGTAATAGCTCCAACTTTAACATTCCCATAGCCTTCTATTTGGCCACAGTTGGAGTCTCCAAAGATAACCTTTAGTCCAATCTTTGACTTGTAGTTAGTTAGGTTGTCTTTGCTTCCTGTCATATGCTTTGAACACCCACTATCCAAGTACCACTGTTTCTCTGTGGTAGGATGGTTCAGTACCTGTAAGAAAATAAATTAGCTGTTCTTGACCCAGGTAACCTTAGGTCCTTGATTCTTCTCAAACTTATAGCTAGAAATGTAAGAATAATAAGGTTGGTCTTTGTATCCTAAGGGGTGAAAACTTCTAGGTGGAATTATCCATTGGGTAAAAGGATTAACAAATGATTTTGGTTGATTAACATTTTTGGAGAAATTTAGGTTTCTGTTGAAATTATCTGAGTTTGACGAATTCCAGTAAGTTCGTCGATCTGCGTTCGACGAATAGGGATGAGTTCGTCGAACTCGGCTCAGAGAATGAAAGTATTCATTTCCTGTGCCCCAATTTCGTCGATCGCGATTCGACGAACCATATTGATTTCATCGATCGCAGTTAGGCGATTTATTATATATAAAGTATGCGTTCATAGTTTGTCGATCTGAGTTTGACGAACCATATTCATTTTGTCGATCTGAGTTCGACAAAAAATGTTAAACACTGTTTTTATTGAACTTTTTATTTTTCCTTTTCTTTTGTTTGGGTTTTGAAATTCTTCTATTTGTTTGTTGTTGTCTTCTAAATTTTCTTTGCCCTTTTTTGATATGAATTTGATAGGGGTTGAAAGAATACTTTTCATAAGTATTGGTGGCTGACTAGATGAAGCTCCTAAGTCTAATTTACTATTAAGCCTAGCATTCACTTTGCTGGTTATATCCATTAATTTATTACTTCTCCCATTTAGGGATTCTTCAAATTGTTTAGTCTCATTTAGTTCAGTTTTTAAAGAAATGATTTGTTCAGAAGCTATAACTAGTTTATCTTTTAGTTTTATGTTTTCAGAAAATAAATTATTAAATTCAATTTGTTTGTCTCTGAGAAGTTTGATTTCCTTCTTAGACTTGATTAAATCATTACACAAAAGTTTGAATTCAGCTTTAAAATGATCAGAATTAAAATCAGAACATGCTATTACCTGATCCTCTTCTGATTCTGATTCTTCTGCTGATTCATCAGCTGCTGAATGTCTGCATGAAGCATCAGTTGCCATCAGGAAAATCTCTCTGGCTTTTTCCTCTTCTTCATGCTCACTAGAGCTGGAAGATAAAGACTCTTCTTCAGACTCACTCCAAGTCTCAGCAACAAAGCCTTTTTCCTTCTTCTTATACTTGCTGGAAGAAGGCTTGCTGTAGTGCTTATTGTATTCCTTCTCTTTTCTTTTATCCTTCTTTTGAGCCTCTGGACACTCTAGAAGAATGTGTCCTGGCTTCCTGCAACCATAGCAGACAACTTCCTTAGTAGGAGTCTTGTCATACCTTGGCTTATCTTCATTCCTTGTTGATCTTCTTTTGAAATTCTTCTTAGCAATTTTATAAATATCTTGGCTAAGAGACTCATCAAATCTTCATTTGCTGGTTGAGTTTCTGATTCTTCAGATGCCTTGAAGGAAATTCTTTGCTCCTTCGTTCCTGAGGTAAGAGTCTTTTGTTCAGCTGCTTCTCTAGTCTTGATAAGCTGCTCATAAGACATGAGTTTGCCTAACAAAGACTCAGTAGAGATTTCATTTAGGCTTATGGCCTACTTGATTGGCCATATTCTAGAGTTCCATGTCCTAGGGAAGCACATAAGGATCTTATCATTGATCTCAGTCAGTGATATGTTCTTGTCCAGGTCCTTCAGCTTATTGATGATCAAGCTGAGTTTGTTGTATATATCATCCACTGACTCTGACTCTTCTTTCTTGAAGTTCTCATATTTGGAAATGAGATGAGATCTTCTATCTTTTCTTTCATCAGCTGATCCTGCTACCCTTTGGTTGAGAGAATCTCAAATGGCCTTTGCTGATGTACACTTAGCAACCTTCTGGAAAATGCCATCTGACATAGTTTGTGTCAGAATATTCATTGCTATTGGGATTTGTCTCCACAATACCTCAGATTTGTAGGAAGTCAGACCTTTAACTAAGATGAATTAAGGTGTATTTGATATTGTGTTTGAGTTGTATGTGTGCAGGTTCTTATTGCCAAGTGTAGACCAATGTCAGTCTATAATGGGCTAGCAAACACAGGACCATACAATGTAATTCCTCATTGTGTGATCTAAGGTGTTGGCTCATGTATAGACTCTCTATTGGGACACACTTCATCAACATGCACTTGGACTATGGAGTTTTGAAGTCTATCTCAGAAGAAATTTTCTAAGTCCACATACTCGAGTACTTCTTTAGTATACTCGAGTAAGTGAGTCTGTACTCGAGTAGGTTGGGCTACTTACTCGAGTGGATTCTCTATATACTCAAGTATGAAAGCTTATACTCGAGTAGATTTTCTTTCACTCGAGTAAGTGATACCTTATACTCGAGTAGATGGTTAGTTACTCGAGTAAGCGCTCTGTTTGAACTTGAGTAAATCTGGACCTCTTATCCTAGAAAGTTTCTAAGTCCACATACTCGAGTAGTTCTCTGAAATACTCGAGTAAGTAACTTTGTACTCGAGTAGATTGATTTTTCATACTCGAGTAGGTTAGTGATCACTCGAGTAGTTTTCCTAAGATACTCGAGTAGTCTATCTTCCCCATACTCGAGTATCTCAAACTCTTATACTCGAGTAGCTCTTCAAGTCTTATCTGAGAAATTTTTCCAAGTGTTTACTCGAGTATATTTGCTCATACTCGAGTAGGTTCTCTAAGTCACTCGAGTATTGATCCCTGAAGCACTCGAGTAGTTTCAATCTTGCTACTCGAGTATATCCCTCATATCCACTCGAGTATGTAACCTCTTACTCGAGTATGTCTCTGTCTCTCGAGTATGTCTGTTCGAATTTCCTGAATTTCTCCAAGTCAAGTTTCTTTGTGTATTTTCAAAAAGTCCTTTCTGATTGGTCCACGTGTCATCCTTAATTATGCTTATGACCGTTGGAGACTGCCTATAAATAGGTCTTTTCAGACTTGACTAAATACACGCGTTTACAGAGCTTAATTTTTAAGAAAAAGAAAATCCCGAAAACCCTAATCTTTCCTTCCGCCACCATTAAAGTTTTTGGAAGAAGCTCTGGATCGTTCTCTCTCAGCCGCAGCTATCGATCTCTAATTCTCAAGCGATCCAGACTCAAGAAGAATCATCCGATCTCTCCGTGATTCATCGTCTCTGATTTATTTTGTTGATCGTGGTGATTCCAGATCTCAGAATCGTGGATCTCTCTCTCAAGTCTTCTTCAACTATTTCTGTTCAAACCGAAAAGCTCTCAAGAAGAAGATAAAGTCAAAGATCTAGATCTGTGCTAATTGTTGTTTGTGTTTTTCTTTTCAAACAAATTTCATTGTAGGAGATCTATCTCCGAGTGGTAGGAAGTTTTATCTTCCGAGTGTAGATCCGTTTGGGATCGAGTTTTTGTAGGAACATAGTTCCGAGGTGTAGGATTGGTTTGCAATCCGAGATAGTGGAGTAGCCGAGTCTAGTGATTTGCTAGATCGGTGAGGAAAGTGGACGTACCCAAGATTGGGGAACCACTATAAATCTCTTGTCGTCTGTGTGATTGCTTGATTACTTATTTGTGCTGTGTTATTTTTTTATTCTGCATTTGGCACGCATTTCACCTATTCACCCCCCTCTAGGTGATTTAGGTTGACAACTTAGTTCTCTCAATTGGTATCAGAGGGAGGTTGATCGTTAAAAGGTTAGCACCTTGATCTAATCCTCACCAAGTTGTCTCTAGAGAAGTATCAAGCATGAGTAAGACCAAGGATTTTGCTAAGCTCCCTATCTGCACCAAGAACAATTTTCCTATGTGGAAGGAAAGAGTTAAGTTCTTCATGGAAGCAGTAGATCCCCAGATCTTCATGATTGTGGAAGAAGGTCCGCATGTTCCTATGACTGCATCAACAATAGAGCCAACCAAAAAGGTCCCAAAGAAGTTGATGGACTTGGATAAGGACGAGATTGCACTTGTCTCCCTAGACAAGAAAGCTAAAAATATTATCGCAAGTGCAGTCGATGACTCAATGCTGCAAAATCTTATACATTGCCAATCTGCCAAGGAGATGTGGCAATCCCTGGTGACTCTGATGGAAGGGACTGAGGAAGTTAGGGATGATCGGAGATCCCTCTTAAATCAGAAGTATGAAGCCTTCCGACAAGGTCGCAAGGAACCCATAGCTGACACATTTGAAAACTTCTTTAAGATAGTCAATGGACTGAGAGTGTATGGCCGAGTCTTTACTAATGGGGAGCTGAATGATAAGTTTCTGAGATCTCTCACCAAAGAATGGGACAACAAAGTCTGTGCCATCCGAGAGTTTGGCAGACTAGCAGAGACAGATCCACAGAATCTATTTGGCAAGTTGATGTCCTATGAACTGCAGATCAACTCCAGAAAATCCGAAGAAGAGAAAAGTTGCTTCTCCTCAAAAGAGAAGTCGGTTGCTTTAAAGGCTGACAGTTCAAGGAAGGGCAAAGCTGCCTCGCCAACATCTCGTCAAGAAGTAAGTGAAGAAGAAGGCTCCGAGCAAAGCACCTCAGGCTCAGAACTATCTGAAGGAGAGTTCTCATTGCTTTCGCGGCAGTTCAAGAAATTCTTGAATAAAAAGAAGCAATGGAGAGGCAAGGATGCCTCATACAGAAGATCACGACATGACGGTGATCAGCGAAAGAATGGCTCAAGTAGCCATGACAGGTATAACTCCAAACAGAACAAACAGATTTCAATTGACATCGTTTGTTATTGTTGTAATAAGCCAGGTCACGTCATCGCGGACTGCCCTCACAAGAAGAAAGAGGGTGGCAGAAGAGAGGAAAAGAAACCCTCATACCACAAGAAGAGGACAAAGAAGAGCTTATTAGCCAAGAAGAGCAAAACTCTCAGCGACTCCGACTCATCTGAGTCAAGTGAAGAAGAGGAAGCTTACTTCAGGCTCATGGCTCACTCTAATGATGAACAAGTCCCCCAGTTCACTGGGGAGGTAAAAACTCACACTCCTCTCTCTGAATCTGATGATGATAATGAGCAAGAGTGCTATTCCTCTGAGGATGAATCTGAACTCATGGGACAATATAAAGAGTTACTCACGGCTTACGAAAAATGTCGCAGAGTCGTGAAAACTCAAGCCAAAGAGATAAAATCTCTACAGGCTAGTGAGAGCAGCTTGAGAGAAGAAGTCACCAAGACTAACTCTCTTCAAGAGAACTTCGATGCTGCTATGGAAGAATACAATCAAGTTCTCAAGCACCTCGACCTTAAAGAGGAAATCATCAAATAATTGGAACAACAACTCAAGGCTGAGAAGAAACTTGTTGAGAGTTTCTCCAAGCCTAAGACAGTTCTTCCACTCATTGCTGAGTTCTCAGCTAAGGCCAAGGGTGCTGGTATAGGCCACATTGGTGCTTCTAGTAAATCTTCTAGGAGAAACAAGGCCAAGAGAAAGAATAAGGCTGCCCAGAAGGCTCTAGCTGAAGAAAAAGGGAAAGCTCCCTTGGAACCTGTATTGTTCAAGAAAGTTATCTTTCCTACGAACGAATTCGACTATGAGTCCACCTATGGAAACTTCTCTAGGCCGATCCCCGAGAAGCCTAAGTCAAGATACCAAGGTTGGACTCGTCCACGTAACTTTGGCGAGAGTGTCTTCAAGGCACTTTATGAAGAGATTCAACTTCAGAACTATTGACCATATGCTCATTGTCATAACATCAAGATGACACCAAAGGTAAAACCTATTGTGGAAAAGCCTATGAAGGAGAAGACTTCATGTAGCTGCCACCATCATGAAGCTTCCTCCTCCAAGAGTGAAGTTCCTACTAGACCATCACTTCAGAAAATCAAGCAGGAATACACTAGGCAAAGATACAACAGGTTCGACTGTTGTTGCTGTGGCAGAATTGGTCATTTTGCCATCGATTGTTGGTTCAATCCTAGAAATGCTACAACCCCTCAAGTTAGCAACGTGAGAATGACCACTCATGATGCTAATGCTCGTAGGGGGAGTATTCTAACTCGAGACCAAGGACCCAAACTTGTTTGGGTTCCTAAGGCTAAGTGATTGTAATTGCAGGTATGTCCAAAGACCACCAAAATGCCAATCTGGTACTTGGACAGTGGATGTTCTCGGCACATGACCGGAACAAGGAGCCTACTCCAGAACTTCACCTCAGTCTGCAATAGACCAAAGGTCATCTTTGGAGGTTCAGATCGAGGAATAACTAAAGGCTACAGTATGATTACTAACGGTAGCGTATCCTTTTCGGATGTAGCCTATGTTGAAGGATTGGAACACAATCTCATCAGCATTAGCCAACTATATGACAGAGGATACGTGGTTGAATTTCATGCTGACAAGTGTTTGATAAAATTGATTGACAACATGGAAACTATTTTATCAGGCACTCGAAGCAGAAATATTTTCTGTTTAAATTTCATTTGTATAAAATCTTCCACACCAGTGTGTCTTTTACCAAAAAGTAGTGCATCTCTTACTGACCAATGACACAAGAGACTAGCACATATTAATCTCAAAACTATTAATAAACTATTCTCTCAAAACTTAGTATGTGATGCACCTAATGTCAAGTGCGTTATGGACAGTCTTTGTCACGCCTGTATCAAAGGCAAGCAAACAAGGAGTTCATTTAAAAGCATAATAGGCAAGGATTCCAATAGAAGCTTACAACTTCTCCATATGGACTTGTTTGGTCCACTGTAAGTTAGAAGTTTGGGAGGTAAGGAATATACGTTGGTTATTGTGGATGATTACTCGCGCTTTGCGTGGGTGTTCTTTCTGAAACACAAGTCAGATACCTTCAGTATTGTCACTAGTTTTGTTAGGCAAATCCAGAATGAATACAACTGTTCCGTAGTCAAAATCAGAAGTGATAATGGAACGGAATTCAAGTCTGGAGCCATGGCAGAATTCTGCGAAAGTCAAGGTATCTTTCATGAGTTTTCCTCTCCTCGCACTCCACAGCAAAATGGAGTAGCTGAGAGAAGGAAAAGAACACTTATAGAGGCTTGTCGGACTATGTTGAGTGATGCCCCACTTCCAGAGTATTTCTGGGCTGAAGCCTTCAACACCGCTTGCCACGTGCAAAATCGAGCTCTCATCAACAAGAACCATGATAAGACTCCCTACGAACTTCTAAAAGGCAGGAAACCAACCATTTCATATTTTAGAATCTTTGGCTGTAAGTGCTTCGTACTTAACAACGGCAAGTATCACACTACCAAGTTTAGCGAGAAAAGCTTTGAAGGTATTTTTGTAGGTTATAGTAGCCATAGTAAGGCCTATAGAGTATTTAATAGAAAAACTCTGGTGGTAGAAGAATCGATACACATTGTATTTGATGAGACGAGTCTGCTGCAAAGCAACTCTTCTAGTATGCCTATTGAAGATGCAGGTACAAAGATGAAGGAACTCAGCTTGGATGAACCTACTCAAGATAAAGATGAGACGTTCATCAAGATCACTTCTACAACCCCTATTGGAGAGGTAGATGATCAAGATGAAGAACACATCCAAACTGAAGATGCAACTCCAGTGGCTGAAGAGATCCCAGATGCAAGGACTCTAGAGTTTAGACACGTGAAGGATCATCCCTTAGACCAAATCATAGGAGATCCTCGGGATGGCGTCAGAACTCGTCGAGGTACAACTAACGAAAATTTACACTTAAGTTTTCTTTCACAGGTCGAACCAAAGAAATTTGAGGAAGCCAACTCCGACGCATCCTAGATTCTAGCCATGGAAGATGAGCTGAATCAGTTCAAACGATGCAAAGTTTGGACACTTGTTCCTAGACCCAAGAGGAAGAATGTCATTGGGACAAAGTGGGTCTACCAGAACAAGATGGACGAAGATGGAACAATTATAAAGAATAAAGCCAGACTTGTCGCCAAGGGCTATCGTCAAGAAGAAGGAATCGAATTTGACCAAACATATGCTCCAGTGGCAAGACTGGAGGCGATCAGGTTATTCCTTGCCTACGCTGCTGTTGGGATTTGTCTCTACAATACCTCAGATTTGTAGGAGGTCAGACCTTGAACTAAGATGAATTAAGGTGTATTTGATATTGTGTTTAAGTTGTATGTGTGCAGGTTTTTATTGCCAAGTGTAGACCAATGTCAGTCTATAATGGGTCACCAAACACAGGACCATACAATGTAATCCCTCATTGTGTGATCCAAAGTGTTGGCCCATGTATAGCCTCTCTATTGGGATACACTTCCTATACAAGCACTTGGATTGGTGGACTGAAGTATTGAAGTTTATTTTCTCAGAAGAAATTTTTCTAAGTCCACATACTCGAGTAGCCTTCTTCATATACTCGAGTAAGTGACTTAGTACTCGAGTAGATCCTCAGACATACTCGTGTAGACTCTGTATACTCGTGTAGATAAGTTTATACTCGAGTAGATAGTTAGTCACTCGAGTAAGTCATATATTATACTCGAGTAGATCCTTCTGTTCTTAGATCCGAAATATTCTCTAAGTCCACATACTCGAGTACCTCGTTTATACACTCGAGTAAGTGAGCCTGTACTCGAGTAAGTTTGATTACATACTTGAGTAGACTGTATTGTACTCGAGTAGGTGATAACTTGTACTCGAGTAGTTGGTTAGTTACTCGAGTAAATGTTCTGTTCATACTCGAGTAGATCTGTGCTTCTCATCTCAGAAAAATTCTAAGTCTACATACTCGAGTAGTTCCCTATATACTCGAGTAAGTGACTCTGTACTCGAGTAGTTGTTATTCATACTCGAGTAGGTTAGTGATTACCCGAGTAGTTTTCTCAACATACTCGAGTAGTTCTTTTTCCCCTCACTCGAGTATCTCCAACCCTTTCACTCGAGTAGTTCTTCCTATTTTATTTGAGAAGTTTCCTCTAAGTGTTGTTACTCGAGTATATATTCTCATACTCGAGTAGTTCGAAAATCACTCGAGTGTTGATCTCTGAATCACTCGAGTAGCTTCTCTTCTTATACTCGAGTATACTCCTTCTATCCACTCGAGTATATACCTTCTGATACTCGAGTATGTTTCTTCTATGACTCGAGTATATCTGTTTAAATTTTCCTGAAATTCTCTAAGTCAATTTCGCTGTGGATTTCAAATTAATCATTTCTGATTGGTCCACGTGTCATCCCTAATCAATTTTCTGACCGTTGGAGTCCACCTATAAATAGGTCCTCTCAGATTTGACTAATAACAAGTTTACAGAGATTTTATTTTAAGAAAGAGAAAAAGTTCCGTGAACCCTAATTTCTCACGCCGCCGCCATTGACGTTCACGGAAGAAGCTCTGGATCGACTATCTTCGATCGCTGTTTTCAACTCTGATTCTCCAGCGATCCAGACGAAAGTTAATCACTCGATCTCGCCTAGCCTCAAAGATTTCAGATCTATTTTCTCGATCGAGGTGATTCCGTTTTTCAGATTTGTGGATCTCTCTCAAGTCGTCTTCAACATACTCTGATTAAGCCAAAGTTCTTAAGGAAGAAGACTATCAAGATCCAGATCTGAGAATATTACTGTTTGTATTTTATTTTCAAACCAAATTTCATTGTAGGAGTTTTTTTTCTCCGAGATTTGTAGGAAGGCTTTATCTTCCGAGTGTAGATCCGATTTGGATCGAGTTTGTAGGAACGTGGTTCCGAGGTGTAGGATTGTTTTCAATCCGAGATAGTGGAGTAGCCGAGTCTAGTGATTTGCTAGATCGGTGAGTAAAGTGGACGTACCCAAGATTGGGGAACCACTATAAATCTCTTGTCGTCTGTGATTGCTTGATGTGTGCTGTGTTAATTTTTAATTTCGCATTTGACACGCATTTCATCTATTCACCCCCCTCTAGGTGATTTAGGCTAACAACTTAGTACTCTCAATTGGTATCAGAGGGAGGTTGATCGTTAAAAGGTTAACACCTTGATCTTATCCTTCTAAGTTGTTTCTTGAATAGTATCAAGCATGAGTAAGACCAAGGATTTTGCTAAACTCCCTATCTGCACCAAGAACAATTTTCCTATGTGGAAGGAAAGAGTAAAGTTCTTCATGGAAGCAGTAGATCCCCGGATCTTCATGATTGTTGAAGAAGGTCCCCACATTCCTATGACTACTTCCACCATAGATTCCACCAAGCAAGTTCCCAAGAAATTGATGGATCTAGATAAGGATGAGATTGCACTTGTCTCTCTGGACAAGAAAGCTAAAAATATTATAGCAAGTGCAGTCGATGACTCAATGTTGCAGAATCTGATTCATTGCCAATCCGCCAAGGAGATGTGGCAATCCCTAATGACCCTAATGGAAGGTACTGAAGAAGTAAGGGATGATCGAAGGTCCCTACTGAACCAGAAGTATGAAGCCTTCAGGCAAGGGCCAAAGGAGGCTATAGCTGACACATTTGAAAACTTCTTCAAGATAGTCAATGGTCTAAGAGTGTATGGCCGGGTCTTCACAAATGGAGAGCTGAATGATAAGTTTCTGAGATCTCTCACCAAAGAATGGGATAACAAAGTTTGTGCCATCCGAGAGTTTGGCAGACAAGCAGAGACAGATCCACAGAACCTATTTGGCAAGCTGATGTCATATGAACTGCAAATCAACTCCAGAAAAGCTGAAGAAGAGAACAGTCGCTTCTCCTCAAAAGAAAAGTCAGTTGCTTTAAAGGCCGACAGTTCAAGGAAGGGCAAAGCTGCCTCACCAGCCCCTCCTCAAGAAATAAGTGAAGAAGAAGGCTCCGAGCCAAGCTCATCTGGCTCAGAACTATCTGAAGGAGAGTTCTCATTGCTCTCCCGGCAATTCAAGAAATTCTTAAATAAGAAGAAGCAATGGAGAGGCAAAGATGCCTCATTCAGAAGATCACGACGTGACGGTGATCAGCGAAAGAAAGGCTCAAGTAACCATGACAGGTATAACTCTAAACAGAACAAACAGATTTCGACTGACATCGTTTGTTATTGTTACAATAAGCCAGGTCACGTCATCGCCGACTGCCCTCATAAAAAGAAAGAAGGTGGAAGAAGAGAGGAAAAGAAATCCTTACACCATAAGAAGAGGACAGAGAAGAGTCTAGTAGCCAAGAAGAGCAAAACTCTCAGCGACTCCGACTCATCTGAGTCAAGTGAAGAAGAGGAAGCTTACTTTGGGCTCATGGCTCACTCAGATGATGAACAAGTCCCCCAGTTCACTGGGGAGGTAAAATCTCACACTCCTCTCTCTGATTCTGATGATGATAATGAGCAAGAGGGCTATTCCTCTGAAGATGAATCTGAACTCATGGCCCAGTACAAAGAGTTGCTCATGACCTACGAAAAATGTCATAGAGTAGTGAAAACTCAAGCCAAAGAGATAAAATCTCTACAGGCTAGTGAGAGCAACTTGAGAGAAGAAGTCGCTAAGACTAACTCTCTTCAAGAGAACTTCAATAGTGCTAGGGATGAATACAATCAAGCTCTCAAGCACCTCGACCTTAAAGAGGAAATCATCAAAGAGTTGGAACAACGACTTGAGGCTGAGAAGAAACTTGTTGAGAGTTTCTCAAAGCCTAAGACAGTTCTTCCACTCGTTACTGAATTCTCAGCTAAGGCCAAGGGTGCTGGTTTAGGCCATATTGACTCTTCTAGTAAATCCTCTAGGAGAAACAAGGCCAAGAGAAAGAGTAAGGCTGCCCGGAAGGCTCTAGCTGAAAAAAAGGGAAAGCTCCCTTAGAACCTGTTCTGTTCAAGAAAGTTATCTTTCCTACAAACGAACTCGACTATGAGTCTACCTATGGACACTTTTCTAGGCCGATCCCTGAGAAGCCTAAGTCAAGATACCAAGGTTGGACTCGTCCTCGTAACTTCGACGAGAGTGTCTTCAAAGCACCTTATGAAGAGATTCAACTTCAAAGCTATGGACCTTATGCTCATGGTCATAACATCAAGAAGACACCCAAGGTAAAACCTACTGTGGAAAAGCCTATGAAGGAGAAGACTTCATGTAGCTGTCTTCATCATGAAGCCTCCTCCTCCAAAAGCAAGGTTCCTGCTAAACCATCATTTTAGAAAATCAAGCAGGAACACACTAGGCAAAGATACAACAGGTTCGACTGTTGGTGTTGTGGCAGAATTGGTCACTTTGCCATCGATTGTTGGTTCAATCCTAGTAATGCTGCAACCCCTCAAGTTAGCAACGTGAGAATGACCACTCATGAGGCTAATACTCGTAGGGAGAGTTTTCTAACTCGAGACCAAGGACCCAAACGTGTTTGGGTTCCTAAGGCTAAATGACTGTAATTACAGGTATGTCCAAAGGCCACCAAAATGCCAATCTGGTATTTGGACAGTGGCTGTTCTCGGCATATGACCGGGACAAGAAGCCTACTCCAGAATTACACCTCAGTCTGCAACGGACCAAAAGTCATCTTTGGAGGTTCAGATCGAGGGATAACTAAAGGCTATGGTACGATTTCTAACGGTAGCGTTTCCTTTTCGGATGTAGCCTATGTTGAAGGATTGGAACACAATCTCATCAGCATAAGCCAACTATGCGATAAAGGATACGTAGTTGAATTTCATGCTGACAAGTGTTTGATAAAATCGGTTAACAACATGTAAACTATTTTATCAGGCACTCGAAGCAGAAATATTTTCTGTTTAAATTTCATTTGTATTGACACTTCTACACCAGTGTGTCTTTTAGCAAAAAGTAGTGCATCTCTTGCTGACCAATGGCACAAGAGACTAGCACATATTAATTTCAAAACTATTAATAAATTATTCTCTCAAAACTTAGTACGTGATGCACCTAATGTCAAGTGCGTTACGGACAGTCCTTGTCACGCTTGTATCAAAGGCAAACAAACAAGAAGTTCGTTTAAAAGCATAATAGGCAAGGATTCCAATAGAAGCTTACAGCTTCTCTATATGGACTTGTTTGGTCCACTGCAAGTTAGAAGTTTGGGAGGTAAGGAATATACGTTGGTTATTGTGGATGATTACTCGCGCTTTGCGTGGGTGTTCTTTCTGAAACACAAGTCAGATACCTTCAATATTTTCACTAATTTTGTTAGGCAAATCCAGAATGAATGCAACTGTTCCGTAGTCAAAATCAGAAGTGACAATGGAACGGAATTCAAGTCTGGAGCCATGACAGAATTCTGCGAAAGTCAAGGTATCTTTCATGAGTTTTCCTCTCCTCGCACTCCACAGCAAAATGATGTAGCTGAGAGAAGGAACAGAACACTCATAGAGGCTTGCCGGACCATGTTGAGTGATGCTTCACTTCCAGAGTACTTCTGGGCTGAGGCCGTCAACACCGCTTGTCACGTGCAAAATCGAGCTCTCATCAACAAGAACCATGATAAGACTCCTTACGAACTTTTAAAAGGCAGGAAACCAACCATTTTGTATTTTAGAATCTTTGGCTGTAAGTGCTTCGTACTTAACAACGGTAAGTATCACACTACCAAGTTTGGCGAGAAAAGCTTTGAAGGTATTTTTGTAGGTTATAGTAGCCATAGTAAGGCCTATAGAGTATTCAATAGAAAAACTCTGGTAGTAGAAGAGTCGATACATCTTGTATTTGATGAGACGAGTCTGCTGCCCAGCAACTCGTCTAGTGTGCCTATTGTAGATGCAGGTACAAAGTTGAAGGAACTCACCTTGGATGAAACTACCAAAGATAAAGACGAAACGTTCATCAAGATAACCTCTACAACCCCTACTGGAGAGGTAGATGATCAAGATGAAGAACACATCCCAGCTGAAGATGCAACTCCAGTGGCTGAAGAGATCCCAGATGCAAGGACTCTAGAGTTCAGACACTTGAAGGATCACCCCGTTGATCAAATCATAGGAGATCCTCGGGATGGCGTCAGAACTCGTCGAGGTACAACTAACGAGAATTTACACTTAAGTTTTCTTTCACAGGTTGAACCAAAGAAATTTGAGGAAGCCAACTCCGATGCATCCTGGATCCTAGCCATGGAAGAAGAACTGAATCGGTTCAAACGATGCAAAGTTTGGACACTTGTTCCTAGACCCAAGGGTAAGAACGTCATTGGGACAAAATGGGTCTACCGGAACAAGATGGACGAAGATGGAACAATTATAAAGAATAAAGCCAGACTTGTCGCCAAGGGCTATCGTCAAGAAGAAGGAATCGACTTCGACCAGACTTATGCTCCAGTAGCAAGACTGGAGGCGATCAGGTTATTTCTTGCCTACGCTGCACTTAAGGGCTTTACCGTCTATCAGATGGACGTTAAGTCCGCCTTCCTAAATGGTGACATAATGGAAGAAGTGTATGTAGAGCAACCGTCAGGTTTTGTTGATTCAACCTTTCCTAATTATGTTTATTTACTACAAAAAGCACTATATGGTCTTAAACAAGCTCCTCGAGCTTGGTATGAGACGCTGTCCACCTTTCTTCTTGAGAACAAGTTCACAAGAGGAAAGATAGACAAGACATTATTTCTTAGGGAAATAAAAGGCAAGATTTTGCTAGTGCAAATCTATGTCGACGACATCATTTTTGGCTCTACAGATAACAACCACTGCAATAAGTTTTCTAAACTTATGCAAGGGAAGTTTGAAATGAGCAGTATGGGAGAGCTGAAGTATTTCTTAGGGCTTCAAGTGAAACAATCTGAGGATGGAATTTTCATCTCACAGACCAAGTTCACTAAAGAGCTACTTAAGAAATTCAGAATGGAGAACGCAACCTCTATGAGGACTCCAATGGCCTCAGCTATGTCTCTAGACAAGGATGAGAATAGGAAACCTTTTGATGAAACCAAGTACAGAAGCATAATTGGGTCTTTGCTCTACCTTACCGCAAGTAGACCAGACATAATGTTCTCAACATGTGTATGTGCTAGATTTCAGGTGAACTCTAAGGAATCTCATTACATTGCTGCAAAGCGAATCTTGAGATACCACAAAGGTACACCAAATCTTGGCCTATGGTACCCAAGAAGTAATGATAGTGAACTAATTGGATTTTCAGATGCAGATTTTGCAGGAAGCAAAGACGACAGGAAAAGTACTTTCGGGACTTGCCAATTCCTCGGAAGGAGACTTATTTCCTGGAGCAGTAAGAAGCAGAACTGTGTAGCCATCTCAACGGCTGAATCAGAGTACATCTCTGCAGGCAGCTGTTGTGCACAGCTTTTATGGATCAAGAACCAGTTTGAAGACTACAACATGAAGTTCCAGAACATTCCTTTGTTTTGCGACTCATCCAGCGCTATAGCAATAGCCAACAACCCAGTCTCCCACAGCCGGACCAAGCACATAGAGCTTCGTTATCATTTCATCCGGGAGCATGTGGAAAATGGAGACATAGATCTACAATATGTCTCCACAGACAGGCAAGTTGCAGATATATTCACGAAGCCGCTGGACGAGTCCAAGTTCTCGTTCTTCAAAACGGAACTCAGACTGCTCAACAAAGAAGACTAGTGATGGACTCACAAATCAAGAAGATATCAGTGGTGTTGGCTGATCAGAGATAAAGTTTTCAGTGGCAATAGACATCTCCCAAGGAAAATTGTCTTTCAAGTATTATATACTCGAGTATATCAAGACTTACACGAGTAAACGGAAAATACTCGAGTAAAAAGTCTGACCTACTCGAGTATTTGACAAGATACTCGTGTATGAACTCTACCTACTCGAGTATGTTTTGTCTACTACTCGTGTATGGTGTTACCTACTCGAGTATGCTCCGCCTAATACTCGTGTATGATGCTATCTACTCGAGTATACGGTCTTCTATTTTGGATTTCTAATTTTTCTATTCGCACCGAGCTATTTGCCGCTTCATTTAGGTATGAAATTATATTTATTTTTCCTAAAACCTAATTAGGATTATATATATATATAGAAAAATCGGGAAACCCTTTCCACTTCTCATTCACTCGAGTAGCCGCCGACTCCTCATCTTCCGAAAATCACAGAGCATCGTCTTCTTCGCTCCTCTCATCCTCCAGAATCGCAGATGGCCCCCTCCTCCAAAATCGGCATCGGCTCCGAACTCGCCCCCGCGGGTATAGCCGATCTTTCAGATGATTTCCGCAATCTTCTGATTTTGTTCGAAACCGCCGGATTGTCGTTCGTTCTCTTGTCGCCGTGCCGAGTCATCTTCCCAGCAGTTGAGGAGTTCTATCAAAATCTGAAGGTAAAGCGTAATGGAAAGCTCCTGAAAACCAAAGTCAGAGGGATAAAAATTCGACTGGATAAAGTTTCTCTTGCAACTCTGTTAAAGCTTCCAGTGGTCGATGAAGATGCCGAAATGACGGCAGACGATTCAGTAAGAACTAGCTTATTCTGTGGAGCTAACCCTCAAGCCCATTCCTTTAGCAGGGCCGACTTCAACTCAGAAGGAAAGTTCCTAGTGGATGTTATAGCAAAGGTACTGTTGTGCAAGACGTATTCCATTCGAGACATTTCTATGGAAATGTTTGACATAATGCAAGCTATTATCTGCCGCAAATAGTTCCAGTTTGGACTGTTGATCCTAGATAAAATCAGAGACAGCATTAAGCATCCCAGCTTTGGCAGAATTATCTCCCTCCTGCTTCATGAGATTAACCCATCAGTCTTTAACCTATCCAAAGGAACTCCCCTCCATCACATGAAGAAAGTTTCCATATCCTCCATCCAGAGATATGATATTAAAATTCTGAATTCTGCCCAGGCATCCAAAGCTGCTGTTCCTTCAGAAATGTCCCAAGAACCCAGTGTATCTGAAGACAGGATTCCATCTCCTCCTTTACATCAAACTGCTACTACCTCTGGTGCAATAGTTGAGGGGGAGCCTGCCTCTTCTCATCCTAAGTACCCAGCTTCCTCAGAACTTTCAAAACTAGCAGAAGTCAGAGTTTCTCCTCCTCCAGCAAATCCTGAATCAGAGATTCCAGATCCAGCAACCTTACTGTCTACAGCAGAAGATATAAATAAATTCATTGATGAGCTCAGCTCAGATGCTCCCCTGTTTCAGAATGAATCAGCTGTAAAGTCTCCTGCTCAGGATCCAGTTCAGACTCCAGTTCAATCTCCTGCTCAGACTCCTGTACAATCTCCTGCTCAGTCTCCAGCTACAGAGTCCAGCCAGCCTGAACAGATTCTGTTGTCTGATGATGAGGAAGTATCTCCAGAACCAGTGGATGCTCCTCTGAGGACACTGGACTTCACCCTTCCTTCCTTCATCAACACTGAAGATTCAAATTTGGTAGAACCCTTCAAAAGAGCTGTCAGTTCAGTGAAAATTACTGAAATCCCTCCATGGAATGCTCCTGCTCCTTCAGTCCCTGCACCAACCTCAGCTCCTTCTTCTTCTTCAGATCTGGTGAGTAAGATTGCACAGTTGCTCATTGAACAGAGAAAGTACTTTGATGAATCTCTAGCCTCAGTAAATAACAAGGTCACTACTCTTGAAAAGGAGATGAGTAGAGGCTTTGCTGAAATTCAAGCCAATACTGATGAGCTAAAGAGATTGTTTCAATTGGGTGGAAAAGCTATGGATCACACTATCACAAGCATAGGTGAACTAAGAAATCAACAAGAAACTGTTGCACATAATCAGATAATATTGGACAAGAATGCTGAAGCAAATGTGATGAAAGTATGTGAAGAAGTTGGCACTTTCAGAGATGAAGCAATTGTCAAGCTAGCTGTAGATATCAGCAAGGGGGAGAAAATTGTAAAAGAACAAGTTGAAAAAGTAGTTGAAAAGCTGTCTGAACAAGCCCAAACAACTGTGGATGGTCTTGTAAAAGATATGAAAGCAGACATCCTAGCCCAGCTTCAATCTGTCAAGTTCTACATCTATGATACAGCTGTATGGGTAAATAATCAGAACTTCCCAAATTCTCAACTCAACCCTACCATCATTCCCAAGTTCTTGGACCCTCTTGAAAAACATCCTCCAGCAGATGCTCCAGCTCAGGCAAACATTCCAGGAGGTATGCCAGTCTTCTCACCCAGACCTGATGGTGATGTGACTGAGCCTCCTCATTCTTATACAGATATTTGGCAAGATGAACTTCCTCCTAGTTCTCAAGGTGCTCCAAGGAAGAAAAGGAAATATGGTGACGGCTCTTCTGCCAGCCGTTCTGCACCTAGAAAAGAGCCTGCCCCAGCTTCTGAAGGTAGATCAGAAATTGTTCATTCTGAAGTTTGGAGTCCAACCTCCAAGTCTCTGATCCTTGATACCCTGAAGCTAGTAACAGATCTTGGTGAGAATAGAGATCAGTATTACAGTTATTCAGAATGGAAGGCTTATGAAGCATCTCAGATCAAGATCAGACTTCATGACAGGAATTGGGGATACAACAACCCAGCTGCTCCTCCTAGGCCCAGAACTTATTTTCCTAAACCTTTCAGTTATCTAGAGAGGCAAGAGCTGAAGAGAGAAAGAATGCACAAAGAAGCCCCTTCTTGAGTCAATGAGAATGTGGAAATGGATATTTTAATCTGTTAAAAAATTTCTATATATATATTTTTGATTCTGATTATGGCTATTTGATTCTTTATCCTGCTTTAACTTACCTTATTTTCTTTTGGTATATGTGTGTTGTTCTTTTTTACTTTATGTAATTCACCTTAGTGTAGAGGGTGCTGACATCTACAAATAGGGGGAGATTGTTGGGATTTGTCTCCACAATACCTCAGATTTGTAGGAGGTCAGACCTTGAACTAAGATGAATTAAGGTGTATTTGATATTGTGTTTAAGTTGTATGTGTGCAGGTTTTTATTGCCAAGTGTAGACCAATGTCAGTTTATAATGGGTCACCAAACACAGGACCATACAATGTAATCCCTCATTGTGTGATCCAAAGTGTTGGCCCATGTATAGCCTCTCTATTGGGATACACTTCCTATACAAGCACTTGGATTGGTGGACTGAAGTATTGAAGTTTATTTTCTCAGAAGAAATTTTTCTAAGTCCACATACTCGAGTAGCCTTCTTCATATACTCGAGTAAGTGACTTAGTACTCGAGTAGATCCTCAGACATACTCGTGTAGACTCTGTATACTTGTGTAGATAAGTTTATACTCGAGTAGATAGTTAGTCACTCGAGTAAGTCATATATTATACTCGAGTAGATCCTTCTGTTCTTAGATCCGAAATATTCTCTAAGTCCACATACTCGAGTACCTCGTTTATACACTCGAGTAAGTGAGCCTGTACTCGAGTAAGTTTGATTACATACTCGAGTAGACTGTATTGTACTCGAGTAGGTGATAACTTGTACTCGAGTAGTTGGTTAGTTACTCGAGTAAATGTTCTGTTCATACTCGAGTAGATCTGTGCTTCTCATCTCAGAAAAATTCTAAGTCTACATACTCGAGTAGTTCCCTATATACTCGAGTAAGTGACTCTGTACTCGAGTAGTTGTTATTCATACTCGAGTAGGTTAGTGATTACCCGAGTAGTTTTCTCAACATACTCGAGTAGTTCTTTTTGCCCTCACTCGAGTATCTCCAACCCTTTCACTCGAGTAGTTCTTCCTATTTTATTTGAGAAGTTTCCTCTAAGTGTTGTTACTCGAGTATATATTCTCATACTCGAGTAGTTCGAAAATCACTCGAGTGTTGATCTCTGAATCACTCGAGTAGCTTCTCTTCTTATACTCGAGTATACTCCTTCTATCCACTCGAGTATATACCTTCTGATACTCGAGTATGTTTCTTCTATGACTCGAGTATATCTGTTTAAATTTTCCTGAAATTCTCTAAGTCAATTTCGCTGTGTATTTCAAATTAATCATTTCTGATTGGTCCACGTGTCATCCCTAATCAATTTTCTGACCGTTGGAGTCCACCTATAAATAGGTCCTCTCAGATTTGACTAATAACAAGTTTACAGAGATTTTATTTTAAGAAAGAGAAAAAGTTCCGTGAACCCTAATTTCTCACGCCGCCGCCATTGACGTTCACGGAAGAAGCTCTGGATCGACTATCTTCGATCGCTGTTTTCAACTCTGATTCTCCAGCGATCCAGACGAAAGTTAATCACTCGATCTCGCCTAGCCTCAAAGATTTCAGATCTATTTTCTCGATCGAGGTGATTCCGTTTTTCAGATTTGTGGATCTCTCTCAAGTCGTCTTCAACATACTCTGATTAAGCCAAAGTTCTTAAGGAAGAAGACTATCAAGATCCAGATCTGAGAATATTACTGTTTGTATTTTATTTTCAAACCAAATTTCATTGTAGGAGTTTTTTTTTCCGAGATTTGTAGGAAGGCTTTATCTTCCGAGTGTAGATCCGATTTGGATCGAGTTTGTAGGAACGTGGTTCCGAGGTGTAGGATTGTTTTCAATCCGAGATAGTGGAGTAGCCGAGTCTAGTGATTTGCTAGATCGGTGAGTAAAGTGGACGTACCCAAGATTGGGGAACCACTATAAATCTCTTGTCGTCTGTGATTGCTTGATGTGTGCTGTGTTAATTTTTAATTTCGCATTTGACACGCATTTCACCTATTCACCTCCCTCTAGGTGATTTAGGCTAACAACTTAGTACTCTCAGCTGCACTTAAGGACTTTACCGTCTATCAGATGGACGTCAAGTCCGCCTTCCTGAATGGCGACATAAAGGAAGAAGTGTATGTAGAGCAACCGCCAGGTTTCATTGACTCAACTTTTCCTAATCATGTTTATTTACTGCAAAATGCCTTATATGGTCTTAAACAAGCTCCTCGAGCTTGGTATGAAACGCTGTCTACCTTTCTTCTTGAAAACAAGTTCACAAGAGGAAAGATAGACAAGGCATTATTTCTTAGGGAAATAAAAGGCAAGATTTTGCTAGTGCAAATCTATGTCGATGACATTATTTTTGGCTCTACAGACAACAACCTCTGCATGAAGTTTTCTAAACTTATGCAAGGGAAGTTTGAAATGAGCAGTATGGGAGAGCTGAAGTATTTCTTAGGGCTTCAAGTGAAACAATCTGAGGATGAAATTTTCATCTCACAGACCAAGTTCACCAAAGAGCTACTTAAGAAATTCGGAATGGAGAATGCAACCTCTATGAGGACTCCAATGGCCTCAGCTATGTCTCTGAATAAGGATGAGAAAGGGAAACCTTTTGATGAAACCAGGTACAGAAGCATAATTGGGTCCTTGCTCTACCTTACCGCAAGTAGACCAGACATAATGTTTTCCACATGTGTCTGTGCTAGATTTCAGGTGAACTCTAAGGAATCTCACTACATTGCTCCAAAGCGAATCTTGAGATACCTCAAAGGTACACCAAATCTTGGCTTATGATACCCAAGAAGTAATGATAGTGAACTAATTGGATTTTCAGATGCAGATTTTGCAGGAAGCAAAGACGACAGGAAAAGTACTTCCGGGACATGCCAATTTCTCGGAAGGAGACTTATTTCCTGGAGCAGTAAGAAGAAGAACTGTGTAGCCATCTCAACGGCTGAATCAGAGTATATCTCTGCAGGCAGCTGTTGTGCACAGCTTCTATGGATCAAGAATCAATTTGAAGACTATAACATGAAGTTCCAGAACGTTCCTCTGTTTTGCGACTCATCCAGCGCAATAGCAATCGCCAACAACCCAGTCTCCCATAGCCGGACAAAGCACATAGAGCTTCGATATCACTTCATCCGGGAGCATGTGGAAAACGGAGACATAGATCTACAATATGTCTCCACTGACAGGCAGGTTGCAGATATATTCACCAAACCGCTGGAGGAGTCCAAGTTTTCATTCTTCAAAACGGAACTCGGGCTGCTCAACAAAGAGGAATAGTGATGGTGGATTTAAAGACAGGCTCAGAGTTGAAGATATCAGTGGCAGTAAAATTCTCCCAAGCAAATCGTCCTTCAAAGTGATATACTCGAGTATATAGAGACTTATACACGAGTAAACGGAGAATACTCGAGTGACAAAATTTCCATACTCGAGTATTTGGTAATCTACTCGTGTATGTACTCGACCTACTCGTGTATGCTCCATCTCCTACTCGTGTATGGCGAAATACACTCGAGAATACGGCAATCAGCTATTTGAAATTTTTTTCTATTCGCACCAAAGTGCTTGCCGCTCCGTAACATGTATGATTTTATCCTTATCACTCCTACTTAAACCTAATTAGGGTTATATATATATAGAAATCGGAAATCCTTTCCACTCCTCATTCTCCCGAGTAGCCGTCGTCGCTTCATATTCCGAAACCTGCAGAGCTCTGTCATTTTCGTCTCTTCCGTTCTACAGAATCACCGATGGCCCCCTCCTCCAAGATCGGAATCGGCTCAGAGCTCGACCCTGAAGGTATAGCCGACCTCTCCGATGATTTCCGAAACCTGCTCATTCTGTTCGACACTGCCGGACTCTCGTTCATCCTCCAGACACCGTGCAAAGTCATTTTCCCTGCAGTCGAGGAGTTCTTCAAAAATCTGGAGGTCAAGCGAAATGGTACAGTTCTAAAATCCAAGGTCAGTGGGATCAAAATCCGTCTGGACAAAACTTGCTTAGCTACTCTGTTAAAATTGCCAGTGGTGGATGAAGAAGATGATCCGACTCCTGAAGATTCCGAAAGAACCAGCTTCTTCTGTGGAATAAACCCGTATGAAGCATATTCGTTTCGCCATACAGATTACAATTCAGAGGGCAAATTTCTTGTGGATGTGATTGCCAAAGTTCTTCTGTGCAAAACCTATT
The DNA here is from genome assembly GCA_039513925.1 of Platanthera zijinensis. NCBI lineage: Eukaryota > Viridiplantae > Streptophyta > Magnoliopsida > Asparagales > Orchidaceae > Platanthera > Platanthera zijinensis. Next base: position 114,342,188 of record CM077089.1, on the reverse strand, counting down.
CCCTCAGAGATATTTCCCAAAATCTTTTTGACGTTATGCAAGCCATAGTCTGCCGGAAGAAATTCCAGTTTGGAATGATGATACTGGACAAAATCAGAGAAAGTGTGAAAAAACCAAGCTATGCCAGGATTATCTCACTCCTCCTCCATGAGATTAATCCTACAGTGTTTGATTTATCTAAAGGCACTCCCCTCCATCATATGAAGAAAGTATCCATCCTCTCAATCCAAAGATATGAAATCAAACTCCTCAACACTACTCAAGCCTCAAAAGCAGCTGTTACCTCAGAAGATGTGCCCAGAGAGCCCCTTGTCTCAGATGACAGGATTCCATCTCCTCCTTTACATCACACTATTACCACCTCGGGTGCAATAGTTGAGGGGGAGCCTGCCTCATCTAATCCTCAGCACAAAGCTTCAGAAGTCTCTTCTCAGCAAGATCTGATCCAAGATCCTACTCCTCCTCCTTCTTCACCTCCAGAAGATCTCACCTCAGAAGTTCAAGCTCAAGAAAACCTTCTCTCTACAGCTGAAGATATTAACAGACTGATTGATGAACTCAGGTCAGATGCTCCAGTATTTCAAGATGATTCAGTTATGCTATCTCCTGAGGATCACTCTCAAGCAGATCCTTCTCCCTCCCCTGCTAAGGATCCCTCTCCCTCCCCTGCAAAGGTACCCCCTACCTCTCCTGATCAGTCCCCTGATAAACAGCAAGGTCAGCTAGAGATTAATCTACTGTCTGATGACGAGGACATGTCTCCAGAACCAGTAGATGCTCCTCTGAGGACACTAGACTTCTCTCTTCCCTCTTTCATCAATACAAAAGATTCAGTTGAGATACCACCCTTCAAGAGAGCTGAAAGATCAGTTGTGATTACTGAAATTCCCCCTGGGTTACTCCTGTTCCCCCAGCCTCTGCCCCGGCCTCAGATCCCTCTAGCTCCTCAGATTTAGTCAGTCAGATTGGGCAAATGTTCCGTGAACAGAGAAAATACTTTGATGATTCTCTGGCATCAGTGAACAACAAGATCTCTACTCTTGAAACTGAGATGAGTAGAGGCTTTGCTGAAATTCAAGCAAACACTGATGAGCTCAAGAGACTATTTCAGTTGGGTGGCAAAGCCCTAGATCATACTATCACCAGTATAGGTGTACTCAAAGATCAAGCTGAAATAGTTGCAAATAATCAGATTCAATTGGACAAGGATGCTACCGGAAATGTTATGAAAGTTTGTGAGGAAGTTGGTACATTTAGAGATGAAGCAATTGCCCAACTCTCAGTAGATATCACCAAGGGGGAGAAGTTAGTCAAAGAACAAGTTGAAAAAATATCTGAGCAATCTAAAGCATCTGTGGATAGTCTAGTCAAAGAAATGAAAGCAGACATCCTTGCTCAACTTCAATCTGTAAAGTTCTATATCTATGACACTGCTATATGGGTGCATAATCAGAACTTTTCCCAACTCCCAACTTAACCCTGCCATTATTCCAAAGGTCCTAGATCCTCTTGAAGAACATCCTCCCTCAAGTGCTCCAGATCAGGCTAACTTTCCAGCTCAGGACAACATTCCAGAGTATGTGCCAGTCTTCTCACCTAGAACTACTGGTGACATGACTAAGCCTCCTCTTTCTTATGCTGATATATGGCAAGATGACTTTCCTCCAAGTTCTCAGGGTGCCCCCAGAAAGAAAAGGAAATATGGTGACGGCGCTTCTGCTAGCCGTTCTGCACCAAGGAGAGAGCCTGCCCCAGATACATAAGGTAGACCAGAAGTTGTTCATGCAGAAGTTTGGAGTCCTACCTCAAATTCTCTTATCCTTGATACCTTGAAGCTGGTAACAGATTTTGGTGAAAATAGAGATCACTACTATAGCAACGCAGAATGGAAAGCATATGATGTATCTCAAATCAAAATCAGATTACATGACAGAAATTGGGGATATAACAATTTAGCTGCTCCTCTAAGGCCCAAGACCTATTTTCCCAAACCTTTCAGCTACCTGGAGAGGCAAGAGCTTAAAAGAGAAAGACTGCATAGAGGAGCCCCTTCTTGAGTGAATGAGGATGTGGATATGGACATTTAATCTTTTGAAATCATTTCTATATATATATTTCATTCTAATTATGGCTATATTTATTATTCCTGTTTCATTTTTTTCAGTATATATTTTGTTGTTCTTTTTACTCTAAGTAATTCACCTTAGTGTAGAGGGTGCTGACATCTACAAATAGGGGGAGATTGTTGGGATTTGTCTCCACAATACCTCAGATTTGTAGGAAGTCAGACCTTTAACTAAGATGAATTAAGGTGTATTTGATATTGTGTTTGAGTTGTATGTGTGCAGGTTCTTATTGCCAAGTGTAGACTAATGTCAGTCTATAATGGGCTACCAAACACAGGACCATACAATGTAATTCCTCATTGTGTGATCCAAGGTGTTGGCTCATGTATAGCCTCTCTATTGGGACACACTTCATCAACATGCACTTGGACTATGGAGTTTTGAAGTCTATCTCAGAAGAAATTTTCTAAGTCCACATACTCGAGTACTTTTTTAGTATACTCGAGTAAGTGAGTCTGTACTCGAGTAGGTTGGGCTACTTACTCGAGTGGATTCTCTATATACTCAAGTATGAAAGCTTATACTCGAGTAGATTTTCTTTCACTCGAGTAAGTGATATCTTATACTCGAGTAGATGGTTAGTTACTCGAGTAAGCGCTCTGTTTGAACTCGAGTAGATCTGGACCTCTTATCCTTAGAAAGTTTCTAAGTCCACACACTCGAGTTGTTCTCTAAAATACTCGAGTAAGTAACTCTGTACTCGAGTAGATTGATTTTCATACTCGAGTAGGTTAGTGATCACTCGAGTAGTTTTCCTAAGATACTCGAGTAGTCTATCTTCCCCATACTCGAGTATCTCAAACTCTTATACTCGAGTAGCTCTTCAAGTCTTATCTGAGAAATTTTTCCAAGTGTTTACTCGAGTATATTTGCTCATACTCGAGTAGGTTCTCTAAGTCACTCGAGTATTGATCCCTGAAGCACTCGAGTAGTTTCTATCTTGCTACTCGAGTATATCCCTCATATCCACTTGAGTATGTAACCTCTTACTCGAGTATGTCTCTGTCTCTCGAGTATGTCTGTTCGAATTTCCTGAATTTCTCCAAGTCAAGTTTCTTTGTGTATTTTCAAAAAGTCCTTTCTGATTGGTCCACGTGTCATCCTTAAATATGCTTATGACCGTTGGAGACTGCCTATAAATAGGTCTTTTCAGACTTGACTAAATACACGCGTTTATAGAGATTAATTTTTAAGAAAAAGAAAATCCCGAAGACCCTAATCTTTCCTTCCGCCGCCATTAAAGTTTTTGGAAGAAGCTCTGGATCGTTCTCTCTCAGCCGCAGCTATCGATCTCTAATTCTCAAGCGATCCAGACTCAAGAAGAATCATCCGATCTCTCCGTGATTCATCGTCTCTGATTTATTTTGTTGATCGTGGTGATTCCAGATCTCAGAATCGTGGATCTCTCTCTCAAGTCTTCTTCAACTATTTCTGTTCAAACCGAAAAGCTCTCAAGAAGAAGATAAAGTCAAAGATCTAGATCTGTGCTAATTGTTGTTTGTGTTTTTCTTTTCAAACAAATTTCATTGTAGGAGATCTATCTCCAAGTGGTAGGAAGTTTTATCTTCCGAGTGTAGATCCGTTTGGGATCGAGTTTTTGTAGGAACATAGTTCCGAGGTGTAGGATTGGTTTGCAATCCGAGATAGTGGAGTAGCCGAGTCTAGTGATTTGCTAGATCGGTGAGGAAAGTGGACGTACCCAAGATTGGGGAACCACTATAAATCTCTTGTCGTCTGTGTGATTGCTTGATTACTTATTTGTGCTGTGTTATTTTTTTATTCCGCATTTGGCACGCATTTCACCTATTCACCCCCTCTAGGTGATTTAGGTTGACAACTTAGTTCTCTCAATTGCTTTAGCATCTACAACCCTTGCTTTCTTCTGTGCCTCAGTCCACTCAGGTGGTGGAACTGCACTTGTGCTTGTAGATGTTATTGCAAAAGTAATGGGGGGACCTGTCAAAATGGAATTGTAGATATCTTCATCAACTGAATTCATATATAACCTAATCCTTGTCTTCCAAAGTGCAAACTTATTAAGGTTGCACACTGGAGGTCTGGTGCTTGAATATTCTTTATTCTGTGCCATGATATAAAAAGGACACTAGAGATAATAAGATATATCACAGATCCTTTGGTTCAAGTGTTAGCCTGTGAAACCAAACAACCTACCTCTGATACCAATTGAAAGTGAGGGATAAATCTGTCTTAACTCTTGAGGGGGGGGGGGGGTGAATAGAGTATTTAAAAACTTTGATTAATTTTTACAGCGGATTAAAATAAGTGATAAGTATATGTATAAAGAGAAATGAAAACAAAGACAATCACAACACAAAAAAATAAACAATTGAGAAATCCAGACGACACAGAATTTATAGTGGTTCCCCTAAACTTGGGTACATCCACTCTTCTACTACCCTGGTAGGAATCCACTATAGGTTTTTGATCAGGTGCCCTGCCACCATAGGTTTTTGCTCAGGTGCCTTGTCACCACAAGATCTATTTCAAGGGAGATCTCACTACAAGAAAACAGGCTTTTAGTGACGAAACTTAGTGCAAAGTATATTTCGTCACTAAAAATAGCTTTTTAGTGACAAAATATTATTAATCGCTAAAGCAATGCCTTATGTGATGAAATAAATAGTTGGTTACTAAATATATATTTTTAGTGACGAAATTTCAATTTTGTCACTAAAGTTATTATTTTTTTATGTATTTAGTGACTAAACAAATGTTTTGTCACTAAATTATTATTTCTAGTGACCAAAAAAATTAGTCACTAGTGATCAACATTTTGAAGATTCATTCATAAACAAAATCATTTATTTTTTCCTAAATATAATTTTTTTATAATAATTATCATTAAACATACAAAGAAAGCTATTTAATTTCCGTAAAATACCATAAATTAGATCTTATTTTTACATTATGCGAAATCCCCAAAATTTAATTTAAAATATTTTTTCATAATTCATTTTGTCATTACTGAAATCTTAAATATACATTACTTAAAATAACTCTATCAAATGCCACATGTCCTCCCATAAAGTGCCAAAAAATAATTTGATCGATCACTTAAATGAAAAAACATTGATATTTAATATATCATGAATCACTAAATATTTTTAATTTTTTTTGACAAAAAATTTATTAGTCACTATTACTAATGTTTTTTTAGTTCCCAAAATAATATTTTGTTTCAAAAATTATTTTTTAGCAACCAAAAAATATTGCGTCACTAAACAAAGCTATTTACTAACTAAATATTATGGTCACAAAATACAAAAATAAATTATAATTAAATATCTCAAATCTATCTCCCTTTATTTCATTTGGGAACAACACTAAATTCTATTTCCCTCCGCACTAAATTTTATTTCCCTCCACACTAATTCTATTTCCCTCCCCTCCACACTAAAATAACTCTATCAATAATATAATTAACGCACTGAATTCATTTCATCCCCTCAATAGTCAACAGTGGGAGCCCTGTCACAACCCGCATTTTCTACGAATTTAGGAATTATTAGAGTATGAGAAAACACGCGTCATGATGCCACATCAAGCAGGGGATAACTGGTGACGCTCAGGCAAAACCATCTACTTTACTTTATGAAAGAAATTCATGAGTTTAAAGATTAGAAAATCAGTTATATTTTAGAGGCCGTATCCCTCGGCTCGGTGGATCACCTAGTCCACAGTTAAAAACTATACTTTACGCTGCGGAAAATACTTTATTCAGGTTTGACTTCCTAAGGAGTGCATAAGTTCCCCAAGAGGACAGCTTATGCTATGCAAGACTCTACATTTATTTTATATTATATATAAGAAAACGAACTTTATACGTTGTTTGGAAAATAGTGATTTTAGTTTTATAAAACATGCTGATCATGCGATATACTCATAATAATAGTTGTAGTTTTAAAATAACTAGCAACCTAGCATAAATCATCCACAGAGCAAGTAGACTATCTCAAGAAAATGGTAGCAGCAAAAAATAATATTTCTAGTACGAGGGTAAAAACTACCAGTGGGAGCCAACAACCTTGACACGAACCCACTGACAAATATGTATGTCTGTAAGAAAAGTATAGAAAAACTACCTCACTAACAAAGCAACAGGATCTCCAAAGTCCAAGAGACTACCAGCAACACCACCGCAACCTAGCCACCAAACTGGCTACTGCTCAGAACCTGAGGCATTCAAAAGGAGAAAGAATACCTCAGCAAGCAAAACAAAGAAAAACTGCATGAAAGTGTCAACCAGGGAATAAATGAAAGAGGAAATCACACAGCAGTAAAAGTAACAACTGCCCAAAGCAAGACAACAAGAAATGCACTATGTGCGAGGAAACAGCATCAACCCTACCCAGAAACTACATCCTGCAGAGTCTACTAAGCTACCAAGAGCCCAAAATGCTGCAATCTACCAAGGAAGAAACTTCTAACACCCTAAGCTGTGGGAGATGGTAGTAGCAAAGACAAACAACATGGATCCGGGTCAGAGGCAAACTCAGTCCCCCAACCACCATTTCCAAGCCAACAAGCTCAAGAGTCTACATGTGAAAACACAAGGGACCTTCCACCCCCTTGCCCAGCCCGTACCTGGAGCAAGATAGAAGAATAAGGGTGGCCTTGGCTAAATTACACAACACCTCCCCCATGAAGAGCTTCAAACCACCACTACTAACCACGACCCACGATTCGGCCTTAAGGAAAGAAAAACATGGCCGACAAGGAAACTCAAAATGTAATCAAGGAATTCACTCGGGAACGAAAATCGAGGTAGAGGAAAAGTGTTGAAATGACTCAACATGACTTGGCGTTGAGTGGGACCCACTCAACGCCTACCTAGACCTTGGCGTTGAGTGAGCTAGCCTCACTCAGCGCCAGAACAAGCATGGCATTGAGTGAAGTTCACTCACTCAACGCCTCCAGCAAGAATAACTCTGGCATCTAGTGAGCTAGCCTCACTCAACGCCAAAACAGGTATGACGTTGAGTGAGGTACACTCACTCAATGCACTGGTACTTAACCACAATCAGAGAAAGTGGTGTTGAGTGAGCTGGCCTCACTCAACGCCAAAACAGTAATGGCGTTGAGTGAAGCTCACTCACTCAACGCCCTTACACTTAGCCGCAAAAGAGAACTACGATGTTGAGTGAGTCCACCTCACTTAACGCCAAACCAGCAATGGCGTTGAGGTAGGTTAACTCACTCAATGCCCTGACACTTAGCCGTAAAAGAGAACTACGACGTTGAGTGAGTCCACCTTACTCAACGCCAAACCAGCAATGACATTGAGTGAGGTTAACTCACTTAACGCCCTGGCACGTAGCCGCAAATAGGCAATTCTGCGGCATTGAATGAGCTGACCTCACTCAACGCCAAAACAGCAATGGCGTTGAGTGAGGTCGTCTCACTCAACGCCAGAAGTTCTGGCCACGAAGAAGGGCTGTGGCGTTGAGTGAGTCTGCCTCACTCAACGCCAAAGCAGAAATGGCGTTGAGTGAGGTCAACTCTCTCAACGCCACGGGACTTGGCTGCAAACTTGCCTTCGGCGTTGAGTGAGGCCACCTCACTAAACGCCAAACCAGGAATGGCGTTGAGTGAGGTCAACCCACTCAACGCAAAAGTACATAGCCTCAGAAAAGGCTATGGCGTTGAGTGAGCACACCTCACTCAACGCCAAAGTACTTCACTGCACAGAAGCGACGGCGTTGAGTGAGTCTACCTCACTCAACGCCAAAACCGAAATGGCGTTGAGTGAGGTCGACTCACTCAACGCCAAAACAGTTAGCTTCTCAGGAAAACCGCGGTGTTGAGTGAGCTTGCCTCACTCAACGCCAAAGTACTTAGCCGCTAGCAGGGGCTGTGGCATTGAGTGAGTCCACCTCACTCAACGCCCCAGTACTTAGAAATATTCTGACTGGCTACAACTGCAGCGTTGAGTGTATGCACCACACTCAACGCCAAATCCGCAAAGGCTTTGAGTGTGTGCACCACACTCAATGCCGGCCAGACAGAACTCAAAAAGGCTCTTACCAATAACATAGTAGGCACCCCCTTCTCTCTCTCTCTCTCGGCTTCACCCGCAAGCCACCAACCAGACATCAATCTGGAATAAACTGATGGCATTACACCGGCGAGTTGAGCACCAAAAACACAAAGAAGGGGGGCTCAAGGGAGAATATAAGCCCTAAATTCAGCAAGAAAAAGAGAACATGCTTGGCTTCTACCCTAGGGCTAACCGGGAAATTTCAACATTCAAGAAAAACAACAATTGAAAGGGCAAGAACACCACTTGCATCGAATTTCCGGCAAAGCCTGGATGGCTTTCCCTCCTCTTACTTGGCACTAGCAGCAGCAGCACCTAAAACATACTCCCGTACATTAATGACGGAAAAACCTCAAGATCGAAATCCCAAATCTCCTAAAAACTCCACGAAAATCGAATATCTTACCGTCGAAAGGTAGATCCGAGTGAGAGCAAGACAACGCCGCTTTCGGAATAGAAATCCGTCCGCAAACACTCCCGGAATCACAGTTCGAAAGCTAGGGCAGCCCGTCGTTTCCGCCTCTCTTTTCCGCGAACAGGAGCAGCGGTTTTCTGCTTTTGGTCTCGGGAAGGAGGAAGGAGAAGTGGGCCCGCCACTTCTTAATAAAGCTTTTATATAAGATTTAAACGCATCAGTTCAGCAAAACCGAATCCCAACCGCCGGCTCCCTTACAAAATTAGGATAATTCTAATAGACTTTACTAATGGCACACCCAAAACGACGTGAAAACCAAACTATCTCGGAATTCGACGAAATTCGCACCGTAGCTAAATACCCACGCTACGAACACAACGACGAAGTCAAAATTAACTTTTGACGAACAGAACCCGAGTTATACCCACCTAAAGCCAAAACACAAGCATCCCCCAAGAGGCCACACCGGGTCACCCAAAATGACTCGGCTTGCTAGGGAGACCTTGCCCATAGGCTACAAAATAGGCCACTCAGTTCTAAGGAGCTAAACAAAACTCCATAAATGACACAAGCCACGAAAATGCGACACCGTAACGCTAAACGAGAACAAAATAGTCGCAGAAAAATCGGGGGCGTTACAGTCACTCCCCCTAAAAGAAAGTTTTGTCCCGAAACTTTACGCACAACACTCCTACTAAAGAAGAAAAGTAACAAATAGGAGTTACAAGAAGGAAAACATATCGATCAAAATCAGGGAAACAGGTGAGGGTAAGCTTTTCTCATGGCCGACTCTAGCTCCCAAGTCGCGCTCTCCAAATCCTGATTCCTCCAAAGAACTTTCACCATCAGAATGGACTTCCTTCGCAACACCCGTTCCTGAGTATCCAAAATACAGACCGGCACTTCAACAAAAGAGAGGTTGGGCTCCAACTCGGGCACAACGTCCAAGACTTGCCCACTACTGCGCACACACTTCCGCAATTGACTAACATGGAAAACATTATGAACACCTGGGAAGTTTGCTGGCAAATCCAACCTATAAGCTGACACGCCAATCCGCTCTAAAATCTTAAACGGGCCCACATACCTCGGGTCCAATTTCTGATTCTTACCAAACCTCTTTACACCCACCATCGGGGAAACCTTAAGAAATACAAGGTCTCCTAGACCTTCGCCGATTGGCGTTCTTCTCGTATCTCTCCTGAGCTATACGAAGCTTCTCACGAATAAGATTCACTGCGACTTCCATCTCCTCAAGAGCATCTGGACCCAACAAAGGCCTCTCACCAGCCTCAGCCCAAAACAACAGTGTTCTGCATCGCCTCCCATACAAGGCTTCAAAAGGAGCCATCTGCAAGCTTTCCTGATAACTGTTGTTGTATGCAAATTCCATAAGTCACAGCCGCTCATCCCATGCTCCACCGTGGTCTAAAATGTAGCATCAGATCATATCCTCAATTATCTGGTTCACCCGCTCCGTCTGCCCATTTGTCTGTGGGTGATAAGCAGTAGAATACCTCAGATCCGTACCCAAACCCTCCTGCAGACTCTGCCAAAAATGAGAAGTAAACCGGGAGTCTCGATTAGAAATGATACTCACAGGCACACCATGCAGTCGGATGACTTCATCCAAGAACAACTCCGCTATCTTCTTCATCGGGTAATCAATCTTATATGGCACGAAGTGCACACACTTCGTTAGTCTATCCACTATGAACCAGACAGAATCAAATCCCCTCGGGGATTTCGGTAAGCCCGTGATGAAATCCATAGATATACTTTCCCACTTCCAAGTCGGGATATCTAACGAAGTCAACTTGCCACCAGGCCTTCCATGATCGGCCTTCACATGCTTGCAAGTGTGGCACTCAGCAACAAACCGGGCTACATCACCTTTCATGCCATACCACCAAGCAATTTGCTTTAAGTCACGATACATCTTCGTAGATCCTGGATGGTAGGCAACGCTGGATCCATGAGCCTCTCTGCATATCATACCTCTAATGTCCCCAACAGCGGGGATGCAAAATCTGCCGCGGTACTTCAAAGTACCCGCATCATCGATAGAAAAGTCTGGCAACTCCCCCTTCTCGGTCCTGGTGAATAAGTGCAGAAGATCCGGATCATCCTTCTGGTGCAGTCTGGTCAAAGAAATCCAGGACGGCTCTGCCACTGATAAACTACTCTGCAAGCCACAACATCCCACTGATATATCCATAAGGAGAAACTCCTCCACTAAACGATCGGCGGTGAGATTAAAGATCTTTCCCTTCTTTCGGCTCAAGGCGTCGACCACCACATTGGCCTTGCCTGGATGATACTGGATCTCTATCTCATAATTGGCCACATACTCTAGCCACCGCCGCTGGCGCAGATTCAACTCCTTCTGCGTGAACACGTACTTCAGGCTCTTATGGTCGGTGAAGATCTTGCATTGAGCCCCATAAAGTAGGTGTCTCCATAGCTTCAACGCATAAATAGCCACTGCGAACTCAAGGTCATGCGTAGGATAATTCTTCTCATGAGTCTTCAACTGCCTTGACCCATAGGCAATCACTTTTCCAATCTGCATTAACACACAACCCAGACCTACATGCGAAGCATCCACGTAAACATCATAATCCACCTCTTCAGTAGGCAGGGTCAGAACGGGAGCAGTGCACAATCTCCTCTTTAACTCCAGAAAGGCTTCTTCGCACCTCTCGCTCTAAACAAAAGCCATGTTCTTCTAAGTCAGCTTGGTCAAAGGTGCAGCTAGGGAAGAGAAACCCTCTATGAACCTCCTGTAGTAGCCAGCCAACCCTAGGAAACTCCTGATCTCCTTAGGCGTATTCAGCCTACTCCAATCCATCACCGCTGCGACCTTTTCTGGGTCGACCGAGATCCCGTCCTTGTTCACCACGTGGCCTAGAAATGAAACCTGAGGCAACAAAAATTCGCACTTGCTCAGTTTGGCGAATAACTTGTGGTTCCTCAACTCCGATAGAACCAAGCGCAGATGCTGCTCATGCTCCTCAGCACTGTGAGAATAAACCAACACGTCATCGATGAAGACCACCACGAACTTGTCTAAGAAATCCTTGAACACCTGGTTAATCATATCCATGAAGGCTGATGGTGCGTTGGTCAAACCAAACGACATCACCAAGAACTCAAAGTGTCCATGCCTCGATCTAAATGCAGTCCGTGGAATATCTGCCTCACGGATCATGAGCTGATGATAGCCAGAACGAAGATCGATCTTAGAGAACACCGTGCTACCACGCAATTGGTCAAACAAATCATCGATCCTCGGCAGAGGGTACCTGTTCTTAATAGTGACTTTGTTCAACTCCCTATAGTCGATGCAAAGCCGCATTGACCCATCTTTCTTCTTCACAAATAGCACAGGAGCACCCCAAGGCGACGAACTCTGCTGATAAATCCCTTTGCCAACAGCTCATCCAACTGAACTCGCAACTCCTCTAACTCACGAGGGGCCATCCGGTATGGCGCCTTAGCAATAGGACGCGTACCCGGCTCTAAATCAATCACAAACTCCACATCCCGCTCGGGAGGAAGACCAGGAAGATAATCCGGAAAAACATCGGCGAAACCACAAAGAACTGGAATCTCCTCCAAGCACGGTACACTAACAGCGGTCCCAACCACCGAGACCAAACAAGCAAAACAATCCTAAAGAAACAGCTTCTGAGCACATATCGCAGAGATAACAGGAGAATCCTGGCACAGATCAGCATACACGCTTCCGGGCTGACCGTCGTCCCTGATGAAGTCCAAGTGCTTCCCTTTGCACTGAATGACTGCATCATACCTAGACAGCCAGTCCATGCCCAAAATAACATCGAAGTCCTCCAGATCAATCATCTTCAGGTCTGCCTTCGCAAGGAAGTCCCCCAAAAAAATAGGGCAATCTAACATGCCCAAATCTGGCAACACAGATTCACCAGAGGGGAACTTGACACGGAAGGTATCCCGAACTCGATCTAAAGTCAACCGATGTCGCTCCACAAAGGCTCTAGCCACGAACGAGTGGGTAGCTCCGGAGTCAAACAGAACACGCGCCCAGCGGTTCTTCCCCTTAAATTTCCCTATAGGAGCATATAAAACTAAGGAACTACCACAACAATACTGCAAACATTCTAGTAAACAAGAACAAAACCTTCAGGCTGAAAAGACAACTAACTTGAGATGACCTGAGTCGAAGCTTGAGCCTCCTCGGAAGAGATCACGTTCAGCTTTCCCTTGCCCTTGTCCACCCGCTGAGGTGGAGGTAGCGCCTGAAGTGGAACTGCATGAAGAACAGGCTGGGCCTGAGGACACCTAGCCTTGATGTGTCCCTTCTGCCCACACTGATAACAGACTTTATCCTTGGACCAACACTGGGAAGCATCATTCCCGGGTCGCTTTCAAATAGAATAGGAGACATCCCTCCTATGAGCACCCTGAATCACATGAACCTGCTCCTTCTTCTGAGCTCCTGCCTTCTTGAAACATCTCTCGACAGGGTTGCCTGACCGGCCACAAAAGCTGCACACCACTTTGCTCTTCTTTCCTGGAGTAGCACCGGGTACCTGGGGTTTCTTCTCCTCGACCGGCTTCCTCTTGTCCTTCCTCATTTGCTGGCCTCTGCTCTTTGCGGTCTCAATTGCCTCCACCTTCAGAGCCGCCTCCACTACTCCTGCATAAGTCTCTGACCCATAAGCACTGGTCAACTGTTACACCTCGCTCCTCAAACAACCGAGAAATTGCTTAGCTCGCTCAGCCTCAATGCTGACCAATCCAGGGGCAAAACGACTCAACTTGCTGAACTTTATCTCATACTCACCCACCATGAGTTGCCTTTGCTTAAGATGGAGGAAGTCGTTCATGAGGCGGTCACGCTCGACCGAGGGTTAGAACTTCCTCAACAGCATCTCCTTGAACACTTCCCAAGAGCATCCAGCTACCAAGCTCTCCTTCTCTCTCAGCCACCAACTCTTATCCAAACCTTTAAGCTGATAGGCGGCTATCATCACCCTCTGATCATCTGCAATCCCTGAGTACGAGAACATCTCCTCCATGGAGATCAGCCAATCATCTATCACCATGAAATCTGCCTTCCCATCATAAGTGGGAGGGCTCAGCCTCTGAAACTGCGAGATGAAGGCCATCTCTGCTTGCACCACTACTGGAGGTCTTAGGGGTGCAGGAGGAGGAGGAACAGCTAACCCCCCCCCCCCCCCCCCCCCGCAGGGCCTTGCACTCCCTGAGTCTGACCTACCACAATCGCCACCAGGGACTTCATCTGGGCCTGCACCTCCACCATCTGCCTGCTCAAGGCATCGCTACTCTGCCGCAGGCTCTCGATCACCGCGTCATTCTGAGCTCAAGATGACTCACCCTCAGACAGGGGAGTCGATCGAGTCAAAGGACGTCTCACCATCCTAAAATCATAGCAACAACAGTTAGATCCTATTACAACAGCTAGAACCAACTACAAGTACAGACAATACATATATAGATATAACTTAAAGCTGCTAAACTTGCTCTGGGAGTTTTTCTTTTTACAAAAAATGATGTTATGCCCTAACCTAGGATGGTTAACCACCACCATACTAATTCATGTGCCTAGATCGGGAATGCATGACTTTATATTACTTTTGACTTGAAAGCTTATGTGTGTACATATGTCATCCTGCAAGTCTTTAGCTTGGCACGTTATGCTTATGCAATGTTATGCTATGCTTGTTTGTGCTATGCATTCTAAAAGGCCCTAAGGCATGATATGAGCGGCATACACATGAAAATGTTATGCATCCCATACTACATAACATTCTCATGCAACGAAAAAGAAAACAAGCTAGCCGCAACCATGTTGGTGAGGTTATGCATCCTATACTACATAACCCTCACATGTTGCCCCTATGGTGGATCCATATACAAACACATATTATGCATCCCATACTACATAATATGCCCCGTATACTTCATGTTATGCTATGAGTGTAGTGTTCGTGCTTTTGCCAAGACGTGCTGATGACATATCGGTGTGTGAATGACATGATGCTGAACTAAAAAGCAATCATAGGAAGGTTGCCCGACTAACTTATCAAGCAACCTCCCTCTAATACCAACTGTCACAACCCGCATTTTCTCCGAATTTAGGAATTATCAGAGTATGAGAAAACACACGTCATGATGCCACGTCAAGCAGGGGATAACTGCTGACGCTCAGGCAAAACCATCTACTTTACTTTATGAAAGAAATTCATGAGTTTAAAGATTAGAAAATCAGTTATATTTTAGAGGCCGTATCCCTCGGCTCGGTGGATCACCTAGTCCACAGTTAAAAACTATACTTTACACTGCGGAAAATACTTTATTCAGGTTTGACTTCCTAAGGAGTGCATAAGTGCCCTAAGAGGACAGCTTATGCTATGCAAGACTCTATATTTATTTTAAATTATATATAAGAAAACGAACTTTATATGTTGTTTGGAAAATAATGATTTTAGTTTTATAAAACATGCTGATCATGTGATATACTCATAATAATAGTTGTAGTTTTAAAATAACTAGCAACCTAACATAAATCCTCCACAGAGCAATTAGACTATCTCCAGAAAATGGTAGCAGCAAAAAGTAATATATCTAGTATGAGGGTAAAAACTACCAGTGGAGGACAACAACCTGACACGAACCCACTGGCAAATATGTATGTCTGTAAGAAAAGTACAGAAAAACTACCTCACTAACAAAGACACATGATCTCCAAAGTACAAGAGACCACCAGCAAAACCACCGCAACCTAGCCACCAAATTGGCTACTGCTCAGAACCTGAGGCATTCAAAAGGAGAAAGAATACCTCAGCAAGCAAAACAAGGAAAAATTGCATGAAAGTGTCAACCAGGGAATAAATGAAAGAGGAAATCGCACAGCAGTAAAAGTCACAACTTCCCAAAGCAAGACAACAAGAAATGCACTACGTGCGAGGAAACAGCAGCAACCCTGACCAAAAAATACATCCTGCAGAGTCTACTAAGCTACCAAGAGCCCAAAGTGCTGCAATCTACTAAGGAAGAAACTTCTAACACCCTAAGATGTGGGAGATGGTAGTAGCAAAGACAAACAACATGGATCCGGGTTGGAGGCAAACTCAGTCCCCCAACCACCATTTCCAAGCCAACAAGCTCAAGGGTCTACATGTGAAAACACAAGGGACCTTCCACCCCCTTGCCCAGCCCGTACCTGGAGCAAGATAGAAGAATAAGGGTGGCCTTGGCTAAATTACACAACACCTTCCCCATGAAGAGCTTCAAACCACCACTACTAACCACGACCCACGATTCGGCCTTAAGGAAAGAAAAACATGGCCGACAAGGAAACTCAAAATGTAATCAAAGAATTCACTCGGGAACGAAAAATCGAGGTAGAGGAAAAGTGTTGAAATGACTCAACACGGCTTGGCGTTGAGTGGGACCCACTCAACGCCTACCTAGACCTTGGCGTTGAGTGAGCTAGCCTCACTCAGCGCCAGAACAAGCATGGCGTTGAGTGAAGTTCACTCACTCAACGCCTCCAGCAAGAACAACTCTAGCGTTGAGTGAGCTAGCCTCACTCAATGCCAAAACAAGCATGGCGTTGAGTGAGGTACACTCACTCAAAGCCCTGGTACTTAACCACAATCAGAGAAAGTGGCGTTGAGTGAGCTGGCCTCACTCAACGCCAAAATAGCAATGGCGTTGAGTGAAGCTCACTCACTCAACGCCCTTACACTTAGCCACAAAAGAGAACTACGGCGTTGAGTGAGTCCACCTAACTCAATGCCAAACCAGCAATGGCGTTAGTGAGGTTAATTCACTCAACGCCCTGGCACTTAGCCGCAAAAGAGAACTACGACGTTGAGTGAGTCCACCTCACTCAACGCCAAACCAACAATGGCGTTGAGTGAGGTTAACTCACTCAACGCCCCGGCACGTAGCCGCAAAAAGGCAATTCTGCGGCGTTGAGTGAGCTGACCTCACTAAATGCCAAAACAGCAATGGCGTTGTGTGAGGTCGTCTCACTCAACGCCATAAGTTCTGGCCGCAAAGAAGGGCTGTGGCGTTGAGTGAGTCTTCCTCACTCAACGCCAAAGCAAAAATGGCGTTGAGTGAGGTCAACTCTCTCAACGCCATGGGACTTGGCCGCAAACTTGCCTTCGGCGTTGAGTGAGGCCACCTCACTCAACGCCAAACCAGGAATGTCGTTGAGTGAGGTCAACTCACTCAACACCAAAGTACTTAGCCTCAGAAAAGGCTATGGAGTTGAGTAAGCACACCTCACTCAATGCCAAAGTACTTGGCTGCATAGAAGCGATGACGTTGAGTGAGTCCACCTCACTCAACGCCAAAACCGAAATGGCATTGAGTGAGGTCGACTCACTCAACGCCAAAACAGTTAACTTCTCAGGAAAACTGCGGCGTTGAGTGAGCTTGCCTCACTCAACGCCAAAACAGAAATGACGTTGAGTGAGGTCGACTCACTCAACGCAAAAGTACTTAGCCGCTAGCAGGGGCTGTGGCGTTGAGTGAGTCCACCTCACTCAACACCCCAGTACTTAGAAATATTCTGACTGGATACAGCTGCGGCGTTGAGTGTATGCACCACACTCAACACCAAATCCGCAAAGGCTTTGAGTGTGTGCACCACACTCAACGCCGGCCAGACAGAACTCAAAAAGGCTCTTACCAACAACACAACATGCACCCCCTTCTTTCTCTCTCTCGGCTTCACCCGCAAGCCACCAACAAGACAGCAATCTGGAATTAAACTGATGGCATTACACCGGCGGGTTGAGCACCAACAACACAAAGAAGGGGGGCTCAAGGGAGAATCTAAGCCCTAAATTCAGCAAGAAAAAGAGAACATGCTTGGCTTCTACCCTAGGGTTAACCGGGAAATTTCAACATTCAAGAAAAACAACAATGGCAAGGGCAAGAACACCACTTGCCTCGATTTCCGGCGAAGCCTGGACGGCTTTCCCTCCTCTTACTTGGCACTAGCAGCAACAGCACCTAAAACATACTCCCGTACATTAATGGTGGAAAAAACTCAAAACCGAATCCCAACCGCCGGCTCCCTTACAAAATTAGGAGAATTCTAATAGACTTTACTAATGGCACACCCAAAACGACGCGAATACCAAACTATCTCAGAATTTGACGAAATTTGCACCGTAGCTAAATACCCACGCTATGAACACAACGGCGAATTAGAAATTAACTTTCGACGAACAAAAATTGAGTTATACCCACCTAAAGCCAAAACACAAGCATCCCCCAAGCGGCCACACCGGGTCACCCAAAACGACTCGGCTTGCTAGGGAGACCTTGCCCATAGGCTACAAAATAGGTCACTCAGTTCTAAGGAGCTAAACCACACTCCATAAATGACACAAGCCACGAAAACGCGACACCGTAATGCTAAACGAGAATAAAATAGTCGCAGAAAAATCGGGGGCATTACAAGCCCTAAGTTCACGATTTTTTGCAATCCTCTGGACGGCGACGACAGCCCCTCTCAACTCCCTCCAAGACCTTCGCTCGATTTGACGCCCTCTCCACGCAGACGAACCCTCTTGACGACGACGATCACTCTCATTGTGATGAGCTCTTCTACTCAATCTGACGACGCAATCCTGTTCGACAACGACGACCTC
Source organism: Platanthera zijinensis (assembly GCA_039513925.1). Lineage (NCBI taxonomy): Eukaryota > Viridiplantae > Streptophyta > Magnoliopsida > Asparagales > Orchidaceae > Platanthera > Platanthera zijinensis. Next base: position 114,323,906 of record CM077089.1, on the reverse strand, counting down.
TGCTCGGGAAAAATTATCTTTCTCTACTTCCTCTGGACGGCGACGATAGCCCCTCTCAACTCCCTCCAAGACCTTCGCTCGATTTGACGCCCTCTCCACGAAGACGAACCCTCTTGACGACGACGATCACTCTCCTTGTAATGACCTCCTCTACTCAATCTGACCACGCCATCCTGTTCGAGAACGACGACCTCCTCTCGGGTAAAAACTTATTTTTCTCTGCTTCAATTTCTGATCTGATTTTTTTTCTGCTTCGATTTTTTTTTCTGCTTCGATTCCTGGTATTATACTTGAAGACAATCAGCATAATTTTGTATTATATGAAGTTGTTTATAAAAATAACTTAGGCTTAGTGCCAGTTTGCAACATAATGGTGGTGCATTTTTAACTTAGTCACCAAAGGAAAACAACAGAGGGTGTAATGATCTGAAATTGGAGGCTGAAGTTGGAGGCTGCAGTTAGCCTTGTACGTGTGATGCAACCTTTGATAATGAGCTTCAAGTGGAAAAGCTTAGTCATCAGGAAGATATAGTGAAATACAATGAAATTTTTTTGATAACGAGCCCTCTGCCTTTTTTTATCATTATTCCTTTTCTTAGCATTAAGTTTTGAATGCAACAACGGTTATAGCTACGACAACAACGATTAAAACATCAACAATTGCAACATCACTAAACGCAGCAACACCAAATGCAGCAAAATTCAATGCAATTGCATCAACAACAACAAATAAGCTGATAGGCTCAGATCTATCTGTATTGGAGATATAATTAGTTTGTATCAATTTTCATTGCTTTTATTTTGAACTCTTATGAGCAGTTAGAGAAATATAATAACCAATATTTTTCTATTTTATACTGGCTGCTCATATTGTTGTTTATACCATAATTTTGCATAATTCCTTTTAAAACTAGCAAATCCGAATGACAACATCATTATAAGTGCTTAAATATATTGGTTGTTTTTCATTGTTATAGTCTGGATATTAAAGACAGGAAAAAGTTCAACATCATTATAGTATCCCGCATGATCGCCAAATGGTCCTTATGGTAGATATTCATTAAAACTTACATATCCTTCAATAACAATTTTACTATAAGAAGGAACTTTCATATTTATACTATGGCAATCTACTAATTCAATGGATTTTCCTCTTAATAATCCAACAAAATTATATTCATATATATTATCGGGTATAGGCATAACAACCACCATAGTTATAGCCGGGCTTACTCCAATGACAATTGCTGCAGGAAAAGGAGCAGTTTTTGCTGTCTGCCAGCCCTTATGCTGCTAAGCTACTCGTCGCATTTTAAGTGAACGCATAATGAGTTTATTATATAATAGCTTCTTTTATTGGCTATTATATTATCTAGAAAGTAACGCCAGCCCTTCATACTCCTTTAATGTCTATCACTAATGCTATTTCTGGTATCATAATTATTAGCGCGATGTTATTAATAGCAGTGTCTAATACTTTTAACCTACATAGTTTCCTTGTTATCTAGCTACCTTCTTTGCAGCAATAAATATCTTTGGTGGTTTATAGGGACGGAAAGAATGCTTGGAATATTTAAAAAAAGTAAAAAGAAATTACCAAACAAATAATATATAAAATATAAGAGCTTAAGCTTATTATTATAGAGTTAAGTCAGTTGAATTTAAGTCTCAGGTACTAGGAGCAAAGGCTTTGTAGCATAAATAAAGAAAGGAGTAAAAAGGTTTAAATAATCTGATAGAAGTGAAATAATTAAAGATTAGTAATTTTTGTTGGTCTGAATAAAGGTGATGACGGGATTAATCCTTCACATAAAGGAATAGCGCATTATCTATCTTCGAATGCAAAAAATTATAGAAAATTAATTTCAAGACATTAGACAACTCTGCAATTATCAAGCCATTTCTTTCAATTTGTTGAAATAATTTAATATTTTTAACTGGATTTATATGATTGATTCCTCCAGCTATCACCCCTATTGTTCGAGAAGTTTCGACTTGATGTAGGGCTGTATCAACTCCTCTTGCTAACCAAGATACTGTTATATAATCTAAATCTATTAATTATTACTTTGATAAGGATTGACCTATTTTTTGCTTCAAATTTTATATGATATATTTTTTTAGCTGTGGTGAGGTCGGCACATTATTTGAGTCCGAGATTACTCTTAAGGTGAAAATGAGATCTTAGTTTGGTGAAGGTTCTATTATTTTGTGATTATGCATCAATATACATAATCTTATGATTGTGTTTAAGAACTCCCTAATGTTAATTTTTCTCTTATTATGTTCCCTTTTTTTGTGTTTCAAGTCACGTTTGCCGGTGGAAGGTGTTTACAGTCATTCACTCCTATTTACCTTCTTCATCCCAAGGTATTACCATTTCTCCATTTTAATTTTTTCCCAATAATATAGGCTATTTCCAGAACATTCTTATGGTAATAAAAATATGTGTGAAGTGCTAATGTTAAAATATTTGTGTTATAAAAATAGAATTTTTAATTTCATGTAATTCCTACGGATGAATTCCATCCTGCAGCCGAACAGCAGAATTGCCCAATTCCAATTCCTACAGCTGAAAACCTTCTTGCGGCTGAAAACCTTCCTCTAATCTTGCAGTGCAATGGATAAGAGTTGGATGGAACTCAATGATCGATGAGAACCAGCTTACATCAATGGAGTGAATGACTTCCTTGATTTTGCTTTTACACATTCTGCTAGGGGAAATAATATTCGTTGTCCTTGTTGTAAATGTGGAAATATTTTCTTTCACACACGAGATATTGTGTTTGGGCACCTTATTTTGAATGGAATTATCAGGACTTATAAGTGGTGGTCATGTCACAGTGAGGATAACTCGGTTTATTATAGCAACATTTCAATTCTTGGTGAGGATGAACAAGAGATTTCAGAGGATGATGATATGCAGGCTATGCTGGATGATTTTAATACTGGTTATAATAATATGAATGAGATTGCAGAAGAATGTAATAATGATAATCAAAATGAAGCAGCTAGAAAATTTTATGATTTGCTGAATGATGCTGAAAAAGAATTATATCATGGTTGCAATGAATTTTCAAAATTTCAATTTCTAGTTACTTTTTTGACACTTAAAACTGATTATGGATGGACAGATCGATCTTTTACTGAATTGCTTAAAGTATTAAAACGGGCAATCCCTTTTTGTGAAACACTGCCAAGTAGTTTTTATGAAGCTAAAAACTATATGCAAGAGCTTGGAATGGGGTGTAAGAAGATAGATGCTTGCTTGAATGATTGCATTCTCTACCGTGAAAAATTTGCAAATTATATAAGTTGTCCTACTTGTGGCACATCTAGGTGGCAATCAAACAAGGAGTCCGATAATTCAAAAGGTAATATGCTTTCAAAAAGAAGTAAAAATATACCAAACAAGATATTGAGACACTTTCCTTTAATACCTAGACTTCAAAGGTTGTATATGTGTTCTAGAACGGACAAGGAGATGAGGTAGCATAAAGAACAACGATGTGATGATGGTAAGTTGAGACATCCTGCTGACGCATTTGCTTGGAAATCATTTGATAGAAAACACCAAGACTTTTCATTGGACATGCAGAATGTTAGACTTGGTTTAACAAGTGATGGGTTTAATCCTTTTGGTCTTATGAGCACAAATATAGTGTATGGCCAGTTGTTTTAGTCCCATATAATTTGCCACCATGGATGTGCATGAAAACACCTAGTTTTATAATATCCTTGATTATTCCTGGTCCAGGACAACCTGGGAATGATATGGATGTGTATTTACAACCTTTGATTGATGAGTTTAAACATTTATTGGAAGTTGGGGTTTGTACATACGATGCTTTTGGAAAGTCCATTTTTAATATGCGTGTTGCTTTGCTGTGGACAATAAATGATTTTCCTGCTTATGCGAACCTATCAGGATGGATTACTGAAGGTAAGCTAGCATGTCCTTGTTTCAACAAGGATACTTGGTCTTGTAGATTGAAGAATGTTTAAGATGAGTTACATGGGAAACAGACATTTTTTGGTTCCAGGCCATAAATGGCGTAAAGATAAGAAGTCTTTTGATGGAACAATAGAAACGCATTCTGCGCCAAAAGACCTATCAGGGGATGATATTTTAGAACTATTAAAAGAATGCGATAATGTGATATTTGGAAAGCATCAGAAAAAAGAAAGCAGGATGAAGTATCTTTACCTTATAATTGGAAGAAGTATTTTTTTCAGTTACCATATTGGAGAACACTTGAGATACGACATTGTTTAGATTATATGCATATTTTAAAAAATATTACTGAAAATATATTGGGAACTATATTGAATATTGACGGGAAAATAAAAGATGATTTGTCAGCTAGATTAGACCTAAAAGAAATGGGTTTGAAAGAAGAATTGCATCCGATAGAGAAAGATGGTTATTATATAATGCCACAAGCCTGTTATAATTTAACGCTAGCTGAGCGAAGGGCAGTATGTCATTTCTTGGAGAATTTAAAAGTTCTAGATGGTTATTCGTCTAACATAAGAAGATGTGTAAATTCTAAGGAAGGTAAGGTTTCAAGAATGAAGGCTCATGATTGTCATGTTTTTATGCAAGATCAACTTGCTCCAGCTTTTCATGGTATTGTTCAAAAAGAGGTTTATGATCCGCTAGTTGAATTGAGTCTATTTTTCAAGGAGTTGGGCTCCAGCTTTTCATGTTTTTCAAAGAGGTATATAATGTTTGTTTATTATGGAAATTTTTGTATGTATTGAGTTTAGTAGAGTGAAAAGCTCTATTGGTCTGTACAAAAGGGTTTGGGCTATCTCCCACCTTTTTTATTAATAAATTTAAAAGAAGCAATGTCTTTGGTGATTTTTTTAGCATGTAAATTTTTGTATTGTTGGATTTAATGCAATAAATAATTTCAGTAATACAAATATTTGCATTGCACAAGTATTGTCTTAATAAGATTGGTCACTAAATATATTTAGTGACGAAAAAAAGTATTCACTACTAATGTGTATTTAGTGACAAAAAATAGTTGTCACTGATAATATTCAATTAGTGACGAAACTGGTTGTCACAAAAATGGACATTAGTGACGGAAATTAATGGTCACTGAAATTGCACATTTAGTAATGAAAATTAATAGTCACTATATATATACGTTTAGTGATGAAAATTTTTTGGTTGCTAAAAACATTTTGTGACACACATTTTGCAACCCCTTTGTGACAGATCAAATTTGGTTGCTAAATATCTTTAGTGACAAAACCGCAAAATTTTGTGACCAGGTGTCCAAAAATCAAACCAAGTCTTTTGATCAGGAGACTTGACAACCAAAAGGAATAACTTTTGAAGGGAGTTAAGAAACCATTTTACAGTGGTGAAAGAAAATAAAGATGTTGTCTTCCTGTCAACAATTAGAGAGAAGACTAGTGGATGCTGCTGTTGTCAAAGCTCCCCCTGAGATGAAGAAGAATTCAGGAGAATGAGAGCTTTGCTCAGGGTATAGGCCTTCAGATTGACAATTGATCTTCAGGAAACTTTTAGACTGGTGAAGATTATTTGTCTCTTGAAAAGTCCTGAAGCAAAACTGAAGAAGTCTGAAAATCTAAGAGAGCTATATTCTTCTTTTAGTTTTGTGTATGCACAATTCAATAACTTCTATAAATTCTGTCTGTGCTCTCTCTATATCTAATCTTCTAAAAGAAAGTCTTTTATATTCCTTGAAGAAAATCGGCTTTTGAATTTTGAATTTAATCCTTGATTGACTGCAGAAAATTTGGAAGACTGAACGACTAGAATTGTCTTAAATGAATTCCCTAACTGTCTCTAGAAATAAGCCAAGTAATGATTCTGTGAAATACCATAATTAATGCTGCCATGGAACGACTATATTCTTGAGAATATAAACATTAATTATCAGAGTATTACTGCTTAAATATAATCAAATAAATTGACAGTCGAACTGAGAAACTGAAGGGGAAAAACGTCGAACAGAACCTGACAGAAAATAGTCAACCTTAGGAAGAATTTCGTCGACCTGAACACCAAGCTCGTCGAACTGAGAAATATCCTTCGTCGAGTTGAGCTCAACTATCATGAATTGAAAAAGAACTGCCAATCTGAGCTCCAAGTTCATCGACCAGAGAAAGAATTTCATCGAGCTAAACTTCTGATATGAGATCAGAAATTGTCGACCTCAGCTGTACTTTTGTTGAGCTCAACTCAGAGAAGGAGATATGAGTTCGTCAATCAGAGATCGACGATCGTCGAGCTGAGTTCAGCAATCATCGAGAAGAAATTCTGAAGTCGTTAAAACTGCTTGTCTCTAAGTTCTTGATTCTTTGAAGTCTTCTGAAGGCAGGTTCAAAGGCTAACCTAATAAGACTAACCTTAACCTTAGAAAAACAAATGACCCTAGGCTATACAAGATGGGTCAACAAACCTAATAGTGAACCTAGCCCAAATAGACCCTAAACAAGGTGGGGTTCCAACATCCTTCTCCTCACAAAAGGTAAGAAGGGGTTGGGATTCAATGGAAGCACAAGTGTTACCTATTTTAAAGGGAAATGCAAAGCTCCTGTTCAGCCTCTGGAATCCAAGCCTCCCATTCCTTTTAGTAAAGTTTAGTTCAGGTATGACCAAGAAAGTATCTCTGGTCACTGGATGAATGGTAGATTTATTAGTGTGAACAAAGATAATCACAGTTATGGTGGAAGATATAGTAGGGGAATGAGTGCCTTTAAGGCTTCCCATAAGGAAATTAAAATGACCCATCATGGACCATTTGTATTTGGTGCACCAGCCTTCTCACTCAAGAAAGTGGCAGTGGCCAACTCTTAAGACCATTAAGCAAAGACTCAAACCAAGGGTAAGTCTATCAGTAGCCCAGATCTGGCTATCTTTGATGCTATAAATAGCCTATTCTCTGCAAAGAAGACTATTGTAAATGGCATTCAGAGCAAGCCAAGAAAGTCTGCTGAAAGAATCACCTTAAATTAGATCCTTGTTGAAAGGAACTTGAAGAAGGCTGCTCCTCCTCTTCCTTCTGTACAGTCAGTAGTTAACCAAACTACATGACCTGCTCAGAAAAGAAGATATAACGTTCATGAGTGTTGGTGTTGTGGTAAGGCAGAGCATTTTGCCCTAGATTGCTGGCACAATCTTAGTATGCCCAGAGCAAAGGTTAGTCTTCCTGTCAGAAAATCTGCAGGAAGACAGTTTCTATTTCAGACTAATCAAAATCTAGGACCCAATAAATATTGGGGTCCTAAGGTAAGATAATTTATGTGTTGCAGGTTAGTCCAAGTACCTATACCCCTATATGGTACTTGCACAGTGGTTATTCCAGACACATGACTGGAACAAGGAGCAATCTAAAGGAGTACACTCCAGTGAAGGATGGACCCAAAGTTATCTTTGGTGATTCAGATAGAGGAGTGACAAGAGGCTATGGTAAGATTACCAATGACATAGTCACCATCTCAAAAGTGTCTTATGTTAAAGGGTTGCAACACAACCTGATAAGCATAAGCCAACTCTGTTATCTTGGCTATGTTATTGCATTCCACAAGGATGAGTGCTAAATCAAGAGATCAAGTGACCAAGATGTCATCTTGACAGGCACTAGGAGTGGAAATGTTTATTGCTTCAACTTTCTATATCTTAATAAAGAATCTCATATATATCTAGTTGCAAATGAGAAAGTCTCATATTGTGTACAATGACACAAGATACTAGCTCAATAGAACTATAAGACCATTGACAAGCTCTTTAGTGAAGAACTAGTTAGGAATGGTCCCAAGATGAAATGCACAAAGGAAGACATTTACTCAGCATGCCAAAAGGGCAATTAGACCAAAGCTTCCCTCAAGAGCATTGACACCAAAGACTCTGTGACGTATTTATACCTCCTGCATATGGACTTGTTTGGTCTTATGCCAGTTCATAGTCTAGGTAGGAAAGTCTACACCCTTGTGGTTGTTGATGATTATTCTAGGTTTTCTTGATGGCGCCTCCATCCCCCGACATGTTGACTTGGAGCGTCCCCCACCAGATGATGTTGGTGATCCGGTACATGTCAAAGATCCATGTCATGTTACCGAAGAAGATCCCCTTCCAGATGATTATGGTGACCCGGTTTATGTGGGTGCCGACTCAAGCTTGATGTTCCTTTGCCGCCTCGAGATGAAGATTTGTCACGACATCCTCCGCCATGGCCGCGTCAACATCTCCGCCAATGTCGTGTCAAATCTCCGCCGCGTCATTTTAAATATTATTTCAGATTTTAATTATGTTTTTATTTGGCCAATGTTTAGCCAAAGTATTAATTATTTGTCAATTCATTTTGGCCTTTGTTTAGCCACATTTGGGGTGCTTATAACCCTTGTCTTTGTACAGCCTATATAAGGCTATGTTGTATTGGATTTTGAGATTAGTGAATGAATGAATTAAAATTGAAACCCTAAATTGGTTTTCCCTCTTCCTCTTGGAGTTCGGCTCCTCTAACCCTCTCCTCCTTGGCCGCCGGCCACCCCTCTCCTTCCTCTCCCTATTTCAGCCTCCTCTCTACCTCCACCTCCTCCTTTCCAATAATTAACCATAACCTTCAATCCCTCTCCAAAAACCGAGCCCTCCTCTTCATCTTTAAGAAGGCCGACCACTTGCAACCTCCCCTAGCCGCAGGCCTCCACCTCCATCACCACACCCGAGCCCCCCTTTCAACATCAACCCGACCACCACCTCTCCTCCACGAAACCGTCCTCATCCCTCTCAACAAAACCCGACCATCACATATATCCTCTTCCCAAAAACCGATTCCTTTGGTGAGATCCAAATCAGATCCATCTTCTAATCCAAGAGAAGAATCGGCCAAAGCTTGTGGTGAATCTTGTGAAACTTCAACGGCGTCGAAAGGCAACGAAGAACATGGAGTTTCCTTCCAACCGGCATGCTTTCGGTGGATCTGGAACGAGCGATCCAAAGAGAGTTAAATCGGAATCATCCATTCCGGTTGGGTAACGAACGTCTCCACTCTTGTGTGTTTCTCTCTTAGATCTTTTCTTTGGGCATTTAGCATATCTATTAAATTATTGTTATTGTTATTTGATTCCCATTTGAATTTGTGAGGCGTGGCGGCCCTCATTTTTTTCGTTGGGAGAGAACCACCTGTTATCCAAATCCTTATTTCGGTGGTGTCTCTTTTGGTACAACGTACGCTCGATCGAACTGTGTGGGTTCATTTCGCTTGAGAGGATCTTGGCCTATAGCCTTGATATTATCTTAAGGGGCCTAGCTAACCCCCCGAATCCTATTAAATTAATTGTTGCAACTTGCGTAGCGGCTGTGTTTATTCTTCGTGTGAGCGTAATAGTAATTATAATTAAGCGAGCGTGTGAATCCCTTAGCCGTTACGATATTGCTCAAAATAATGCTCCATGTCGTTCACCCAACATAGAAACACTCGCGGTCCACCTAGCCCATCATATGTCGGAGCAGGAATCCTAATACGCCTAGAGGTGCGCGGTGTAACTTGATTAGCCTTTAGTTGGCCTATCAACCCCTTAATCTCTTCCACTACCGGGCAATGGACTGGCTTTCTAACTTTCATGACGGAACCTAAAGATTTCATTCAGGAAACGTGAACATCGTAGGCCATTTTTTTGTTTTAATTTTCAGCGGGAAAATGAGGATAGACTACTCGGATTAAGTGCACAAATACAAAGAAATATAGTATGGTTCTATTTAATTTTCAAAGATCGATTTGTTCCCGCTAATATTTCAAAATACTATATATATATATTTTTTGATAGTCTTGCTGGCAAAAATATGGAGATTATTAATAATTTTTTATTTTTTTAGCAAAATTCAAAATAAAAAATTTATTAATAATCTCCATATTTTTGCCAGCAAGATTATCAAAAAATATATATATAGTATTTTGAAATATTAGCGGGAATAAATCGATCTTTGAAAATTAAATAGAACCAGACTATATTTCTTTGTATTTTTGCACTTAATCTGAGTAGTCTATCCCCATTTTCCCGCTGAAAATTAAAACAAAAAATGGCCTACGATGTTCACGTTTCCCGAATGAAATCTTTAGGTTCCGTCATGAAAGTTAGAAAGCCAGTCCATTGCCCGGTAGTGGAAGAGATTAAGGGGTTGATTGGCCAACTAAAGGCTAATCAAGTTACACCGCACCTCTAGGCGTGTTAGGATTCCTGCTCCGACATATGATGGGCTAGGTGGACCGCGAGTGTTTCTATGTTGGGTGAACGACATGGAGCATTATTTTGAGCAATATCGTATTGTGGATCCCCACAGGATTCCCGTTGCGAGACTGCAATTATTTGGTCGAGCCCATACTTTTTGGCTCAATGAGGAAAGACGTTTAGGAATGCCCTCTGTCGACCCACGTATAAGTTGGCAGATTATGAAGAATTTATTAACGGATGAGTATTACCCTCCATACTGCCGTTCTCCGTCTACTGATTATCTGAGTGAGTCGCCGCTCAAGATTTTGCCTACATCGAACCAGCATGTTCCCTCATACTCCCGTATGAGGACGTCTCATGATTTTATTTCTCCCCGCCTGGGCACTAGACCCTTTCCTGTTTATGAGAGTGTTCCTATCAGCGTGAAAATGGTATCTGAGCTTGCGATTACGAGTACGCCCGTCACTGATGCCGATGCTGTTAATGTTGACAACATGAGTGACGATGAGGAGATTGGTTACCCGAGTGACTTGGATGAGGATTTCTCATTTGAGGAACCCTCTCCACTCTCTTTCGATGACATTTTGGAGCCATCCCCTTTGACTGTTGTGGAGCCTTTTGATGATCCTAAGTTGATTGATATTCTAGCTGAGTCAGAAGAGTTACAGTCTGCTGAGAGCTTACCCAGTCGTGATTCATTTGACGATCTGTTAGGACATGAGCTTGCTATTTCTAGTCCGAGACGTATCGAAGTGCCCATTTCTGATATTTTCACTGTAACTGATGTCAGGACTGATGTGTTGGAAGATTGTTCTAGTAAAGGAGTTAAACTTTTGGAATACGATATTGAAGTGGAACCGGATGAACATCCCCTAATGCTAACTCCTTTACCTAAACTTGAATGTGATTTTAACTCTCTACCATTTGTAACGCCTGATCTCGTTGTAGCGCTGCCGATCTATGATCTGCTCACTGAATCTGAAATACATGATTACCCACATGATTTAGAAGACATGTCAGATGATTTTTTCGTAAGAGCGAATCCACTGTTTGAACTTTCTTACGACTTTATTGGGTTGCGACCGGATGATCTTTATTGGAAGTCAAATATGTGTTTTGAGGTTTCGAATTGGATTACTAGTGGTACCTTGGCGATGGTGCCTTATGACGTGATGTCCCCTCGACAAACTTATTTGCCAAGCCCGGTCGCACGCATTTATCCCCCGCCTTTTGATGATCCGTGCACGCACACGCTAGTGAACGTAGTTGCGAATGTTAAGTTGTGTTGCCCACACGTAATGTCAATTCCGGGAGCGCCCCGTTCTATATATAGTGATGAGTGTTTTCCGTTAGCTTTTATTCATGACGTTTTAAAATTTAAATTTAAGTTTAAATCTAAAACTATGACGTTGTATGGCGTTGATTTCACCACTGCTTTATTAGCACCCGTGCCACCTGACCTGGTCCCGTTACTGCCCACTGTTAAAGCAAGTCACGTTGCACATGGGTTCTCCCCACACAGTTCTAAGATTGTTTGTTGGAATCGGAGAGTATCCTACCGTTATATAAAGGATTTGGTTTTGGTTTGTCTCGTCCCTGAACGGATGCCTCCGGGCACCTCAGAAATATTTATGTACCGGCCAGTCCATTATTTGCGAATCTTATGGAAATTTAGTAGCATGACATTTTTTGTAGAATTTTCTATTGATTGGGGCATCGCTCCTATTTTCTACTTTTCATACTTTACGCGTCATGTTTCTATGCCCCTTGAAAAGTCTATCTCTCCATTTACATATTCCACTATACTTTCTATTGGGTTGGGTGGTGATAGTTTGTTTGGATCGTTCTCTTCTCCGGTCTCCATCGGAGGTATGTTGGTTGACGTTGTGGAAATACTTTGTTCTTATTTGTCTAATATGTCTAAGAGGTCCCCCCAAGACCACCTTTTGCTTTGCAGGTTCCTCTTCCTCAACGAATATACCCGGGACTACTCATCTGTGATGAGTATTTTTGAGAGGGGGAGGATTGATGGCGCCGCCATCCCCCGACATGTTGACTTGGAGCGTCCCCCACCAGACGACGTTGGTGATCCGGTACATGTCAAAGATCCACGTCATATTGCCGAAGAAGTTCCCCTTCCAGATGATTATGGTGACCCGATTTATGTGGGTGCCGACTCAAGCTTGATGTTCCTTTGCCGCCTCGAGATGAAGATTTGTCACGACATCCTCCGCCATGGCCGCATCAACATCTCCACCAATGTCTTGTCAAATCTCCGCCGCGTCATTTTAAATATTATTTCAGATTTTAATTATGTTTTTATTTGGCCAATGTTTAGCCAAACTATTAATTATTTGTCATTTCATTTTGGCCTTTGTTTAGCCACATTTGGGGTGCTTATAACCCTTGTCTTTGTACAGCCTATATAAGGCTATGTTGTATTGGATTTTGAGATTAGTGAATGAATGAATTAAAATTGAAACCCTAAATTGGTTTTCCCTCTTCCTCTTAGAGTTCGGCTCCCCTACCCCCTCTCCTCCTTGGCCGCCGGCCACCCCTCTCCTTCCTCTCCCTATTTCGGCCTCCTCTCTACCTCCACCTCCTCCTTTCCAATAATCAACCATAACCTTCAATCCCTCTCCAAAAACCGAGCCCTCCTCTTCATCTTCAAGAAGGCCGACCACTTGCATCCTCCCCTAGCCGCCGGCCTCCACCTCCATCACCACACCCGAGCCCCCCTTTCAACATCAACCCGACCACCACCTCTCCTCCACAAAACCGTCCTCATCCCTCTCAACAAAACCCGACCATCACATATATCCTCTTCCCAAAAACCGATTCCTTTGGTGAGATCCAAATCAGCCCCATCTTCTAATCCAAGAGAAGAATCGGCCAAAGCTTGTGGTGAATCTTGTGAAACTTCAACGACGTCGGAAGGCAACAAAGAACTTGGAGTTTCCTTCCAACCAGCATGCTTTCGGTGGATCCGGAACAGAGCGATCCAAAGAGAGTTAAATCGGAATCATCCATTCCGGTTGGGTAATGAACGTCTCCACTCTTGTGTGTTTCTCTCTTAGATCTTTTCTTTGGGAATTTAGCATATCGTGTGATTTGTGATTGGTAGAATTTTCGTTGATAATATCTATTAAATTATTGTTATTGTTATTTGATTCCCATTTGAATTTGTGAGGCGTGGCGGCCCTCATTTTTTTCGTTGGGAGAGAACCACCCGTTATCCGAATCCTTATTTTGGTGGTGTCTCTTTTGGTACAACGTACGCTCGATCGAACCGTGTGGGTTCATTTCGCTTGAGAGGATCTTGGCCTATAGCCTTGATATTATCTTAAGGGGCCTAGCAAACCCCCCGAATCCTATTAAATTAATTGTTGCAACTTGCGTAGCGGCTGTGTTTATTCTTCGTGTGAGCGTAATAGTAATTATAATTAAGCGAGCGTGTGAATCCCTTAGCCGTTACGGTGTCGAAACCCGTAGCCTACATCATTTCTTTCTTAAGAAAAAGTTTGAAACCCTTGATATCTTAAGGTATTTTGTCAAGCAAATTCAGAATGAGCTAGATAGTACTGCGATCAAAATCAAAAGTGACCTTGAGACTGAATTTCAGTCTGAAAGCATGACAAGGTTCTTTGAAGAGCAAGAGATTATTTAAGAATTTTCTTCTCTAAGAACACCCCAACACAAATCCCTCAGGATTTCTCAGACTGCTCTAAGTCCTACACTTAGAGATGCAATCTCCTACAACTCAGTAATCTGCACCAGACTACCAACCTTAGACTTTTCTCTAAGTCCTACAACTCAGGCTAGGAGGAAGCCCTAAAACTCAAAGGTAATGACTCTCCTACCTCAGATCTGAACAAGATCCTTCAACTCAGGCACAAAGGCCCTACATCTCAGATCCACACAAGTATCCTACCTCAGACACACATGCCCTACCACTCAGCCTTTATGATTTAGGCTTACAACTTAGATCTATTAAGATCCTACAGAATGAATATGGTTGTTGTTGATGTAAGACACCAGAGAAATAACCTCTGTGTCTTTGTCTTCCTAAACTGAGATGACTCAGTCCTTCTTTCTTCACAGCTCCAGGAATATATCTTCAGGAGTAGTTCTGCTTAGGCTATGAAGATACTTTAGCTAGGGTTTGCTTATGCTAAAAATTCTAACTCAGAGGGAAAGCTCTCTGAACTTGATGTTGAAGATCAGAATATCAACAACAATCTTTCTTGAACTTTCAGATCTGAGGAATGAACTGCTTCTCCAAGCTCTGCAACTCAGTTGAGAGGAAGAAGATAAAGTTCTGCTTCTTCCAAATGTTAATTTCTCCTTCTCTTATCTCGTCTTTTCTATCCCACCGTCCAACGACTCTTTGAGCATTGGGACCACCAGGAGTTGGTAGCTGCAGGTGTACTTTTGTATTAAATATTGTACAATAGCAAGCGATGTTATTTGTCAGGTATTGTTCACTTCCCGCAACATTTGAATTTCCGTTGACATCAGCACCTGTGGACTTGGTCAAATTCAAACAATTCAGCATAGGTGTTGTGTGAAGGCTTGTCACTCAACACCAAAACACTTAGTCAGTTTTCTGCAAATACAAGGCGTTGAGTGATTAGTCATCACTCAACGAATATAGACTTTTGCAGTCTAACTAATTAAGCATTGAGTGAGCCTTCCTCACTCAACACATCTGGACTTAGCTGATTTCCTCTATATGAAGGCGTTGAGTGAGTTTTCTTTACTCAACGCAATATGCCTTTGCCTGTTTTGTTGAAGAGGCGTTGAGTAAATGACCTTCACTCGACGCTTCTGTCCTTAGACAGATTTTCTATTGAATAGGCGTTGAGTGAGTTGACATCACTCAACGCTTCTGTCCTTTGACATATTTTTTGTGTCAAACAATGCTGCGGCTCTGACCGAACTATATTCTGTCGACGATTTTTCTGCATGGCATTGAGTGAACTACCTTCACTCAACGCTTTTGTACTTAGGCAGATTTCTTGACAGATTCTCTGCTGCTTTGACTGCTTGTGCTTTACTCAACGCATCTTTCTCTGGGCATTGAATGAACTGCCTTCACTCAACGCTTCTGAACTTAACCAAATTTCTGCATTGGCAATGCTGAGGCTTTGACTGTGTAGTCTTTACTCAACGCTTAAGGCCATCTAGCGTTGAGTGAACTATCTTTACTCAACGTCTGTGGACTTAGACAGATTTTTGTCTTGTTAGCATTCTTCCATGTGTCCACCTATCATTATTACTTAGACAACCAATCTAATCAGTGTAACAAGTAACCTCATGCATACATAGAACTTATAACATGCATCAGATACAAACATGTGTATACCATTGTCCTGTAGGGATTCTTCAAATCTAGGACATTATGATCAATGGACCCAACAGAAATGCGACGAGCCTTTCCATATTGACATCCCGCACAAACATGACTATCGCCGAAGGATAACAATCTAGGTAAGTCTTTCACAAGGCTCCTTACAGCCATAACTTTCAACTTGTCTATCCCAACATGTCCCAGTCATTCATGCCATATAACAACGCTATCGTTGGCTCTTATTCGATCAACATAGGAACTTTTTGATAACACAAACAAGTCCTTTATCCTTTTCCTAACATGAGCAATGTCAACATTCATTGCTGACACATTTCGGAGAAACTTCACTTCTATCGGGCCAAACAAAATGTGATAACCCGCATCCACCGCATTGGTCACTGAGAAGAGGTTCTTCTTCATGCCCGACACATAATAAACACTCCTCAAGGTGAGTGGACCCTTATCACTGCCTAAAGAAACAACACCCTCTTTCTCGACTGCATGAACAGTATTATTAGCGGTAATAATAGCATCATTACTTGAGTATGCTTGCAGAGAAGAGAACTTTGACTTATCCCCGGTGAGGTGATGACGACACCCTAAGTCCACGATCCAGTCATCTTGGTAGTCGATGATGGACAAAGCACATACACACATTCTCGTAATAAAAGTATTTCCCCATCCTCCTTCCTCATCCCTGGAACCACCTTCTTCTTTACCTGCAGTGTTGTCTGGCTGGAGTTTGACTTTGCAGTCCTTCTTGAAGGACCAGGCAGATTGCATCTGTAGTACCTTGACCCTTCTTTCTTCTTCCAATCCCTCTTAGGAGCAACACTCCTCTCTTACTGATATTAAGTAGAAGGACCGTCGCCAGCATAAGTCTTCTTCTTCTTGTCCCACCTCTTCTTCTTGCCTGAGAAGAGCGCCTCACTACCTCCTTCAGAGTTAGTAACTCCAACCATTTGTCTTGCCAGGCTTTCCTGCAAAGCTAGTAGGTTCTCCAACTCAATCAATGACGACTGAGTGGCCCAGCCTTAAACAAAAGTAACAAAGGTGACATACTCCTTTCGCAATCCACAAATTATGTGCCTCTTAAGCTTCGCTTCTGAAATCGGCTCATAAAGATTCAATGCCAAAATCTCAGCACATGAATTCATCATCTTCAAGAAGAATGTTGAGATGGACCGATCTCCCTGAGTGGCTCTCGTCAACTCATTCTCTAGGAATTAAAGCCGCGCTACATTCTTCTTATTGAACAATCCATCAAGGGAAGTCCAAATCTCAGCAGGTGACCAACATCCAATGATGTGGTCTAAGAGCTCCGGTGAGATAGCCCGTTTGAGAGTAAACTCCGCCTTAGCGTTTGTCTTCTTCCGAGCTTTCACCGCTTCAGCATTACCAGCGGCAGCAGCCACTTGTCGTCTGTCATCTCCACAGACGACCTCCCAAAGGTCCTTGCCTAGAAGGTAACTCTCCATACATGACTTCCACTTCTTGAAGTTGGTCGATGTCAAGAGTTCAATTCCAAGACCCCTTGCGAATCCTCCTTCCATTCCACAACACCGGTCTACTTGACTCATAGAAGAAAAAAAGCAAACTCTGCAGTTGATCACTGCTCAAACCTCTGTTTCCTCTGATACCATGTAAAAATTTGTGAAATGCGAAAAACGGGAAACTAAGTTGCAGGAACATTCAACCTAACCAATCCAAACAAACTAGATGCAAATAGAAAATAAAGCAAATCTTGTATTATCAAAATTCTTTACACTGCGAGGCATACATGGTGAGACATGATTCACCAATGTAATTGATGGAAGCAAAAATATACAAGGCAAAAGCTAGCCACACTGATAGAATTATTAACCGCCGACTCTGCTGAACTGAACTAAGGAGTTTGCTGTAGCCATCAAGTTTCAAGCCCACAACCTACCGCGCGGACACCCCGTTATTCCAAGCTGAAGAACTCTGTCCGCTATCTGTAAGCCGCCTAACCGCGAGGTCACCTAACCGCCATATAATCCACAAGCAGTTGATGCCGAACTGAACTGACAGACCGCCAAAAGAGGACAGCCCTATTGAACTAGGAAAGATTGCCAATGAAAAGACTACCTGATCGCAAGCTGCGACCTGCTGCTAACCACTGATTGTATCCACAACTATCCACACTAATCCCTGACGCAAGTTAGAACCAAGTACCTGGCTTCTCAACACTAGCTGCACAATTGTTC
Source organism: Platanthera zijinensis (assembly GCA_039513925.1). Taxonomy (NCBI): domain Eukaryota; kingdom Viridiplantae; phylum Streptophyta; class Magnoliopsida; order Asparagales; family Orchidaceae; genus Platanthera; species Platanthera zijinensis. The sequence goes on along the minus strand of CM077089.1, from coordinate 114,306,113 downwards.
ATTCGGTTGTTTTGTTGATGTGACAGTGGTCCTATTTATATGCGTGGAGAGGAGTATGGTCACCACCCTAACCGATAGGATTACCACCCATCTCGCATCTAGCACAAAACAAGTCCAAATAGTGCGGACACAAAGCCTGTCCGCCGAGGTCACACATGACGGTCGAACATGCCAGTCCGCCAAGGTCGTACCAACAAGGCGGACAGAATGCCTATCCTCCTTGATCATCACCATCAAGGTCAGAACCAAGACCGGTCCGCCATACCCGTGGATACTGCGGATACCGCCACCAGTCCGCACATTCTACGAACACCGCTCTAGTCCGCACATCCATAGCCCAAGACTAAGGCACAATCTCGCTTAGTCGAACTGCCAAATAGACATCTAATCTGCACACTTCGAGCCCGTAGCTAGAGCATAAACCAAGCTCAGCAAAGGTGCCGTACTCGACAGATAAAAAAGCAGTCCACACTAACTGACAAACTCTGCGGACTGAGCACAACCAGACTTGGTACAAATCAAGACCAATTCCACACCACCAAGAGTCCACGACGCGAACTCCAAACCGATAGACTCAAACACCAGTCCACACTAACTAGCGAACTCAAACACCAGTCCGCACTATCTAGCAAACTCCACGGTCATCACCAAATCACACCAACAGAACAAGACCAAGGCACAAACCATTCCAATCTGGCGAGCTCTAGAAGATTCAGCAACAAGTAGGACTCGGCGAACTCTAGAAGAGTCCTCAGCTCCAATGGATAAACATCCTATCCGCCCGGTTACATCCTGGGAACAAGCTGGCGCTAAAACTTGCCAAACTGGCTAGTCACCACTCATGTCCGCTCAATCCGCACGGACAATCTGCCTAGGTCGCCACTTTTAATTCAAAAATTTCAACAGGTGAGCCATAACAGCCGACGGTTTCCTAGACGCACCCCATCTATGGATGTGTTTACATGTGCCTTTTTGAAGAAGTATATTCCATCATCGACAAGGCTAGTTATTTAGAGGCAGTTTCTGCATTTGGTTCAGTGAGACAGAACCGTGGATGAGTACGTGCAAGAGTTTACTTTTCTGGGTCGGTATGATGGAACAACCATGGATGATGATGAAGAGAGGGACAACCTCTTCTATCATGGTTTGAGAGAGAACTTGAGGCAACCACTCATCGCTCTAAAGAATATGGGTTTCAATGAGTTGGTTGAAGTTGCTAGGATCCTGTAGAGCGATATGAAGCGGACTCAGTGTCGTAAGGGTCATGCGGTAAAGTAAGGAGAAGGGAAGCCTTCTTAATTTGAGTGGAAGTCAGAAGCGAGTAGGTGAAGGAAAAAGCCCCATCCTTTCAGGTCAAGGGAGAAGAGCAGTGTTATGTTGGGGGAGTCTCATTTCAAGGGACCACCGACGTGCTACAAGTGTGGCAAGCTAGGCCACATAGCTCGAAATTGTACCGAGGGTGGTGCTTGGCCAGAGCCAAGGCAGGAGAAGTCAGTGCGTTCTTGTCCTAGTTATACAGACAAAGGCAAGGCAACGGAGTCTAGTGCTTCGCATATCCCTCAAGTGCAGCCAAGAGCCTACAATCTTAAGCAGTAAGAAGAGATTCGTCATCCCGATGTGGTGACAAGTATGCAAGTTTTAGTTCATCTATTAGCTTAAAATCATTTGCAACCTTTTGTGTTTGTTGCATGTATGCTAGGCTTCGTGCTAGTTTTCGGCTACCCCACTAGAGTGTTGTTCGATATGGGAGCGTCACACTCCTTTCTCGCGGAAAGCTTTATCTAGAGAATTGAGGTCGAGCCTTTTGCTGTGGATACAGACCTCATGCCTAATGGGTATTTCATGACTACTGGGAAGAAAGGGCGCATTGGTTGGAGTATAGGCAAAGTTGACTTCGTGTTGATAACGACAATCCTACCATTAGCCGAGTTTGATGTGATCTTGGGGATGGAATGACTTATAGAGCAGTTGTCCAACATTGATTATCTATCAAAGGTGGTGACCTTGAGGAACGAGGGAAAAGAAAAAGTCAAGTTTGAGGGCCTTAGTAGAGTATTCTGCTCCCTGATTTTTTCCAAGCAGTTGGTGCGTGCAGTGAACCGGGGAGGTGTAGCATTCGTAGCTTTGTTAGAGGTCCACTCTATGAAGTTGTCAATTAGAGAAGTGCCAGTGGTGACAGAGTTTGAGGATATGTTCCTTGAGGAGCTTCCAAGAGCACATCCTCAACGGGAGATCGACTTCATGATTGAATTGGTGTTGCGTCCTCCATTTAGGATGACACCATAGGAGCTAACCAAGCTTAAAATACAGCTGTTGGAGCTGTTGGAGCAGGGTACATTAGGCCTAGCTCTTCGCCGTGGAGGGCGCCGATGTTGTTTATAAAGAAGAAAGATGGCGGTATGTGGTTGTGCATCGACTACCGTGAGCTGAATAAGCTGACTGTCAAGAATAAGTATCTGATTTCACGAATAGACGACTTGTTCGACCATTTAGTAGGGTCGGTGGTGTGCTCCAAGCTGGACTCGAAGTCGAGATATTACCAGTTGCGTATCAAGGAGGAGGACATTGTTGGGTTTCTATGAGAGACACATCACATGTGCGCAATAGAATAGGGAATCAAGAAAACCCAAAGAGAAATGGATCTTGCGATGAACTTTGATCAAGAAGTAAAAATAACGTTATATAAAAGTATACCTTAGTAGGTTTGAGTCGGCACTCAACCAAGATGCTCCAAAAGGTAGATCTCTAGCCGACAAATGAGTCTACACCAAAAACAATCTGTGGCTCTATAGTGATCCACACAAATAGGAGAACGTTAGCACTTCGTCAAACAAAATCTGGGAAGGAGAACAGAAAGCACTCTGCGTCTTCACAGACTGCTAGGTCTGCTCCAGAAGAGGCGACGACGACGGGCGCCAAAAACAGGCTGAGCGCTGGCGACGACAATGGGATCAGAATCTCTAGAAACATTTTTCGTCGGCACTTCGTGATCCGCTCGGATTTAGCATAGTGCACACTTAGGAAAACCCTAAGGCAACTTCTATTTATACCCAAAGGAATAAATAGATGAAAAGCGTAGATATCAGTAGATCTGTAACTCATGTAATTTGCTCGAGACATATTCGTCGAGATGGCTCGAGATGTTTTGACGAATCTTCGAAATGACACGAGATAACTCGATGAATTACTTAAGAAGACTCGAGAAATATTCGTCGAAATAACTCGGGATGATTCGACGAATTCGTCGAGATGACTTTGACACATTTGTCGAAATGACACAAGATAATTCGACGAATTCATTGAGATGGCACGAGATGACTCGGGATCACTCGATGAATTCGTTGAGATGTCTCGGGATCACTCGATGAATTGACTTGTCCTCTCGAATTCCAAATCAGTCAAGTGCTTGTACCTTCACTCATACCATATATGAGTAAGACCAACACAATCCATTCCTCCAACTTCTTCATATGCTCTTATGTGCGACCTTGTAGGCTCATATTGCATTGGCAGTGAAACTACCTGTTTGACCACTTCTAGATCATCATGGTAACACCAAAAGTCTCCTACTTGATCTTGAAAGTTTCAAACAAAAGTATCACAAATAATGAGCGATATATATCAATACATCATTGCTCCTCAAGCAATAAGAGTTTAAAACTCAGTAAGCCTTTATTACCAATGTATCAGTGTTGTCATGTCCCTTTGTCCCTTACATCTGGATAGAACTAGAGGTATAGACCGTGTCACCCTCGTAATTATTAAATCTAATTTTCTTAATCTAGAATGGACTTCCATAAATTGGTGAGCCCAATATCATATATTGACTCAACTAAGAATGACCATGTATTTCTCAGTCCTATTCCATCAAGGGGCCCATGGATGCAACTCCTATCATATAGGAGGACAAATCTCATTTTTGTCCACACAAAAACACCCAAATGACTCGTAACGTACCCAATAACCACCATTATCATCAACCTTTCTCAAGGAAGACTTTGGATGACATCAAAGTACGCTCTTCCTTACTTGATGAATGCTGTGATTTCAGGTCAAAGAACAACAAACATCATTGCCACTTGAGACCTACTTGTGGCACGCTCATATAAAAATCCACAAAGTATTCTCATGGTGGGTCTATCCAATACAACTTGTTCACTAACAAGTACCCATGTGATGACTTGATATCACAATATCATGACATGTGAGAACCAGTCATTAGTCAACGCACAAGCTAGTCTCTATGTATCATCATAGCTCTTAACTTATAAGATGATACGCCGACCAGGGACCATTTAAGAATGAAGCTTCTAAGAACATAGGCCCGGACATTCTAGTCATCAACTTGAATCCTATGGAAGCAAACATTCTAAGGGTATTTATATCGTTAATTAATTTATCACATAGAAATAAATTGACATAATAAAAAAACTTGCCATAAATATAAAATGAAATGTATAGTACTTTATTCATCAAATGAATTATTACAATCAACAAACATACAATCCACAAGGCTTCTACTAGAGTTTATCATTCAGGTATCTAATACCCATTGATCTAGTAGGACCATCATGCTTTCTCTGCGCAAGAGGCTTTGTTTGTGGATCAGCTATATTTTCTTCAGTAGGCACTCCGCATATGTTCACATCTCCTCGATCGACAATCTCTCGAATAAGATGGAATCATCGAAGTATGTACTTGGATCGCTGGTGGGATCTAGGTTCCTTGGCTTGTGCAATGAAATCGTTGTTGTCACAGTAGAGAACTACATGATCAACTATTCTAGGAACTACATCTAGCTCGCCGATGAATTTTCTAATTCATACAACCTCCTTCATCGCATTAGCAGAAATGAAATACTCGGCCTCAGTTGTAGAATCAGTAACTGTCTCCTGCTTGGAACTCTTCCAACTAACCGCTCCTCCATTTAGGAGAAATACAAATCCTGACTGAGACTTTAAGTCATCCCTATCAGTTTGGAAGCTAGCATATGTGTAACCCTTTACAATGAGCTCTTCCTCTCCACCAAATACCAAGAACATATCCTTAGTCCTTCTCAAGTACTTTAGAATATTCTTGATAGTTATCTAGTGACAATCACCGGGATCAGACTGATACCTAGTAGTCATGTTCAAAGCATAAGAGACATCATGTCGAGTACATTTCATTACATATATGATTGATCCAATTACTGAAGCCTATGGAATCAACTTCACGCGGTCCTTATCTTCTAAAGATTTAGGACACTAGTCCTTAGAGAGATTCACACCATAAGGTATGGGTAAGAATCCTTTATTAGACTCAATCACGTTGAACTGTTTCAACACCTTCGCAATATATGTACTTTGGATCAAATCTAATAACTTCTTCGATCTATCTCTATAGATCTTAATACTAAGTATGTAAGTCTCTTTGCCCAAGTATTTTATAGAAAAGCAGTCCCCTAGGTTGTTATTAACAACTTGTAGGGTCAGAATGTCATTCCCGATTAGAAGTATGTCATCCACATACAATATCAGGAAGATAACAATGCTTCCACTAATTCTCTTGTAAACACGAGGTTCATCTTCGTTCTTGAGAAAATCAAACTCTTTGATTTTCTCATCAAAACGAAGATTTCAACTTCGAGAAGATTGTTTTTATCCATAATGGATCTCTGTAGATTCCATATTTTAGTGACTTCACCTGGAGATACAAAACCCTCGGGTTGTGTCATATACACTTCATCAAGGAAGTTTACATTTAGGAAAGCCATTTTGACATCCATCTGCCAGATCTCGTAGTCATAATACACAACAATAGCAAACAGAATTCTGATGGAATTAACCAAAGTAATAGGGGAAAATGTCTCATCATAGTCAACACCATGAATTTGCTTGAAACCTTTAACCACTAATCGCCCTTTGAATGTCTGTACATTCCCATCCATGTAGGTCTTCTTTTTGAAGACCCACTTGAACCCTATGGGTCGTACCCCTTCAGGTGGTTCCACCAAGGTCCAGACTTTGTTTGTATACATGAAGTCCATTTCAGATTTCATTGCATCAAGCCACTTCTCGGAGTCTGGTTTACACATAACATCTTGTTAGGTTGCAGGATCATCATCATGATCCATAAGAAACACCTTACTTATTTGAGACACAAGAAATCCATATCTCTCAGGCTCGAATTTAGGTCTACCAGATCTACGTAGGACTTGTGTTTCTTGAGAAGGTTCTCTAGCTACAAAATTTTGTAGTCCTTGCTCATGTTCTAATTCTGGTTCATTCAGGATTTGTGGTTCTTGAACTTCTTCATGCTCAACCGTTGTAGTATTTTTGGATAAGAACTTTTTCTCGAAAAAGACACTAGTCCTCACGACAAATACTTTGCCCTCAAATGCTAAGTAAAAGTAGAACCCTTTAGTTTCCTTAGGATACCCCCACAAGATAACATTTATTTGACTTGGGTTCCAGCTTGTCAGGCATTTGATGTCACACGTATGTTTCATAGCCCCAAATATTAATGAAAGACATACTAAAATGCTTCTTATTTCATATCTTATATGGTGTCTTTAGAACCGTCTTCATTGGAGCACGATTTAGTGTAAAAGTAGAAGTATCTAGAGCAAATACCTAAAAGGAAACAAGCAAATCCACATGACTCATCATCGACCATACCGTGTCTAACAGAGTATGATTCCTCCACTCAGACACACCATTATGCTATGGCGTTCTGGGTAGAGTGAATTGTGATACAATACCACACTCCTTTAGATGATCACGAAACTCATGACTTAGGTATTCTCCACCTCGATTAGATAAGAGTGTTTTAACCCTCTTATCCAGCTTGTTCTCTACTTCTTTCTTAAACTCTTTGATCTTTTTAAAGGTTTCGAATTTGCACTTCATAAGATACACATATCCGTATCTATTGAAATCATCAGTAAATGTAATATACTATAAGTACCCACCTCTAGCCATAGAACTCATGGGTCCGCATACATCACTATGTATTATACCTAAGAGATCAATAACCCTTTCATTAAAATCGGTGAAAGTTACTTTAGTCAACTTGCCTAATAAATATGATTCGTATCTCTCAAATGATTCATAATCAAATGAGTCCAGTAGTCCATCTTTGTGAAGTTTGGATATGTGTTTCTCATTCGCATGGCCCAAGCAACAATGCCAAAGGTACGTAGGATTTGAGTCATTCTTTTTTAGTCTTTTAGTATTTTCTATATTATAGATCAGATGGTCTAAGTTCAAAACATACAAACCATTAAATATTTGATCTACATCATAACAAACATTATTCTTAAATATGGAATAATAATTGTTCTTAATAATAAAAGAGAATCCAAACATGTGCAAACATGAAATAGAAATGATGTTTCTAATTATTGCAGGAAGATAATAACAATTATCTAGTTCCAGTACAAGCCCACTGGGCAAAGAAAGACGATAAACTCCTATAGCGACAACAACAACTCTTACTCCATTGCTAACACGCATGTCCACCTCCCCTTTACTCAGTGTTCTTCTCCTTCTTAGTTCCTGAACATTTATACAAATGTGAGAACCGTATCCGGTATCCAATACCCAAGATAAAGGAGCAGAAAGGTTTATCTCTATAACATAAATATTTGAAGCGGAAGTCATACCTCTCTTCCTTTTCTGCAGACCATCAAGATAAGGACAGCTTCTCCTCCAATGACCAGCCTTGCCATAATGGCGCCATTTCCCTTCCTTCACCACACCTTTCTTCTTCAGTGCTGAAGACTTGGGATAGAGAGATGACTTAGGTCCAACCTTAGTATTCTTGAAACCCTTGGCATTGACTTTGCCTTTATGTACCATCAGTATAGGGCTAGCAGGCTTGACCTTCTTCATGTTAATATCGATAGTTCTTAACATGACTAAGAGCTCGGGCAGTGTCTTGTCAATTTTATTTATATTGTAATTCAAGACAAACTGCTCGTAATTGTTTGACAGCGAATGCAGGATCAGGTCTGTAGCCAAATCTTGGCCCAGAGGAAAACCTAGTCTTTCAAGGTTCTCTATATACCCAATCATCTTGAGTACGTGAGTCCCTACTAAGTTTTGAGCTCCCATATTACACTGACACAACGTTTTGGTTACGTCAAACCTCTCTTGGCGAGCTTGCCCTTGAAACAATTTCTTAAGGTGCTCGTCAATCGTATTACAACATATGTTCTCATATTACTTCTGAAGATCAGAATTCATGGTGGCGAGCATGAGGCATTTGACATCCAAGGAGTCATCTTGATACTTCTTATAAGAATCTTTATCAGCTCGGGACACATTACCGACTGGATCTTTAGGGGAATCCTCTTTCAAGACATAGAGCTTATGCTCTTGCCTGAGAACAATTCTCAGATTTCTGTACCAGTCCAGATAATTTATCCCGCTCAGTTTCTTCTTCTCAAGGATAGCTCTGAGGCATATGGTGGAGTGAGATCCGCTTGCCATGGAAATTCTACAAGAATTTATGGAAAGAAAACTTAGTACTACATTTAAAAATATATTTTTATTTCAATTAGGACTTTAATTAAAAATACTCCCACTATTTTAATCAAACGGATAATCCTCAATATCAATTCAAAGAGTTTATGTGAGCTACTCTCTTAGTGGACAAGATTCATATTTCACCAACACCATAAATCAGCTTTGACTTTTCTCTCACAATGTAGTTATTTAGGTAGGTAACGCTTGCCAATTTCATCATCATGCAACTCTTGTATGGTTGGTGAATAACTCTTTATTCGTATCCATCATATGGTTCATGCCAACCCTATGCCTCTGGATACTTAACTTTTGAGGTCACCCAGTTAAGTTTGACTCTGTGCCGACAGTGGGGTATCACAATTATCCGCTCGCACCCTTACCAAGATAAATTAATGCACCTTGCTTTGGCATGCCCACACTTTATCGATCGAGGCAGGAAGAGTGTCATCTATCAGAAGGCATCCAAATACTTAATATTGCATAAGGGATTTCAAGATAATTGACTAATACTTAATTATAGTTAACAATTAACCAATGTGCATATTCACAAAATACTTACAATACTCACAATCCAAATACATCCCAGATGTGCACAAAGAAAAATCATCAACACTTGATGAACTTGGCTAAATATGAACATTTAGTAACCTTCTAAAATTTCAGATTTACATGAATTGGACATGAGCAATACCAACTCCACTTACATAGTAGACAAACTCGTCTCTCTATGTGAGATTCAAAATCTAACACACTTGGTTTCACAAACCAACAAGAAGGATGATTACTATTAAGGAGAAACAAAGAGAACACAACGAAATCACATGCGTTCCCGGCCGACCGATTACTCACAAAGTTCCATCAACATTTGATGTTCTAGGAATATATTTGGGCATTTAGAACATTTCTAAATTTCTAGATCTACACGCAGTAGATTTAGAACCTTCTAAAACAATGATCTTCGCGTAACCTCACTATAATACCACTGTTGAGTTTTTATGAGAGGCACATCATATGTGCGCAGCGGAATAAGGAATCAAGAAAAACCCAAAGAGAAATGGATTTTGCGATGAACATTGATCAAGAAGTAAAAACAATTTTATATAAAAATATACCTTAGCGGGATTGAGTCGGCACTCAACCAAGATGCTCCAAAAGGTAGATCTCCGACCGACAAATGAGTCCACACAAAAAACAATCTGCGGCTCAACAGTGATCCACACAAATGGGAGAACGCCGGTACTTTGTCAAATGAAATCCGAGGAGAACGGAAAGCACTCCGCATTTTTACAGACTACTAGGTCTGCTCTAGAAGAGTCCGCGGTGACGGGCTGAACGACGGCGACGAGATCAAAATCTCCGAAAACATTTTCTGTCGGCACTTTGTTATCCACTCGGACTTATCACGGTGCACACTTAGGAAAAACCCTAAGGCAACTTCTATTTATACCCAAAGGAATAAACAAATGAAAATCGTCGCTATCGGCAGACCCGTAACTCAAGGAATTTGCTCAAGATATATTCGTCGAGATGACTCAAGATGTCTCGACAAATCATCAAAATGACACAAGATTACTCGACGAATTCCTCGAGAAGACTCGAGACACATTCGTCGAAATAACTCGGGTTGATTCGACGAATTCGTCGAGATGACTTTGACACATTTGTTGAAATGACACGAGATTATTTAACGAATTTGTTGAGATGAAACGAGATGACTCGAGATAACTCAACAAATTCGTTGAGATGTATCGGGATCACTCGACGAATTGACCCGTCCTCGCGAATTCTAATTCAGTCAAGTGCTTGCACCTTCACTCATATTATATATGAGTAAGACCAACACAATCTGTTGGGTCTATTGATCCCAATGTCCATGGTTTGAAGAAGGTCTACTAGACAATGCATACACATGTGAGTAACTAATGGTTTCAATAAGTTCTTTGTATGTAAGTGATTACTTGTTACAGTGATAAGACAGGTTTGGTGGACACAAGAAAGGATGCAAGAAAGACGGAAATCTATTTAAGTCCACAGGCATTGAGTGAAGACAGTTCACTCAAAGACAAATGATAAGAAGCATTGAGTAAAGCATGGGTAGTCAAAGCATCTGAAAATCAGAGCAGGATTCTTGCTTAGTCCAGAAGAGTTGAGTTAAGGCAGTTCACTCAACACCTAAAGAAGAAAGAGTCGACAGAACAAAGTTCAGTCAAAGCCTCAGAGGTTGATGACAGAAATTCTGGCTTAAGTCCAGATGTGTTGAGTGAAGGTTGTTCACTCAATGTCAACTCAACAAAATTCTACTGAGTACAGAAGCGTTGAGTGAAGGCTGTTCACTCAATGCCTCATCAAGATAGGTGAGCTAAGGAAGAAAGCGTTCAGTGCATAAGCATCACTCAACGCCTTCATACAGAAGAAAATCGGCTAAGTCCAAATGCATTGAGTGATGAAGATTCACTCAACGCCTAATCAGTTAAGACCGCTAATGTCTATATTCATCGAGTAAAGACTGATCACTCGATGCCTAGTACTGCATGATAATTGGCTATATGTTTTGGCGCTGAGTGAAGGCTGTTCACTCAACGCCCATGATGAATTGTCTTAAATCAACTAAGTCCACAGGTGCTGACGTTAGCAGAAATTCAAAATGTTGCGGGAAGTCTACAATACAGGACAAACGGTACCGCATGCCTCTAGTACTGCATTAAATGCAAAAGCAAGATTGCAGCTACCAAATCCAAGTGGGCCCAAGGATCAAAGAGCTGTTGGATGTCGGGATAGAAAAGGGGATCAGATCACTGAGAAGAAATTAACTTTTGGGAAGTGCTGAACTTCATCTTCTTCCTCTCGAAATTGTTGTAGAGCCAAGAGAGGTTGTTCAAACTACTGATTTAAAATTTCAAGTAAGTTAGTTGTTGTCTTTCTCATCCTCAACAGCAAGTACAGAGAGACATCTTCGAGAAAGTAGGAGCTGCTAAGGCAAGACCTAGTTGCAGCTACTTAACAAACTCAAGCTGAACATTCCTAAAGAACACCTTCTGGAGTTGTGAAGAAGACTGGATTGAGTTATCTCAGCATAGGAGGAAGAAACAGAGAATATTTCTCTTGTGTCTAAACATCATCAACAAACCATTACTCTCTCTATAGGATCATTTGATCTGAGTGTAAGCCAAATATATATAAAGGCTGAGTGTAGGATCTTTTGTAGATCTGAGGTAGGATTCAAGTGGTGAATCTAAGGTAGGATCCAGGTGTGGATCTGAGCTGTAGGGTTGCTAGCCTGAGGTAGGAGAGTCATTCTCTCTGAGTGGTAGGGCTATTCTCTTAGCCTGAGTTGTATGACTTAGTGATAAGTCTGAGGTAGGTGGTCTGTGAATCACTGAGCTGTAGGAGCTTTGCTGGCTCTGAGTGGTAGGGCTTTGTGCTTGAGGTAGGTCTTGGAGGAGACTGAGAGATCCTGAGGGATTTGAGTTGTAAGCTCTTAGGAGATGAGTTTGGAGAAGTGGCCTTGTCTAACAAGCTGTTAGAAAGGTGGGAGGGATATTGGATGTACCCATAAGCTGGGGAACCACTATAAATCTCTTGTGTGCCTGTTGTGTGATATTGAAAGCTAACTTAATCGAACTCACAACACACCAAAGTAAGAAGAAAGTTTAAAAAGACCTAAAACTTATTCACCCCCCTCTGGGTGTTAGCTACTTTTGAAACTAAAGACTTTCAAGTCGTATCAGAGGGAGGTTACTCAAAAAAGACTTAATAGTCTGAGTTAATCTTCAAGAGTAGCACAAGTATATCCTTATAGGTTCAGGAGAGAACCATAAGGAGCTGGGTTCCATGAAGCTTCCAATCTACAGAAAAGAAAGCTTTGGGATCTAGAAGGAGAGGGTCAGGTTGTTTATGGAAGCATCTTACCCAGGAATCTTTATAACTAATCAAGAGGGACCCTTCATCCCAATGAAGATCTCAGCTCTGGATGCAATAGTCCAGACACCTAAAAAGTATTCTGGAATGACCAAGGATGAGGTCATTCTAGCTACAATGGATAAGAAGGCACATAACATAATAGTGAGTGTCATAGATGATTCTACATTCCAGAATCTAGTCCATTACAAGACATCAAATAAAGGAGATGTGGGATCCCCTGGTTGTCTACATAGAAGGCAGCGAGGAAGTCAGGGATGACAGGAAATTCCTGCTCAACCAAGAGTATGAAGCCTTCAGATAGAACAAGAAGGATAACATAACAGATTGCTATAAGAAATTCTTCATAATTGTGAATGAGCTAAGGACCTTTGGGAGAGTCTTTAGCAATTATGAGCTCAATGACAAGTTCCTCAGATCTATAACTAGAGACTGAGACACAAAGATCTGTGCCATCAGAGAGGTGGCAAATCTTGCTGATACTCCCCCTCACACACTATTTGGGAAGCTCCTCTTCTATAAGATGTAGCTGTCTCCCAGGAAGGAGGAGGAGACTATCATCAGATCCCGAGCTAAGGAAAAGTTTGTGGCCTTCAAAGGAGAGAGCTCTAAGTTGAGCAAGGAGAGGATAACCTCTCCCCCAAGGAGGCCTGCTGAATTAGACATCAAAGAGCCAAGCACATCAGACAACAACATGTCTGATGGAGAATTTGCCGCCTTCTCTAGGTAGTTTCAGAAGATGATGAAGAGGAAGCACTGGAGGAGCAGACCTTCCTCCTCTTCTCATTACAAGAAGGACCACTACACGACTAAGAAGAAAAAATCCAAGGGAGATAGGTATGAATCTAAACCTAGTGAACATGTTTCCTCTAAAATTGTTTGTTATTACTACAGCAAGCCAGGGCATGTCATAGCCGATTGTTCTGTAAAGAGAAAGGAAATGGGTGAGAAGAAGCTCCACCATCTCAAGGGCAAGAAGTAAATGAACTTCATTGCCAAGATTGAAAAGAGCTGGAGTCAAAGTGACTCACCTTCTTCAGATTCTGAATATGAAGAAGAAGCTTATATTGGTCTATTTGTTGCTGTTGTTGATGAAGAAGAAGACTATGCTACAACAAGGATAGGCATCGGGGCCCCTCTATCACATTTAGACAGTGACACTAAGGAGGATGAAGAGGTCATCAACAGTTATGGGCTAATGGCCTTATCAGATGAAGAATCCAGCCAGGATCAACCTGGTCCAGATAAGGTATACTCTCTATCTAGCTCCTCCTCTGACTCAGATTATGAGACTAGTCCAAATTATGATGCATCATCATCCTATGATGAAGATGGGTCAGAATCTGAGAAAGATGTCAATCAATTGATTGATAAGTATGGTGCTCTTCTGGATGCTTTGAAAAGGAGCAAGAAGATGGCTAAGAAGCAAGCTGAGGAGATCACCTCCCTTCAGCTAGCTGCTTCTCTGCAGGCTAAGACAACATCCTTACTGGATCAGAACAAAAGGGAAGTCAGCCAACTAAAGACCATAACAATCATCAAGATTGGGACCATTAATCATAAGAACACAATTATTATTGATCTCGAAGAGAAGCTCCAAAGGGAGAAAAGAATCATGGCTAAATATTCAAAGCCCAATACTATGTTGCCCCTAATAGACTCCTCCTATCAAAAGGGTAAGAAGGGGTTTGGATTCAAGGGGAACACTAGAGTTGCCCATCCGAAAGGAATATGCAAAGTTTCAAATAAGTCCCTATCATCAAAGCTTCCCATCCCTTTTAAGAAGGTGATGTTACTATCTAACAAGTATGATCATGAGAGTATCTATGATCACAAGTTGAATGGAAGATCCACAAGTGTGAACAAAAATGTTCATAACTATGGTGGAAGATATAACAATGGAATGAGTGCCTTCAAGGCCCCACATGAGGAAATTCAAATGACCCATCATGGACCATTTGTCTTTGGTACCCTATCCCCCACACTTTAGAATAAGGCAATGGATTTTTCTCAGGATCTCCCATCACACACTCAGACTAAGGGTAAGTCTGTCAGCAAGCCTGACTTGGGTATTTCTGAGGCAATCTACAGTATGTCTTCTGCAAAGAAGACCATTGTTGGTAGAACTCAAGATAGACAAAGCTCTTCTACAGGCAAACTCACCTTCATTCAGATAGTGGTTGGAAGAAACAAGAACAAGGAAGCTGCTTTTCCATCTAAACAGTCAACAACTAACCAATCTTCCATACCTACTCAGAAAAGAAGATGCAATATAAATGAGTGTTGGTGCTGTGGCAAAGTGAGTCATTTTGCCTTAGATTACTGATGTAAGACCCCAATTTTTTTTCTTTTCTTTTTAAACCACCGGGGTCTTATGCCCAGAATTGCCGTTTTGCGGTGGCACCGACCCTCGGGAAGGCCGCCACTATAAAACGCCAATTCTGCCGGCCTTTTCGATCACAAAAGAGAGAGAAGTAAATATAAACTGAATATAATCAAGTCCATAGAATCATATATAAATGAATATCACAACAACTCTATCAATATAGAAAGAAGAGAGTACTGCAAAAGATCAGTACATATGAAATATAAACGGGCTGAAGCCTGGTACATCAGAGTCCTCACTATATATCACTCATCGCGGAAGCTATAAGAAAGACTAATCACTCACGGAGCTAGTCACAGGTGATTCAGAACTAGACTAGCCCACCTCCATGCGCACCGTACTCTGCTGGTGCTGGTTCCTGGGCTGCTGGTCCCTGTCTCCCATCCGGAGCTCCTGTAATGTTGTGGTCCGAAAACTATTAGTCATAAAGACCAAGACCTATCATCCCGTACCCCTTTCCCCACGACTCCTAGGCACCACGCGGAGAAGAGGAAAGGGAAGCTACAAAGGTGGAGAGTAAGCAAAAAAGATGATAGTGGAACTAATCTAGCAATTATATATATTGTATAAAAAGCTAAGGTAGAAAGGTACAATCTAGCAGTTCTACAATAGTGAGCAGTAAAGTAAACAAGTAGAATATACAGCATATGTAAGAAAATACAAGGTAAGAAATAAGTAACCTTAACTTATATGAATGCCCATAAAAACTTATAAGTTAAGGGGTCTTCTGCAAGGCTCCCATTGTATAAAAAGTCCCATATCGATTTATACGTTGGGGTGTCGGTTGTATGCAAATATGAGTGTAGTGAAATGCTATGCAATGATTCATGCAAGTGCAACTCACGCACACGACTCTATGTACACAGACCTTTAGTTCCCCCTATTTGGGCAGGTAGCTTCACTCCTAGGAACCTCCGTAGTGGCAAACGGAGATAGTGGGTCGGCCCCCCCCCCACTCCTAGGCGGGTATCCACACTACCAGGCCTAACCCTTTCGTACGCCCATAGAAGAACATAACCCTGAGTATCCGCGAACTATTGCTAGCCATATCCACCCGACTTTCTTTGGCTAAGTGTCCCACACCGCCGAGTCAACGTATCGACGTCGGTGTGAATGACCGTCCAATACCGAAGACCCACCACCTTACTCATAAAAGAAGAGCCTCATGGTGATCCTCTTCTCTAAGCAGTCAATCTGGGCATGGTTCCAGTGCAGCCATGTCATGCCTAGGATCAGATCATAATCTGGCATCCTCAGGATCGTCGCTTGTGCCTCAAACGCCTTCCCGCCTATCTCCGCCTCCATGTTGCAATGAGAGGAGGTCATTAGCTCTGATCCATCGGGTAGACGCACCCTCATCATCTTTCCGGTGAATCGCTCCATGCCTGCCAATCCTTTCACGAAATCTTCCGACACAAACGAGTTCGAAGCACCGGTGTCGAAGAGTGTGTGAGCGGGCTTGCCGCTGATGAAAACTATGCCTGAAGTAATTAAGTGTCTTAGTATTCTAGTTATGGTTTTTCATTTCCTAATATCTAACTAGTCTATGTCTATGAAAACTAGTTTTTAGGAAGGAAGGAATTTAAATGTACTGGCATACCTGCTATAACCTGCTCTGGGTTCCGGGGTTGTGGCAGATCTAGAGCATACACCTGCTCCCTCTCTGGCTTGTGGCCTCTGCCCTGATATCCTCATCCTCGATCGTGTCCTCAGCTACCAAACTACCGAGAAGGTTGGGCACCCTGGAGTGCTGGTGGGGGTGTTCGCCTCATAAGACAATTCCTCTTGATATGCCCCGACTGATTGCACTGGAAGCATACCTGTACCTGCTCTGTTGTCCTCAATATCTCCAGCATCTACAAGGGTTGGGGATCCAATACCCCCTGATTCCTCTGCTCTTGTCCAATCTCCTAACGGGGTTGATCCCCATTCCTTATTTCCCACATGACCTGGCCTCGAGGACAGTCTCTACGACCTCCAATCACTGCATCGTCAGCCGGTCTCTTCTAGCTCTTGACTGTAAGCTGATCCGCTTCTCTTTTCTTGGCCATTTCTAGAATCTTGGCCAAGCTTCCCTCGGAGATGAAGAGGAGGGCCTGTCTCATGTCGTCTTGTAGCCCCATATAGAACCTCCTGTCATATCCAGCGTCGTCCAACAGATAAGAGTCCACATAACGGGCTAGGTGAGTAAACTCCTGATAACACTCCAACACCGTCCTGTTCCCCTGTCTCAACCTCAAGAACCTATCCTCCAACTCGTCCCTTGCCGACTGAGGTACGAAATGTCCCTGGAGTGCTGCTCTGAACTCTTCCTAAGAGATATCTGCGCAATCCATATCCACAAAAGTGGTGTCCAGCTGTTACTTCCACCACCTATTTCCATGTGACTCCAGGAAGGAGACTGCCAAAACAACTGCCTCCTCAGTGGGGCATCGAATCCCCGCAAGCATCTAATAGATGGTATCTAACCATTCCTCCGTGCAAACTGCCGACTCCGTCCCCAGGTAGGGTAGAGGGGAAAGTCCCCGGAAGACACTCATCCAGTTGTCCCTGGGATTTGGCTGTGGAGCCGGGGCTTGCTGAGCTCTGAAGGACTCCAGAATGGCCGTCAGTGTTTGCCCCATCTTTTTCTGCTGAAATGGAGCTAGAGTTGGCGGAGGTGGAACCATATTCGGAGCCTGAGGTGTCCCCTGCTGTGGAGTAGGATTCGTTGCAGGCTACAAAGAAGAATTCCATATTTTAGATAGCGTACAAATGAAATAGAAGAAAGGGATAAAATTAGACTTGTACATGTGATTTCCCTTATGGGCACACCACTGCTTCAGCTGCTAGTTTTCCTGCAAATTACGCTCGCGCGGGGGTGGCCTAAGGTTCTAGTGGACTACTTCTCTTTCGATCGAGGTCCCATCTGATACCACTTGTAAGACCCTAATTTTTTTCTTTTCTTTTTAAACCACCAGGGTCTTATGCCCAGAATTGCCATTTTGCGGTGGCACCGACACTCGGGAAGGCCGCCACTACAAAACACCAATCTTGCCGGCTGTTTCGATCATAAAAGAGAGAGAAGTAAATATAAACTGAATATAATCAAGTCGACAGAATCATATATAAATGAAAATCACAACAATTCCATCAATATAGAAAGAAGAGAGTACTGCAAAAGATCAGTACATATGAAATATAAACAGGCTCAAGCCCGGTACATTAGAGTCCTCCCAACATATCACTCATCGCGGAAGCTATAAGAAAGACTAATCACTCATGGAGCTGGTCACAGGTACTCCCGAACTAGACTGGCCCACCTCCATACGCACCGTACTCCGCTGGTGCTGGTTCCTATCTCCCATCAAGAGCTCCTGTAATGTTGTGGTCCGAAAACCATTAGTCATAAACACTAAGTCCTATAATCCCCTACCCCTTTCCCCACGGCTCCTAGGCACCACGCGGAGAGGAGGAAAGGGAATCTACAAAGGTGGAGAGTAAGCAAAATAGATGACAGTGGAACTAATCTAGCAGTTATATATATTGTATAAACAACTGAGGTAGAAAGGTACAATCTAGCAGTTCTATAATAGTGAGAAGTAAAGTAAACAAGTAGAATAAGCAGCATATGTAAGAAAAGACAAGGTAAAGAAATAAGTAACCTTAACTTATATGAATGCTCATACAAACTTATAAGTTAAGGGGTCTTCTGCAAGGCTCCCATCGTATAAAAAGTCCCATACCGATTTATACGTTGGGGTGTCGGTTGTATGCAAATATGAGTATAGTGAAATGCTATGCCAAGATTCATGCAAGTGCAACTCACGCACACGATTCTATGCACACAGACCTTTAGTTCTCCCTATTTGGGCAGCTAGCTTCACTCCCAGGAACCTCCGTAGTGGCAAACAGAGACAGTTGGTCAGGCCTCCAACTCCTAGGCGGGTATCCACACTACCAGGCCTAGCCCTTCCGTACGCCCCTAGAAGAACACAACCTAGAGTATCCGCGTACTAATGCTGACCATATCCACCGGAATTTCTTTGGCTAAGTGTCCCACACCGCCAAGTAAACGTATCGACGTCGGTGTGAACGACCGTCCAATACCGAAGGCCCACCACCTTATTCTGTATCCAAAACCTTCCGAGCCACCGGCTCCCCGGACTATCCCGTCCGTGCATCTACCTTCCAAACCAACCGTCCAGATTGCAATCAAACCAACCAAATCAACATCCCGAGCTACCGGGGTGTGTGAATGTGAAACCCTAGTTATTCTAGTTGCTCTTGTAGTTTACTCCTACGGTTTACGTTAGCCCAGGGCTACCCAAGGTATTCCCCGTGAAGGGCTCTCGAGGGCACTAAGAACTACGATGGGCTGAAGCCCAAAGCTCCCTTTCGCAAGAAACTTATTTTTTTGGTTAATACCCAATTCCCGATCCCTTTTATGTTATATTGGATCTAACCCTAGTGTATTTGACACTTTCTCTCCTACGGGGGAGACGATGTTTCGTCGTCCCCGAGCACCTCTAATCACTAGCCATACTTCTCACTCCCCATCATGACTCCCGTTAATAACCTCATTTCACTTACCAGACCAATACACTAATATCCCATCTCCCTAAGTTCATTCTGCACCATAATATGATTCCTGCAATTTTTACTAAACGCAGACTATCTTAAGCTATATGATATATACAATGGGAAATACTCAAAATATTTATCCAAATATTATAAGTTATTTACTGGGAGTCTATCATGATATGATCAGGCTAAATCCGGTAATTCACAATTTTCTTAATTTGTTTGTTATTTAATTAATTTCTTTCCAAACTAATTCATGCTTGAATTGAACCTAATGTACAATATTTTCTCAAGTAATGGCCACCAATAATTTATGAACACTAGATAACAGATAATTAACAATACATATCAAATTCTATAATTTTCCTTAAATGCTTTGGCTTCTAATTAATTAATCTAATGCATTTCCAACAATCATGGATAAAGAAGGAAGTACTACAATTTATCATTAGAAAATCATAGAAAAAATACTGAATCTTAAGGGTGACCAAATAGGAGCTCTGAGCAAATATCATAATTTTTCAAGCCTACTAAGTACCAAAATTAATTCAAATTGTCTTATATGGAAAATATCAGTTTGTGAAGCAACCCATATAATAAAGCTTCCAAAAATTATAAAAAATTTTACAAAGCTTTATAACAACATAAAAGGTCATCTGACTGAATTTCATAAGATTCCAGTGAGTGGTTAACTAATAAAAAATTCCTAAGTAGATAGTACAATTTGATGGTTTGTAAAAGAAGTACTATATTTATTGATCTAAAATTCATAACAGAATTTCCAGATATGAATATCACTATGAAAACACTCCTACCAAAGTTTCACTAAGAATCAAGGTCATATGAGCCATTATAAAATTCCTAGGGTGTAAAGACCTAAATACTTATTAAGTGGTTTATGTGGGGTATTTGTGTCCAACTACTACCCAATCACTTCCTAGGGCATTTCACCACCCTACAATTATTTTGCTCTAAATACCAAGTCCATACAAGGGAATATCACCCTATGTCCTTCACAAATCCCCAACATCCAACCTTAGGGTTTGAACTAGAGTCCTAGGTCTAACCCACCCCAATCCATCTCAAACTCCTTGAGAGGGTGTTTTTACTGACCATGGGGCTCTGGCCAAGGTCCCAACCCATTTGGGTGAGAATTGGCCCTTCCATGCCCCAAATACCCTTTGCCCTAATTTACCCCTTAGGAGACCAAACTTTGGTCACATCAAAACCTATTCAAATCAAACCCAATTGGGCTAAGATTTTTACCAGAGCCTTATGATATCCCCCAAGATCACCCACCAAAATATTGGGGGTTTTGAGCTATTTAAGACACCTAATTAATTTGTATATGGATTATTAAATTTTTCCAAAAACTATAGGAAAATGTTTTTCCAAAAATCTTCATTTTTGGATATGTTTTAGGTATAGGTAATCGTGAAACCAATCCAGAATTTCAAGTCATTTGGATGGCTGGATTAGTGGGGGCACTCAAAATACTATCTGGTAAAGCCTAGGTATAGACCCCACCAAAATGGGTGCTGTGGTCAAACCACTTACCCAAATGGGTTCAAATAAATTTTAAATTAAACTAGGCTTCACGGGCTATAACGTTCATGTTGGCCATCTTTCTTGTAGAGGGGACTACCTATTTTTAATATTTAATTAAAAACTACCGAGTAAACGGGTAAGAAATTAGAATAATAGGGTTTAATAATTAAGACCAGCACGAATCTTGAAGCAGATCCAAAGCCTCCTGGTAATCTTCTTCCTCTAGCCAAGTGCTGTGATTAGCCCGACCTGGAGCGACTTCCAAGAGCTGCTGTCGGCCATCTATCCACCTCCCTGGCCGACCACCACCACCACCACCTCCGTTGAGGTGGTGGCTATCGCCAGGCGGCGGCACAGCCGCCGGAGGGGCGGAATCCGGCGAATTCGACCCTTTATTTTTTCACGGAAAACAGTGATTTTCCATTACCCGATCTACTCAACTGAGCCCGATCCTTAACCCTAAAGAATGCTATGATCAACCCGTAGAGAGAGAGGAGGGGAGGACCTTGTTTGCGGGCTGGAGGCGTGCCGATCGATGGAAAGCCATTGGAGGTAGAGGTGTCGCCGGCGATCTACAACCGCACAATGAAGTCTCTTGTCTCCTTCAGGCAAGGTGTGGAAACGAAAGCTTGGAGTCTAGTGAATCTTTTAAATCAATAAAATGGGGGAGGGGAGGGGTCTAGCTGGTGGTGGCCATTAATGGCCCTTTATGGTGAATCTCAGCCATGGTGGTGGGGTATGAACATGGCTCAACCCAGTCAAGTAATAGCTGGAAACTCCTCCTCTTCCCTAGAGGAGTTTAATCCAGCCATTAAAGAGGAAGGGAAGGAGGCCAAGGAATCAAGTGCCATTAATGGCAATGAAAGCCAATTTTCGGCCATGGACGTGAGCTTTCTCTCCTCCATTAACACGCAAATTCGGGTTTAAAACCGTCTTAATAAAAGAAACACTTTATATTATTTTAAATAAGTTTTAATAAAAGAAACGGCCAATTAACTCATCCTGGCCCAATTCCCGAAATGGTCCAGTTCAGCCGAACCAGCAAATAGGCCAAAATTGCTAGGAATAATCTAAGTACAATGGCATTGAGTGAGCTCAGCTCACTCAACGCCATCCAGCCTACGACATTGAGTGAGCTCAGCTCACTCAATGCCATTCATCCTATGGCAAGATGGCGTTGAGTGCAGTCAGCGCATTCAACGCCATTCAGCCTATGGCGTTGAGTGCACTCGACGCACTCAATGCCATTCAGCCCAAGCAAGATGGTATTGAGTGCAGTCAGCGCACTCAACACCATTTAGCTTATGGCGTTGAGTGCACTCGATGTACTCAACGCCATTCAGCCCAAGTAAGATGGCGTTGAGTGCAGTCAGCGTACTCAATGCCATTCAGCTTATGGCATTGAGTGCACTCGACGCACTCAACGCAATTCAGCCCAAGTAAGATGGCGTTGAGTGCAGTCAACGCACTCAACGCCATTCAGCCTATGGCGTTGAGTCTAGTCAGCGCACTCAATGCCATTCAGCTTATGGCGTTGAGTGCAATCGACGCACTCAATGCCAATCAGCCCATGGCGTTGAGTGCACTCCATGCACTCAACGCCCAAGACAAAAAACCTGTCTAAGTAGATACCTGATCAACTCGTCGAGTCTTGTCGACTCACTCGACGCTCCCCGGACTTGAGTCAACTTTTCCTCTTTTGTAACATCCCTCAGACAACTAGTCCCCTAGGAGTGGTTTTGTCATGACTAGGTCATGACAAAACCCTAGAAAGCCCAAGTGGACCTAGTGGACTTAGGAACAAGGGTGACTGGGGTGAATGGTCTGCAAATAGAAGATTCCTAAACTCTAGTATAGAATGACCTTGAGGTCTCACCATGACTCTAAGATCCCACACATGCCCTCCTAACCCAAGGGTGAGGTCAATGGGCCACTTAGGACCCATTGGAGTCAACCAAAGGGGCTAAGTTGACCAAAGTCAACTCTAGCCCTAATTTGGTCAAGTGCCCTATTAAGGGTCAAGTGACCCCCAAGATGCCAAACCAATCCTACCCGAGCCTTTCTACACTTTAGGGGAGGCCAATGGGTCACCAAGGACCGCTTGGGGTCAACTCTAATGGTCATGTTGACCAAAGTCAACTCTACCCTTACCTTGGTCAAAGTGACCTTATTAAGGGTCAATTGACCTCCAAGGTGCCAAGTCAACCTACCTAACCCTACCTAGACCCTTGGGGAAGGCTAATGGGTCACCAAGGACCCATTGGTGTTAACCCAAAAGGTCAAAATGACTAGAGTCAACCCAAGCCCATTTTAGGTCCACCTAGCCCAAATGGGCTAGCATAAGCTCAAGCCTCCTCATGTGACTTCATTAGGGAGTAATGTGTATGTGTGGGATGCCAATAGACCACAAGGTTGACCAAGTCAACCTGGTGACTAGGAGAGAGAAGGTGAGCTCCATCCCATGTTAATGGAGGAGGGAGAAATGAAGAAAGAGGAAGGGGGTGAAGGGGCTCGGCCAAAGGGAGGCCAAAGGCCACCTTTAATGGCTGAATTCAACTCCCCTAGGAAAGGGGAGGAATTTCCAGCCATTTACCGGCAACCAAGGGGCTGGTTCAGCCCCCCTCCTCCTAACCCGAGCCTAGCCATTAATGGCTTTAATCGCCATTGATAATCCAGCCTCTCCTCTCCCCAACTGAAGCTTTAAACACCATCAGTGGGCCAAGAGAAGGCTTTCCAAACCCTTACCTGAAGGAATCGAGCCTCCCCACTGTGCAGTTGCAGAAACCGAGTGGCGCCGCCTTCAAAGATGGTTTCCCGGCGATCTTCCCGACTTCAGGCCGCCGGCAAGGTCCTCCTCCTCTCCTTGTCTTATGGTTAGATCATAACAATGCTTAGGTTATAGGTTTGGCCTCAATTGAGCCCAAACCAATTTTTGGTTTTCATGGTTTCGGCCGAGAAATTTTTTTGGTAGAACCGTCAAAATTCGCCCCTCCGGTGGCCGAGTCGCCTCCAGTCGATAGCCACCACCTCGACAGAGGTGTTGGTGGCGGTGGCCAGCCGGGGAAGGGCTGGGATGGGCGGCGGTGGAGGATGGAAGTGGATACAGGCTCGGGCTATCTCAGCCATTGGCTGGAGGTAGACGATGAGCCCGGGTCCTTGGATTTGCTCCAAGATCCGTGCTGGATCAAATGAAATACTTCATTTTAAATGATTTTTTTGTCACATTATTTATAGTATTTTGAAATAAATATTAAAAATAGTTAGGTGCCTCTGATGAAAAAGTGCAAAACATAAAAGTTGTAGACCTTGGGGTCTACTTTAATCCAAAATTAATTTGAATAAATTTGAACCTCGGGTTGGACTAGGGCACCCATTTTGGTGGAACCTATACCTAGGGATATCCTGAGATTAAAATAGGTGCCCACTCTTCATCCCTTGACCAAATGACCTGAAATTTGGGCAGGGGCTCACCCTTAGCTATACCTAGGGTCTATCCAAAAATGGGAATTTTTGGAGATACTTTGTCTATGGTTTTTATTTTTATTTAACAATACTAGGGTATTTTAATTAAGTGGTCTAATGACCTCCAAACCCTCCCAAATTTTGGTGAGTGGTCCCTATCATCATGATGTGGCTCTGTATAAAATTTCACCTCATTTGGAGGCGTTTTGGATAGGTAATGACCTAACCCTAATTCTACCTTAATAAAGGGTTCTTAAGTAAAAAAGTGTACTTTGGCTTTGGGTGGTCAAATCACCTCAACAGGGGCTGAGATTTTTACCACTGACTTGGCATGGCCATTATCACCCTCATAGGGATTATGGGGTGGTCTAGGGTAGTTTTGCCCTTGGATCAAAACTCAAATCCTAAGGAGGGGCTTTTGAGGGTTGTGAAGGATATGAGGGCAAATGCCCTTGTGTGATTTTATAACTTTGTGGAAATGATGAATGAGTAGCCTAAGACCTCTGGTATGAACCTTAGAGGATTTGGAGAAAGATAGAAACCTCAAGACCCTAACCCTAGCTTAGGGCATAATCACTGTTTGGGTGGAATAACCCACCAAAATCTACTAAAAGGGTGTTAAACTTAGGTAGTATGAATTTTAGGTTAGATAGAACCTTTAGTGAATTTATTGGAATTTTATGAACAATACTCTAAGCACTTCACTTGATATACATGATATAGCCCTAAATAATATTTTATTTATGAGGATCATCCTGTTCATTAAAATCCTATGAAACTTGGGTAAGAGACATTTTTGGTCAAGATAATTATCCCAGAATTTTATTATAAATTTTAGTTGATCATTTTCAGTACTTTCTTCATAAGATTCAAAAGGGGCATTTATGATCAATGAATTTTTTTGAGCTATTTTCATATTGTAAAAATTATGAAATTAGATCACGATTGCTTTTAGGTCAATAACTACTTGGAGAAATTAATTCACGAGTTTTAGGAGACTATTTGAAGTACTTACTTTACAAACCCATCATTTTGGGAATTTGATGTTTAATTTATCCAGAGCTTATTTTCTACTGAAAAATCATGAAACCTTGTCAAAAATGTTGGTAAGATAGTAGTTGCATAAGAAAATTAATTCACAATTTTTGGATGATTATTTGCTGTACTTACTTCAATATTGAAGGGAAATATGATATATTACCAAAATAGTTTTAGGGTCCTTTAGATACTAGAAAATGGTTATACTTTGGATTTACAGTAGTGAGTTATCCTAATATTTTTCATAATTTTGTTAAGTATCATGCATGACTATATAGGATACTTCCTGTTCAAACTAGTAGAACCTGCATCTTTTAAGAAAATTAAATAAATGCTGGATTAATTAGGAAAAATATAAATTACTGGATTTAGCCTATTTAGGTCATGATAGACACCCATTAATTATCTTGAGGAATTTGGATGATTATTTGTAGTGCTACCCAATATGTGCATCGTATCACTAAGTATGGTCTGCGATTAGTAAAAGGACAAAAAAATAGGTGATGTGGGTGTGTAGGCCTAAGGTTTGGGATTCCAATAGTCTGATAGTTTTGGATAAGTAATTGGGGTCACCTTTGGAGGATAGGTTGATTATGGTGTGGTGATGGCTAGTGTTAGGTGGTGCTCGGGATCGACGAAAGATCGCCCTTCCCGAAGGGAGGAAGAGTCAAAATCACACTAGGTTTAGTCCAACGTAATATAAAAAGGAAATAGGTAAAGGTAAGCAACCAATAATAGTAAGTGCCTTGCAAAAGGGAGCTTTGGGCTTCAGCCCATCGTAGTTCTTAGTGCCCTTTGAGAACCCTTCACGGGGTTTACCGGGGGCAGTCCTGGGCTAACCTAAATTGTAGGAAAACTAATTTGCAAGAGTAACTAACATAATTAGGGATTCAATTTCACTCACCTTGATGTCTCAGAATGCTAGGTTGGTTCATATGGGTTGTTGCCCTAGGGGTTTTGGTGATGGGCAGGTTGGCCCGGTGAGCTTTGGCTCGGTTGGTGAGTGAGATGGACGGGATAGTCTGGTGAGCTTTGGCTCGGAGATTGGATTCATAACTATTGCATGTGCATAAAAGGAAAGGTGGTGGGTCTTCGATATTGGAGGGTCGATGCACCAGCGCCAATACGTGGACTCGGCAAGTGTGGTTTAGCACTTGGCCAAATAAAGTCCGGTGCACCAGCCGGTAAGAGTACGCAGGAGTCCGCTTTGTGCACCAATGTTGAGGTGTATGATAGGTCTGACTGGTAGTGTAATTACTATTTTAGAGGTGGGCGAGGCCCAACCCACCGCTTCCGTCTGCCACTACGGAGGTATCCTAGGAGGTTCGACTCCAGAAAGGGGGAACTAAAGGTCTGTGTACATAGAGTTGAGTGGGTGAGTCGCACTTGCATGTTCACATCATGGCATAATTGCATGTCATAGCATAACCATTGCATATAACCCTGACACCTATTGTATAAAGTGGTATGGGACGCCTTATATAATAGGACCTGCAAAACGACCCCTTAGCTTATAGTCCTGCGTGAGCATGCTTATAAGTTATGATTATTTTCCTGTGATAAATATTGATTGCTTGTAAATTGACACCTCATCGTATAAATTGGTATGAGACTTTTTATACGATGGGAGCCTTGCAGAAGATCCCTTAGCTTATGTGTTCTCATATAAGTTAAAGTTACTTTCATATTTTCACTTACTGTCATTATACTCATAGAACTGCTAGCATAGGTTCATCGTCATCTGTTACTTGATTATTCTCCACCTTTATGTCCTTTCCTTTTTTCCTCCCCGCTCGGTGCCTAGGAGCCATGAGGAAAGGGATAGGGGATGATAGGACTTAATCTTATAGACTAACGGTTTTCGGACCACATCATTTAGGGGATCATGGAGCCCAGCATGGAGGAGCAGCCCCGGAGGTCGACACGCTTGGAGATGGGGCAGTCTAGCACAGGAGTTCAGGCAGCTGGGAATGTGAGTCCCGATCTTTAGTAGTGTTCCATGTTGCTTCCGCAATGAGTGACTATGTAGTGAGGATTTTGATGTACCGGGCATAAGCCCTTGTTTCAGTACTCTTCTTACTTTTATTATTTTGGACTCTCCCTTCGTGGAGATTATTACTTCTCTTTTTATATGTGATCTTTTGTTGACATATATATTAGAGTTTGTTTTATATACTCTCATATACATTGCTACTAATCTGCAATTGATTTTGCCGGCAGAATCGGCGCCTTGTAGTGACGACCTTCCCGGGCGTGAAGGTGTCACCGCAAAGCGGCGGTTCTTGGCCTAAGACCCCGGTGGTTAAAAAAAAAACGGGGTCTTACATCTTTTTGGTTGACCGCAATGGGTCCTTAGCGACATATTGGCCTCCCTTGGGGTTAGAGGTACCATGATGGGGTCATGGGACCAGGTTAAAACCCTAAGGTTATGCCTAATGCAGTAATTGGGATTCTACTACTTGCAGACCAAGGTGATTTTCACCTTGAGCCTAGGTCACTTGGCCTCCTTGGGCTTTCTAGGGTTTTGTCATGACTTAGTCATGACAAAACCACTTCTAGGGGGTCTAGTCGTAAATGGGATGTTACAGCTGACCCAATCCAATTGTGCCCAGAGCTATTGCTAGTCTTCCTGCCAGAAAGTTTTGTAGGAAGACAATTCCATTTCCAGGCTAACCAGAACCAAGGACCCAATAAAAATTAGGGTCCTAAGGTAAATTAAACTATGTTTTGTAGGATAGTCTAAGTGCCAATACTCCTATATGGTACTTGGACAGTGGATGTTCCAGGCACATGACTGGAACAAGGAGCAACCTAAAGGAATACACTCTAAAGAAGGATGGACCCAAAGTAATCTTTGGTGGGTCACCTAGAGGAGTCACCAAAGGCTATAGTAAGATCACCAATAGCATAGTCACCATCTCAAGAGTAGATTATATTGAAGGGTTGCAACACAATCTAATAAGCATAAGCCAACTCTGTGATCTTGGCTATGTCATTGTATTCCACAAGGATGAGTGCCAAATTAAGAGGTCAAGTGACTAAGAGGTCATCTTGATAGGCACTAGGAGTGAAAATATTTATTGTCTAAACTTTTTATGTTTAAGTCAAGACTCCCCTATATGTCTAGTTGCAAATGATAAAGTCTCATACTGTGTACAATGACACAAGAGTTTAGCTCATTTGAACTATAAGACAATTGGTAAGCTCTTTAGTGAAGAGTTAGTAATAAATGGTCCTAAGATGGAATGAACTAAGGAGGGTATTTGTTCTGCATGCCAAAAGGGCAAACATACCAAAGCTTCCTTCAAATGCATTGGGGCAAAAAACTCAGTGAGGTGTTAATACCTCCTGTATATGGACTTATTTGGTCCTATTCCTGTTCATAGTTTAGATAGAAAAGTCTACACCCTTGTGATTGTTGATGATTTCTCTAGGTTTGCTTGGGATTTCTTTCTTAAGAAAAAGTTTGAAACCCTTCATATCTTCAGGACCTTTGTCAAGCAAGTTCAGAATGAATTGGACAGCACTGTGGTCAAAATCAGAAGTGATCATGGAACTAAATTACAGTCTGAAGGAATGAAAGATTCTGTGAAAAGTAAGGGATTCATCAAGAATTTTCTTCTCCAAGAACACCCCAGAAAAATGAGATAGCTGAGAGGAAAAATAGAACTCTCATTGAAGCTGGCAGGACATTGCTATGTAAGACATCTCTCCCGGAGTTTTTAAGGGCTGAGGTAATAAATACTACATGTCATGTCCTAAATAGAGCTTCTCTCACCAAGAATCACATGAAGAATCCCTATGAGATCATGAAGGGCAGAAAACCAAACCTGGCCTATTTCAGGATCTTTGGTAGCAAATACTATATGCTCAATAATGGGAAGCCTTATTTGACTAAGTTTGCTGCCAAATCCTATGATGAAATATTTGTTTGGTACATCAATCATAGCAAGGCTTATAGGATCTACAACTTGACAAATCAAGTTGTGGAAGATTCCATAAATGTAGTGTTTGATGAATCTACTATGATTAACAGTGAACTACTAAGCTCCTCATCTAGTCCTGCAGGTATAGAATTGGTGATGGACAAATTGTTCATCAAGGAAGCTCCTCCTATTGCCCAAGATAAAGAAGGAGTGTGCATTCTAGAAGAAGGGCAAAGCTTATATGATGAGGATGAAGAATAACAAGCTCCAGCCACTAAAGCTCAATATGCTGAAGGAAGAATGCCCCCAGCAGTTAGGAATCTAAGAGATTATCCCAAACACCAGATAATTGGTGATGCTCACCAAGGATTTATAACCAGGAGCATAAGTCTCAACACAACCATGTATTCAAGCTTCCTATCACAAGATGAGCATAAAAGATTTGAATAGGCCAACATAGTACAATTCTAGATTATGGCAATGAAAGAAAAACTAAACCAGTTCAAAAGATCTAAGGTCTGGAAGCTGGTTCCCATACCATAAGGACATAATTTCATTGAAACCAAGTGGATCTACAGGAACAAGCATGATGAAAATCGCAATATAATCAAGAACAAAGCTAGACTGGTGGCTAAGGGATATAGACAAGAAGAAGGTATTGATTTTGAACAAACCATTGCCCTAGTAGCTAGGTTAGAAGCCATCATACTGTTCCTTATATATGCTGCCCACAAGGGATTTAAAGTCTATCAAATGGATGTGAAGTCAGCCTTCTTGAATGGTGACTTAATGGAAGAAGTTTATATTGTGCAACCATCAGGTTTTGTTGTTCCTAACTCTCCTGATTATGTTTATAGACTTAGGAAAGCCTTGTATAAGTTGAAGAAAGCCCCTAGGGCATGGTATGAGACCCTTTCTAGCTTTCTCATTGAGAATAAATTCTCAAGGGGAAAGATAGACAAGACTCTATTCCTAAGGGAATCTAAGGGCTATATAATCCCAGTCCAAATTTATGTAGATGACATAATTTTTCGGTCTACTAATGATAACCTTTGCAAGAAGTTTGCAAAACTTATGCAAGGGAAATTTGAGATGCGTAGTGTGGGTGAGATTAAGTACTTCTTGGGCCTCCAAGTGAAGCAGACTGAAGATGGATTGTCTATCTCACAGTCCAAGTTCACCTTAGAGTTAATCAAGAAATTTGGTAGGGAGAATGCCTCCACACTAAAAACTCTCATGGGGTCAAACATGTCAATAGATAAGGATGAAGCAGGTAAACCTGTCGATGAATCCATGTATAGAGGCATAGTTGGCTCCCTCCTCTATCTTACTACTAGAAGGACAAACATCATGTATGTTACATATATTTGTGCTAGATACCAGGCTAGCCCTAAGGAGTCTCAATATTCTGTAGTTAAAAGAATTCTAAGATATCTCAAGAGAACATCAGATTTTGGCCTATGGTACCCTAGGAATAGTGATTTTGAACTAACTAGATATTTAGATGTAGATTTTGCAGGCTTTTGAGAGGATTGGAAAAGAACATCAGGCACCTGTCAGTTCCTAGGTGGAATACTTGTGTCTTGGAGCAGTAAGAAGTAGACAAGTATGGCTATTTCAACAGCTGAGTCAGAGTATATATCAACTGGAAGTTGCTATGCTCAGTTGATGTGGATCCAGCATCAGCTCCATGACTACAACATAAAGATTAGTAGCACACCCATGTACTGTGATTCTACTAGTGCAATCTCTATTGCTAGGAATCCTATCTCACACAGCAGGACTAAGTATATTGAGATTAGGTATCATTTTATTAGAGAGCATTTGGAGAAGGAAGACATCTGTCTTTAATTTTTCCTTACAAATAAACAAGTTGCAGACATCTTCACTAAACCACTTGATGAAGCTAAATTCAACACCTTCAAAATTGAATTGGGAATGTTGAATTTAGTCTAGCTTCAATAGCTCTCTATAATTTATTTTGCTTGTTATGTTGCAGGTAGATCTAATCCCTACAGGGAAGTAGAGATGAATTAGACTAAGTATAAAAGCGTTTAATGCGCTGAGTACATACGCTCAGGCGTTGAGTGCATTGAAAGAACTAAAATATCGAGAGCGTTAAGTGCATCGACTTTACTCAACGCATGATCCCAGCAAATCTATTTCTGCGGCTAAGTGTCAGGATTAAATCCCAGCCGTTGATCAAATATTAATCTTAAACAGGTACACGCCCCTTCCCCATCTAAAATATAAAGAACTATAAATAGAAGGGTGTGTGCATAAGACAAGATACACCGTTCCTTTCCCTTATCTGCCCGATTTCAATGAATTGACGAAAAGCTTAGAAAATTTTCCGCATTTCGCAAGAGCAATGGTGTCGAAAGTTTTAGATTTCCTATTCGAGGGGTCTGAGCTGGTTCGCAATGGATTCAAAGATGTGCTTAAAGAGATTCAGTTCGTTCTCCATTTACTCCAGGTCGCTGACCTAGACTTTGTTTTGTCAAAGTCCTTTTTGCTGTGGAAGTGAGAAGTACTGGAATTGTTCTCCAATACAAAGGTCGACTCATCAACCAGTAAGATCAAGACATTTGTCAGTGGAAACAAGATAAAGATAACCCCTAGAAGACTAAGCAAGGCACTGCAACTGCCGAAGTTCTCAGAGTCAGATGAGGAAGAGGAACTGGATCAGTATGATATCAAATCAGCACTAAAGTGGTGTGGTCTATCTAAACACACCACTGGATCAATTCTAAGAAAGGAATTAAATATGAAAGGTAAGTTTCTGGCTGATGTGGTTAGAAAGGCATTGCTGTGCAAGTCCGGCTCACACGACAAGATTTCCAAAAAGATGTTCTAGTTACTGGCAAGGATTATTCTTTCTAAGAGGACTGATTGGGGAAGAATACTTTTTTAGAGAATAGTGGAGTGTATAGCTAAACCTAACATGGGTAGAATTCTATCCATATTTCTGCTAAAATGTGTTTCAGGGATCCTTAACACAAGGTTAGGAACTAAAATCCATCATATAAAAAGGATGGATTCCGAAATGCTAGACATATGGAACAGATTACTACAACCACATGCTCAGACTGCTACCAAGAAGAAGAAGACACCCGTTCCTTCTCCAAAGGAAAGTACAAAAAGCAGCTCATCAGAACAAGCTGAGGAAGAGCCCCATGACCCTCAACTCTCTCAGTCCACTAAAGAGACAAGGAGAGACACAAGTGCTCAAGTGTCATTTTCTTCTGAGCCTGCATATTTGGTTCCAGTCAGCTGAATCCAGCCTAAAGATCATGCAGTTGAAGAGGAAATGGATATACCTCTAGTGAAAGTTAATGCAAAGATTGCTGAAGAGATAGTAAACAAGATCTTTGAGGAGATAGAGGTGGAGGCTTCCATGTCACCAGCTCCAACTGAAGATGCTCCTGCACCTTTGATTGAATATCAGTAAGGTGCCTTCAGTCCTCAAAGTGAGGGGGAGAATCTTCTGGATCAAGTTATGAAGGAAGTATTTGCTGAGGGGGAGCAATTACAGGCTCATCAAGAGACAAATCTACCTGCTGAGAATGTGGAAGAAGATGCTGCTATAAATCTGAATGTCACTGAGGACATTACAAAGAGTGAGGGGAAGCTTCACACTGAACTCCCTGCTCAAGGAATGGTTTATGAAATAGATTCTTCTGCTTCTGAGAAATACACAAGTGCTCCTGAATTACATGAGAAAGATCACTCTTCTGAGCCTAGAATGGCAGATTCTGAAGATAGCCCTGCTATCAGGAATGAAGATACTATGGTAGGTGACCAAGGGACCTCCACAAAGGCTGATGAGATGTCACCCCCTCCTTCTAGCCCAATTAAAAGGATTACTGGATGATCAAAGAAGAATCCTTGAAAATTTTGTTGATGATTCAAAAAAGAACCTCAGGAATTATCTATCAACAGAGATCAAATCTATCAGATTTGAGGTCAATCTGCTGAAGGCCCAAGCTGTCAAATTCTTCTTGAGAGCAGCCCCTGCTGTCGACTATACTGCAAATAAGTTGGATAAGATAAGCAATCTTCAAACCTCAGTAATAGAGAATATAAACATCACTACTAGAAACATGCTGGCAGTTCATAATGCTGACAAAGTACTACGGGAAACACAAACAACCATTCTTACAACTAAGATGGATGCCTGCACTATACTCCTGGAAGATCACATGCTATAAGTCAAGAACCAGGTTATAGTAGGAGTAAATCATCTTGATGTGCAGTTAACTAAGGACAGTTACTTCCAGACAAAGGAAATTTTTGAAGAAGTCAAAAGGGGGAGAAGGAGATAATCAAGACTAATATAGAGAATGTTGTATGGGTGTCAAATGTTATAAGAGGATCCTTTGGTCTGGATCAAGTTCAGTGTGACAACATCCCCATGGTTCCTAAACAAGTTCAATGGGCACTGAATCAAGGGAAGATGGCTCATCATGATAATCAGTATCAGTATTATGCACAATACTATGATCAGAGTGCAGATCAAACTGCTATTCAACATGGTGCTCTGTATACTGAAGAGGGTGCATAGGGCGCTGAACCATCACAAGCTGATGTTCCTACATTCAGCCCCACTGCTGAACAAATCAAGAGGTCCAAGGGCAAATCTGCTGCTGAAGATGAAGAAGAAATCAAATTAAGTAAAAAGAGGTACAAAGAACAGATGGAAGCTAGGCCTGACTTTGAACAATGGAGTCTGCAATCTAGGACCATCATTCTATCAACCTGGGATCAGATCATGTCAAATAAAACTGAAAGGGGAAAGCTCTACAGCTCCCTTGAATGGGCAAAGATGGAAACGAGTGAAAAGTATAGAAGGCAATTCAGAAGAGACAAGAAGGCAGACACATTGCTTCCTAATGTAGTGGAGCCAACAAAGTACATTCCAAAGCCTTACAGTTGCTTCCAGAGACAAAAAGAAAAGAAAACTGACGCTAAAGCTGAGGAGGCTGCCAAGAAGCCAACGAGCAGTGACATTGTGATAAGAGAACCTGAAACAAAAAAGTGTTTCTTGTTTATCTTAAGGGCTGAAGGAAGTGTTATTTTGTTTTATGCACAACTCAAAAACAATTAATCCTTCTATTAATGAATATAATTTTGACTGAATGAATAGTCATTATTTCCTCCGTGTTATGCAATTTTGTATCTATTTTATCTGCTGCATATATGTTAGTGTATATCATTGTCTAAGGTTTTGGCTTCTTCAAATAGCGGGAGATTATTGGGTCTATTGATCCCAATGTCCCTAATTTGAAGAAGGTCTACTAGACAATGGTATACACATGTAAGTAACTAATGGTTTTAATAAGTTATATGTATGTAGGTGATTACTTGTTACAGTGATAAGACAAGTTAGGTGGACACAAGGAAGGATGTAGGAAAGACAAAAATCTATCTAAGTCCACAGACATTGAGTGAAGGGAGTTCACTCAACGCTAGATGACAAAAAGCATTGAGTAAAGCATGGGCAGTCAAAGCATCTGAGAATCAGAGCAAGATTCTGGCTATGTCCAGAAGCATTGAGTTAAGGCAGTTCACTCAATGCCTAAAGAAGAAAGCGTCGACAGAACAAAGTTCAGTCAAAGCCTTAGAGGTTGAAGACAGAAATTCCAACTAAAGTCCAGATGCATTGAGTGAAGGATGATCACTCAATGCCAGCTCAACAACAAATTCTACTAAGTACAGAAGCGTTGAGTGAAGGCTGTTAACTCAATGCCTCATCAAGATAGACGAGCTAAGGCAGAAAGCATTGAGTGCATAAGCATTACTCAATACCTTTATACAGAAGAAAAGCGGTCCAAATGCGTTGAGTGATGAAGATTCACTCAATGCCTAATCTGTTAAGACAGTTAATATCTATATTTATCGAGTAAAGACTGATCACTCGATGCCTAGTACTGTTGGACAATTGTCTAAGTGTTTTGGCGCTGTGTGAAGGTTGTTCACTCAATGCCTATGGTGAATTGTCTGAAATCGACTAAGTCCATAGGTGCTAACGTCAGCAGAAATTTAAAATGTTGCAGGAAGTCTATAATACACGACAAACGGTGCTGCATGCCTCTAGTACTGCATTTAATGCAAAAGAAAGATTGTAACTGCTAAATCCAAGTGGGCCCAAGGCTCAAAGAGCCATTGGACGATAGGATAGAAAAGGTGATCAGATCACTGAGAAGAAATTAACTTTTGGGAAGTGTTAAACTTCATCTTTTCCTCTCAACATTATTGTAGAGCCAAGAGAAGTTGTTCAAACTACCGATCTAAAAGTTTAAGTAAGCTAGCTGCTGTCTTTCTCATCCTCAACAGCAAGTACAGAGAGACATCTTTGAGAAAGAAGGAGTAGCTAAGGCAATACCTAGATGCAGCTACTTCACAAGCCCAAGCTAAACATTCCTGAAAAGAACACCTTCTAGAGCTGTGAAGAATACTAGATTGAGTTATCTCAGCACAGAAGGAGGAAGACATAGAGAATATTTCTCTAGTGTCTAAACATCATCAACAAACCATTACTCTCTCTGTAGGATAATTTGATATGAGTGTATGCCTAATATATATAAAGACTGAGTGTAAGATCTTATGTACATCTGTGGTTGGATTTAAGTGGTGAATCTGAGGTAGGATCCAGGTGTGGATCTAAGCTGTAGGGCTGCTGGCCTGAGGTAGGAGAGTCATTCTCTCTATGTAATAGTGCTATTCTCCAAGCCTGAGTTGTAGGACTTAGTGATAAGTCTGAGGTAGGTGATCTATGGTTCACTGAGCTGTAGGAGCTTTGCTGGCTCTGAGTGGTAGGGATTTGTACCCGAGGTAGGTCTTGGAGGAGAATGAGAGATCTTGAGGGATCTGAGTTAAGCTCTTAGGAGCCGAGTTTGGAGAAGTAGCCTTGTCTAACAAGCTGTTAGAAAGGTGGGAGGGATAGTGGATGTACCCATAATCTAGGAAACCACTATAAATCTCTTGTGTGATTGTTATGTGATCTTCAAAGCTAACATAATCTAACTCACAACACACCAAAGTAAGGAGAAAGTTTAAAAAGCCCTAAAACCTATTCATCCCCCCTCTAGGTGCTAGCTACTCTTAAAACTAAATACTTTCACAATCCATTCCTCCAACTTCCCCAAACACTCTTATGTGCGACCATGTAAGCTCGTATCGCATTGGCAGTGAAACTACCTGTTTGACCACTTCTAGATCATCATAGTAACACCAATATACATACCCAAGACAGCGTTTTGTATGAGGTATAACCACTTCGAGTTCTCGGTGATGCCATTCAGTTTGACGAATGCACCATCCGTATTGATGGACTTGATAAACCGAGTGTTTCGACAGTACTTGGATTCATTCGTGGTGGTGTTCATTGATGATATCCTTGTGTACTCGAAGTCAGAAGAGGAGCCCGAGATTCACATGAGGATAGTTTTGCAGATTCTGAGGGAGAACCAACTCTACGCTAAGTTCTTAAAGTGCGAATTCTGGTTGGAGAGGGTGACGTTATTGGGCCATGTGATTAGTGGCGAAGGGGTTGCAGTAGATTCGGTGAAAGTTAAATTCATTAGAGATTGGACTATTCTGAGAACTATGATGGTGGTCAGGAGTTTCCTTGGGCTTGTTGGTTACTACAGGATGTTCGTTGAGAACTTTTCGCTAGTGGAATTGCCCCTCACCTTTTACTCACAAGGACAAGAAGTTTGTGTGGACGCTAGAGTGTGACCGTGTGGGGTACTCTAATTTCCACCTGGTCTGGTGTAACGCCCCCGATTTTTCTGCGATTATTTAATTCTCGTTTGGCGTTACGTTGACGCATTTGCTTGGCTTGTGGCATCAGTGGAGTGTGTTCTTAACTCCTTAGAACTGGGTGGCCTATTTTGTAGCCTATTGGCAAGATCTCCCTAGCAAGCTGAGTCGTTTTGGGTGACCCGGTGTGACCTCTCGGGGGATGTTTGTGTTTTGGCTTTGGATGGGTATAGCTCGAGTTCTGTTCGTCGAAAGTTAATTTCGACTTCGCCGTTGCGTTCGTAGCATAGGTATTTAGCTACGGTGCGAATTTCGTCGAATTCCGAGGTAGTTTGATTTTCGAGTCGTTTTGGGGTGTGCTATTAGTAAAAGCAAATTGGAAATTTCTTAGCTTAAGTGAACCGGCAGTTTAGGCAGCAGTTAGGGCCGAATAGGCGTGTCTTTTTATTTTAAAATCCTTAATCAGTAGATAGCGGGCCCACTCTTCTTCTTCTTCCCGAGACCGAACTCGGCTCTCCTGTACGCGAAAAAGCAGCGGAGAAACCGCCGACCTGCTACCCTTCAGACGTCGATTTTGGGTGTGTTTGTGGACGGATTTCGATTCCGAGAGCAGATTTGGATTGCTCTCTCTTAGACCTTCGTTTCTACGATAAGAGATTTGATTTTCGTAGGGTTTTTAGGAGATTTGGATTCTGGTTTTGGCCCTTTTTCCGCCATTAAAGTTCGAGATTTTTGCTGTTACGGTGTTGCTGCTGCTGGTGCCGAGGGAGAGGAAGGGATCGAGTGAAGCTTCGCTGAAAAACCGAGGCAAGTGGTCCTTGCACTTGCTGTTTTGATTTTTCCCCCTCTTAACTACCCGGTTAGCCCTAGGATAGAGGCCAAGCTTTTCTCTTTTTGTTTTCTTAAACTATGTGCTTCAGTTTCCCTTTATGAGCCCCCCTCCTTGTGCTGTTTTGCTCAACCCGCTGGTTGTTTTCACCATTTATACTCAAGATTTTTAGTTCTGGTTGGGTGCTTTTGCGGGTGGAGTCGAGAGAGAGAGTGAGGGAGGTTTCTGTGGTAGTGCTCTGGTTAGAACCAGTCTTGGTGGGTTCTCGGGATTTGGTGTTGAGTGTGGTGCACAGACTCAAAGCCAAAAGCCGCCCGGGCTTGGCATTGAGTGTGGTGCACACACTCAAAGCCATAGTTTGATCTGTTATTTTGTGGCTAAGTAGTGAGGCGACTGAGTGAGAATTTTGTCTAAGTCAAAATCGACGGGAATCACTAAGTGATTCTCGCCGATTTCGACGAGTATCGTCAGTGATTCCCGCCGATTCGGCGAGAATCAATCTGGATTCCCGCCGATTCGGCGAGAATCAATCTGGATTCCCGCCGATTCGGCGATAATCAATCTGTATTCCCGCCGATTCGACGAGAATAAGTCGGCATTCCCGCCGACCTCTTCCTGTTGGCGTTGGTTTGGGGTTTTCCTGCAGTAAGGTGCTAAGGCGTTGAGTGAGTAGACCTCACTCAATGCCATAGCTATTTTGGTGTTGAGTGAGGTTAGCTCACTCAATGCTACTTCCTCTTTTGCTGAAGGCGTTGAGGGAGTGGACCTCACTCAATGCCATAGTTATTTTGGCGTTGAGTGAGGTTAGCTCACTCAACGCCAGAGTTTTCTTGCGGGAGGCATTGAGTGAGTGAACCTCACTCAACGCCGTAGCTGTTTTGGCGTTGAGTGAGGTTAGCTCACTCAACGCCAGAGCTGTTCTTGCGGAGGGCGTTGAGTGAGTGAACCTCACTCAACGCCAAGGTTGTTTCTAGCGCTGAGTGAGGGTAACTCACTCAACGCCAAGGTCTGGTTAGGCGTTGAGTGAGTGGGGCTCACTCAACGCCATACCGTGTTGAGTCATCTCAACGCTTTTCCCTTATCTCGATTTTCTCCCCCGAGTGAATTTCTTGATTTTCTGAGGTTCGTGGTCGGCTATTTTTTCTTTCCCAAAGGCCGAATCGTGGTTCGTGGTTAGTAGTGGTGGTTTGAAGCTCTTAATTGGGGAGGTGTTGTGTAATTTAGCTAAGGCCACCCTTTTTCTTTTATCTTGCTCCAGGTACGGGCTGGGCAAGGGGGTGGGAGGTCCCTATTGCTTTCACATGTAAACCCCTGAGCTTGGTTTCTTGGAAATGGTGGATGGGGGACTGAGTTTGCCTCTAACCCAGATCCGCGATGTTTTTGCTACTACCATCTCTCACAGCTTAGGGTGTTAGACGTTTCTTCCTTGGTAGATTGCAACATTTGGGCTCATGGTAGCCTTGTTGACTCTGCAGCTTTTGGGCAGAATTACTGTTGTGTCCTCGCACTTAGTGCACTTCCTTTTTGCCTTGCCTTGGGCAGTTGTGACTGATACTGTTTTGTTTTCCTCTTTTACTTATCTTCTTGATTGACACTTTCGAGCAGTTTTCTAGTTGTCTTGCTGAGGTATTTTTTTCTTTGAATGCCTCAGGTTCTGGATAGTAGCCGCTCTGACGGCTAGTGGTGCTGTGCTGTTGCTGGTGGTCTCTGGTGCTATAGAGATCAGTTCCTTGTTTCTGTGAGGTAGTTTTGGTGTTGTTTTTCTTATAGACATATATACTTGTCAGTGGGTTCGTGTCAGTTTGTTGGCGCCCACTAGTAGTTTTTACCTTGATATTAGATATGTTACATTTTGCTGCTACCTTTCTGGAGTTAGTTTACTTGCTCTGAGGATGATTTATGCTAGGTTGCTAGTTACTTTAAACCTAAAAACACTATTATAAGTATTACTCATGATCAACATGTTTTATAAAACTCGATACTATTTTCCAAATAACGTAAAAAGATCATTTTCTTATATAAAGAATAAATTAAAAGTAGGGTCCTGCATAGTATAAGTTGTCCTCTAGGGACACTTATGCACTCTTTTAGGATTTCCAAACCTGAATAAAGTATTTTTCCGAAGCGTATAAGTATAGTTTTTAAATTATGGACTAGGTGATCCACTAAGCCGAGGGATACAACCTTTAAAAATATAACTGAATTTCTAATCATATAACTTATGAATTTTCATAAAGGATAGTTGATTGTGGTTTGCCTGAGCATAGGAAGTTATCCCCTTCTCGACGTGGCATCACGACGCGTGTTTTCTCCTACTCTGATAATTCGTTTTCCTCGGAGAAAATGCGGGTTGTGACAATTAGTATCAGAGGGAGATTGCTTGACAGGCTAGTCAGACAACCTTCACTTTTGATTACATTAGTAGTTCAGCATCATGTCATTCACACACCGATATGTTATCGGCACGTCTTGTCAAAAGCACGGACACTACACTCATAGCATAAAATAAAGTATACGGGGCATATTATGTAGTATGGGATGCATAATATGTGTTCGTATATGGATCCATCATAGGGGAAACATGTAACATCCCATGTTACTTCTAGGCCCCTTAACTTAGATTGGGTTAGGCATGGGGTGGGGGTTAGGGGAAATTAGCTAGGTTTGACCCTAAGTGGTGGGTTGTAGCCATGTGGGGCCCACCATAGGACCAAGTCAAACTAGGTCAAACTAGTCCAAATAGGGACCCTAGTCACACCATGACCCCACCACACTGCCCTAACCCTAATTACAATCTAAGTGGACCCTAGGTCATGCCCCTAGGTCAACACTTTGACCATAGTTGACCCAGGTCAACCTTGGGTCTAAAGTGGTCAAACCCCACATTCATTAGCCCAATTAGATCAAGTGGGACATCACCATGGCCCAAACCATGTTGGGTGATGATTTAGGCCTCAAGATCACTAAGTGGGGCCAACCCACTCATCCATTTGACCAAGTCAACCCTAAGGTCAAACTTGGTCAACCTTAAGCCTAAATAAGGATAATTGAAGACCAAGCCCATTCCTAATGGGCTAAGACCTTCACCATGGCCCAACTCAAGTTGGGTGGTGCCATTGGTCTCATGACCAACAAGTGGGGTCAGCCCACTCATCATGTTGACCAAGTCAACTCAAAAAGTCAACAAGTCAACACTTTACCCTAATGAGTGAAAATGTGAGCCCAAGTCATTTCCCATGGGCCAAGCCCACCAAACTTGACCCATGACCAGCCAAGTGGACAAGGACAGCCCCTAACCCCCAAAATGAGGAGAGAGAGTACATGCAAAGGGGCATTTTGGAGAAAACACCTAAAAGAGGAGAGAGAAAGGGGGTGGTGATGGAAGGAGGCCATGTGGCTTTCATTTCTTCAGCTCAATAGGTGCTAGCCGACCACCCCACCCCATTTCAGAATAAAATATGGCATGACAGCCACTTGGCATCCATGGTGGAGCAACCAAAGGCCCACCCGAATTTTACCTCGGCCATATCTCCCTGTACAAGCCTCCTCAGGCCACACTAACCCCACCAGCAGTTTCAAAGAGAGGAAAGGAGTGGAGTTTGATACCTGGAGCGAGGCAAACGGTGGAGAAACGAGGATTTGGAAAGGAGATCGCCGGAGCAAGCTCAACCATGGCCAACCGCCGCCACACCCGCCGCCAACCACCACTTCGGGTCTGTTTCGCCTCACCTCTACCCGTACTAGTTTCCTAGATCAATTAGGAGAGCAATCGGGCTCAATTGAGCCCGATGCCATGGGAGAAAATCCCGAAATTTCCAAGCTTTTCTATACACTCGGGATCGCCGGCGCCGCCGCCTCCCGCCGCCTAGTCGCCGGCAAAAGCCGGCCACCACCACCGTGAAGGTGGTGGCACTGTTGTCCGGCCAGGGCGCCACCTCATCTGGCCGGAAACCGCCCCGCAAGGTGGCCCAGGAAATCTAATTGGGACCGTTGAATCGTTGGGGAAGATGATAGGATTCCGTCGGTTTGTCGCTTTAAGATTCGTGCAATTACCTATATATGATATAATACTTAATGTTATGGAAATAAAAATATCTGTCACACTTTTACAGCTAGATTGCATGTGTAATTTAGGGCACCTAGAGACATTTTTAGGTTAGGACCCTTGAATATAAAATGTAGCCCTAGGTCTTATCTTTAAAATGCCACCCAAATCATGGGTTTTTATCCAGTGGTCTGTCCTGTAGGGTGATTCTCCTAGGACTGGTCCTAGGCTAGGGAAGATTTTAATTTGAGTGCTCATGCTAAACCAGTGATCCACATGGCCTGAAATTTTGGGCATGTGCATGTCTAGGGCATATCTAGCCCATGCCAAATATTAGGAATTTTTGGAATACTTTTTTCTATAGTTTTGTTCAAAATGTCAAAAATTGAATAATTGAAATAATTGGAGTGTTAAGGCTCCAAATGGCCCCAAATTTTGGTGGCAAGTCCTTGGGGACATCATTAGTGCATGATAAAAATTTCAGCACATTTGGGTCACTGCATGTTGGGTTAACCCACTTGCATGTGTAGGCTAGACTTAGCCTTGGTGTGCAAACAGCAAATTTTGCTATGATGTGTTTTTTATCCATTTTGGGACTTCTAAAAATCTTGATATTAATTCTAGGAGATCTTTAGGACAAATTTAACCCCTCAAATTAATTATGGGATTTTTGGGAACAAAAATCCCATTATTTGGATTTTTGAAAATTATAGCCATATTGGAAAATAAAGTTGGGAAATAGATTTAATCAAGCAAAAATCCTCAAATTTG
Source organism: Platanthera zijinensis (assembly GCA_039513925.1). Lineage (NCBI taxonomy): Eukaryota > Viridiplantae > Streptophyta > Magnoliopsida > Asparagales > Orchidaceae > Platanthera > Platanthera zijinensis. The sequence goes on along the minus strand of CM077089.1, from coordinate 114,263,353 downwards.
GTCCTGTTAAATTTTTGGTCATATTTGACTTGGGGTAATTTTATTTTCTCTGTTTGAGATCTTTTGGAGTAAAATATTATGTAAAGACCATTTTACCCTTATTTCTTCTATTCATGAATTAATGAAAAATATAAATCAGAAAAATTTGGAAATATTCCTAGTGGTGTATATAAGTATTATTTAGCTGGCATATTTATTTCAGAATTTTTGGATGTTCATATAATTTTTAAACCAACATAATAGCATTTTGGTAAATATCTAAAAATTTGAATTGCAAGGCCATTACACTGTTAAAGTTGATGAAACTCTTCCAGTAGTCTTATTTTGATGATTTAGATCCCCTGTAATTGTTCTAGAATTTTTGTGGATAAATTCCTTATACTTCCTTTGAAAAGTGTTAATTAAGATGGTTTTGTATTAATCAATGAATAAATACAAATATTTAAAGGAAAATTATAAACTTTGGTAGACAGTAATATTTCATCATGATATAGGTCAGGATAATTGTTTTGCATCACTAGGGCCATGCTAAGATATACTTCACATGTTAAATGACTTGGAGAAATATTTGGAGAAATTAAATTAAGCGTTTAAATAATTGGGAAAATCATGAAAATCACCATACACACTTTATTAGTTCATACCACCCTAGGATAAATATTTGGGGTCTGTTGGCCTAAGGATTTAGAAGTTCGATTTCGGGGTGGTATTAGGTCATGGGCTGCGCATAGTAAGGTAGACTATACTATAGGCCACCGGGAATGGATCGACGATTGAACTAGAGTATATGTTTGGAAGTATAACCTTGGGTGGCAGTTGTGTCCTAGGGACGAGAGTAAAGAGTGCAAACCTTAGTCTTAACCGGGAGGAGGCCGGCGGGAGACCGTCGTTCCTCAATTAACATTTAAGCCACTAAGCCGCTCTAGGTAACAGTGAGAGAAAAGGGAATCCTGGGTAGACACTAACTAAAGTAAATACCCTTGAGAAAAGGAGCTTTGGGATTCAACCCATCGTAGCTCCTAGTGCCCATGAGATCCCTTCACCGGGAATACCTTGGGCAGTCCTGGGATTAACCTTAAGTCACTAAGTATATTAACCGGTAGGCAAGAGTAGTTTAATAACATAGGTGAACTGAACATGTCCTCACTCGTGCCGGGTTGGAGGGACTTGAAGTCTGCTGACTACTTGCTCACCAGTGCAGAGTAGGATGAAAGTGGTTGATATATATATACTCACCCGGGTAGGGTTGGAGGTTTTGTAGCACACACTCACCCGTGATGGGTTGGAGGAAATTGGGACAGGATGGTCCTGCGAGCTGGAGGCTCGAGATAAAATACTTACATGTGCATAAATTAGTGGTGGGCCATGCGGTACTGGCCAGTCGTCACACCGACGGCAGTACGGTGGACTAGGCGGGTGCGAGGGTTAGAGGGACCAGTAGGTTATTTATAATGAGGTCTGGAGGACTTTTCCCGATAACGCACACCCGGCACAACAAGACTGACAGGTAGTCAGCAAAGTGGTACGCAGAGACTCTAGAGTACACTTGTTTCATGTACAGAGGCGTACAAGAGAGGTCTAGGCCTGGTAGTGTGTATACCCACCTAGAAGGCGGAAGCGCCCGTTCCGCTACTGCCGTAGCCACAACGGTGGTACCTGAGAGTGATGCTAGCTCTCGAAAAGTGGGAACTAAAGGTCTGTGATCACGGAGTCGTGTGTGTGAGTTACACTGCATGTTCATATCATACCCACCATATAGATGCATATCATAAACATTCATAACAACCTATGACACCTGATGTATAAGTGGTATGGGACGCTTATACATTAGGACCTGCTAAACGACCCCTTAGTTTATAAGCTTGAGTGGGCAAGTTTATAGGTTAAGGTTATTTCCTTTTATATATATATACTGCTTGTGACAACCGACACCCCATCGTATAAATGGTATGAGACATCTTATACGATGGGAGCCTTGTAGAAGATCCCTTGGCTTATGTGTTCTCGCATAAGTGAAGGTTACTTTCTTTTCTTACTTACTTTTATATACATTTGGTAGTTAGCTTCTTGTCACCTGCTTCCACTTTGTTACCCCTTGTTGTCCTCCGCTTCGTCCTCCCGCTCGGTGCCTAGGAGTTGCGGGGCGAGGTGCGGAAGAAACGACTTAGTCTTTTTGACTAATGGTCGGTGACCATACTATTTTTAGGAGCTTGAGGAGATGGACCAGCACGTCGAGGAGGCAGGACTTGAGGAGCAGATACCGGTACCTCCTCCTACTACTACTGGAGCACATACTCAGGTGTGATGAGTGAGATTATAGATTTCCGCTGCTGTAGTTTGAGAGAGTGTGATTTGATTATGATGTACTGGGCATAAGCCCTTATTACTCTCGTGTTGTTTACTCATTTTGGACTGCATTTTATGTACTTTTCATTTACTATAAATATATGATTAGTACTGTGGCTGTGGACTTTACCTGTGTTACTCTGATTATACTGTATTTCTCATATTGGCCGAACAGGTTTATGATCGTACTAGCTGGCAAGATCGGCGTCTTGCGGTGTCGACTAACCCGTACATTAGTGTCACCGTAAGACGGCAGTTTTGGGCAAAAGATCCGGGTTGGCCTCGGAGATTGGGGAATGGATCTTACAAAACATGTGAGTGTTATGTAGTATGGGATGCATAACCTCACCACATGACTACGACTAGCTCGTTTTCTTTTTGTTGCATGAGGATGTTATGTAGTATGGGATGCATAATATTTTCATGTGTATGCCGCTCATAACATGCATTAGGGCCTTTTTAGAATGCATAGCACAAACATGCATAGCATAACATCATAAGCACAACGTGCCAAGCTAAAAACTAGCAGGATGATATATGTACACACATAAGTTTTCGAGTAAAAAATAATATAAAGTCATGCATTCCCGGTCTAGGCACAAGAGTTAGTATGGTGGTGGTTAACCATCCTAGGTTAAGGCATAACATCAATTCTTGTAAAAATATAAACTTTCAGAGCAAGTTTAGCAGCTTTAAGTTCATATTTATGTATGTATTTTCTGTACTTGTAATTAGTTGCAGCTGTCATACTAGGATCTGACTATTATCTCTATGATTGTAGGATGGCAAGACGCCCTTCGACTAGATCGACCCCCCTATCCGAGGGTGAGTCATCGGGAGCGCAGAATGATGCGGTGATCGAGAGCTTGCGGCAGATTAGCGATTCCTTGAGCAGGCAGGTCGTGGAGGTGCGAGCCCAGATCCAGTCTCTGGTGGTAGTAGTGGCAGGATAGACTCAGAGAGTGCAAGGCCCTGCAGGAGGGTTAGCTGTTCCTCCTCCTCCTGCACCCCTGAGACCTCCAGTGGTGGTGCCAGCAGAAATGACATTCATCTCGCAGTTTCAGAGACTTAGCCCTCCTACTTATGATGGGAAGACAGATTTCATGGTCATAGACGATTGGCTGATCTCCATGGAGGAGATGTTCTCGTACTCCGATATTGCAAATGATCACAGAGTGATGATAACCGCCTATCAGCTCAAGGGTTTGGCTAAGAGTTGGTGGATTAGAGAAAAGGAAAGCTTGGTAGCTGGTTGCTCCTGGGAAGTGTTCAAGGAAAGGCTGCTGAGGAAGTTCTTGCCTTTGGTCGAGCGTGACCGTCTTATGAGCGACTTCCTCAACCTAAAGCAAAGGCAACTGACGGTCGGTGAGTATGAGATAGAATTCAGCAAGTTGAGCCGGTTTGCTCCTGGGTTGGTGAGTGTTGAGGCTGAACGAGTCAAGCGATTTCTTGGTGGCTTGAGGAGCGAGGTGCAGCAGTTAGAAAGTGCTTATGGATCGGAGACCTATGCAGGGGTAGTGGAGGCTGCTCTAAAGGTGGAGGCTATCGAGACCGCAAAGAGCAGAGGCCAGCAAATGAGGAAGGACAAGAGGAAGTCCGTCGAGGAGAAGAAACCCCTAGTACCTGATGCTGCTTTGGGAAATAAGATCAAGGTGGTGTGTAGCTTCTGTGGTCGGTCAGGCCACCTTGTTGAGAGGTGCTTCAAGAAGGCAGCAACTCAGAAGAAGGAGCAAGTTCATGCTATTCAGGGTGCTCCTAGGAGGGATGTTTCCTGTTCTGTTTGCAAGCGACCCGGGCATGATGATGCCCAGTGCTGGTCCAAGGATAAAGTCTGCTATCAGTGTGGGCAGAAGGGTCACATCAAGTCTAGGTGTCCTCAGGTCCAGCCTACTCTTAATGCATTTCCACTTCAGGCACTACCTCCGCCTCAGCATGTGGACAAGGGCAAAGGAAAGCTGAACGTGATCTCTTTCGAAGAGGCCCAAGCTTCGACTCAGTTCATCTCAGGTTAGTTGTTTCTTTTTCCAGCTTCAAAGTTTTATTTGCTAGAATGGTTACCGTTAGATTTTGGTAGATCCTTAGTTGTATATACTCATATAGGGAAATTTAAGGTGAAGAACCGCTCGGCGCGTGTTCTATTTGACTCCGGCGCTACCCACTCGTTTGTGGCTAGAGCCTTTGTGGAGCGACATCGGTTAACTCTAGATCGAGTTCGTGATACCTTCCGCGTCAAGTTCCCTTCTGGTGAATCTGTGTTATAGGATTTGGGCATTCTAGATTGCCCTGTTTTGTTAGGGGATTTTCTTGCGAGGGCAGACTTGAAGATGATTGATCTGGAGGACTTCGATGTCATTCTGGGCATGGACTGGCTGTCTAGGTATGATGCGGTCATTCAGTGCAAAGGGAAGCGCTTGGACTTCATCAAGGATAATGGTCAGACGGGAAGCGTGTATGCTGATCCGTGCCAAGATTCTTCTGTCTTTTCTGCGGTATGTGCTCAAAAGTTGTTTCCTTCTGGTTGTTTTGCTTGTTTAGTCTCGGTGGTTGGGACCGCTATTAGTTTACCGCGCTTAGAGGAGATTCCCGTTGTTCGCGGTTTCACTGATGTGTTTCCTTATGACCTTCCTGGTCTTCCTCCCGATCAGGATGTCGAGTTTGTGATTGATTTGGAACCGGGTACGCGTCCTATTGCTAAGGCGCCATACCGGATGGCCCCTCGTGAGCTAGAGGAGTTGCGAGTCCAGTTAGATGAGTTGTTGGCAAAAGGGTTTATCAGGCAGAGTTCGTCGTCTTGGGGTGCTCCTGTTCTATTTGTGAAAAGGAAGGATGGGTCGATGCGGCTTTGCATCGACTACAGGGAGTTGAACAAAGTCACTATTAAGAACAGGTACCCTCTCCCGAGGATCGATGTCTTGTTTGATCAGCTGCGCGGTAGCACACTGTTCTCCAAGATCGATCTTTGTTCTTGCTACCATCAACTTAGGATCCGTGAGGCAGATATTCCAAGGACTGCATTTAGATCGAGGCATGGTCATTTTGAGTTCTTGGTGATGTCGTTTGTATTGACCAACGCACCATCAGCTTTCATGGATATGATGAACCTGGTGTTCAAGGATTTCCTGGATAAGTTCGTTGTGGTTTTCATCGATGATGTGCTGGTATATTCCCGTAATGCTGAGGAGAATGAGCAGCATCTGCGCTTGGTTCTATCGGAGTTGAGGAATCACAAGTTATTTGCCAAGTTGAGCAAGTGCGAATTTTGGTTGCCTCAGGTCTTGTTTCTGGGCCACGTGGTGAACAAGGATGGGATCTCGGTCGACCCGAAAAAGATCGCAGCAGTGATGGATTGGAGTAGGTCGGGCACGCCCAAGGTGATCAGGAGCTTTCTAGGGTTGGCCGGCTACTACAGGAGGTTCGTGGAGGGTCACCCTGGCTGTACCTTTGACCAGGTTGACTCAGAAGAATGCGGCCTTTGTATGGAGCGAGAAGTGCGAAGAAGCCTTCCTGGAGCTAAAGAACAGATTGTACACTGCTCCCGTCCTGACCCTTCCTATTGAGGGTGTGGAGTATGTTGTTTATGTGGATGCTTCACATGTTGGTCTAGGTTGCGGGTTGATGCAAGTTGGAAAAGTGATTGCGTATGGGTCAAGGAAATTAAAGACTCATGAGAGAAATTACCCTACACATGACCTTGAGTTTGCAGCGGTAATTTATGCATATAAGCTGTAGAGGCATCTACTTTATAGGGCTCAGTGCAAGATCTTCACTGATCACAAGAGCCTGAAGTATGTGTTCACGCAGAAGGAGTTAAATCTACATCAGCGTCGGTGGCTAGAGTATGTGGCCGATTATGATGTAGAGATCCAGTATCATCCGGGCAAGGCTAATATAGTGGCCGACGCCCTGAGTCGGAAGACGGGGAAGATCTTTAATCTCTCCGCCAATCATTTAGTGAAAGAGTTCCTCCTTATGGATATCTCAGTGGGATGCTGCGACGTGCAGAGTAGTTTGGCAGTGGCAGAGCCGTCTTGGATTTCCCTTACTAGGTTGCACCAGAAGGATGATCCGGACCTTCTGCACTTATACCTCAGGACTGAGAGAGGGGAGTTGCCGGATTTTTCCATCGATTATGCTGGTACTTTGAAGTACCGCGACAGATTTTGCATCCCGGCTGTTGGAGACATCAGGGGTATGGTATGCAGAGAGGCTCATGGATCCAGTGGTGCCTACCATCCGGTATCTACAAAGATGTATCGTGATTTGAAGCAAATTGCCTGGTGGTATGGCATGAAAAGTGATATAGCCCGATTTGTTGCTGATTGCCACACTTGCAAGCATGTGAAGGCCGATCACGTAAGGCCTGGTGGCAAGTTGACTCCACTAGAGATCCCAACTTTGAAGTGGGAAAGTATTTCTATGGACTTCATCACGGGCTTACCAAAATCTCCAAGGGGATTTGATTCTGTTTGGGTTATAGTGGATAGACTGACGAAGTGTGCCCACTTCGTGCCGTATAAGATTGACTACCCGATGAAGAAGATAACAGAGTTGTACTTGAATGAGGTCATCAGATTGCACGGTGTGCCTGTTAGCATCATTTCCGATCGAGACTTCCGGTTTACTTCTCGCTTTTGGCAGAGTCTACAGGAGGGTTTGGGTACCGATCTGAGGTACTCTACTGCTTACCAACCACAGACCAATGGGCAGATGGAACGGGTGAACCAGATAGTTGAGGATATGATCAGATGCTACATTCTAGACCACGGTGGAGCGTGGGATGAGCGGTTGCGACTTATGGAGTTTGCATACAACAACAGTTATCAAGAAAGTGTGCAAATGGCTCCGTTTAAAGCGTTGTATGGGAGGTGCTGCAGAACTCCCCTATTTTGGGCTGAGACAGGTGAGAGACCCTTGTTGGGTCCAGATGCGCTCGAGGAGATGGAAGTCACAGTGAAGCTTATTCGAGAAAAGCTTCGTATAGCTCAGAAGAGATACGAGAAGAATGCCAATCGGCATAGGTCTGACTTGGAGTTTTCTGTAGAGGACCTTGTGTTTCTTAAGGTTTTCCCGATGGTTGGTGTTAAGAGGTTCGGCAAGAACCGGAAATTGGACCCGAGGTATGTGGGCCCGTTTAAGATTGTGGAACGGTTGGCGTATCAGCTTATAGGTTGGATTTGCTAGCAAACTTCCCAGGTGTTCATAATGTATTTCACGTAAGCCAATTACGGATGTGTGTGTGCAGTAGTGGGCAAGTCTTGGATGTTGTGCCCCAGTTGGAGCCTAATCGCTCTTTTATTGAAGTACCGGTCCGCATATTGGATACTCAAGATCGGGTGCTGCGAAGGAAGTCCATCCCGATGGTCAAAGTTCTATGGAAGAATCAGGGTTTGGAAAGCGCGACTTGGGAGTTAGAGTTGGCTATGAGAGAGGCTCACCCTCAACTATTTCCCTGATTAATTAGATTTTATTCTTCTTGTAATGTTTGGCTTATTACTTTTCCTTCTATAGTAGAAGTGTTGTACGTAAAGTTTCGGGACGAAACTTTCTTTTAGGGGGAGTGACTGTAACGCCCCCGATTTTTCTACGATTATTTAATTCTTGTTTGGCGTTATGTTGACGCGTTTGCTTGGCTTATGCCATCGGTGGAGTGTGGTATTAACTCCTTAGAACTGGGTTGCCTATTCTGTAGCCTATTGGCAAGATCTCCCTAGCAAGACGAGTCGTTTTGGGTGACCCGGTGTGGCCTCTCGGGGGATGCTTGTGTTTTGGCTTCGGATGGGTATAACTCGAGTTTTGTTCGTCGAAAGTTAATTTCGACTTCGCCGTTGCGTTCGTAGCATGGGTATTTAGCTACGGTGTGAATTTCGTCGAATTTCGAGGTATTTCGGTTTTCGAGTCGTTTTGGGGTGTGCTATTAGTAAAAGCAAATTGGAAATTTCTTAGCTTAAGTGAACCAACAGTTTAGGCAGCGGTTAGGGCCGAATAGGCGTGTATTTTTATTTCAAAAGCCTTAATCAGTAGATGGCGGGCCCACTCTTCTTCTTCTTCTTCCCGAGACCGAACTCGCCTCTCCTGTACGCGGAAAAGCAACGGAGAAACCGCCAACCTTCTACCCTTCAGACGTCGATTTTGGGAGTGTTTGTTGACGGATTTTTATTCTGAGAGCAGATTTGGATTGCTCTCTCTTAGACCTTCGTTTCTACGGTAAGAGATTTGATTTTCGTAGGGTTTTTAGGAGATTTGGATTCTTATTTTGGCCCTTTTTCCGCCATTAAAGTTCGGGATTTTTGCTGTTAGGGTGTTGCTGCTGCTGGTGCCGAGGGAGAGGAAGGGCTCGAGTGAAGCTTCGCTGAAAAACCGAGGCAAGTGGTCCTTGCACTTACTGTTTTGATTTTTCCCCCTCTTAATAACCCGGTTAGCCTTAGGATAGAGGCCAAGCTTTTCTCTTTTTGTTTGCTTAAACTATGAGCTTCAGTTTCCCTTTATGAGCCCCCCTCCTTGTGCGATTTTGCTCAACCCGCTGGTTGTTTTCACCATTTAGACTCTAGATTTTTAGTTCTGGTTGGGTGCTTTTGCGGGTGGAGTCGAGAGAGAGAGTGATGGAGGTTTCTGTGGTAGTGCTCTGGTTAGAACCAGTCTTGGTGGGTTCTCGGGATTTGGTGTTGAGTGTGGTGCACACAGTCAAAGCCAAAAGCCGCCCGGGCTTGGAGTTGAGTGTGGTGCACACACTCAAATCCATAGTTTGGTCTGTTCTTTTGCGGCTAAGTAGTGAGGTGACTGAGTGAGAATTTTGTCTAAGTCAAAATCGACGGGAATCACTAAGTGATTCTCGCCGATTTCGACGAGTAACGTCAGTGATTCCCGCCGATTCAATGAGAATCAATCTGGATTCCCGCCGATTCGGCGAGAATCAATCTGGATTCCCGCCGATTCGGCGAGAATCAATCTGGATTCCCGCCGATTCGGCGAGAATGAATCTGGATTCCCGCCGATTCGGCGAGAATCAGTCGTCATTCCCGCCGACCTCTTCCTGTTGGCATTGGTTTAGGGTTTTTTTGCAGTAAGGTGCTAAGGTGTTGAGTGAGTAGACCTCACTCAACGCCGTAGCTGTTTTGGCGTTGAGTGAGGTTAGCTCACTCAACGCCACTTCCTCTGTTGCTTAAGGCGTTGAGGGAGTGGACCTCACTCAACGCCATAGCTGTTTTGGCGTTGAGTGAGGTTAGATCACTCAACGCCAGAGTTTTCTTTCGGGAGGCATTGAGTGAGTGAACCTCACTCAATGCCGTAACTGTTTTGGCGTTGAGTGAGGTTAGCTCACTCAACGCCAGAGCTGTTCTTGCGGAGGGCGTTGAGTGAGTGAACCTCACTCAACGCCAAGGTTGTTTCTAGTGCTGAGTGAGGGTAACTCACTCATCTCCAGGGTCTGGTTAGGCGTTGAGTGAGTGGGGCTCACTCAACGCCATGCCGTGTTGAGTCATCTCAACGCTTTTCCCTTATCTCGATTTTCTCCCCCGAGTGAATTTCTTGATTTTCTGAGGTTTGTGGTCGGCTATTTTTTCTTTCCCAAAGGCCGAATCGTGGGTCGTGGTTAGTAGTGGTGGTTTGAAGCTCTTAATTGGGGAGGTGTTGTGTAATTTAGCCAAGGCCACCCTTTTTCTTTTATCTTGCTCTAGGTACGGGCTGGGCAAGGGGGTGGGAGGTCCCTAGTGCTTTCACATGTAAACCCCTGAGCTTGGTTTCTTGGAAATGGTGGTTAGGGGACTGAGTTTGCCTCCAACGCAGATCCGTGATGTTTTTGCTACTACCATCTCTCACAGCTTAGGGTGTTTGACGTTTCTTCCTTGGTAGATTGCAACATTTGGGCTCATGGAAGCCTTGTTGACTCTGCAGCTTTTGGGCAGAATTACGGTTGTGTCCTCGCACTTAGTGCACTTTCTTTTTGCCTTGCCTTGGGCAGTTGTGAATGATACTATTTTGTTTTCCTCTTTTACTTATCTTCTGATTGACACTTTCGAGCAGTTTTCTAGTTTGCTTGCTGAGGTATTCTTTTTTTCTTTGAATGCCTCAGGTTCTGAATAGTAGCCGCTCTGACGGTTAGTGGTGCTGTGCTGTTGCTGGTGGTCTCTGGTGCTATAGAGATCTGTTCTTTATTTCTGTGAGGTAGTTTTGGTGTTGTTTTTCTTACAGACATATATACTTGTCAGTGGGTTCGTGTCAGTTTGTTGGCGTCCACTGGTAGTTTTTACCTTGATACTAGATATGTTACTTTTTACTGCTACCTTTCTGGAGTTAGTCTACTTGCTTTGAGGATGATTTATGATAGGTTGCTAGTTACTTTTAAACCTAAAAACACTATTATAAGTATTACTCATGATCAGCATGTTTTATAAAACTCAACACTATTTTCCAAACAACGTAAAAAGATCGTTTCTTATACAAAGAATAAATTAAAAGTAGGGTCCTGCATAGTATAAGTTGTCCTCTGGGGACACTTATGCACTCTTTTAGGATGTCCAAACCTGAATAAAGTATTTTTCCGCAGCGTATAAGTATAGTTTTTAAATTGTGGACTAGGTGATCCACCGAGCCGAGGGATACGGCCTTTAAAAATATAATTGAATTTCTAATCATATAACTTATGAATTTTCATAAAGGATAATTGATTGTGATTTGCCTGAGCATCGGCAATTATCCTCTACTCGACGTGGCATCACGACGCGTGTTTTCTCCTACTCTGATAATTCGTTTTCCTCGGAGAAAATGCGGGTTGTGACATTTGGTTCCAATTACCGGGCTGCAGTCCTAAAACCCCAACCCCTCTCCATAGTCTGCCTCAATCGGCGCCTCTGCCCACTGGCGGGTTGTTGGTGGCCACATCCTCCCTTTGATGAGCGAACTCGATAGTTAAGTTGTTCCGTACGGGGACTTTCTAGGAGGTCTCCCATCCCAGTACTACTCTCGCCCAAGAATGCTTAAATACCGAGTTCGCTACTCAAAGGGAGGTTGTGGCCACCAACAACCCGCTAGTGGACAGAGGCATCGATTGAGGCAGTCCGTGAAGAGGGGTTGGGGTGCTTGACTTCTAGGACTGCAGCCCGATAATCGGAACCAGACCAGGTCGAAATTAGAGTATAAGCTGGGGGCGCGAGGACGTTGTAGCGTATGCGCATCGTATAGGCGTGTGCGTAGCGCGCAAGCTCACGTGCACTGCATAGGCACGCGTACTCCCTGCGTGCGCACTCCTTGCGCGCGCACTCCCTACACGCGCGCTCCTCGCACACGCGTGCTGGCGGCCGCGACCGCCGTCGACAACCCCCGCCGCCTCCGTTCACCACCACTGCCTCCGGCCGCTGCCACCTTCGGACATCCTGTCCGGGCCACCAGAATTGCCCACGGGGCACTTTCGTCATTTCGTCAACACAAATTCTGCGTCGACGCAATTGCCTACGTATCACTCCAGAAAACTATAAATAGACCCCCAAAACCTTCATTTGAAGACAAGAAACTCCAGAGGCAAGGGAGAGCTCTAAGGTTTCAGGCGAGATCATGGACTTAGGCCGATCCTCCGCTAGGAATTTGCTTCGCTCTTCTCCTTGCACAAAGGCTCCGCAAACTTGGAGATTTTCCCAGCCGGAATGCTTCAACCAAGGTTCCGTGGACTTAGCCAAATTCCAAGGCCGGAACGCTTCCACCATGGTTCCGTCAACTTAGCCAAATTTCCAGGCCGGAACGCTTCCATCGAGGTTCCATGGACTTAACCGAATTTCCAAGGCCGAAGCGCTTTCATCGAGGCTCCGATAACTTAGTTTCATTCTCTTATTTATGCACTTTGCAATTGTAACGGAGAAGCAGTTTGTCACCCACCGAGATCAAATCTCAATCCCTATAAACTCAAAACAACTAATTAATTTTTGCTCGGTACAGATCCAACCACGTGATTTTTCACCATTTCCGGGTTTTCCACGTCAAAAAAGCCTCTTGTCATTTGCTGCTGTTTATTTCGACTATCTGCGCACTTGGTCCAATTCTTAGCTAAGGGGGTCCGATTTTTTTGGACTGGGGAAAAACCGGGTGACCCGCACAATATTAAAAGGGAAAAACGCCCTTTGGTAAAACATTCACTTTTTGATTTGCCCCTCTTTATTTAAAAAATTCCAATTTAAAAATCTTTGTTTTTTTATTTTAAAAAAATATGCTCTCAAATAACAAAGTCCTCTGCCTACAAAAAAAATGTGTTCTCCCCGCCACTTGAAAACCCCCGTGCATATCGAGAAAAAGGAGTGACAGACGAAGTATTACACACAGGAGTTTACGAGCAGTAGAGCGCCGTTGTGCCTGGATAATGTCAGGCGGGGCACGGGGGCCCCCCGTGCACTATCACAATTGAGGCACCATCGTGATTGTCTGTAACGACGAAAATCGGTGCCAATCACTCATATATATATAAATAAATAAACCGAAAAAAGTAAATGTGCTCTGCCTCTCTTCTCTCTCTCCCACGGTGGCTTGTGAACGCATTTCTCTCCGCCCACTCTCTCTCCTACAGTGGCGTGTCAACCCTTTCTCTCGCCTCTCTCTTTCTCCTCTCTCTCTCCCACGGATTTTTAACGAAATTCTTTTACGGGTAATTTTGGTGGACCTAAAGTTGCAACAAAGGTCGAATAAAATTGATTTGATTAGTAAAACTAATAAATAGTATTTGATATTGAAAATCATTTGGAATACTTCACCTTCAATTTGTAAGAAACACAAACATTAAAAATAATTGCCTCATGGAATATAATCAAATAAATATCTTCTGCAATGCAAGGGCATATGAGGGGCGCCTCCCCTACGATCAACTGCGGCAGTATCTTAATTACAACAATGCATAGAGGGCCCCAAGTGCCGGGGTGAAAATACTCTGACAACCGCATTTCACGCCGTGACGGCACTCTCGCCGCTCACAAACCTACACAACGCCCGCCGTCCGCAAATATTTTTTTGTTTAAGTATACATATTAACTTTATATAAATTTAAAGATTTATATTCATATAGTTTTTTTAAAAAATTATAATAAAGTTTAAGTGATAGTCCCTCTTACTCTTTTTATAACTCCCATTTATATATATAAATAATTAAACACAAAAAAGCAAATGTGCTCTCTCTCCTCTCTTTCTTTCTCTCTCCACTCTCTCTCCCAGATTTGGATCCCTTAGAGTTCGTACGGAGAACTCCAGAGTGGAGTTCGATCCATCTCACGCTTTGGATTTATATCCAACTCGCAAGATTTTCCGTTTTTAAAAATATTTTTATTACTTTTTACTGTTCATTATTTTTGTCTTTTAGCCCCTGGATTCATCTCGCCATAGGATTGGCGAGATGAATCGCTCTCGTGCGTTGGATTGAACTCCACCCTGGAGTTCTCCGTATGAACTCCAGGGATCTGGATCCCTCTCTCCCATGGTGGCTTGTCAACTCTTTCTCTCCCTTATCTTTTTCTCATTCTCTCCTCTCTCCCCTCTCTTTCTCTCCCAGCATGGATTTTAGGTGAAAATATTTTTTTAAAGAGTAATTTCGGATTACCTAATGATGTACTAAATAGTGCTTTTTTCTTAGTATAATTAAGACACGAAGCTTCGCCCCTATGACCAAAGCCGACATTTCCTTGATCCCGACATGTACGGGCCCTGCTCATATCAATTAATTAATATAGTTTAAAATAAACCCACTATCAATTAAGAAATTCTAAAATTAGTTAAAATTATATTTCATTTTTTTTATAAAATCATCATCTTAATGCATATATTATCATGCATGTTAAATCAATTTTAATAAAGTTGAGTTTAATAGTAAGTAGCTCCTCAAAAATACTGTTGACATGAATAGTAATATCCTTTCTCGAAAAGATTGCCGACATGCCTAATAGTAACTTACTATAGTAGGTCTAGAAGCTCAACTATTTTTTTATTTAATGCATTTCGATAATTATTTTAAGTTTATGGATATGGTGTAATTACATAAATGTTCATTGTATTTTTTTGAACTAAGTTATAATATATGTTAAATCATTAAAGTAAAAAAAATAAGATTATATGTGGCAATTTTGAATGTTGCAACAAAATCAACTTCTTTCTTATAATATAGTACACACACAAACAATGATGAACGTATGAATTTTTTTCAGTGTGAAAAGACTTAAAAATTGCCCAATTTATCAATTTCTTCCTGACAATACTATTAATTTTTTTTTTAAAAAAAGACCTCAAATGCTGTTTTTTGCATGTTGTAATTGTCTCTATTTTCTTAAAAATTCATGACTAATAGTATTATTGTTTTTTATGTATAGGGTAGTGGCCACAGTTTAAAGCTAGCTAATAATAATTTTTTTAAAAAAATAGGGCATTAGACACAGTTTAAACCGTGATTAATACTCTTAGGCCCCATTCGTTTCACAGGAATTGAGATGCAGAAATTGGAATTGATTTCAATTCCAGTTCCTGCAGGAATTGAAATTGAAGTCAATTCCAATTCCGCTGTTCTGCTAAATGCATAAGTTCTTTCACAGGAATTGGAATTAGTAATTTCACAGTTTGACTACATATTTGAATTTTTGCGAGAGCGTGCATTTTTCACACGGGCATGCATATTTCTGCCCGGGCACCGCATTTTTTCACCAGGACGCGTGTAAGAAACAAACAAAAAACAAACCAAAAGTGGTATAACAGAAACTTTATTATCTCAAAAAGGTATATATTACAAAGGTATGGCCTCCCTTATATAGAATGGAGGAGAGATAAGAGAAAACAAATAAGAGATGTAGGACTAAAAAATTACAGGACACAAGCGGACTATATAGACAAAAATCACACAAGCCACACGGTTAGATAGAAGGACTAACCGCTCGGCTACTACCAGAGAGAGAGAGATCGCCATGGGAGACCGCCAGACCGCCCGATCTCCAATTCGCCAGAGTCAAACCGCTAGACCGCATGGACCTCAGACAACAACACACAGCAACCAAACCGCTGAAGGGAAACCACAAGACCACGCGGTCATCAACCCGCCAAGACAGACTGCCAGACCGCCTGGTCTCCAACTTCAACACTCCCCCTCAAGCTGGAGCATATATATCGATCATGCCCAGCTTGTCACAAATATGAAGAAACGAGGCAGATACTAGCTTGGTGAAGATGTCATCCAGCTCTTTATCAGAAGTGACGATGAGAGTGCAAATTTCTTCCTTCAAAATCTCTTCACGAATGAAATGACAGTCGACCTCAATGTGCTTGGTTCTTTCATGGAAGACCGGATTTTTGGAGATGTATATGGCAGCCTTGTTTTTACAGAACATAGGTAGAGGATGGTTATAGACCTCTCCTAAATCCAGCATAAGAGCCCATAGCCATTTTAACTCACAAATGGTCGATGCCATACTCCGATACTCTACTTCAGCACTAGACCTAGAAATGACCGACTGCTGCTTGCTATTCCAGCTTACCAGATTTCCCCCAACAAAGGTGCAGAAACCGGAGGTAGACTTGCGATCCCCTTTGTCATCAGCGTAACTCGCATCTGAGTATGCTTCAACCCTCATATAACCATTCTTCTGAAAGAGTAATCCTTTCCCAGGCGCTGTTTTGACATACTCCAAGATCCACAAGGCGGATAGTAGATGGAACTCCCTAGGTGCTTTCATGAATTGACTCAACTTGCCCACAATATAGGAAATGTCGGGCCTGGTCACTATGAGATATATGAGCTTACCAACTAGACGCATGTACCACGTAGTATCTGAAAGAAGAGGCGATTATCTGTCTAGGTTTTGCCTTCTCCAATAGCCATGGGGCATCGGGCAGGTTTGGCTCCAGTCAATCCTGCCTCTTTTAACAGATCAAGGGCATACTTACACTGGGATAGGACTAAGGAGTTGGGCTTCCGAGAGATTTTGATCCCAGAAAGTACTTTGGAGAGCCCATATCTTTCGTGACCAGATGTTGATAAAGATTCCGCTTTGTCAAGGCTACCCCTTCCCGGTCATCGCCAGTGAGGAGAATATCATCGACGTACACAGCAAGAACCACTAGTCTCAAGGAGGTCTTGCGAATAAATAACGAGTGATCGGCAGAGCTTCGCGCAAAACCAACGGCCACCATGATGCTGCTGAACTTGTCAAACCAGGATCGAGGGCTCTGCTTGAGGCCATAGATTGCCTTCTGCAGCCAGCATACTCGTGTCTCCCCCTGAGCAACATAACCAGGAGGTTGCTCCATGTAGACGGCCTCCTAAAGATCACCATAAAGGAAGGCATTCTTGACATCCAGCTGGGAAATCGGCCAATCTTTATTGACCACCACAGAGAGAAGGACCCGTATAGTACTGAGACGAGCTACGAGAGAGAAGGTGTCAAAGTAATCAACCCCATAGGTCTGAGTAAATCCCTTAGCAACAAGGAGAGCCTTATAACGATCCACAGTGCCGTCCGGGCCAAATTTGACCACAAAGACCCAGCGACAGCCAACAACATCATTACCGAATGGAGGAGGAAAAAGAGTCCACGTACCCCACTTTGTTAGGGTCGCCATTTCCTCATCCATGGACATCTTCTAGTGAGGAATAGCAAGGGCCTCCTGGTAGGAACGAGGTGTGGTAGTGGCAGAGATAGCCAGCGCAAAGGCCCTGCGAGAAGAGGTAAGATGATTATATGAAAAAACAGCGACAAGGGGGTGTAGGGTACACGTCCGCACCCCTTTGCTAAGAGCTACAGGAAGATACAGATCAGCAGGTCCCTCGATATCTGGAGCATCCGTGGCAGAGTGAGCTGGCCCGGGAGGAGAGAGCGACGGCGGCAGAGATAAGGGAGACGGTGGCGGAGAAGTGGGAGAGAGAGGCGGAGGGAGAGGAGTGGACGTAGACGATGTAGGGGTGGATATTACAGTAGGAGACGAGGGAACGAAGGGAATAGAAGGAGAATCAGAAGCTGGGGGGAGAGGAGAGGAGTCATCCGAGAAGTAGGAGGCATTCTCGAAGAAAGTAACGTCAGCTGAGACGAACTGCTTACGAAGAACGGGGTCAAAACAACAATAGCCTTTCTGAGTGGTGGAGTACCCCAGAAAGACACATTTGGTGGAGCGAGGAGATAGCTTATCACGGGTGGTAGATGGGGCATGCATAAATGCCGTGCATCCAAAGATTCGGAGAGGGACAGGAAAAGGCTCCTTGCCCGGATAGAGAATGGAGAAGGGGGTTTGACCATGGAGAACGGTGGATGGAATGCAATTGATGAGGAAACAAGAGATGAGAACGGCATAGCCCCAATAGGCACGAGGAACCTGCATCTGTGTCATCAGAGTGCGAGCGACATCAAGGAGGTGACGGTTTTTGCGCTCCGCCACATCATTTTGCTGTGAAGTATAGACACAGCTAGTTTGATGAATAATCCCATGTTGTATACATAAGGACGAAAAAGCATGACTGAGATATTCTTGGGCGTTATCAGATCGAAATACTTTAATAGAAACATCAAACATAGTTTTGATCATGAGATAGAAAGATGTCTATACAGAGAATAATTCAGAGCGATCTTTTAAAAGATACACCCACGTACAACGAGAGAAATAATCAATAAACGTGACAAAATATGTGTTGGAATACCCTATTATTGATTTGGGTAAGGATCACTATGTCCTTAGGAAAATGTCTTGACCTCATTGTATAGTTTTAATGGTCAACTAGAATAGGTCTAAGGCTTAGAACTTAGGTTTGAAAGCTGTCCCCAAGATATTCTAGATCAGATTACAAGTGCAGAAGTTTAAGGAAATTTTCGTCGAACTCAGATCGACGAGGCATCGAACTCAGTTCTACTATCTCTGAGCTCAGTTCAACGAGTCGTCGAACTCGGTTCGACGATCTCTGAGCTCAGATCGACGATTTCTGTCTCAAGTCTAATTCCAGTCTCTGAGCTCAGGTCGATGATAGTCGAGCTCAGATCGACGACTTTTCTTGAGAGATCGACGATTTCAGAATTCAAATTAAGTCAGTTATGGAATTCAATCTGATTCATATCCAGCATTTATCTCAAAGGATTTTGTAGTCGTTTCAATCAATCTGATTCATGGTATTGACTATGATGAGACCTTTTCCCCTGTTGCCATGGTAAAGTCCATAATGATATTGCTTGCTATTGCTGCGTATTATACTACGAGATCTGGCAGATGGATGTCAAAACGGCTTTCCTTAATGGAAACCTCCTTGAGGAAGTGTACATGACACAACCTGAGGGTTTTGTATCCCCAAATTAAGCCACTAAAATATGCAAGCTTAATTAGTCCATCTATGGACTGAAGCAGGCCTCTCGAAGTTTGAATCTTCGTTTTGATGAGAAAATCAAAGAGTTTGGTTTCATCAAAAATGAAGATGAGCCTTGTGTTTACAAGCGAATCAGTGGGAGCATTGTTTTCTTCCTGATATTGTATGTAGATGACATACTATTGATTAGGAATGACGTTCCTACCCTGAAAGTTGTTAAGAACAACCTAGGGAACTGCTTTTCTATGAAGGACTTGGGTTAAGCGACTTATATACTCGGTATTAAGATCTATAGAGATAGATCGAAGAAGTTGCTGGGTTTGACCCAGAGTACATACATCGAGAAGGTGTTGAAGCGGTTCAACATGCTTGAGTCCAAGAAAGGATTTTTACCCATGTATCATGGTGTGAATCTCTCTAAGGACCAGTATCCAAAGTCTTGTGAAGATAAGGACCGCATGAAGTTGATTCCATATGCTTCGGCAATTGGATCAATCATGTATGCAATGTTATGTACTTGACCCGATGTCTCCTTTGCTTTAAGCATGACTAGCAGGTATCAGTTAGACCCCGGTGAGTGTAACTAGATTGCAGTCAAGAATATCCTGAAATACTTAAGAAGGACAAAGGATGTGTTCTTGGTGTATGGTTGAGAGGAAGAGCTCGTTGTAAGTGGTTACACGGATGCTAGCTTCCAAACTGATAGGGACGATTCAAAGTCTCAGTCAGGGTTTGTGTTTTTCCTTAATGGAGGAGCTGTGAGCTGGAAGAGTTCCAAGCAAGTGACAGTTGCTGATTCTACAACGGAAGCCGAGTATATCGCTGCAGCAAACGCAGCGAAGGAGGCTGTATGGATTAGGAAATTCATCGGCGAGCTTGATGTAGTTCCTAGCATTGTTGGTCCCGTAGTTCTCTACTGTGATAACAATGGTGCAATTGCACAATCTAAGGAACCTAGATCCCATCAGCGCTCCAAGCACATACTTCGGCGGTTCCATCTTATTCGTGAGATTGTCGAACGAGGAGATGTTAACATTTGCAGAGTGCCAATTGAGGATAATATTGCGGATCCACTGACAAAGCCTCTCGTACAGAGAAAGCATGATTGTCATACTAGATCAATGGGTATGCGATACCTAAATGATAAACTCAAGTGAGAGTCTTATGGGTTGCGTGTAAACATATATTCTGTTGGGTATTTGTTACTTATTCATATGATGAATTGTGTACCAAAATTTTTCTTTTTACAATTAATGGCAAGTTCTTTTATTATGATCTCTCTATGCAATAGTTAAATGTTAACATAATAAATACCCTTAGAATGTTCGCTTACATAGGACATCAAGTACGTGACTTGAATGTGAGAGCCTATGATTTATTTGAAGTTTCATTATTAAAAGGTCCCTGGTCGTAGTATCATCATAGAAATTAAGGGTGATGATGATACATTAAGACTAGCACATGCGTTGACTGATGAACAGTTCTCATAGGTCATGATATTGTGATATCAAGTCATCACGTGGGTACTTGTTAATGAACAAGTTGTACTGGACAGACCCAACCTGAGACTACTTTGTGGATTATTATCTAAACGTGTCACGAGTAGGTCTCAATTGACAATGGTGTTGTGGTCCTTTGACCTGAAGTCACATTATTCATCAAGTGAGGAAGAGCGTGCTTTGATACCATCTAAAGTCTTCCTTGAGAAAGGTTGATGATAAGGGTGGTTGTTGGGCACGTTACGAATCATTTGGGTGTTTGTGTGTGAGTAGATATGGGATTTGTCCTCCTATATGACATGGGTTGCATCCATGGGCCCCTTGATGGAACTGGATTGATAAATGCATGGCCATGCTTGGTTGAGTCAATATGTGATATTGGACTCACCATTCATTGGAAGTCCGTTCTAGATCAAGAAACTTGGATTGAGCTATTATGAGGGTGACACGGTCCATGCCTCAAGTTCTTTCTGGATGTAAGGGACAAAGGGGCAAAGACAACGCTGGAACATTGTTCATAAAGGCTTATGAGTTATGAACTCTTATTGTTTGGGTAGCAATGATGCATTGCTAGATGCCGCTCATTGTTTATGAGGTTTTTGGTTGGATACTTTAAAGATCAAGTGGGAGACTGTTGGAGTTACCATGGTGATCTAGAAGTGGTCAAACATGTAATCTCACTGCCAACGCGATATGAGCCTGCAGGGTCACACATAAGAGCTTGTAGAGAAGTTGGAAGATTGACTGTGTTGGTAAAGGTTACAAATCACCATACATAATGGGGTCCGATAAGTGTTGCTAAGGGAATTCGTCGACTATGTTTCGTCGACTATGGTTCGTCGACTATGGTTCGTCGACTATGGTTCGTTGACTATGGTTCGTCGACTATGGTTCGTCGACTATGGTTCGTCGACTATGGTTCGTCGACTATGATTCGTCGACTATGGTTCGTCGACTATGATTCGTCGACTATGGTTCGTCGACTATGGTTCGTCGACTATGGTTCGTCGACTATGGTTCATCGACTAAGGCAATTCGTCGACTATCGAACTGTTCGATAATCGACGAATGCTGATACCCGACGAATTATTCCAAAAACCCTAATTTTCTGTGGTCTGTGGATAGCGATATTTCTAGGTCTATTTATGGTTCGGGTATAAATTAGAACTTAGGTTTTAGAGTTCATATCGGCCGAACCCTCCCGACAGAAGTGTTTCGCCGATTCGCTAAATCTGCCGACCTCCTCTCCGACGATAGTCGCCGGTGCTGGTCTTCCTGGAGCGGACCTAGCAGTCCGTGGAAGTGCAAGGTGCAATCGATCTCCCTTCCCAATTTTTCGTGCGACGAATATCAGCGTTATCCCACTCGTGTGGATTTCTGCAGAGACGTAGACGTTATTCTAGGTGGTACTCGCCGCCGACAAGAACTCATATATTGGAGCATCATTGTTGAGTTGTGACTCAACACCGCAAAGGTAATTTTACCTAGTTTTTTATTAACTTCTTGATTCAATTTTCATGGCCCGATCCGAAATCTCTCTTGGGTTGTTCTTGATTTTATTATTTCCGCTACGTGCACAAGTGTAACGCCCCCGATTTTTTCTGCGTTTATTTTTATTCTCGTTTGGCGTTACGATGACGCATTTTCGTGGCTTGTGCCATTTGTGGAGTGTGGTTTAGCTCCTTAGAACTGAGTACCCTATTCTGTAGCCTGTTGGCAAGATCTCCCTAGCAAGCCGAGTCGTTTTGGGTGACCCGGTGTGGCCTCTCGGGGGGATGTTGGTGTCTGGCTTTATTTGGGTATAACTCGAGTTCTGTTCATCGAAAATTAATTTCGACTTCGCTGTTGTGTTCGTAGCGTGGGTATTTAGCTACGGTGCGAATTTCGTCGAATTCCGAGGTAGTTCGGTTTTCGCGTCGTTTTGGTGCTTTATGTAATTTTGTAATAAAATATATTATTATATAATTATATATATATATATATATATATATATAGAAAAAGGCCCGATCTTCATCTTCTCCAATCGAACCGCCGCCCCTGTACGAGAGGAAACGGGAAACCGCCGAGCCTTGCCTTCCACCGCCGATTCCCGGAGCGTTTGTGGACGGAATTCGATTCCGAGAGTGGATTCGGATTGCTCTCGTCGAGACCTTCATTCCTACGGTAAGAAATTCGATTTTCGTGGAGCTTTAGGGGGATTGGAATTTTTGGTTTTTGAGGTTTCCGCCATTAAAGTTCGGATTTGCTTGTTAGGTGAGTTTGTGGTGTTGCTCTGTCTAGTGCAGCGTGAAGAGGAGGGAAAGCCGACCAAGCTTCGCCGGAAATCGAGGCAAGTGGTGTTCTTGCCCTTGCCAAGTTATTTTCTTTTGTTTAAAGCCTATTGTTTCTATCGTTTTATCTCCTATTTTTCCGTCTCGAATGATTAGCCATAGTTTGAATGGTAGTGGCGCGCGTCGTTGGTAGTTTCCTACTGCTACTGTAGTTGCGTGGGTCGTGTGCGCGTTCCGGTGTCGTCCGGGAAATCCCAACGGTACAGGTTACCCGCGCACGGTCATCAACCGTTAGGGCGCACGACCACTGGTCGTGTGCCTCTGTTCGTGCGCGGCTGTCTTTTTATTTTCCAAAGTTCTGTCTCGGCAATCGCACGAGCGCTGACAACAGTGCGCACGACCAGTGGTCGTGCGACACTGATCGTGCGTAGTTGCTAGGTTTTCTGTCAGGTTTCCCTGGTTCACTTCGCACGACCATCAACCAATGACCGCGCACGACCACTGATCGTGCGCCACCGATCGTGCGCTTTGAATATTTCCTTTCGCTCCGTATTTAGCTGGCGTCGATACGCGGGTTAGGTGGGCATGAGTGTTTTGTGTAGTGGTAAGGTAGTAAGGTAAGAGTTATTGTTGTGATAGTTCGCCTTGCGTGGCACGTTGAGTGGGTGAAGCTCACTCAATGCGGTGTCGAGAGGGCCCAGCGCCACGTCGTGTTGAGTCATTTCAACACTTTCTTTTTCTCTTTCCTCGATTTACGTTCCCGAGTGAATTCCTTGTTTATATTTGTAATTTCCTTGTCGGTCAAGTTTCTCTTTCCTAATGGCCGAATCATGGGTCGTGGGTAGTAGTGGTGGTTTGTAGCTCTTTATGGGGGTGGAGTTGTGTAATTTAGCCAAGGCCACTCGTGTTTTTCTTGCTCCAGGTACGGGCTGGGCATGTGTGGGTGGAAGGTCCCTTGTGCTTTCACGTGTAGACCCTCGAGCTTGTTGACTTGGACATGGTGGATGGGGGGACTGAGTTTGCCTCCAATCCGGTTCCTCGTTGTTTGATTTTGCTACTACCACCTCCCACAGTTTAGGGTGTTAGAAGTTTCTTCCTTGGTAGTTTGCAGCACTTTGGGCTCTTGGTAGCCTAGTAGGCCCTGCGGGATGTTGTTCCTAGGCTGGGTTGTTGCTGTTTCCTCGCACGTAGTGCTTTTCTTGTTGTCCTATTTTGGACAGTTGTGGCTCTTTCTACTGCATGTTTTACAGGTACTTTTCCCCTTTTGGTTGACTCTTTCATGCAGTTTTACTTTGTTTAGCTTGCTGAGGTATTCTGTTTTCTTTTGGAATACCCCAGGTTCTGAGCCGTAGCCAGTTGGGTGGCTAGTTTGCAGTGGTGGTGTTGGTGGTCTCTTGGACCTTGGTGTTCGGTTTGCCGTGTTGGTGAGGTAGTTTTTCAGTACTTTCTTACAGACATACATATATGCCAGTGGGTTCGTGTCAGGTTGTTGGCGCTCACTGGTAGTTTTTTTACCTTTGTACTGGATATATTTACTTATGCTGCTACCATTTTCTGGAGATAGTCTACTTGCTCTGAGAAGGTTTTATGCTAGGTTGCTAGTTATTTTTAAACTATAATTATTATTATAAATAAAGCTCATGATCAGCATGTTTTATAAGACGTATTCACTATTTTTCAAATCACGTATAAAGACCGTTTTCTTATATATTATATAAATTAAATGTAGGGTCTTGCATAGCATGAGTGGTTCTCTTGGGACCCTTATGTGCTCTTTAGGATGTCAAACCTAATTAAAGTATTTTTCCGCAGCGTATAAATATAGTTTTTCTTTTGGGGACTAGGTGATCCACCGAGCCGAGGGATACGGTCTCTAAAATATAACTGATTTTCTAATCATTAATCACATGATTTTCTTTCATTAAGTTGGTAGTTGGTTTTGCCTGAGCGTCAGCAGTTATCCCCTGCTTGACGTGGCATCATGACGCGTGTTTTCTCTTACTCTGATAATTCTTAATTCGGAGAAAATGCGGGTTGTGACAGTTGGTATCAGAGGGAGGTTGCTTGACAAGTTAGTTGAGCAACCTTCCTTTGTTTGCTTTTTAGTAGTTCAACATCATGTCATTCACACATCGATATGTCATCAGCACGTCTTGGCAAAAGCACGAACACTACACTCATAGCATAACATGAAGTATACGAGGCATATTATGTAGTATGAGATGCATAATATGTGTTCGTATATGGATCCACCATAGGGGCAATATGTGAGGGTTTATGTAGTATGGGATGCATAACCTCACCACATAGCTGCGACTAGCACGTCTTCTTTTTCGTTGCATGAGAATGTTATGTAGTATGAGATGCATAACATTTTCATGTGTACGCCGCTCATAACATGCATTAGGGCCTTTTTTTAGAATGCATAACACAATCATGCATAACATATCATTGCATAAGCACAACGTGCCAAGCTAAAGATTTGCAGGATGACATATGTACACACATAAGTTTTCAAATTAATATAAAAGTCATGCATTCCCGATCTAGGCACAAGAGTTAGTAAGGTGGTGGTTAACCATCCTAGGTTAGGGCATAACATCTAACTTTTGTTAAAAAGATAAACTCTCAGAGCAAGTTTAGCAGCTTTAAGTCTATATCTATATATGTATTGTCTGTACTTGTATTTGGTTCTAGACGTTGTATTAGGGTCTAATTTGTGTTGTTATGATTTTAGAATGGCAAGGCGTCCTGCGACTCGATCGACTCCCCTGTCTGAGGGTGAGTCATCTGGGGCTCAGAACGATGCGGTGATCGAGAGTCTGCGTCTGAGTAGCGAAGCTATGGGCAGGCAGTTGGAGGAGGTGCAAGCCCAGATTTAGTCTTTGGTGGCTGTCGTGGCAGGTCAGACTCAGGGTGTGCAAGTCCCTGCGGGGGGGGGGGGGGGGGGGGGGTTAGCTGTTCCTCCTCCTCCTGCACCCTTGAGACCTCCAGTGGTGGTGCCAGCAGAGATGGCCTTCATCTCGCAGTTTCAGAGGCTGAGTCCTCCACTTATGATGGGAAGGCAGATTTCATGGTGATAGACGACTGGCTGATCTCCATGGAGGAGATGTTCTCGTACTCAGGGATTGCGGATGATCAGAGGGTGATGATAGCCGCCTATCAGCTTAAAGGTTTGGCTAAGAGTTGGTGGCTGAGAGAGAAGGAGAGCTTGGTAGCCGGATGCTCTTGGGAGGTGTTCAAGGAGATGCTGTTTAGGAAGTTTTTACCCTCGGTCGAGCGTGACCGCCTCATGAACGACTTCCTCCACCTGAAGCAAAGGCAACTCACGGTGGGTGAGTATGAGATAGAGTTCAGCAAGTTGAGCCGTTTTGCCCCAGGATTGGTCAGCATTGAGACTGATCGAGTTAAGCGATTTCTCGGTGGTTTGAGGAGCGAGGTGCAGCAGTTGACCAGTGCTTATGGGTCAGAGACTTATGCAGGTGTAGTAGAGGCTGCTCTGAAGGTGGAGGCTATTGAGACCGCGAAGAGCAGAGGCCAGCAAATGAGGTTGGACAAGAGAAAGTCGGTGGAGGAGAAGAAACCCCAGGTACCCGGTGCGGCTTCGGGAAAGAGGGGCAAGGTGGAGTGCAGCTTCTGTGGCCGGTCAGGCCACCCTACCGAGAAATGTTTCAAGAAGGCAGCAGCTCAGAGGAAGGAGCAGGTTCATGCGATTCAGGGTGATCCTAGGAGAGATGTCTCCTGTTCCATTTGCAAGCGATCCGGCCATGATGCGGCCCATTGTTGGACCAAGGATAAAGTCTGCTTTCAGTGTGGGCAGAAGGGTCACATCAAGTCGAGGTGTCCTCAGTTTCAGCCAGCTCTTCCTGCAGTTCCGTTATAGGCTTTACCTCCACCTCAGCGTGTGGACAAGGGAAAGGGGAAGCTGAACGTGATCTCTTCCGAGGAGGCTCAGGCTTCGACCCAGGTCATCTCAGGTTAGTTGTTTGTTGTTTTTTCCAGCCTGGTAGTTCTATTTGCTAGAATGTTTGCAGTATTGTTGTGGTAGTTCCTTAGTCTTCTATGCTCCTATAGGGAAATTTAAGGTAAAGAACCGCTGGGCGCGGGTTCTGTTTGACTCCGGCGCTACCCACTCGTTCGTGGCTATAGCCTTTGTGGAGCGACATCGGTTGACCTTAGATCGTGTTCGGGATTCCTTCCGTGTCAAGTTTCCCTCTGGTGAATCTGTGTTGTCAGATTTGGGCATTTTGGATTGCCCTGTTTTGTTGGGGAACTTTCTTGCGAAGGCGGACCTGAAGATGATTGATCTGGAGGACTTCAATGTTATTTTGGGCATGGACTGGCTCTCTAGGTATGATGCAGTCATTCAGTGCAAAGGAAAGCGCTTGGACTTCATCAGGGACGACGGTCAGCCCGGCAGCGTGTATGCTGATCCGTGTCAGGATTCTCCTGTCATCTCTGCGGTATGTGCTCAGAGGTTGTTTCTTTCTGGTTGTTGTGCTTGTTTAGTCTCGGCAGTTGAAACCGCTGTTAGCGTACCACGCTTAGAGGAGATTCCTATTGTTTGTGGTTTCGCCGATTTTTTTCCTGATGACCTTCCTGGTCTTCCTCCCGAGCAGGATGTGGAGTTTGTGATCGATTTGGAGCCGGGTACGCGTCCTATTGCTAAGGCGCCGTACCGGATGGCCCCTCGTGAGTTAGAGGAGTTGCGAGGTTAGTTGGATGAGCTGTTGGCTAAAGGTTTTATCAGGCAGAGTTCGTCGCCTTGGGGTGCTCCTGTTTTGTTTGTAAAGAAGAAAGATGGGTCGATGCGGCTTTGCATCGACTATAGAGAATTGAACAAGGTCACTATTAAGAACAGATACCCTCTGCCGAGGATCGATGATTTATTTGACCAGTTGCGCGGTAGCACGGTGTTCTCCAAGATCGATCTTCGTTCTGGTTATCATCAACTCAGGATCCGTGAGGCGAATATTCCACGGACTGCGTTTAGATCGAGGCATGGACACTTTGAGTTTTTGGTGATGTCGTTTGGTCTGACCAACGCACCATCAGCCTTCATGGATATGATGAACAGGGTGTTCAAGGATTTCCTCGACAAGTTCGTTGTGGTCTTCATTGATGACGTGTTAGTTTATTCTCGTAGTGCTGAGGAGCATGAGCAGCATTTGCGTTTGGTCCTTTCAGAGTTGAGGAACCATAAGTTATTCGCCAAGTTGAGCAAGTGCGAATTTTGGTTGCCTCAGGTTTCTTTTCTAGGCCACGTGGTGAGCAAGGAAGGGATCTCGGTCGATCCAGAAAAGATTGCAGCAGTGATGGATTGGAGTAGGCCAAGTACGCCTAAGGAGATCAGGAGTTTCTTAGGGTTGGCTGGATATTACAGAAGATTTGTGGAGGGTTTCTCTTCCCTAGCTGCACCGTTGACCAAGCTGACTCAGAAGAATGTGGCATTTGTTTGGAGCAAAAAGTGCGAGGAGGCTTTTCTGGAGCTAAAGAAGAGATTGTGCACTGCCCCCATTCTGACCCTGCCTATTGAGGGTGTGGATTATGATGTATATGTGGATGCTTCGCTTGTAGGTCTGGGATGCGTATTAATGCAGGTTGGGAAGGTGATTGCCTATGGGTCAAGGCAGCTGAAGACTCATGAAAAGAATTACCCTACGCATGACCTTGAGTTCGCAGCGGTTATTTATGCGTTGAAGCTGTGGAGACACCTACTTTATGGGGCTCAGTGCAAGATCTTCACTGACAACAAGAGCCTGAAGTACGTGTTCACGCAGAAGGAGTTGAATCTGCGCCAGCGGCGGTGGCTAGAGTATGTGGCCGATTATGAGGTAGAGATCCAGTATCATCCGGGCAAGGCCAATGTGGTGGCCGACGCCCTGAGCCGAAAGACGGGAAAGATCTTTAGCCTCTCCGCCGATCGGTTAGTTGAGGAGTTCCTCCTTATGGATATTTCAGTGGGATGCTGTGGTTTGCAGAGTAGTTTGTCAGTGGCAGAGCCGTCCTGGATTTCTTTGACCAGACTGCACCAGAAGGACGACCCGGATCTGTTGCACTTGTTCATCAGGACAGAGAAGGGAGAGTTGCCAGATTTTGCTATCGATGATGCGGGTACTTTGAAGTACCGCGGCAGGTTTTGCATCCCCGCTGTTGGGGATATTAGAGGTATGATTTGCGGAGAGGCTCATGGATCTAGCGTTGCCTATCATCCAGGATCTACGAAGATGTACCGTGACTTAAGGCAAATTGCCTGGTGGTATGGCATGAGAGGTGATATAGCCCGATTTGTTGCTGAGTGCCACACTTGCAAGCGCGTGAAGGCCGATCATGGAAGGCCTGGTGGCAAGTTGACCCCGTTAGAGATCCCGACTTGGAAGTGGGAGAGTATATCTATGGACTTCATTACGGGCTTACCAAAATCTCCGAGGGGATTTGATTCTGTTTGGGTTATAGTGGATAGATTGACGAAGTGTGCTCATTTCGTGCCTTATAAGATTGATTATCCGATGAAGAAGATAGCGGAGTTGTACCTGAATGAAGTCATCCGACTCCATGGTGTGCCGGTTAGCATCATTTCTGATCGAGACTCCCGATTTAATTCTCGTTTTTGGCAGAGTCTGCAGGAGGGTTTGGGTACGGATCTGAGATATTCTACTGCGTACCACCCACAGACCAATGGGCAGACGGAGCGGGTGAATCAGATTGTTGAGGATATGATCCGATGCTATATTTTAGACCACGGCGGAGCGTGGGATGAGCGGCTGCGACGTATGGAATTTGCTTACAACAACAGTTATCAGGAAAGTTTGCAGATGGCTCCGTTCGAAGCCTTGTATGGGAGGCACTGTAGGACTCCGTTGTTTTGGGCCGAGGCTGGTGAGAGGCCGTTGTTGGGTCCTGATGCGCTGGAGGATATGGAAGTCGCCGTGAAGCTTATTCGGGAGAAGCTTCGTATAGCTCAGGAGAGGTACGAAAAGAACGCCAATCGGCGTAGGTCTGCTTTGGAGTTCTCTGTAGGGGACCTTGTATTTCTTAAGGTTTCCCCAATGGTGGGTGTAAAGAGGTTTGGTAAGAATCGGAAATTGGACCCAAGGTATGTGGGCCCGTTCGAGATCTTGGAACGGATTGGCGTGTCAGCTTATAGATTGGGTTTGCCAGCAAACTTCCCAGGAGTTCATAATGTTTTTCATGTTAGCCAATTGCGGAAGTGTGTGCGCAGCAGAGGGCAGGTCTTGGACGTTGTGCCCCAGTTGGAGCCCAACCTCTCTTTTGTTGAGGTGCCGGTTCGTATTTTGGATACTCAGGAGCTAGTGCTGCGAAAGAAGTCCATACCGATGGTGAAAGTTCTATGGAAAAATCAGGATTTGGAGAGCGCGACTTGGGAGCTAGAGTCGGCCATGAGGAGGGCTTACCCTCACCTGTTTCCCTGATTTGATCGGTATGTTTCCCTTCTTGTAACTCCTATTGGTTACTTTTCCTTCTTTATTAGGAGTGTTGTGCGTAAAGTTTCGGGACAAAACTTTCTTTTAGGGGGAGTGACTGTAACGCCCCCGATTTTTTCTGCGTTTATTTTTATTCTCGTTTGGCGTTACGATGACGCGTTTCCGTGGCTTGTGCCATTTGTGGAGTGTGGTTTAGCTCCTTAGAACTGAGTACCCTATTCTGTAGCCTGTTGGCAAGATCTCCCTAGCAAGCCGAGTCGTTTTGGGTGACCCGGTGTGGCCTCTCGGGGGGATGTTGGTGTCTGGCTTTATTTGGGTATAACTCGAGTTCTGTTCGTCGAAAATTAATTTCGACTTTGCCGTTGTGTTCGCAGCATGGGTATTTAGCTACGGTGCGAATTTCGTCGAATTCCGAGGTAGTTCGATTTTCGCGTCGTTTTGGTGCTTTATGTAATTTTGTAATAAATTATATTATTATATAATTATATATATATATATATATAGAATAGAAAAAGGCCCGATCTTCATCTTCTCCAATCGAACCGCCGCCCCTGTACGAGAGGAAACGGGAAACCGCCGAGCCTTGCCTTCCACCGCCGATTCCCGGAGCGTTTGTGGACGAAATTCGATTCCAAGAGTGGATTCGGATTGCTCTCGTCGAGACCTTCATTCCTACGGTAAGAAATTCGATTTTCGTGGAGCTTTAGGGGGATTGGAATTTTTGGTTTTTGAGGTTTCCGCCATTAAAGTTCGGATTTGCTTGTTAGGTGAGTTTGTGGTGTTGCTCTGTCTAGTGCAGCGTGAAGAGGAGGGAAAGCCGACCAAGCTTCGCCGGAAATCTAGGCAAGTGGTGTTCTTGCCCTTACCAAGTTGTTTTCTTTTGTTTAAAGCCTATTGTTTCTATCGTTTTATCTCCTATTTTTCCGTCTCGAATGATTAGCCATAGTTTGAATGGTAGTGGCGCGCGTCGTTGGTAGTTTCCTACTGCTACTGTAGTTGCGTGGGTCGTGTGCGCGTTCCGGTGTCGTCCGGGAAATCCCAACGGTACAGGTTACCCGCGCACGGTCATCAACCGTTAGGGCGCACGACCACTGGTCGTGTGCCTCTGTTCGTGCGCGGCTGTCTTTTTATTTTCCAAAGTTCTGTCTCGGCAATCGCACGAGCGCTGACAACAGTGCGCACGACCAGTGGTCGTGCGACACTGATCGTGCGTAGTTGCTAGGTTTTCTGTCAGGTTTCCCTGGTTCACTTCGCACGACCATCAACCAATGACCGCGCACGACCACTGATCGTGCGCCACCGATCGTGCACTTTGAATATTTCCTTTCGCTCCGTATTTAGCTAGCGTCGATACGCGGGTTAGGTGGGCATGAGTGTTTTGTGTAGTGTTAAGGTAGTAAGGTAAGAGTTATTGTTGTGATAGTTTGCCTTGCGTGGCACGTTGAGTGGGTGAAGCTCACTCAATGCGGTGTCGAGAGGACCCAGCGCCACGTCGTGTTGAGTCATTTCAACACTTTCTTTTTCTCTTTCCTCGATTTACGTTCCCGAGTGAATTCCTTGTTTATATTTGTAATTTCCTTGTCGGTCAAGTTTCTCTTTCCTAATGGCCGAATCGTGGGTCGTGGGTAGTAGTGGTGGTTTGTAGCTCTTTATGGGGGTGGAGTTGTGTAATTTAGCCAAGGCCACTTGTGTTTTTCTTGCTCCAGGTACGGGCTGGGCATGTGTGGGTGAAAGGTCCCTTGTGCTTTCACGTATAGACCCTCGAGCTTGTTGACTTGGACATGGTGGATGGGGGGACTGAGTTTGCCTCCAATCCGGTTCCTCGTTGTTTGATTTTGCTACTACCACCTCCCACAGTTTAGGGTGTTAGAAGTTTCTTCCTTGGTAGTTTGCAGTACTTTGGGCTCTTGGTAGCCTAGTAGGCCCTGCAGGATGTTGTTCCTGGGCTGGGTTGTTGCTGTTTCCTCGCACGTAGTGCTTTTCTTGTTGTCCTGTTTTGGACAGTTGTGGCTCTTTCTACTGCATGTTGTACAGGTACTTTTCCCCTTTTGGTTGACTCTTTCATGCAGTTTTACTTTGTTTAGCTTGCTGAGGTATTCTGTTTTCTTTTGGAATACCCCAGGTTCTGAGCCGTAGCCAGTTGGGTGGCTAGTTTGCAGTGGTGGTGTTGGTGGTCTCTTGGACCTTGGTGTTCCGTTTGCCGTGTTGGTGAGGTAGTTTTTCAGTACTTTCTTACAGACATACATATATGCCAGTGGGTTCGTGTCAGGTTGTTGGCGCTCACTGGTAGTTTTTTTACCTTTGTACTGGATATATTTACTTATGCTGCTACCGTTTTCTGGAGATAGTCTACTTGCTCTGAGAAGGTTTTATGCTAGGTTGCTAGTTATTTTTAAACTATAATTATTATTATAAATAAAGCTCATGATCAGCATGTTTTATAAGACGTATTCACTATTTTCCAAATCACATATAAAGACCGTTTTCTTATATATTATATAAATTAAATGTAGGGTCTTGCATAGCATGAGTGGTTCTCTTGGGACCCTTATGTGCTCTTTAGGATGTCAAACCTAATTAAAGTATTTTTCCGCAGCGTATAAATATAGTTTTTCTTTTGGGGACTAGGTGATCCACCGAGCCGAGGGATACGGTCTCTAAAATATAACTGATTTTCTAATCATTAATCACATGATTTTCTTTCATTAAGTTGGTAGTTGGTTTTGCCTGAGCGTCAGCAGTTATCCCCTGCTTGACGTGGCATCATGACGCGTGTTTTCTCTTACTCTGATAATTCTTAATTCGGAGAAAATGCGGGTTGTGACAACAAGTGTTGTGCCACCTTGTAATATAAACCCAACAAAATATTACACTTTAGTAGTTGTAGATTACTTCTCTAGATTCACATGGGTGTTCTTTCTGCGGAAAAAGTCTGATAACTTTAAGTGTTTGACAAAGTTTCTCAAATGCGTACAGATTGAGTTCAATACTCACATTGCCCTTATCAGAAGTGATCATAGGACAGAGTTTGATTCTCTTCTTATGCAAGAGTTCTGTCAGAGTGAAGGGATCAGACACACTTTCTCAGCTCCTAGAACTTCTCAACAAAATGGGGTAGCTGAAAGGAAAAATAGAACCCTTATTGAATCTGCTACTACATTGTTGACAGATGCTCACCTTCCTCTATCCTTTTGGGCAGAGGCAGTGAACACCTCAAACTATGTGTTGAATAGAAGTTTGATACATAAGCTGAAGGGCAAGACTCCCTATGAATTACTCAAAGGGAATAAACCTAAAGTAGATTATTTCAAAATTTTTGGTTGTATTTGTTACATACACAATAGTGACAAGAAATACATAGAAAATTTCAAGCCAAAGCTGATGAAGGAGTGTTTCTGGGATACTCCATGATCAGCAAAGCTTATAGGGTGTATAACAAAACTTCTCTTAAAATTGAAGAATCTGTACATGTATCTTTTGATGAAACTAACATGTCTTATAAGGAGAAGAATACTTCTACCATAGAACATTTGTAGGTACATTCTCTCTCAGAGAATTTAGACAGGCTGAACATAATTGAAGAGGGTACCACACCTTCACCTATACAACAAAGAGGTGAAAGTAGTGAAGATGAAGAGGATACTCAACATCCTGGTGCTTTCACGTATAGACCCTCGAGCTTGTTGACTTGGACATGGTGGATGGGGGGACTGAGTTTGCCTCCAATCCGGTTCCTCGTTGTTTGATTTTGCTACTACCACCTCCCACAGTTTAGGGTGTTAGAAGTTTCTTCCTTGGTAGTTTGCAGCACTTTGGGCTCTTGGTAGCCTAGTAGGCCCTGCAGGATGTTGTTCCTGGGCTGGGTTGTTGCTGTTTCCTCGCACGTAGTGCTTTTCTTATTGTCCTGTTTTGGACAGTTGTGGCTCTTTCTACTGCATGTTTTACAGGTACTTTTCCCCTTTTGGTTGACTCTTTCATGCAGTTTTACTTTGTTTAGCTTGCTGAGGTATTCTGTTTTCTTTTGGAATACCCCAGGTTCTGAGCCGTAGCCAGTTGGGTGGCTAGTTTGCAGTGGTGGTGTTGGTGGTCTCTTGGACCTTGGTGTTCCGTTTGCCGTGTTGGTGAGGTAGTTTTTCAGTACTTTCTTACAGACATACATATATGCCAGTGGGTTCGTGTCAGGTTGTTGGCGCTCACTGGTAGTTTTTTTACCTTTGTACTGGATATATTTACTTATGCTGCTACCGTTTTCTGGAGATAGTCTACTTGCTCTGAGAAGGTTTTATGCTAGGTTGCTAGTTATTTTTAAACTATAATTATTATTATAAATAAAGCTCATGATCAGCATGTTTTATAAGACGTATTCACTATTTTCCAAATCACATATAAAGACCGTTTTCTTATATATTATATAAATTAAATGTAGGGTCTTGCATAGCATGAGTGGTTCTCTTGGGACCCTTATGTGCTCTTTAGGATGTCAAACCTAATTAAAGTATTTTTCCGCAGCGTATAAATATAGTTTTTCTTTTGGGGACTAGGTGATCCACCGAGCCGAGGGATACGGTCTCTAAAATATAACTGATTTTCTAATCATTAATCACATGATTTTCTTTCATTAAGTTGGTAGTTGGTTTTGCCTGAGCGTCAGCAGTTATCCCCTGCTTGACGTGGCATCATGACGCGTGTTTTCTCTTACTCTGATAATTCTTAATTCGGAGAAAATGCGGGTTGTGACAACAAGTGTTGTGCCACCTTGTAATATAAACCCAACAAAATATTACACTTTAGTAGTTGTAGATTACTTCTCTAGATTCACATGGGTGTTCTTTCTGCGGAAAAAGTCTGATAACTTTAAGTGTTTGACAAAGTTTCTCAAATGCGTACAGATTGAGTTCAATACTCACATTGCCCTTATCAGAAGTGATCATAGGACAGAGTTTGATTCTCTTCTTATGCAAGAGTTCTGTCAGAGTGAAGGGATCAGACACACTTTCTCAGCTCCTAGAACTTCTCAACAAAATGGGGTAGCTGAAAGGAAAAATAGAACCCTTATTGAATCTGCTACTACATTGTTGACAGATGCTCACCTTCCTCTATCCTTTTGGGCAGAGGCAGTGAACACCTCAAACTATGTGTTGAATAGAAGTTTGATACATAAGCTGAAGGGCAAGACTCCCTATGAATTACTCAAAGGGAATAAACCTAAAGTAGATTATTTCAAAATTTTTGGTTGTATTTGTTACATACACAATAGTGACAAGAAATACATAGAAAATTTCAAGCCAAAGCTGATGAAGGAGTGTTTCTGGGATACTCCATGATCAGCAAAGCTTATAGGGTGTATAACAAAACTTCTCTTAAAATTGAAGAATCTGTACATGTATCTTTTGATGAAACTAACATGTCTTATAAGGAGAAGAATACTTCTACCATAGAACATTTGTAGGTACATTCTCTCTCAGAGAATTTAGACAGGCTGAACATAATTGAAGAGGGTACCACACCTTCACCTATACAACAAAGAGGTGAAAGTAGTGAAGATGAAGAGGATACTCAACATCCTGGTACTCAACATCTTGGTGAGAACCACATTGAAGAGCCAGTTGTTGTTCTACAAGAGGAAACAACAACACAGGCTGGTGAATAATCAACACCCCTGTTGATTTAGTAACATCAAGAGATCATCCAATCTCCCAAGTGATTGGAGACATCTCAACTGGTGTGCAAACCAGAAATCAGGTCAACCAAAACCTGATGCACACCTGCTTTCTATCTCAAATTGAGCCTCAATCCATATAAGATGCAGAACAAGATACATACTGGATCATTGCAATGCAAGAGGAGTTACATCAATTTGAAAGAAACAAAGTTTGGGAGCTAGTGCCAAGGCCAAAGGATCACTCCATTATTGGAACAAAATGGGTGTTCAGAAACAAAATGGATGATCAAGGAATTATTGTAAGGAACAACGCAAGGCTAGTTTCACAAGGATACTCACAAGAAGAAGGAATAGATTATGACAAGACCTTTTCACCAGTTGCAAGGTTGGAGGCCATAAGAATATTTCTAGCTTATGCATCACACAAGGGATTCAAGGTCTATCAATTGGATGTGAAGAGTGCATTTCTCAATGGAGATATCAAAGAAGAAGTCTATGTTAGACAACCCCCAGGTTTTATCTCTCCAACTAATCCTGATTATGTTTTTAAACTGCATAAAGCATTATATGGTCTCAAGCAAGCTCCTAGAGCATGGTATGAGACCTTATCATGCTTTCTTTTGAAAAATGATTTTATAAGGGGTAGAGTAGACCAAACTCTTTTTATTAGAACCCATAAGTCCAATACCCTACTAGTGCAAATTTATGTAGATGACATTATCTTTGGATCTACTGATTCAAATTTGTGCAAAAGGTTTTCCAACCTAATGCATTCTAAATTTTAAATGAGTAGCATGAGTGAGCTTTCCTTCTTTCTAAGATTGCAAGTCAAACAGCATGCTGATGACATATTCATCTCTCAAACCAAGTATGCAAAAGAACTGATTAAGAAATTTGGTATGTCTAAAGCATCATGTGTGAAAACATCTATGCCTACTAATGCTATATTAGATGCTGATGAACATGGGAAACCTGTTGATCAGACAACATATAGAGCAATGATTGGCTCTTTATTGTACCTTATAGCTAGTAGACCTGACATAATGTTTGCTACATGCATATGTTCTAGATTCCAGTAAGCCCTAGAGAGTCACACCTAACATTAGTAAAAAGGATTCTTAGGTATGTGAAAAGTTGTCCAAATCTAAGTCTCTGGTATCCAAAAGATTCAGGATTTGAATTAACTGGATTTTCAGATGCTGATTATGCTGGATGTAGAGTAGACAGGAAAAGTACTAGTGGAACTTGTCAGTTTCTTGGTGACAGACTTGTCTCCTCATTTTGTAAGAAACAAACATCTGTGTCCATATTAACTGCTGAAGCTGAATACATGGCAGCAGGTAGTTGTTGCTCACAGATATTGTGGATTCAAAATCAGCTTCTAGACTATGGTTACAACTTAGATAAGTCAAAAATATTTTGTGATGACACCAGTGCTATTTCTATAGCACAAAATCCAGTCCTCCATAGTAGGACAAAACATATAGAGATTAAGCATCACTTTTCAAGAGATAATGTTGAGAAAAATAAAATTGAACTTCAATATATCCCAACTGATTTGCAAAAGGGAGATATTTTCACCAAACCATTGGATGAAAAGAAACACACATTCTTCCTGAATCAGTTAGGAATGTTAGATGGAGGAAGCTTAAAATAAGATCCAAGATTTTAAAACCTTAAAATTGACCAAGACTAGGTTAAAAACTTGATTTTTCTAGTGTCTATAGGCTATTTATGTTCTTTGAACTGCGCTCGATGTTTTTCTCAAAGATCGTCGAACGGAGATCGATGTTCTCAGATATCGTCGACCGGAGTTCAGCGTTTTCCAGATAGTGCCAGGCTATCTCTTTCCGGTCAAAGATCGTCGAACGGAGCTCGACGCTCTCCAATATCGTCGAACGGAGATCGACGATGTTGAAGACCTTTCAGATTCCTTTAGGAGCCCAGATCGTTGAACTGAGTTCAACGATCTTTCCTTTTCAGAGTCGAACCCTGATATAAAATTCATTTTTCGGCCGTCATTCTCTTTTGTGCATTCATACTTTCTGCAGAGCTTTTCTTTCCCTCCAAACCTCTCTGCACTTGGTCTTGTTTGTTAATTTTTGCAGGTAAACATGGCCGCCTCTATTGCCGTTTTAGCAACAATAAAGTTCGACACCGGTTTCGATATCGACATGGATTCATTCGAAAGCAGTGATCAAATCTTCAAAGATATTCTGGAACTGTTAAAGGAACAACAGTTGGTTCCTATCATGTCTACAAGGATGAAATTGGCAGCAGATGAAATTAAGGAATGGGTGTATACTGCACACAACTTGGATCAGAACACAGTGATTGGAACAATATCAGGAACACAGGTATCCCTAACTCCTGCACTTATAACAGAAGTTTTCCAATTGAGTACTGGACATGATTCTGTAGAGTTATATGGAGAGGAATTTGCTAGTCTGCTGGATAGAATGGGTCACTCAGCAGCAAACCCTAATAAGTTGCTTAAGAAAAATCTGTCAATGGAGTATAGATTCTTAGCAGATGTTGTGGGAAAGGTACTACTGGCAAAGCATTCTGCTCATGATACCATCTCTAGGTATCAATTCTGATTGATGGGTGCATTAGTTGATAAGAAGCATTTGAATTGGAGAGAGATATTCTTTGATTTAATTAAGAAAAAGATAAACAAGAACTTTGTTAATTTTGGGAAGATTCTAGGACTGTTTCTGCATAACAGATGCCCTCAACTGCTTATTTCCAGTGGCATGCACATCAATGCCTCCAAGAGACTATCCTGTGCCCTCTTTGGAAATTGGGCAGGCAAATTGCCAAACCCAGCAGGGCTCCTGCAGTGGTTTCAACTCAAAGCACAAGGACTGTACAAGTCACTTCCCCTCAGGCAACTGCCCCCTTGGAAGAATTGCCTGCCTCCTCCTCATCTCCACCATCTCCACCTCTTGTTTCTTCAACCATCCCTACATCCACCATCACCATGTCAATTTCATCCCCCATCACAATCTCCTCTCCCATCACAACTCCATCTCCAACTATTTCTTCACCACCTCCAGTCACTCATCTAGAACAATTCCATCCTCTACACTATTACCCCCCTCTTGACATTGACTCATCCATCCATCTTCCATCATTCAATCTCTTAGATGATTCCTTCATGGATGATTCTCATTCCTCATCCCTTGAGCCCCCATCATCCTCCACTTCTTACCAACAATTTCTTTAAGATGTTCTAGCTCAACCATCCTTCACTCCATCCATTTCCATTCCAGTGACATCCATCACAACCATACCCATATCACAACCATCCATTTCACTACCATCCACATCATTTCTCCACATCACAACAACTCCTCCAACACCATCACCTTTTGTCACATTCTCCTCTACCTCTACTCAAGCATCCCTTAAGCAAGTAGATCTTCCGGCTCTAGCAGATAAGCTCTATGAGATGTTAGCTCCCAGGCTAGCACTCTTGCTGGAGACCTCCATGGATCCACTCCTTAAGTCTATACAGGACTTATCTGCCATGCTCTCCTCTTTCTGTCCTCCTCAGGCAATCCCTTCTGTGGGGTGCCTTGATCCAGTATGTACTAAATCCAGGCAGGGGGATATGCCACATGAAGAAGAAATGCTGTCTATTTCAGAAGAAGTTATGATAATTCTGCCAGAGATTCCAGCCCCATCTCCAGCTCTAGCAGTTGACCTCAGGTCACTGTTGTCAGTATTTGATGTACTTTACTTCAGTTGTCTTCTAGCTCAAGAAGCTGAAGACCTTACTAAGGCCATTGTGCCTATTTTCAGTTGTGATCCCAGCATGATATCTTCATATATCAATTCTATAAAGGCTGTGGAAAGTGTTACTTCTACTGATGTTGTGAATGCTGATTCTGCTGCTGATGAAGTTAGTTGTGATATTACTGATGATTGTTGATGACA
This sequence comes from Platanthera zijinensis, assembly GCA_039513925.1. Lineage (NCBI taxonomy): Eukaryota > Viridiplantae > Streptophyta > Magnoliopsida > Asparagales > Orchidaceae > Platanthera > Platanthera zijinensis. Next base: position 114,223,901 of record CM077089.1, on the reverse strand, counting down.
GAGGCTAATGATTCAGAGCCTGCTGTTACTGCTGCTATTGTTTCAGAAAATACTACTGATATTTCTGTTTCTGATGTTCCTGCTGCTCTAGTTGTTTCTGTTTCTACTTCTGTTTCTACCAGTGTTGCTATGTATGCTATTACTGCTTCTGTCACTGCTACTGCTGCTGCTTCAACTGAACAATCCAAACAACAACAAGATTATATTAAAAGGATTGATGAGCTGTATGACAAACCTCAAAGCTCAGATAGTGATGAGAATAGGACTGATTCTGATTACTCCTCTGCAACCATTATAAGGAAGAGGAAAGCCAGAAGCAAAGCCTTGATGAGAGTTCCTCCACAAAAAGTCACAAATGTTAATGATATTCCTTATTACATTCTGTATGACTGCCCAATAACTAAACCATGGATGCAATTCTCAAAGAATCAATTAAAGGCCATGAAGAAGAGGAGGAAGTATGACAAAGGATCATCTCACCATAATCCTCCTCCTCCTCCCTCTCCAGATGCAGGAACTGGTGGAAGTTCTTCTTCTCAATCCTCTCATGCTAAAACTCAAAGTTACTCTCAAATTCAAGACAGATCACAATCCAGAGGATATCAATAAAGAGGCTACCAATCCAGAAGAGGACAATATAGAGGAAATCAAAGAGGTTACAGAGTTTATTCTAGAGGACAATCAAGACAACATCCTTATCACAGGGAAGGACAAGGCCCCATTGATTCAACTTCTGGTCCTTTCCCTTATAGGCTTAAAGAAATTGTTACTTCAAGAGCTCCTCCTGCTGATACAATTCATAGATATGAACCTCCTATTCCCTTGAAAGATCCAGAAAACAATCCTCTTTCTTGGACAACAAGGATGAAAGAATTGGCTGCCTTAGATCAAATAAAGAAGGCAAGAGAACAGGGAAGAGATACTTCAATCATCACCACTTTATCTGAGCAAAGAAAGAAAGAACTTGAAAGATACTCCTCCAGAAAATTCTTTGATCCAGAGAGTTACTTGAAGCTGCACCCAGAGGCTATTGTTCCCAGACCTAAATCTCAAACCTCCCTAGGTGCTGCTGATGACAGAAGATCCAAGAAGGAAGCTCAAGATCCCAACAGAGAAATCTTGTTCAAAAAGAGAGAAGAAAAGGACTGATTGTGTATGCTGAATGATATATATCTATTTCTGACTATCTGCTGTGATATCATATGTGCTTCTACATTACTGCATGTAATTATTCTGCTATGTTGTATTTGCTTTTGTTTCTGCTTATATGCTTTTTAATTCCTATGTCTTGTAAATAGTAATCCTAACCCAAATAGGGGGAGATTGTTGCAACACCCTATTACTGATTTGGGTAAGGATCACTATGTCCTTAGGAAAATTTCTTGACCTCATTGTATAGTTTTAAAGGTCAACTAGAATAGGTCTAAGGCTTAGAACTTAGGTTTGAAAGCTATCCCCAAGAACTTCTAGATCAGATTACAAGTGCAGAAGTTTAAGGCAATTTTCGTCGAGCTCAGATCGATGAGGCGTCGAACTCAGTTCGACTATCTCTGAGCTCAGTTCAATGAGTCATCGAACTCAGTTCGACGATCTTCGAGCTAGGATCGACGATTTCTTTCTCAAGTCTAATTCCAGTCTCTGAGCTCAGGTCGACGATAGTCGAGCTCAGATCGACGACTTTTCTTGAGAGATCGACGATTTCAGAATTCAAATTAAGTCAGTTATTGAATTCAATCTGATTCATATCCAGCATTTATCTCAAAGGATTTTGTAGCCATTTCAATCAATCTGGAGCAAGTTTCAAGGAAGACTAAATGGAATGTCTCTTAGGACTTTCCTCCAGAGACAGATATCATTTAAGGAAGTCATTTATGACTGGCTAACGGCTATCTAGAAGACTGAATTTAAATATATCATCTCAGAGTAATTTGAGACAGTATGATGATGATTATTATTCTAAGGAATAGATTTTGAGACACAAGTACTACAGGATTACAAGTTAGAATTCTTACAGAACACAAGGAATACAACAGTGAAGGAGATAACCACACAGAAAAGAATTCCTCTATTCTTTCAAGATCTCTTCTGATTCAAGTGTTCAAGGCTTCATCAATCAAGGACTCCAGACACATCACATTTCAGCCTTTGTTGAAATCATTCTTTGCTGGAGATCTAAATCATACTGAAGGCCTATCACCCTATGCAAAGCTTCTCTTCCTGAACAACTATAAATCTCAAGGGGAGCTTTGACAACAACAATCCACTAGTCTTCTCTTTGACTGTTGACAGAGAAGAATATCAACTCTTTCTTTTTCTTTTATTCTGCTGTAAAAGGGTTACTCAAAACTCCCTTCAAAAGTTTTGTGGTTAGTTTCTGAGACCTTGTCAAAACTCAGTGGTGGCAAGACACCTGATCAAAAAATCTGATTTGGTTTTTGAGCACCTTATCAAAAGCTCATTGGTGCCCAGGACACCTGATCAACTATTCCTGCAGTGGATTCCTACCTAGGGTGGTAGAGGAGTGGATGTACCCAGGTTGATTGGGGAACCACTATAGATCCTTGTGTCTTCTGGTTGCTGTGTGCTGTGATTTGTTTCTTGCTTAGTTTTTATTTACTGCAAGCACAATACACTTATATATAAATAAATTCTTCCAATGCCAATTAATTTTTAATTTGCAAAATTATTTTAAAAATACTCTATTCACCCCCCCTCTAGAGTAAAGGTAGATCTTACCCTCACTTTCAATATGAACTTCCCCGACCAACAGTAAGGGTAGGAGAAGGACCCCAAACATCAAAGTGGATGAGATCAAACGATCGGGAAGATCCACGAACTTTCTTTGGTGGGAAGGAGGAGCGGTGATGCTTGCCAAGCTTACAGGCCTCACAATTGAGGGGAGGACTTTGTGGAGGAAGTTGGGGTAGAAGCTGATGAAGAAGACGTGGAGGAGCATGACCAAGGCAAAGATGCCATTGGAGTAGATCTGTAGAGGTGGAGGGGAAGGCAGATAAAGCGAAAACGTTGTCGAGGAAGAATAGGCCGTCACTCTCAGTCCCAGTAGCAATCGTCTGCTGGGAGTCCAGATCCTGAAAAGAACAAGAAGTAGAAGTAAAAGTGACGGAACACCGTAATTTCTTGCATAGAGAGGTAACAGATATTAAGTTGTACGGGAATTTGGGCACATAGAGAGTATTCGCCAATTGAAGAGACAAAGTGACTTGAACCACTCCCATACCTTGGAACGGGGACGTAGAGCCATCAACGAGAATAACCGGGGGCAGCCGATCATGTGTTTCTAGGAGAGAAAAACACTGGGGAGAGCCGGTCATTTGATTGGTAGCACCTGAGTCAATCAGTCATGTTCCTTGAGTAACGAAGTGGGCACTACCAGAAGGCGTGACCACCGAGGTAGAAGGCTTCAAAGAAGAGAAGAAAGTAGAGATATTGAAGAGAGCCATGGGAGCAGAAATAGGTCGCGCGAACAGATAGACAGGTCACGCGAATTAAAAGGAAGTTCGAGAGAACCGAGAAATAGGCTGCGCGAACAGAGAAACAGGTCGCGCGAACAGGCAATCAGCGAACACAGCACGAACACAAGGAAGTTTGTGAGAACCAGAAGACCGCAACGGACAAAAAAGGAAACCGCAATGGACACAACCAAGAAGCAGATCAAAGCAGGGAGAAGGCCGTGCGGTTAGAGAGAAGGCCGCACGAATTAGGGGAAAAAGCAGACCGCACGAACTAAAAATGTTCGCAAGAAAGGCGAGCAGGGAGTGCGACCAGCAGAGACCGTATGAACAGAGGAGGAGCCGTAAAACCAAGCAAAGGGAAAGAAGTCGAGCGGCTAGTAGACAGCTCACGCGAACAGAAGCAAGGACCAAACAAGGCAAACAGCTCGCGACGAACAAGACAACAGGCCGCGACGACTTAATAAGAGGAGCAGCTAGAAAAGAAGGGCGCGATGACTAAGCACAGGTCGCTATGACTAAGTACAGGGAACAAAGAGGTCGCGCACACAAGGGCAACGACAAGGAGAGATACAAGCCGCACAGACAAGGCGCAAGCAGGCGAAGCAAGCCGCGCGTACAGAGAGGGCGCACAGAATCAGGAGGAGAAGATCGACTCCTCTGATACCATGTAAGAAACAAACAAAAAACAAACCGGAAGTGGTATAACAGAAACTTTATTATCTCAAAAAGGTATCTATTACAAAGGTATGACCTCCCTTATATAGAATGGAGGAGAGATAAGAGAAAATAAATAAGAGATGTGAGACTATAAAATTACAGGACACAAGCGGACTATACAGACACAAACCGCACAAGCTGTGCGGTTAGATAGAAGGACTAACCGCTCGGCTACTACCAGAGAGAGAGAGATCGCCATGGGAGACCGCCAGATCGCCCGGTCTCCAAGTCGCCAGAGACAAACCGCTAGACCACTTGGACCTCGGACAGCAATACACAGCAACCAAACCACTGAAGGGAAACTGCCAGACCGCGCGGTCATCAACCCGCCAAGCCAGACCGCCAGACCGCCCGGTCTCAAACTTCAACAACGCGCACTTTTTGCCCGGACGCACACTTTTCGTCCGGACGTGATTTTTTCGCCCGACCGCAAATTTTTCGCCTGATAACGAATTTTTCCCCCGGGCATAAATTTTTTGGATGAGCGTGAATTTCTCGGTCGGACACTAATTTTTCTTCCAGCCGTGAATTTTTCACCAGGGCGCGAATTTTCCACCAGACGCGATATTTTCACTCAGAAGCAAAAAAATATTCGCATATGGGCGAAAAAAACGCGCCCATGCAAAACAAGCGCACATGGGCGAAAAATTTACAGCTAGTCCCAGGGCGAAATATTCGCATTTGGGCAAAATATTTCCTTCCGGGTGAAAAAATCGCGCCTAGACGAAACATTCGTTCCCAGGCCAAAAAACTCGTCAAGGCGAAAAAACGAGTCCTGACAAAAAATTCACGCTCGGGGGAAAAATCACGGCCGGGCAAATAAAACACGGTCAGGTGAAAAAATCGTGGCCGAGCGAAAAAACCATGGTCGGGAAAAAAAATCGCAACAAGACGAAAAAATTAAAGTCGGGCAAAAAACTTTTGGCTCGGATGAAAAAATGTTTCTGGGTGAAAAATTCGCGCCCGCGCAAAAAATTCACGTCCGGACAAAAAATTCTCGCATTAGAGAAAAATGCGTGCCCGACCAAAAAAAAGCGCTGGGGTGAAAAACACTCGTCCGGGCGAAAAACACGTGCCCACATGAAAAATTTGTGGCTGGGCGAAAAAATACGTCTGAGCGAAAAATACGCAACCGAGTGAAATTTTCCAGCTCGGGCGAAAAAAGCATTCCCTGGTGAAAAATGTGCGCCTTTGCGAAAATTGCGTGCCTGGACGAAGAGTGCGCACCTGGGAGAAAATACGCGCCCGAGAGAAAATGCGTGCCCGGGGGAAAATTCCCTCCCAGCCGAAAAATGCACGTGCAAGCGAAAAATGCACGCCCGTTTAAAAAAATGCGCGCCCGAACGGAAAATGCGTGCTAGGCCGAAAAATGTGTGCCCGGGCAAAATATTAGCGTCCAGGAGGAAAAATGCGCGCCCCATCAAAAAATTCGCTCTTGGGTAAAAAAATGCGCCCACAGGCGAACAACAGAGTTGTCGTCGAGGTCTTTTTGAGAGAGTCGTGGGTGCACTTGTCAATGTGAAAATTGTGAATGAAAAGCTCACGAGGTTAGAATTGAGGGAAGCATGTTTCCTTTATAACCAATTTCTATTAGAATTGAAACTAATTCCGAGACATTTTTATTGTCGTCGAACGTTGGAATTTGAATTGTCAATTTAATTCCATTTCCAATGCTTAATGTAGGCTATAATTGATCTCTAAATTAATAGAATGATGCCCAATGAGTAAAATGCACCTATCGTTAGAGTATAAAATCAAGTATTGTATTGCACGGGTCTGTTGAGTACTTGTACTTACATGAAAGCACTATTATTTTATTTAACTAAAGAGAGTTGATTGTTTTAATTAAACTGAAAATAGAAATAGAGCGATTACAAAATTAAAACGAAACGATGAGATAAAAGCTAGCACTTGATCGAGAATCCATTTGGATGAAATAAAATTTTACTTACAAGATTAAATTGCAAAATCTCAACATAAACAACTATGACCGTGGAGGTTCCTAATTTATGAAGCACCTCTCTCGAGGTCACATTCACCTAACCTTAGGATGATCAAACAGTCAGTACGCCCTAAGCTAGCTTTACGCTGTGAACCCCTTTATTGAGTTTAACCCCAATCCGAAAGAATTATGAAGACCTCTCTTGTGGTTCACACATAACTCCTCTTACCTCCAAGTAATCTCTCGTATTCACAACCTTTCGGTAAACAAGAATATGAATCGTAAATCGAAGAACATAAATACATTCTATTTATCTTTTAATAATCTCCTCGCATTCACAACCTCTCGGTAAACTAGAGTATGGATCTTCGATTGAAAAATGAGTTTGTGAAATAAGAATTTGATGAGAATAATTTGAAGATAGGTCGTAAGAAACGGAAAAACATAGATCTTGCTAATTTATACAAGATAAAGTAAAAATTCATTTCATTCCAAAATTTATCATGATCAAGTGTTAAGAAAAATTTATCTACCCATCACAATGAGAGAATTACACATAAATGTGGAGAGAGACATGATTTAAAAGAGTTTGAATTGAAAATGATAAACTAGAAAAGGAAATTACAAAAGCTACACTACAACTAGAAATGAAAACTACAAAAAAACTGACCAGAATTATAATGTTCCAGCCCCCAAATTTCCTTCTCTGGCTCAAGGTGATAGCATCAATTTATTGAATATTTCAGCTGGGGTGACACACCCCCTAGTTACGCTTATGACTAGGGCGTGCCGATCTCAGAACTGTCGCCATAAAATCCCCGGGAAGCGCTGGGAAGAAGAACGACCAAAAATCATTTAACGACGGGTCATGCCCCTAGGTCACGCCCGTGACCAAGGGTCTATCTTGCACTGGTCTGGAAAATGGTGGGAAACGACATGATCTGTAGTTAATTTGTTAGTTTGGAGAGGTGCCACGCCTTCTGGTCACGCCCATGCCCAGGGCTTGTCTGCTGTAACACCACACCTGTGTCAATGACTGGAATGAAAGCTGGGTCATGCCTCTTGACTTGCTGGATACGCCCCCTATCAAACCCGTGATTGGGACATGTAATTTTAATCTGACATTGCAATGATCCAGTGCGCTGGAAAACATCATGGTGCGCGAGGCCGGACACGCCCCCTAGTCACTCCCCCTGGTCACGCCCATGACCAGGGCATGTAAAAATTGAAGTTGTTCAAATTTCTTCCAAAATGTGCCAAATAAACTCCAGAATGCTTCAGTTCGATATTTGTCGTCTAAATTTTCTTGAACTGTAAACAAAAATTAATCAGAAGCTATTTAAACGAAAAATAACTAAAACAAAACTAAATATTAAAATAAACTATTTTAAAATAACATTAAAATTAGAGTTAACAAATACCCTATACTTAATCGTTTGCTAGTCCTGAGCAAACAACCTTTTATAAGGAGTAGAAGAATTTTTTAAACTATAAAAGAGCAATGAACCTAAGGAGTAAAATGCAAAGTCTTACGCCTATGTGCATAGAGAGATTAGCAAAAAAACGTATTCATCATATATTAGTTTATAGTTTTCAAAAGTACGCTTCAATTTATTATTGCCACTTTTGAAAAGAAATACCGGTAAATCCTCAAATTGTTTGAGTGAGAGAGTAGCATGTTTTACTAAAATTGAAATTACACAGTATTAAAAATCGGGGCATTCTCCAAAGAAATCCATCAATGATGATTGCCATAGACTTGCCCTTTCACATTCTCGCCACGACACTAGTCAAACTCAAAACACAAATCATTAGGAATTAGCTAGGTTGAAATGTAGGCTTAGGTTAACGATGCATATAATCAAAGATAAACTCGATGGCTAGACACACCTAAACTAAGAGTGAGCTCAAATAAAACAACACCAACTTCTCATATTTTTTAAGCATATTACCAACTTGTCGATCCTTTGATTCATATTTTTTTAAAAAAATGAAAACTCTACTTTTTTGTTTTTTTACCTCACTTTTTTCTTCTTTCTCCCTTTCTTCTTCTGAAAATTAGTTTTTTTTCTTATATTTATTTTCACGAATGGGAGAAAAAAACAATGAAAATAACCACCATACTCAGAAAAAGTTCCAAACCATGCACACAATGTAACCACTTTTTCGAGCTCAGGCTTAGGTGTATGATTAGGATGTTTTTGGCTTTGGTGAAATTTTTGTGGAGTTTAAAACAAAAGAAATGATATAAAGCTAAAATTTGGTTAGCAAGGGTGAAATGTTAGGTGCGGGTACAAAAGCTCAAACAGGTCAACAAAAACGCCTAACTCATTTTCATGCTAATGAGCATAACTTATTCAAAAGTCTTGAGAATAGCTTGGGGAAACATCTAGACACTGAGAAAGTAATATCTTTTTCTTAGCTCAGGTTATATCGCACTAGCAACTACATACTTAACTAAAATATTTTTTGATTATGTCAGTTTCAAGTTAAAAGTGAAATAAATCTGTTGAAGCCGGAAAAATTACCAACCTAAGAAATAGGATTAAGGCAGCCTAAGGCTACTGGCTCCGCAGCAAGGCTAAACGACTAAAAAGACTAGGACAAAGAAGAAAGTCAACAAACAAGACCCCAGATGCTACATCGGGAAGGTCTCACCACGTACCCGGATGCTTGGAAGAAGCAACCCCTCCATAACCAAAATTGGTCGAGCAAGGTACGAAGGAGACTAACTGGTAACTAAGTCGCGAGGTCGTGACCTTGTCTCTAAGGAAAAGGAATCCAAAGGCTATGCTGGTATCCAAAAAGAGCTCGCGAGATCCCGACTGGGATTTCAAGTGTCCCTCCTCGTACCCTGGGGTCCTATTTATAGGGAAATCCTGGGGGGGGGGGTTCTATTTATACCCCCATCCCAGGCCACTAGGCGACTTCCTAGAGGATCTCGCTTAGCTGGGAGAGTAGCTCGCCTAGTCATCTACCTGACGAGTATGCAAGGGGAGCTCTCCATACTCGCCTAGGCCTTCTATAGGCTAGCACGTTGACTCTGACCTTCTTTTTGACTTGCTTACTTTGACCTTTGCTAACCTGGCCCTGGAGGGTCCCACCAGTGACGAATACGGGTTGTACACAATCCCCACTCTTTTCGAGCGACGTAGGAAATCGAAAATTATCATCCAACACTTATTCGACGAGTTGCTTGGGTGAGTATCTGAGTTACTCACAATTGACGATTGCCCGCCAAACTCTATAAATAGGGGGGTTGGTTTCCGAAGTATGCCTTTTGGAGCTCACCCACTATGTTAAAAACCGATGAGGAACTTCTCAAACAGATCCTCGATGCGCTGTAAGGCTTCTTACCACCTTATAAGCTGAAGAGGTCACGGGAAGGTGCAGCCGCCGCCGACTTGCCTCCGAGCAAGAATAAGAAAACAAAGAAATCGAAGAAGTCACTCGCCTCCAAGGTCGACAAATCGCCTCCATCACCGAAGGATGTAGCCGCGACGGCTAAGGATCCCGCACCCCCTACAATTACCCAGCAACTCCTTAATGAGCTCGGGCTGGACGATATTCCTAACATATCCGTCCATGGCCCCAACTTTACCAAATCGCTGATCACCCCCCTTCCCCCGAGGTCGTCGATACTCGGGCACAGAAGCGGGTCGACCTAGCTGTCTTACCAGGTCGCTATCTCGCTGATGCCATTGAAATTTCAATCGATTTCCAAAGCTTTTGCTGACTCGATTTTCGCTGACACATGTAGATCCTTTGCCAGATGATGCCGTCGTGGTACTCGACGCTACTCCTCTACAAAGGGCACCGCTAATCGCTCTCGAAGCTGGTAAGCGAGGAAAAACCGCGCGCACTGTGCAGATCAACGTCGGCCCCAAGAAGGCGACTGAAGTTCCGGCCTCCCCATCGGGGGAGGTTCCTTCGACGAGTAAGGATCTCCCTGAGAAAAAGAATCATGCGCCAGCTAAGACCCTTCAACTCGAGATGGGAAAAGCTCCTCTCGTCCCTGTAACTGCCCAACAGCTGCCGGTGGCGAGCATCCCTTTGTCGCCGCCACCTCCTACTATCTCCAAACCGCAGCTGGAGGCGAGTATCCCTGCACCACCGCCACCACTTGGTGTCTCCAAACCGTAGCTGGAGGTGAGTATCCCTAGGCCGCCGCCACCCCATGCTGTCCCTTCAACCTCGCGATAACCAGGGAGTACACCTCTACCTCCACCGCCTCCCCTGACAAGCTTGCAAACACCGTTGCCGGGCACGACACTGCCACCACCTCCTCCGCTGGATAGATTTTCCCGAAGACCGGATAGATAGTGGCCAAACTACATCCCGCCGAGGAATGAGAATTACGATCATGGAGGTCGCAGGTAGGGGAGGCCTGCCGAACGCGCGGGCGGCTCTTCTTTAGGCCAGCGAGAATCTTTAGGTCGCGACCACTCTCCATGGCAATCTCGATCCCCTCGACATGGTAACTCACACCATCGTTATCACAACCCGCATTTTCACCGCCTTTATAGATATATCAGAGTAAGGGAAAATGTGCGTCATGATGCCACGTCTGCAGGGGATAACTGTTGGTGCTCAGGCAAAACTTCTACTCTATACAAAAAGGAAAATTTCTTAAATTAATTAGAGAAAATTCAGTTTAAGTTAAAAAGTTAGCCATATCCCTCGGCTTAGTGGCTCATCTAGTCCACGGGGAAAGTAGTTATACGCTGCGAAAAATAGTTCTTTTATGAGGTTAAACATCCTACATGAGTGTAAACGTCCCCCAGGGAGCAACTCATGGTATGCAAGGCCCTAGATTTATAATGAGTTTAGCTAAAAGTCTTTACGCTAACCATAAAGTAGTGAATTAATTTTAAAAGAGATGACATGTATGATGTACTAATAATAGGGTTTTATAAGTTAAAAATATCTAATATGCAGTCATAGCATAAAACATCACAGGGAGCAAGTAATCCAATTGATCATAAAGAAAAAACTAGCAGCTAGAAAGTTATCTAAAATCAACTATCCAGTGGGCATCAACAACCTAACACGAACCCACATCAAGTAGAAGTATGTCTGAATTAGGATAAATAAACTAAAACAACAAACTACCTCGCAACGGCGAGGTGAAAACCCACAGCCAGCACTGCTACTCAGGAACTCCAAAACCAGCTCCACTATATGCTAAAGCTCTGAACCCGAGGCATTTCTAACACAGAACTCCTCAACAAGGAGGTACAAGCAGGGGCAGAAAAGGTAAGCCAAAAGTTAACAAAGGTCAAAAGTGGTACTAACCCTTGACCAAACGTACTGAAGTACAGTACATAAGTAAAGTACTAGAATCGGAAACATAGAACTTACGTGAATCGTCACGTACAACAAATCGCACCAGATGCACAAGGCTAAAAGGGTGGAAAACATGATTAAATCATAAGAAAGAATACTAAAAACTTTATTAGCCACATGTGGTCAACTCTACACAAAAACACAGGCGAGGTGATCACTCATCTGGACACACCCTCACAAATATAATATCTGTCTAAGTGCGGGGGAGACTCATACACTCCACCATTCACCGCAGACGCCAAAACACCCGGTAGATTTCCACAAGGTACTAATAAGTCTCAAAACATTGCGGAGGTGAATACGCCCACTAACCCCCGTAAATAAGAGAATCATGATATATCTCAAGACTTGGCACATCGGATTCTACTAGATATTTCTAGATTAAGAAGCGGTTGATCAACCCTAGGAAAGATTTCACAGACCTAAACAACTCTTAGCACATCCTACATAATAGTTAGTAATGATTAAAGCAAACAATTAAACATTTCCATCAAATCACTACAACGCTACAAGATTGAATCATCATGACAAAAACTAATATTACAAGTGGATTCAAAGGAAAATTTAATTTATCTACAAATTGATATGACAATAGTACATCAAAATTAAAGAAAATGAGCTTAACAGTATATCATCAAGATTAGGAAGAAGAGAGAAAGGAAAAAATGGGAGTAAAACCACCACTTGCCTTGGTTTTACCGGAAAAATTCTCCAAACCACTCCAAGTCGCAGTTCGGGGCAAAAGAAGACGGAAGGAGTCGAAATCTGAACAAGAATGACCGAAATAGAGGTTAGGGCCAAAACCCTAACGGGAAAACTCAAAAAATGGGGAAAGTTTTATAACGATGGTGTAGCTCTCGACGAGAGCTTACCGGATATATATTCGGTGGAAGATTTCGAGCACCGGAGCACTGTCGGCGGCCACCGGAAGGATCACGAATGAGAGGGAGTCGCCGCTCTGGTTTCAGTTCGGTCTAATCGTGTGGAAGATAATGAAGTTTTTATCTTTCTAATTATCCTTAAGTATAAGAATATATACATATATATATATATACATATATATATATATATATACATATATATATATATATACATATATATATATAGGGGAGATATCATGTGCGGGCAAACGGGCGTACGGGCAAGGGTCAAAACGACTTCAAATCGAAAAGTGATCAACATGAAAGTTGTAGATCTCGACGATCCGAACAACTTTCATGTTGAACACTTTTTGATTTGAAGCCTCCGTGACCTTCGATTTGGGACCCGAAAAATCTGGACGGCGAAACTGCTACAGTAAACCTAAATTTTTTCAATTTTCGGGTCCCAAATCGGGGGTCAAGGAGGCTTCAAATCAAAAAGCGATCAACATGAAAGTTGTAGATCTCGGCGATCTGAACAACTTTCATGTTGATCACTTTTTAATTTGGAGCCTCCTTGACCCCCAAATCCTCATGCCCGTACGCCCGCACCTAAACTAGCCCGCACATGATATCTCCCTATATATATATATATATGTATATATATACATATATATATCTATATATATATGTTTCTGTCTAAACAGGAAGGAGGCATACAATTTAAGTGCGGGCGCGTGGAAAATCAAAATAGAGGTTTAAGATGGTTTCAAATCGAAAAGTGCTCAACATGAAAGTTGTAGATATCGTCGAGACACACAAATTTCATGTTAACCATTTTTCTATACGACACCGTTTTGACCCTCAAATCAGCGCGCAAATGCAGACCGAAACGAAATTCTCGAGAAGGGTTGCAGTACTCGAGAAGGTCCTACAGTACTCGAGAACAAAAGGCAGAGTACTCGAGAACAAGAAACATGCTACTCGAGAGGTAAAAGAGGGTACTCGAGAACCTTAACAGATTACTCGAGAATACTAACAGATTACTCAAGAATTAAAATTGCATGAACAGTGAATTTTACAAATATATCCAAAAAAATTAAAGTATAGAGATGAATAGGAAATGACATTTTTGAATAGTTCTTTAATATAATAATAATCATATTTATATTTTTGAACAAGGAAACACGAGTTCAAAACGGAAGCCCAAACGCACGTCAAATCAAACGAAATTCCCATCGTAGGCGAACACTAATGCTACGAACCCAATGGCGATGTCAAAACCAAAATCCGATGAGCCGCTCTTGAGATAAAAATTTTCAAAGTCTATGACGAACATAAATTCTACCAAATTTCGGAAAATCGCCGAGGCCCGAATATCGCTCGGCTCGCGACGAAACTTGACGAGCAAGTCCAAAATTATTCAACTTAATTTCAAACGCAAAATTTTTCTAATTACAACAAGAATTCACGAATTTGGCCGACTCGACCGAACAGACGCGAAAATGCCTTATCGACGCCGCGCCGCCAACTCGATGTTAAAAGTAATGCCCTGACGCTATAACTATGACATTACCAAATCAAATAATTATCAAAAGGTCGGGGGCGTTACAACCATTGTGCGGACTTGATTAGTGATGCCGACTTCTGACTTTGCGACGTACCTTCTGATTTGACATATCGTCCTGCGACTCCTGGAGCGGCCTTCATCGACACCATCGGGCTGTCCGAGAGCGCATATCGCCATGCTGCTGCTCGCGCCTATCTAGAGTTGGAGACCAAGTTCGACCAACTCGTTATTTGCGAGTCTCATCGTCAGATCTCAGCTTTGGAGTTGAGGATAGCGAGGATGGAAGAACTTCGAGCCAGCCTGGAGAACAGCGAAGCCCACTTTTACATGATCAGCGAGATCGATCGGAGGATGGTGATGAATGACCACTGTATTGAGATCACTCTCGACAAGCTGGCTGGTATGCGTGCGAGCATGGGCTCTGCCGACCGACTGGCAAGGATGGAAGAACAACTGTAGCTCGGCGATGACGCGATATCGATGACGACTGACCATTATCTTTGAGCTCGCGAGATGGGCTGGGCTGGGCAACATCCACATCCTCCTGAGCGACCTCCTAGGAATTAGAATTTTATTTTCTACTTTCTATTATCTAAACTCCCTTCTGGCAACTATGTAATGAACAATATTCTTTATTGTAATAACCGAGTTTGAATCTCGCTGTGATTCTGTTGATGGTTGTTCTTTTTACTGTATGCTCGTCTTCTTTCTGCGACTTTCTGTGTATGTCTTGTGCAGGTTTTGGTGAGATCCTGGAAAGCATTACACGAGATAGGCCTTGTAGTTAGGGTTGATCTCTTGGCTAGTACGCGACTTAGGTAGATACTTGCATGAGGTTGATATACCACCCCTTGCCTCTGACTATAAATAGAGGGGGTAGGTAATTCATAAGTACGTTGTTGCGATTTCTTAACTTATACTCGTGAGTAATTCCTCCTGCTCGCCTCTCCTTTGCTATCTCTCTACTCGCTTCTCTTTTCTAGCAAACCCAACTCGCTCGAGATTGTCGGGGATGATGCTAGCGCTCGCCGACAAGCCCACACCGTGAACTTCACTGATGCCGCCTTCAAGAGGTCTATAACTTTTGAGCGAGATCTGGAGTTTTGTCAGTGCCATCTCGTCGAGGGCTACTCGACCAGACTCCTCGCGCGGTCTGAGCGACTAACACTTATATTAAAGGTGAATTAATACTTTCTGTCCGTCATTTTGAGGCTGGCCTACGACTTCCGCTATGGCATGAATACCACCAGATCCTGCGATACTACGATATCATGCCCGCTCATATTAACCCCAATGGTGTGGCGATCATCATGGGGTTCTTATGCTTCCTGCGAGAAGAGTGGATCGCCTTCGACCTTTCTGTATTTAGGGAGGTGTTCGCCTTCGCGGCGACTTCGGACAAGATCGTTTTCTTCAGCAGCCATGTCTGCACGCTGGTCGGGACGACGAACAAAATCCACCGGTGGAGCGAGTATCTAATCGTTGTCACCGGTGACTTCGACGGCATGCTGGGAAGGCCGCATTAACCCGCTGACGTCGCCTTCCTACCGTCGATCTTTGATTGCGTCAGCGAGAAACTAGTCGAGGCTTTTCGCGGGCAACGATTCGATGGCATCCATTGGCGAATCAATGTCAATGTTCTTGAAGAGTTCCTCCCCTACGAAAGTAAGTCTTATACGTTTGATCATACTCACCTACTTTCCTCTGCTCGCCGTTAAAAGTCACGCTAATTTGCAACAAAAGCTTGGAGTACCGTCCGAGCTCCCGGTGAGGCCGCTTTCTCCGGCCAAGGATGTCGCCTCATCACACCCGGAACCTTCCATCCAGCTGTCGGAAGTCGGGGAGAAAAAGAAGCTCGCCAAAGGAAAGGAGAAGGCCAAGTCACCAGACCATGCGAGCAAGCGGTCCAAAGTATCTTTCTATCTATTCGAGGATTGGGAATCTTTGGCTGACATTGGGGCGCCTTACCTTCACCCAAAATTCATTCTTGGGCGAGAAGGCAAGGATGCCTTCGGCTTCCCGTTGGTATCCTGTTCTGCGGACGGGCATCGAGTGTCACTGAGCACCAACCTCTCTACTTTGTCTGAGGATTGGGAAGACAAGGGGGAGTCCTTCAAGCCCTAAATGGGCGAGCCGATGTTGAGTCGATGATGGAGCTCAGCACTGAGGAGCTCGCCCAACTGACCTTGCGCTCTATTCTACGGGCTGCCGAGCTGAGCCATTTCTCGGCAAGGAAGCTTTTGGAGACGCATGTGGCACTGAAGCTCATCTCCAAAAAGGCGATTGACCTCAGAATGCAGTCAGCTCGCTGGAAGGAGTATGAGGTAAGTTGCCCGGTCGCACGACATAGTCGATTTTGACCAGTTGTTTTGTTGACTGATGGTCCACTGATACTCGCAGGCTTTTGAGGTCGAGACGATGAAAAGGATTTCTGAGCTCGAGCAGGAGCTTGCCGACACCAAAGCCGAGTTGGAAGCATCCCAAGTCTTAGTTGCCGAGCTTGAAACTCAGCTGGTCGCTGCTGAAGATCACCCCACCCTTCAGATTCTACCCCGATGATGTCTCCGCCGGACGTGATCGACCCTTGAAGGGTCAAAAAGGTTCTCCCTCATGGGGACGAGACGGCGGCCATCTGCCGAGGAATAGCACGAGCGGCAGGGGACATCATCCATGCCAGGTTGAGTATTAGAGGCCCCTTGACGAGGAGGCTAAGAAGATGACCGTCGCGGATCTTATTCCGGAATTGCTCGCCGAGCAGTCTAACTCGCCTGCCCGTGTTCTCTCCTCGGCATCGGGCTCTACCGGTAGCGACAACGATAGTAGCAGCAGCAGCGGCGAAAGCAGAGATGAATAGGAAATCGACGAGGAGGGCAAGGATGATTGCGAGGAAGAGAGAGACGTCGACATTAGCGGCGAATAATATCAGCCTGATACTACGACGATGAGTCCTAGTTGCCTGCTGATTTTCTTCATACTCGCACATACAAAAATTATTGATACTTAGAAATTTTGAAACTTGTAAATTTTTTGACATAGTACAATCTTTTTGGTACCGCCTTTTTTTTGTGCTTGCATGCTGACTTACTGATAGTGCTTACTAGGCTCATAGGCTCGAGGAGGATGAGTGCTTGTGATACGCTGACTCGCACACGGATGACTTTTATCAAAGTTTATTGCCTACTTGCAGGTCTCCGCCTCTTATTTGCACATCGATACTCGTATTTTCTCTTACTCGCATACTCTCTCAAGCATACTTTCACCTACATAGTCGCCTATCTCCAAAGAGCTTAGCTCAATTGAGTCAGAGATCCTAGCCAACACTCAGCAGGAGCCGAGCTCAACTGGTGGTGGGAAGTAGTCGACACCCAATAGGAGCCAAGCTCAACTTATGGTGGGAAGCAGTCGACACCCAGCAGGAGCCAAGCTCAACTAGTGGTGGGAAGTAGTCGACACCTAGTAGGAGCCAAGCTCAACTGGTGGTGGGAAGCAGTCGACACCCAGTAGGATCCAAGCTCAACTGGTGGTGGGAAGTAGTCGAGACCAGTAGGAGCCAAGCTCAATTGGTGGTGGGAAGCAGTCGACACCCAGTAGGAGCCAAGCTCAACTGGTGGTGGAAAGTAGTCAACACCCAGCAGGAGCTAAGCTCAACTGGTGGTGATAAGTAGTCGAATCAGGTGGCTAGTAGTCGTTCTGCAGAGGAGAAGCCCGTACAGAGATCACGGACTACGACATCACTCAAACGAAGAACTTTCTTCACCCGAGGGGGTTGATGGTCGGTATGCAGGGGAGTAGCACGTGCAGGGACTCAGACTTATGATAACCCCACGACTCGGGGAATTTTACTATTGCTAAGGTAGTTTATCCTGATACTTGAGGAGCAACAAAGAGATTAGTTGTTCCGATGCTTTGTTAATAAAGAAGATTTTTCAACGACACGACTCTTTTTTCGTCGAATCGGGAGTTTGGCATCCTGACCTGTTCCAAATAACTCTTCCAATCGGAGGAGAGATGCAATCAAGGGTAGCTAGGATGACATGAAAGGGGGGAGCTGATCTCGGCCGTCAATGCAGAAGCTCGGTATTACGAGGATGCTTATATCCCGAGGCATCGTCCCATCATCCGTACTGTCTTATTTAGGAGGAATGGGTCGAAGGCTCATGTACCGATCCAATCGTGGAGATTTTCTTTGGCTAGTCCACGTGGCCTCGAATGCTAGTGAGTGAGCAAAGGGGAAAATCCATCTGAGGGTCCTATACGACTAACTCGGGGTTAGCCTCATCCCTTAAGCTTGCTCTTGCCTCTCCCCTGGTAGGCTATCCTGCCTTGGGTATAACTGAGATGCCTTTACGCGAAGGGGCACTTGGTGAGGTTGGCTCTCCCTCGATCCCGGGAGGTTAGCTTCTCGAACTGTTCCTGATAGTTCCTCCAGTTGAAGGAGAGATGTGATCGGGGGTAGCTAGGCCAACAGGCAAGGGGGGAGCTGATCTCGGCCATCAGTGCAGGGTCTCAGTCTTACAAGGACGCTTAAATACCGATGCATCGTCCAATCCTCCGTCTTAGGCTATTTAGGAGGAACAGGTCGAGTGCTGGTTTTTCGGATCGATAGAGGGTTGATCCTCCAAGCTATCAAATGTCTTGGGATGAAACATCATAAAGGAAACAGCTTTACGCAAGTGTGTGTATGTATATATGCAAATGAGATTACAAGGAAGCAAACATGCAGCTACTAGGGATAGAACCTTTTCAGGTTATCCCCACTCCAGATACCTCCCAGTTGTTTTCCTTCTTGATCTTGTAGACGATAGCCTCCAGTGGCTAGGACTTCCTGAACGATGAAGGGGACTTCCCAGTTGGGATGTAGCTTACCAACCGCAGCTCTCCTTCCTGCAGTGTCCACCTTCTTCCTGACCAGGTCTCCTGCTAGGAAATTCTTGATGAGGACGTTTTTGTCGAAGTGTGTGGCCATGCATCTTTTTATTTCCTCCTGGCGGATGGAGGCTAAGTCGCGGAGTTCCTCGATGTAGTCCAGTGAATGCCTTTGAGCATCTTCATTTTCCAAGTGCCATTCTTCAATGCCTTCTTCTGCTGTTATGACCCTCGAGCTCCGAACCTCGAACTCCACTGGGATGAGTGCCTTAGAACTGTGGGACAACTTGAAAGGTGTTTCCCCCGTGGCCGAGTTGGGATTCATTCTTAGAGCCCATACGACCGAAAGGAGCTGCTTTGCCCAGTTGTCTTTCAGATTGGTGACCTTCTTTAGGAGGTTGATGACTAGCTTGTTGGCGGCTTCCACCTATTTGTTGCTTTCAGGATGATGCACATAAGCGAATCAAAGATCTGTCCTTAGCTGCTTGCAGAAGTCTTCCAACTCCAAGCTGGCAAATTGCGGACCATTGTCGGTGATGATGGCCAGAGGAATCCGAACCTACAGGCGATCTCCCCCCAGATGAAGTTATTTATGATTTGTGAAGTGGTCCTGGCGAGCTCCTCGGCCTCGATCCACTTGGAGAAGTAGTCGATCATGCTAATGACAAACTTCCTCTGTCCACTAGCCTGAGGAAAGAGGACGATCAAATCCATTCTCCTGATGGCGAAAGGCCAGGGAGCGGTGATCGAGCGAAGGTGTTGAGTAGCTGCTCGATCTCCATCATCTCCCCTTCCTTGATGGACGGTCGAAATAGCTTGGTCACTTTCCCCCCATCCCGGGGACCATACTTGGCGATATAATCGTCCTCTGAATTTTCATCTCGGGGTACTTGCTCGACGAAGAAAGACTGGAAACCCCCGATCAAAACTTTGACCTTGACTTAGTATTTTTGCAGGACAGGGTCGTGCACTTCAAACTCTCCTCTGATTTGCAACACAACCACCCTAAGGTCGGTGAAGGCCCTGATATCCTTGATTGCCAAATCCTTGGCGAGACGCAAGCCGACCACCATGGCTTCGTACTCTGCCTGATTATTTGTGACGGGGAAGAGGATCTCGATAGCCTGTTCGATCCTGGTTCCCGGCGGGCTCACTAGCATGACTACAGCTCCCACGGAATGTCTTCCCGAAGCCACATCCACGAACATCTTTCAAGATACTGGGCTAGAAGAGCCTTCATCTCCTTCCACCTCGACCGAGAAATCGTCCAGGAAGTCTACCACTGCCTGGGCCTTGATTGCTACCCTCAGAGAGTAAGAGATATCAAACTCGCTGAGTTCCACTGCCCACTTGGACAACCTGCCAGAATGCTCCACCATATTTAAGATACTACGAAGCGGGTGATTGGAGACGACTTGATGGAGTGAGCCTGAAAATACAGGCAGAGCCTACGAGCCGAAACCACTAAGGAGAAAACCAGCTTCTCCAGGATAGGGTATCTAGTCTCCGCTTGCTGCAGCACTGTACTCACATAGTAGATGGGGAGTTCTTCTTGCCTTCCTCCCTAACCAACACAAAACTGTCCCCTTTCGCTCCCATTCCAAGATAGAGTAGGAGGTCTTTACTTCCTTGCGGGCCTTGGAGGAGAGGAGCCTGAGTTAGCTGCCACTTGAGTTTTACAAATGCCACCTCACACTGCACAATCCACTCAAACTTCTACTTACCTCAGAGAGTCTTGAAGAACGAAGAACACTTTTGTCCTGCCTTGGAGAGAAAATGTCTAAGGCTCGCCAACCTTCCAGTTAGCCTCTCCACTTCCTTGGAGTCTTTCGGAGATGCCATATCCAAGATGGTCTTAACTTTATCAGGGTTAGGTTCCCCCCTTGGAGTGAGGAGGTGACCTAGGAACTTCCATCTTCCCGCCTCGAAGATGCACTTGGCCGGATTGAGTTGCATCTTGTATTTTCTCTGGGTGGCGAAGGTCTCAGCCAGATCTTGTATATGTTCTGCGACGCTCTTGCTCTTGACAAGTAGGTCAACTATATATACTTCCAGGTTCCACCCCTTTTGCTCTTTGAAAACTTGGTCCACCATTCTCTGGTACATTTCACCTGCATTCTTGAGCCCAAAGGGCATCGTCATGTAGCTATAGCAGCCATTGCTGGTGATGAGGGAGACATCGAGGCAGTCTGGGGGATGCATCCTGATCTGGTCATACCTAGAAAAAGAATCAAGGAAACTCATCACAGGAAATCCGACAGCGGAATCAACAAGCGCGTCGATTTGAGAAAAGGGGTAGCAATCCTTCGGGCAAGCTTTATTCAACATAAAAAAGTCGATGCATAAACTCCAGCCCCCTCTTGGCTTTTTTACCATTACAATATTGGAGACCCAGCCTGGATACTGGATCTCGAAGACAAATCCTCCCTCCAGCAGCTTCTACGCCTCCTCCCTGATCAGACTGGCCAGCAAGCCGGTGCTCTTCCGTTGCTTCTGACGGACGGGGCCTACCGCGGGATCTAGGTTGAGACGATGGCAGGAAACATTATCATCAATCCTTGGCATTTCTGCAGCACTCCAAGCAAATACGTCTATCTTTTCCTATAGGAAAGCGGCCATCTCAATCTTTCCTTCCAGCGACAAGGATCCTCCAACCTTCACCAAACCCGGCTCCTCTTTCGGGAGGTCACCTCCAGTTCCTCCAGCTCCTCGACAGCATGCAGGCATTCTTCCCTCTCTAGCAGCTTCTCCAACCTCTCCACGTCCTCCATCTAGCTGATGGTATTGACCACATTTAGATAACACTCCCTGGAGGCTTTTGGATCTCCCCTGATCCTCACTTGTACGTCTCCCCGGAAGTACTTTAAGTGTTGGGTCCATTGCCCTCAATGTCCTGGATTTGAGTGAAGTCAATATTATCAATGATATACACATGTTTTTAGATGACTATGATAGGCCAGGTAGCCTAAGTGGCTTAGTCAGGTAAAAACTTACCTAAGGTGTGGGATGACAGAAATCTGTCTAAGTCCACATGCGTTGAGTGAAGGAACATCACTCAACGCTAGATGACTTATAGCGCTGAGTGTAGCCTATACTATCATAACCTAATTTAGAATGAGCTAAAATGTGGATAAGTCCACATGCGTTGAGTGAAGTCAACTCACTCAACGCCAAACTACTAAATAGAAAGTTGGCTAAGAGTTTTGGCGTTGAGTGATGAAGACAAACTCAACGCCATTCAGCAAAAAGGCTGTATGTTGAACTTGTTGAACTAAGTTCAGAGTTCGTAGAACTGAGTTCAGAGTTTGTCGAGCTCAGCTCACCTTTCATCGAACTCAAAAAGACAGTCTATTCCTAGTGCTTATTAAATATAGAAAATTGGCTAAGACAGAAATCGTTGAGTGAGGCGTGTTCACTCAACGCTCTCAACGCTTAAGTTTTTTAAGGAGCAAAAATTTGGTTAAGGAAAAAAGTGTTGAGTGGAGGTTACTGACTCAACACTGTCAACGCCTAGTGAAGAAAGAATTTTGTCTAAGGGGTTTGACGTTGAGTGATGCTTACTCACTCAACGCCAAGCCGCTGAAAGCTGATAAAGCAAGATTGGTGTTAAGTGGAGCTGAATCACTAATTGCCTAGGATCAGACTTCATATTCTAAGTAGTTTAGAGTTGAGTGAAGGTTACTCACTCAACGCATAGAGGTAGTGAATCTGTCTAAGTGTTTTGGAATTGAGTGATGCTTACTCACTCAACGCCTATTCTATGATGCTCGATTTTTGCTAAGTCCACAGGTGCTGACGTCAGCAAAATCGACAAAGTCAACTAAAGTCAAATCAGACACGGGGAAGCTACACTACACGACAAAACTTTCCATTAAGCTATTGTATGTCTTCTTCTGTTAAAGCAAGGCGCAACTGGAAGCTGCAGGTGGGGCCCACCAATCTCTAAGAGACGTTAATCAGCGAACTACAAAAGGAAGAGATAGGGCCAAGACAAAGAAAACTTTTAGGGCATACATTATTCAAAAAGGAGAGCATCAATCGTCATCTTCTTCGCCATTGCTGCATGTGAAAAGCTTGAAGCTCTCCAACAAAAAAGTTCATTTAGCTGTGCAAGTCTCCATCTGCTATAGCAAATTCAGAATCTGTTCTGAAGAAAAAAGAACCTTTATCCTTTGGCAGGTTCAGTGAGCTATTTGAAAACTCAAGATCAAAAGATCTTTAGCCTTAAACAACAAGTTCAGAAGTTATCTTCTGAGTTCCTCCAACAAATCCTTTCCTTGCTGTGAGGAGAGTTGGATCAGAAAGTTTTTTGCTTAAGTGGTTGACACAGAGAATTTTCTTTTTGTCAAAGTTAATTAAACTATTTCTTTTTGTAGGATCCTTCTGGATCTGAGCTGTAGAAAATTTGGGTCTGAGGTGGTGAAAATTTGCCTGAGCTGTAGGAGAGTACTGCTCTCTGAGGTAGGTGAGTTTTACTCACTGAGAAGTAGGGCACTTTTGCCTAAACTGTAGTAGAGTGTATCTATCTGAGTTGTAGGAGCAAGCTTTCTCTGAGGTAGGGCTATCCTCCATAGCCTGAGTGGTTGGGCTTAAGTGCTCGAGGTCAGTGATACTTGTATCACTGAGTGTAGGCGTTTGTGGCTTAGGTGTAAGTCTTGGAGGAGACTGAGAGATCCTGAGGGATTTGAGGTGTAAGCTCCTTGGAGCATTAGTCTGGAGAAGTGCCTTGACTAACAGGAAGTTTGTAAGGTGGGAGGAGAGTGTATGTACCCATAATTTTGGGGAACCACTATAAAATACTTGTGTGCTTTTCTATGCTTGCATTTATTTTCTTAATTGCAGGTGCTAAGGACAAACTCTAGATCACTATAAGCTAAAAGATAAAAGAAACAATCAAGTGATTTTATAAGACTCTCAAAAGACCTAAGCAGACCTATTCACCCCCCTCTAGGTTACTAGCTACCTTGAAAATAAGATCTTTCAAGTGGTTTCAGAGGGAGGTTGCTCAAAAAGGATTTAACAATCTGAGTGATCCTCCAAGGAAGCTGCTGCTAAGTGATCATGGGCTCAGGAGAGAGCCAGAGAGAGCCAGAGAGAGCTGAGTTTAATGAAATTCCCCATATTCAAAAAGGAGCAGTTTGGAATATGGAAGGAGAGCGTGAGGCTATTCATGGTAGCCTATGATCCAAGAATTTTTGCAATTGTTAGGGAGGGACCTGTCATTCCCATGAAAGTCTCTGCTCTGGATGCCAACATCCAAACACTAAAGACACTCTCTGAAATGACCAAAGATGAGGTCATACTAGCTGGTATGGACAAGAGAGCACAGAACATCATTTCCTGTATTGTAGATGACTCAACCTTCCTAAACTTAGTTCACCGCCAGACCTCCAAGGAGATGTGGGACACACTTGTGGTCTATATGGAGGGTACTGATGAGGTATGAGATGATAGGAAGTCTCTGCTCAACCAAGAGTATGATGCTTTCTGGCAAATCCTGAAGGAGAACATAATTATCTGTTATGAAAGATTCTTCAGGATCATAAATGAGTTTAAGACCTAGGTAAGTGTCTTCAATAATTATGAAATTAATGACAAGTTTCTCAGATCTCTCACTAGATACTGGGATACTAAGATCTGTGCCATAAGAGAGATTGCCAAGCTTACTATCACTCCTCCCCAAATATTGTTTGCGAAGTTGCTCTCCTATGAAGATGCAGCTGGCTGCCCGGAAGGAGGAGGATGCCTCTAACAAATCACTGGCCAAAGAAAAGTTCCTGGCCTTCAAAGCTGAAAGAACAAAGAAAGGCAAGGAAAGGATTCCTTCTCCACCAAGGAGACTAGCTGAGTCAGACAGCTCTGACTCAGAGGCATTAGAAAGCAGTATGTTTGATGAAGATTTTGCAGCCTTTTCCAGACAACTCTAGAGGTTAATGAAAAAGAAGCATTGGAAGAAAAGGCCTTCCAATTCCACCCATCACAGAAAGAACCAGTCCAGGACTAACATGCATGGTTCTAAAAATATTTAATATAACTCCTTTAAAGTAATTTGCTACTACAGCAAGCCTAGGCATATGATAGCTGACTACCTAGAGAAGAGGAAGAAGACTGAGGAAAAGAAGCAACACCAACACAAAGAAAAGAAGGAAAAGTCCTTCATGGCCAAGAAGGAAAAGAGTTGGACAGACTCATCATCTTTTGAGTCTAAAGAAGAGGAAGCCTATATTGGGCTAGTTGCTGCTACTATTAAAGATGAAGCTATTGTAGCAGGGGAAGTCAATCCTCTAGGGAGGATAAGAATCAAAGCCTCTCTGACATTGTCAGACAGTGAGTCAGAGGTGGATGAAGATGTCCATAGCTACATAGGGATGATGATAATGACAGATAAGGAAGGTAATTAGGATCAGCCTGGTCAGAGCAAGGAACATCTATCACCTAACTCTGCTTATTTGTCTGGGTTTGAGACTAGTCCTTGCTCAGAAGCCTCTTCACCTTGTGGTGAAGAAGATTATGGATCTGAAGGAGATGTCAATCAACTGATTGACAAGTATGGAGAACTTCTGAATGCCTTCAATAAGGTCAAGAAGTTGTCTAAGAAGCAAGCTAAAGAGAACTCATCTCTTAAGCTTGCAGTTGCCCAGTAGACTGTAACAACAAATCTGCTGGACAAGAAAGCTAGGGAAATTAGCCAACTGAAGTCCCTCTTGGACATTCAGGTAGCCTCCATCAAGTTCAAGAACTGTCTCATCAGGTAGCTTGAAGATAAGCTTGAGAAGGAGAAAAGATTAGTGGCTATCTATTCTAAGCCAAGTATTGTCCTCCCCTTGATAGACTCCTCCTCTCATAAGGGTAAGAGGGGGTTGGGATTCAAGGGAAGCACAAGAGTTGCTCCTTCCAAAAGGAAGGGCAAAGCTCCAGTTCCACCTTAGCCTATTGATTCTAAGCCTCCCATTTTTTCAGAAAAGTTTTGATACCTTCTAACAGGTATGACCAAAAAAGTTCTTATGGTCACTAGAAGAGGGGTTGTTCATCTTGAGTGAACAAAGGTGTTCACTGTCATGATGAAAGTTTTGGCAGGGTGTGTGCAGTCAAGGTTGCCAATGAGAAATTTCAAATGGCCCAATCTGGACCATTTGTCTTTGGTGCTTCTGCACCAACTCTCAAGAATGTTGCTGTAGCCAAGGCTTAAAATCTGACAGCAAAGGTTCTGACTAAGGGAAAGTCTAAGAATCAGGCTGATCTGGTCATATCTGAAGCTATCTGAAGCATGTATTCTGAAAAGAAGCTAGCTGCTGCTGGCACTCAGTGCAGACCAAATAAGCAAGCTATAAGACTTACCTTCAATCAAATTCTGGCTGAAAGAAATCAAAAAAAGGCTGCAACACATCTTCCTCCTATCAAGGTTGTGGCTCATCAAGTTGCAGGGCCTTCACAGAAAAGAAGATATAACATACATGATTTTTGGTGCTGTAGTAAGATAGGGCATTTTGCCATTGACTACTGGCACAATCCCAATGTGGCCAGAGCTAGGCTCAGTCCACCAGTCAGAAATTCTATTGGTGGACATGTTCAGTTTCATGCTAACATGCACCTAGTACCTAATAGATATTGGGGTCCTAAGGTTAAGTAATTTGTATATTGCAGGATAGTTCAAGGTGTTATACCCCTATATGGTACTTGGACAGTGACTATTCCAGGCACATGACATGAACAATGAGCAACTTAAAGAAGTTTACTTCGGTAAAAGATGGACCCAAAGTAATCTTTGGAGGTTCAGATAGAGGTGTAACCAGAGGATATGATAAGATCACCAATGGCATAGTCACCATCACCAAGGTGACTTATGTTGAAGGGTTGCAACACAACCTTATAAGCATAAGCCACCTTTCTGATCTTGGCTATGTAATTGTCTTCCACAAGGATGAGTGCCTAATTAGGAGGTCAAGTGACCAAGAGGTCATCTTGACAGGCACTAGGAGTGGAAATGTTTATTGCTTGAACTTTCTATGTCTAGACACAGATTCTCCTATCTGTTTGGTGGCAAATGGGAAAGTCTCCTATTGTGTCCAGTGGCACAAGAGACTAGCCCATTATAATTACAAGACTATTATCATGCTCTTCAGTCAAGAGCTAGTTAGGAATGACCCCAATGTGAAGTGATCTAAGTAGTGCATTTTCTCAGCCTGCCAAAAGGGTATGCAGACAAAGACTCTGTGAAGTGCTTGTACCTATTGCACTTGGACATATTTGGTCCAATGCCAGTTCACAATCTTGGTAGGAAAGTCTACACCCTTGTGGTAGTTGATGACTATTCCAAGTGTACTTGGGTGTTCTTTCTTAAGAAGAAGGATGAAACCCTTGATGTCTTCATGAGGTTTGTCAGGCAAATTTAGAATGAGCTTGGCTATTCTGTGGTCAAAATCAGAAGTGACCATGAGACAGAATTCTAGTCTGATAGCATGACAAAGTTCTATGAAGAGCATGAGATTCATCAAGAAATCTCTTCTCCTAGAACACCCCAGTAAAATGGGATAGTTGAGAGGAAAAATAGGACACTTATAAAGGCTGGTAGAACACTGTTGAGTGACACATCTCTCCCAAAATATTTCTGGGCTGAGGCAGTAAATACTGCATGTAATGTACTCAATAGAGCCTCTATCACCAAAGGCCACAAGAAGACTCCCTATGAGATCTTGAAGGGCAGAAAACCAAATCTAGGCTATCTTAGAATCTTTGGTAGTAAATGATTTGTGCTTCACAATGGCAAGTCCTATGTGACTAAGTTTGCTGCCAAATCCTATGATGGAATATTTGTTGGGTATAACAATTATAACAAATCCTATAGGATCTACAACTTGAAAAGCTAAGTTGTAGAAGAATCAGTTCATGTAGTCTTTGATGAGTCTACCATGATTAAAAATGGACTCCCTAGTTCCTCTTATAGTACTGTAGGTACAGAACAAATGATGGATTAATGACAAGGAGCAAAAGTCAGAACAAATCCATGTATTCAAGCTTTCTATCCCAAGTGGAGCCAAAGAAGTTTGAAGAGGACAACATAGACCAACATTGGATTGGATCTATGTAGGAGGAACTGAACCAGTTCAAGAGGTGCAGGGTTTAGAAGCTGGTTCCCAGACCTTATGGTCATAATGTCATTGGAGTCAAGTGGATCTACAGAACTAGCTTGATGAAAATGACATTATAATTAAGAACAAGGCCAGACTAGTAGCAAAGGGGTACAGATAAGAAGAAGGGATTGATTTTGATCAAAACTTTGCCCCTATAGTAAGATTGGAGGCCATCAGATTATTCCTTGCATATGCAGCATACAAGGGATTCAAGGTCTACCAAATGGTTGTGAAATCAGCCTTCCTAAATGGTGAATTAAAATAAGAAGTCTATGTAGAGCAGCCTCCAGGTTTTGTAGTTCCTAACTCACCTGATTTTGTTTATAGACTTAGGAAAGCTCTATATGGCCTGAAGCAAGCCCCTAGAGCATGATATGATACATTTTCTATTTTCCTCATTGAGAACAAATTCTCAAGGGAGAGAATAGAGAAGACCCTATTACTAAGGGAATATAAGGGTAAGATCATCCTAGTCCAGATCTATGTAGATGACATCATCTTTGGATCTACTGATGACAACCTTTGCAAAAAGTTTGCTAAACTCATGCAGGGGAAGTTTGAGATGAGCAGTATGGGTGAACTTAAGTTTTTCTTGGGCCTCCAAGTAAGATAGACTAATGATGGCTTGTCCATATCCAATTCTAAGTTCACTAGGGAGTTAATCAAGAAATTTGGCATGGAGAACTCCTCCACCATGAGAACTCCCAAGGGGTCAAGTATGCCTGTAGGCAAAGATAATGCAGGGAAACCTGTTGATGAAACTTTATATAGAGGGATAATTGGCTCCCTTCTATATCTAACTGTAAGTAGGCCAAACATCATGTATGCTACATGTTTTTGTGCTAGGTATCAGGCTTGCCCTAAAGAATCTCACTACTCTGCAGCTAAGAGAATCTTGAGGTATCTTAAGGACAGTCCAGATTTTTGCCTTTAGTACCCTAGGAATGGGGAGTTTGAACTAACTGGCTATTTAGATGCAGATTTTGTAGGATGCAAAGAGGATAAGAAGAGCACATCTGGCACCTGTCAGTTCTTGGGAGGGAGACTGGTATCTTGGAGCAGCAAGAAACAAACTAGTGTGGCAATATCAACTGCAGAGTTAGAGTATATCACAGAAGGAAGCTGTTGTGCTCAGTTGCTGTGGATCCAGCACCAGCTTCAAGACTACAACCTCCAGATAAGTAGAACTCCTTTATTCTGTGATTCTACTAGTGCAATCTCTATTGCTAGGAATCCTGTCTCCCATAGTAGGACTAAACACATAGATATTAGATATCATTTCATTAGGGAGCATGTGGAATGTGAAGACATCACCCTTGAGTTTGTCCCAACAGACAAGCAAGAAGCTGACATCTTTACTAAGCCACTAGATAAAGCCAAGTTTAACACCTTTAAATTTGAGTTGTGTATGTTAAACTTAGTATAGCTTTTGTTGCTCCTCATCTGGCTGCAAACTATTTGGCTTTATGCAGATAGGATGGTCATTTAAAGAAATGAAGACTCTCCAATTGAGGGGGAGCAAGTCAAGCACACTTCCAACGTTTCACTACTGCCTAATTGAGGCGGAGCAAGTGATAAGGTGATCAGTTGATCAGGTGCATCCTACCAGCTATTTACTGTAGTCAAAAAGGGGGAGAGGATAAGATGATCAGATAAGCAAGGCAGCAAAAATTCAGGGGAAGCAGATGATAGATGCAGTAATGTATTCTGCAAGCAGGGAAGTGTGGTAACTATAAATCACATCTCAATTATTTAGTTTTCTTTTATTATGCCTTGTACTACATAGTTCTGTGTATGTCATTGTATTTTCTTAAGAGTTTTTAACTTCCTCAAATAGGGGGAGATTGTTGGGTCCATTGCCCTCAATGTCCTGGATTTAAGTGAAGTGAATATTATAAATGATATACACATGTCTGTAGATGACTATGATAGACCAGGTAGCCTAAGTGGCTTAGTCAGGTAAACACTTACCTAAGGTGTGGGATGACAGAAATCTGTCTAAGTCAACAGGCGTTGAGTGAAGGAACATCACTCAACGCCAGATGACTTATAGCGCTGAGTGTAGCCTATACTGTCATAGCCTAAGTTGGAATGAGCTAAAATATGGCTAAGTCCACAGGTGTTGAGTGAAGTCAACTCACTAAATGCGATACTACTAAAGAGAAAGTTGGCTAAGTGTATTGACATTGAGTGATGAAGACACACTCAACGCCATTCAGCAAAAAGGCTGTATGTTGAACTTGTTGAACTAAGTTCAGAGTTCATCGAACTGAGTTCATAGTTCGTCGAGCTCAGCTCACCTTTCGTCGAACTTCGAAAGACAGTCTATGCCTAGTGCTTATTAAATATAGAAAATTGGCTAAGGCAGAAAGTGTTGAGTGAGGCATGTTCACTCAATGCTCTCAACGCTAAAGTTGCTGAAGGAGCAGAAATTTGGTTAAGGAAAAAAGCATTGAGTGGAGGTTACTGACTCAACGTTATCAACGCCTAGTGAAGACAGAATTTTGTCTAATGGGTTTGGTGTTAAGTGACGCTTACTCACTCAACGCCAAGCAGCTGAAAGCTGATAAAGCAAGATTGGCATTGGATGGAGCTGAATCACTCAACGTATAGGATCAGACTTCATATTCTAAGTAGTTTGGCATTGAGTGAAGGTTACTCACTCAACGCCAAGAGACAATGAATCTGTCTAAGTGTTTTGGCATTGAGTGATGCTTACTCACTTAACGCCTATTCTCTGATGCTCGATTTTGGATAAGTCCACTGGTGCTGACGTCAGCAAAATTGACAGTCAACTAAGTTCAATTCAGACACACGGAAGCTACACTACACGAAAAAACTTGCCATTAAGCTACTGTACGTCTTCTTCCGTTAAAGAAAGGCGCAGCTGGAAGCTGCAGTTGTGGCCCACCGATCTCTAAGAGTCGTTGATCGGCGAACTTCAAAAGGAAGAGATAGGGCCAAGACAAAGACAACTTTTAGGGCATACATTATTCAAAAAGGAGAGCAGCCATCTTCATCTTCTTCGCCATTGCTGCATGTGAAAAGCTTGAACCTCTCTAGCAAGAAAAGTTCAGTTAGCTATGCAAGTCTCCATCTGCCACAGTAGATTCAGAATCTGTTCTGAAGAAAGGAGAACCTTCATCCTGTGGTAGGTTCAGTGAACTGTTTGAAGACTCAAGATTAAAAGATCTTTAACCTTCAGCAGCAAGTTCAGAAGTTATCTTCTGAGTTCCTCCAACAAATTATTTCCCTACTGTGAGGAGAGTTGGAGCAGAAAGTTTTCCGCTCAAGTGGTTGACAGAGAGAAATTTCTTTGTGTCAAAGTTAATTAAACTATTTTTTTGTAGGATCCTTCTGGATCTGAGCTATAGGACCTTTGGTTCTGAGGTAGGGTAAATTTTCCTGAGCTGTAGGAGAGTGCTGCTCTCTGAGGTAGGTGAGTTTTACTCACTAAGAAGTAGGGCAGTTTTTCCTGAACTATAGGAGAGTGTATCTCTCTGAGTTGTAGGAGAAATCTTGCTATGAGGTAGGGCTATCCTCCATAACTTGAGTGGTAGGGCTTAAGTGCCCGAGGTAGGTGATAATTATATCACTGAGTGTAGGCCTTTGTGGCTGAGGTGTAAGTCTTGGAGGAGACTGAGAGATCCTGAGGGATCTGAGGTATAAGCTCCTTGGAGCATTAGTTTGGAGAAGTGGCTTCACTAACAGGAAGCTAGCAAGGTGGGAGGAGAGTGGATGTACCCATAATTTTGGCGACTTATAAATTACTTCTATGCTTTTCTGTGTTTGCTTTTATTTTCTTAATTATAGGTGCTAAGGACAAGCTCTAGATTACTATAAGCTGAAAGCTAAAAGAAACAATCAAGTGATTTAAAAAGACTCTAAAAAGTCCTAAGAAGACCTATTCACCCCCATCTAGGTTTCTAGCTATTTTGAAAATAAGATCTTTCATTAGGCACCGATGATAAGATGATGGAACTGCTTTGAAGTAGTTGATAAGGGGACGCCCAAAGATGGCGCTGTATCCGCTTGGCGCGTCGACGATGATGAAACGACATCAGATCAAAGTCTCGCCTAATGTGACCAGAAGCTCCACTTCTCCCTCCACCTATTTCTTCTCTCCTGAAAAGCTAAAGAGGGTTCTATCTGCAGCTTTGACCCGGGATTCCTCCACCTGAAGCCCGACGGAGGTTCTTTTGAAAATGACATTCACCGTGCTCCCATTGTCTGCGAGGATACGTTCGACGGTGAAGTATTCTATATCAGCTTGGATGACGAGGGCATCATGGAAAGGGTTCTCATTCCCCAGCATATCCTCTTCTGAGAAAGTGATCTCTTCCAACGATGGTGGGTTCTTCAAGGTCGAGGCGATGCTCTTCTTGTAGATTTGATGGAGACTTCCCTTACGGGAATCTCCGAGCCCAGCTCCTCCATTGATCACACCGACCTGCCAACCTCCTGGGCCATGGATTACCCCTCTGTAACCTCCCAGATCAACCCGATACTCATTCCTCCTCCACGCTAGAGCTTTGAATGCCACCTATTCAACCGGGGCCTCCTGTCTCTGATGCTCCCTCTTTGCCACTCCGTCCTCCAACCTCCTCATTGCTTCCCAGAACTCTGGTAAGGCCAACGTCCAATGCCCCTTTAACAAATGAATACTGCAGTAGAGGGGAATCTCCGCCTCCTAATGCATCTCCCACTGCTCCCTCCAGAGGCTCTTGTTGCCCTGACGGGCAATGACCATCGCTTCTCATTTTCCTCCTCCTCGACCTTCCTCCTGCCGATTATCGTTCCTCATTTCCTCTTGCTGGGGACGCGACCTAGTTGCCAGTCTCCACTGAGGTCAATTCGCTGGATATTGGAATCGCCTCTCTTCTCCTCTCTCTAGAGCCTCTGTGGGCCTCCTCTCTTCGTGTCTTCGAGGCCTCTCCTGCCTCCTTTGCTCCTCTGCCCTCCTGGGCTCTTCCCTCCTCTGCTCATCTCTCTTTGACTCTCTTTTACTTGGCTCCTCCCTTCTTGATTCCTCCCTTCTTCTCTCGACCTGCCTCTCCGACAGCCTTCCACCTATTGCCTCTGAAGGTCTTCCTCTCCCTTGCCCCAATGGCTCATCCCCATCCAGTCATGAAAAAAAGTCCTTATTCTTTTCCTCTCCTTGGACGAACGTATTTTCCCTGTCCACCATCTCTTCGAAATACCATGGGTGTTTGGACCCCATCTCCATGCTGAACAACCCCTGCTTCAAACTGAACTTGAGGGCAAGTATCAGAGTGAAGCCGTCCACCTCCTCCACCACTAAGATCTCCTCCTGAAATCGATTGATGTAGTTGCCGAGACTCTCATGTTTCCCTTGAATGATCTTGAAGAGGGCCGTTGCCTCCTTCCTCTT
This sequence comes from Platanthera zijinensis, assembly GCA_039513925.1. NCBI lineage: Eukaryota > Viridiplantae > Streptophyta > Magnoliopsida > Asparagales > Orchidaceae > Platanthera > Platanthera zijinensis. Next base: position 114,190,604 of record CM077089.1, on the reverse strand, counting down.
CTTAGATGTCACAAACCTCGCCATGAGGCCCCAACGCAGATCGGCGAAGAAGTAAATGGAACTGGCTGGCAACTGGTGGAACCAATCCCTTGTGTTACCCTTGAAGGTTATGGAGAAGAATCTACATTTGAAGGAATCAGACATGTTACGGATCGACACCACGTCCTCAAACCATTAAAGATGCCTGACCGGGTCATCTCTGCAAGAGTAGTAGGTGAGGATGGGTTCTCTGAACCCCTCAGGAACTGGGGCCGCGAGGATCTCGTTAGAGAAGAGGCTCCTCCCTCCCTGGCGATGACGAGTTTAATCCCCGCTAGAATCACCATCATACTCGCTCCACTGGCGAGTATCACGATACCTCGCCGGATGCTCTGGATCTCGAAATCTAATCCCCTAGTTACCTATCGAATAATGTCATGACTGCATCGGTCGCTCCTCTCTCGCCCAAGCAGGCTCCTTCCAAACTCACCTCGGCGATGCTTCCTCATCCAGTGGTGCTACGCAATAAGGGGAGGTCGCCGTGACATCGGGGAGATGAGAAAGCTCGACGAGGATGGTCCTCTCGATCCTCTTTCTTGAGTCTTCGAATGATGTCACGGTCACAAACTCGCTACCTTGTACGGGATTACCAGCCCTCGCCGAGTTACCAACAAACTCTCCATGCTTGCCACCATTTTCCATCTTGCTAAACCACGAAAATTTCCTCCTCGGCTGTGATTCACGCTCATCGCACCAAGTGTTGAACCCGAGAAAATTACCAACCTCAAAAATAGGATCAAGGTAGCCTAAGGCTACTAGCTCCGCAGCAAGGCTAAACGACTAAGGAGACTAGGATGAGGAAGAAAGTAAACAAAAAGGATGCCGGATGCTACGGTAGGATTGTCCCACCACGTACCCGGATTCTTAGAAGAAGTAACCCCTCCATAACCAAAATTTGCCGAGCAAGGTATGAGGGAGACTAGATGGTAACTAAGTCGCAAGGTTGCGACCTTATCTCTAAGGAAAAAGAATCCAAAGGCTCAGCTGGTATCCAAAAAGAGCTCGCGAGATCCTGACTGGGATTTCAAGTGTCTCTCCTCGTACCTTGGGGTCCAATTTATAGGGAAATCCTAGGGGGGGTCTATTTATACCTCCACCCCCAGCGACTAGGTAACTTCCTGGAGGAGCTCGCACGGCTGGGCGAGTAGCTTGCCTGGTCGCCTACCTGACGAGTATGCAAGGGATGCTTGCCATACTCTCCCATGCCTTCTGCAGGATGGCACGTTGACTCTGACCTTTATCTTGACTTGCTGACTTTGACCTTGGCTGACCTGGCCTTGGAGGGGCCTACCCTTGACGAATAAGGGTTATACAAAATCATTTATACCTAATTAGAATAATATAAAGCTTAAAATATGTTGAATAATTAATTCTACTTAAAATTCTACTAACACGTGCACTTGACTAGAAACACGTCATGACTAACAATTTTACTCCAAAATTCAAAATCTCATATAGCTTATAAATTTTGTAAACTTTATGAAAATGGTTAATTTACTAAGAATTTTGCAAAAACACAAATATAGAAATACATGGTTTTCCTAGTTTTCTTTAAAAAATTTTAAAAAAATACTTTTTTCAAATTTTTTAAATAGTTTTTTAGATTTTTTTTCAAACATAAAATTTTAAGAAATATTCTTTTTTTTCAAAATATATTAATATTTGTATAGAGTTATAAAAATTGATGTTTGATATCCCCCATACTTAAATTTGAAATATTGTCCTCAATGTTTTGTAAAAAGAAAAGAAAAAGTATAGGAAGAATAAGAGACTTCCCTGAGAAGAAGTACCAAGTCATAATAAGAAACCTGAAAGAAATGAGCTAAAAAAACTAAAAATAATATTGATATTAATTTTTTCATAAAAAATAAAAAGTGATACAGATACATAGTGCATAAAAAAGCTGAAACAAGTGATAAGAATGATAATAATAGACTGACATTGAAATCTAATAAACATAAATAAAAACTAAAAAAAACAATTCCACATCACTGTCATCTCTGTTTTCGTGAAAATAGTCCCGCAACTCAGCAAACTCCATGGAGATGTGCTGCATGGACGAAAAGTAACGCTGATCCTATGTAATAAAGCGCCAGTCAATTCGCTCACCAATCTGCTCGATCTAAGTTCGAAGTGTCGAGAACTAATGATCCCAGTATGGCAAAGGGACTGGAGGAGGACATTGAGGAGTTGGAGAAGGAAGAACATTAGAGGTCCCACCACCAACATTCGGATGAGTCTCATCCTCGTCCTGGTGGCATTCTAACTTGAGTGCCCAAAGGCTAGAGAAAGTCAGAGGAAGGGGAGATTGAAACAATGTAGCTTCGGAAGCGCGTCCCAAACTCCCAATTTCTTTTCATGGTGTGTGAAGAAGTTACTGCCGTACACCGCACCAAGACACGAATTTTTGGCTTAAAAATGGAAGAATAAGGCATGCTCCCAACCTAAATTAGTCAGAATCTAGTGGACCATACTATGAATATATAGTAGGTCACGCTGAGTGATGATGTCATAGTTGTCCCCACGATTGGTAAGTGAACAAGTCAAAATATGGTGGATAATACAAAGAGCGGGAGAAGTGATATGACACCCCTTATACTTTTTTGGATTGTAGGGAGCGACGTTAGAACTGATCTCCAACAAAAATTGTGCGGAGTAGAAATTTAGCGGAAGGTTTTCCCAGAGATCATTATATGCTGGTGAATTAGTAAATTGTTCATCAAAGAATCCCATTATCACATTGAACTTGCGAAGCGATAACTTATGTTGGACACTGCTCATGCAGAAGGTCATGAACGTGTCAACATGATTACCTTGAAGCTCGAGAGAAGTGAAGAACTCCACTATAAGTTCAAGAAATGTGGGTTCAACGATAATGAAGAAGGCGTCCCACCCGACGGTGGATAGGAATCCTCTAATGAAATTAGTGACGCTAAAAGCCGCAAGCACCCCCAATCAAGTATAGGGAAAATGCCAAATGGTTTCCCATTTAAGAGATTGTTAGGCCTTTGGTAGGTAGGATTTGTGAAGGAGAGCATTGATTCCGCCGTGGTGATTTCCCTGGTATGCTCGGACGAAGAGGCGACAGAGCCGAAGGAATGACACATGTTTGAGAAGAATTTGAGAAGAGAAAAGATCTTTTCAGTCTGGTTAAGTGAAGAACAAATAGCTAGAAAAGTTTACAAAGAACAAAGGTGGAAGAAAATCCTTAAAAACAAAAAGTTTTACGCAACACGCCCCCCAGTCATGCCCGTGACTCGAGAGCATGGAATATTAAAAAAAAGGATCTCGGGTAACCGTCCAAGATTCGACAAGGATGACCATTGCGTGAAATGCCTATGAGACACGCCCGAGACCTGAGGGGTGTAAAATTCAAATTCTGCATAAGCCAATTCGCTGAAGACATTCCCGTGACCAAATGAAGGTCACGCTTGTGGCTGTCGTGAGACAAAAATAGAGCCCATAATTCTAACTCAGATGGCGACACGCTGCCTGTTCATGCCCGTGACTAGGGGTGTAAAAATAAACACATCAGGAAATTTTTTTAGAGAAAAATTAAAATTACCGACTTAAAACTTGAAGTTGATCTGGCATTTACTAAATTAATCGTTAAACCTGCAAAACTTACATGAAAGATGAGAATATAAAATTTTAATCCATTTTTTTAAAATTTATATATTTTGTGTTTTTTAAAATAAAAGAGCAACAAACCAATAAAAACTTGGGGTGCCTCCCAAGAGTGCTTTTATTAAAGTCGGTGAGCTCGACTAAAATAGCTCACCGGATCGCCTATTTCTCAACTTATCATCAATTGATGATAAGGGCCTTGGTTATTGCGCAGTAACAGTAGTCGACACATGTATACTAATATTTTCATATGCCATGCGAAGAAGAAGCGTGCCTTCACTAACATCAAAAATTACCCTCAAGGAGACCAAGAATGGTCTTCCCAAGATGAAGGGCATCTCAGAATCCTCTTCTTTGTCTAAGATAATGAAATCTACTGGAAGAGCAGACTTACCAATCTCAACTGCCATATCATGGATTACACCCTTAGGGGTCTTGGTGGAACGATCAACAAATTTTAATGTAATATTCGTCGGGACAGGCTCTCCTAAATTGAGTTTTTGAGCTAAAGTAGAAGGAAGGATATTAACACTTGCGCCAAAATCGGCAAAAGCATTGGGAAAATGAGTTTTCGCATTAGTGCATCGAATATTGAAACTGACATTGATATGCTAAATTTTCTCTACCGAACTAGGGGGATAAGGTAGCTGAGGTTTAAATTCTTGAAGAGTAAGAGGTGGTGTAGAATGCGTAATATCTCCATCAAGATGTGCCTCTGACTCACTTGAAAGAGTCACTGTAGAGTAATTGGTGGGTGCTGGTGGTGGTCTTTTAGTGAATTCAGTGATGATCTTTAATAATTGTCCTACTTGGTTTTCCAAATTTCGTAAAGAACCTTGTAAGTTACGAACATCTACATCATTCTTAGCCATATATTTATTAACCATCTCCTCCAAAGAAGAGGTTTTAGCGGCCTGTAGAGGAAAATTACTTTGAGGAAAAGAAGCATTAGCAATGTTACCTTGATTTACCCATGATAGATTAGGAAGATTCTTCCATCCAGGATGATACGTATTACCATAATTATTATTTTGATTGAAAGCATCCGATTTGGATTTCCCATGAAATCTACCTACTCTAACTGTTCTCTTGCATTCAAACTAGGATCTAGGATAGATATAGAGGAGGCATCAATCATCCCCTCTTTTTTCTTGCTAAGTAAGTCAACCTAAAAAGACAAGTTAGTAAAAGTATCGATTTCGTACATCTTGGTTAGTTTACTTGGGCGAGACCGAGGTGTACTCAATTGATAAGTATTCATGGCCATACCTTCTATAAGATCTTTAACGGCCGCCAAAGTTTTGTTTTTAAGAGTTCCACCGACGATAGAATCAATATTTTGCCTTGTTTGGTTTTAAGGTTGTTATAAAATGTTTCTATTTTTTACCAATCGGGGATTTGATGGTGGGGACAGCGGCGAAAAAAATTCCTTAAAGCGTCCCCAAGTATCATATAGTGTTTCCAAATCAACTTAGGAAAAATTAGAAATATCAATGTGCATTTTAGCCATTTTTGATGGCGGAAAATATTTCGTGAGAAAATGTTCCGTCATCTCTGCCCAAGCAGTGATTGAGCCTCTTAGGAGAGAACCCAACCATTATTTTGCTTTGGTACGTAATGTAAAAGGAAAAAGCCTTAGCCTTATCGCATCATCAGAAACTCCGTTAATTTTAAAAGTATCTTATATTTCTAAAAAGTTAGAAATATACGCATTGAGATCCTCATCTTGAAACCCATCAAATTGTACATATTACTGTACAATTTGAATAATGCTTGACTTCAATTCAAAAGTATTATTTGCGATAGAGGGCCGAACAATACTTGATTGAACGTCATCACAATTTGGCCTGACATAATAAGACATAAATCTTTGATTGGCCATATTCAGATTAGGATTTGGTTCCCCCATGTTAGAAAAAAGAGAAGAAGTAGAAGAAGGAGAAGAAAGATAATTAGAAGCAACAGAAGAAGGTGAAGAAGGTAAAGAAGAAGTAAGAAAAGTGTCGCCGATGGATTCCTCAATCAAATCTTGAGAATTAAGACCACAGACTTGTAAGCGATGCCGAAGGGTTTGCTCGATTTCCGAATCTAAATAAAAAAGATCTGACAGATTCCCTAGGGTAATAAAAACCAACAAAAACACTCAAGCCTTTATCCCACTATAGTGGGGTCAACTATATGGATCCATTGTCGCCATTATGCCCTATCTTTTGTCATAATCTTACTAATGCCTAAGTACATCATATATTTCCTTACAATTTCATTCCAAGTCTTTATTGGTCTATGCCTCCCTTGTTTAACATGCCTAGTGACTATACTATCACAATGCCTAACAGGTGCCTCTAATGGTCTCCTTTGTACATGTCCAAACCATCTTAGACGAGCTTCTCGCATCTTCTCTACAATTGGTGCTACCCCTGTCTTATCCCTGATACTTTCATTCCTAATTTTATCCAATATTATGTAGCCACACATCCACCTAAACATTCTCATCTCCGTAACTCCCATTTTTTGTTCACGTACACAATTCACTGCCCAACACTCAGAACAATAGAGCATTGCGGTTCTAATTGCAGTACTGTAAAACTTGCCCTTAAGTATTAGTGGTACTTTATAATCACATAAGATCCCTGACGCGCCTCTCCACTTCAACCAACCCGCTTGGATTCTATGTGTCACATCTTTATCAATACCTCCGTCGTTTTGAACTAACGATCCAAGATATTTAAAACACTCACTATAGGAAATATCTTGATCACCCAACTTAATAACGAAGACATCTTTCCTTCTTGTACTGCTAAATTTAAGCTCCATATACTCCGTCTTTGCCCTGCTCAACCTAAAAAAATTCTTTTCTAAAGTATCTCGCCAAGATTCAAGTTTTGTGTTTACACCCTCGTGCGTCTCATTAATCAAAATGATATCATCCACAAATAATAAAAACCAAGGTATTTCTTGTGGGATATGTCTGTTGAGCTCATCTAAGGTAAGGGTAAACAGATAAGGGCTTAAAGCTGAACCTTGATGTAAGCCAACAGTGATAGGGAATTCCTGTGTTAATCCTCTAGATGTCCTCACCCTTGTCACTAAATTTGTATACTTATCTTTGATTGTGTCAATATATGATATATTTACACCTTTCTTTTCTAAGACACTCAATAAGATCTCTCTTAGAACTCTTTCATAAGCCTTCTCAAGATCAACAAATAACATATACAAATCTTGTTTTCTTTCTCGATAGTTTTCAATGAGTCTCCTCAAGAGATGTATAGCTTCCATGGTCGAGCTCCCTAGTATGAATCCAAATTGATTCTCCGATATATTAGTCTCTAGTTTTAATCTTCCTGGCTGTCCTCCCTGACACGGATTTCCTCGGGTCATATACCAAATAAAAATTTAAATTTAAAAAGAAAAACTCCAATTATAAAAATTTAATCTATAAATTTAAATAAAAAAAGAAAAATAATTTTTTTTATTTTTATAAATTAAAATGATAAAAGTAGTAGAACCATGCTTTCAAAATATCGACAAAAGTATATTCCCCGATAACGACGCCAAAAACTTGATGTAGGCTATAATGGATTTCTAAATTAATAGAGCAATGCCCAATGAGACATGTGCACCTATCGTTAGAGTTTAGAATCAAGTATCGTATTCCACGAGTTTGTCGAGTACTTGTACTCACACGAAAGAGCTTTTATTTTATCTAACCAAAGAGAGTTGAATGTTTTAATTAAACTAAGAAAAGAAACGATTACAAAATTAAAACTATTGAAACCGAGAACCGACTTCTGTGAAATTCGGGCCCTTGGGAAAGGGCTGACCGCACACTTACTTCTCTTAGAGAGCTTGACTAACTAAAGACTTAGAACTCAAAACCGACCCAAGGATCCAACACGGAGGTCTCACCACACTCTCAGAAGATCTTAGAGCGCTTCCCTCCTTAACCAATGTTGAGCTAAGGGCACCTCAAAAAGCGTTGTAAGACAAGAGAGTGAAAAAACTAAAGAGCTTGTCTTCTGAGGTACCCCCTTAGGTCTATTTATAGTTTTCTGAAAATGGTCTGCCAACAACGCAACTCCGTTGTTCTGAACGGACATATGCATCCCAAATCATTCTGCCAACAATGTAACTTCGCTGTTTTGGGGGATACTAACATACCAACAAGGGAGGAATAGTAAAAACATCACTAGGAGAGGGGTCCATGAAAACTCCCACTCGCCTGGGGCGGCGAGTGCTCGATGGGGCTGACACTCACTTCCTCTCTATGGCCCAAAGCAAGTGCGGACCCAGCCTGCCCCACTCGTCTACAATTACCAAGAGTCGGGGAAGAGTGTGAGCCCGCTTACTCCACTCGCCCTGCACCTGCTGTAGCCCTAATCTGGGCAAGCCGATAAACACTATTGCACTCGCCACCCCCTAGCTGACTTGCCAGAGATTCAAACTACACAAAATAGCTGGGCCGACTCCTGTTAATCCTGCTTGCCAGATATAGGGTTGTACACAATCCCCACTCTTTGCGAGGTTGTCCCAAGCTCGGAAAGAATCATCCAACTCCGAGAGATTCGATGAGTGAGGCTGGAGCTGAAGGGAATCTTTTAGTGGGATCCAAGAGCTGCTATATATATGCCTGCCTGCCTGGGAGAGCATTGCCAATCCCACACTTTTCTACCTCTTGCCATCATGCCTCTTTTAAAGGAGATCCAAGAGAGGCTCAACCACGCCAAGGCGCTAAACTCCTTCCGTTCTGTCGAGCTGAGCCCCTGGCTCTCAAACCCGTCGCCTCGCGAGTCACCAAAACATAAGCCTGCCAAAATGCCAAACCTGACCCCAAAGTCGGTGAGGCCATTCTAGATGATCTAGCCTCTACTCTACATTATGGACTCGCCTCTTCCTCCAAGCTGGCTGTCGAACCCAAAGGGAAGGAGATTGAAGACATCCCCGCTGATTCCGCGGCCTCACCACCACTACTTGATGATGATCCGGTTGCCGAGGCGCTACAACATAAAGACTTTCGAAGCCATGATGACGCTAACGGAAGACAACATTACAACCTCCGCCCGCCGCGTGCTATGCCCACTTAAAGGCCCATTTTACATTTATGCTCTAAAGTTAGTTTATTTATCTTTTATATTTGAGAATATAAAATTATTCCATGCTTGGGTAATAATTTTATGTTCATGAGTGGACTTTTATTTTGTTATTTCCTGTATTTAAAAAACATTTGGTGTGTTATTATCCGCCCGGATGGATGAGATTTCATCTCCATCTTGGACGGTTCAAAGTATGTTTGTAATACCTATTTAAGGAGAATCTTTTATGAGAATATTAGACAAGAAGAATTAACCCTAAACTCTCCTAGAGAAAATTCAGCCAAGAGGGTTTCCCCTAGCCGCCGCCCCCTTGCTTGGTGTGAGGCCAACATTTGCTTCCTCCACCCCTCTTCGGTGTGAATCCGGTGTGGATTCCTTCAGTGTAACTCCAAGGAAGAACGTTACAGCCCCATTCAGTGTGACGCCGGTGGATCCGTGGAGAGAGTGAATCTCCCACTTTATCTTATGTGCAAGATAATTCCGGGTTGGGTAATTTCTCCTCCCACCTCTTGTGATTTCTTGCTTTTATTTGTGGAGATTGAGCAACCGTTGTTTCCATTGTTTTAAAATATATCGCTTGCAATTTCTGAAATTTATTTCATCATTGGCTAACTTCTTTAATCCAGATCGGGTAGATCCTATTTGCTTGAGTGGATCTTTGCCTATAGCCTAGATTTTACTCTCAAAAAGGAGTGGCAACCTTTATGTTAATTTGGGGAATCAACCAAATCTTTTTCTTGATCATTGTTTTAGAGTTGATGACTTCTCCTTGTGGTTTTATGTGCTGCGTTTGAGCTGATATGTAACGAGAAGATAAATGCTTGTGTAGGTGCGGTAGGTCTAAGGCGTGTTGGACATGGTAGGTCTACTTTGTGTTCGTACTGCTCTCCGAATGTCGAATACCCTCTACGTCAATTTGGTATCAGAGGTGGTCGTTCCATTTTCTTAATTGAAACGTCCTCGCTTGAGTTTTCTCGGCACGCACAATAAAAAAAACAACAAAATTTTTTTTTCTGGTCTGCCAATAACACTCTAAAATCTGTAATTTTCAGCGAAAAGTTCAAATTTTTTTTAATGTTCTCCATTTTTATCACGCCGGGAAATTATAAAAATATTTTGTTTTCAATATAGGGTTAGCTCTAGGAAAAATCATCTTTCCAAAAAAATTCTATACCTGAATGCGCACTAGACTAGGAACGGAATACACGACACCTTCATCATCTAGGATGGCTGCAAATGAGCAAGGGAATCCCAACGCTGAGGCTATAGAGGGCCTACGTAACAAAATGAATGAGATTAGGGCCATATTAGGACAAATCCTTTTGAATCAAGCAGGGCCGCCACCACCATCCGTTAATGTTGCGCAGCCCCACCGGCACCAAAAAATCCCTGATTCGGATTCTGATGGGGACTCTCTGATGACTAGTTTTAGTCATCATTTTTGGGTTAGTTTTAGTTTAAATTTTCCTAGGTTTAAGTATTATTTTTATATTTTATTTATGCTATGTTTTAATTTTCATAATATGTTTTAATATGTTTTATGTTATGTTTATTTGTAATGTTATATTGTGTGTTTGTTATGTTTTTATTATTTTAGTTTTTATATTTTGTTATTTTATGTTTTTTGTTACTTTATGCTATTTTATGTTTTGTTATTCTAGTTTTTATGTTTCTAGTTATTTTAACATAACTTACTTTATGATATTTATGTTTTATAATTTTTTTATCTTATAACTAATGTTCTTCTTTTATTTTCATGTAGGTTCATGCATCCCCTCCATTTGGTTCAACCCAAGCAGCCCGAGTCTTCCAAGAAGCCTACCCGAGCCCTCTTGTTCAAGCCTACTTGGAGCAGCCCTTCATCCATGCTCGGCCAGCCCACCTCACCATGCAGCCTCTACCCGAGCCTACATAAAGCCCAAGCCAGCCCACCATGCGGTCCACTAAGCTTGGCAGGCCACCCTCCACATTCATTCCCCCTCTCTTCCTCTCTCTCTCCTCATTATTTCCACATGTATTCACCTCCCCATGCATTGGCCGCCCCCTTCTTTTCCCCACTTTATTTTATATTCACTCCCCCTCTCTAATTTGCATTCTCTTTGATCATTCCCAAAAATAAAATACAATAAACCCACCTTTTTCTTTCTTCCTTCATTAATTCCATACAATGAACCCACTTCACCATGCATGGTCGGCCCCCCTTATGCCCGTTCTTCTCATCTTCATTCTAGAATATTCTCTCCTCATCTATAAAAGGAGCTCATGTCTCATGCTTTGGAGGTTGGCTTTTGGAGAGAGCAAGTGGAGAGTGCAAGTATAGAGAGCTTTTGTAGTTTTATTTCTTAGTTAAACTTGTTGTAATCTCTTTTCATTTTAGTACTATAGTATCGTTTGTTTTACTATTGTGTACTCTTCTCTTTTTAAATCAATGCAAATGAATTTTCTTCATCTTATTGTGATTTTCCTTTCAATCATGCGTAGTTAATTTTTCTTTTAGCATTTGATCGTGAGGAGCCATGAAGTGAGATGAGGGTTATTTTTATTTCTTAGTTTAATTTTGTCTAAATTATTATCGGTCTTTCTTTGATTTATTATGTGCCAACTCCGTATTTCCGGTATACGGTAGTAGGCCTTTGATCTCATTTCATAGTAGTCGAGAGACTCGTTGATTTGAAAGATCACTCAAAGAAGGAAGGAGTTGCACGCAATCCTAGAGATAGGACGACGTAAATCATCTAGATTGGAGTCAAATCCAATAGTGCGGATCACCTCGATAATACAACTTTAGGCTTCTTTGATTTGTAAAGAGATTTTGATCAAAGCGTCTATAAGTTAGGAGACCTAATGCTCTAGCGAGATTTTGTTTTATTTTCGGATCCGTCACGGCCGAGTTTAATTTGCAAATTTAAATCTATTTTTCTTTTATCCCTCTCATCTCATTTCATGGTGAATCATTGATCGAATGCTAGCTTTTTTATCATAAGTTTTTATTAAAAAAATTATCTTTAGTTTTAATTTAAAAATTCTCAAAACCCACTTTCTTTCGGTAGGATAATAGTTCAAGCGTGAGTAACAGTACTTGACAACCCCGTATTTAAATACGACCTTGATACTACAATTCGACAGGTACACTTGCCTGTTCGGGTTTTAGCCCATCAAGTTTTTGGCGCTGTTGCCGGGGAATTCTTCGACAATATTTTGAAAACGCTTTCGCTATTACTTCTGCAAAAAAAAATCCAAAATTTTTTTCTCGTATTCAAGTTTTTATTTCCTATCTTTTCTTCCTTTCATTCTCTTTCATTTTTTTAGTGCATGACCCGCACGAATCCGTCGCTATTTGTTGATTTGGACCCAGAAATCGAACGCTCCTTTCGGAGACAACTACGATTCGGGGCTTCCAATTCTCAAACATCGGTTGAGGATTCTGACGGTGATTGTAATTTTAATTCTGAAATGGGAGATCCCAACCCCGGAATGGCTCAGCAAAGGACCATGTCCAATTATGCTCGACCCAACTTGGAGGGTACAGAAACAAGTATTGTTCGACCTGCAATTGCGAACAATAACTTAGAGCTTAAGCCTAGCATCATACAAATGGTGCAGCAATATGTACAGTTCGACGGATTACAAGATGAAGATCCGAACTTACATATTGCCAATTTTCTTTAAATCTGTGACACCTTCAAAATAAATGGTGTCTCAGACGATGCTATAAGGCTAAGACTCTTCCCCTTCTCCTTAAGAACTAAAGCCAAACAGCGGTTGAATTCTCTTCCAAGAGGATCAATCACTACTTGGAACATATTAACTGAAAATTTTTTGGCAAGATATTCCCCCCCCCCCGCCAAAACTGCTAAATTAAGAAATGATATTACTTCTTATTCTCAAATTGCTTCTGAGACCCTTTATGACACTTGGGAGAGGTTCAAAGAACTTTTGAGAAGATGCCATCATCATGCTCTGCCTGTATGGTTACAGGTCCAGACATTTTACAATGGGCTAAATAAAGAAACTAAGCAAATGATAGATGCCGCTTCCGCTGGTTCTTTGGACCGCAAAACTCCAGAAGCCGCTTTTGAGCTTATCAAGGACATGACGATGAACACCTATCAGTAGAATTCATCTAGAACTTGCCCATCTAAACCTGCAGGTATCTATGAAGTGGATTCGGTGTCGCGACTTGCGCTGTAAGTGGAGATGCTGAACAAGAAGATTTCAGAGATGACTGCTGCCTCCACCGCTGAGGGATTTGAAAATGTGAATGCTGCTGCTGCTGCCGAGCAGGTGGATTATCTGGGGAACATACCCAGGCCTGCTCAAAATAATTCTGCCAATAATTTTTCTGCTTTTTCTAATTTTTCTGCACCTCCTAGTTTTACTTCTTCTTCGAACTCTTATAATCCTTGATGGTATAACCATCCTAATTTTTCTTGGAGTAACCCTGCTAATGCTGCGTGCCCACCACACAATTTCACTCCACCACCACCACCACAACATCAAAACCAAAATTTTCAAAAACCTCCCCCTTTGGAGGAGATCCTTTCTAAATATATAAGCTCGAACGAAGCAAATTTTAGAAGTCTAACTGGCTCCGTGAAAAGTTTAGAAAACCAAGTCGGGCAACTTGCCAAGGCTTTTTCCGAGAGACCACCTAGAACTCTTCCCTCGAACACTGAACCTAACCCAAGGGAGCACGCAAATGTGATTTCCCTTCGGAGCGGTAAGGTTATTAACGAGCCCACCACAAGAGAAGAGCCAAAGGTGATTGCCTCTCCTACTGCTGAACGAATTAGTGATGAAGAAATACCTGATAAAAATTTTGGAAAAAAAAACTCTACTTTTGAAAATGAACATGAAACGTCTATTTTGGAAAAAGAAAAAGATGGTTTTAAAAACAATGATCTCGAGATTTTAAAAGAATTTCCGCCACCCCCCTACCCCGCTAAGCTTAGGAACGATAAGCTAGATGACCAATACCAACGCTTCCTTGAAATGTTTAAACAAATTCATATCAATTTGCCATTTCATGAAGCGATTAGCCAAATGCCAAAATACGCTAAATATCTTTAGGACTGTTAACGAATAAAAATAAATTAGAAAATTTATCTCATGTTACGTTAAATGAAGAATGCTCGGCGGTCGTTAAAAATTCAAATCTTCCTAAAAAGATAAACGATCAGGGTAGTTTTTCCATTCCTTGCATTTTTGGTGATCTATTTGTGAAACATGCGCTAGCGGATCTTGGAGCGAGCATCAATTTGATGCCTTTTTATTTATTCACGAAGCTAGGATTGGGCACTCTCAGCCCTACGCATATGAGTATTCAATTGGCTGATCGATCGATTAAGTATCCGTTAGGTGTTGTTGAGGACGTGCTAGTGAAGTTCGACAAATTCATCTTCCCGGTGGATTTTGTCATTCTTGATATTGAAGAGGACGTCGAGGTCCTTCTTATCCTTGATCATCCTTTCCTAGCCACCGCTCGAGTGATCATTGATATAAGTAACGGAAAACTTTTTCTACGTGTGGGAGATGATGAGGTCACGTTCTCTATTAATGAATCAATGAAAACTCTTTAAAAAATGACGACTCTTATTTTTTTCTTGATGATTTAAATAATGACTCTTCTCTTTATCTTTCCAATGTCTCATCAAATGATTTTTCCTCTTCTTTTTCTGGAATTTCTTCAAATGAATTCGAAGGAATGGTAATGTCCGTGCAAACCATTTTTGAAAATGAACCTGGTTTTAAACAAAAGAATCTTGAGAATCTTATTTTTGAAAATGATAAAAATTTGAAAAATTATTTTGATAAACCACCCGATCTTGAAACGAAAATCTATCACGATAAGAACTTGCGCCATCCTAAAACATTTAAACCTTGCGATTAGGTTATTCTTCTTAATTCACGCTTACGTCTCTTCCCTGGAAAATTGAAATCTAGATGGTGTGGACCGTTTACGGTCAAACAGGTTTTTTTTATGGCACTGTGCTACTCTCGCACCCTGAGAAGGGTGATTTTAAAGTAAACGGGCATAGACTTAAGCAACATTTTTCTAATGATTCTGTGTCTCCTGTAAAGGAGAATCTTATTTTGGACTTTTAAATGTTTATTTTCATATGGAACCTTTATTTATTTTTGGACTTCTTCTTATAAAACTTATATTATTATTCGGACATTATATTGTTGTAATAAAGAACACTTTTGGGAGCTTGCCCAAGTATTTTCTGCTTTTATTTTTTCTCTTCCTCCCGGTGGCCGAACAACTGTAAGTTCATGATCGCCGCTGCAACGTTGCTGATTTCAAGATGGATCAACTCAAACCTGCTAATGATCAAGTACGTTAAAAAGTAAGCATGGGGGAGTGACATCCGCCTTCATCTCATAAACCCGGGGAAGTCCTGTTCTTTTTATTTTACTTTCTGCATTTTTTTCTTCTCTCCTTCTCAGTCCCCTTCTCTTTCTCAATTTTTTTTTAATTTCATTGAGGACAATGAAAAATCCAAGCAGGGGGGAGGGTTTAGTTATTTTTCTTTCTTTGTTGCTTTCAAAAAAAAATGTTTTTAAATCCAAAATCACAAAAAAACAAAAAATATTAGTATAGTTATATTAATCCATTTTAGGAGTGTTATTTTTATCATAAATCCAAAAAAAATCCAAAAATTCAAAACCCAAAAAATATTATAAAATCAAAATCCAAAATTATGCTAAAATTTATTTGAAAAACAAAATCGAAAATTATTTTCTATCTTTATTTTTATGTTTCTTCTAGTGATGTGTAGGCCCGTGCGGTTTTGTAGTTCTAGATAGATTTCTTTGAAAGGTTTGCTAAACTTATCATTTTAACATAGCTTATTTTTACGAATTTCTTGTTCTTAAATATAAGCATCTATTTTCTCATTTTAAGTTAGCAATTTGTAGTTATGTCTTTTTATTCGGTTAGTTGTTTACGAATGGTTGCTAGGTAATATTAGCTCTTTTTCATTTGTGGGGTAATACTTTCTTGGTGTCTAGAACTTGTCCCTAGCTACTCTCGAAACATTTGCGCCGTTTTTTACATACTTTAGAAATGATTAGGCCACCCTTTGACTCGTTTGAGCTTTTCTTGCCAACCAAAAAATTTACCATTACAAAACAATTTTGGGCATTCTCCATGTTTATTTGATTTAGCTCCACCTTTATTTCATTATTTTCACCAAAGCCAAAATGCATTTCCTATTTTTCACACTAAAACTTTGAGTTTAAGAATCATTTTTGTGAAGTGGTATTATCTTTGAAATGAAAAGGAAATTTTAAAGCCTATTTTTGGAGCTCTCTTTTATGAAAAAAAATGTTATTATTAAAATGTTATCAAATCGAAAAAAGAAGAAAAAAAAGAAGAAAGAAAAAAAAAAGAAAAATGAAGTTTATTTGTGTCCAATTTATTAAAGTAAAAAAATTTATGGCCTTTTGTTTGTTTGAAGTACTTATCATTTCTCTTCATGTTTTTTTGTTTATCTTTGAGCTCAACCTTGGTTTAGTGTTTAAGCCCTCATGTTTATCCTTGTTTTCTTTTCCTAATCATTTACCTAAGCCAAGTTTTAACGCCTATTAGAAGTCCTATTGATCTTTAGAATATAAATTCGCGTAGTGGAGAGAGTGTGAACGGACAAGCCTATGGCCACCATCATTGATGGATTTCTTTGGAGGTTTCTTGAGGTGTTTAAG
The DNA here is from genome assembly GCA_039513925.1 of Platanthera zijinensis. Lineage (NCBI taxonomy): Eukaryota > Viridiplantae > Streptophyta > Magnoliopsida > Asparagales > Orchidaceae > Platanthera > Platanthera zijinensis. Next base: position 114,174,138 of record CM077089.1, on the reverse strand, counting down.
GTTAATCATTATTCTAGCAACCTAGTAGTTCGTCAATGTGCCATTTATTTAGAACTTCTATTTTTGTTTATCTTATTTTCATTAATTTTGGATGCCTTGTTTTAGGAATTTTGAAATTTGTAATTCTTCTTTATGTTCTAATGATAATTTTAGGTTTTCACTTTCAAGTTTTATATTTTGCACTTCTCACCCCACTAGTTGATAACATAGGAATTAAGATGGTTTAATTTTTCATGTTTTGTTTTTCATATTCATGCAACCTAAAAATGTTTTGTTTTCTTTTTATTATTCCCAAGATCTTAAATGATATTTGCTTGAGGGCAAGCAAATACTCTAGCATGGGGGATTTTGATGACTAGTTTTAGTCATCGTTTTTGGGTTAGTTTTAGTTTAAATTTTCCTATCTTTAAGTATTAATTTTATATTTTATTTATGCTATGTTTTAATTTTGATAATATGTTTTAATATGTTTTATGTTATGTTTATTTGTAATGTTGTATTGTGTGTTTGTTATGTTTTTATTATTTTAGTTTTTATATTTTTATATTTTATGTTTTTTTGTTACTTTATGCTATTTTATGTTTTGTTATTCTAGTTTTTATGTTTCTAGTTATTTTAACATAACTTACTTTATGTTTTACTTTATGATATTAATGTTTTAATTAGTTTTTTTATCTTATAACTAATGTTCTTCTTTTATTTTCATGTAGGTTCATGCATCCCCTCCATTTGGTTCAACCCAAGCAGCCCGAGCCCTTCCAAGCAGCCTACCTGAGACCTTTAATTCAAGCCTACTTAGAGCAGCCCTTCATCCATGCTCGGCCAACCCACCTCACCATGCAGCCTTTACCCGAGCCTACATCAAGCCCAAGCCAGGCCACCATGCATCCCACTAAGCTTGGCCGGCCACCCTCCACATTCATTCCCCCTCTCTTCCTCTCTCTCTCCTCATTATATCCACATGCATTTACCTCCCCATGCATTGATCGGCCCCCCTTCTTTTCCCCTCTTTATTTTATATTCACTCCCCCTCTCTAATTTGCATTCTCTTTGATCATTCCCAAAAATAAAATATAGTGAACCCACCTTTTTCTCTCTCCCTTCATTAATTCCATACAATGAACCCACTTCTCCATGCATGGCCGCCCCCCTTATGCCCCTTCTTCTCCTCTTCATTCTAGAATCTTCCCTCCTCATCTATAAAAGGAGCCCATGTCTCATGCTTTGGAGGTTGGCTTTTCGAGAGAGCAAGTGGAGAGTGCAAGTCAAGAGAGCTTTTGTAGTTTTATTTCTTAGTTAAACTTGTTGTAATCTCTTTTCGTTTTAGTAATATAGTATCGTTTATTTTACTATTGTGTACTCTTCTCTTTTTAAATCAATGCAAATGAATTTTCTTCATCTTATTGTGATTTTCCTTTCAATCATGCGTAGCTAATTTTTCTTTTAGCATTTGATCGCGAGGAGCCATGAAGTGAGATGAGGGTTATTTTTATTTCTTAGTTTAATTTTGTCTAAATTATTATCGGTCTTTCATTGATTTATTATGTGCCGACTCCATATTTCTTGTATACGGTAGTAGGCCTTTGATCTCATTTCATAGTAGTCGAGAGACTCATTGATTTGAAAGATCACTCAAAGAAGGAAGAAGTTGCACGCAATCCTAGAGATAGGATGACGTAAATCCTCCGGATTGGAGTCAAATCCAATAGTGCGGATCACCTCGATAATGCAACTTTAGGCTTCTTTGATTTGTAAAGAGATTTCGATCAAAGCGTCTATAAGTTAGGAGACCTAATGCTCTAGCGAGATTTTGTCTTATTTTCGGATCCATCACAGCCGAGTTTAATTTACAAATTTAAATCTATTTTTCTTTTATCCCTTTCGTCTCATTTCATGGTTAATCATTGATCGAATGCTAGCTTTTTTATCATAAGTTTTCATTAAAAAACTATCTTTAGTTTTAATTTAAAAATTCTCAAAACCCACTTTCTTTCGGTAGGATAATAGTTCAAGCGTGAGTAACAGTACTTGACAACCCTGTGTTTAAATACAACCTTGATACTACAATTCGACAGGTACACTTGCCTGTATGGGTTTTAGCCCATCACTCTCCCCGAGTGCCCCCTCGAGAACACCGCCCCGAGCGAGGCTTTGATATTACTAGGGCCATTAAGATTAATGCCCCCACATAAGATGGCATGGGAGATCCCCAGATCTTCCTTAATTGGACTGTGGACATGGAATGTTACTTCGAATGGCACAATCTTACGGACCCTCAAAAGGTCCAAGTTGCCAGGATGAAGTTAACAGGTCGTGTGAAGACGTATTGGCTGAATGAGGAGCGGAGGTTAGGAACCGGACATGGAGACCCACTTATAGGTTTACCAGTGATGAAAAATTTGCTAACCGATCAGTATGTCCCTGCATACCACTGAACATAGATGTTCGATGAGCTTGCAACCCTGTGGCAGGGCCCATTCCCGCTATTCCCATGTGAAGAATAAGTCCACAGCTGGAGCATCTGCCTCCACATACCCAGATAAGGGGAAGTTTAGGTCAACCGAGTCGAAGTCGGTGGTGATCACTGCTAGGGACGCTAGGAACCCCGTGAGTGAGCGTATCCCCATAGGGAAGGTTAGTAAGACCAATGCCACATGTTATTCTTGCGACATTCAAGGTCACTATGCCTTTGAGTGCCCAACAAAGACTAAGGCCATAGCCCTTTTAGAGTTGACTACCGACCTCACTGATTACGTTTATGAGGCTGTAGAGGAGAGAGACCCAGATGTGGTCCCAAGTGATTTAGAGGACGATCACCACCTTATGGTGATGCATTGTATCTTGACCACTCCTCGTCCGTTAGATGATTGGAAGAGGATGAGCAAATTTTCTCTAATTTTTAATAGTGGTGAGAAACTCTGCAAACTGATTATCGATAGTGGTAGCTGTGTGAATGTCATATCTGAGAATGCCATTACACATATGGCTGTGACCACGCAGCCCCACCCAACTCCATATCAGGTAGCTTGGATCAATAAGGTTACTGTTCCGGTCACCAAGCGATGACTAGTATCCCTCTCGATCAAATCCTATACTGATTAGGTGTGGTGTGAGGTCCTTCTAATGGACGCTTGCCACATATTGTTGGTCCGTCCTTGGCTATACGACCGTGACGTGACACACTTTGGGAGAGACAACACGTACGAGTTTAAATTTAACGGCAAAGTCATTACGTTGAGGCCGATAATTCCGAAGGAACCAGTAGCTGTGGCTAAGGACACCACTATCCAGGTAGAGAGGAAGACGTTGAGTCTAGTGGGTAAGAAATAATTTGTGAAGGATTCATTTCTTGATGGAGTGTTGTATGCTTTATTACTTATGAGTGCAAAGACTAATTTGGGAGTGTTGGATGACTTACCTAGTGAGCTACGGACATTGTTGGAAGAATATAAAGATGTTTATCCGGATGAGCTAACTTCGACGTTACCACCACTTAGGGATATACAACATGTGATAGACCTTATTCCCGATTCATCCCTACCCAACCAGCCCCATTATAGATTTCATCCCGCTGCCCATAAGGAGTTATAGACCCAGATTGAGGACCTGTTGAAGAAGGGGTTCATTAGGACTAGCTTGAGCCCATGCGCGGTACCAGCCTTGCTTGCCCCCAAGAAGGATGGTACATGACGGATGTGTGTTGATAGCCGCGCTATCAACAAGATTACTATCAAGTATAGGTTTCCTATTCCGCGATTAGATGACCTCTTAGATGTCTTATCTGGCGCCATAATCTTTACGAAGTTAGACTTATGGAGTGGCTATCACCAGATTAGGATCCGTGAGGGAGATGAGTGGAAGACTGCGTTTAAGTATAAGGATGGGTTATATGAGTGGCTTGTGATGCCCTTTGGGTTATCCAATGCCCCCAACACCTTCTCCCGGATGATGACACTTGTCTTTCAGCTATTCATGGGGAAGTTTGTGGTAGTTTTTTTTGATGACATCTTAGTCTACAGCACCGCCACTGCTGAGGACATCTCCCACATGAAAGTGATTCTTTCCACCTTGAGGAAGGAAACATTATTTTTAAACTTTAAGAAGTGCACTTTCTATGCTTCAGAGTTAGAGTTCTTGGGTTATATAGTCGGGTCTGAGGGAATACGAGTTGACCCTGGTAAAGTTCAAGTGATAAGGGACTGGCCCGAACCGACTAGCCTATGTGAGGTGCGTAGTTTCCATGGATTAGCTACTTTCTATTGCCGTTTCATACGAGACTTCAGTAGCATCATGGCCCCCATTACGGAATGCATAAAGAAGGGAGAGTTCACCTGGGCGAAGTCTTCCACCTATGCTTTCCGACGCATTAAGAAGCTTATGACTGAGGCACCTGTCTTGCGTCTTCCTGACTTCACTAAAGTCTTTGAGTTAATGTGTGATGCTTCTGGGGTGGGAATAGGAGGTGTCTTGAGTCAGGAGGGGCACCTAGTTAGTTACTTTAGTGAGAAGTTAACCAACACTAAGCTAAATTATTCAAACTACAATAGGGAGTTTTATGCGGTTGTATGGTGTTTGCACCATTGGAGGCACTATCTCCTCTCCAAGGAGTTTGTGATCCTCTCCGATCACGAAGCTTTGCGCTTCATCAATGGACAACATAAAATCAGCCCGCATCACGCTAAGTGGGTAGCTTTTCTACAAGGTTACCCGTTTAATCTTAAGCACATTAAGGGTTCAGATAACCGAGTCGCGAATGCTCTTAGTCTCCTTACCCTCTTGCTTTCCACTATGGAAGTTAATGTTGTAGGATTTGATCGAATTAAAGATGAGTATGCTACTTGCCCAGATTTTAAGGAGTCGTATTTATCTGCCAAGGATAGCTCCCCCATGACGATATCTGCATTTGTTATTAAAGACGGCTATCTCTTTAGTCATGGGAAGTTGTGTATCCCACAGTCATCTCTACGACTTCATATCATCTGGGAGCTGCATGGCGGAGGGTTGAGTGGCCACTTAGGTAGGGATAAGACAATTACACTAGTTGAGGAGAAATTTTACTGGCCAAAACTTAAGGCGATGGTGGGAAGGGTAGTAAGTAGCTGTCGTACCTGTCAGGTATCCAAGGGCACCAAAACCAACATGGGATTATATACACCCATGCCTATCCCTTCCACACCATGGGAAGACGTGAGTATGGATTTTGTTCTAGGCCTACCCACCACTTTACGTCGTCACGATTCTATTTTTGTGGTTGTGGATAGATTTTCTAAAATGGCATATTTCATTCCATGTAGTAGGACCAATGACGCGTCTCATATTGCGAAATTGTATTTTAAAGACGTCATTAGTCACCGTGGAGTGCCGAAGACAATAGTCTCGGATAGAGATGTCAAGTTTACGAGTTATTTTCTGAAAACACTTTGGCTTTTAATGGGTACCAAATTATTGTTTTCTGCCGCCTACCATCCACAAACTGATGGGAAGACGGAAGTGGTTAATCAGAGCTTAGGGAATCTTCTTAGATGTATTGAGAGTGATCACAAGGGCACTTGGGATCTACTTCTTCCCCATGCCCAATTGGCCTACAATAATTCCAAAAATAGGTCCACGGGTATGTCTCCCAATGAGATTATCCACGGGTACAAGGCCCCTGTGCCGCTTGACTTGGTTCCGTAGACTCCCACGTACAAAGCAAGTCAATTCGCATAATCCTTCGCCCAACACATTCATGACCTACGCGCACGTATACGGGCTACCTTGACTACTCAATAAGAGTCTTATCAAGCGCACGCTAATCAACATAGGAGAGTGTCACACTTTAACGTTGGCAATCTGGTCTTAGTCCGGTTAGTTCTCGAACGACTGCCAACTGGCACCGTTAAAAAGTTAGCACCAAAGCGCACCGGCCCTTTTCGGATTTAAAGAAGCTAGGTGACAATGCTTTCGTTTTGGATTTGCCTGCTGATTGGGGTATCTCCCCCATTTTTAATGTCTCAGATTTGACGTTGTTTGTTTCGCCTCCATAAGAGTTTAATTCTTTGTCGTCGTCTCCTTATACTAAAATTTCTAATGGGTTGGGGAACGGTAGTTCGGATGATCTCTCTCTTACGGTCCCCACAGGTATATCATCGGATGGTGAGTTGCATTCTTTTATTCCTACTGCTAACATGTTCCCCAGGTTTCCCAAGACATTTCTTACTCCAGATAGGATACTTGGGCCTGAGGAACTTGCTACTACCAATGGTGATACCTGCTGCTTCCTCATCCGTTGGCATGACCGCACCCCTTCGGAAGACTCATGGGTACTCGAGACGGAGCTTAGACTCTTGGATGCCGCTCTTCTCCACCGCTACTTCTTGGACCACGCATCAGAGATACGTGATTTTGAGTGGGGGAGGATTGATGCCACAGCCTCGCCACCACTACTTGATGATGATCCGGTTGCCGAGGCGCTACAACATAAAGACTTTTGGAGCCATGATGACGCTAACGGAAGACAACGTTACAACCTCCGCCCATGGCGTGCTAAGCCCACTTAAAGGCCCATTTTACATTTATGCTCTTAAGTTAGTTTATTTATCTTTTATATTTGAGAATATAAAATTATTCCATGCTTGGGTAATAATTTTATATTCATGAGAGGACTTTTATTTTTTTATTTCCTGCATTTAAAAAAACATTTGGTGTGTTATTATCTGCCCGGATGGATGAGATTTCATCTCCATCTTGGAAGGTTCAAAGTATGTTTGTAACTCCTATTTAAGGAGAACCTTTTATGAGAATATTAGACAAGAAGAATTAACCCTAAACTCTCCTAGAGAAAATTCGTCCAAGAGGGTTTCCCCTAGCCGCCGCCCCCTTTGATTGGTGTGAGGCCGACTTTTGCTTCCTCCATCCCTCTTCGGTGCGACTCCGGCGTGGATTCCTTCGGTGTGACTCCAAGGAAGAAGGTTGCAGCCCCATTTGGTGTGATGCCGGTGGATCCGTGGAGAGAGTGAATCTCCCACCTTATCTTGTTTGCAAGTTGATTCCGGGTTGGTTAATTTCTCCTCCCACCTCTTGTGATTTCTTGCTTTTAGTTGTGGAGATTGAGAAACCGTTGTTTTCGTAGTTTTAAAATATATCGCTTGCAATTTCTGAAATTGATTTCATCGTTGGCTAACTTCTTTAATTCGGATCGGGTAGATCCTATTTGCTTGAGTGGATCTTGGCCTATAGCCTAGATTTTACTCTCAAAAAGGAGTGGAAACCTTTATATTAATTTGGGGAATCATCCGACTCTTTTTCTTGATCGTTGTTTTAGAGTCGATCACTCCTCCTTGTGGTTTTATGTGCTGTGTTTGAGCCGATCCTTAACGAGATGATAGATGCTTATATAGGTGCGGTAGGTCTAAGGCGTGTTGGACATGGTAGGTCTACTTTGTGTCCGTATCGCTCTCCGAATGTCAGAAACCCACCACGTCACCCGCTGATCCTGGTACCAACCTGGGCGATGCGGGTACCCCTCTAACGCAAGTTGATTCCCCTCATACAGACTCGCGCTTCCAAACTGCCACCAATTCCCACTCAAAGAGCCCGACGCCCATTTTTGGGACCATTGGTTTGGACTCGCTGCTGCCGAACTCACCAACTTGTGAACACCCTCGAGCTCCTACCCCCGATCCCGTACTCATGGGAGGAGGTGTTAGGGACATCCCCATATCGAGTTTTGAACTGGTCATCTCCCCAAGCTCCTATCTTTCGGGTTGCGAAAAGACCCTTTTTTCTTCTCTCTCTCCCCCATAAGTAATAACCGAGCTCTTCTCGGCAGCCAATCCTCTAGGGGACATCCTCCTCATACGGTTAGTTGAAGCATTCACCATATTTAGAAACCGATGCCTCTTATTTGGATTGACTATCATTATAGGACTTTTTGGTCAATTTGAAGCCGAAGAATCCTCCGACCCGGGAATCTACTCGCCACCTCCCTCACCCAAAATGCTGGAACACTTCCTGGATGCCTCCATAGACCCTGCCGAGATGAGGAAGCGAACTGTCAGGATCCTTAAGAAGTATGGGCTCGCACTGTGCGAGATCCAAGAGGAGAGGATGGTTGACGGGCAGTGGCTGCGAGTGCTTGAGCAGGACTACGCGTTGCTGGCGGATGAGGTGAGGCATGGCTCGGCTTGTGGGATAACTTCCCTAGGATCACTCATGGATCAAATACATGAGAATCTGCACTTCATACATCTGGACTTAGAATCGGTCCGCGAGTTCAACAATCCTCGCCGACCACCGGAGATGGGGGCGTGAGGTCGGGGTAGATGGAAATGTTTCCCGTGCTGAGCCTACCGACACTCGCCCCTCGAACCCCCTACTCGCGTGCTGTAAAAATAATTCTCCTCCCCTACTGTATTTCTTCAGAACATTGGTGCTATATTGTAATAATTTTAACAATGTTTTATTTTTTGATGTCTGTTGTACTCGCAAGAATAGTACTATGCTTCAGATTCAGCCCGTTTTAGGATAGGAAAGGTCACGAGAAGCTAACGAGCTGGGTCAATGAGTCAGGATGAGTAGGTAGCTCGGCAGGTGTTAATTCATTTTCTCTAAATAGGCCCCCTCACCTACCATCAGACCATCACCTTTATTTCTGACACATAGCCCCCTTAGTCACACTTCTCGCCACTCGCACTCGCACCAGGATCTACTAAAATGGGCAAGATGCGAGCTGATGATGATGGGAGGTCAAAGTGTGTGAAATAATTTTCCGAGTACCCCTTCTTCAATGGGAATACCTCAGAAGAGGAGTATCTCGCGTTCGTGGCGGATTTTGTTCCCCCAGGGTTCACTGCGCGTCAACCTAAGAGGGGTGAGGCGATCAACTCATTTTTTACCGATGAACTCCCCTTCCCCATCTCGCATTTTGAGGTGGGGTTGCACCTTCTCCTCTGGCCGAAGGTCCGATATTTGCTAAAATACTTTGGGGCTATCCCAGTGCAGATGAACCCTAACGCAATCTCTATGCTTATGGATTTTGCGAGCTTCCTTCGGAAGGAATGGATCGAGTTCAATCTCGCAGTCTTCTGAAAGCTCATCATCTACCGTGCCACCAATAATGGGGTCGCTTTCTTTGCCAGCTCATAGTTCAAGGTGCACGAGACGGCCAAGAAGAACCACAACTGTTTTATAAAGTTTGTCTTCTTTAAGGGTGTTCTATACAACATCCCCTTCTCGCCCATCAAACGGGGTGAGGAGGTATACTGACCGCCGACCTTTATGGGCGACAACTCCAACATCCATCAGTTCTTCCTCCACAAAGACTTCAAGCTTGCCTTCATGAAAAGGGGCCTCGAATCGCTCTCGCTATTTCTTCCCGACGAAGGTATATCCTGTCATTGTTATTTATATCGCGGACTCACCAAGACTTTTGCTGACAGGGTTATTTTTTCAGGGGAGAGGCTGATCCCAGAGAACTTGCCTTTCGCGAACTCAGGGCTGTATCCTGACCCACTCACGTAGGATAGGGCAGCTATACCAGCTTGTCGAATGGAGCATGAATCCTCCAGATCTTTCTCCAGCCAGAAGAGGCCTGGTCTTGCCAGCTCCATCTCGCCTCGCCTACCACTGTCGCCAAAGTGACTGAAAAAGGTGGTGGTCTCCAGGGAAGAGACAGTCTTGCTTGACTCGCTACAGAAGGACCATCAGAACTTCTGTCTTGATGGGAATGTAAAGGAACAGGTTGGCGAGCCGATGGTGTAGCGGGATGAGAAGGCCCACATGGTTTCCATCTCCTACCTTCTCTCTTCTTTGTTCGAGCGCCGCCCTCCAAGCAGACACGCCTTTTCCCTCGGCTTCGGGCTTTACGTTTGCGAGGATGCCAAGGCCTACGATGGGATGACCCTTCAGCGGCTTGCCCATCAATGTACGCGAGCCTAAATGCGCTTCATGGAGCTCATGCACATGTCTGTCCGCTGCAACTTCACCCTCAACCAAAAATTGGCAAGTGCTGAGGAAGCCTGGGATCTCGACCAGGACGAGGTGGCAGACTTAAAGAAGAAGCTGGAGGTTGCCGAGTCTCTCCTCGTGAAGAGTGCCGGTGGGGTGGTAAGTATTAGTGCATTTATTCAGCTTTTCTTCCGTCCGCTTAGTATTTTCACTTACACTTTTCAACTCGCTGTATGCTGATATTACCGGCTGCCTGTGCACTCGCGCGACCGATCTTGAGGGTCAGAACAAGAAGCTGGAGGGACAGAACAAGTTGCTCCAGGATGAGGTCTCTCGCCGGCTGGGTTGCTTTCTCACTCCAGCTCGCGGTGAGAAGAGTGCCCAAGCCAAAAAACTGAAGTCTTTCAATGAGGCAGAGGTCAATGAAATGTTGCCGGTCAACTCCATTAAAAATGCTAATCATACACTGCAGGTCATGCGAGATCTACAGGTATTGACAGCGGATTGCGAGGAGGTCACGACCAAAGACCTGGTCCCAGAGCTGTTCCTCCCCGTTCCCACCCCTGGTGAGCAGGAGGACTACTTCGACTCGCTATTCGACGAGGTGATGGGATTTCAGGATGAGCTTTCTGGGGGTGGAGATGAGAGCTGATTGTATATATATATTTTAATGATTCTTCCCCCAACCTATTGTAACCTCGCCGCGAGACGGCTTAACTTTTTGTAATAGCATATAAATAAATGAAAATCTTACTTGGCTATTTTTATTTTCTTTGTATTCAGTTGTCTTGTTGCACTCGCACACGCGTTCCACATCTTGAGGTGCGACTTCCCCAAAGTAGAACTCGTCGCTAGATTCCATTCCTGTCAGGTTAGAATACATACCCTTGCCAAGAGCCCGAGACCTCGACATCCCTTAGTAGTAGGAGCTAGACCACTCGCAGCACTGTACTCGCGACCTTCCTGCTCGCCTGCGAGATCTCTTCCCCCTTAGAGGTTTGCTCAAGGACTGATTTTTCCAAGTAAAAACTCAACGGGGTGGACAACAGTTACCAAGGATAGCCCCATGCACTCGCATTCGCCTAGTAGCCCTTGCATCTCTTTGAGGGTTAAATGTGAATAAGGAGACGTCATCAGTCCTAAGTCAGCAAGATCCACCCTTAACTGATATAAACCAATCTCTTACATTACAGCTTTACCGAGTGATTGTTATCCCTTACTGCTTGGCGAGATCCCTACTCGCCTTAACCCGACCATCTGGATATTGCTGGGTCTAACACCTTATCCCCTCGTGAACTTCTTTCCTGCCAACTAGTGGTAGTGAGATCATCTAGAGGTCAACTTGGGAGACATCATCGAGTGACATCCTTCCCTGCTAGTTAATGGGAGCCTGACAGCCGGATCTGTTCGGGGTCTGGGTAGACAATATCGAGTGACATCTAGCCCTGCAAACTAATGGGAGACTTATAGAGGGATCTGCTCGGGGTATGGGTAGACACTATCGAGTGACATCTAGCCCTGCTAGCTAATTAGAGCTTAGCAGCAGGATCTACTCGGGGTCTGGGTAGACACCATCAAGTGATATCCAGCCTTGCCAGCTAGTGGAAGACTGACAATGGGATCTGCTCGGGGTCAATTTTGGAGAGACCATCGAGTGACATCTAGCCCTACCAGCTTGTAGGAGCCTGACAGTAGGATTTGGTAGGAGTCTAGGTAGACATCATCAAGCGACATCCAGCTCTGACAGCTAGTGGGATCTTGACAGCGGGATCTGCTCGGGGTCTAGGTAGACACCATTGAGAGACATCCAGCCCTACCAACAAGTCGGAGCCTGGAATCGGAATCTGCTCAGGGTCTATGTAGATACCATCGAGTGACATCCAGCCCTGCCATCTAGTGGTAGCCTGGATATCAGATCTACTCAGGGTCTGAGTAGACATCATCGAGTGACATCCAGCCCTGCCAGCTAGTGGGAGCCTGACAACAAGATCTACTCGGGGTCTGGGTAGAAACCATCGAGTGATATCCAGCCCTGCCAGCTAGTGGGAGACTGGCAGTGGGATCTGCTCAGAGTATGGGTAGACACCATCGAGTGACATCCAACCCTGCCAGCTAGTGGGAGCCTGACAGCAGGATCTACTCGGGGTCTTGGTAGACACCATGGAGTGACATCCAGCCCTGACATCTAGTGGGAGCCTGACAGCGGGATCTGCTCGGAGTCTAGGTAGAAACCATTGAGAGACATCCAACCCTGCCAACAAGTCGGAGCCTGGAATCGGAATCTGCTCAGGGTCTGTGTAGATACCATCGAGTGACATCCAGCCCTGCCATCTAGTGGTAGCCTGGATATCGGATCTACTCAGGGTCTGAGTAGACATCATCGAGTGACATCCAGCCCTTCCAGCTAGTGGGAGCCTGACAACAGGATCTACTCGGGGTCTGGGTAGAAACCATCGAGTTATATCCAGCCCTGCCAGCTAGTGGGAGACTGGCAGTGGGATCTGCTCGGAGTCTGGGTAGACACCATCGAGTGACATCCAACCCTGCCAGCTAGTGGGAGCCTGGCAGCAGGATTTACTCGGTGTCTTGGTAGACACCATGGAGTGACATCCAGCCCTGCCAACTAGTGGGAGCCTGATAAAGGGATCTGCTCGGGGTTTGGGTAGACACCATCGAGTGACATCCAGCCTTGCCAACTAGTGGGAGCCTGGCAGCGAGATCATATCGAGGTCTGGGTAGACACCCTCAAGTGACATCCAGCCCTAGCAGCTAGTGGGAGCCTGATAATAGGATCTGCTCGGGGTCTGGGTAGACACCGTCGAGTGACATCTAGCCCTGCCAGCTAGTGGGAGCCTGGAAAAGGGATATGCTCGGGGTCTGGGTAGATACAATCGAGTGTCATCCAGCCCTGCCAACTAGTGGGATCCTGGGAGTAGGATCTGCTTGGGGTTTGGGTAGACACCGTCGAGTGACATCCAACCCTGCTAGCTAGTTTGAGCCTGGCAGAAGGATCTGCTCAGGGTCTGGGTAGACACCGTCGAGTGACATCCATCCCTGACAGAAAGTGAGAGCTTGGCTACGGGATCTGCTTGGGGTCTAGGGAGACACCATTGAGTGGCATCCAGCCCTGCCAGCTAATGGGAGCCTGGCAGCAGGATCTGTTCGGGGTCAGCTTGGTGAACTCTTCACCTATTCACACAATCCATTATAAATACAATCCATTGCAAAAATTCTGTAATGTCAAGAGATTTCTTATTAGAAAAAGATGTCACATACATGGTTCAAGGATAAAAACGCTTCAGATCATTACCGCTCCAAGTGTGACTCAGGGTCTCGCCCTGTGAAGAGTCCGATATTTATTGGGTTTTTCGGACTCATCTGGGCTTGTTTTCTCACTCATGCACTGCATTTTCAATCGGGTATCAGTTATATTTGCATCGTTCGGTCATTGCCACATTGTGCCCTTTTTTGGCCCATGGGTGTGCAATTATGCATTCTTTTGTTGGGGGGTATGCACATGGTGCTCCCCATGGCTCTTTCTGTTTGTATTTTTACTGTATTTTGGTGCTGGGAGCTTGTGCTCCAACTTGGTTTTATTGCTGTGCAGGAGGTCGCGATGTCCGGGATTCATTTTTCAGTTCCTGTGTAAAACGCATGGTCGTGCGAATTTGTTCTCACACGGTCTCATGGCAATCGTGTGTTATACACAACAATTCTGGGGATGTTGGAACCAACAAATTCGGTCCCTCCTAAAGCTCGAAACTGAAAATGCAGCTCGCCCTTACTCTCTTCGGACGACCCTCTGGACAAGGACCTCAAAAGACTAGACTGGAGGCCTCAGCGTGGAGGTCCCACCTCTTACCCGGAAGAATTGGAAAATCCTTCCCCTCCCTAGCCAATGCTGGGCTAGGTGCCTTAGAATGAGAGGAGGAGAGTTTGAGAATATCTGTTTCTTCTAAGGCACCATACCGGTCTATTTATAGGCCTCTGAACTGGGACTGCTAATAAAAAACTGGAGCTGTCCTGAAATTACCAGAATACCCTTAGTCGGGTCTGCCAACAGCCATACTCAGCTGTTTTGAAGGGCTACATGGTGACCACCCAGGGCAAAAGCGTAAAATCCTATGGGGCTAAAAGATAGGCCCGACCCCACCTGAACCGGTCTTAAACCGAACTGGGGATTTGACAAGACCTCCCCTAAAGGGTCTTCTCGCCTGGCGAGATCTCCCTTCTGGAGGCCTCTCGCCTGGCGAGAGCTTCGTCTCGCTAGCGAGAGCTCCCCCCTGAAGTCCCCTCGCCTGGCGAGTCGGCTACTTGCCCGCGAATGCCTCCTCTGTTGGCGCTGACTCGCCCATCTCATGACGCAGCTGTCGCTCATGTCGTTCTCGATTGGCCCCTCTCGCCTGCTGCTTTTGGCGGGATCCACTCCCTCTGCAAATTGACAACCATATTGGGTCGTCTCACCTAGCACCCCTTTTTCAAGCCTCTGGCCCCTGCGAGCCCGAGGTTATATACAATCCCCTCTCTTTTTGAGGTTTTTACAAACTCGGAAAGATAGTCCAACCGAGGCTCGCATCATTAAAGAGGATTTATGAGGGAATCTTTTGGTGGGCCCCTTGCACAATCTATAAATACCGGACTCTTCTCACTGCAGGAGGCCGTTTCTTTCCCCCTATCGCCTTCTAGATTCTGTCCTCATGTCTCTCAGCCAAAGTTTCCGTGACCGCATCGCGGAGGTGCACCAGAGAAAAAAGGCGGCTACAGCGGCTCTGAACAAGATCCCGGTGCGCGCTCCTCGAACCTTACCGTTATCTGCTTCCCCTCCCAAGAAAGCGAAAGCTGCTGATCCTCCCCTCTTGGCAGGGGAGCCTTCTTGCACCGTCTCGGGAAGGCATATCCCTCCTACCTCGGCCAATCCTAGAGAAAAGGAGGTAAGTCTATCGACATTGACCTACCTTTATCTCTATATCACTTGCCTGCTTACTCGCTCCCCATACTTAGAAGGTCCTGGCGCCTCCCCATCGTCCAGAGACTATACGAATAAATATCTCTGAACACCGCTGCCAGTCCGTCTCACCACAACCCTCTACTCCTTCCTATGCTCTTGAGATGAGGACGGATGATCCTCCTAATACCGAGGGTTCCTCTCGCAGCCTTGGTAAGATGCTTTTCCTCTTGGGCCTTTCCTTGCTACCCCCTTCTCGACTTCACCTCCCAAGCTCTCCATGCAGGTGTGCGCGACTCGAATGCCGAGGACTCGCTAGCCGAGGACTCTCCCGCTGAAGATCACTCAAGGGAGATGGTCGTCTCGCCCCCTCCTCCCATAGACGAAATTGAAGACTACCTCGGCGACCCTATGGATCCATTGGAAATGAAGCGTAGGGTAGCGGAGATGCTGCGGAAGCACGCACGTATCATTCAGGAGCTGGAGAATGGGAAACAAGCTGCGGACCATCAAATCGATTGGTTGGAAGTGGAGTGCGCCCGCCTTTCTTCGGAGATCGATGCTGATATTGAGATAGACGAGACTGACCCCCAGGCGATTTTGAGCGAGGTCGACCAGCAGCTTCGTCTCGCTCGACGCGGTATCGACGTGGCTCGTGCCTTCCACCTCCCCAACTGCCCTCCCTGTGCAAGGTCTCGCGGTGGGGGGCGCTGGAGGTGGCACAAGAATTGACAAGTTTTCTTCGAGTCTCGCCTCTCTTCCCTTCGTTCATGAATGTAATAATCTTATTTATGCTTCCGTCCCGCCCTTACCATGCATCCTGCGAACTCGCCACTCGCTTTGTGCGGGAAGAACTTTATTGGTTTAATAATCGCCTTCTTTTCGATTTTCTCTAACACGGCATTTACATTTTGTATTTATGCTAATTTTTCCTTGATTTACCAATTTTTTAATTTTAATTCCAATTTATTTCCCGCCGCTTGGCCGTGCTGAGGGCCCACTTAGGGCTGCGCAAATCGAGGTCTGGAGAGAGAAAGAGGCCGACCGCCTCTTCCCCTTCCTCTACACAACTTCTCCGCCCGTATATTTTCTTGGATCTAATTATTATAAATACCCGCTTTTCCAGGATCAAACCTACGTTTTCCTAAGTCGCTGCACCCCAACCTTGCTTTCTCCTTCTTCGTCCGTCTCGCGCGCCAACTACTCGTCGACCGTCTCGCGTCCTCTCTTCCCGGTCACCTCACTAGCTTCCCCTGTCCCTAATTCCAGCTGTCTCGCCCGATCATGGGAAAGAAAAGTCCGGAGGATGGCGAGGGACGCATCCGCTACGGGAAACAATTCACGGACCATGACTTTCCTCCCGTGCGTATCTCCGCGGATGCCTTCACTCGCGAGTACCTGCCGGAAGGCTTTGAATCGCGCCCCCCGGGTCGGAGAGAGCATAAACACATTCTATCCCGTAGAGCTTACCTTCCCCGTCTTGCACTTCAAGGCGGGGTTGAGATTACCCCTCTGACAAGAGGTGAAACAGGTATTGAAATATTTCGGC
Organism: Platanthera zijinensis; assembly: GCA_039513925.1. Classification (NCBI taxonomy): domain Eukaryota; kingdom Viridiplantae; phylum Streptophyta; class Magnoliopsida; order Asparagales; family Orchidaceae; genus Platanthera; species Platanthera zijinensis. The sequence goes on along the minus strand of CM077089.1, from coordinate 114,157,717 downwards.
ACCGTGCCAGCTCAGCTGAACCCTAACGCCATCTCCGTCCTGGTCACCTTTGTGAGCTACATGGGACGAGAGCGAATAGAGTTAAGCCTCATAGTTTTCCGCAAGCTCTTTATTTATCACACCAATCAGGACGGGGTGTCCTACTTCACAGGGCAGGGTCTCAAGGTCTGCGAGACGCCCAACAAGAATCACCATTGGCTCATGCGGTTCGTCTTCATTCACGGAAACCTGGGCGGCGTTCCGCTTGCGCCTATCTTACCCGCCGAAGTCTTTTACGTAACCCCCCAAGTCGGAGGCACAGATAAGCTCCTCTGCGAGTACTACACCGGAAAAAACTTTGAGGTCCAGTATCTGAGACGCGGTCTCGGCTCGCTCCTCCCCGTACTTCCTTGTGAAGGTATGCTCGACCTTCTTTTTTGATCTCGCCTAAATTATTTACTTCTCGCTAATTGTTGGTATCCACGATAACATTCCGTCTCACCTTTACCAGGAGAGAGGAACGTACCAGTTCACCCCCCTTACAAAAGTAGCATCAAGCCGCCCAAGGGTGTCGCTCTCTCCAGCATGGCAGCTGAAGTGGCTAGAGAATAATTGACACCCTACCTAAATAAGAGGCTGGCCGACGACCCTGCTCCGTCTTGCCTCAACCCTTCGAAAAAGATGAAAATGAAGGTGAAGAAGGTGGTCTCTTTCCCCCAGCCAAGAGAACTCCTCAGGAGACTGTGGTGACGTCGGGGTCCCCGAGCCCTATATCCCTAGGGTCCTAGTCCCCCCGGTCCCCTCCTCGGGTTTCTCCTCACCAGGCCCTCTCGCCCTCTGGGGAGACGGCGCCCCTCGCGCAACACGCCGGCTCATCTCAACAACTGTCCAGGTCCCCTTCTCGCGAGGGGGCTCCTTCTCGCTTCCCCGCACCGTCTGCCCACTTCAATTTCAATATGGGCCCCACTATCCCTGATGCTGCCAACGACCCAACACAGATCTGGGACAAAAGGGCGCATCGGGTTTCAATCTCCACTCTCCTCCCCTCCTTGAGGGAGCAGGACCAGCCTACGGGCCACACCTTCTCCCTGGGCTTTGGTATTTACGGAGGTCATGGTCCCGATCCTCTTGACAAGGCCTCCTTATGAGATCTGGTCCTGAGGGTGATGCAATCCCAACTGCGAACCTTGGAGCTTTCACATAGGCTCTCGCACCTCCTGATTTTCAACAACAAAAACTGGAAAGATTCCGAGGCCAACTTCGCCGCTGAGCGCGAGAAGTCGGGAGATCTGGCGAAGAGACTAGAGGTGGCCGAGAGCCTTCTCGTCAAGGCTCGCGGCGGAGTGGTGAGTTCTCTCTTAGTTCATTTTTGATGTACCTGACCTCAATCTAACAAAGACTTTCCACAGGATGCCGAGATGGCTGAGAGGCTACACTCGCGCATAGCGGAGCTGGAAGTAGAGGTGCAAGAGCTAAAGGCCCAGGTCACCCAACTCAAGGGCGCCGCTCCTTCGACCTCTCGCTCGGCTATTCCCCCACCCCCCCTCTCTGTTTTCCCATGAGGAGGTCAAGGAGTTATGCCGAGACGCCAATATCCGAACCGCCGAGCTGATCCTGAAGATGATGCGCGAGATTGGCGTCGTCAAGGATGATTGCGAGTTCGTTACCGCTCGCTACCTTGTGCCGGAGATCTACGGTGAGGGGGAGGGTTTGTCGGCCAGCGAGAAGGATTAAAGCTTCCCGAGTTCTACTTTTCCTTTACTTACAATGCTTCTTTTTTGCAACTGATGTAATTTTGTATCGGACTATTTTATTGGACGTGTTGCGTATATATATATATATATATATATATATATATATATATATATATATATATATATATATATATATATATTACCCGCGTGTGGTTCTAAGGCTAGTCATCTCTTCTTCTTATCTTCTTTTTTGCTTCGATTGTCTGCGGGATCTAAGGATCAATTCATCCCCGGAGAGGGTGTCGCCCCCAGTCTCGCCTCCTGGCGAGAGCGGACCTGAATCAGGGAGCGAGTTGCCGTGTCCCACACTTTTCGCGCATAGGAATGCCTTTTTTCCCCCCATCTCGCCTCGCTCTCTAATACCTCTCCGAAGAGAGTGGCCTTTAAAAGTTAGTCCCCTCTCCTTTTTCTTGGGGGCAGGGGATTCTCTTACTCCTTTATGGTCAGAGCCTTTCCTCTTGCTGATCAATGGTGTGGTTTTCCCTTTGGGGCTTCCCATCTCTCGCTATTGTTTCGCAACTATTCACGGTCTCACCAACTTGGTGGTCCCGACAACCGCGTGCTTCCCGGATCCTCTCAAAAATCCTCTCCCACTACCAAGTGAGCCTATAGCCCTGCCAGCTTGATGGAAGCCTGGCCAGCGGGTCTGCTCGGGATCTCCTCTCTAAACAACCTCCAACCACCGAGTGAGCCTACAACCCTGTTAGCTTGATGGGAGCCTGGTCAGCGGGTCTGCTCGGGGTCTCCTCTCCGAACAATCTCCAACCACCGAGTGAGGCTACAGCCCTACCAGCTTGATGGGAGCCTGGTCAGCGGGTCTGCTCGGGGTCTCCTCTCCCAACAACCTCCAACCCCCGAGTGAGCCTACATCCCTTCCAGCTTGATGGGAGCCTGGTCAGCGGGTCTGCTCGGGGTCTCCTCTCCCAACAACCTCCAACCACCGAGTGAGCCTACAGCCCTGCCAGCTTGATGGGAGCTTGGTCAGCGGGTCTGCTCGGGGTCTCCTCTCCCAACAACCTCCAACCACCGAGTGAGCCTACAACCCTGCCAGCTTGATGGGAGCCTGGTCAGCGGGTCTGCTCAGGGTCTCCTCTCCCAACAACCTCCAACCACCGAGTGAGCCTACAGCCCTGCCAGCTTGATGGGAGCCTAGTCAGCAGGTCTTCTCGGGGTCTCCTCTCCCAAAAACCTCCAACCACCGAGTGAGCCTACAGCCCTGTAAGCTTGATGGGATCCTTGTCAGCGGGTCTTCTCGGGGTCTCCTCTCCCAACAACCTCAAACCACCGAGTGAGGCTACAACCCTGCCAGCTTGATGGGAGCCTGGTCAGCGGGTCTGCTCGGGGTCTCCTCTCCCAACAACCTCCAACCACCGAGTGAGCCTACAGCCCTGCCAGCTTGATGGGAGACTGGTCAGCGGGTCTGCTCGGGGTCTCCTCTCCCAACAACCTCCAACCACCGAGTGAGCCTACAACCCTGCCAGCTTGATGGGAGCCTGGTCAGCAGGTCTGCTCGGGGTCTCCTCTCCCAACAACCTCCAACCACCGAATGAGCCTACAACCCTGCAAGCTTGATGGGAGCCTTATCAGCGGGTCTGCTCGGGGTCTCCTCTCTCAACAACCTCCAACCACCGAGTGAGCATACAACCCTGCCAGCTTGATGGGAACCTGGTCAGCGGGTCTGCTCGGGGTCTCCTCTCCGAACAACCTCCAAAATAGTCTCATCTTTCAAGAACGGTCGTCTCGAAGCGCATTGTGCCGCAAAATCGTGTCACGCATACAAGTAGGAAAATCTCTTTTAGAAACATATTCAAATAAATACAAGAGGGTACAACATTATGGGTAAAATCGCTTCAGGTCATTGCCGCTTCGGGCGCGATCCAGGGGTATTTCGTCCACATCTTGGAGGTGGTACCCCCTGACTTCAAGACCTCCCTTATAATAAAGGGACCCTCCCAGTTAGGATTGAGCTTCCCCATGGAGGCCCCCCTGCCTGCGACATCTACCTTTTTGAGGACCAAGTCCCCCTTTTGGAAATTTTTTATCCTGATGTGCTTATCAAAGTACTTGGACATTCGGCATTTGACTTCCTCCTGCCGGATTGACGCTAGCTCCCTGAGCTCCTCTTCCAGGTCAAGAGAGAGATTCTTCTCCTCCCCATTGTCCTCTTTCCATCCTTTAACTTCTCTCCTTGCCACTGTCACTCTGGGGGATTCAACTTCAAATTCTATGGGTATGACGGCCTTCAAGCCATGGGAGAGTCTGAAGGGTGTTTCTCCTGTGGCGCTATTCGGTGTGGTCCTCAGAGCCCAAAGGACGGAGGGGAGCTTCTCCACCCAACTTCCCCTCAGATTTTCTATCTTTTTCTTCAAGAGGTTCACGATGATCTTATTTGCGGCTTCTACCTGTCCGTTGCTTCGGGGGTGATGAACCGAGGCGAACCGAATATCTATGCCAAGTTGGGCACATAAGTCTACAAATTCCCTACTAGCGAACTGTGGCCCGTTATCTGTGACAATGGCCAAAGGGAGCCCATGCTGGCAGATAATTTCCCCCCATACAAAGTTCTTGACCACCTGCGTCGTCACCTTTACCAAGGCCTTTACCTCCAGCCACTTTGAAAAGTAGTCCACCATGACCAGCAGGAACCTCATCTGGCCGCTGGCCTGGGGCAACGGGCCTACCAGGTCCATTCTCTATATGGCGAAAGGCCATGGAGCCGTTATCGTGCGTAATCTCTACGCCGGGAGGAGTAAAAGTGGAGCGAACTCGTGGCACTTTCTGCATCGTCTTGTGAACTCCTCAGCATCCTTCCTGAGGGTAGGCCAAAAGTAGCCTTGCCTCAGCACCCTCCCTTCCAGGGTCCGACTCCCTGAGTTGCTTCCGCATTCCCCCGAGTGGACTTCCTCCAGTACCCTTGACGCCTCCTTCTCGGACACACATCGAGCTAGTAAGCCTGACAATGTTTTCCGGTAAAGGATCCCTTCCCTCAGCAGGTAATAGGTCGACTTGTACCTGACTCGCTTCTTCTCAAGGTCCCCTTCGGGTAGATGAACCGACGTCAAGAACGTCATAAATGGGTCCATCAAGGACCCCTCCTGGTCCACTTCCATTAACTCCCTTCCTCTATAGAGCGTCTAAAGAGCTCTGTCATGGTCCCTCCAGCCCGAGGGCCGTGCTTAGCGAGCAGGTCTGCCCTAGTATTCTTTTCTCTTGGAACATGTTGAATTGAGAAGCTGCGGAATTGCCCGATGATACCCTTCACCTTTACTAGGTACAGCTGGAGGGTCGGTTCCCTCACCTCAAATTCCCCGTTGATATGCCATGTGACCACCAGAGAATCCGTGGAGACCCTGAGTTCCTGTATGTCCAGCTCACGAGACAGCCTGAGCCCGGCGATGATGGCTTTGTACTCTGCCTGGTTGTTTGTAAGGGTGAAATGGATCTTCAAAGCCTGCTCGATCCTGGTCCCCTCGGGACTTGTTAAAACCACCCTGCCTCCAAAAGAACTTCTGCCCGAGGCCCCATCCACGAGCATTTCCCAAGCAACCATGGGAGGTGTCTCTACCTCCCTGACCTCGACCACGTAGTCTGCTAAGAAATCTGCCACCACCTGCTCCTTGATAGCTACCCGAGGTATGTAGGCGAGGTCGAATTCACTAAGCTCTATCGACCACTTGTCTAACCTCCTCGAATGCTCCACCCCCTCTAGAATGCGGCGGAGGGGGTGGTCCGTCATGACCTGAATGGAATGGGCTTGGAAGTATCGCCTGAGATTCCGGGCTGAGATGATGAGGGCGAAGGCTAGTTTTTCGAGGATGGGATACCTTAGCTCTGCCTTTTTGAGGACCCTGCTCACGTAATATATGGGGAATTGCTTCTTACCCTCTTCTCGCACAAGGACCGAGCTCACGGCCTCTGCCCCTACTCCCATGTATAGGAACAGATTCTCCCCCTCTCGCAGCCCTTGAAGTAGCGGTGTCTGGGTGAGCTGTTGCTTCAGAGCTAGAAAGGCCTTCTCGCATTCGGGGGCCCACTCGAATTCCTTCCCACCCCTCAGAGTTCGGAAGAAGGAGGAACACCTCTCCCCTGCCCGAGAGAGGAACCTGCTCAACCCTGCCAACTTACCAGTAAGGCGTTGGACCTCCTTAGCATCCTTCAGAGATCCCAACTCAAGGATTGCTTTTACCTTGTCTGGATTAGGCTTCACTCCAGCAGGGGTGAGGAGGTGCCCTAGAAACTTCCCCCTGCTGGCCCCGAATGAACATTTTAGAGTCTTGAGCCTCATTTTATATTTTCTTATAGTTTTAAAAGTTTCCGGCAGATCCAAGAGGTGAGACTCGAGGTCTCGACTCTTAATCATCAGGTCATCTACGTAGACCTCGAGGTTCCTCCCCTTCTTCTCCCGAAATACCCGGTCCATCATCCTTTGGTAAGTCGCCCCTGCATTCTTCAATCCGAAGGGCATCATGTTGTAACTGAAACACCCATCCTTGGTGACGAAGGTGACGTATTTGATGTTCGGGGGATGCATGCGTATCTGGTGATACCCTGAAAAGGCATCTAAAAAACTCATTAGTGGAAAACTGACAGCTGAATCAACCAGCGCGTCAATTTGAGGCAGAGGGTAACAATCCTTCGGGCATGCTTTATTCAAAAGAGAGAAATCGATACACATTCTCCATTTACCCTCCCCTTTCTTCACCATTACAATGTTCCTCACCCACCCCGGATACCTATTCGCCGATATGAACCCTGCCCGAAGTAGCTTCTCCACTTCTTCTCTGATAGGCCCGACCATCTTGGAAGCGATGGCCCTCTTCTTTTGCTGGATGGGGCGAAACTTAGGGTCGAGGTTGAGGCGGTGGCACGCCACGTCCGCATCGACCCCCGACATGTCAGCTGCACTCCAGGATAAAACATCGATGTTCTCTTGCATGCACCTCCGGATCTCGTCCTGATCTCGGGGGGTGAGCTCTTTGCGGACCTTGATCTTCTCTTTTCGCCCATCCTTTTTGAGGATGTCCATCTCCAAAACCTCCACTGCTGCCCTCAGCCTTGAGGGCTCCTCCTCCTCTTCTGGTTCCCTTGACCGGCCCTTCCCCGCTTCCCGTTCCTCCTCAACCACAACCACTCTCTCCCAGGTCCTTCTTTCCGACTGAGTCTCCTTTCCGGACGACTCCCTCATCTCCCCCCTCTTCCTTTTCCTGCCGTTGGCACCTCCCCCCTCCTTCCTACCTCTCTGCACTCCCTCCATCTCTGGCTCCACCGCAATGCCTCTCTCTACACTAGCCACATCTCTCCCCTCCTGCTCCTCTCCGTCCACCTGCTCTCCCGCAATCTCTGGCTCCACCGCAATGCCTCTCTCTACTCCAGCCACATCTTTCCCCTCCTGCTCCTCTCCATCCACCTGCTCTCCCACCATCTCTGGCTCCATCGCAACGCCTCTCTCTACTCTAGCCACATCTCTCCCCTCCTGCTCCTCTCCGTCCACCTGCTCTCCCGCCATCTCTAGCTCCACCGCAATGCCTCTCTCTACTCCAGCCACATCTCTCCCCTCCTACTCCTCTCCGTCCACCTGCTCTCCCGCCATCTCTAGCTCCACCACAATGCCTCTCTCTACTCCAGCCACATCTCTCCCCTCCTGCTCCTCTCCGTCCACCTGCTCTCTCGCCATCTCTGGCTCCACCGCAATGCCTCTCTCTACTCAAGCCACATCTCTCCCCTCTTGCTCCTCTCCGTCCACCTGCTCTTCTTGTTCCATCCTCCTCTCTAGTTCTTTTGCATCACCCGTCCATGAGATGGTGTTTACTGCCATCACATAGCATTCTCGGGCAGCCTTCGAATCTCCCCATACCCTGATCTGGGTCCCTGTAACGCCCCGAATTTTTCTGCGATTATTTAAATTCTCGTTTGGCGTTACGTCGATGCATTTTCTTGGCTTATGCAATCTGTGGAGTGTGGTATTAACTCCTTAGAAGTGGGTGCCCTATTTTGTAGCCTGTTGGCAAGATCTCCCTAGCAAGCCGAGTCGTTTTGGGTGACCCGGTGTGGCCTCTCGGGGGTGCTTGTGTTTTGGCTTCGGGAGAGTATAACTCGAGTTCTGTTCATCGAAAGTTAGTTTCGACTTCGCCGTTGTGTTCGTAGCGTGGATATTTAGCTACGGTGTGAATTTCGTCAAATTCCGAGGTGGTTCGATTTTCGAGTCGTTTTGGGTGTGCTATTAGTAAAAACAAATTGGAAATCTGTTTGCTTAAGTGAACCGGCGGCTTAGGAGGTGGTTAAGATTAGGCGTGATTAGAGTTATTTAAAAGCTTTAATAAGTAGATGGCGGGCCCACTTTTCTTCTTCTTCCTGAGACCAAACCCGCCTCTCCTGTACGCGGAAAAGCAGCGGAGAAACCGCCGACCTGCTACCCTTCGGACGGCGATTCCGGGAGCGTTTGTGGACGGAATTCAATTCCGAAAGCGGATTTGGGTTGCTCTCTCTTAGACCTACATTTCTACGGTAAGAGATTTGATTTTTGTGGAGTTTTAGGAGACTTTGATTTTCAGTTTCTTGTGGTTTTCCGCCATTAAAGTGTGGGTTTGCTTGTTAGGTGTTGCTCCTTCTAGTGCAGAACGAAGAGGAGGTAAAGCCGACCAAGCTTCGCCGAAAATCGAGGCAAGTGGTATTCTTGCCCTTTCCATTGTTGTTCTTTTGAATTTTTGAATGTTTCCCGGTTAGCCCTAGGGTAGAAACCAAGTATATTCTCTTTTATCTTGCTAAATTTTAGGGCTTAGATTCTCCTATGAGCCCCCTCCTTGTGCTGTTTGCTCAACCCGCTAGTTGTGTTCACCATTTAGACTCCAGATTTGTAGTTCTAGTTGGGTGCTTTTGCGAGTGGGTCCGAGAGAGAGAGTGACGGAGGAAGTTGTGGTAAGGCTCTGGTTAGAACAAGTCTTGGTAGACTCTCGGGTTTTGGTGTTGAGTGTGCTGCACACACTCAAAGCCAAAAGCCGCCCGGACTTGGCGTTGAGTGTGGTGGACACACTCAAAGCCATAGTTTGGTATGTTCCTTGCGGCTGAGTGGTGGGGTGATTGAGTGAAAATTTTCGTCTAAGTCAAAATCGACGGGAATCACCAAGTGATTCCCGCCGATTTCGTCGTGTATCGTCAGTGATTCCCACCGATCGGCAAGAATCATCCTTGATTCCCGCCGATTCGGCTAGAATCATTCTAGATTCCCGTCGATCGGCGAGAATCATCCTGGATTCTCGCCGATTCGGCGAGAATCATCCTGTATTCCCGCCGATTCGGCGAGAATCAGTCGGCATTCCCGCCGACCTCCTCTTGTTGGCGATGATTTAGGGTTTTTCTGCGGGAGTGAACTTTGGCGTAGAGTGAGTTGACCTCACTCAACACCAAAGCTGCTTTGGCGTCGAGGGAGGTGGACTCACTCAACGCAACCGTTGGGTTTTGTGGTTTTGCTAAAGGTGTTGAGGGAGTGGACCTCACTCAACGCCATAGCTGTTTTGGCGTTGAGTGAGGTTAGCTCACTCAACGCCACTGCCTTATTTACTGAAGGCGTTGAGGGAGTGGACCTCACTCAATGCCATGGATGTTTTGGCATTGAGTGAGGATATCTCACTCAACGCCAGAGCTGTTCTTGCGGAGGGCGTTGGGTGAGTGATTCTCACTCAACGCCATGGCTGTTCTTGGACTGAGTGTGGCTAACTCACTCAACGCCAAGGTCTTGTTAGGCGCTGAGTGGGTTCCACTCAACGCCAAGCCGTGTTGAGTAACTTCAACACTGTTTCTCTTTCCTCGATTTTCGTTCCCGAGTGAATTCCTTGATTTTATTTGTAGTTTCTTTGTCGGCCATGTTTTTCTTTCCTAAAGGCCAAATCGTGGGTCATGGTTAGTAGTGGTGGTTTGAAGCTCTTCATGGGGGAGGTGTTGTGTAATTTAGCCAAGGCCACCCTTATTCTTCTATCTTGCTCCAGGTACGGGCTGGGCAAGGGGGTGGAAGGTCCCTTGTGCTTTAACATGTAGACCCTTGAGCTTGTTGACTTGGAAATGGTGGTTGGGGAACTGAGTTTGCCTCCAACCCGGATCCATGTTGTTTGTTTTTGCTACTACCATCTCCCACAGCTTAGGGTGTTAGAAGTTTCTTCCTTGGTAGATTGCAGTACTTTGGGCTCTTAGTAGCCTAGTAGACCCTACAGGATGTAGTTTCTTGGAAGGGTTGGTGCTGTTTCCTCGCACGTAGTGCATTCCTTGTTGTCTTGCCTTGGGCAGTTGTGACTTTTTCTGTTGTGTGTTTTCCTCTTTTATTTATTCCCTGGTTGACACTTCCATGCAGTTTTCCTTGTTTTGCTTGCTGAGGTATTCATTCTTCTTTTGAATGCCTCAGGTTCTGAGCAGTAGCCAGTTTGGTGGCTAGGTTGCGGTGGTGTTGCTGGTGGTCTCTTGGACTTTGGAGATCCTGTTGCTTGGTTAGTGATGTAGTTTTTTTGTACTTTTCTTACAGACATACATATTTGCCTGTGGGTTCGTGTCAGGTTGTTGGCGCCCACTGGTAGTTTTTACCTTTGTACTAGATATATTACTTTTGCTGCTAGCATTTTCTGGAGATAGTCTACTTGCTCTGGGGTGGATTTATGCTAGGTTGCTAGTTATTTTAAAACTACAATTATTATTATTATAAGATTATTGCATAATCAGCATGTTTTATAAAGGTAAATCACTATTTTAACTGTGGACTAGGTGATCCACCGAGCCGAGCGATACAGCCTCTAAAGTATAACTGATTTTCTAATCATTAAACTCAGAAATTTCTTTCATAAAGTGTGGTAGATGGTTTTGCTTGAGCGTCAACAGTTATCCCCTACTTGACGTGGCATCATGACACGCGTTTTCTCATACTCTGATAATTATTTAATTCGGAGAAAATGCGGGTTGTGACAGTTTGTATCAGAGGGAGGTTGCTTGACAAGTTAGTCGGGCAACCTTCGTTTTATTGCTTTAGTAGTTCAGCATCATGTCATTCACACACCAATATGTCATCAGCACGTCTTGGCAAAAGCACGAACACTACACTCATAGCATAACTTAAAGTATACGGGGCATATTATGTAGTATGGGATGCATAATATGTGTTCGTATATGGATCCACCATAGGGGCAACATGTGAGGGTTATGTAGTATGGGATGCATAACCTCACCACATGGCTGTGACTAGCACGTTTTCTTTTCTTCGTTGCATGCGAATGTTATGTAGTATGGGATGCATAACATTTTCATGCGTACGCCGCTCATAACATGCATTAGGGCATTTTTAGAATGCATAGCACAAACATGCATAACATAACATTGCATAAGCACAACGTGCCAAGCTAAATACTTGCAGGATGACATATGTACATACATAAGTTTTCGAGTCAAAAATAATATAAAGTCATGCATTCCCGATCTAGGCACAAGAATTAGTATGGTGGTGGTTAACCATCCTAGGTTAGGGCATAAAATCAATTTTTGTAAAAAAAAATAAACTCCCAGAGCAAGTTTAGCAGCTTTAAGTTCATATCTATATATGTATTGTCTGTACTTGTAGTTGGGTCTAGCCGTTATACTAAGATCTAACTAGTGTAGCTTTGACTTTAGGATGGTGAGACGTCCTTAAACTAGATCGAATCCCCTGTCTGAGGGTGAGTCATCTGGAGCTCAGAATGATGCGGTAATCGAAAGCTTGCGGCAGAGTAGCGATTCCTTGAGCAGGCAGTTGGTGGAGGTGCGAGCCAAAATCCAGTCTTTGGTAGCAGTTGTGGCAGGACAGACTCAAGGAGTGCAAGTCCCTATAGGAGGGATTGCTGTTCCTCCCCCTCCTGCACCCTTAAGACCTCCAGTTGTGGTGCCAGCGTAGATGGCCTTCATCTCGCAGTTTAAGAGGCTGAGCCCACCCACTTATGACGGGAAGGAAGATTTCATGGTGATAGACAACTGGCTGATCTCCATGGAGGAGATGTTCACGTACTCAGGGATTGCAAACGATCAGAGGGTGATGTTAGACGCCTATCAGCTTAAAGGTTTGGCTAAGAATTTGTGGCTGAGAGAGAAGGAGAGCTTGGTAGCTGGATGCTCTTGGGAGGTGTTCAAGGAGATGCTATTGAGGAAGTTCTTACCCTCGGTCGAGCGTGACCGCCTCATTAACGACTTCCTCCATCTGAAGCAAAAGCAACTCACGGTGGGTGAGTATGAGATAGAGTTCAGCAAGCTGAGCCGTTTTGCCCCTGGATTGGTCAGCATTGAGGCTGATCGAGTTAAGTGATTTCACGGTGGTTTGAGGAGTGAGGTGCAACAGTTGACCAGTGCTTATGGGTCAGAGACTTATGTAGGAGTAGTGGATGCTGCTCTGAAGGTGGAGGCTATTAAGACCGCGAAGAGAAGAGGACAGCAAAGTAGGAAGGATAAGAGGAAGTTTGTGGAGGAAAAGAAACCCCAGGTACCCGGTGCGGTTCCTGGAAAGAAGAGCAAAGTGGTGTGCAGTTTCTGTGGCCGGTTAGGCCACCCTGTCGAGAGATGTTTCAAGAGGGTAGCAGATCAGAGGAAGGAGCAGGTTCATGCGATTCAGGGTGCTCCTAGGAGAGATGTCTCCTGTTCTGTTTGCAAGCGACCCGGGCATGATGCTGCCCAGTGCTGGTCCAAGGATAAGGTCTGTTTTCAGTGTGGGCAGAAGGGACACATCAAGTCTAGGTGTCCTCAAATCTAGCCTGCTCTTCATGCAGTTCCTCTTCAGGCATTACCTCCACCTCAGCGTGTGGACAAGGGAAAGGGAAAGCTGAACGTGATCTCTTCCGAGGAGGCTGAAGCTTCGACTCAGGTCATCTCAGGTTAGTTGTCTTTCCAGCCTGAATGTTTTGTTTTTGTCTTGCTAGAATGTTTGTAGTATTGTTATGGTAGTTCCTTAGTTATATATGTTCCTATATGGAAATTTAAGGTGAAGAACCGCTAGGCGCTTGTTCTGTTTGACTCTGGAGCTACCCACTCGTTCGTGGCTAGAGCCTTTGTAGAGCGACATCGATTGACTTTAGATCGAGTTCGGGATACCTTTCGTGCCAAGTTCCCCTCTGGTGAATCTGTGTTGTCAGATTTGGGCGTGTTAGATTTCGCTGTTTTGTTAGGGGACTTCCTTACAAAGGCAGACCTGAAGATGATTGATCTGGAGGACTTCAATGTTATTTGAGGCATAGACTGGCTGTCTAGGTATGATGCAATCATTCAGTGCAAAGGGAAGCGCTTGGACTTCATTAGGGACGACGGTCAGCCGGGAAGCGTGTATGCAAATCTGAGCCAGGATTCTCCTGTCATCTCTGCGGTATGTGCTCAGAAGTTTTTTCTTTCGGATTGTTTTGCTTGTTTGGTCTCGGTGGTTTAAACCGCTATTAGTGTACCGCGCTTAGAGGAGATTCCAGTTGTTCGTGATTTCGCTGATGTTTTTCCTAATGAGCTTCCTGGTCTTCCTCCCGAGCGGGATGTTGAGTTTGTGATCGATTTGGAGCCGGGTACGCGTCCTATTGCTAAGGCGCCGTACCGGATGGCCCCTCAAGAGCTAGAGGAGTTGCGAGTCCAGTTAGATGAGTTACTGGAGAAAGGGTTTATCAGGCAGATTTCGTCGCCTTGGGGTGCTCCTGTTCAATTTGTGAAGAAGAAAGATGGGTCAATGCGGCTTTGCATCGACTATAGGGAGTTAAACAAATTCACAAATAAGAACAGGTACCCTCTGCCGAGGACCAATGATTTATTTGACCAGTTGAGCGGTAGCACGGTCTTCTCCAAGATTGACCTTCGTTCAGGCTATCATCAGCTTAGGATCCGTGAGGCAGATATTCCACGGACTGCGTTTAGATCGAGGCATGGACATTTTGAGTTCTTAGTGATGTCATTTGGATTGACCAACGCTCCATCAGCGTTCATGGATATGATGAACCGGGTGTTCAAGGATTTCCTAGATAAGTTCATGGTGGTCTTCATCGATGACGTGTTGGTCTATTCTCGCAGTGCTGAGGAGCATGAGCAGCATCTTCGCTTGGTTCTATCGGAGTTGAGGAACCATAAGTTATTCGCCAAGTTAAGCAAGTGCGAATTTTGGTTGCCTTAGGTCTCGTTTCTGTGCCACGTGGTGAATAAGAATGGGATCTCGGTTGACCCGGAAAAGATCGCAGCAGTGATGGATTGGAGTAGGCCGGGCACACCCAAGGAGATCAGGAGCTTGCTAGGATTGGTCGGCTACTATAGGAGGTTTGTGGAGGGTTTCTCTACCCTAGCTGCACCTTTGACTAAGCTAACTCAGAAGAACGTGGCTTTTGTTTGGAACCAAAAGTGCGAAGAAGCCTTCCTGGAGTTAAAGAGGAGATTATGCACTGCTCCCGTTCTGACCCTGCCTGCTAAGGGTGTGGATTATGATGTATATGTGGATGCTTCGCATGTAGGTCTGGGATGCGTATTAATGCAGGTTGGTAAGGTGATTGCCTATGGGTCAAGGCAACTGAAGACTCATGAGAAGAATTATCCTACGCATGACCTCGAGTTCGCAGCGGTTATTTATGTGTTGAAGCTGTGGAGACACCTACTTTATGGGGCTCAGTGCAAGATCTTCACCGACCATAAGAGCCTGAAGTACGTGTTCACGCAGAAGGAGTTAAATCTGCGCCAGCGTCGGTTGCTAGAGTATGTGGCCGATTATGACGTAGAGATCCAGTATCATCCAGGCAAGGCCAATGTGGTGGCCGATGCCCTGAGCCGTAGGACGGGAAAGATCTTTAATCTCACCACCGATCGTTTAGTGGAGGAGTTCCTCCTTATGGATATATCAGTGGGATGCTGTGGCCTGCAAAGTAGTTTGTCAGTGGAAGAGCCGTCTTGGATTTCTTTGACCAGAATTCACTAGAAGGACGACCCGGATCTTCTACACTTATACTCCAGGACTGAGAGAGGAGAGTTGTCAGATTATTCCATCGAAGATGCGGGAACTTTGAAGTACCGCGACAAATTTTGCATCCCCGCGGTTGGGGACATTCGGGGTATGGTTTGCAGAGAGGCTCATGGATCCAGCGTTGCCTACCATCCAGGATCTACAAAGATGTATCGTGACTTAAAGCAAATTGCCTGGTGGTATGGCATGAAAGGAGATATAGCCCGATTTGTTGCGGAGTGCCACACTTGCAAGCGGGTGAAGGCCGATCATGGAAGGCCTGGTGGCAAGTTGACTCCGTTAAAGATCCCGACTTAGAAGTGGGAAAGTATATCTATGGATTTCATCACGGGTTTACCGCGATCCCCGAGAGGATTTGATTCCATTTGGGTCATAGTGGATAGACTGACGAAGTGTGCTCACTTCGTGCCATATAAGATTGATTACCCGATGAAGAAGATAGCTGAGTTGTACTTGAATGAAGTCATCCGACTGCACGGTGTGTCGGTTAGCATCATTTCTGATCGAGACTCCCGGTTTACTTCTCGTTTTTGGCAGAGTCTGCAGGAGGGTTTGGGTACGGATCTTAGGTATTCTACTGCGTACCACCCACATACTAATGGGCATATGGAGCGGGTGAATCAGATAGTTGAGGATATGATCCGATGCTATATTTTAGACCACGGTGGAGCGTGGGACGAGCGACTGCGACTTATGGAATTTGTATACAACAATAATTATCAGGAGAGCTTGTAGATGGCTCCGTTCGAAGCCTTATATGGGAGGCGCTGCAGAACTCCGTTGTTTTGGGCTGAGGCTGGTGAGAGGCCATTGTTGGATCCTAATGCGCTCGAGGAAATGGAAGTCGCAGTGAAGCTTGTTCGTGAGAAGCTTCGTATAGCTCAGGAGAGGTACGAGAAGAATTCCAATCGGCGTAGGTCTGCCTTGGAGTTTTCTGTAGGGGACCTTGTATTTCTTAAAGTTTCCCCGATGGTGGGTGTAAAGAGGTTTGGTAAGAATCGGAAATTTGACCCGAGGTATGTGGGCCCGTTTAAGATTTTGGAGCGGATTGGCGTGTCAGCTTACAGGTTGGATTTGCCAGCAAACTTCCCAGGTGTTCATAATGTTTTCCATGTTAGCCAATTGCGTAAGTGCGTGCGCAGCAGTGGGCAAGTCTTGGACGTTGTGCCCCAGTTGGAGCCTAACCTCTCTTTTGTTGAAGTGCCGGTCCGTATTTTGGATACTCATGAACGGGTGCTGCGAAAGAAGTCTATTCCGATGGTGAAAGTTCTTTGGAGGAATAAGGATTTGGAGAGCACGACTTGGGAGTTAGAGTCGGCTATGAGGGAGGATTACCCTCAGCTGTTTCCCTGATTAGTTTGGTTTATTTTTCTTCTTGTAATGTTTGGATTATTACTTTCCTTCTATAGTAGAAGTGTAGTGCGTAAAGTTTCGGGACAAAACTTTCTTTTAGGGGGAGTGACTGTAACGCCCCCGATTTTTCTGCGATTATTTAAATTCTCGTTTGGCATTACGTCGATGCATTTTCTTGGCTTGTGCCATCTGTGGAGTGTGGTCTTAACTCCTTAGAATAGGGTGCCCTATTTTGTAGCCTGTTGGCAAGATCTCCCTAGCAAGCCGAGTCGTTTTGGGTGACCTGGTGTGGCCTCTCGGGGGATGCTTGTGTTTTAGCTTCGGGAGGGTATAACTCGAGTTTTGTTCATCGAAAGTTAGTTTCGACTTCTCCTTTGTGTTCGTAGCATGGATATTTAGCTATGGTGCGAATTTCGTCGAATTCCGAGGTGGTTCGGTTTTCGAGTCGTTTTGGGTGTGCTATTAGTAAAAACAAATTGGAAATCTGTTTGCTTAAGTGAACCGGCGGCTTAGGAGGCGGTTAAGATTAGGCGTGATTAGAGTTATTTAAAAGACTTAATAAGTATTTGGTGGGCCCACTTTTCTTCTTCTTCCCGAGACCGAACCCGCCTCTCCTGTACGCGGAAAAGCAGCGGAGAAACCGTCGACCTGCTACCCTTCGGACGGCGATTTCGGGAGCGTTTGTGGATGGAATTCAATTCCGAAAGCGGATTTGGGTTGCTCTCTCTTAGACCTACGTTTCTACGGTAAGAGATTTGATTTTTGTGGAGTTTTAGGAGACTTGGATTTTCGGTTTCTTGTGGTTTTCCTCCATTAAAGTGCGGGTTTGCTTGTTAGGTGCTGCTCCTTCTAGTGCAGAACGAAGAGGAGGGAAAGCCGACCAAGCTTCGCCGGAAATCGAGGCAAGTGGTATTCTTTCCCTTGCCATTGTTGTTCTTTTGAATTTTGGAATGTTTCCCGGTTAGCCCTAGGGTAGAAACCAAGCATATTCTCTTTTATCTTGCTAAATTTTAGGGCTTAGATTCTCCTATGAGCCCCCTCCTTGTGCTGTTTGCTCAACCTGCTAGTTGTGTTCACCATTTAGACTCCTGATTTGTAGTTCTATTTGGGTGCTTTTGCGAGTGGGGCCGAGAGAGAGAGTGAGGGAGGAAGTTGTGGTAGGGCTCTGGTTAGAACAAGTCTTGGTAGACTCTCGGGTTTTGGTGTTGAGTGTGCTGCACACACTCAAAGCCAAAAGCCGCCCGGACTTGGCGTTGAGTGTGGTGGACACACTCAAAGCCATAGTTTGGTATGTTCCTTGCGGCTGAGTGGTGGGGTGATTGAGTGAAAATTTTCATCTAAGTCAAAATCGACTGGAATCACTAAGTGATTCCCGCCGATTTCGTCGTGTATCGTCAGTGATTCCCACCGATCGGCGAGAATCATCCTTGATTCCCGCCGATTCGGCGAGAATCATTCTGGATTCCCGCCGATCGGCGAGAATCATCCTGGATTCCCGCCGATTCGGCGAGAATCATCCTGCATTCCCGCCGATTCGGCGAGAATCAGTCGGCATTCCCGCCGACCTCCTCTTGTTGGCGATGGTTTAGGGTTTTCCTGCGGGAGTGAACTTTGGCGTAGAGTGAGTTAACCTCACTCAACGCCAAAGCTGCTTTGGCGTCGAGGGAGGTGGACTCACTCAATGCCACTGTTGGGTTTTGTGGTTTTGGTAAAGGCGTTGAGGGAGTGGACCTCACTCAACGCCATAGCTGTTTTGGCGTTGAGTGAGGTTAGCTCACTCAACGTCGCTGGCTCTTTTGCTGAAGGCATTGAGGGAGTGGAACTCACTCAACGCCATGGCTATTTTGGCGTTGAGTGAGGATAGCTCACTCAACGCCAGAGCTGTTCTTGTGGAGGGCGTTGGGTGAGTGATTCTCACTCAACGCCATGGCTGTTCTGCGCTGAGTGTGGCTAACTCACTCAACGCCAAGGTCTGGTTAGGCGCTGAGTGGGTTCCACTCAACGCCAAGCCGTGTTGAGTAACTTCAACACTGTTTATCTTTCCTCAATTTTCGTTCCCGAGTGAATTCCTTGATTTTATTTGTAGTTTCTTTATCGGCCATGTTTTTCTTTCCTAAAGGCCGAATCGTGGGTCGTGGTTAGTAGTGGTGGTTTGAAGCTCTTCATGGGGGAGGTGTTGTGTAATTTAGCCAAGGCCACCCTTATTCTTCTATCTTGCTCTAGGTATGGGCTGGGCAAGGGGGTGGAAGGTCCCTTGTGCTTTCACATGTAGACCCTTGAGCTTGTTGGCTTGGAAATGGTGGTTGGGGAACTGAGTTTGCCTCCAACCCGGATCCATGTTGTTTGCAACTCCCACAGCTTAGGGTGTTATAAGTTTCTCCCTTAGTAGATTGCAGCACATTGGGCTCTTAGTAGCCTAGTAGACCCTGCAGGATGTAGTTTCTGGGCAGGGTTGGTGCTGTTTCCTCGCACGTAGTGCATTCCTTGTTGTCTTGCCTTGGGCAGTTGTGACTTTTTCTGCTGTGTGTTTTCCTCTTTTATTTATTCCCTGATTGACACTTCCATGCAGTTTTTCCTTGTTTTGCTTGCTGAGGTATTCTTTCTTCTTTTGAATGCCTCAGGTTCTGAGCAGTAGCCAGTTTGGTGGCTAGATTGCGGTGGTGTTGCTTGTGGTCTCTTGGACTTTGGAGATCCTATTGCTTGGTTAGTAAGGTAGTTTTTCTGTACTTTTCTTACAGACATACATATTTTCCTTTGGGTTCGTGTCTGGTTGTTGGCGCCCACTGGTAGTTTTTACCTTTGTACTAGATATATTACTTTTGCTGCTACCATTTTCTGGAGATAGTCTACTTGCTCTAGGGAGGATTTATGCTAGGTTGCTAGTTATTTTAAAACTACAATTATTATTAGAAGATTATTGCATGATCAGCATGTTTTATAAAGGTAAATCACTATTTTTCAAACAACGTATAAAGATTGTTTACTTATATATAATATAAATTAAATGTAGAGTCTTGCATGGCATAAGTGGTCCTCTTAGGGCTCTTATGCACTTCTTAGGATGTCAAACCTGAATAAAATATTTTTCCGCAGCGCTTAAGTATAGTTTTTAACTGTGGACTAGGTGATCCACCGAGCCGAGGGATACGACCTCTAAAGTATAACTGATTTTCTAATCATTAAACTCATAAATTTCTTTCATAAAGTGTGGTAGATGGTTTTGCCCGAGCGTCAGCAGTTATCCCCTGCTTGACGTGGCATCATGACGCGCATTTTCTCATACTCTGATAATTCTTTAATTCGGAGAAAATACGGGTTGTGACAGTCCCCCCTGAGTTGAGCTTCAAACACTAATGGAATGAGGACGACACGCATCTGAAGGCGCTGATCAGAGGGCGCCCAAAGATTGCGTTGTAACTGCTGGGGGCGTCCACTATCACAAAGCGGCAGTTTCTGGACAACCCCCCCAGAGTTACCTGGAGCCCTACTCCTCCGTCGACCTCCTTCCATTCTTCTTAGAATCCAAACAACGGTCCATCTGCCACCAACACTCTCCTGGCTTCCACTCTAATCTCATTGAATGCCGTTTTGAAGATAACATTTACGTAGCTCCCATTATCCACCAATATTCTGGACACCGTGAAGTTTTCGATTGCGGTCCTGATCACCAGTGCATCGTAGAAAGGATCTTCGTGATCTGGCAGATCCCTCCTAGAAAAAGTAATCTTATCATCTAGGGGCGAAGCCTGCGACGTCGAGGCGATGCTTCGACAGTACATGGTGTGGAGGCTGGCCTTGCGGGTAGCCTCAATCCCCACCCCCCTGTGGATCATCCTGATTCCCCCTCGATATCCCGTATCTGATCGATCCACACACCGGTCCTCCTACCCTATTCCCATCACCTCTACAATCCGCACCGGTAGCTGCTGCTCCCCTGCTACCCTTCTTTCATTCAATTCTAGAAACTCTGGGCAGGTAGCCGTCGCGTGGCCTTCCTCCTCATGAAAGTCGCAATACGGCAAGGCTACCCCCCATCCTTCCTCCCCTTCTGGGGGTTCCTCCTCCTCCCCGCTCTTGCTCCCGCTCTTCCTCGCCCTGTTCCTCTTCCTCGGCCGATGGCCATTGCTTGTTGAGGCGGGGGTGGGAGTGGCCTCAGACCATGCCCCCACCCTAATAGATTAAACTTTCCCTGTCCTGGATTATAGTTTCTTCCTCCCTGGGGGGGCCTCCCTTATCCTTGAACAGGACCCCCTGGCTGCCTCCAGCCTAGTTCCGGAGTCACTGGCCCCCTTGGCTCCTCCCTTCTCCTTCCCTCCTGCTGCCTGGTCCCTCCCGGCTCCCTCTGCTCCACATCCGTCAGTCTTTCCAACTTCCTGCCAAAGGCCGGGTTTGTTGCCTCCATAGCTATTTCCTTCGCCACCTTCTCCATCCACCCCTCGAATGACAACAGTGTCTTCCTGATCATGCGCATCATAAAAAAGCTCTCCTTTAGTCCCACTGTGAAAGCCATCTGGAGGGCGAAACTAGGCACCTCCTGGATGTCGAGAATCTTCTCCTGGAAGCGGTCCACATATTGAGCCAAGGACTCATCGGCCTTCTTCTTGATCAAGAAAATGGACTACGGGTTTTTTTTCTTCTTCTTAGAGGTCAAGAAGCGCAATTGGAAGCTTCTGCTTAGATCCTCGAAGCCGTAGATCGACCCCGCCGGGAGTTGGTGGAACCAGTCCCTAGCCTTGTCTTTCAGAGTGATGGCGAAAAGGCAGCACTTAAAAGCGTCCGTCATTGGTCTTATGGAGAATGCATCTTCGAACCACTGCAGGTGCTAGAGGGGATCGTCCTTCCCTACATAGTAGGTCATCTCGGACTCACCGAACCCTTCCGAGACGGGTGCCGAGAGGATCAACTCGCAGAAAGGAGATCCTCTCGCCGGGGGTCTCGCCGCCTCCACTCGCGAAACCATCCCGCCAGGCGAGACGGTACTCGCTGGACTAGCGAAAAGTTCTCTACCCTCCACGTCTCGCCTGCTGCCTTCTGCCATTACCTCCTTTCCCGGTCACCTACCGGGTGAGTCCTCGCCTATTCTTGCCTGGTCGATTCCCTCGCGGGGCACGAGACCTGGCTCCTGGGTTGGAGTGGTCTCGCATTCCCCTCTCTGTGAGATCTGCTTCAGCATGTCCATGATCCCCCCAATGGATGCCATGAACTCCGCCCTCCCAACATAACCTCCCGGGTTCGGGGACCCACCTCCATCTCCTTCAAGATCCCCCGCCACAAGTCGCCAAAAGTTCGTCTGTGCAAGCTGCTGTTCCACGCTCACCGCACCATAAATGTTGGAACCAACAAAGTCGGTCCCTCCTAAAGCTCGAAACTGAAAATGCAGCTCGCCCTTACTCTCTTCGGACGACCCTCTGGACAAGGCCCTCAAAAGACTAGACCGGAGGCCTCAGCGCGGAGGTCCCACCTCTTACCCGGAAGAATTGGAAAATCCTTCCCCTCCCTAGCCAATGCTGGGCTAGGTGCCTTAGAATGAGAAGAGGAGAATTTGGGAAAATCTATCTCTTCTAAGGCACCTTACCGGTCTATTTATAGGCCTCTGAACTGGGACTGCTAATAACAAACTGGAGCTGTCCTGAAATTACCAGAATACCCTTAGTCGGGTCTACCAATAGCCATACTCCGCTGTTTTGAAGGGATACATACAGACCACCTAGGGCAAAAGCATAAAATCCTATAGGGCTAAAAGATAGGCCCGACCCCACCTGAACCAGTCTTGAACCGAACCAGGGATTTGACAGGACCTCCCCTAAAGGGTCTTCTCGCCTGGCGAGATTTCCCTCTTGGAGGCCTCTCGCCTGGCGATAATTTTGTCTCGCTAGCGAGAGCTCCCCCTTGAAGTCCCCTCGCTTGGCGAGTCGGCTACTTGGCCGCAAATGCCTCCTCCGTTGGCGCTGACTCGCCCATCTCATGATGCAGCTGTCGCTCAGGTCCTTCTTGACTGGGCCCTATCACCTGCTGCTTTGGGCGGGATCCACTCCCTCTACGAATTGACGACCGTATTGGGCCGTCTCGCCTAGTACCCCTTTTTCAAACCTCTGGCCCCTGCGAGCCCGAGGTTGTATAGGGAACGTCTGTGGCTACCCGTGCGTTTTATTCCCGCATGGTTTTAGCCAAACCGTGCGAGAAGGAAATGCACTGTTTTCCTGTAGCTTTCTTGTTTGTTCCATTCTGTGATTAATCATGAGATTTGTTCACGTACGTGCGACAGTGCCCGTGCGTGAGTTAAACGCATGGTTCCTCTGTATTGTCCTGAATTCCTGCTTTCTATCATTACCTGTGTGATTTACTTCACGCACGGGCGGAAACGTCTGTGCGAGAGGAAAATGCACGGGTCAACGCTTCTCCATTCATAGGCTTATCCTAAAAGTTAATAACGCACGGTTAACGCACAGTCATGTGCCAAACCATGCGTGCCTATTTTTCCGACCTGCTTCTATTTAAAGCGCAGATTTCTTATTCCTATATATAGCCCAATAAAGTCCGCTCCAGCCTCCATTTTTCTGCTCCTTTGAGCGGAAAAACTTCCCTCCAGCCACAATTTTCTCTCTCCTCCTTGGAGAGTTGATCCGGGAACCATTTCTCCTCCAAGAACTTGCAATAGCTTCCTCTCCGGCCACCATTGTCATCTACAAGCTCCGTTTCATGCTCTTAGGGTGCTGCATCTGTGGAGTTCTCCGGATAGATCCGACCCAGCGATTATTCACGAAGAAGACGGGTTATTAGAAGGAAGTGACAACCCTTCTGGACCCCGGATGTCATCCGTAGACCGAGCTCGTACAAGGCCCGACAACCCTTGACTCCAGCTACGAATCATGGAAAGCTTTCATGCGTTTGGTTGTTTCTCCTCCCCTTCACTTGTAATATTTATTTTTCTGCATATTTGGAAGTTGGAATGATGTGTAAGAACATTGTTAGCATGAGTATTTCTGCATGTCTATGTGTTGATATAATTTAGTTCTTGATTGTGTGCCGAGCTTTAGATTTTCTCTTGTTCAAGTTGAGATAGTGCCATTTTAGTGATTACTAGAAGCGTGCATTGCGAAGAGGTGTTTGCGACCCTCATTGGCTCATCCATCTTCCGTATTACTCTCTTGAGTAATCCACCAAAGAGATGCGGTGACGGCGACCCGCAATAGGATTATTAGTGTTAAATTTAGGAAACCCCAAATCAAACCTCCTTTATTTACATTACCACTTGCAATCACTTTTTTAAATAGTGGAATCACACTCCATACTTGCACTCCTCGAGAGATCGATATCCGGGTATTCAACTCCTCAACTTTATTACGTGACTATGATCGGTACACTTGCCGACACATCAAGTTTTTGGCGTCGTTGCCGGGGAGTGCAACCGTTGTGTACACTTTCTCTTTTTGAGAAAGATGATTGTTGTTTGACCATTCAGTCCTCCTCTTTACTCGTTCTTTTTCATTCAATTTTGTCCAGGGCTAATTCAAAATGCAGGAACCTCAGCTAGCCTCCAACTACGATGAGGAGAACTTTGAGCTAGCTGCAGAGCTAATCAAGTTTATCTCGCAACATTGTGTATTTCATGGGCTCCATGGAGAGAATGTCGAGGTTCATATTGCTAGCTTCCTGGAAATTTGTGGCACCTTTTGCTATGATTAGGCTTTTTGCATTTTCTCTTGCTGGAAAAGCTAGACTATGGTATAGGGAAATTGTCCAAAGCAAGGCAACTTCTTGGAAGTGCGCTGAAGTCCAATTCCTCAGAAAGTACTATTCGCGTTTGCAGTTGATGCAAGTGAATTTAGATTTGGTCACATTCGTGCAGATCCCTGGCGAGTCTCTCTGTGAGGCTTGGGAAATATTTTGGTTGCTGCAATCCAGGTGTTTTGTTCAGAACACGTTTGGAATGCCATTCTTGCAAACATTTTATTTCAGTATTCAATGACAGTTTCGATACCTGTTCGACACCGCAGCTGGAGGTTCCCTCTTTAGTAGGACTATGGATGACGCTTGGCAGATCGTGTACGACGTGGTGTGCTCCAGCAGTTTGTGTAAGATGCCATCCGTACCCGAAGCCATTGGTGTTGGGTATTGTATCCACAATGTACCTGATTTGAAAAAGCCCCTTGACCAGCTAAGGTGAATTGACATTGTATTTGATCATTTGTCTTCAAGTTGTGCTTGCAGTTATTCCACGCTAAGTACACACCAATGACAGGGTGCAGTGGGTCAATATACACGGGTCTGCGCAACGTAATCCCTCGTTGAGAAGATCAGTGTGTTGGCCTACGTGTACTCTCTCTATTGTAGTGTACTTATTTACAAGTACAGGGCTGTGATAGATCAAGAGCAGTCAAGGAGCAAGGATGGGCCAAAGAGCAGCTCACAGGTGGAAAGACGAAATATCGTCTAAGTAAGAATCGTCGAGAATCACTAAGTGATTCTCGCCGATTCAACGAGAATCACTAGTGGTTCTTGCCGAATCGTCGAGAATCACTGGCTGATTCTCGCCGACTATCTCCGGCTGACTCAGCGCGTGCAAATCTCACGCTAAGTCAAAATCGTCGAGAGTCATCAAGTGTTTCTCGACGATTCGTCGAGAATGATTCTGCATTCTCGACGATTTGTCGAGAATGATTGATGACTCTTACCGATTCTCTCTGGTTTGCCAAGTTGTTCAGCATGATTTCTACTAAGTAGAATTCGGCGAGAATCGTAGGTGATTCTCTCCGATTCGTCGAGAATCACCTATATTTCTCGCCGAATTTGCCTTAGGCGAAATTCTGGTGCTCGCTTGACCAGACCAAGTTTCAGGCGCTGTTTTGAACCGGAGCTAGGGTTCCTTTTGGTGGGGCCCACAACGATCATATTGTATGACCTACTGTATAAATACTTCGGCATTTTGAACAACAACAGTATGAATACACAAGAAAGAAAACCGAGCCGCCGACGTGACCTAGATCACGAATTTCTCTTCTGCCGCCGCCATCGTCGCTCGGGAAGTTAGTCGCCGTCGTTGATCGTGGATACCTTCTGATCTTCCGGCGACAGAAGCTTTGCCAAGCAACGCGTCTCACGTGTCCTTCTTGAGATATTTTGTCTCTTGGTTTGTAGATCGGGAATACCTTCCCTTCCCGAATCGATCGAGACGATTGATCCAAGGAAGACCATTGGTAGACCTTGCCAGCATAGCTACGAAGGTTGGATCTCTAAAGCCCAGCCACCACACTTCTTGCCGCCGCCGATCCCGAACGCCAAGCCGCCGCTCTTCTTGCCGCCACCGGTTTCGTGGAGATTCATTCTAAGTGAGAGCTAAGGTCGTGGACTCTTCGTCTTCGTCAAGAATGCGTCATCGAACGAAGAGGGACACCTAGCACTCCATAATTAGTTTGTATATTTTATACATTCCCTTTTATTTTTGTTGTAAAGGAACGTAGGTTCCTCGTTGTCAGGGTTGGGTGCAACCCGTGGTGGAGGAGTGGTGACTCCTTCGTTTGGAAGGGTTCCTTCCGTTAGTGTGAGGATTGGATTTTAATCCGGTTGGTGAAGTGACCGAGTCATCCCTTGTTGGGAGATAGGTCGAAGGGGGAAGTGGACATACCCAAATCGGGGAACCACTATAAATGCTTGTGTCTGTTTGTGCTGTGTTGTTTTGTTTACTTGTGCAGGTAGAATTTTAATTCCGCTAAAATCGCTGCAAGATACCTATTCCCCCCCATAGGTGAAGGTAGTTGGCACTAGGTGGACTTTCAAGTGGTATCAGAGGGAGGTTGCTCATCAAAGGGGTTAACACCTCGAGTAAGTTCCTGCCACTAGTGTCAAGAAGAAGGCAGATATCTACTATGGACGGACTCAAGTACTCAGGCAAGATCCCAGTGTGCACCAGGCTAAACTTTCCTATCTTGAAGGAAAGGATTAGATTTTACATGGAAGCAGTCGACCCTCGTCTCTTCGTGGTCGTGGAGGAGGGACCTTATATTCCCACTAAGGCCTCCACCATTGATCCTACTAAAAAGGTGCCAAAGAAGCTTTCTGAAATGGACAAGGATGAGATGGTGCTGGTCGGACTTGACAAGAAGGCACAGAACATACTAATCAGCGCAGTCGATGACTCCATGATGCCGAACTTCTACAACTACAGGACAGCCAAGGATATCTGGCACAACTTGATTATCCTGATGGAGGGCACAGATGAAGTGAGGGATGATCGGAGATCCCTCCTGAACTAGAAATATGAGGCTTTCAGGCAGGGGCCCAAGGAAGAGATCGGATTTACCTTCAAGAACTTCCTCAAGATCGTCAATGCTCTTAAGGGATATGGAAGAGTGTTCACTAATGGTGAACTTAATGATAAATTCCTTAGGTCCCTTACTAAGGAATGGGACACGAAGATCTGCGCCATCCGAGAGTTTTGCACATTAGCTGAAACTGATCCTCAGATACTCTTTGGTAAGCTCATGTCCTATGAGCTCCAGTTGAACACGAGGAAAGCTGAAGAAGAAGCAGAGAAGACCGCAGCCAAGGAAAAGACTGTGGCCCTAAAAGCCATTCACTCCAGGAAGGGCAAGGGTGCGGCTTCATCCCGTGCGTGAAAAAGGATGAGGAGGAAGACTCCGAGCCATGCTCCTCCGGCTCAGAGTTGTCTAAAGAAGACTTCTCCCTCATCACCCAAGAATTCAAGAAGTTCCTCAAGATGAGGAATCAAAGAAAGAGAGACGGCTCCTCCTCCAGAAATCAGAAGAAGAATTATTCTTCTGACAGGTATGAATCAAAACCGAACAAACATCGTCATACTGACATCATTTGTTTTGGGTGCAATAAGCCAGGACACGTCGTGGCCGACTGCCATCAAGGCAAGAGAGAGAAGGGGAAGGGAGAAGAGCACATAACCGCTAGAGATAAAAAGAAGGAGAGGAGCTACATCGCCAACAAGTCAAAGACACTGAGTGAGTTTGATTCCTCAGACTCCAGTGATGATGAGGAAGCCTACTTCGGGCTGGTGGGTCGCTCCGACTCAGAAGGAGAATGCCCCCCATTCACTGGGAAGGTAAAAGCTTGTACCCACCCCCCTCTCCGACTCTTACTATGAGTCTCCTTATGATGATCTCGAGGACAACCCATCTGCCCGAGAAGCTGAGCTCCTCGAAAAGTATGAGCTTCTGCTCAACACCTTCGAGGAATGCCACAAGAGATTGAGGGCTCAGAAAAAGGAAGTCAAATTCCTTAAGGTCGAGGGTGTATCCCTAAGGAAAGAGATAACTAGCTTGATTTCTCTCCGACAAGAGAACCTAGACCTGATCTCTAAGCACTCAGAGTCTCTAAGTCTCCTTGACCTTAAACAGGAAGAAATCAATAAGTTGGAAGAACAACTTACGGCAGAAAAGAAGATTGTCCAAAGCTTCTCTATGCCAAAGACTGTTCTTCCACTTGTTGATACCTTCTCTGCTCAGGCTAAGGGGGCTGGCTTGGGGCATGTGGGTGTGCCTGGTAAATCATCCAGGAGAAACAAAAAGCAGAGGAGAAATAAGGCTGCTAAGAAGGCCTCTACTGCAGAAAAGGGAAAGGCCCCACTCAACCCTATTGTATTCAGGAGGCCTGGCTCTCCCTGCAATGAACAGGACTTTGAGTTAACCTATGGCCACTTCTTCCGGCCCTCGATTGAAAAGCCCAAGAGCCGGTATGAGGGGTGGGCCTTCCCCCACAACTTTGGCGAGAGTGTCTACAAGGCACCTTATGAGGAAGTTCAAATGGAGGATTATGGCCACTTCTCTAGCGGCCATAATAGGAAGCAGGCACCCAAGGCCAAGCCTGTTACACTGAGAAACCAGGAGGTGAAGAAATCATGCGACTGTTGTCATCATGATGCCTCCACCTACAGGTCCAAGGCCCCGGCTGAACCTTCCGTTCCAAGGGTGAAGCAGGTGCCTAGGAGAAAGTATAACAGATTTGACTGCTGGTGCTGTGGCAAAGTTGGTCACTTTGCCGTGGATTGCTGGTTTAATCCGAGGAATAACGAGACTCCTCATGTTGGCAATGCAAGGCAGACCACTCGTTGGGCTAACCATCTTAGGGGGAGTATGCTAACGAGGAATCTAGGACCCAAGTTCGATTGGGTTCCTAAGGGAAATTAACTCTGTTTTGCAGGAATGTCCAAAGGCCACCAAAACTCCCATATGGTACTTGGACAGTGGATGCTCCCGGCATATGACCGGGACAAGAAGCCTGTTGCGTGATTACTCTCCAGTCGAGAATGGACCCAAAGTCATCTTTGGGGGATCATATCGAGGAGTCACCAGGGGTTACGGTATGATTTCCAACGGTATAATTTCTATCACCGACGTGGCTTACGTTGAAGGGTTAAATCATAACCTGATCAGTGTAAGTCAGTTATGTGATAAAGGTTATGACGTTAAGTTCTGCAAGGATAAATGCCTGATAATATCGTGTGCCTCTTCGGAGACGGTATTAATAGGCATTAGGAGCAGAAATATCTTCTGCTTAGATTTTCTTAGTTTAGATTCATCTACCCCCGTATGCCTAGTAGCAACAGGCAGTGCATCTCTTTGTGAACAATGGCACAAGAGATTGGCACATATTAATTTCAAGACAATTAGTATGCTGTTTTCTACAAACTTAGTAAGGGATGCTCCCATCATTAAGTGCATCAAAGATAGCCCCTGTCCTGCATGTCAGAAGGGCAAACAGACTCGGGCTACCTTTAAGGGAATCGTTGACAAAGACTCCTCCAGATGTCTTTATCTTCTGCATATGGACTTGTTTTGTCCAATGCAAGTTCATAGCTTGGGAGGCAAGTCTTATACGCTAGTGATTGTTGATGATAACTCTTGGTTTACTTGGGTGTTCTTCTTAAAACGCAAGTTTGATACGTTTGACATCTTCACCAGTATTGTCAGGCAGATTCAGAACGAACTTAACTGCTCGGTGGTCAAAATCAGAAGTGACCATGGAAAAGAGTTCGAGTCTGGTGCTATGACAGAGTTCTGTGAAGAACTTGGTATCTTTCATGAGTTTTCCTCCCCGCGCACTCCTCAGCAGAATGGAGTTGCGGAGAGGAGAAATAGAACGCTCATTGAAGCCTGCACGACAATGTTGAATGACGCTTCTCTCCCTGAATATTTCTGGGCAGAGGCTGTCAATACGGCGTGTCATGTACAAAACCGGGCCTTGATCAACAAGAGTCATCATAAGACGCCTTATGAGCTACTGAAAGGCAGGAAGCCAACCATGTCCTATTTTAGGATCTTTGACTGTAGATGCTATGTACTAAATAACGGGAAGTACTCGCGTACTAAGTTTGGTGAAAAATGCTTCGTAGGCATATTTATGGGCTATAGTAGCCATAGCCGGGCTTATAGGGTCTTCAATAAGAAAACCCTAGTGGTAGAGGAATCAATAAATGTTGTATTTGATGAAGGAAGCTTGCTTAGTTGCAATTCTTCCAGTGGTTTTCTTGAAGATGCAGGTGCAAGAATCGAACAGCTACACCTGGATGAGCCCGATAAAGATGCAACTCCAAAGTACGTCAAGGTATCCACCTCAACGCCGATCAGAGATGATGACGGTCAGGATGGAGTAGTCCTCCCTGAAGAGGAAGGACCCCAAGAAAATGCTAGAGCTCCTGATGCAAGACTACTAGAGCTCCGACACGTGAGGGATCATCCCAGAAATCAAATCATCGGAGATCCTCGAGACGGTGTCAGAACTCGCCGAGGTACACTTAACGAGTTTCTACATTTTAGCTTTCTATCACAGGTTGAGCCAAAGAAGTTCGACGAAGTGAACAAGGATGCAGCATTGATATTGGCCATGCAAGATGAACTGCATCAATTTGAACGATGCAACGTCTGGACGCTGGTTCCCAGACCAAAGACGCAGAACGTGATTGGCACCAAGTGGATCTTCAGAAACAAGCTAGATGAACACGGGGTCATCATCAAGAATAAGGCCAGACTGGTGGCTCAAGTATACAGACAGGAGGAGGGGATCGACTTCGACCAAACGTTTGCGCCGGTTGCAAGGCTCGTGGCAATCAGACTGTTTCTAGGCATATGCCTCTCACAAAGGATTCACTGTCTATCAGATGGACGTGAAATCAGCATTCTTGAATGGAGACCTGAAAGAGGAAGTATACGTCTCTCAACCCCCAGGTTTTGTCAATCCTACTTATACCTAATCATGTATACTTTCTTAATAAAGCTCTATATGGCTTAAAATAAGCTCCACGAGCTTGGTATGAGACTCTGTCTAGTTTTCTTCTTGAGAACAAGTTCTCTAGAGGAAAAATAGATAAGATATTGTTTCTTAGGGAAGTCAAAGGCAAGATCTTGCTGGTGCAAATCTATGATGATGCCATTATATTCGGCTCAACGGATAAAAATCTTTGCAAAAAGTTTTCTAAACTTATGCAAGGAAAGTTTGAAATGAGCAATATGGGAGAGCTAAAGTATTTCTTGGGACTTCAAGTGAAATAGTCTAAGGATGGAATTTTCATTTCTCAGACGAATTTCACAAATGAACTCCTCAAGAAATTCGGAATGGAGAATGCAACCTCTATGAGGACTCCAATGGGATCCACTATGTCTCTGGATAAGGATGAGAAAGGGAAACCTTTTGATGAAACCAAATACAGAAGCATTATTGGATCCCTACTCTACCTTACTTCAAGTAGACCGGATATTATGTTCTCTACATGCGTTTGCGCCAGATATCAGGTGAACACTAAGGAATCTAACTATGTCGCTGCAAAGCGAATTCTTAGATACCTTAAGGGTACACCTAATCTTGGCTTGTGGTACCCAAGAAACAATGATGTCGAGCTAATAGGCTTTTCAGATGCTGATTTTGCAGGAAGCAGTGATGATCGGAAAAGCACTTCCGGGACGTGTCAATTCCTCGGAAGAAGGCTTATATCGTGGAATAGTAAGAAGCAGAATTATGTCGCAACCTCCACAGCTCAATCTGAGTACATCTCAGCAGGCAGCTGTTGCGCACAACTTCTATGGATCAGAAATCAGCTAGCAGACTATGACCTTCAGTTCAAGGAAGTACCAATGTACTGCGACTCCTCCAGTGCAATTTCCATTGCAAACAATCCGGTATCGCACAGCAGGACGAAGCATATTGAAGTGCGCTACCACTTCATTCGGGAGCACGTGGAAAAAAAGGACATCTCTCTCTGCTATGTCCCCACGGATAAGCAGATTGCAGATATTTTCACAAAGCCCCTAGACGAGGCCAAGTTCAGTCTCTTCAAAACTGAACTGGGGATGCTAAACTATGAGGAATGAAGACTACAGAAGCTCCAGGCTCGTGCATCTAGGGGGAACATCTGCTAGGAACTCAAGTGTAAGCACAGGTGCAAGAACTGAGGGGGAGCATTGTGGCAAGTGCTAAAGTCCCATATTTGTAGAAGCCAAAAAGGGAGAGATTGCCCTCTCGGCTACGGTGCTAAGGGCTAAGGTGCTCTCGCAAAGTATGCTCTAAATGCTCTAAAGATAATGGTATGGAAATTCTTTCTCAACTGATTATTCAGTTTATGTTTTTCTTCCATCCGTTATATTCACCTTAGCTTGTAAGGTTTAGGCTTTTTCAAATAGGGGGAGATTGTTGGGTATTGTATCCACAATGTACCTTATTTGAAGAAGCCCCTGGACCAGCTAAGGTGAATTGACATTGTATTTTATCATTTGTCTTCAAGTTGTGCTTGCAGTTATTCCACGCTAAGTACACACCAATGTCAGGGTGCAGTGGGTCAATATACACGGGTCTGGGCAACATAATCCCTCGTTTAGCAGATCAGTGTGTTGGCCTACGTGTACTCTCTCTATTGGAGTGTACTTATTTACAAGTACAGGGCTGTGATAGATCAAGAGCAGTCAAGGAGCAAGGATGGGCCAAAGAGCAGCTCACGGGTGGAAAGAAGAAATATCGTCTAAGTAAGAATCGACGAGAATCACTAAGTGATTCTCGCCAATTCGACGAGAATCACTAGTGATTCTCGTCGAATCGTCGAGAATCACTGGCTGATTCTCGCCGACTATCTCTGGCTGACTCAGTGCGTGCAAATCTCATGCCAAGTCAAAATCGTCGAGAGTCATCAAGTGTTTCTCGACGATTCGTCGATAATGATTCTGCATTCTCGACGATTTGTCGAGAATGATTGATGACTCTCGCCGATCCTCTCTGGTTTGCCAAGTTGTTCAGCATGATTTCTGCTAAGTAGAATTCTACGAGAATCGTAGGTGATTCTCACCGATTCATCGAGAATCACCTATGATTCTCGCTGAATTTGCCTTAGGCGAAATTCTGGTGCTCGCTGGACCGGACCAAGTTTCAGGCGCTGTTTTGAACCGGAGCTAGGGTTCCTTTTGGTGGGGCCCACAACGGTCATATTGTATGACGTACTGTATAAATACTTCGGCATTTTGAACAACAACAGTACGAATACATAAGAAAGAAAACCGAGCCGCCGACGTGACCTAGATCGCGGATTTCTCTTCTGCCGCTGCCATCGTCGCTCGGGAAGTTAGTCGCTGCCGTTGATCGTGGATACCTCTTGATCTTCCGGCGACAGAAGCTTTGCCAAGCAACGCGTCTCACGTGTCCTTCTTGAGATCCTTTGTCTCTTGGTTTGTAGATCGAGAATACCTTCCCTTTCCGAATCGATTGAGACGATTGATCCAAGGAAGACCATTGGTGAAGGTTGGATCTCTAAAGCTCAGCCGCCTCACTTCTTGCCGCCGCCGATCCCGAATGCCAAGCCGCCGCTCTTCTTGCCGCCGCCGGTTTCGTAGAGATTCATTCTAAGTGAGAGCTAAGGTCGTGGACTCTTCGTCTTCATCAAGAACGCATCATCGAACGAAGATGGACACCTAGCACTCCATAAGTAGTTTGTATATTTTATACATTCCATTTTATTTTTGTTGTAAAGGAACGTAGGTTCCTCGTTGTCAGGGTTGGGTGCAACCCGTGGTGGAGGAGTGGTGACTCCTTCGTTTGGAAGGGTTCCTTCCGTTAGTGTGAGGATTGGATTTCAATCCGGTTGGTCAAGTGACCGAGTCGTCCCTTGTTGGGAGATAGGTCGAATGGGGAAAGTGGACGTACAAAAATCGGGGAACAACTATAATTGCTTGTGTCTGTTTGTGCTGTGTTATTTTGTTTAGTTGTGCAGGTAGAATTTTTATTTCGCTAAAATCGCTGCAAGACACCTATTCCCCCCCATAGGTGAAGGTAGTTGGCACTAGGTGGACTTTCAATTGGGGACTTTCAGTTTATAGTTTAAAAATGCCGGGGAGAGCGAACAACTTATCCATCATTTTATGGTCTGGGTTGGAAAGTGGTGTCGATCTCAAGCAGTAATATATATTATTTTCTCCGTTGGTAAATTGTTGGAATTATGGGTCTGTCGTCCAGCCGAGACAGTAAATTATATGAACCTCAGATGTTGTAGGCTGGTGGATAATCGTGTAGGTCGGGAGTACCAACCCTCTGAACACAGGGATAAGCCAAGTACTGATCAGTCGCCCAAGGAACCCTCGATGGCTATTACACCTGAAGTCCAACTCCAACGGGTAAGGGCCCCATTTCCGCATAGGATGCAAAATATTAGAAAACAGAGGCAGCAACAAAAGTTTCAGGAAATTCTGAAGAGTGTTTAGGCGAGCATTCCCATGGTCGACTTGCTGACACAGGTGCCGCGCTATGCGAAGTACTTGAAGGATGTTCTGGCGAAAAATTGGGCTTCTAAGTTATGCGATAGCGTTTTGACTTGGGAGGATTGCCCCACTATGGCGGTGCGGGATTGGCCCATAAAACAAAAAGATCAAGGGAGCTTCACGATTGCGTATACCATTGGGCGATCCACGCTTAGTCATGCGTTGTGTGATTATGGAGCGTCCATTAACCTCATGCCGTTATCCAACTTCCGTGAGCTGGGCTCTTGTGTTCTTCGGCCCATTAATATAATTCTGCAGCTGGCTGATTAATCTAAGAAGAAACTGGTTGGAGTGGTTGAGGATCTCACGGTTGTGGTTAACGGGTTGTCTTTTCTGACCGACTTTGTTATCCTCAAAATATAGGATGCAGATGGGAGGCCGATTATTCTAGGGCGTCTGTTCCTTGCCACTGCTAGAGCCATCATCGATGCGGAAAAGGGTTTGCTGACGTTGCGCCTAGGATCATAGAAGACTATTTTTGATATGTATAAGGCGTCAAGAGGGGATAGCCTTACAGAGCTAGGTGCTATGGAGATTGACGACGACTGGACTTTTCTTCCTGATGAGGTTGAGGGTGAGTTTTGCGACCCCAATATAAATATTCAGGAAGGGTCGTGCGTGGCGCAGGTTAGAGACCCCAAGCTTCTAGCGGAATCCCCATTTGACTCAGATGGATCTCGTAAGCTCAAGTCGCTCCCTAGCACGCTAAAGTATGTCTTTCTAGAAGAGAAAGAAACTCATTCTGCCATTATTTCGGCTCTTCTTATAGCTGATCAGGAGGTCCGTCTCGTTGAAGTGCTGAAGTCACCTAGAAAAGCCTTTGGGTGGAAAATTTCGGACGTCAAAGTAATTAGCCCCACAGTGTGCATGCACAAGATATTACTATAAGATAACTTCAAGCCCTCAGCTCAACCATAGTGCAGATTGAACCCTATGTTGTAGGAGGTGGTGAAGAATGAGGTTATCAAGATTTTGGATGCCAGTATTATATATACCATAAGCGACAGCGAATGTGTGAGTCCGGTGCAGTTTGTACCCAAAAAAGGAGGAATTATAGTCGTTCAAAATGAGAAAGGCGAGCCGCTTACTATGAGGCCTACCGTTAGATGGAGAGTTTGTATTGATTATCAAAAGATTAACACGGCAACCATGAAAGACCACTTCCACTGGCGTTCATGGACTAGGTGCTTGAAATGTTGGTCGGGCATGATTACTACTGCCTCCTGGATGGCTACTCGGGCTACTATCAGCTGGCAATTTCCCTAGAGGATCAGGAGAAGACAACATTTACCTACCCGTCAGGAACCTTTTGCTTTTAGGTGGCTACCTTTTGGGTTATGTAATGGGGTAGCCACCTTCCAACGATGCATGACCACGGTTTTTCGTGAGATGGTTGGGGATTTCTTGGAGGTGTTCATGGATGATTTCTCCTTGTTTTGTGATATCTTCGAAGAAGCGCTGCACCACCTTGCTTTAGTCTTGAAATGTTGTGAGGATACAAAATTAGTGCTCAACTGGGAGAAGTTCCATTTCATGGTGCGAGAGGGGATCGCTCTGGGGCACAAGGTTTCCTAGCAGGGGCTAGAAGTTGATCCAGTGAAGGTAGAGGTGGTTAGAAACCTGCCCCCTCCGTCGACACTTCATGGCATCCGTAGTTTTTTGGGGCATGCTGGATTCTACCGGCGCTTTATTCAGGACTTCTCGTCTATAGCTAAGCCCCTATCTAATGTATTGGCGAAGGATGTCAAGTTTGTGTTCGATGATGATTGCAATCGGGTGTTTAATTGCTTGAAGGATCGATTAGTTTCAGCCCCGATTCTCTCATCCCCAGATTGGATTGTGCTAGCGATGTCGCGGTGGGAGCAGTGTTGGGACAACGTAAAAATAAGATCTCACATACCATTGCCTACGCGAGTCGAACATTGAATGATGCACAACTGAACTATACCACGACGAAGAAGGAGTTTTTAGCTATCATTTTCGCCTTTGAAAAGTTCCACTCCTAATTAATTCTTTCCAAGGTGGTGGTACATTCAGATCATTGATAATACGTTTTGTACCCTAAACTATTATCGTATTTTCTAGTTTATAATGTACAAATCATGTATTATTAGTTTGTTTTTTATCATTTTTATGTAAATATTATTGCCACTAACATTTTCTTTTCTTTTTGCAGGTTTCTAGAAGTTTGGCCAAAAATGACTTGACACGCCCCCCTGTCACGCCCTCCCTGGGCGTGTTGCCTGATCCTGATGAAGCCTGATGACAGAGACAGAATAACCGAAAAAATGGCTGTCACGCCCCCCTTACACGCCCTCCTTGAGCGTGTCCCAGGGTGTGACACAGGGCGTGTCGCCCTCTGCCCGAAGCCTGCCACCGCATTAAATGCTATTTTTCCTCAGCACGCCAACAGTACTGTCATGATCCCTATCACGGGCGTGACCCCTCCTTTTCCGATGACTGACGGATTTCCGAACAATGATTTCGACGCGACATACATGTCACGCCCACCCTACACGGGCGTGACCAAGGGCGTGTCCACTGACGTACAGAAGCAATCATCCTTCCTGCCAGAATCCAAAGACCGAGGTCAACCCCATACCTGTCATGCCCCTTGACACGTCCCCCTAGGGCGTGTCGAAGGACGTGACAAACCCGTGAACTTTTCCTATAAATTCAGACGCCCCCTTCTATTTCAGCAAGCTTCTCTTGAGAGGGGGAGGTGCCTCCCCTTTGGTTTCTTGTCTTTTTCATGTTCTTCCTTCTCTCTCTTCTTTATTTTGTAATTTTCTAATCCTATCTTAGTTCTTCTTTTGTTTTAGCTTTTGTAATAGTTCTAGTAGTTTCTTTTAGCTTAATGTTATGCTAGCCTAGTTTTCATTTCCATGCAAGTATAGCTCTTTCATTTTCATGCAAGTGTAGCTCTCTTCTAGTATTAATAAAAGTGCTCTTTTCTTATACTTTGTGTTATCATGCTTTACTACTCACCCCCTCCTCCACTCCGTTATGATTAACTAATCCTCCTTGTACTCGATCTTGATGATCCGAGGTTCGAGTGATTAAGTTATGATGCTTTAATTCTACCTTTTATTTTTAGGGTTTTAGACCTTGAATGACTCTTGTATTATTTTTGGTTGGAGATATATCATCGATATATATTCTCCACCTTTGCTTTCATTCTTGGCTAGCCGAGAGGCCGATAGTTTGAAGTGAGCGCTCAAGAGTAAAGGGAGTTTTACGCACCCCTCGAGAGAGGCATACGTCCAAATCTCCCGGATTGGAGTAAAATCCAATAGTGGGTTCACCGCGTAAAGTGAGCTTTAGGCCTACGATTTAGACGAGAGTCGGTCGGACCTTCCTAAACTTAGTTGGGCACGGCTTTAAGAGAAGCGTGTTCAAGCTTTAGGAACCTCCACGGTCAAGGACCTTTACCCTATTAAGTTCAGATTTTTATCGCATTTCTTTGTCGAATTTAGCCGAGGTGATTCTTGATCGAGTGCATTTCCATTTCATATTTTCAGCCCTTCGTTGTAATTGCTTCTAATATCCCTTTAATTAACTGCAGTAGTTCTTTTTCTAGCATAGTTTTATTTACTTAATTGCAATTAGTTTCTCAAACCCTAGTTTTTTCGTCGATAAAATAATAGCCTTTGTGTGAGTAAGTTTACTCAATAGTTCCCGGATTTCAATACGACACTTGTGTCCCCTAGCTACAGTTCGATAGGTATACTTGCCTCATTCCATTGCTAGTTCGGTTGATTTTATTTTCTTCGAAGCTTAAAGACCACCAAGTTTTTGGCGCCTATGCCGGGGATCGAACCCTGGTCACCCGCGTGACAGGCGAACACCAAGTTTTTGGCGCCGTTGCCGGGGAGCAACTTTCGTTGATATATTGAAAACACGAACCTATTAATTTTATCTCTTCTCTTTCTCATCCTCTTTCTTAAAAATTTTAAAATAATTTTTTTTTATTACCGCTCTTAATAGTAACCCACTTCATAATTTTTCTATGCCACCTAATTCTCTCGGAAAGAGAAAAGTGGATTTAAGTGCCGCTATCTTGTTTAGTACCTTGCGAACCCTTCACCGGGTAGTCCTTGGGAAGTTCGGGAGTCAATCTATTAAAAAAATCAATTTCAAAAAAAATCTCTAGCTTTTCTATCTAGTTTATTTTATTTCTCTTTCTTCTCTTCTCTTCTTTTAGTGCATGACCCGCGGGAGTCCGTCGGTTATTTTGGACTTGGACCACAAAATTGAGCGTACTCTTCGGAGAAGATCGCGATTTCAAGGTCCTACTATCCAAGTGCCGGTTGAGGACTCCGAGTCATTCTCTACTCTAAGAATGGAACAACCCAACGTAGATGAAGCCTTGCAAAGGACTATGTCCTATTATGCACGACCAAATCTTGAGGGAACAGAATCAAGCATAGTCCGCCCGGCTATAACAAATAATAACTTCGAATTAAAGCCTAGCATAATTCAAATGGTGCAGCAGTATGTGCAATTTGACGGACTTCAAGACAAAGATCCAAACGCACATATAGCAAGCTTTCTTGAAATTTGTGACACCTTCAAGATAAATTGTGTCACAAATGATGCAATCAGGCTAAGACTCTTCCCCTTCTCTCTAAGAACTAAGGCTAAGCAATGGCTGAACACTCTACCTAAAAATAGCATAACCACCTGGAACGAATTAACTGAAAATTTTTTGGCGAAGTATTTTTCGCCAGCTAAAACTGCAAAACTTAGGAACGACATTTCCACTTTTGGACAAATAGACTCTGAAACCTTATACAAAACATGTGAAAGACTTTAAGAATTATTAAGACGATGCCCACATCATGCGCTGCCTGTATGGTTACAAGTGCAGACGTTCTATAATGGGCTAAATCAAAATACAAAGAAAATGATAGACGCAACTTCTGGCGGTACTTTAAATCATAAGACCCCAGAAGCAGCTCTTGATCTTTTCGAGGACATGGCCATGAACACTTATCAGTGTAATGTGCCTAGGTCCCGCCCAAACAAACTTGCAGGTATCTTTGAAGTGAACAACGTCTCCCATCTTGCTCTACAAGTTGAAATATTAAGCAAAAAGATAATGGAGATGACTGCTGCCTCCGCCCCTCAGGTATGGGAATCTGCAACTCCTGCCCCAGAATAATTAGATTTTGTTAACAATATGCCTAGAAATGCTTTTAATAATTTTTCTGCTGCGAATTTTCATCCTATTGGTTTTAATTTTCTGAATAGTTATAATCCTGCTTTAAGAAATCACCCGAATTTTTTCGTGGAGTAATCCATCGAACGCAATGTGCCTGCCACCTCAAAATGATTTTTCTGCACCACCTCTACCTCTTCAAAATTATCCAAAACCTCCAAGCTTGGAGGAGTTACTTTCCAAATATATCGCAATAAATGGCGCTACGATAAGTACCTTAACTGGAAGCGTTAAAAGTCTTGAAAATCACGTAGGATAGCTCGCTAAAATTATTTCTGAGCCACCCGCAGGGTCTCTTCCTTCCAATACCGAGCCCAACCCGAGAGAGCAAGCGGAAGCTATAACTCTTCGGAGTGGGAAGTAAGTTCCCGGTATGGTAAGTGAAGAGCCCGAGGCAAGCTCTGCCCCCGCTTTAAAAAATCAAAGCTCCGCCCCCGTTTTTAAAATTCCACCCTTTGTTGAAGAAGTTATCACCCCCATTTTAGAAAAAGATCTCACTCCACCACCCATCTTTAAAAATAATCCAAATACGCCTTACCCTTCCGAACATAATAATCAACGTCAGGACGATAGATACTCCCATTTCTTAGAGATGTTTAAGAGAATCCACATAAATCTGCCCTTCCATGAAGCAATTTCCCAGATGCTGAAGTACGACAAGTACCTTAAGGACCTCCTAACCAACAAGAAGAAGTTAGAGAACCTTTCGCACGTCACGTTAAATGTCGAGTGCTCTGCGGTTTTGACAAACAACTTACCTAAGAAAATCAGTGACTCTGGTAGTTTTTCTATTCCGCGTGTCTTTGGTAATCTTTTTGTCACGAATGCATTAGCCGACTTAGGTGCGAGTATTAACCTGATGCCCCTCTTGTTGTTTAAGAAGTTAGGAATTGGTAGCCTCAACCCCAGACACATGAGCA
The DNA here is from genome assembly GCA_039513925.1 of Platanthera zijinensis. Taxonomy (NCBI): domain Eukaryota; kingdom Viridiplantae; phylum Streptophyta; class Magnoliopsida; order Asparagales; family Orchidaceae; genus Platanthera; species Platanthera zijinensis. Next base: position 114,117,761 of record CM077089.1, on the reverse strand, counting down.
TCCAGCTCGCCGAAAGATCCATCAAGTACCCGTTAGGAATAGTGGAGGATGTCTTAGTAAAAGTCGACAAGTTTATCTTCCCGATGGACTTTGTCATTTTGGACATCGAAGAAGACATCGAGGTTCCCCTGATCCTTGGCCGACCCTTCCTTGCCACCTCCCGAGCTATCATTGACGTAAGCAATGGTAAACTCTTCCTTCTAGTAGGCGATGATAAAGTCACTTTCTCTATCACACCTTTGATGAAAAACACCTTAACAAATGATGACTCCGACTTTTTCGTAGATGCCATGAGTGATGAATCCTCCTATTGCCTCTCTAATTTTGAAAAAGAATTTTCTGCTTTTTGTTCCTCCTCTTCTCTCCCAACTGAATCGCTACACCTAAGTGAAGAAAGTTTAGAATCCTTTTATCTTCTATCTGATTTGGAAAAAGAATTTTTTGATTTTTTTTCCTCTTCTACTCTTCCAACTGAATCGCTGCAAGAAGCCGCCTTGGCCCCCTACTTTACCCCTTTTAATTTTCCATCTAAAAAGATCTACGAAGATATAGTATTTTAAAAAAAAAGAATTTCTCGAACCTCTTATGAAGAACCCCCTATACTAGAACTTAAAGAACTTCCTGAACATCTCAAGTACGCCTTCTTAGAAAAAGACTCCAAGCTGCCAGTTATAATTTCGGCCTACCTCACGGATATCCAAAATGTAAAACTTCTTTTAGTTCTACGTAAGGATCGCCGAGCTATTTCCTGGCAAATTTATGATATCAAGGGCATAAGCCCATCTTTTTGCACTCACAAAATCTTAATGGAAGAAAATTCACGCAATTCAATACAACCTCAACGCCACATAAACCCGAATATGAAAGAAGTAGTTAAGGGAGATGTTATGAAACTCTTAGACACAGGAATTATCTACCCTATATCAGACAGTAAGTGGGTTAGCCCAGTCCAGGTAGTGCCGAAGAAGGGAGGGATAACGGTAGTTAGTAATGAGAATAATGAGTTAATCCCGACACGAACGGTGACCGGGTGGCGAATGAGTAAAGATTATCGTAAGTTAAATGACGCCACCCGTAAGGACCACTTTCCCTTGCCGTTCATCGATCAGATTTTAGAACGATTATCCGGCCATAGCTTTTATTGTTTTCTCGATGGCCTCTCGGGGTATTTTCAAATCCCCATCTCCCCGGAGGACCAATAGAAAACTATGTTTACTTGTCCCTTCGGTACCTTTGCCTACCAAAAAATACCGTTTGGTTTATGCAAAGTGCTAGCTACATTCCAGCGATGTTTGCTTGCTATCTTTTACAACTACGTAGAAAGTATTATGGAGGTATTTATGGATGATTTCTCCGTGTTCGGCGATTCCTTTGATAGTTTCTTGGAAAATTTAGAAAAAGTCTTAGAACGATGCGAAGAGACTAACCTTTCCCTAAATTGGGAAAAATGCCATTTTATGGTGATGGAAAGGTTAGTTTTGGGTCATAAAATTTCTGCGAGAGGTATTGAAGTAGACGTTGCTAAGATAGAAGTTATCGAGAAGCTGCCGCCGCCTACGAATATATAAGCTATATGAAGTTTCCTAGGGCATGCTGGCTTTTACCGTCGTTTCATAAAGGATTTCTCCAAGATCACCAATCCTCTTACTTCACTCTTAGAAAAAGACACCCCATTCATTTTTGATGACTCTTGTCTTTCTGCCTTCGAATTTATTAAAGAAAAGTTAATTAACACACCCATTATGATAGCTCCGGTGTGGGACCTTCCCTTTGAGATAATGTGCGATGCGAGTAGTTTCGCGGTGGGAGCCATATTAGGTCAACGCATATCTAAAAACTTCCACCCCATCTATTACGTAAGTAAGACACTCACATCTGCACAGGAAAATTACACCACGACCTAGAAGGAGCTCCTAGCTGTAGTATTCGCTTTTGATAAATTCCGCCCTTATATTACTCTTTCAAAAATTATTGTTTTTACGGACCACTCGACCCTCAAATATCTTCTTTCCAAAACGGATGCCAAGCTACGCTTGATTCGCTGGGTCTTACTCCTCCAGGAGTTTGACTTAGAGATCCTTGATAAGCGAGGAGCCGAGAACTTGGCCGCAGACCATCTCTCCCGTCTTGATAACCCTTTTATAAAAAAGTTAGATGAAAAATCTTTTAATGATTATTTTCCTGATGAGAAGCTGCTTTTAATTAACACATATACTTCTCCTTGGTTCGCACACATCGTCAACTATTTAGTGGCCCGGGTGCTCCCAAAAGAGTTCTCCTCTCAGCAAAAGAAGAAATTCTTTTTTGAGCTGAAGAACTATTTTTGGGAAGACCCGCATCTTTTCATAATCTATGCAGACCAAGTGATAAGGAGATGTGTTTCTTTTTAAGAAGGAGTTGATATTTTAAAACACTTACATGAAGGTCCGACAGGTGGGCACTATCAATCTGCTCGCACCGCTCACAAGGTGCTTTGCACGGGTTTTTACTAGCCTAGCCTGTTTAAAGACGTGCAAGCCTTTGTGAGTAGGTGTGATAGTTGCCAACGGTCGGGCAACATTTCCAATAAAAATGAGATGTCGCAAAATTATTTCCTTGAGTACGAAATATTCGACCTCTAGGGGATTGATTTTGTTGGCCCCTTCCTTCTAGCTTCCGAAACAAGTATATATTTGTTGCCGTTGATTATGTTTCATGATGGGCAGAAGCCCAAGCTCTTCCTACAAACGACTCCCGAGTTGTAGTCATCTTTTTGAAAAAATTATTTTCTAGATTCGGTACGCCGCGCACCATCGTTAGCAATAGGGGTTCCCATTTCTGTAACGCACAATTTTCAAAAATCCTTACTAAATAGGGCGTTACACATAAGCTTTCTACTGCCTACCACCCCCAAACTAACGGACAATTCGAAGTAGTAAATAGAGAAATAAAAAGAATATTAGAAAAGACTGTTTCAACTTCTAGGAAAGACTGGTCAGCAGATTAGACGATGCTCTATGGGCCTATCAAACAACGTACAAAGCCGCCCTCGGATGTACGCCATATCGGCTGGTCTATGGAAAATTGTGTCATTTACCCGTAGAACTCGAACACCGTGCTTTTTGGGCCTTAATATTTTTAAACTTCGATCCCCACTCTGTCGGTGACCTTAGAAAATTTCAACTTAATGAACTCGACGAGTGGCGCTCTTACTCTTACAAAAATAACAAACTTTATAAAGAGAGGACGAAGCGTTTGCACAATAAACACGTAAGGCACCCTAAAACCTTTAAGCCGGGCGACCTGGTTCTTCTTTATAATTCTCGTTTACGTTTATTTCCTGGCAATTTAAAATCACATTGGTCCGGGCCCTTTACTGTTTTAGAAGTTTTCCCGTATGGAACTATTTTAATTTCACATCCTGAATAGGGTAATTTCAAAGTGAATGGTCAGCATCTTAAACTTTATTTCTATTATGATGATGATGTCATTCTAAACATTGTTAAGTATCTACTGCACGAACTCTAACTTCGAACTTTTTTCTTTTTGTTTAAAACTATTTTATTTCTGGACAATAATATTTTTGGACAATATTATTTTTGATGCATCGAGCTCAAACGACGCTTTAAAAAAAAGGGCGCTCTTGGGAGGCAACCAAAGTTATCTTTTTCTATTTTCTTTATTTTAAATTTTTTCCCCCGATAGCTTCGACAAGCTGAAGCTTCTGCGATCGCCTGCTCCAACTTTGCTGAATCCATCACGAAGTCCAAAGAAGACACTTGGGGGAGCGGCATCACTTAGCTTTCGCAGCGAATAAATTCGGGGAAGTACCTGTTTATCAATTCTGTCTTTCACTTCTGTACTTTAATTTTCTGTCCTTTTTCAATCCCCTTTTGTTACCATTGAGGACAATGTCCATTTTAAGCTTGGGGGAGGACTTCCTCCTTTTTTTTGCTTAGTGTAAATATTTTTTCTTTTTTTGTGTATAAAAAACCCCCCAAAAAATGAATATCTTAAAATTCCAAAAAAAAGGAAAATATTTCCAAAATCTAAAAAAAAGAGAATATTTAGAAAATTAAAAAAATATATGCTTTTTGTTTTTTGCTTTAATAGTTTAGATATTTTTGTATTTCAATAGTACCCCTAGTTATTGTTTTGTTTTACTCAAAATTTCCTATAAACAACTTAATTAATTATAATATTTCTAATCGCCCTTTTTAATTATGTTTCACAAGTAAAATGTTGGCCATGTCGTGTTTCTAATTCGCGGTAGCATGTTAATGTAAAATGTTTTTTATAAAACTCGCATTTTCATTATGGTTTTTGTTCTTTATTTTCTCAAAAATTCATCATCCATTATTTTCCTTTTTGTTTTTAGATACTTTTTGTAAGGTCAACTTTTGAATAGCGTAGTAGATGTGATCGATCCAAGTCACCTATTATTTCTATTTTCAAGTTAATTTCATCAATCTTCTTTTATTATCTAGGACTTGCTTTTTGAAAATTTTCAAATCTATGTTTTAAATAAATTTAAGAGCATGAATATGATTTAGGCCATTTTTGTTTTCGTTTGAGCTTTCCTACCAACCTAAAAACTTTCACCAATAGTTAGCTGCTTTTGAGCCATTTTCCAATTTCATTTGATAGCTCCTCTTTTTATATCATTTTCACCAAAGCAAAAATTTCCAACCTATCTAATCACACTAGCCTTTTCTTAGTTTTATAAAATTTTTTCATGATTATGATAGGATATTTTATGATATTTTTGGGAAAAGTTTTTGAAAAAAAGTAGTGCTCAGAAGACATGTTTGCTTTTGTTTTGCATATTCAAAATGAAAATAAAAATATTTATGGCCTTGTTTTGAAAAAGAAAAAGAAAAAATGGAAATGAAAAAAAAAAGAAAGAAATTATTTTTGTTTAAAATGAATTTTTTTGAAACTTTTTGTTTCGGTTTAGTGTGATTTTAAGCCTCCCTGTTTATCTTTGAATTCCACTCCTAATCATAAACCTAAACCAAACGCTTCGGTCCTATTAAGTCCTTTTGATTAATGCTTTTGAATTCTATTTAATAACTAAGAAAAGAAGAAAAGTAAATCAGTATTAGTTTTGGATTTAAACTTAGATTTTTGTTATTGAATCGATATAATTATAATGCGTTACTTGGATCTAGTAACAACTCATTGTGTTTTTTCATTTTCGTTGCTTTGCTTAAATCTATTTAAAGAATTTCTTCAAAATTTTGGATGATTTATTTTCGTTAAGTAAAGTTAATAAAAGTTATACCATACCTAAATAATTGTTTTAGATTTACATTTCACCTTTTCCCTACTTAGAATTTCGCATAGTACTTGTGTGGGCATAATTAGAACTTTTTGATTAGTCCTTTTTATGATTATCTAGTTTTTATATTTTTGCTTGGGGATAAGCAAAGCTAAAGTTTGGGGGAATTTGATAATACGTTTTGTAGCCTAAACTATTATCATATTTTCTAGTTTATAATGTACAAATCATGTATTATTAGTTTATTTTTTTATCATTTTTATGTAAATATTATTGCCACTGACATTTTCTTATCTTTTTGAAGGTTTCCAGAAGTTTGGACAAAAATGACCTAACACGCCCCCTGTCATGCCCTCCCTAGGCGTGACCTAGGGCGTGTTGCTCGATCCCGATGAAGCTTGATGATAGAGATAGAATAACAAGAAAATTGGCTGTCATTCCCCCCTGACATGCCATCCCGGGCGTGTCCTAGGGCGTGACACGGGGCGTGTCGCCCTCTGCCCGAAGCCTGCCACCGCATTAAATGCTATTTTGCCTCAGCACGCCAACAGTACTGTCACGCCCCCCGTCACGGGCGTGACATAGGGCTTGACCCCTCCTTTTCTGATGACTGACGGATTTCCTACCAATGATTTTGATGCGACGTGCGTGTCACGCCCACCCTATACGGGCGTGACCCATGGCGTGTCCACCAACATATAGAAGCAATCATCCTTCCAGCCAGAATCTAGAGCCTGAGGTCAACCCCGTACCTGTCACGCCCCCTAACATGCCCCCCTAGGGCATGTCGAAGGGAGTGACCAACCCGTGAACTTTTCCTATAAATTCAGACCCTCTTCCATTTCAGCAAGCTTCTCTTGAGAGGGGGAGGTGCTTCCCCTTTGGTTTCTTATCTTTTTCATGTTCTTCCTTCTCTCCCTTCTTTATTTTGTAATTTTTCTAATCCTAGCTTAGTTTTTTCTTTTGTTTTAGCTTTTGTAATAGCTCTTATAATTGCTTTTAGCTTAATGTTATGCTAGCCTAGTTTTCATTTCCATGCAAGTATAGCCCTTTCATTTTCATGCATGTATAGCTCTCTTCTAGTATTAATAAAAGTGCTCTTTTCTTATACTTTGTGTTATCATGCTTTACTACTCACCCCCCTCCTCCACTCTGTTATGATTAACTAATCCTCCTTGTACTCGATCTTGATGATCCGAGGTTCGAGTGATTAATTTATGATGCTTTAATTCTACCTTTTATTTTTAGGGTTTTAGACCTTGAATTACTCTTGAATTATTTTGGGTTGGATATATATCATCGATATATATTCTCCACCTTTGATTTCATTCTTGGTTAGCCAAGAGGTCGATTGTTTGAAGTGAGCGCTCAAGAGTAAAGGTAGTTGTACGCACCCCTCGAGAGAGGCAGATGTCCAAATCTCCCGGATTGGAGTAAAATCCAATAGTGGGGTTCATTGCGTAAAGCGATCTTTAGGCCTCCGATTTAGACGAGAGTCGGTCGGACCTTCCTAAACTCAGTTGGGCACGACTTCGAGAGAAGCGTGTTAAAGCTTTAGGAACCTCCATGGTCAAGGACCTTTACTCTATTAAGTTTAGGTTTTTATCGCATTTCTTAGTCGACTTTTGCCGAGGTGATTCTTTATCGAGTGCATTTCCATTTCATATTTTCAGCCCTTTGTTGTAATCGCTTCTAATAGCCCTTTAATTAATTGCAATAGTTCTCTTTCTAGCATAGTTTTATTTCCTTAATTGCAATTAGTTTCTCAAACCCTAGTTTTTCCGTCGATAAAATATTAGTCTTCGTGTGAGTAAGTTTACTCAACAGTTCCCGGATTTCAATACGACACTTGTGTCCCCTTGCTATAGTTTGATAGGCATACTTGCCTCATTGGATTTCTAGTTCAGTTGCTTTTATTTTCATTGAAGCTTAGCGACCACCAATCATGCGGCTATTCGTTTTCTCTTGCACAAGAAAGATGTTAAGCAGCGGCTCATGTGTTGGATTCTATTGCTGCAAGGATATTATATTGAAATTAAGGATCGCCGTGGAGTTGACAGTGTGATTGCCAGCCATCTATCGAGACTTGATGGGGGAGAAGGAGAGGGCTCACAGGGAATTCCAATTTCCGATGCTTTTTCGGATAAGGGCTTATTCACCATTTCTTCTATTGCTTCTACGCCGTGGTATGCTGACTTTGCTAACTTCTTAGCAAGCAAGGCGCTGCTGCTGTATTTAACATATGAACAAAAGAAGAAGTTTTTCTCAGACATCAAGTATTATCTCTGGGAGGATCCTCTGCTGTTCCGCACCTGCGATGATAGGGTTATTCGATGTTGTGTCCCGACCTGGAAGTTAAAGAGATTTTGCAGCATTGCCATGATCGTTTGGCTGGCGGGCATTTTGGAGCCGCACAGACTGCTCGCAAGGTTTTACAGTGCGGTTTGTTTTGGCCTACGTTATTCTGTGACTCTTATACGCACGTCAAAGAGTGCAACAAATGTCAGCGCACGGGGAACATTGCTAGACGAGACGAAATGCCCCTGAACAATATGCTGGTTTACGAGTTATTCAACGTATGGGGGATTGACTTAATGGGCTCTTTATCCATATCGCATGGGAAGCAGTACATCCTAGTTGCTGTGGATTATGTGTCTAAATGGGTGGAGGTGGAGGTGGTCGCATGAAATGATGCTCCCACCATGCTCTACTTCCTTCATAAAAATATCTTCTCCCACTTTGACACACCCAGAACTATAATTAGCGACGGGGTAGCCATTTCTGCAACCAACAGTTCACGCAACTGCTGAAACGGTTCGGTGATCACCACAAATTTACTTTGGCCAACCATCCCCAGACATGCAGGAAAGTGGATATTTTCAATAGAGAATAGAGGCGGGTTTTAGAAAAGTCTATCCACTCCAACTGGAAGGAGTGGGCAAAGAAGGTGGATGATGCTCTATGGGCTTACCGAACCACGTTCAAGACACCGATAGGGATGTCACCCTTCCAACTGGTATATGGAAAATCATGCCACCTTCCTGTTGAATTGGAGCACAAGGCATTGTGGGCCACCAATTTGCTCAACATGGAATATAGAGAGGCTTCTGACAAGCATTGTGGTCAGCTTTGTGAGCTCGATGAATTCCACTTAGGCGCTTATGAGAGCACGAGCATATATACAGAAAGAACCAAGTGTTGTCATGATAGACATATCTCGCCCAAGTAATTCAAGCCAGATGATCAGGTTCTTTTGTATAATTCACGCCTGCGGCTATTTCCAGGGAAGTTAAAATCCAGATGGAGCGGTCCTTACTCGGTTGTGAGTGCCTCTCCATACAATGCGATAGAGATTTAGGACGATAAGGGCAGGACTTTCGAAGTAAACGGGTATCGCTTGAATCAATTTGAGGGGAGGGTCATCGATAAAGATGTGTACTGCATACTGCTGCAAGACCCCGATGGATGTTAATTTCTATTTGTTATTTTGCTTACATTTGTTGTTTAGATTTGCTTCTTCCTAAGATTGTAAAACATTGTATAATTGCTAATACAGGTATTTGGTGCACCTTAAGGACGGTAAATAAAAGGGCTTATGGGAGACAACCCAATTTTGCCACATTTAATTTGTTCAAATATGCTGCTGTGATTATATGTTAAGTATGCGTGGTTGGAGATACTCTCTTGTGCAGGTGGAGTTCGTTTGGGCCGTGGACTTTCTGTTGAAATTAATGCCAATCTTTTGGTATGCTCATTGGCTGAGCATGGGGTAACCTCTTCCCTCAACTTGTATTTCTCTATTTTTATTGCAAATCTTGGGTAGTTGGTTTAGTTTAAGTCTGGTGGGGGAGAGTTTTGCGGGTTACCTATGCACATGCACTATTAGCACTTTCATACCAAAAGTGTATTTTAATTTTCTGTTTTTATATTATAGTGTCTGCATTGTGCACCTACACCCACATGAGCGCGATCTTAAGCACGCGCTCGGCTCAAGTCAAATTTATTTATGCTCGTAGATTTATACCTTTTCTGTATTTGTAAATATTATTTGTACTACTCAAAATTGTTGGATCTGGAGTAATCGAACAGTAGTGTAGGAATGTGTATAGCCGCCACTAGCCTCGTATTGCTCGAGTTGGGAGGAACGATCACCTTTCTCGGTGGTTAAGAACTTGCCCCAAGCTACTCTTGAAGCATTGGTGCACAGTTAGTCTAGCGTGAGCGTGATGTAGGCTATCTTTTTTGCCCGGTTGAGCCTTGTACCCATCCTAACGATAATCCTTGTTAGCCTATTTTGAGCCTACCCCTCTGTTGATTTAGCCCCACTTCAGATCACAAGAGCCTTAAAGCTTTTGCCAGTTGCACACCCCAATTTTGATGTAATAGTATGATAGTTCTTCCATTGGTGTTGTGGCTGTGGTGTTATTATGTGGTTGTGCGGTGGAGTGTTCTTGAAAATTTGGCTGAAAGTGTTATATAAAATCTGGGAAAAAAGAGAAAAGAAAAACAAATTTGTGCTGAATGATATAAAATAAGAAAGTGAAAAGGAAGAGGTTTTTTATGGTATTGTTGCGGTGTTAGGCAGTGCGCACACTCGTGTTGTCAAGTTCAAGTCTGGTGGTGTGGTGCACCTGCGTGTTTTGTTGGCGAGAGGGATTTCATTTGTATGAGCTCATTTGGGGTTGTGTGTAGCCATTGTTTGTATCCTTTTGCATCCTTACCTACGTATATACCCAAGCTCCATTATTTTCCTAAAAGTCCTATGGATTCACGCTTGAGTCAAACTAGCGCTGTGGAGAGAGTGTGAACGGGCAAGCGTATGGTCCCCAACATTGATGGATATCTTTGGAGGTGATCTCGAGCCCCGGTCTTTGGCAATGCGCAACTGAGTTGCCTGCCTACTTTCTTCCTACGCATGACCGAACGATTCTCCAGAATTCTATTTTTGAGTAGTTACAATACTTATTTACACCTGTCGAAATTTATAAACTTTGTAGCATAATTAAAAATTATATCTATTATATTTTTTATGCCCATGCAGTTTTCAATTTCTCGCTTTACTTTATTTAGAAATTACTAAGCTAGCTAGCTGTTTACTCGTTCACGGAGAGATGATTTGCTTGGGACGAGCAAATGTTTAAGTCTGGTGGTGTGATGAGTCCGATATTTATAGGGTTTTTCGGACTCAACTGGGCTTGTTTTCTCACTCGTGCACTGCATTTTCAACTAGTTATCGGTTATATTTTCATCGTTCGATCGTTGACCACATTGTGCTCTATTTTGGCCCATGGGTGTGCAATTACGCATTCTTTTGTTGGGGGTATGCACATGGTGCTCCCCATGGACCTTTTTGTTTGTTTTTTTACTGTATTTTGGTGTTTAGAGCTTATGCTCTAGCTTGGTTTTATTGTTGTGCAGGTGGTCGCGATGTACAGGATTCATTTTTCAGTTCCTGTGTAAAACGCACGATCATGCGAATTTGTTCTCGCACGGTCTCATGGAAATCGTTCGTTATACACAGCAATTCTGGGGACGTCTGTGGTTACCCGTGCATTTTGTTCCCGTACGGTTTTAGCCAAACCATGCGAGAAGGAAACACATGGTTTTCCTATAGATATCTTGTTTGTTCCATTCCGTGGTTAATTGTGTGATTTGTTCACGCACGGGCGGCAACACCCGTGCTTGAGTTAAACGTACGGTTCCCTTGTATTGTCTTGAATTCCTACTTTCTGTCATTACCCGTGCAATTTCATTCATGCATGGGTTGAAACGTCCGTACGCGAGTAATACGCATGGGTCAATGCTTCTCCTTTCGCAGGCTTATCTTGAAAGTTAATAACGCACGGTTAACGCACGGTTGTGAGCCAAACCGTGCATGCCTATTTTTCTGACCTGCTTCTATTTAAAGCGCAGATTTCTTCTTACTATAGATAGTCCGATCAAGTCCACTCCAGCCTCCAATTTTCTGCTCCTTTGAACGGGAAAACTTCCCTCCAGCCACCATTTTCTCTCTCCTCCTTGGAGAGTTGATTCGGACACCATTCCTCCTCCAAGAACATGCAATAGCTTCCTCTCCGGCCACCATTGTAATCTCCAAGCTCCAAGCTTCGTTCCAAGCTCTTAGGGTGCTGCATCTGTGGAGTTCTTCAGATAGATCTGGCCGAGCGATTATTCATGAAGAAGATGAGTTATTGGAAGGAAGTGACAGCCCTTCTGGACCTCGGACGTCATCCATAGATTGAGCTCGGACAAGGCTCGACAACCCTTGAATCCGGCCGCGACTCTCGGAAAGCCTTCGTGCGTTTGGTTGTTTCTCTTACCCTTCACTTGTAATATTTCTTTTTCTGCATATTTGGAAGTTGGATTGATGTGTAAGAACATTATTTGTTTGAGTATTTCTGCATGTCTATGTGTTTGTATAATTTAGTTCTTGATTGTGTGTTGAGCTCCAGATCTTCTCTTGTTTAAGTTGAGATAGTGCCGTTCTAGCAATTACTAAAAGCGTGCATTGCGAAGAGGTGTTTGCGACCCTCATTGGCTCATCCATCTTCCGTATTACTCTCTTGAGTAATCCACCAAAGAAACGCGGTGACAGCGACCCGCAATAGGATTATTAGTGTTAAATTTAGGAAACCCCAAATAAAAACCTCCTTTGTTTACGTTACCACTTGCAATCACTTTTTCAAATAGTGAAATCACACTCCCTACTTGCACTCCTCGAGAGATCAATATCTAGAGATTCAACTCCTCAACTTTATTACTTAACTATGATCAGTACACTTACCGACGCATCACCCTGCACATTCTGAAGGCGATACCCCCTAACTTCAATGCTTTCTTGACAATAAACGGACCCTCCTAATTTGAATTGAGCTTTCCCACGACAGCTGATCTTCCTGCAATATATACCTTTTTCAAGACCAAGTCCCGTTCCGTGAACTATTTTATTCTAACATGTTTGTCAAAATATTTATCTATCCCCCGTTAAATTTCTTCTTTCCTGATGGCGGCCATATCTCGGAGTTTCTCTGTCACATCCAAGGAGTGTCACAACTCATTCTCATTCTTGGCCCTCCATTCTTCTCTACCTTACTCTGCCTTTACTACCCGCGGTGTCTGGACCTCAAAATCTATCAGGAGTGTAGCTTCGAAACCATGACAAAGCTTGAAGGGGGTATCCCCTATGGCCATATTGGGAGTGGTTCTCAGGGCCCTAAAGACCGAAGGGAGTTGCTCCACCCAGCTCCTCTTCGGATTCTCAACCTTCTTATTTAATAAGTTTACGATGATCTTGTTGGGTCCATTGCCTACAATGTCCTAGATTTGAGGAAGTAAATATTGTTGATGCGGAAAATGCGCTCTTCCGCTAGCTTGTTCGAGAGTGGAGCACGATCGGTCCGGGATGCGGGGATGAGGTGTAGGTTTATGAGGAACTATCGAGCAAACGGTTACTTTGACGGTTAGCTCTGCGGGTTGATGGAGAGCTAAAGAGAGGAGTTGAAAAGAAGAGGGGGCTTCTTGCAGCGGCAACAGCAGAATTCGCCCGCTGTGGCTTGAATGCCACACTTGCGACGAGCTTTCTCTTGATTAAGAATCAGTATTACAGCTTGAGATTGCCCTTTTACATAAAAAGAAAATAAAGGGTACAAATGGGGAAGCTGGCAGCTAAGGAAAGATGGTGCCAGAGGCCACGCGGTTAGAACCAGAGAGTTCGGCAGACCGCGCAGTTGGCTGATTAAGCAGCTCGCTTGACTAAGCCAGGCGGACTGCGTGATCAAGCTGAGGAGAATAGGAGGAGGTCGCGCCTTCTGAGAAGTTGAGTCTGTTGGAATTTATGCCTTGAACTTGACGTCTCCCCCCATCCCCCACCCTCATGTCCCCTGAATGAGAGGTATGGGGGCCTATTTATAGGCCCGAGGAGGTAATGGTCTTGGTAACGTCACCCCTATTAGAGCGGAAATTGTGCGAGTAGAATGAGGAGTCCGCACCTTGTTGAGCGGTTTGGGACTTGTTCACTTGAGTTGATCTTGCTTCTGGAGGACTGGGATGAGTCCGCCTTTGCTGTGCTGAGCGAGCCCATATTGAGCTGTGCTAGCTGGGGAGCAGTTCGTCTATTGCCGCTGGAGACTTACGTCAGAGGTAGGCGACCTGTCGGACTAAATATAGCAGGTCGCCTTCCTGCTGGATTTGTGTCCGCATTGTATAGCGCGGTCCAGTGTAGATAGTTTGGAAATATCACCCTCTACAGGCGGGCTGAAACCAAGTCCGCACATTTCTGGCGGACTGGAGAGCTGGTCGCCGTTTAGATGTGCGGGCTGGAGAGCTGGAGGGAGGAGCAAGTCCACCCCCCTCAGACGGACTGTAGACTGAGTCCGCCACCTCCTGTCGAATAGAAGAAGCAGGTCTCCCTCTTTGGTGGGGCAAGTTTGTTTCCTGGGAGAAGAATGAACTATTGTGCGGTTAACTGATCTAACTGTGCGACCTGTAGGGGAGAACTGAGGAAGAAGTCCGAAGCCCCTACAAAACGAGCGGCTACTGTGCGACCTTGGCAGTCAGACCGGGGAGACCACCCTAGCTGCGCTTCCTGAGCGGACAAAGAAGTCTGTCCGCCCATCCTTAGAAAAAGGGGGCTGACAGGCCGCGACCTTCATGGGGAACCTGGAGCAAGCCGCGACTTGCGAGCTGGCTACCTTGGGAGGGATCGCTGATTTTTTGGTTAACATAATCCCCGCACTTTTTTAATTCCTTAGGGGAACTTCAAAAAAGTAGGAGACCCGCGAAGATCGTGATCCATCCCTCGAAAAAACAAGAGGTAAGGAGAGATGGAACCTGATGTCTCTCCTCAAGAAAAGTCTGGCAATGTCTGTCTTTTTTCCTGTGAAGCAAAATTTAATGCAAGCGAAAAGAGGTACATCTTGTACGTACTTGGGTTACTTTGCAAAATGAACAAGATGTGAATGTCTTCCAATGAGCTCTGCAAAACTACGATGAGAGGAAAGCACAGAAGAATGATAACTTGCAAGCACTTGATGGAGGCTTGCAAGCACCTGTTAACTTCTGCAAAAGGAAGAGTAAGTGGCAGATATGAAATAAAACCAAGTTGCAAGTACCTAAATAGAACTTGCAAGTATTTGCCAATCTCTACAAGAGAAGAGTAGGTAGTAGGTATGAAATGGAACTAAATTGCAAGTACCTGGATGGAACTTGCAAGTATCTACTAATCTCTACAAAAGAAGAGTAAGTAGCAGATATGATAGAAAGATAAATTGCAAGTACCTGGATAGAAATTGCAAGTATATGCTAATCTTGCAAAAGAAGAGTAAGTAGCAGATATGATAGAAAGGTAAATTGCAAGTACCTGAATGGAACTTGCTAATATCTGCTAATCTCTGCAAAAGAAGAGTAAGTAGTAGATATGATAGAAAGGTTATATTGCAAGTACCTGGATGGAACTTACAAATGCTGACTGTTGACATGTTAAGGTATAATTAGATAGCAGAAGAGATACCTAGCAAACTCTGCTATAAACTGAATAGAGATCAAACCGCGATAGTGATAGTCTCGCGTGATCAAGCATGATGCTTTATATATGAAATCCAGATCAGCAATATGGAACTATCTTGATTAGAATTCAATAGTATGGATTGTCAATAAATAGAAATAGAATCCTTGATTGAATAGTAGATGCTAAGAGTAACCATAATCAATCGTCAGCGGATAGAGCATTATGAAAGCTGAATATATAAAGTGAGTTTAAGCAAGAAGATCCTGCAAATCCTTTTGATAGGTTGGATTTAACCTGTTAACCTGTAAGAAGGAAAAAAATTAAAAAAGGAGGGCTACGCCCGCAAATGACCCAAAAAAGACTGGATGCTGCCACAGGTGTTCCCCGGGGGCCTTATGCATCGCTTGCCTAAGAAAGATCATCTATGGTGTAGTTCTACCTAGAGTGGGCTTGCCGTGCATCCTTTAGAAGTGCACAAAAAAGAAACAAGCATAGAAAATCCTGAGAAGAATCGACAGATGCACTGCTCTCATGCCTCGGGTTACAAGCATCACTGATCAATTAGACGAGATGCGCCAAGTGGCCTATTGCTTGTCTGTGAATTGATCAACGGAGTTATGGGCCCCGCTAAGGCATGGATTGAGAGTACCATAATGTATTCACCCATTAAAATTGTGAGATTATTGAGGAGGCAAGGCTACACTTGATCCCCATTGCTTGCCCAACAATTATCATCGTAACTATAATGTATCCCTAATGGAGCGCAGTAGAGCTAACACATGGGACCTCCCTTGATGCTCACTTGCGTTATATACCGGCTAGGATCCGAAGTCCCGTAATCCTCCGTATGAGAGTTGAACGACCCCCACTGCATATTTGTGAACACTCCCCACTATATGTGGTCATTGCGGTCTTACGCCAGAGTCCAACCTCAAGGGGGCCCTAAGCAAGACTCGGCGATATCTCGGTGTTTCAGTGATCTCTTTGGCAAAGAGAAAAAATAGAGGAGGGAGCACTCCATAAAGGAAAAAGTATCAATATGGGATCTCTGACGTAAAATTTATTGAAATGAATGAAAGAACACTTAAAAGTATTTTTAGAGAGAAAATGTTTAAAGATTAAAGTAGAAACAAACAGTCATGATCGCAAGGAGCTTGCGATGTCCTCTTTGCTTTAGAATATTCATTCAAAGGCGCTTTCGTCATTGGCATCAAATGTCTCGCCTATAACGAGGTCATGATACTTGTTGATTTGATTCACTCCCTTTGAGCTGCAAGGAATGTCTGCTACTTTTTTGCATTTTGAAGTTGATGGATCAGAGTGATCATCCTTCGGGAGTAGATCCCACATCTTACCCTGCCCCAGCATTTTTTTGTACAAGTTGATGAAGCGCTCGGCAATTTTCAGTCAAATGTCCGCTTTCTTTGTGGAACTCACATAACAGATCTGAATCTTTTGATATTTGATCTATCGGCTGGTAAAGCTTTTTAAAATTTTCCCTACTCTTCATGATTTGGCTCACTTCTTGCATGGCCTCATCTAGTTCGGACTCTGGCAAGTCATCACCTTGTTGTTGATTGACCGAAGTTGTTTGCGAAGCTGGTGCTGGTAATAGTAACAATTGATCTCGGGCACGATCCTGGCCCGAGAAAGGGTGTTAATGACGTTTAAATCTTCTTCCCTTCCTTGAGTAGGATGGAAAATCTTTCCGAGGAGACCTCGAAGGTTGCTTGTAAGAAGAAGAAGAATCTCTCTGCTATAAGCCTAGAGATGAAGCTGGGATTGCTTTTCTCACCTCGTTTGTATGGGTTGGCAAAACCAATCAACTCTTGATATGTCCTTGGTGCTCGGACATTAGCCTCAAACTTGAGTGGTCCTTCACGCAGACCTTGAATAAGAGCCACTCGATACATTTCTTGATCGACGATCTCAATGTCCAAGATTTCTTTCTGAAAAGGATCCACAAAATTAGAACATCATTCTCTCACTGCCTGATCTCAAAGAGGGCTTTTAGACCGCCCTTTCTCTCCGTAGAGGTAGAAAACCTGAGCAGAAACTCTCGTTGCAAATAAGCAAAGGAAGAGATGGACTGGGAGCGCAGTCCATAGAACCAATCTCTTACTTGACAATCAAAGGTTGTTACAAAGAGTTTGCATTTGGTAGCATCTGAAAAGGTATTGATAGCTACAGCTGATTCAAAAGCATGAAGGTGCTTCATTGGAACAGTCTCTCCAGTGTAAATTGGCAGTCGCGGCTCTCTGAAGTTAACTGGAGTTGGTTCATATCAAACATTCTCCAAAAATGGTGATGTCTCTTCCCGTTCTCCTATAGCATAAGGTAAAAAGGAGCATAAGTTATAGCTGCAAAAGGATCAGGAGGATAGAAAGGAAAACCTACTGCTGCGGGAGGAGCAAAGGCAGGAGCTGAAGAGTAGGGATGACTTCCCTGAAAATTTAGAAATCCTGCTAGACTTCCTCGGGCAGCTTCCCGAAAGAAGTTTTGACGAGCTATGAACTCGTCATTCTGAGATCGCAAAGGAGCTGCAGGCCCTTGCGGAAAGGTTGGTGGGTAAGCAGGAGGATAGACCGGCGGATAGGCCAGTGGATAAGCTTGCAGAGTAACCAACGCTGGTGCTGGATTAATTGGAGGAACTGGTGTTGCTGCAGATTACACTTCTAATCAGTGAGTGATAGCAGCTAGAGTACGGTTGATTGCTTGAAACTGTTGGGCAGTTTCTCTGCGTGATTGCTCCAAGGCTTCCCAGAGA
Organism: Platanthera zijinensis; assembly: GCA_039513925.1. NCBI lineage: Eukaryota > Viridiplantae > Streptophyta > Magnoliopsida > Asparagales > Orchidaceae > Platanthera > Platanthera zijinensis. The sequence goes on along the minus strand of CM077089.1, from coordinate 114,100,229 downwards.
GGATCTTCTCTAGGACTTGATGGAGCAAGGTTCTCAGCTGGTTGATGGTCTGGCATGAGTAACCGCTGACTTCACCGTCTGTTCGAGATCTGAAGGTTGTGTGTTAAATGTTGATGCGGAAAATGCGCTCTTCCGCTAGCTTGCTCGAGAGTGGAGCACGATCGGTCCGGGATGCTGGAAGGAGGAGGAGGTTGATGAGGAACTGTCGAGCAGATGGTTACTTTGACGGTTAGCTCTACAGGTTGATGCCGAGATAAAGAGAGGAGTTGAAAAGAAGAGGGGGCCACTGACAGCGGCAATAGCAGACTTCGCCCGCCGCGGCTTGAATGCCACTTTTGAGACATGCTTTCCCTTGATTAAGAATCAGTATTACAGCTTGAGATTGCCCCTTTACACATAAAGAAAAAAATGGGTACAAAGGGTACAAAGTGGGAAGCTGGAGGATAAGAAAAGAAGGTGCCAAAGGCCGCACGGTTATACCAGAGAGGTCGGCAGACCGCGCGATTTGTTGATCAAGCATCTCGCTGGACTAAGCCGGGAAGACGCGTGATCAAGCTGAGGAGAATAAGAGGAGGTCGCGCGGACTGATAAGCTTAGTCCGCAGGACTTGATGCCTTGACCTTGACGTCTGCCCCCCGTATCCCCTGAATTAGAGGTATGGCGGACTGGAGAGCTGGTCGCCGTCTAGATGTGCGGGCTGGAGACCTAGAGGGAGGAGCAAGTCCACCCCCTTAGGCGGACTATAGACTTAGTCCTCCACCTCCTGTCTAATAGAAAGAGCAGGTCGCCCTCTCTGGCGGGGCAAGTTCATTTCCTGGGAGAAGAATGAACTATTGCGCGGTTAATCGATCTAACCGCGCGGCCTGTAGGGGCGGACTGAGGAAGCAGTCTGCAGCCCTTGAAGAACGAGCGGCTACTGTACGACCAAGGAGACCGACCTAGCCGCGTGGCCTGAGCGGACCGGGAAGTCTGTCTGCACATCCTTAGAAATAAGGGGCTGACAGGCTGCGAACTTCAGGGGGAACCTGGCGCAGGCCGCGACTTGCGAGTTGGCTACCTTAGGAGGGTTCGCCGATTTCTAGGTTAACAAATCTTGTCAATGATATACATAAAGTTGTATTTGATGAATGCTTGAGTTCATACATGCAGAGATGTCCTAGCAACAATGATGGGACAAGTAGCCTAAGTGGCTAAGTCAGGTAAACACTTACCTATGGTGTGGATAGACAGAAATCTTTCTAAGTCCATAGGCATTGAGTGAAGGTTATTCACTCAATGCCAGATGTCTTATAACAATGAGTGGAGCCTATACAATCAAAGCCAAAGTAGTGGCAAGATGAGAAAGTGACTAAGTCCTCAGGCATTGAGTGAAGTCAACTCACTCAACGCCATATAACAAAAGACTGCGAGATAGGACAATGCAGCAAAAGCCTAAGAAGAAATCGATAGAAAAGGATCTAAGTCCACAGGCGTTGAGTGAGTATCACTCACTCAATGTCAAACTCTATATTCGTTGAGTATTGCCTTGTAAGTCAAAGCAACAGAAAAAGTGTGCTGATATTGGACTAAGTCCATAAGCGTTGAGTGAGGCAAGCTCACTAAACGCCATATGATAACGCATTAACTGACAATCATTCAGTCAGAACCTATGTTTTCCAATGCAAAAATTTGGCTAAGTCCAAATGCGTTGAGTGGAGCTTACTCACTCAATGCCAAGGAACTGAAAAATTTGGCTTATGCAAAAAGCATTGAGTAAGGGTTGCTCACTCAACACTCTCAATGCCATGATTCAAAAAATCTGGCTAAAGCAAAAAGCGTTAAGTGAGGCGTGCTCACTCAACGGTATCAATGCTTAAGATGCTGAAGAAGCAATAAAATGATTAAGACATAAGGCATTGAGTGAGGTGTGGTCACTCAATGCTCTCAATGCCTAAATTACAGAAAGCATGGCTAAGGCATAAGACGTTAAGTGAGGTGTGGTCACACAACGTTCTCAATGCCAAGCATGCAGAAAAAAGCCGAAGAATAAGCTAAGGCAAAAAGCATTGAGTGAGGCTTGCTCACTCAATTCTGTCAATGCCTAGATAGACAGAATTCTGTCTAAGTGTTTTGGCATTGAGTGAAGCTCATTCACTCAACGCCTATTCTACTGATGCTCAATTTTGGCTAAGTGCACAGGTGCTGACATCAACAAAATCAGCAAAATTGACAAAGTCAACTAATTCCAAATCAAGAAGGGAGGAGCTACAGAACACGACAAACTCTATCGAGAAGCTACTGTACGTCTTCTTCCGTTAAAGCATGGTGCTGCTGGAAGCTGCAGGTGGGCCCCACTGATTTCTAAGAGCCGTTGATCGGCGAACTACAAAAGGAAGAGATGGGCGAAGATGCAAAATAAATTTTTTAGGTTTTTACTGATTCAAAAAGTTGCGGCTGTAATTCAACTTCCTCACCATTGCTGCAGAGAAAAAGCTTGAAGTTTTCCTACAAGAACCAAAAGTTAAGTTAGCTGGTGCCATCTTCACCTGCACCAGCAAGTTCAGAAGGTATTCCTTCTGAGGGAGAAGTAAAAACTGAGAATAAGTTTTTGCTGATCAAGTTGTTTCTCAGTTCAGCAAACTCAAATATGAAGATCTACTTCTGAAGCTGAGAAGAAGAGAGAACAAAAGTAGCTGATTCTATCCTGGGAAGGAAGAAGAAGCAGAGCAATTTATTGCTAGTTGCTTCCAGCTCAAGATCCTTGTAGCTGTGAAGAAAGTTAGAGCTGAGATAACTCTGCTCAAGGGGTAATCAAAAAGAAATTTCTCTATGATAAATATAAATATATTTCACTCCAGTAGGTTCCTTTTGGATCTGAGTTGTAGGGATCTCTGAGCCTAAGGTAGGCAAAATTTGCCTGAGCTGTAGGAACCAGTTTGGATCTAAGGTAGGTGGTCAATTGATCACTTAGCTATAGGAGAGGAATACTCTCTGAGAGTAGGACCTTTGGGGTCTGAGGTAGGATCCCTAGTGGATCTGAGGTAGGGATATCTTTCCAGCCTGAGTGTATGGCCTTTGGACCGAGGTAAGTGATCTGTTTATCACTGAGGTCTAGGCCCTTGTGGCTGAGTGTAAGTCTTGAAGGAGACTGGGATGTCCTAAGGGATCTGAGGTGTAAGCTTTTTGGAGCAGTGGTTTGGAGAAGTGCCTTGACTAACAGAAAGTTTGCAAGGTGGGAGGAGAGTGGATGTACTCAAAAGTTGGGGAACCACTATAAATCTGTGTGTACTTTCTGTATTGTTTTCTGTGTGCAGGTACTTGAAATCTATTTTTTGCCAACACACTAAGAACTAAGGAAGAGAAAATTAAAATCTAATAATAATAAAGAAAAAACCTATTCACCCCTAGGTTGTAAGCTACCTTGAAAACAAAGACTTTCAAGTGGTATTAGAGGGAGGTTGCCCAAAAAGGATCTAACCATCTGAGTGATCTTCCAAGGTAGCTATAAACTGTCCATATGGGTTCAGGAGTGAACTATAAGGAGCTGGGTGCCGTGAAGCTTCCTATCTACAGGAAGGAGGGAATTGGCATCTTGAAGGAGAGGGTCAGGCTGTTCATGGAAGCAGCTGACCCTAGAATCTTTATAACTGTTAAATAAGGACCTTTCATCCCCACAAAAGTGTCTGTCCTAGATGCAAACATCCAGACACCCAAGACTTATGCAGAGATGACAAAGGATGAAGTAATTCTTGCCACCATGGACAAGAGGGCTCAAAATATCATTGTCAATGCAATTGATGATTCTACCCTTCAGAATCTGATTCACTACACAAATACAAAGGAAATGTGGGACACTCTAGTGATCTACATGGAAGGCACAAAGGAGGTCAAGGATGATAGAAAGTCCATGCTCAACCAGGAGTATAAAGCTTTCAGACAGTCAAAGGGAGAAGACATAGCCACCATCTATGAAAAATTCTTTAGGATTGTGAATGAACTAAGGACCTATGGAAGGATCTTTAGTCATTATGCCTAAATGATAAGGTCCTTAGGTCTCTCACCAGAGACTGAGACACAAAAATATGTTCCATCAGAGAAGTGGCCAAGATGGGTGACACTCTACCCCACATCCAATTTAGAAAACATCTCTTATATGAGATGCAACTAACTGTTAGGAAATAAGAAGAGACCAACTGCAAGTCTTAGGACAAAGAGAGGTATGTTGCCTTCAAAGCTGAAGCCACAAGGAAAAGTAGGAGAAAGATCCCTTCTCCTCTAAGAAGATCAGCAGATTCAGACTGCTCTAAATCAAGAAGCATCAGACAACAGCATGTCTAATGAGGACTTTGCTGTCTTCTCTAGGCAACTCTATAAGCTGATGAAGAAGAAGCACTAGAAGAGCATGCCCTCCTCCTCAGCACCTCACTGGAAGAAATCCTCCAAGGAGGACATGTTTGGATCTAAACCCAATAAATAGAATTCCACTAATATTATCTGTTACTGCTGCAGTAAGCCAGGGCATGTCATTGCTAATTGCCCAGTGAAGAGAGGGGAAGATAGTGAGAAGAAATCTCACCAAAAGCTCAAGGGAAAGAAAGAAAAGTCCTTTGTGGCTAAGAAAAAAAAGAGCTGGACAGACTCATCATCATCTAAGTCTGAAGAAGAGGAAGCCTATATTGGGCTAGTTGTTGCTGCTACTATTGCTAAAGATATAGTTATTACAGTAGGAGAAGTCTATCCTCCAGTAAGGATAGGAATTAGGGCCCCTCTAACACTATCAGATAGTGAATCAAAGGTGGATGAATATGCCCACAACTGTAGAGGGCTTATCACAATGACTGATGAAGAGGGCAGCAAGGATCAGCCTGATCAAAGTAAGGTACATTCCCTATCCAGTTCTGTCTTTGGGTGTGAGACAAGTCCTTGTACAGAAGCCTCTTCACCTAATAGTGAAGATGATTCTGGCTCAAAAGGTGATGTCAATCAACTGATTAACAGATATAGTGAACTTATGATGCCTTTAAGAAGTGCAAAAAGTTGACTAAGAAGCAGGATAAGGAGATTTTGTCTCTTCAGCCTGCTGCTGCTCAGCTTGCTAAAACAGCTTCTATGCTGAATCAGATAATGAGGGAACTCAGTCAACTGAAAACCCTATTAGGCATCCAGATGGAGACTATCAAGAGTAAAAATATTCTCATTAGAGATTTTGAGGAAAAGCTCCAGAGGGAGAAAGGTATTGTGTCCAGTTTCTCTCAGCCCAATATAGTGTTGCCCTTGATAGACTCCTCCTCACAGAAGGGTAAGAAGGTGTTGGGTTTTAAGGGTAACACAAGATCTGCCCATCCCAAAGGGAAAGGGAAAGTTCCAGTTGTGCCTATGGAATCTAGGCCACTTATCCCATTCAAGAGGGTATTATTCCCTTCAAATAGGTATGACCAGAAAAGTATATATGGTCACTATATGAATAGTGCTTCCACAAGTAGAACAAAAGATGTTCTCAGCCATTATGGAAGACATAGTAGGGTAAGTGCCATTAAGGCTGCCCATGAAGAAATTCAAATGGCCCATCATGGACCATTTGTTTTTGGTGCTACAGCCCCCTCTCAAAAATGTGGATGCAACCAATTTTCAGAACCTGACAGCATAGAATCTGACTAAGGGCCAGTCGGTCAACTTGCCTGATATGGCTGTTTCTAATGATATCAAGAGCACACTGTCTGAAAAGATTTGTGCTGCTTATGGGATTCAAAACATGCCACATAAGCCAGCAAGCCGACTAACCTTCAGTCAAATCCATGTTAAAAGGAATCAGAAAATAACTAATGTACATCTTTCTACTATCAAGAATGCAGTCAATCCAGCTACAAGGCCTATACAGAAAATAAGATACAACATACATGATTGTTGGTGCTGTGCCAAGGTAGGCCATTATGCCATTGACTGTTAGAATAATCCTAATGTGGCCAGGACCAAAGTTAGTCCACCAGTCAGAAAACTTGCTTGTTAACATGTTCAGTTTCAGACTAATATGCACCTAGGACCCAATAGATATTGGGATTCTAAGGTAAAGTAAACTTTATATTTCAGGTTAGTCCAAGTGGCCATACCCCTATATGGTACTTGGATAGTTGTTATTCCTGGCACATGATTGGGAAAAATAGGAACATGAAGGAGTACACTCCAGTAAAAGATGGACCCAAAGTAATCTTTGGTGGTACAGATAGAGGGGTAACAAGAGGCTATGGTAAGATCACCAATGGCATAGTCACCATCACTAAGGTGGCTTATGTTGAAGGGTTGCAACACAATTTTATAAGAATAAGCCAGTTCTCTAATATTGGCTATGTTATTGTCTTCTACAAGGATGAGTGCCTGATTAGGAGGTCAAGTAACCAAGAGGTCATATTGACAGACACTAAGAGTGGAAATGTTTACTGTTTAAACTTTCTATGTCTTGAATTAGATTCTTCTATTTGCCTTGTGGCAAATGAGAAAGTCTCATATTGTGTCAAGTGGCACAAGAGACTAGCTCACTTGAACTACAAGACTATTAACAAGCTCTTTAGTCAAGAGCTAGTTAGGAATGGTCCAAAAGTGAAATGCACCAAGGATAACATTTGTTCAGCTTGCCAAAAGGGCAAGCAGACCAAAGCTTCCTTCAAGGGCATTCGATCCAAAGACTCTGTGGGGTGTCTATACCTCTTGCATATGGACCTATTTGGTCCTATGCTTATTTATAGTCTTGGTAGAAAAGTCTACATCCTTGTGGTGGTTGATGACTATTCCAGATTTTCTTGGGTGTTCTTTCTCAAGAAAAAGAATGAGACCCTTGATATCTTCATCAAGTTTGTTAAGCAAATTCAGAATGAGTTTAACAACTCTGTGGTCAAAATCAGAAGTGACCATAGGACGGAATTCTAGTCTAATAACATGACAAAGTTCTGTGAAGAGCAAGGGATTCATCAAGAATTTTGTTCTCCTAGAACTCCCCAGCAAAATGAGATTATTAAGAGGAAAAACAAAACTCTCATAGAGGCTGGAAGAACCTTGTTACGTGACACATCTCTCCCAGAATATTTCTGGGCTGAGGCAGTAAATACTGCATGTCATGTTCTTAATAGGGCCTCTATCACCAACAGCCACAAGATGACTCTCTATGAGATCTTGAAGGGCAGAAAAAAAATCTGAGCTATCTCAGAATCTTTGGTAGTAAGTGCTATGTGCTCCATAATGGAAAGTCCTATGTGACTAAGTTTGCTGCCAAGTCCTTTGATGGGATTTTTGTTGGGTACACCAATCATAGTAAAGCCTATATGGTATACAACTTGAAAAGCCAAGTTATAGAAGAGTCTGTACATGTAGTCTTTGATGAGTCTAGCATGATTAATAGGGAGCTGCCTAGCTCCTCTTCCGGTACTGTAGGTACAGAATAGAAGATGGACAATCTGACCATCAAGGAAGTAGACCCAACTATTAAAAATGAAGTGGATACTCCAGAAGGTCTACAAGACACACTTGGACTAGAGGATGATCAGCCAGAGGCTGTTCCTAAAGCTGTTACTGAAAGAAGATTACCCCCAATAATTAGGCATTTAAGAGACCATCCTTTTCACCAAATCATTGATGAACCAAGCCATGGAGTAGTGACAAGAAGCAGAAGTCTGAATACAGCTATGAATGCAAGCTTCTTCTCACAAGTGGAGCCAAAGAAGTTTGAAGAGTCCAATATAGATAAATTCTGGATAGTGGCTATGCAAGAGGAACTGAACTAGTTCAAAAGATGCAATGTCTGGAAGCTGGTTCCCAGACCTCATGGACATAATGTCATTGGAGTCAAGTGGATTTACAGAAACAAACTTGATGAAAATGGCATTATAATTAAGAACAAAGCAAGATTAGTAGCTAAGGGGTACAGACAGGAATAAGACATTGATTTTGATCCAAGCATTGAACCTATAGCAAGGTTGGAGGCCATTAGATTGTTCCTTGCATATGCTGCACACAAGGGATTAAAGGTCTACCAGATGGATGTGAAGTAAGCCTTCCTGAATGGTGACTTAAAAGAGGAAGTCTATGTTGAGTAGCCTCCAGGTTTTGTAGCTTCTAACTCACCTGATTTATTAATAGACTTAGGAAAGCTCTATATAGGCTAAAGCAAGCCCCTAGAGCATGGTATGAGACTTTTTCTAGCTTCCTTATTGAGAACAAATTCTCAAGGGGAAGATAGAGAAGACCCTATTCCTAAGAGAATCTAAGGGTAAGATCATCCTAGTTTAGATCTATGTAGATGACATCATCTTTGGATCTACAGATGACAACCTCTACAGGAAGTTTGCCAAACTTATGGAGGGAAAGTTTGAGATGAGCAGTATGGGTGAACTTAAGTACTTCTTAGGTCTCAGGGTAAGACAGACTGATGATGGCTTGTCCATATCCCAGTCTATGTTCACTAGAGAGTTAATCAAGAAATTTGGTATGGATAATTCCACCACCACAAGAACTTCCATGGGTCAAGTATGCCCATAAGCAAAGATGAGGTAGGGAAACCTATTGATGAAACTTTGTATAGGGGGATAATTAGTTCCCTTCTCTATCTAACTGCAGACATCATGTATGCTACATGTGTTTGTGCTAGGTATCAGGTTTGCCCCAAATAATCTCATTACTCTGCTGTAAAGTGAATTCTGAGGTACCTTAAGGACACACCAGATCTTGGCCTATGGTACCCTAGGAATGGGAAGTTCGAACTAACTGGTTATTCAAATGCAGACTTTGTAGGCTGTAAAGAGGACAGGAAGGGCACTTCTGACACCTGTCAATTCCTAGGTTGAAGACTAATTTCATGGAGCAGTAAGAAGCAAACTAGTGTTGCAATTTTAACTGTAGAGTAAGAGTATATATTAGTAGGTAGCTGCCGTGCTCAATTGATGTGGATCCAACATTAGATCCAGGACTACAACCTTCAGATAAGTAAAAGTTCTTTATTTTGTGATTCCAATAGTGCTATTTCAATTTCTAGGAATTCTGTCTCCCATAGCAGGACTAAGCATATTGAGATCAGATATCATTTCATTAGGGAGCATGTGGAATGTGAAGATATCAGCCTTAAGTTTGTCACAATCGACAAACAAGTGGCTGCATCTTTACTAAGCCATAAGATGAAGTAAAGTTTAACACCTTCAAGTTTGAGTTGGGTATATTAAACATGGTATAGCTTCAATTGCTCCTCATTTAGTTGCAAGTTATTGTGTATCTTGTAGATGGTCAACTGCTGTCCAGACTGGTATAAACTAGATTATCTACCAAGAAATATGAAAGATGATGCATCAGTTGAGGGGGAGCATGTCCAACACAGCTCCAGCACTCTCATGAGGATCAACTGCTGCCTATTCATAATCAAAAAGGGGGAGCAGATGATCAGAACCTTGCTGACTATTTGCTGAAGTCAAAAAGGGGGAGGAAAAGATGATCAGGTATATGATCAAATAACTCAAGGGGAGCAGGTGTGATCATGTATATGATCAAACAAATCAGGGGGAGCAAGTGTGGTAACTATAGATCATTCTCCAATTATATTTTTAAATTCTTAGTGTGTATGTCATTGAATTATTTGCTTAAGGGTTTTGGCTTCCTCAAATAAGGGGAGATTGTTGGGTCTATTGCCCACAATGTCCTAGATTTGAGGAAGTCAATCTTATCAATGATATACAAAAAGTTGTATTTGATGAATGCCTGAGTTCATGAATACAAAGATGTCCAAGCAATAATGATGGGACAAGTAGCCTAAGTGGCTAATTCAGGTAAACACTTACCTAAGGTGTGGATAGAGAAAAATCTGTCTAAGTTCATATGCATTGAGTGAAGGTTACTAACTCAACGCCAGTTGACTTATAGCGCTGAGTGGAGCCAATACAGTCAAAGCCAAAGTAATGGCAAGCTGAGAAAGTGACTAAGTCCATAGGCATTGAGTGAAGTCAACTCACTCAATGCCATACATCCAAAGGATGTGAGATAGGCCAATGTAGTAAAAGCCTAAGAAGAAATGGACAGAAAAGTGGCTAATTCCACATGCATTGAGTGAGTATCACTCACTCAACGTCATACTCTATATTCATTGAGTATTGCCTTGTAAGTCAAAGCCACCGAAAAATTATGCTGATATTTGACTAAGTCCATAAGCGTTGAGTGATGCAAGCTCACTCAATGACATATGATAAAGTGTTGACTGACCATCATTCAGTCAGAACCTGTGTTTTCAGATGCCGAAATTTGGCTAAGTCCAAATGAATTGAGTGGAGCTTACTCACTCAACGCCAAGGAACTGAAAAATTTGGCTAATGCAAAAAGCGTTGAGTAAGGCTTGCTTACTCAACGCTCTCAACACCATGATTTAGAAAATCTAGCAAAAGAAAAAAGTGTTGAGTGAGGCATGCTCACTCAACATTCTCAACACTTAAGATGCTGAAGAAGCAAGAAAATGACCAAGGCATAAGGCGCTGAGTAAGGTGTGTTCACTCAACGCTCTCAACGCCTAAATTACAAAAAACATGGCTAAGGCATAAGGCGTTGAGTGAGGCATGGTCACACAACGCTCTCAACGCCAAGCATGCAGAAAAGGCTGAAGAATAAGATAAGGCAAAAATCGTTGAGTGAGGCTTGCTCACTCAACGCTATCAATGCCTTGATAGACAGAATTCTGTCTAAATGTTTTGGGGTTGAGTGAAGCTTATTCACTCAACGCCTATTCTACTGATGCTCGATTTTGGCTAAATCCACAGGTGCTGACATCAGCAAAATCAACAAAGTCAACTAATTTAAAATCAAGCACGGAGAAGCTGCAAAACTCGACAAACTCTGCCGAGAAGCTACTGTACGTCTTATTCTGTTAAAGCATGGTTCAGATGGAAGCTGCAGGTGTGCCCCACCGATTTCTAAGAGTCGTTGATCGGTGAAATATAAAAGGAAGAGATGGGCCAAGATGTAAAAGAACTTTTTAGGGTTTTACTGATTCAAAAAGTTTCGGCTGGACTTCATCTTCCTCGCCATTACTGTAGAGAAAAAGCTTGAAGTCTTCCTGCAAGATCCAATATTTCAGTTAGCTGGTGCCATCTTAACCTGCACTAGCAAGTTTAGAAGGTCTTCCTTTTGAGGTAGAAGCAGGAATAGAGAACAAGTTTCAGCAGATCAAGTTGCTTCTCAGTTCAGCAAACTCAAATCTGAAGATCTACTTCTGAAGCTATGAAGAATAGAGAACAAAAGTAGCTGATTCTGTCCTGGGAAGGAAGATGCAGAACAGTTTACTGCTAGTTACTTCTAGCTCAAGATCCTTATAGCTACGAAGAAAGTTAGAGCTGAGATAACTCAGCTCAAGGGGTAATCATAGAGAAATTTCTCTGTGATAAATATAAATCTATTTCACTCCAGTAGGATCCTTTTGGATTTGAGTTGTAGGGCTCTCTGAGCCTGAGGTAGGGAAAATTTGCCTGAGCTGTAGGATCTAGTTTGGATCTGATGTAGGTGATCAATTAATCACTGAGTTGTAGGAGAGGAATACTCTCTGTGAGTAGGACCTTTGGGTCTGAGGTAGGATCCCTAGTGGATCTGAGGTAGGGTTGTCCTTCCAACCTATGTGTAGGGCCTTTGGCCTGAGGTAGGTGATCTGCTGATCACTGAGGTGTAGTCCCTTGTGGATGAGTGTAAGTCTTGAAGGAGACTGAGAGGTCCTGAGGGATCTGAGGTGTAAGCTCTTTGGATCAGTCGTTTGGAGAAGTGCCTTAACTAACAAGAAGTTGGCAAGGTGGGAGGAGAGTGGGTGTACCCAAAAGTTGGGGAACTACTATAAATCTGTGTGTACTTTTTCGTTTTGTTTTCTATGTGAAGGTACTTGAAAGCTATTTACTTCCAACACATTAAGAACTAAGGAAGAGAAAATTAAAATCTAATAATAATAGAGAAACAACCTATTCACCTCACCTAGGTTGTAAGCTACCTTGAAAACAAAGACTTTCAGATCTTGTTCTCCGCCTCCACCTACCGGTTATTCTTGGGATGGTGGACCGACGCAAACCAAAGATCAATCCCGAGCTGACCACAAAAACTGATGAACTCTGTGCTGGTAAACTGTGTCCCATTGTCCGTGACAATGGCCTTAGGCAACCCGTGCCGACAAATGATCTCTCCCTATATATAATTTTGAATTATCTTGGAGGTCACTTTGACTGACAACTTCACCTCCAACCACTTAGAGAATTAATCAATCATTACCAACAAGAACCCCCTCTGCCCATTGTCTTGGGGGAAGGGTCCCACAAGATCCATCCCCCAGATAGCGAAGGGACAGGGTGCGGTGATGCTCCTGTGTCTTTGAGCCGGTAGTAGTTTGAGAGGGACAAACAACTGGCACTTCTAACACTTCTTTGCAAACTCAGTGGCATCCTGGCCCAGGGTTGGCCATAAGTACCCTTGCCTGACTATCCTTCCTTCTAGGGTCCCGCTCCTTGAATGACTCCGACACTCCCCGGAGTGAACTTCCTCCAAGATCTTTGGGACCTCCTCTCCAGCCACGCAACGCGCCAGGTGTCCTGATAGGGTCTTTCGATACAGCTTCCCATCACGCATTAGATATTATGATGGATTATACTTGAAACGCTTCCTATCCAGGACTTCCGAGAACTCCCCCGTGGATAAGAAAGCCGTGAAGGGATCCATCCAGGAGGACATTGATCTACTTTCATCAACTCCCCCTCCTCAATGGAAGGGCAGAATAGGTCAGTGAGGGTTCCCCCAGCACGGGGTCCGAACTTTGCTAGCTGATCCACTTGCTCATTTTCTTCCCGCAGCACATGCCGGATGGAGAATGTTTGGAACATGCCGATGACCCCCTTAATTTTTTCCAAGTATAACTGAAGGGTGGGCTCTCTTACTTTGAACTTATCGTTGATCTGGGAGGACACCACTATGGAGTCCGCCTATTCCTCCACGTCTTGCACTCCCAGCTCCCTGGCCAGACGTAGCCTTGCGATCACCGCCTCATACTCTGCTTGGTTATTAGTAATGGGAAAGTGTATGACCACCATTTGCTCTATCCTTGTCCCTTGTAGGCTCTCGAGGATCACCCCTATCCCCAAGGAGTGTCTTCCGGACGCTCCATTCAACATTAACTTCCAAGGGACCGGATGAGTTAGCTCGGTCTCCACCACCTCAACCACATAGTCGGCTAGGAAGTCAGTCATCGCCTCGGCCTTGATCAAGAGACGAGGAACAAAAGATATATTGAACTCGCTTAATTCCACCGACCACTTTGCAAGCCTTCCCGAGTGCTCCACCCCCTTAAAGATGTTATAGAGGAGATGGTCCATCACTACCCGGATGGAATGGGCCTTGAAATAGGGCCGGAGCCTCTAAGCTGAGATGACCAAACAAAGGCTAATTGATCAAAAATAGGGTATCGCAACTCTGCCTTCCTCAGGACCCTACTCATATAGTAGATCAGTAGCTGCTTCTTCCTCTCCTTCCGGAACAGGACGGAGCTTACGGCCTCAGCCCTGACCCTAGGGTACAAAGACAAATCTTCCCCCTCCTTTGGTCCTCAGAGAAGCGCAACCTGGGTCAGTTGTCTCTTCAAGGCTTGGAATGCCTTCTCACACTTCTCGGACCATTCAAACTTCTAGTCTCCTCTTAGCTCTTTAAAGAAAGTGAAGCACTTTTCTCCTGCCCTAGAGAGGATTCTGCTCAGTCCTGCTAGCTTCCTTGTCAGCCACTAGACTTCCTTGGCATTCCGTGGGGACCCCAACTCCATGATTGCCTTCACCTTATCAGGGTTGGGTTCCACCCCCGTAGGAGTGAGAATTATGGAGACGGTGACCCCCACATGTTGAAGATGTTGATGACATGCTTGTAGAAGATCCTTTTCCATTTCTAACCAAAGACTTGCGGCGTTGTGGTGACCGTGTGGAGCAACGCTACAATCTCCATGCTCGGCGCAAGACGGATTATTAAAATTTATTTGAATTTCTATGATATTTTTAGTTGTAATTTCATTTCATGTTATTTCAAATTATGAACTTTATTTTATTTTTCTATTTGGGTTGCATGTAGCCAGATTATGTTGTAAGCCTATAAAAGGCCTTCTCATGTTGAGGAATGTTAAGATTAATGAGAAAAAAATGAAACCCTAAAATTCATTTGAGAATTTCCCTCCTCCTTGCAAAAATTCAGCCTCCCTCCTTTTCCTCTCTCCAAGCCGCTGACCCCCCTCATCTTTCCCTCTCTCCAAGCCACCGACCCCCTGATCTCTCCTCTCTCTCTAATCCATAGCCCTACCACCACCCTCCTCTCATGCCTAGGGCAAGCCGTCGGCCACCCTCTTCTTCCATCTTGGATGATTTCGGCCAGCCCCCTCGTTCCACTTTTGTGGATTTCGGCCAAGGAGCAAAGAAGCGCCTCGTGGGATCAACTCTAGCATGACGCAAAGAAGGCAGAAGAGTTTCCACTCCATTTCGTGTAACCCTGGCGGAACCGTTGAAGAGCGAACCAAGTTAGTAAATCAGAATCATCTATTCCAATTGGGTAAAGAAAATCTCTACCCTTTGTGTGTTTCCCTCTAGATTTTCTAGTGGTGGAATTACTTTAGTGTGATCTCTTGATAACATTGGATTTATTGTTGTTTTATCTGATTTGATTTGTCGTTAATCTTAATTTTATTTAAGTTCGAGAGGATTGACGAACCTTGTTTTCTTTTTGTTGGGAGAGATCTACCTTTTCCGAATCGCCAATTTTGGTGGATCTCTTTTGGTACAACATTCGCTCGATCGGACAGGGTGGGTCCTTTTAGCCTGAAAGAATATCGGCCTATAGACTTTGTTTTATCTCAAACGGTGTGGCTACCCGTACATTAGAATTTAATTGATAAAAATTGAATAACGTGTGTGTTGCGTTGAAGGTTTTGTGCGAACGTATATTCGGGACATAGAGAGAAATTCATGTTAAACCGTAATATTTCAGTGTCAACATGTGAGCCTGCATCAGAGAAGATGGACCAAAAAACTTCCCCCTTCTTGCTTTGAAGACGCACTTGCAGGGGTTCAACCTCATTTTATATTTTCTCAGGGTGCTGAAGGTCTCCTCTAAATCTTAGAGGTGAGAGTCCACATCTCGACTCTTAATCATGAGGTCATCTACGTACACCTCCAAGTTCCTTCCCTTCTGCTCCCGGAAGACTCGATCCATCATCCTCTAGTATGTCACCCCTGCATTTTTTATCCCAAAGGGCATCATTTTATAGCAATAGCACCCTTATCCTGTGATGAAGGAGACATCCTTTATGTCGGGCGGGTGCATCCTGATTTGGTGATAACCTGAAAATGCATCTAGAAAGCTCATTAGAGAAAAATAGATGGTTGCGTCAACCATCGCGTCGATCCGAGGCAAGGGGTGACAATCCTTAGGACATGCTTTATTTAAAAGAGAAAAATCGATAAACATCCTCCAACGGTCGTCCCCCTTTTTGACCATCACCATATTGGAGACCCGACCTGGATACTGGATCTCCGATACAAACCCTACCTTCAGGAGCTTCTCCACCTCCACACAGATGGGCTAGGCCATCTTGTCAATGGTGGACCTCTTCTTTGGTCGGATGGGATTGGCTTCAACATCAAGGTTGAGGCGATGACAAGCAACATCTGCATCGATCCCCAACATGTATGACGCGCTCCATGCGAAGATGTCCACATTCTTTTGGATGCACTCCAGCAGCCTCCTCTGGTCCTCCGGGCTCAGTCCTCTGTTGACCCTCACTCTCTCCACCCTTTCTCCCTGGGTGAGAACTTCCATCTCCACCACCTCCTCTGCAGATTCTAGCCGGGACTACTCTTACCACTCGCCAGCGGCCCCCTCGCCGGGCACAAGAACTTCTTCCTCCTCAGCTCTATCCATGACCATCACCTCAGCCAGCTCTTCCAGAACTTCCTATGCTCCTCCCCCACGGGTGCGAACCACTTCCTCATCCACTTCCATCTCCTCAGCTCCTCCCATGGCCTGCTGGCCAGACATCTCGTACATTCTTCTCTCCATCTCCTCGGCTCCTCTTTGCCAGGAGATGGTGTTGATCGCAGTCACGTAGCACTCCCTTTCCACCTTGGGGTCTCCCCAGACCCGGACCTGAATGCCCTCGACATTGAACTTGAGAAATTAATGGAAATAGGATGGCATGCAATGGAAGGTGCATATGAGGGGCCATCTAAATATTGCATTGCAACTTCTAGGAGCGTCCACAATGATGAACTTGTAGTTCCTATACTAACCTCCCAAGGTAATATGGAGGCCCACTTATTCTTTTACCTCCTTCCTCTCCCCGAAGAAATCGAACAGAGGCCCATCCGAGGCCAACACCCTCATTCCCTCCACTTTCATCGCGTCTAACGCCTTCTTGAAGATGATGTTGATGGAGCTCCCATTGTCTACGAGGATCCAGGAGATGGTAAAGTTCTCGATGGCGGCCTGAATGACAAGCGCATCGTAGAACGGATCCTCGTGACCAGGCATGTCCTTCCGGGAGAAGATAATCTTATCACCTATGGGTGGGGTTAAGAATGCGGAGGCGACACTTCTACTGTATATTGTGTGGAGTCTCTCCTTGTGGGAGACCTCGACTCCAACTCCCTCATAGATCACCCCGATCCCTCCTCGACCCCCCATATCGGCCAGGTCTTTATAAATATCCTCTTCTGCCCCTAGCAGGACTTCCTCTATCCGCACCTCCTGGTGGTGCTGCTGCTACTGCGGGGCCTGCCCCTTGGCTTCCCTCATCTCCAAGAACTCTAGGCAGGTGGCCGGTGCATGTCCCTCCTCTTGGTGAAAATCACAATAGGGAAACTCTGCCCTGGCCTCCTGCCACATCCTCTAGAAGCCTCTCCTCCTCCTCCCAAAAGCTATCGCCATTGCCTGATGTTGATCGAGGAGAGGAGGTATCTAGCCCTGTCTCTAAATTGGAGGGTTGAACTGGCCCTACCCTCCTTGGCGGTTGTCTCCTCCGTAGAAACATCTCCTCTGGCCCTAATCGTACCAGTCGTGCTGCCTCCAACCTAGTCAATTATTCAGCTCCTAGCATCCCCACCAATGCTGCTACTCTCACGGCCGGGGCTCTATTCTCCTGACATCCTGAGCCTTGCTATCTCCTGGAACCTTCTCCTCCTCCAGAACCGACCTAGCTAGCTTCCTGGAAAATGCTGGGGTCAATGCCTCTCCCTCGACTTCCCTCACTTACCTCTCCATTAGCTCCTTAAAAGAAACTGGAGGCACCTGCTTTAGTTCCATTTTGAAGAACCAGTACTTCAAACTCAGGGTGAAGGCCACCATGAGAGTGTGCCCTGACATCTTCGGCACCTAGAGGACCTCCTTTTGGAACCTATCAACATAGCTTCCCAGCATCTCATTCACACCTATTTGATGAGAAATAGGGACTCCGACTCCTTCTTCCTCTTCTTGGAAGTGAAGAACCTTAGTAAGAACCGTCGACACAGGTCCTCAAAGCAATAGATGGAGTTAGCGGGCAGCTGATGCAACCAATTCATCGCCTTTTCTTTTAGGGTTATGTCAAAGAGCCAACACTTGAAGGATACCGACATCTGCTTGATCGAAACTGCATCTTCAAACTAATGGATGTGTTGGAACAGATCCCCTTTTCGGTGTAGTTGGACATCTCTGGATTGCGGAACCCCTCTGGGACAAGGGAGGATGCGAGTAGCTCGCTGAAGGGGCTCCTGCGACTCGCGGGGGTAGACTGATAATCTCGCACATCTATATCGCCAGTCCCCCCCTTCCCCGCACTTGACGAACTAGGGAACAGGGCTCCCCTAGAGATCTCGCTCACTATCCTCCTCCGCTACTTCCTTCCCCGGTCGCCTAACAAGGGAATTCTCGCCCAGAGCTGGAGCTGCAACCACTAGGATGGCAGGTGATGAGCACTCGCCACAAACGCTGCGTGAGAACTTGATGAGATTCCGCATCTCCTGCCTGAAGTCCTCAAAATCCCGAGGGTGGCGAGCGGGGGGGAGGTGGCGAGTCGTCCCGGTCAGATCCTTTTCGTTCACCTCCAGTCATTGAACTCACTTGGATTTTCTGTGCTAGTCACACTCCATTATCACCGCACTAAAATGTTTAAACCGAGAACCGGCTTATGTGGAATTCATACCCTTGGGAAAGGGGTGACCGCACACTTAAATCTCCTAGAGAGCTTGACTAACTGAAGACTTAGAACTCAAAACTTACCTAAGGCTCCAGCATGGAGGTCCCACTACACACCCGAAAGATCTTAGAGCACTTCCCCTCCTTAGCCAGTGCTGAGCTAAGGTCACCTTAGAAAGCGCTGTAAGACAAGAGAGTGAGAAAACTTAAGAGCTTGCCTTCTAAGGTACCCCCTTGGGTATATTTATAGTTTTCTGAAAATGGTCTGCCAACAGCGCAACTCCGCTATTCTGAATGGATATATGCAGCCCAAATCGGTCTGCCAACAGCGTAAATCCACTGTTTGGGGGATACTGGTAGACCAATGGGGGTAGAATGGTAAGAATATCACTGAGCGAGGGGTCCATGAAAAATCCCACTCGCCTTGGGCGGCGAGTGCTTGATGGGGCTGGTACTCGCCACCTCCCTATGAACCGGGGTGATTGCGAACCTGATATGCCCCACTCGTCTACTACTACAGAGATCCGGGGGCGAGTGCAAGCCAACTTTCTCCACTCTCCCCCTACTTGCTGTAGTGCTAATCTGGGCGAGCCGGGCAACCCTACTGCACTCGCCACCCCCTGGCTGACTTGCCTGAGATTCGAACTACGCCAAATGGCTGGGCCGACTCCTGTCAATCCCGCTCGCCGGATATGGGGCTGTATAAATACTAAATGATAATATAAAAGCTAGGACTTGATCGAGTGATGGCGCGACTCTTCCAACACTTCTTGATGACGACCCGGTTGCCGCGGCGCAACAACATAAAGATTTTAGGCATCATGACAACGCCACGGGCGCTAACGGAAAGCTGCGTTACAACCTCCGTCCACGGCATGCAAAGCCTACTTGAAGAATTTTTAAATAGTTTTAATTAGTTTAACTCTATTTGCTTTAAAATATAACTTGTAATATTTTTATTTTAATGTTGGTGTGTTGTTAGACATTTGGTGTGCTGTTAACCATTCGGATTTATGAGATCTTCATCTCAAATCATGGATGGTTGGATTTCATTTGTAACTCCTATTTAAAGGAGGCTATTATGATGAGTTAAGATTTGAGATCTTCATCTCAAATCTTGGATGGTTGGATTTCATTTATAACTCCTATTTAAAGGAGGCTATTATGATGACTTAATATATTGAATATTTGGAAAACCTATACCATTCCCCTTGCTAAGGAATTTCGGCCATGGAGAGAATCCTCTAGCCGCCCCCCTTTTGGTGTGAAGCCATCCTTTGCCTCCTCAATCCCCGTTCGGTGCGACTCCGGCGTGGCTTCTATCTGTGCGACTCCATGGAAGAAGGTTGCAGCCCCATTCGGTGTGAAGCCGGTGGATCCGTGGAGAGAGTGATTCTCCCACTTATCTTGTGTGTTCTACTTCTTGGTTGGGTAATCCCTCTCCTTTCTTGTGCTTTCTCCTTGTTAGATTTGAGGAGGAAGAACCATCGTGTTCTCCGCGATTTTAAATCTCAAACCCTCTCAAATCTCTGATTTAAAATTATTATTGATCGCGTTTCTTTTTTCGGATAGGGTAGATCCATTTTGCTTGATCGGATCTTGGCTTATCGCCTTGGTCTTGTTCTTCAAAAGGATTGGCAACCTTTGCGTTTTCTTGGGGAACAAGTTGACTCATATTTTGATCTCTATTTTAGAGTTGACACTCCTCCGATTTGTTTTGGATTGTATGCGGAAAGGAACGTATTGCGAGCGATAGATGCTTGAGTAGGTGCGAACAATCAAGCGTACGTTGTAGGCGAATTAGAGTTTTCTCCGTTTAAAATTTCACGGTGACATACGCTGCATTAATTTGGAAAAGTGCACTTTTTTGAGGCAGTGGGCCCAGAGCCACCCGCTCTGACGGCAGTCACAACCTAGCCAGAGGAGCACGTCTAGCGACACACAGCCAGGCTACAGCCCAAGCACCCCACCCATGACCGCACCTATTCTCAGCGCGGCGGGATGTTGAAGCGAGGTCTCGAACCCAGTCCCCTTGATAAAGAGCTTTCCTAACAGCTCTCATCACCAACTGAGCTAGCTCAGTTGGTGATGAGAGCTGTTAGGAAAGCTCTTTATCAAGGGGGCTGGGTGGCTCAGTTGGTGATGAGAGCTGTTAGGAAAGCTATTTATCAAGGGGGCTGGGTTCGAGACTTCGCTTCAACATCCCGCCGCGCTGAGAATAGGTGCGGTCATGGGTGGGGTGCTTGGGATGCAACCCAGCTGTGTGTCGCTGGACGTGCTCCTCTGGCAATGTTGTGACTGCCATCAGAGCTGGGCGGCTCTGGGCCCACCGCATCAAAAAAAGTGCACTTTTTTGATGCAGCAGCCCCGAGCCGCCCCTCTCGGCCGGCCCTCCTCGGCCTAGCCTGCGGACCACGAACTGGCAACCACTGTCGGGATGCAGCCTAAGCACCCCACCCATGACCGCGCCAATTTTCAGCATGGAGGGATGTTGAGGCGAGGTCTCGAACCCAGCCCCCTTGATAAAGAGCTTTCCTAACAGCTCTCATCACCAACTACCGAGGAGGGCCGACCGCGCTGAGAATTGGCGCGATCATGGGTGGGGTGCTTGGGCTGCAGCCTGGCAGTGGTGTCCAGTTCGTGGTACGCTGGCTAGGCCGAGGAGGGACGGCTGAGAGGGGCGGCTCGGGGCTGCTGCATCAAAAAAGTGCACTTTTTTTGATGCGGTGGCCCAGAGCTGCCCCGCTCTGACGATAGTCACAACCTAGCCAGTGGAGCACGTCCAGCGACACACAGCCGGGATGCAGCCCAAGCACCCCACCCATGACCGTACCTACTTCTGAGCCTTCTGCGATAGTTAACGATGTGTCTGATGAGCCTGAAGGAGGTGATATACCTAGTGTCGTGGAAGAACTTCTTAGCGAGGGAAGGGTAGGTTTGGACGACTCTAATAGTGTATTTCCGGATGAGCTTTCTTTGGTATTGTCACCGTCGTGTGAAATCTCTTCATCTGATCTAGATTTTATCCCAGGAACAATTTTACCGGTCGTCCCTTCCGCTCATTTGACTCAACTAGCGAACTTTTTAGGATGCGGATTAGTTAGGCCAAGTTCGAGTTATTGTGAGACACCCACTTTATTAGTCCTTACCTTGGACATGTCTCAGCGTATATGTGTTGATGAGTTGATCGCTCTCGTGTTCGGTCTTTCCACCACCCTTTGTAGATTTGACTATGCATTACCTGTGATTGACCATTTCGCTAAGTGTATGATTATGGATATGTCTTCATTGCCTACCATTTATGATTCTATGGCGATCGTACCTTTTGACTTTGTGTCATCACGACATTTTTACCCATCAAATCAGGTGGTACATATCTTCCCTCTATCTCTCTTTGATCATCGCTTGCACATGTCGGTGACATTAGCTGGCTTCTTGGAGTTGTGTTGCATGCATTTCCATTCACTTCGGAGAGCGTCCTACTCTAGAGTTGATGATTTGAATTTAGAGGTGAAACACTTTGGGAGGGACAAAACGATTATGCTCGTAGAGGAGAAATTCTATTGGCCTAAACTAAAGGTGATGGTTGGGAGGGTAGTGAACAGTTGCCGTACGTGTCAAGTTTCTAAGGGTACTAAATCCAATATAGGTTTGTACAACCCGCTACCTATCCCGTTCGTACCATGGGAAGATGTGAGCATGGACTTCGTATTAGGCCTTTCCCCCACCCTTCGACGTCACGACTCTATTCTCGTTGTTGTGGATAGGTTCTCCAAAATGGCATATTTTATTGCTTGTAGTAAGACCAACGAAGCTTCTCACATAGCGAAGCTGTATTTTAAGTACGTCATTAGTCACCGAGGAGTGCCGAAGACTATTGTCTCGGATAGAGACGTAAAATTCACTAGCTACTTTTGGAAAACCTTGTGGGTTCTTATGGGAACAAAATTACTATTCTCCACCGCTTATCATCCACAAACTGATGGACAGACAGAGGTAGTCAATAGGAGCCTAGGAAATCTTCTTAGATGTCTAGTGGGCGATCACGAAGGCACTTGGGATTTACTTCTTCCACATGTCCAATTGGCCTACAATAATTCAAAAAATAGGTCCACGGGTATGGTCCCTAATGAGATTATTCACGGGTATATGGCTCCGGTGCCCCTTGACTTGGTTCCGTTACCACCAACCTATAAAACAAGTCAATTTGCACAATCCTTCGCCCAACACATTCATGATTTACACGCACATATCCGAGCAACCTTGACCTCCCAATATGACTCCTATCAAGCACATGCTAATCAACATAGGAGAGTGTCGCACTTTCAAGTCGGCGATCAAGTCTTAGTCCGCTTAGTTCCCGAACGAATGCCAACCGGCACCATTAAAAAGTAAGCGCCAAAGCGAGCCGTCCCTTTCCGGATTATAAAGAAACTAAGCGATAACGCTTTTGTCTTAGATTGCCTGCTGATTGGGGTGTTTACCCATTTTTAATGTCTCGGATTTAACGATGTTTGTTTCGCCTCCACAAGAGCTTACTTCTTTGTCGTCTTCTCCCTCCACTAAAATTTCTAATGGGTTGGGGAGTGGTAGTATGGATGATCTCTCTCCTATGGTTCCCACAGGTATAACATCGGATGGTAAGTTGTCTTCTTTTATTCCTACTGCTGACATGTTTCCCAGGTTCCCGAAAACATTTATCATTCCAGATGTGATTCTTGCTACTGAGCCACTTACTACTCTTTATGGTGCTACCTACCACTTCCTCATCCGTTGGCGTGAACGCCCCCCTTCTGACGACTCATGGGTACTCGCGACAGAGCTTCAATGTTTGGATGCCGAGCTTCTCCGCCGCTATCTCTTAGACCACACATCGGAGATACGTGATTTTGAGTGGGGGAGGATTGATTGCGCGGCTCCTCCAACACTTCTTGATGATGACTCGATTGCCACGGCGCAACAACATAAAGATTTTAGGCGTCATGACAACGCCACGGGCGCTAACAGAAAGCTGCGTTACAACCTCCGTCCGCGGTGCGCAAAGCCTACTTGAAGAATTTTTAAATAGTTTTAATTAGTTTAACTCTATTTGCTTTGAAATATAACTTGTAATATTTTTATTTTAATGTTGGTGTGTTGTTAGACATTTGGTGTACTGTTAACCATCCGGATTGATGAGATCTTCATCTCAAATCTTGGATGGTTGGATTTCATTTGTAACTCCTATTTAAAGGAGGCTATTATGATGAGTTAAGATTTGAGATCTTTATCTCAAATCTTGGATGGTTGGATTTCATTTGTAACTCCGATTTAAAGGAGGATATTATGATGAGTTAATATATTGAATATTTGGAAAACCTATACCATTCCCCTTGTTAAGGAATTTCGTCCATGGAGAGAATCCTCTAGCCGCCCCCTTTTGGTGTGAAGCCATCCTTTGCCTCCTCCATCCCCGTTCGGTGCGACTCCGGCGTGGCTTATATCGGTGCAACTCCGTGGAAGAAGGTTGCAGCCCCATTCGGTGTGAAGCCGGTGGATCCGTGGAGAGAGTGATTCTCCCACTTATCTTTTGTGTTCTACTTCTTGGTTGGGTAATCCCTCTCCTTTCTTGTGCTTTCTGCTTGTTAGATTTGTGGAGGAAGAACCATCGTGTTCTCCGCGATTTAAAATCTCAAACGCTCTCAAATCTCTGATTTAAAATTGTTATTGATCGCGTTTCTTTTTCCGGATCGGGTAGATCCATTTTGCTTGATCGGATCTTGGCTTATCTCCTTGGTCTTGTTCTTGAAAAGGATTGGCAACCTTTGCGTTTTCTTGGGGAACAAGTCGACTCATATTTTGATCGCTATTTTAGAGTTGACACTCCTCCGATTTGTTTTGGATTGTATGCGGAAAGGAACGTATTGCGAGCGATAGATGCTTGAGTAGGTGCGAACAATCAAGCGTGCGTTGTAGGCGAATTAGAGTTTTCTCCGTTTAAAATTTCACGGTGACATACACTGCATCATCGAGAATCACTTTGGATGAAATAAAATTTTACTTAAAGGATTAGTTTTCAAAATATCAACATAAACAACTCCAACCGTGGAGGTTCCTAATTTATGAAGCGCCTCTCTCGAGGTCACATTCACCTAACCTTAGTATGATCGAACAGTCGGTACGACCTAAGTTTGCTTTACGTTGTGAAACCCTCTATTGTGTTTAACCCAAATCCAGAAGATTTTTGACGACCTCTCTCAAGATTCACACAAAACCCCTCTTACCTCCAAGTGATCTCTTGTATTCACAACCTCTCGGTAAACTAGAATACGAATTGTAAATCGAAGAACATAAATACGTTCTATTTATCCTTTAATGACCTCCTCACATTCACAAGTTCTCGGTAAACTAGAGTGTGGATCTTCGATAGAAAAACAAGTTCAGGAAATAAGAATTCGAAGCGAATAATTTGAAGACAAGTCGTAAGTAATGGTAAAGCAGAGATCTTGCTAATTTATAAAAGATAAAGTAAAAATTTATTTCATTCCTAAGTTCATCATGATCAAGTGCTAAGAGAAATTAAGCTACTCATTACAATGGGAGAATTACACATAAAAGTGGAGAGATACATGATTTAAATGGGCTTGAATTGAAAATGCTAAACTAGAAAAGGAAAATACAAAAGCTACATTACAACAAAAATTGAAAACTACAACTAAAAATGAAAAATAATAATAAAACTAACTAGAATTACAATGTTTCACCCCCCAAATCTCCCTCCTTAGCTCAAGGAGAGAACATCAAATATAGAATTTTTAGCTGGGGTGGCACGCCCCTAGTCACGCCCGTGACTAAGGCGTGTCAATCTCGAAACTGCTGCTATCTACAATTCCATTTTGACAGGTCCACCTCAACACAAGCAGCAACAAGCACCAGTGCTGTACTACCTCCAGAGTGGACGGAAGCTCAAAAAAAGCTGAAAATTGCTGCTGTAAAGGATATGAATATACTAGCTAAAACCATGCCTGATGATATCTTTCAGAAGGTTGCTGAATGCACCTCAGCAAAAGATATATTGGACTCCCTCACAGTAATGGTAGCTGGATCAGTAGATGAGAGAGAAGACAGAAGTTCTTACCTGATTTCTCAATATGAGAATTTCAAAAAGTGTGAAATTGATTATGTTGCTGATATGTACACAAGACTCAGTCTCATAATTAATGAACTGAAAACCTTGGAGAAGGATATTACTTTAAAAGAAGTCAATGACAAAATTCTAATGTGTTTCCCTAGCACATGGGATTCAAGAATCTGGCTAATTAGAGAAGCAAGAAGTGTAAATGAGATTACCACAGAAAGCTTATTGGGCAAGCTCAAATCATATGAGCAGCTCATCAAAACTAGGGAAGCTGAACAAAAGACTTTACCCTCAGTAAAGAAAGAGAAGAGCTTTGCTTTCCAAGCTACTGAGGAGGAAGAATAACTTCCATAGAATGAAGAACTTATGAATCTTTTGGCCAAGAGATTTTACAAAATGGATAGGAAAGACATCAGGAGAAGATTTTCCAGAAATAAATATAAACTAAGGTATGACAAAACACTTACTAAGGAATTATTTGCTATGGTTGCAGGAAACCAGGACACATTCTTCCATAATGTCCTGTGAATTAGAAGAAAGATAAGAAGAAGGAGAAAGGCTTTAAGAAACTGTCAAACAAACCCTCTTCTAGTAAACACAGATAGAAGGAGAGAGAGGCTTTGTAGCTGAAACATGGAGTGAGTCAGATAATGAATCTTCATCCAATTCAAGTAAAGATGAAGAAGAATCAAAGGCTAAAGAAGTCTGTTTGATGGCAATCAATGCATCAAACAGCAATTCTGATTCTGAATCTGAGTCTCAAGAAGATCAGGTAATTTCAACTTTTAATTTTACATCAAAACAATTTAAAATAGATTTTAAATTACTTTATAAAGATTTGAAACAATCTGAGAAGGAAATAAAACTCCTCAGAGAAAAATTAAATGAATTGAACAATTTAACTCAGAAAACATAAAACTTAAATAAGATTTGAAAATTGCTAATAAACAAATAGTTTCTCTAGAAAACAAATTATATGAGGGTAAGATGTTTGAAGAATCTCTTTATGGGAGAAGTATCAAACTGATGAATATCACAAGTACAGTCAATGCCAGATTGAATGACAAACTTAGCTTAGGAACTTCATCTAGTCAACCTCAACTCCTTCAGAAAAATATTTAACTTGCCCTGTAAAATTCATATCTGTTAAAGGAAAAGAAATATTATCAATTACAGATAAAGACACTGAAGCTTTGTCATAAAATGAACCAGAGAATAAATCAAAATCCTTTCAGAAAAACTGTAAGACCCCAATTTTTTTCTTTTAAACCACCAGGTCTTATGCCCAGAATCGCCATTTTGCGGTGACACCGACGCTCGGGTGGGTCTCCACTACAAAACGCCGATCATGCAGGCCTTAACGATCACCAAAGAAAGAGAAGTATATAGATAAGTTCAAGTCCACATATCATATATAATATGAAATAGAAATCACAGCAATGTTCACATGATAAAGAAGTAGAGAAGCCGAAAGGCAAATAGAAATATAAATGGGCTTAAGCCCGGTACATCAAGTCCTCACTAAAACACTCTCGCAACTCTCAAAATCTAAGCGAAAGCAAACAAAAATCCATTCCCCGACCCGTCACCGCGTAGTAGTGGTAGTACACTACAGTTGCTCCTCATGTCCTGCCTCCTTGTTGTTTCAGTACTGATACTACTACTGCTCGATCGCCTAAAATTATATGGTCACCGACCTTTAGACATAAAGACTAAGTCACTATCATCCTCGCCTCACCCCTGCGAATCCTAGGCACCGTACAGGGAGGATGAAACGGAGGACAACAAAGTAGAGTGGAACAAGAAAGTGACAACTACCCTAGCAGGTGTATGTATAAAAGAACTATAATAAGAAAGCAATAATATAAACAAGTAAAGTAGAACTGTAAGAACATATAAAGTAAACTAAGGAATAAGTAACCTTAACTTATAAGAATGCCCATACAAACTTATAAGTTAAGGGGTCTTTTGCAAGACTCTTATCGTATAAAAAGTCGCACACCAATTTATATGATAGAGTGTCGGGTTGTATGCAAGTATGAGTGTAGTGTAATGATATTCCATGATTCATGCAAGTGCAACACACGCATAGGACTCTATGCGCATAGACCTTTAGTTCCCCCTATTTGGAAGCTTACATCACTCCTAGGAACCTCCGTAGTGGTCAATGGAGACAATGGGTCGGGCCCCCCACTCCTAGGCAAGTAACCGTACTACCAGGCCTAGCCCTTCCGTACACCTCTGAAGGACACAACCCGAGTCTCGACATACTATGCTGACCAACCCCCAGGCTTTTCTTTGGGCTAAGTGAGAACCACACTTGTCGAGTCAACGTATCGATACCAGTGCAATCGATCATCCAATACCAATTATCCACCACCTTTATGCACGTACAACAGTGAATTCCCGAGCCATCATCTCCCTGAGCTAACCTATCTGTCACAACTACCTTCCGAGCCCTCGGCTCGCCGAGCTACCCTTCCCATTTCCACAACAACCGAGCCTACCGCTCGGATAAACCCAACCAAACTAAGCTCCCGAGCCATCAGGGTGAGTGAAGGTGAAGCCCTAGTTTATACTAGTTGCTCTTTGGTAGTTATTCTTATGGTTTAGGTTAACCTTGGACTGCCCAGGGCATGCCTGGTGAAGGGATCTCGGGGGAAATACGAACTATGATGGTAGCTGAAGCCCATCGTTCCCTTTCGCAAGGCACTTACTATTATTGATATCTACCCAGGTCACGATACCATTTAATGTTATACTGGTTCTAGCCCTAGTGCATTTTGACTCTCTCTCTCTCTCTCCATAGGAAAGACGATCTTTCGTCGAACCCGAGCACCACCTATCACTAGCCAACCCAACATTCTCCTCATCATGAATCTTAATGAAGCTCACCTTTTCATCTTACCAAATCTCCATACCATTACTCCCAACTTCCTATGACCATCTTACATGTTATGATGATTCTGTAGTTTTACTATATGTAGACCAACCTAACCTATACGATGAGCATGATGGGTGACCCATTCAAATATTCTTCCAAATGCCCTAGAATTATTACTGGGGGTCTATCATGACATATTTAGACTACATCCAGAAAATAGTATTTTTCCTAACTTAATTGTTATTTAATCAATTTTCTGCACCGTAAGGCTAACAATGCTTTTGAACATCAAGTAAACTTTTTTGTCTAGGTAAGGCCTTATAAAAATTATGTCAGGTGTATGTCATCAAAATAACAATAAATATTGAAATTCATAGTTTTCTAGAATGAATTTGACCATCAATTAATTATTGAATAAACAACTACAATATTAAGATAAATAAGGGAAAAATAGAATCAGCCTTTCAAAGTTTATCAGAAAATTACTAGATTAAAAAGATGATCAGAAAAGTACATTGACCAAGAATTATTATTTTTCAACATCATTTTGTCCCATAAATAAATCATTTAAAACAAAATAATATTAGGCACCTTGTGAAGCAGCCCATATAGAAAGTCCTCCAATAATTCTATAAAAACTCTTAGAGCTCATGTATGACTTTAAAGGTCCTTCTACTAAATTGCATAAGTTTCCAATGAGTAGATATCTCTTAATAAATTCCTTAATGATATGGGCTACTACAAGGGTTGTGAATGAAGTATCTCAAATACTGATATAAAATTCACACTAAAATTTCCAGAGCTTAATAGCAATATTATTTGGCCACTGCCTAAATTTCAAGTTCATCCAAAGTCCTATGATGCAGTAATAAATTCAAGTGTAAAAGTGCCCTAAATGGTCCTAAGTTCTTACAAGGGGAAGGTAAACACTAAATGTCCTAGAATTACTTCCTAGGGTTATTTACCATCCTAAGATCGCATGGACTGAACCCCAAGTCCATACATGGACATATCACCTTATGTCTTTCGCAAAACCCCAAAGTTCAACCCTAGGGTTTGAACTAGGGTCCTAGGGAAAATCCACGCTAATCCACCCCAAACTCCAAGTGAGGGTGTTTTATATGACAATAAATCAGTGACCAAAGTTTCACCAAGTTTGGATGAATATTGGCCACTAAACCCACCAAGCACACATTTGCCCTAATTTACCCTTAAGGGACAAAACTTTGGTCTTACCAAAACCTATAAAACCAACCCCAAATGGGTTGATATTTTTACCAGGGACATATATTGACCATAAGGTTCATCCACCAAAATTTTGATTGATTTTGAGGTCCATATACCCCTAATTAATTGATACCTATTTTATTACATTTAAAAAAAAATTATATAAAAATGTTTTCCAAAAATTCCCAATTTTGGATATGTTATAGGCATAGGTAAGAGTGACCCCCAGTACAAATTTTAAGTCATTTGGATGCCTAGATTTATGGGAGAACTCAATTTAGTCTCTGGTAAAGCCTATGCATAGGCTGCATCATTTTGAGTGTTTTGGTCAGACGACTAACCCAAATGGGTAGAAATTAATTTTAAAATAAAGTAGACTTCAAGGAATACAATTTTTATTTTGGCTACTTTTCATGATTCAGCCCCTAAAGGCCTTGTTTTATTTAATTTAAAGAGTGCACAGTAAAGGGTTGAAATAATACATTACATATAACAGTTAATATAATAAAACTTTTGACAGCTCTGATTTCGTCTTCAACCTCAAGCCCGTGGCTGAGATTTGCCCAACCTGGAACCATTTATAGCACCATTTTCCAGCGATCTAGTCCCCTCCTCGGCTAGCCACCACCTCCGTTGAGGTGGTGGCTATCGCCGGAAGGTAGCATGGCCGCCGGAGGGGCGGTTTCGGGCAAACTCACAAGGTGTAAAATCCATGAAATTTCAGAAATTTTTCTCACCCAATCGGGATCAATTGAACCTAATTTCTCTCCTAATTGATCTAGGATTCTAGCACAAGGGGAGAGGAGGAGAAGCGGACCTGTGTGTGTGTGTGTGTGTGGGGGGGGGGGGTTGCCTTGCCGGCCGCCGCGTCACTATTTTCGGTGGTGGAGCTTTTCGGTGCTTTGCAACTGTACAGTGAAGGGCTTCAATTTATTCAGGGGAGGGTGGAAATGAATCCTCTCAGCCTGGTGAAGCTTTTAAAATAGCAAAATGGGGGAGGGGAGGGGTCAAGCACCAATTTCCATTAATGGCCATTTGAGGAGGATTTCAGCTAAGGTAAGATCTAATGAATGCAGCCACTGTATAGCCTAGAAAAAATTTTGATCTCCTCAGAACTGATGGGGGAAGATGAATCAAGCCTTTGGAGATGAAGAGGGAAGCCCCTTGGCCTTCCAAGCCATGAATGGCCCTCTTTCTCCCTCTTTCTCTCTCCTCCATTAAAGGAGATGATGTATTTCTCTCTCCTAGTCACCTTTTTCAGAAAATAAATGTATTTTTAAGTGATTATAAACCTCATGAGTTTAGTGGGCCACCCAAGTTAGGCTTAGCCCAAGTGGATTAGGCTTGAGCTAGCAACTTAGGCTAGTTTGACCTAATTCTAGGGTGGAATTGACCTTTCGGGTTGACCCCAATGAGTCCTTGGTGACCCATTGGCCTCCCCTAAGGTCTAGGAAGGGTTGGGTAGGGTTGGTTGGGCACCTTGAAGGCCACTTGACCCTTAGTTAGGGCACTTTGACCTTTTTAGGGCTAGGGTTGACTTGGGTCAACTTAGACTCTTTGGTTGACCCCAATGGGTCCTTGGTGACCAATTGGCCTCCCATAGGGTTTGGGAAGGTCTAGGTTGGTCCCTTGGCTAAGGGGAGGTCAATCGGCCATGTGTGAGCTTAGTTTTACCTAATTAGGGTTTGGGTTGACTTGGTCAACTTGCCCCTTTTTGGTTGACCCAATGGGTCCTTGGTGACCCATTGGCCTCCCCTAGGGTTAGGGGTTCCATGAAATCAAGTTAAAGCCCTAAGGTCAAACCCTAGGTCTTGTGATTGGAAATTACTATTTGCAGACCATGGTGATCTTCACGTTCATGCCTAAGGTTACATGATCTCTTGAGCTTCCTAGGGTTTTGCCATGACCTAGTCATGACAAAACCACTCTTACGGGTCTAGTTGGAAATGAGATGTTACAAAAACTATGTTCAACAAAATTCATCGAACCATGCTCGACGAAATCAATATTATTCGTCGATCAGAGATTGACGAACTCTAAACACTGGAAATGGTTTTCAACGAAATTACTATTATTTGTCGAACAGAGATCGACGAACGCTGAACAAAGAAAATGAATATTACTATTCTGTGAATAGAGCTTGACAAACTCACTACAATTCATCAAATGAATCTCGACAAAATCATTATAATTCGTCGAACTTAAACTTTTCAAACATAAATTTTACCTCTTTTCAAAAGAATAATCAAAAACCAAAGTAGATAAACCCTTTCACTGAGTGGATCATTCCTACCAGGAGATATCATCCACTTGGATATAAAGATCAACCAATTTTTTTTTATATGTCTATTGATAATGACTGAAAATAGGACCCAAGGTAACATGGGTCAAGAACACCTAACTTGTTTTAATACAGGAAAAGAACTATCCTACCACAAAGGAACAGTCGTATTTGGATAGTGGGTGCTCAAAACACATGATAGGAAGAAAAGCTAATCTAAGTGAATTCAAAATAAAGCTTGGACCAAAAGTCATATTTGGAGACTCCAATTGTGGTCAGACAGAGGGCTATGACAATGTAAAAATTGGAGTAGTTACCTTCAGAAAGGTACCTTATGTGAAAGGTCTTAAGCATAACCTCATCTTCATTAGTCAACTATGTGATGAAGGTTATGAGGTATCCTTTAATAAATCTGTATGCTCTATTATATCTAATGAAAACAAAATTGTTTTATCTGGGGTTAGACAAGGTGACATATATTTAGTCAATTTTAATTCTGCTAAAACTGAAATATGCTTGTTTAATCAGATAAGTAAATCTAATGAACTTTGACATAAAATATTAGGGCATATAAACCTTAGAACTATTGCTAAATTGTCTAAGGACAACCTTGTCAGAGGACTACCTTCTGGTTCTTACAATAAGGAAGGACTTTGCAGGGCTTGTCCATTAGGTAAGCAAACTAAAAATTATTTTAAATCCATATCTAAAAGTGATTTACCCAGAATTTTGTATCTGCTACATATGGATCTTCTTGGACCTATTGTAATACAATGTTTGGGAGGAAAGTCATACACTTTAGTGATTATTGATGATTTCTCTAGATTCACTTGGGTGTTCTTTCTTAAAAACAAGTCAGATAACTTCAAAGTTCTTACAGACTTTCTTAGGAATATCAAGATTGAGTACTCTACTCAAATTGCATTGATTAGAAGTGATCATGACACTTAGTTTGAATCTCTTATGATGAAAGAATTCTATGAGAAAGAAGGCATCAGGCAATGTTTCTCTGCTCCTAGAACTTCTCAACAAAATGGGGTAGCTGAAAGGAAAAATAGAATCCTAATTGAATCTGCTGGAACATTACTTGCAGATGCTTATTTACCCATATCCTTTTCGGCAGAGGCAGTAAGCACATCAAACTATATTCTTAACAGAAGTCTCATTCATAAATTGAAGAGTAAGACTCCCTATGAATTACTTAAAAATAAGAAACCTAAAGTAAGTTACTTTAAAGTTTTTAGATGTAAATGTTATATTCACAATAATAATAAAAAATACTTAAGAAAACTTGAAGCCAAAGCTGTAAAAGGAATATTTCTTGGGTATTCCCTTGATAGTAAGGCTTATAGGGTCTATAATAAATCTACCCTTAAAATAAAAGAATCCATACATGTATCTTTTGATGAAACTAACATGTTTATAAGGAGAAGTATACTTCTACCATAGACTTTTTTCAGGTACCAATTCTATGTGAGAAGTTAGATGAATTAAACATTTAACAAGAGGATACATTGTATCCTTCTCAACAAAATGCTGAAGACGGTGATGAAGACAATCCAGAAATTTATGCTGAAAAATAATAGCTAATGAAATTCCCCAAGAGGAATTAACTACACAAGTTATTGAAGAAACAACTCCACCTGTTGATTTTGTCACACTTAGAGATCATCCTAGATCTCAAGTGATTGGAGACATATCAGTTGGTGTGCAAACAAGGCATCAAATCAATCAAGATCAGATGTATACTTGTTTTCTATCTCATATTAAACGTCAATCGATAAAAGATGCAGAATAAGATCCTCATTGGATCATTGCAATGCAAGAGGAACTCAATAAATTTGAGAGATGTATAGTTTGGGATCTAGTTCCAAGACCCAAAGACTATCCAGTAGTTAGAACCAAATGGGTCTTCAGGAATAAATTGGATGCTCAAGGAGTTATAGTGAGAAAAAGAGCTAGATTAGTAGCTCAAGGATATTCACAGGAGGAAGGAATAGATTATGATCACACATTTTCTCCTATTGCAAGATTAGAAGCTATCAGGTTATTTCTTGCTTTTGCTGCATTCAAGAAATTCAAAGTATATTAGATGGATGTGAAGAGTGCATTTCTTTATGGAGAACTCAAAGGGGAAGTCTATGTAGAACAACCTCCAGGTTTTATCTCTTCAAGTAATTCATCTCATGTTTTTAAACTTAATAGAGCTCTTTATAGTCTTAAAAAAGCTCCAAGAGCTTGGTATGAGACCCTTGCTAGTATTTTATTAGAAAATAAATTTAGTAGAGGCATGGTAAAATAAATTTTGTAGAGGCATGGTAGATAAAAATTTATTTTTAGACATCATAAGACTAAAATTTTACTAGTTCAAATATATATTGATATAATTTTTGTCTCTACTAATTCCAAACTTTACAAAAGGTTCTCTGACCTGATGCATTCAAAGTTTGAAATGAGTAGCATGAGTGAATTATCATATTTCCTTGGTTTACAAGTGAAACAAACACATGCTGGCATCTTCATATCTAAATCTAAATATGTTAAAGAGCTAATTAAAAGATTTGAGATGTCAGATGCCTCCTCTATGAAAACACCCATGCCCTCTAATGTTGTAGTTGATAATGATGAACATGGCAAACCTGTTGATCAGAAAATATATAGAGAAATCATTGAGTCTCTATTATATTTAACAGCAAGTAGACCAAATATTATGTTTGTAACCTGTATTTGTGCTAGGTTTCAAGTTAATCCTAAAGAATCTAACCTTATTTTAGTAAAAAGGATTTTAAGATATATAAAGGGTTATCCTAATCTAGGACTCTTGTATCCTACTGAGTCAGGATTTGAAATAACTGGATTCACAGATTCTGACTATGCTTGATGCAGAGGTTGCAAAAAAAGCACATCAGGAACTTATCAGTTTCTTGGTGATAGGCTTGTGTCATGGTTTTATAAGAAGCAAACCTCTGTGTCTACTTCAACTGTTGAGTCTTAATATATTGCAATAGGTAGTTATTGTTCACAGATTTTGTGGATTCAAAATCAACTACTAAATTATGGATACAACTTAAACAATTCAATTATATTCAGTGATAATACAAGTGCAATTTCAATTACACAGAATCCAGTCCTTCATAGTAGGACTAAATATATAGAAATTAGACATCATTTTATTAGAGATTGAAAGTGAGGGTAAGATCTATCTTTACTCTAGAGGGGGGGGGGGTGAATAGAGTATTTTAAAATAATTTACAATTTAAAACTGTAAAGCAGTGGAAGTCTTAATTTAAGTATATGTGTAGAGTGCTTGCAAAAAGAAAAACTAAGAAGCAAGAAACAAAATCACAGCACACAGCAAAGCAAAAGCACAGCAAACCAGATGACACAAGGAGCTATAGTGGTTCCCCAACAACCTGGGTACATCCACTCTTCTACCACCCTAGGTAGAAATCCACTGCAGAATAGTTGATCAGGTGTCCTGGGCACCAATAAGCTTTTGATAAGGTGCTCAAAAACCAAATCAGATTTTTTTGATCAGGTGTCTTGCCACCACTGAGTTTTGGCAAGTTCTCAGAAACCAGGCACAAAACTTTTGAAGGGAGTTTTGAGAAACCCTTTTACAGGAGAGAAAGGAAAAAAGGAAATGAGTTGAGTTGTTCTTCTCTATCAACAATCTGAGAGAAGATAAGTGGAAGATGTTGTCAAAGTTCCCCCTGAGATCTGTAAGGGTTCAGGAAGAGGAGCTTTGCTTAGGGTGATAGGCCTTTAGTTGCTTCATATCTCCAGCAATAGATGATTTCAGCAGATGCTGAAATGTGTGATGTCTGGAGTCCTTGATGATGAAGCTTTTGAACACTTGATACTTGAAGGAGTAGATTAGCAAATGATCTCCTTCACTGTAATGTTCCTTGTGTTCTTGAAGAATTCTTACTCAGTAATTCTGTAAACTTTTGTCTACTGAGTCTATTCCTAGAAGATGAATTCTTGATGAAAATTTTCTTGTTCTCTCTTCTGTATTCTTTTTCAAATCTTGTCAGTTCTCTGTATTTGAAAATTATTCTTTAGGGAGTATATCAGATTCTAACTTTAGATGGCTGTTACTTAGTCATAAATGACTTCCTTAACTGATATCTGCCTCTGGAGGAAAGTCCTTAAGAAACATTCCAATTAGTCTTCCTTGAAGCTTGCTCCAGATTGGTTGAAATGGCTACAAAATCCTTTGTCATAAATGCTGAAAATAAGTCTGAATGAATTCCATAACTGTCCTGAATTTGAATCCTTAAATCGTCGATCACTTAGAAATTCGTCGATCTGAGCTCAACGATCATCGACCTGAGCTCAGAGATTAGATTTAAACTAGAAACAGAAATCGTTGAACTGAGCTCTACGATCGTCGAACTTAGCTTAGAGACATGGAAAACAACTAGAGACAGAGCGTCGATCTGAGCTCGAAGATCGTCGAACGGAGTTCGACGACCCGTTGAACTGAGCTCAGAGATCGTCGAATGGAGTTCGACGATTCGTCGACTTGAGCTCGACGAAAATTGTCCTACTCTTCAGCACTGAATCCTGATCTTTAGAAGGTCTTGAGGGCAGCTTTCAAACCTAAGTACTAACCCTAAGACTTATTCTAATTGACCTATCAGACTATACAACAAGGTCAAAGCAAATTCCTAAGCACATAGTGATCCTTACCCAAATTCGTAATAGGGTGTTCCAACAATCTCCCCCTATTTGGGTTAGGATTACTATTTACAAGACAAATAGGAAATAATAAGCATACATCAGAATTAAAAACAAAACAGAAACAACAATGCTGATAACATATGCTGAGCATTGCAGAACCACAGTAGGAATCACAGAATCAGTCAGAAATAGATATGAGTATCAGCTTACACAAATTACTCATTACCCTTTTTGAAAAGAATCTCTCTGTTGGGATTAAGGGCTTCCTTTTTGGATCTCCTATCATCTTTTGCACCTAAGGAGGTTTGAGCTTTTGGCCTTGGAACAACAGCCTCAGGATGCAGCTTCATGTAGCTCTCTGGATCAAAGAACTTTCTGGAAGCATATATTTTTAATTCTTTCTTTCTCTGCTCTAATAGAGTTGTGATATTGGAGGTGTCTCTGCCTTATTCTCTTGATTTCTTAATCTGATCCAATGCAGCCAATTCTTTCATTCTAGCAGTCCAGGAGAGTGGATTGTTTTCAGGGTCTTCAAAAGGAACTGAAGGTTCATATCTGTTTATTGTCACTGAATCATCTGGAGGAATTCTTGTAGCAATAGTTTCTTTTAGCTTGTAAGGGAAAGGACCAGAGGTTGATTCAATAGGACCTTGTCCTTTCCTTTAGTATGGATGTTGCCCGGAGTAAACTCTGTAGTCTCTTTGACTTCCTCTATGCTGTCCTCTTCTTGACTGATAACCTCTTTGATAAAAGATTCTTCATGACTGCCCTATTTCTGAGCTATGTTTTCCAACAGATCCAGACTGAGAAGCAGATCCTCCACCAGTACCTGCATCTGGAGGAGGAGGAGGTGGATAGAAGTGTGAAGATCCTTTATCATATTTGTCAAGCTTTCTCTTTTTCTTCATTGCTTTGAGCTGGTTCTTAGAATACTGCATCCATGGTTCAGAAATAGGGCAGACATGAAGAATATAGTAGGGGATATCATTGTCATCTTTAACTTTCTCAGGAGGTACCCTCATCATTGCCTTGCTTCTAGCTTTCCTTTTCTTAGCAATAGTGCCAGAAGAATCATCAGAGTTAGTTTTGAATTCCTCACTGTTTGAACTCTGGGGTTTATCATATAACTCATCAATCCTTTTTATGTAATCTTGTTGTTGCTTTGACTTTTCAGGAGAGATAATAGCAGCAGCAGCAGCAGTGATAGAAGCAGGAGAAATTGAGGCAGTAGGAGCAGCAGATACAAAAACTTCAGCAGTAGGTTCTTCAATATGAAAAGCAGACTCATCAGCCTCTGTCATCAGTAAATCAACAGCAGCACTATCAGAATAAATAATATCAACAGCAGCAGCAGCAGCATCAACATCCATAATATCAGCAGAAAGAACTTGTTCCATAGCCTTGCTATATGCAGTAATTTGGCTGGGCTCACATCTAGCAACAGGCACAATGGCCTTAGTCAGATCTTCAACTTCCTGAGCTGGTGAATAGATGAATGGAAGAGAATCAAAAATTGAAAACAGTTACTTGAGGTCCACTGTTAGTACTGGTGCTGGAGTTGAATCTGGAACTGAAGCTGTCTTTGGAAAGAATTTTTCTGAAGCAGCAGGCACTGTCTCTTCTTCATATGGCATCTCCCCCTGCCTTGATTCAGTTGGAACTGGATCAAGGCACCCCATAAAAGGGATTGCCTGAGGAGGAGAAAGAGAGGATAGCCTGGCAGACAGCTCCTGGATGGATTTCAGGAGTGGAGCCATGGAGGTCTCCAGTAGGGCTACTAGCCAGGGAGCCAGCACCCCATAAAGCTTGTCTACTAGGGCAGGAATATCTACTTGCTAAAGTGAGACTTGAGTAGAGGTAAAGGTTAAACAGACAGAGATAGATGGTGAAGGAGCTGTAGAAGTAGTGATAGAAGTGGTGGATGGTAGGATGGATGGTTAAGAGATTGGAATTGTGGAGATGGAAGATATTGGTGTGGAGATGGATGGGGTGAAAGATGGTTGGGAAAGAATATCATGAAGCAGTTGTTGATATGAGGAGGATGATGGAGGCTCAAGAGGTGAGGAGGGGGAATCATCCATGTAGGAATCATCCATGAGGTTGAATGAAGGAAGGGAAGAGGAAATGTCAATGGATGGATAATAGTGAAGGGGATGGAATTGCTCTACTGTGGTGGCTGGAGGAGTAGAAGGAGTTGAAATGGGGGATGAAATGGTAATGGGTGAGGAGATTGATGTGGTGATTGTTGATGTGGAGATTGAGGTAGAAATGGTTGTGGGGCAGAGATAGAGATGGAGATGGTGGATGAGGGGATGGTTGAAGAAATAATTGGAGAAGGTGAAGAAGAAGAGGAGGCAGGCAAATCTTCCATGAGGGTAGTTGCCTGAGGGGAAGAGACTGTATCAGTCCTTGTGCCTGAAGTAGTGACAGCAGCAGGACCTCTGCTAGGCTTGGTAATCTGCCTGTCCCATTTGCTAAAAAGGGCACAGGTCAGCCTCTTGGAGGCATTTATATGCATCCCACTGGACACAAGCAGCTGAGGGCACCTGGAGTGCAGGAATAGCCCTAAAATCCTCCCAAAATTGACAAGACATTTGTTCACTTTCTTTTTGATCATGTCAAAGAAAATCTCTCCCCAGTTTAAATGTTTCTTATCCACAATTGCTCCCATCAAGCAGAATTGATACCTAGAGATGGTATCATGTGCAGAGTGCTTTGCCAATAGCAGTTTCCCCACAACATCAGCAAGAAATCTATACTCAATTGATAAATTCTTTTTCAACAATTTGTTAGGGTTAGCGGCAGAATGTCCCATTCTATCTAACATATTTGCAGACACTTCTCCAGATAACTCAATAGAATCATTTCCAGTACTTAATTGAAAGACAACAGTCAGGAGAGCAGTTGTTAGGGGTACCTGAGTCCCAGCTATATTACCAACAATTGTATACTGATCCAGATTGTATGCCGTATATACCCATTCCTTGATCTCATCGGATGCAATCATCATCCTTGTGGTCAGTATTTGCACTAACTACTGTTCTCTGAATAAGTCCAGAATATCTTTAAAAACCTTATCACAGCCCTCGAATGAGTACATGTCTATATCGAAGCCTGTGTCGAATTTCATTTTGGCGAGGGCAGCAATAGACACTGCCATTGTATACCTGCAAAAATGAACAAACAGGACCAAGTGCAGAAGAGTTTGGAGGGAAAGAAAAAGTTTGCAGAGAGTATGAAAGCGCAAAAGAAGAACGACGGCCGAAAAATGACTTTTATATTAAGGTTCGACGCCGGAAAGGAAAGATCGTTGAACTCTGTTCGATGATCTGGGCTACTAAAAAAATCTGAAGAGTCACAACATCGTCGAGCTCCGTTCGACGATATTGGAGAGTGTCGATCTCCGATCGACGATCGCTGAACAGAAAGAAAATTGCCTTGCGCTATCTGACGACACTGAACTCCTGTCAATGATTTTGGAAATCGTCGATCACCATTAGACGATTGTCAGGAAAAACGTCGAGCGCAGTTCAGAGACAAAAAACAGCCTACAGACACTAGAAAAAACAAGTTTTTAGCCTAGTCTTGGTCTGTTTTAGAGTTTTAAAATCTTGGGTTTTATTTTAAACTTCCTCCATCTAACATTCCTAACTGATTGAGAAAGAAGGTATGTTTCTTTTCATCCAATGGTTTGGTGAAAATATCTCCCCTTTGCAAATCAGTTGAGATATAATGAAGTTCAATTTTATTTTTCTCAACATTATCTCTTAAGAAGTGATGCCTAATCTCTATATGTTTTGTCCTACTATGGAGGACTGAATTTTGTGCTATACAAATAGCACTGGTGTTATCACAAAATTTTTTTGACTTTTCTAAGTTATAACCATAGTCTAGGAGCTGGTTTTGAATCCACAAAATCTGTGAGCAACAACTACCTGCTGTCATGTATTCAGCTTCAGTAGTTGAAGTGGACATAGATGTTTGTTTCTTACAGAACCAGGAGACAAGTCTGTCACCAAGAAACTGGCAAGTTCCACTTGTGCTTTTCCTGTCTACTCTACATCCAGCATAATCAGCATCTGAAAATCCAGTTAATTCAAATTCTGAGTCTTTTGGATACCAGAGACCTAGATTTGGACAACTTTTTATATACCTAAGAATCCTCTTTACTAATGTTAGGTGTGACTCTCTAGGGCTTACTTAGAACCTAGCACATATACATGTAGCAAACATTATGTCAGGTCTACTTGCTGTAAGGTACAATAGAGAGCCAATCATTGCTCTATATGTTGTCTGATCAATAGGTTTCCCATGTTCATCAGCATCTAGTATAACATTAGTAGGCATAGGTGTTTTCATACAAAATGCTTCAGACATACCAAATTTCTTAACCAATTCTTTTGCATACTTGGTTTGAGAAATGAATATGCCTTCAGCATGTTGTTTGACTTGCAATCCTAGAAAGAAGGAAATCTCACCCATGCTACTCATTTCAAATTTAGAATGCATTAGGTTAGAGAACCTTCTACACAAATTTGAATCAGTAGATCCAAACATAATATCATCTACATATATTTATACTAGTAGGGTATGAGACTTAAGGGTTCTAATGAAAAGAGTTTGGTCTTCTCTACCCCTTATAAAATCATTTTCCAACAGAAAACATGCTAAGGTCTCATACTATGCTCTAGGAGCTTGCTTGAGACCATATAATGCTTTATGCAATTTGAAAACATGGTCAGGATAAGTTGAAGAGATAAAACCTGGGGGTTGTCTAACATAGACTTCTTTTTTGATGTCTCCATTGAGAAATGCACTCTTCACATCCATTTGGTACACCTTGAATCCTTTGTGAGCTGCATAAGCAAGGAATATTCTTATGGCCTCTAACCTTGCAACTGGTGCAAAGGTCTGGTCATAGTCTATTCCTTCTTCTTGAGAGTATCCCTGTGCAACAAGCCTTGCCTTGTTCCTGACAATGATTCCTTGATCATCCAATTTGTTTCTGAACACCCATTTTGTTCCAACAATTGAGTGATCCTTAGGCCTTGGCACTAGCTCACAAACTTTGTTTCTCTCAAATTGATGTAGTTCCTCTTGCATAGCAATGATCAAGTGCGGATCTTGTTCTGCATCTTGAATGGATTGAGGCTCAACTTGAGATAGAAAGCAGGTGTGCATCAGGTTCTGGTTGACCTTATTTATGGTTTGCACACCAGCTGAGATGTTTCCAATCACTTGGGAGATTGGATGATCTCTTATTGTTACAAAATCAATAGGGTCTGTTGATTGTTCACCAACCTATGTTGTTGTTTCCTCTTGTGGAACAACAACTGTCTCTTCAAGTTGGTTCTCTCCAAGATGTTGAACACCAAGATGTTGAGTATCCTCTTCATCTTCACTGATTTATCCTCTCTGTTTGGTAGGTGAATGTGGTGAATCCTTCTCTGCAATATGCAACCTATCCAAATTTTCTAAAAGAGAGTTTATCTGCAAGAGTTCTATGGTAGAAGTATTCTTCTCCATGTAAAACATGTTAGTCTCATCAAAAGATACATGAATAGATTCTTCAATTTTAAGAGAAGTTTTATTATAAACCCTACAAGCTTTACTGATCATGGAGTATCCCAGAAATACTCCTTCATCAGCTTTAGCTTGGAATTTTGCTAAGTCCTTCTTGTCATTATTGTGAATATAATAAATGCATCCAAATATTTTGAAATAGTCTACTTTAGGTTTCTTCCCTTTGAGCAATTCATAGGGAGTCTTTCCCTTCAGTTTATGTATCAAACTTCTATTCAACACATGGTTGGAGGTGTTCACTGCCTCTGCCCAAAAATATAGAGGAAGGTGAGCATCTGTCAACAATGTGGTGGCAGATTTAATAAGGGTTCTATTTTTCCTTTTAACTACTCCATTTTGTTGAGGAGTTCTAGGAGCTGAGAAAGTATGCCTGATCCCTTGACTCTGACAGAACTCTTGCATAAGAAGAGAATCAAACTC
Source organism: Platanthera zijinensis (assembly GCA_039513925.1). Classification (NCBI taxonomy): domain Eukaryota; kingdom Viridiplantae; phylum Streptophyta; class Magnoliopsida; order Asparagales; family Orchidaceae; genus Platanthera; species Platanthera zijinensis. The sequence continues at coordinate 114,057,866 of CM077089.1, read as the reverse complement.
TGTCCCATGATCACTTTTGAACAGGGCAATGCGAGTATTTAACTCAATCTATATGCATTTGAGAAAATCTTTCAAACACTTAAAGTTATCAGACTTCTTCCTTAGAAAGAATACCCATGTTAATCTAGAGAAGTCATCTACAATCACTAAAGTGTAAGATTTCCCTCCTAAGCTTGTACTGTAATGGGTCCAAAGAGATCCATGTATAACAGATACAAGATCCTAGGTGAATCACTCTTATTAAGTGACTTAAAACTATTTTTAGTTTGCTTGACTAATTGACAAGCCCTGCAGAGTCCTTCCTTCTTGTAGGGGCCAGAAAGTAGTCCTCTGACAAGGTTGTCCTTGGATAGCCTAGAAATGGTTCTAAGGTTTATATGTCCTAGTATCTTATGCCAAAGATCATTTGGTTTGCAAACTTAATTAAATAAACAGATATCTATATTGATTGAAAGGAAATCTACAAGATAAATGTTACCTTTCCTTTTACCTGTTAACACTGTTGTGTTATCCTCTGACTTGATCTTGCATAAGGATTTGTTAAATATCACTTGATAGCCTTCATCACAGAGTTTACTGATGCTGATTAGGTTGTGCTTCAGTCCTTCCACATAAGCCACCTTCTTGAATGTGACTGAGCCAATCTGAACAACACAATTTCCTTTTGTTTGACCAAAGTTTGAATCTCCAAATATTACTTTAGGGCTAAGTTTGGTTCTGAAGGATGTTAAATTGTCCTTGTTCCCTGTCATGTGCTTTGAGCACCCACTATCTAGATACCCTTGTTGGTTCATTGCTGGATAGGTCTTCACCTGGTCTTCTTCAGTTTGAGTTTCAGATTCAGACTCTGACTCTTGTTCTGCATCAGAATTTTGTTAGGAGGCATTGATAGCCATCATGCAGAATTCCTTTTCTTCAGCATCATCTTCATCATCACTTGAGCTTGATGAAGCCTCTGATTCTTCTTCAGTTTCACTCTAGGTTTCTGCTATAAATCCCTTCCTTGTATGTTTATTTTTGCTGGAGGAGGATTTGTTGTAATTGTTTCCCCTAGAGTCCTTGTCTTTTCTCCTATCTTTCCTGTCCTTCTTGTCCTTATTCTGATTTTCTAGACAATCAGGCACAATGTGGCCTCGTTTCCTGCATCCAAAACAAATAATTTCTTTATTATTAGATTTGTCATACCTTGGCTTCTCATGCCCTCTGGATGACCTCTTTCTGAAATCTTTCCTGGCCATCTTATAGAATCTTTTGACCAGCAAGCTCATCAATTCTTCATTGCCTGTGACCTTGTCTTCAGGCAGATCTTCTGTAGCTTTGAATGCTATTGTCTTCTCCTTCCTGATATCTAGAGAAGCAACCTTTTGTTCATCCTCTCTGTTCTTGATGAGCAGCTCGTAAGACTTGAGCTTGCCCAACAAAGCTTCAGTAGTATTCTCAATTAGGCTTCTGGTATCCTTAATTGACCAGATCCTTGAGTCCCAAGTGCTAGGGAAGCACATTAGGATCTTGTCATTTAGTTCAGTTAGAGAGATCTCCTTGTCCATTGTTTTTAATTCACTGACTATTAGGCTGAGCCTGTTGTACATGTCAGCCACTGATTCAGTTTCTCCCTTTTTGAAGTTCTCATATTGGCTTATGAGATGGGATCTCTTATCCTTCCTTTCATCAGCATATCCTGAGACAATTTCAGATAACTTGTCCCATATCTCTTTTGCTGAACTGCATTCAGCCACCTTTTGGAATATCTCATCAGACATAGTCTGAGCAAGGATATTCATAGCCTTTGCATCTGCAACTTTCCATTTCTTTATTTCTGCATCTGTTCCTGAGGGAGGTGGAACAACACTTGTACTTGTAATTACTGGGGGTCTTGGACACACTGTCAAAATAGAATTGTAGATGTCCTCATCAATAGAATTCATGTAGAGCCTAATCCTTGCCTTCCAAAGTGCAAACTTAGAGAGATTGCACACTGGAGGTCTGGTGCTAGCATAATCTTTGTTTTGTGCCATGGTTTTGTAGAAAATAAATATAATACAAAATATTAATAACCCTCTATAAAAGATTAATCTTTTCAGAGATCTTTTGGTTCAGGTGTTAACCTGTTCAACCAATTTGTTGAAGATTCAGTTGTTGAGTAACCAACCTCCCTCTGATACCAATTGAAAGTGAGGGTAAGATCTATCTTTACTCTAGAGGGGGGGGGTGAATAGTGTATTTTAAAATAATTTATAATTTAAAACTATAAAGCAGTGGAAGTCTTAATTTAAGTATATGTGTAGAGTGTTTGCAAAAAGAAAAACTAAGAAGCAAGAAACAAAATCACAGCACACAGCAAAGCAAAAGCACAGCAAACCAGATGACACAAGGAGCTATAGTGGTTCCCCAACAACCTGGGTACATCCACTCTTCTACCACCCTAGGTAGGAATCCACTGCAGGAATAGTTGATCGGGTGTCCTGGGCACCAATGAGCTTTTGATAAGGTGCTCAAAAACCAAATCAGATTTTTTGATCAGGTGTCTTGCCACCACTGAGTTTTGACAAGGTCTCAGAAACCAGCAACAAAACTTTTAAAGGGAGTTTTGAGAAACTCTTTTACAGGAGAGAAAGGAAAAAGAAAATGAGTTGAGTTGTTCTTCTCTGTCAACAATCTTAGAGAAGACAAGTGGAAGATGTTGTCAAAGCTCCCACTGAGATCTGTAAGGGTTCAGGAAGAGGAGCTTTGCTTAGGGTGATAGGCCTTCAGTTGCTTCAGATCTCCAGCAATAGATGATTTCAGCAGATGCTGAAATGTGTGATGTTTGGAGTCCTTGATGATGAAGATTTTGAACACTGGATGCTTGAAGGAGTAGAACAGCAGATGATCTCCTTCACAGTAATGTTCCTTGTGTTCTTGAAGAATTTTGACTCAGTAATTCTGTAAACTTTTGTCTACTGAGTCTATTCCCAGAAGATGAATTCTTGATGAAAATTTTCTTATTCTCTCTTCTGTATTCTTTTTCAAATCTTGTCAGTTCTCTGTATTTGAAAATTATTCTCTAGGGAGTATATCCGATTCTAACTTTAGATGGTCGTTACTCAGTCATAAATGACTTCCTTAACTGATATCTGCCTCTGGAGGAAAGTCCTTAAGAAACATTCTAATTAGTCTTCCTTGAAACTTGCTCCAGATTGGTTGAAACGACTACAAAATCCTTTGTCATAAATGCTGAAAATAAGTCTGAATGAATTCCATAACTGTCCTGAATTTGAATCCTTAAATCGTCGATCTCTCAGAAAATCATCGATCTGAGCTCAACGATCGTCGACCTGAGCTCAGAGATTGGATTTAAACTGGAAAAAGAAATCGTCGAACTGAGCTCTACGATCGTCAAACTAAGCGTCGATCTGAGCTCGAAGATCGTCGAACGAAGTTCGACGACCCGTTGAACTGAGCTCAGAGATCGTCGAATGGAGTTCGACGATTCGTCGACCTGAGCTCGACGAAAATTGTCCTAGTCTTCAGCACTGAATCCTGATCTTTAGAAGGTCTTGAGGGCAGCTTTCAAACCTAAGTACTAACCCTAAGACTTATCTAATTGACCTATCAGACTATACAGCAAGGTCAAAGCAAATTCCTAAGCACATAGTGATCCTTACCCAAATTAGTAATAGGGTGTTCCAACAGAGATAATGTAGATAAAAATAAAATTAGTCAGGAATTTATTTCTATTGATTTACAAAGAGCTGACATTTTCACCAAACTTTAAGATGAAAAGAAACCTATTTTCTTCTTAAATCAGTTAGGAATGATAGATAGAGTCTTTAAATTGACTTTTGCTCTTAGATCGACGAACTGCGCACCTTTCGTCAAACAGAGCTCGTCGAATATAATCCTTTCATAAACCTTTTATCGAACAAAGATCGACAAAACTTGAACCTTTCGTGAAACTTTTGTTGAACGGAGATCGATGAATTAGTTTCGAAAATCTTTCGTCGACAGAGATCGACAGATTGTAATTCTTTTGTGAAATTTTTGTCGAACTGGGTTCGATGAATTATTTTTCGTCAAACGGAGTTCGTCTTTTCAACTTCTGAAAACTTATATTAAGGTTTTCAGCGAACTCTATCCCGTGCATTCTACATTTCTTTTGCACTTGATCTCTTCTATTTTGCAGGACAATGGCGATTTCACAAGCAATCCTCTCTATAATGAAGTTTGATGCAGGTTTCGATATTAACCTGGAATTCTTTATTCATTCAGATCAAATTTTCAAGGACATCTTACAACTATTTGAGACATAGAATCTGCGAAACTTTATGACTACAAGAATAAAGCTTCCAGTCGCAGAAATTAAAGAATGGATTCATACAACCAGGATTCAGGATATCTCAACCATTACAAGATCAATCTCAGGACATCAGGTTTCTCTAACACCTGAAATTTTATCAGAAATTTTTTGTTTTGTCAATGGAGAAGACGATATAGAACTATCTAGTACAAAATTTTATGTTATGCTAGATAGAATGAGTCACTCTCAAGGAAACCCTAACCATTTATTAAAAAATAACTTTTCTATAGAATGTAAGTTCTTAGCCGATGTGGTCGCCAAGGTTCTTCTGGGCAAACATTCAACCCATGATTATGTTACCAGGCACAAGTTATTGTTGATGTGTACTCTGGTGGATCAGAAAAAGATTGACTGGGGGTCAATTTTGTTTGATTCCATTAAGAAGATGGTTACCGGCAAGAATGGGGGTTATGAAAGAGTCTTGGGAATTTTTCTCCAGACTAAATGTCCAGAGGTGTTTGTCTCTCAGACCATACACATCAATGCTTCCAAGAGGCTAACCTCTGCCCTGCTTGGAAAATTGGAAAGGGTGATTCCTAAGCCTCCAAGGGCAGCTCCCTATAGGACAGCTTTTGAAAGCACCAGGGCTGTTCCAGTCACTTTCCCTACCCCAAAAGAGGTTTCTACTCCTCTTATTTCTTCCACTCCACATTCTTCACACCTTTCACCTAGACCTTCCACACATCCTTCTCAACAACCCACTTTACTTGAAGAAGTTCCATCTTCAGCCTTCACTACAAATTCCCCAGCTCCTCAATCACCTCATCAGTCACTACCTTCATCTCCACTTCTTTCTTCTCCACCTCATTTCTCTCTATTTCCTTCATCTTCACCTAAATTATCTCTACCTCAACTATCTCCACCTCACTCACCCATCCAGGAGACCATTCCTGATGACATTCCCCCTTTCATCCATCTTCAATCTGTGCCACTAGTCTCCCTTCACTACATCAACTGTGTAAACAGATTCAATCCCTCCACTTCCATTCCATCCTCTGCATCTACTTAGGTTCCACCTGAGCTTATGTATCTGGATTTCTCTTCCATTGCTTCTAATCTTTTGGAATTCATCACTCCAACTCTCAAGAAACTTTTGGGTGATTCTTTGGCTCCTGTTCTGTCTTCCATAGCATAACTTTCCTCTAAACTAGCCTATTCCTCTTTTGTCTCTTCTTCTTGGGGCCTACATTCAGTTCACCCTAGATATAGGCAGGGAGAGATGCTTATTGAAGAAGTTCCAGTCACAGCCAGTGCAGAAGTTCAAGTTATAGAAGCAGCAGTTTTTGTTGAAATTCAGGATTCAAAAATGACAAGTGCAGCTGAGGATGAGTTATCAGATGAGCCAGAAGTTATTACTGTTGGTGATGTCTTTATAAATCCCACAGTTAACTTACATTCTGTATTATCAGTATTTGATTTACATCATGGTTATGTTCCTAGTTTACCTAGCTTACCAGTTTTTGTTAAAGATCTTTCTAAAGCAATAGTTTGATATATTACTCCTATTGCAGCCCCTATTTAAGAACAACTAAGATCCAGTATAAGAGTAGAGTGTCCTAGTTCTACTGCAGTCTCATAGCCTATAGTAGTTGATAATATAATGAATATAATGAAGCAGGATTATTCCCCTCCTGTATGGGATGAGACTCCCATGCCCAATTTTGATGATCTTCTTAATGAAGATATGGAAGAGGCAGCTAATGTAGATGATGTATATAAGTAGACAGAGGTTCAGGTTGATGATCATACTGATTTATATAAACAAATTGATGATTTATATGATCAGCTAGAGGAGGAATCTAATGATCATAAAGAGTTTGATGATTCAGAAGACTCTTATTCTAAGAAAAGAAAGTTAAGGAAAAAGGCTCCAGCTAAGGTTGCTCCTCAACCTTCTTCTAAAGCAGACATTCCTTATTACATTCTTCATAGAATACCTCTTATTGCAGACCTTCCACATTGGATGAGGTATTCCAAAAATGAGCAGAAGAATAGGAAGAAGATGAAGAGGTATCATTCTCCACCAAAGTCTTGGAGAGGAACTCCTCCTCCCCCCCCCCCCAGCAGCAGGATCAGCGGGTAATGTTTCTTCTTCTCAGAGGCCTTTTTCTCATCATTCAAGACCAACTCAACACAGGCAAGATATACCTACAAGGTCTGATACTTACAGTAGTCAAAGAAGCCAACAACACTGTGGCCAAAAAATGCCAGTTTCTCTAGTGTATGATCTAGAGCTTGATCCAGTTTATAAAATGACAAGTTTCAATGAGCAAGTTGCTCTTTCTTAGATTAAGAAAGCAAGGACAGAAGGTAAGGACACCTCTCAATTCTCTACTATGTCCTCCTACAGGCAACAGGAACTGGATAGATATCAGAAGAAAAGCCTATTTAATGTTGACAAGCATATGAGTTTGCATCCTGAAGCAGTTGTTCCAAGAACCACTTCTCTGAAGATTATAGGTTCTCAAGATCTAAAGCTAAGCAAAAGAGAGTCAGAAGATCCAACCAGGAAGCTGATTTTCACCAAATCTTCTTCAGATTCTTCATCTGCAACACCTAAGAAGGACTCTTAATTTTTGATTATAAGTTTAAACTTTGATGTTGTTTATAAACTTTCTCAAAGCACTTTTTATATCTGTTGAAAATTTATAATTCTGTCAGATAATTATGCTTTGTGTTTTTAATTTTTTTGATAGTATCCTCACTCAAATAGGGGGAGATTGTTAGAACACCCTATTACTGATTTGGGCTAGGATTACTATTCTTTGTTTAGGATGTTTAGTTTGACCCAACATGTATAGACTAGGGTCATAGGATTTTTTCCAGGATTGTTACTACAGAAGGAATTCTAGACAAGTTCAGTTCGACAAACTCAGAGATCAGTTCGACGAACGCCGAGCTTAGTTCAACGAACTCAGGTTTCTAACTCTGAGTTTAGCTCGATGAACGCTAAGCTCCGTTCGACGAACTCTAATCTTAACTCAGAAGCTTAGCTCGATGAAAGCCAATCTAAGTTCGAAAAACTTTGAGCTCAGATCTATGAAACAGAAAAATCAGTTCGACCAACTCCAAGCTCAGTTTGACAAATTCCTTGATGTGTTCGACGATCAGGAAGTTTCTATATTGAGAGGCAGAATGATTTCAAAAGCTTAATTTCAGTCAGTTATAACTTTGATATTATGCTAAATATTCTAATTAAATATAGCCATTTATTGTAACATTAAATATGGATTTATCACAGAGTTTTAATTCTAATTAACTCCAGGGTAGTTACAAATCTCAAGGATTCTTCAGACATTTCAAAGAATGGTTTTAACTAAAATATTTGATTTCTTCTCGTACATTATATATTCAGAAGATTACAGCTTAATGGGGTTACAGATTTAGGGGTTATACCATGAAGAAAAGTCTCCCCTCCTGATCTCAAATCTCTATTCAAATCAGGGGGAGCTTTTTGCATCATCATCCACTAAAGTCTTCTCAGAGATATTTGATAGAGAAGACAATATAAACTTCTTATAGTTTATTTTTTTAACTGTGTACAAGGTTTTAACTCCCTTCAAAAGTTAACTCTTGGTTTCTAAGTCACCTGATCAAAATACTTAAGCTTGGTTTTTGGGCACCTGGTAAAAGCCCAGATGGTTGCTAGATCTCCCTTAGAAAATAGATCTTGTGGTGGTAGGGAACCTAAGAAAAAACCTGTAGTGGATACCTATAAGGGTGGCAGAAGAGTAGACGTACCCAGATGTATTGGGGAACTAATATAAAATCCTTGTGTCATCTGTGATTTTTTCTTTCTATTTGTGTGCTGTGATTTCTCTTTATATATATATATATATATACTTATATCACTTACTTTAAATCCGCTTTAAAAATAAATTAAAGTTTTCAAAATACTCTATTCACCCTCCTCTAGAGTAAAGTTAGATCTATCCCTCACTTTCAGAGTTGGACATTATGACCACCGACTTAGAACCATTTTTACCGGTGTTAATGATTCACGTGTTTAGAGCTTTTCAGACTCTTTCTTCTCGTTGTTTAGACATATGTCTTTATGCTTACTCTTGCAGATATTCTCGAAGCATGACTTCATTTCACACTTTGTGCAATTTCCTTACTCTTGGACTTTATAAGTTAATAATTTATTACTGTTTTATTTCTCATCTACTGTGGTTTGGCAGCCTTTCCTATTTGGGTTGGTAACCCTTAAAATCCTTTGCTTTCATCTATTGATGATCTATTTGCCACTTGTATATTCTTGCTGAGGTATTCTTTTCTTTTGAATGTCGTAGGATTGGAGCAGTAGCCGGTTGAGCGGCTAGGGTTGGTTGTGGCTAGTGGTCTGCAGCTGTTATAGTTGTCTTTTCCTCACTATTGTGAGGTAGTTTTGTTATTTTTTTCTTTAGTTCAGACAAATATGCTTTTTGTGGGTTCGTGTTAGGTTGTTGATGCCCACCAGAGATTTTGGTTGAATGTTAAGTACTTGCTAGCTACTAATTCAATTTCTGATAGAATTATTGGTTTTACTTGCTCTCTGGCAAGGTTTTATGTTAGGATTGCATGTTAGTTATTTTAGAGTATAAAACTATAATTTTTCCTATCTCATGCATAGCATATTTTAACCCAAGCCATTTTATTTTAACGAAAGTAAAAGTTATTTCTATACTAATATTAAATCTAGAGGTATACATATCATGAGTTGTCCTATTTTGATGTTTATGCTCATGTAGGATGTTAATCAATATAAACAAAGTATTTTTTCATAACGTATATTCATGTTTTCACTTGTGTACTTGTTGATCCACTGAGCCGAGGGATACGACTATCAAAACTTAACTTAAATTGCAGTTTCTTCATAATAACTTGAGGATTTCATATAAAGTATTAGGTTTGAGTTCTTGCCTGAGCGTGTGCAGTTATCCCCTGCACGACATTACATCATAACACGTGTTTTCTCTTACTCTGATATATTGTTTAAATGCGGAGAAAATACGGGTTGTGATAGATGATATAATAGGTGTAGTTTTAGTGGTCTTATTTTATTTTATATGCACAATGATGTGTCATCAGTATGTCTTGGCTGAAGCATGAACACTACACTCATAAGCATGATAAGAAGTATACTGGGCATATTATGTAGTATGGGATGCATAATATATGTTTGTATATGGATCCTAATAGGAAGAAACAGTGACTTTTATATAGTATGGGATGCATAACAATCATCGCATGAATGCACATTAGATTTTGCTTTTTCATTACGTGTGATATTATGTAGTATATGATGCATAATATTTCATGTGTATGCCGCTCATAACCTGCATTAAGGACATTTATTAGATTGCATAGTGTATAGCCCCGTATATGGCGAGTGGGTCAGTAGGAGCCAGACCGGCCAAATCAGATAGTCTGAGTCCCTAGGCGAGCTTGGCAGGAGGCGGAGCTCGGCAGTCTCCGGCTCGCCCAAGCGGGGCGAGATTCTTTTGGGAGGCGAGCTCATACTCGCCAAGCCCTTCTCGTTGATCTCTGGGCCTTTCGCCGAGCTCTGGGCCTTTCGTCGAGCTCTGGGCTATTCGTCGAGCTCTAGGTTGTTTGTCGAGCTCTAGGATATTCGTCGAGCTCTGGGCTGTTCGCCGAGCTCTGGGCCCTTCATCGACCTTTGAGCCGCTCGCCAAGTTCAAACTGATTAATAAGCCCGCGGTGTGCAAGTAGGGCAGGACGAGCCTTTACTCGCATAAGGTCAAAGATAGGTGGCGAGTGCCAGCTCCATCGAGCACTCGCCGCCCTTGTAGAGTAGGGTTTGTTGAGAGCTACTCGCCCAGTGATCAGCGAGGTGTTTTTTATAATTTTCCCCCACTGTCCTACCTATAGCCAGTTAGAACAGCGGATTTATGCTGTTGGCAGACCCAGTTGGGCTACATATAGCTATTTAGAACAGCAGAGGTTGGTTATTAGCAGACCGTTTTTAGAAATCTATAAATAGGACCCAAGGGGTACCTCAGAAAGAAATGCTCACATGTCTCCTAACCTTCTAGCGCTTTCTGAGGTACCTTAGCCCGACATTTGGCTAAGGAGGGGAAGTGCTCAGAGATCTTCTAGGTGTGTGGCAGGTCCTCCGCGTTGGGCCCTTGGTTCAGTCCCCTGTTCTTTTTCCTTTGTAATTTTTCTTGTAGGAGAGAAGTAGGTGCGCGATCACCCCTTCACCAAGGGTGAACTCCATCGAGACCGAATTCTCAGTTTCATCATTTTAGTGAGGTAAGCGTGGAGCATGGTCAGCATAGAAAATCTTCAGCAAGCTCGACGACTGGAGGAGAAGGGCAAGGATCGGACAGGGCCGACTCACCACCTACTCCCCCTCTCGCCACGATAGGGATGTTCGAGGACTTTAGGCAAGAAGTACTTGGCTTGGTCAGATTCGCACTCGGCGCGCGTGCCGAGTGCTCGACACCAGCAGTCCCTGTTCGCATGGTTCCAGCTCTCAGCGAGGACGGTCCCGACAGGCTGGATGGGAAAGAAGTTGTAAAGGAAGGAAGAGGCAGCGAGCTCCCCGGGCGGGTTCTCTTCCCCGGCTCAGTAAGTGGCGGCAAGTTCGGCGAGATGGGGGTGAGAGACCCACCAGCTCGCCCAGTAGGGGAAGGCATCCACTTTATAGATTTGGTATCTTCTGCCCCAGTTCCGAAGGGGTTCAGGGAGACCGAGATGTCTTACTACGCCGGGAAGGCAGACCAAGTACAACACGTGCAATTGTTTTGGGATGTGGTCTTGATTTGATAGATGTCAGATGGATTCAAGTGTAGGCTCTTCGCCATTAACCTCAAGGAGAAGGCGAGAGAGTGGTTCCACTAGTTGCCGGCCAATTCCATTTATTGCTTCGAGGACCTATGCCAGGGGTTCATATTGAGGTTCACCACCTCCAAGATGAGGAAGAAGGAGTCGGAGTCCCTGTTCCACATCAAGCAGGGAGTGAACGAGACCCTGGGGAGCTACGTGGATTGGTTCTAGGAGGAGGTGATCCAGGTCCAGGAGATGCCAGGGCATACCCTGATTATGTCCTTCACTTTGGGGCTACAACAGGATTTCTTCCGAATGTAGCTGAAGAGGATGCCACCCCTCTCCTACGAGGAGCTAATGGAGAGGGAGGCAAGAGAAGTAGACAAGGAGGCATCGAATCCGTAGTTCGCTCGGAAGTTAGCTAGGTGGGCTACGTAGGAAGAAAGGCCCAGATGGGGCAGAGGTCAGGAGGAGAGGAGAGCCTAACCCCAATAGAGGGAGCCGTAGCAGCAGCAGCAACCCAGGTGGGGGCATGAGGAGTCGAATAATTGGCTAGGGTGGAGGCCGGAGTGGCAAGATCAAGGTCCCCAGAGAGGCCACCATGGGGGGGGGGGGGACAATCGTCAGGGGGACCAGGGCAAATTTTACCCCCCAGGAGGGAGGCAAGGCCAGAGACCACCTCTTCCCAATCAAGACCAGGCTATGGTTATAGCCATGGGGGAGAGGAGGAGAGCAGCACGGAGGAGAAGAAGGGAGGTTAGGGTAGAGCTACCCTACTATGAATTCCATTAGTGGGAAGGGCACTCCACGACCACATGCCCGGAGTTCCTCGAGATGAGAGGAAACCGGGAGTAGCAGCAGTAACAAGACCGCCAGGAGGTGTGGATCGAAGAAGTCCTGCCCCGTGTGGAGGAGGATAGGTATGAAGGCCGGGCAGATTTTGGGGCACGGGGAGGGATCCGAGTGATGCACGGGGTGGGGGGGGGTCAAGACTTCCTGCAAGGCAAGTCTCCATACCATGTACCACAAGAGCATTGGCTCCATATCCTAGACCCCACCCCTAGAGGAGAATATCACCTTCTCAATCAAGGATATACCAGGTCATGAGGACCCCTTCTGCGATGCGCTGGTCATTCAGACAGTAATTAAGAACTTCGCCGTCTCCCAGATCCTCATTGACAACGGGAGCTCGGTCAACGTCAACTTCAAGAAGGCGTTTGACGCGATGAAGGTACATGCCAAGTGGGTGCTGGCCTCGGATGGACCCTTGTTCGGATTCTCAAGGGAGAGGAAGGAGGTAGAAGGAGTGGGGCTCAATGTCACTCGGCGGGGGGGCGGGGAGGGGGTGTGGAAGTCCCGCACCTGCCGATTCGTCATTGTAGATGCCCCCAGTAGCTACAATGCCATCTTCGGGAAGCTCCACATCAGTGCCTTCCACTGCGTCCCTTTGTCCTTCCACCAGTGCCTAAAGTTTAATGTCGAGGGGGTCAAGATCCGGGTCTGTGGAGACCCTAGGGTAGCAAGGGAGTGCTATGTCACGGCGGTAAACTCCATCTCTTGGAAGGATGGGGATGAGGAGATGGAGCGGAGGATGGAGGAGGTGGAGCTGGAGGTAGTGGAGATGGAGGTGGAGAGCTGCACCCAGGTGGAGGAGGCAGAGGAAGTTCAGGAGCCGACCGAAGTCATAGCCGTGGAGGAGGCTGAGGAGGAAGTTCCTTCCCCAGGTGGGGAAGATGCCAGAGAACGGGGAGAGAAGTCTCGTTTGGAGGCTGTAGAAGTGGTGTTGTAGATGGAGGTTCTCACCCTCGGAGGTAGGGTTGAGAAGGTCCGCATCAGTGGGGGGTTGACCCTTGCCGACAAGGAGAGGATGCTGGAGTGCATCCAAAAGAACATGGACATCTTCGCCTGAAGCGCCACGGAAATGCCAGGGATCGATGCTGACGTGGCCTGCCATCACCATAACCTGGACCATAGAGCACGGCCCATCCAGCAGATGAAGAGGTCCACTCTGGCCAAGCTGGCCGAGCCGATCGGGGAGGAGGTGGCGAGGCTCCTTAAGGCTGGCTTTATATCTGAAATATAATACCCTGTCTAGGTCTCCAATATAGTAATGGTTAAAAAAGGTGACGGCCGGTGGCATATGTGTGTTGATTTTTCTCTACTTAATAAATCATGTCCCAAGGATTATTACCCCTTCCCTCGGATCGACGCGCTGGTTGACTCAGCCGTCGGTTTTCCTGTAATGAGTTTTTTGGATGTATTTTCAGGTTATCACAAGATCAATATGCACCCTCCCCCCAACATCAAAGATGTCTCCTTCATCACGGGGGATGGGCACAACTGCTACAAAATGATGCCCTTTGGGCTGAAGAATGCAGGGTAGACCTACCAGAAGATGATGGACATGGCCTTCCGAGAGCAGAGGGGGAGGAACCTAGAGGTGTATATAGATGACCTCATGATCAAGAGCCGAGACGTGGACTCCCACCTCCGGGACCTAGAGGAGACCTTCGCCACCCCACGCGAGTATAAGATGAAGCTAAACCCCCTGAAGTGTCTCTTTGGGGCCAGCAGGGGTAAGTTCCTGGGCCACCTTCTCACCCCCGCAGGGGTAGAGGCAAATCCTTATAAGGTCCGAGCAATAATGGAGCTGGGATCACCGCGGAATGCTAAAGAGGTACAGCGGTTGATAGGGAAGCTGGCAGGGTTGAGCAGGTTCCTTTCTTGGGCTGTGGAGAAGTGCTCCCCCTTCTTCAAAACTTTGAGGGGAGGCTAGAAATTTGAGTGGACCAAGGAGTGTGAGGAGGCATTCCAAGCCCTGAAGAAGCAGTTGACTCAGGCTCCGCTTCTCCAAGGGCCGAAGGAGGGGGAGGATCTATTCTTGTATCTCGGGGTTGGAGCAGTGGCCTTGATCTCTGTCCTAGTTTTGGAAGAGGGGAAAAAGCAACTCCCTATATACTATGAAAGCCGGGTATTGAGGAAAGTTGAGCTCCATTATCCCATCTTGGAAAAGCTGGCCTTCGCTCTTGTCATATCGGCCCAGAGGTCTAGCCTTACTTCCATACACACTCGATTCGGGTGGTGACTGAACACCCCCTCCATAACATCTTCGAGGGGGTGGAGCATTCAGGCAGTTTGGCTAAGTGGTCGGTGGAGTTGAGTGATTTCGACATCACCTTCGTCCCCCATCGCTCGATCAAGGCCCAAGCGATTGCCGACTTTCTGGCTGACTATGTGGTCGAGGTAGCGAAAGAAGAACTCACTCACCCAGTTCCATGGAGGGTGATGGTAGATGGAACTTTGGGAAGGCATTACCTAGGAGTGGAGGTGATCTTGGAAAGTCCCCAAGGAACGAGAATTGAATAAACGGTGGTGGTGCACTTTCCCATCACCAACAACCAGGCCGATTATGAGGCAGTGATTGCAGGGCTTCGCCTAGCCAAGGATCTAGGAGTGCATGACGTAGTGGTCCTCAATAAATCCATGGTGGTTGCCTCCTAGATCAACGGAGAGTTTTAGGTAAGGGACCCTACCCTTTAGCTATACTTGGCAAAGGTGATGGGGGTCATCGGGATGTTCCAGACTTTCTCCATCCAACACGTGCCCAAGGAAGAGAACGAGCAGGTAGACCAACTGGCAAAGCATGGTCCCCGAGTAGGAGGTACCATCACCGATCTGTTTCGGCCTTCCATCGAAGAGGGAGAGCTGATGGAGGTGGATCAACACCCCTCATGAATGGACCCATTCACGACCTTCCTCTCCGCAGAGGAATATCCCGAAATGATGGACAAGTAGAAGCTCAAGTATAAGTCAGCGTACTATCTCATGCATGATGGGCATCTGTACCGAAAGACCATCTCAGGGATGTTGGCACATTGCGTGGCCGAGAGAGAGGTCCAGAGGATCTTCGAGGAGGTGCACTCCGGGGAGTGTCGAAGTCACTCTGGGAGTCGGACCCTGGAAGGGAGGATTGTTAAGCAAGTGTATTTTTGGCCTACTCTGGGCCGCGATGCGGCTGAATTCACAAAAAGGTGTCACTAGTGTCAGTTGTATGCCCCACTCTAGTTGCAACCAGCCTAGTGCCTCAGAAGTATCATGACCCCCTGACCTTTCGCCATCTGGGGAATGGACTTGGTGGGACCTTTCCTGTCACAACCCGCAATTTCTCCGAATTAAGAATTATCAGAGCCTGAGAAAACACGCGTCGTGATGCAAAGTCGAGCAGGGGATAACTGCTGACGCTTAGGCAAAACACTATCTACTTTACTTTATGAAAAATCATAAGTTAAATTACTAGAAATTCAGTTATATTTTTTTTAAGGCCGTATCCCTCGGCTCTGTGGATCATCTAGTCCACACTTCAAAATTATACTTATACGTAGTGGAAATTACTTTATTTACCTTTAAGCATCCTAAGAGAGAACGCATAAGTGTCCCCAGGGGACATCTTATACTATGCAGGACCCTAGATTTAATTTATAGATATATATAAGAAAACGATCTTTTTACGTCTCCTTGAAAGTAGTGTATGAGTTTGTAAAACATGCAAATCTTGAGTTACATATATACTTAATAGTGCCTTTTTTTGTTTTTTTAAAGAGTAACAAGCATCCTAACATAAATCATCCCAAGAGCAAGTTTAATATAAAAAAAGCAGTAAAACTAACAGTATAAGCAAGTGCAAAGTATCTAAAAGAGAAACCACCAGTGGGCGTCAACAACTGACACAAACCCACTGTTGAGTAGGTATGTCTTTACTATATGTCTAATGAATAATACCTCCCAAACAAGAGGAACAGAGAACCACAGTAGTAGCTGAAATGCTAGAAAAATCTCTAGGAGAAAACTAGCCGCACAGTCGGCTAAATACCTGTACCTGAGGTATTCAGAAAAACAGAACACCTCAGTAAAGAACATATCAAAAGGAAACACAAGGATACAATGGATTTATACAGGAATTAAAATCAGGTCAGAAGTAAGTGAAAGTGAAGTAAAACAGGTACAGGAAGAAGAAGAAGAAGGTAAGCAAAACATGTAAAACTTATACTCAACAAAGGTGAGCAGAAAGGGAGTACACCAAGAGCACGAATGAAGCCGAGCTTCAAGAATCTCTGCAAAAAGGATCAGCACAATTGTAATATCCTAATATATAGCTAGAGCGGAAAGAATCACCTAGTACCGGAGGTGGAGAAAAATAAGTAACGAGGACCTAGATAGGTGACCACATGTCAAACCAAGTCTATCAGGCCTAAATATCTTCTAGGTGCTTTGGTGGCGGCATCGGTCCAACTCAACCAAACAGCTCATACTTCCTTAGTAAGACAAGAAGCAAAACAAGCGTGGCGTCATCGGATCTGACCTACCTCAAAATCACATCCTACTCCAGTACTATATTACTCGGAAAAACCCTTACTGGTGGTTCCAAGAACCACCAAGAAATCACACTGAACCCTAAACAATCTAGAGCAACCCACCTAGGAACCCTAAGTTCAACCGACGGACTAAACGTCGAGTTGCTAAAATTACGCAATACTACACATCAAATTGAAAATAGAGCGATACTAAATAGGAAAATAGTTTGATACACAACTCTTACCCACTACGCTAAACTAAACATAATTAGCAACTTGATCACCACTAAGTGTGTTCAACTAACTTGGTACAAACTTATACGGTTAACATGATACTACCATAGATATATAAATTAATACAACCCCTACATAATTAAATTTGTACAACCTCTACACTTTTCGCTTAATACAATCCATAGACACGTAGCTTAATACGACCCATACACACTTAACATGATAACGTATACACGTTTAACTTGAGTGGTTTGATACCCAACTTTAGCGAGGGGTTTGACACTAATTGCAAACAAGAGGATGAACACCAAAAGAAAATAAATGGCAAGGGTTGGGTGGCTTCGATACCAATTCTATCGTAGAGCAACCATGAAACCACTACACTAACTCTTGAAATTAAATAAAACAAAAACGCTAATAATAGTTGGAACCCCAGGGAAAAAAATGCAAACAACTAACTATCCCGGGAACGATCAAAACTAGGAACAAGGTGCTCGGGTTTGCACCCTATCGGGGCAAGATCTCCTAGTAAACAAATTTAAACTCTTAACACCACACTCCCAAGGAACAAATTAAGCACGCAATCAAGTCCAAACAACAACTAATTGAACGAACCATACAACTAAGGATACATGGAAGAAAAAAAAAAGGAATTGCTATGACAAGTGAGTACTTGCCTTGCTCCCGAAGAATTCGGTTAACCCCCCTCTTATAGAACCGCCGGCCACAAAAAATTTTGGCAGCACCTCCCTCCGAACGGCCAGAAATCACAAAGAACACATAAAAAGATTCCTCGGAACAAAGATCTCGCCTCGGGGAGTTCGGATCCGGCCTCAAACCGAGTTTTCGAGCGGTTCTGGGCGGTGAACGGGTGGTCGGAGCAGCAGCTGGGCGTCCGCCCTATTCCTTCTTCCGCTCGGCTTGCTACAGGGCTCGTTTTTTTTCTCTTTTGCTGGTTGGTCGGTTAATGGGGGGAGGAAACCTAATTAGTTAAGTATATATAATATACTACCTAATATAAAATGTAATTTATGTAACATTATTAAATCTAATAACTAAATCACTAACCTTATTACTCCTAATTAACTAAGTTTAACAAACCTAATTAACTACTCAATAAATACATTAACTCCAATAATTATACTAACTCAAAATACTTATATGTATATTCTCACATAAATATAAACACAAATATACGCTAACCCATACATATATACACACACATATACACGCATATTAGCATACATCCGTGCACACAAATTTCTACTACGCACGCACGCACACAGACGCACACGCACGCACACGCACGTACATATTTACCGGCACCCCTAAATCACGTGCTATGCTAAGAATGTGTAATTATATAAATACATGTACTCTTATACGAAAAATGATGACCCGCTAACTAGCGACTGCCAAAAGACACGAAAAACAACGCTCTCGGATTTCGACCAAACCCGCACCGTAGCTAAACACTCGGGCTACGAAAACACCGGCGAAGTCGAAAACGACCTCCGACGATCAAACGCTCGACCTAACCTCACCCGAAGCCAAAGCACAAGGATTTCCTGAAAGGCTCAGCCGGGCCTCCAAAACAGACACCGGCTAGCTGGGGAACCCTACAGACAAGCTAAACCTCTAAGAACACCTAACGAGGTACTATAACAATGACACGAGCCAAAAATGCGTCAACATAACGTCGAACGAGAATTTAAATAATTGATGAAAAATTAGGGGCGTTACAGTCACTCCCCTAAAAGAAAGTTTCGTCCCAAAACTTTACGTACACTACATCTACTAAAGAAGGTAAGTAACAAAACAAAAGTTACTAGAAAGAAAACATACCCAGCAAATCAGGGGAACAGGCGAGGGTGAGCCTCCCTCATGGCCGACTCTAGCTCCCAAGTCGCGCTTTCCAAATCCTGATTCTTCCAAAGAACCTTCACCATCGAGATAGAATTTATCTGCAGTACCCGCTCCTGAGCATCCAAGATGCGGACCAGCACATCAATATATGAGAGGTTAGGCTCCAACTAGGGTACAACATCCAAGACTTGCCCACTGATCCGCACACCCTTCCGTACCTGGCTTACATGAAATACGTTATGTACACCTGGGAAGTTGGTTGGTAGATCCAACCTATACGCTGCCACACCAATACGCTCAAAAATCCTGAATGGGCCCACATACCTCGAATCTAGCTTATGGTTCTTACTGAACCTCTTCACCCCACCATCGGAGACACCTTCAAGAAGACCAAATCCTCTACCGAAAATTCCAAATCGGACCTACGCCGGCTGGCATTCTTCTCATATCTTTCCTGAACTAACCGAAGCTTTTCCCGAATGAGCTTCACAGCAACCTCCATTTCCTCGAGTGCATCAGGACCCAACAAAGGCCTCTCACCAGCCTCAGTCCAAAACAACGGAGTTCGGCAGCGCATCCCATACAATGCCTCGAAGGGAGCCATTTGCAAGCTCTCTTGGTAACTGTTATTGTATGCGAACTCCATCATGCTCAAGCGCTCATCCCACGCTCCCCCATGGTCTAGAATATAATAGTGGATCATATCTTCCACAATCTGGTTGACGCGCGTCTTCCCGTTGGTCTGCGGGTGGTATGCGGTAGAATATCTCAAGTCCGTGACCAAACCCTCCTGCAAGCACTTCTAGAAATGGGAAGTAAACCTGAAATCTCGGTCGGATATGATGCTAACTGGAACCCCATGCAATCGGATGACTTCGCTCAAATACAGCTCTGCAATATTACTCATCGAATAATCAATCTTATACGGCACGAAGTGGGCACACTTCGTCAATCTGTCCACTATCACCCAAACAGAGTCAAAACCTCGCGGAGATCTCGGTAAGCCCGTAATAAAGTCCATCGAGATACTCTCCCACTTCTAAGTCGGGATCTCCAAAGGAGTCAACTTGCCACCAGGCCTTCCATGGTCGGCCTTCACCCGCTTGCAAGTGTAACATTCCGAAACATACCGAGCTATATCCCCCTTCATACCATACCACCAGGCAATCTGCTTCAAATCATGATATATCTTGGTGGATCCTGGGTTGTAGGCAACACTGGATCCATGAGCCTCTTTGCATACCATACTCCTGATGTCTCCAACCGCGGGGATGCAAAACCTGCCGTGGTACTTCAAAATACTTGAATCATCGATAGAGAAATCCGGCAACTCCCTATCTCAGCCATGAGGTACAGGTGTAACAAATCCGGATCATCCTTCTGGTGCAACCTGGTGAGTGAAATCCAAGATGGCTCTACAACTGCCAAACTGGTTTGCAAATCACAGCATCCCACGGATATGTCCATCAATAAGAACTCTTCCACTAAACGGTCTGCCGTGAGGTTGAAGATCTTCCCTGTCTTGCGGCTCAGGGCGTCAGCCACCACATTGGCCTTGCCTGGATGGTACTGGATCTCCACGTCATAATCGGCCACAAACTCTAGCCACCGCCGCTGGCGCAGATTCAGCTCCTTCTGTGTAAACACGTACTTCAGGCTCTTATGATCTGTGAAAATCTTGCACTGAGCCCCATAGAGTAGATGCCTCCACAGCTTCAACGTAAAAATCACCGCCGCAAACTCGAGGTCAAGCGTAGGGTAATTTCGCTCATGAGTCTTCAACTGTCGTGACCCATACGCAATCACCTTCCCCTCTTGCATCAACACGCCTCCTAGCCAAACATGTGAGGCATCCACATACACATCATAGTCCTGACCCTCTATAGGCAACGTCAACACAGGGGCAGAACACAACCTGCTCTTCAGCTCCAAAAAAGCCTCCTCGCATTTCTCGCTCCAAATGAAAGCCGCATGCTTCTGCGTCAGCTTAGTCAAGGGAACTGCCAAGGTAGAAAAGCCCTCAACAAACCTTCTATAATAACCGACAAACCCCAAGAAGCTCCTAATATCCTTGGGTGTGCTCGGCCTATGCCAATCCATCACTACAGAAATCTTTTCCGGGTCCACTGAAATGCCATCTTTGTTCACCACATGACCCAGGAAGGAAACTTGAGGCAACTAGAATTCACATTTACTCAGCTTGGCGTACAAATGATGATCTCTCAAGGAAGTTAACACCAACCGCAAGTGCTGATCATGCTTCGCAGTATTCTGAGAATAAATCAAAACATCGTCTATGAATACGACCACAAACTTGTCTAGAAAATCTTTGAACACCCGGTTCATCATGTCCATGAATACTGATGGCGCGTTGGTAAACCAAAAAGACATAACCAGGAATTCGAAATGTCCATGCCTCGATCGGAAAGCCGTCCGCGGAATGTCTGACTCCCGGATCCTGAGCTGATGATATCCTGATTGAAGGTCGATCTTGGAGAACACCGAGTTACCACGCAAATGATCGAATAAGTCATCGATTCTGGGTAGAGGATACCTGTTCTTGATGTTGACTTTGTTCAACTCTCGATAGTCGATGCAAAGGCGCATCGAACCATCTTTCTTCTTCACAAAGAGATTAGGAGCACCCAAGGGCGACGAGCTCTGCCTTATGAAAACCTTCTCCAATAACTCATCCAGCTGGGTACGCAGCTCTTCCAGCTCTCGCGGGGCCATCCGATACGGCGCCTTGGCAATGGGACGCGTACCGGGCTCCAAATCAATCACGAACTCAACATCTCTGTCTGGAGGAAGACCGGGAAGATCGCTAGGAAACAAATCGGGAAACTCCTGCGCAACAGGAATCTCATCCAATAGCGGCACACTGCTAACATTCCCCAGTACCGAGACTAAGCAAACAAAACAATCAGAACAAAATAACCTCTGAACACATACCGCAGAAATCGTCGGAGAGCCCTGGCGCGAATCACCGAAAATACTCACAGGCTGACCGTTGTCCTTCCTGAAATCCAAGCGCTTACCCCTGCACTAGATCTCCGCATCATATCTGGACAACCAGTCCATACCCAGGATGACATCAAAATCTTCCAAGTCTATAACCTTCAGATCTGCCTTGGCCGGGAAATCCCCCAACATAATAGGACAATCCAGAATGCCCTGATCCGATATCACGGAATCACCTGAGGGGAATTTGACGCAAAAGGCATCACATATCCGATCAAGAACCCATTGGCACCGCTCTAAAAAGACCCTAGCCACAAAGGAGTGGGTAGCACCTGAGTCAAAGAGAACGCGTGCCCAACGGTTCTTTACCTTAAAACTCCCTATATAAATATAAAAAGAGAAAGTTGTACAATCATTTAAAAAAAGCAATAGCCAAACTAAACTGCAATAGAAGTAAAAAGACTAGCGAGAAGGTTACCTGAAATGACTTGCGTCGAAGTTTGAGCCTCCACTGATGATATCACATTCAACTTCCCTTTGCCATTATCCACGGACTGAGGCTGTGGCAAGGACTAAAGGGGAACTGGTCGGAGCTCAGACTGGAGCTGTGGGCATCGGGCCTTGGTATGACCCTTCTGTCCGCACTGATAGCAGACCTTGTCCTTCAACCAGCAACGGGAAACATCATGCCCCTCTTTCTTGCACAGAGTACACACCACATTCTGCCTGGTAGCACCCTGAATAGCATGCACATGCTCCTTCTGCACCGCAACACTCATGAAACATCTCTCAGCTGGATGGCCCGGCCGGCAATAAAAACTAAAGACCTCTTTGCTCCTCTTCCTCGAAGGAGCACCGGGCACTTGGGGGCTCTTTGCTTCAGCAACTTTCATCTTCTCATTCTTCGCCTGATGTCCCTTTTGCTTCGCGTTTTCGATGGCCTCTACCTTCAAAGCAGCCTCAACCGCACCGGCATAACTCGCCGCCCAATGAACTACCGCTAACTGCTAAATATCGCTCCTCAGGCCACCAAGGAAACGCTTTGCTCTATCCTCCTCTGAGCTCACCAAACTAGGGGCAAAGCGACTGATTTTGCTAAACTCAATCTCATACTCGCTGACAGTGAGCTGCCTCTGCTTCAGATGTAGGAAGTCGTTCATCAGCCTGTCTCGCTCCACTGAAGGTAGAAACTTCCACATCAAGATCTCCTTGAAGGAAGCCCAAGTGCTTCCTCCTACCATTCCCTCCTTCTCCCTCATCCACCAGCTCTTCGCTAACCCCTTCAGCTGATAGGCGGCCAGTATCACTTTCTGATCCTCAGACACTCCAGAATAATGAAACATTCCCTCCATGGAAATCAACCAGTAATCCAATACCATGAAGTCTGCCTTACCATCGTAGGTAGGGGGTCACAGTCACTGGAACTTAGTGATGAAAGCTGTCTCCGGGGGCACCACCACTGGAGGCACCAAAGGGGTTGGGGTGCAGGAGGTGGTTGAACAGCTATACCCGCAGAAGGATCCTGCGCTCTCGGGGCTAGTCGTGCCACCACAGATATCAAGGACTGGATCTGAGACTGAACATCCACCATCTGCCTCGATAGAGCCTCATTGCTCTGCCTCAGACTCTCCACAACAGCACCGCTTTGAGCACCATAAGACTCGCCCTCAAATTGGGGAGTCGACCTCATCACTCTACGCTTAGGCGCCATGCTAAAAAGAATAAACAAACAATCATCAGAACCTAGTTCAACTACTAGGACAAAACAAATAGGTACAGACAAACCTACATAAGTACTTGCTTTCGCTGCCAACTTGCTCTGGGGTTTTATTTTATTTTTTTATAAAAAGAAAATAATGCCATGCTTAACCTAAGATGGTTTACCATCATCACACTAACTCTTGTGCCTAGATCGGGAATGCATGAATTTTTATTCTTTTTGACTCAAAAATTATGTGTGTACACATGTCATAATGCAAGTCTTTAGCTTGGCACATTGTGCTTATGCAATGTTATGCTATGCATGCTTGTGTTATGCATTCTAAAAAGGCCCTAATGCATGTTATGAGCGGCGTACGCATTAGAATGTTATGCATCCCATAATACATAACATTCTCATGCAACAAAAAAGAAAACGCACTAGTCGCATCCATGTGGTGAGGTTATGCACCCCATAAATACATAACCCTCACATGTTGCCTCCTATGGTGGATCCATATACGAACACATATTATGCATCCCATTCTACATAATATGCCCCCATATACTTCATGTTATGCTATTGGTGTAGTGTTCGTGCTTCAGCCAAGATGTGCTGATGACATGTCGGTGTGTGTATGATATGACTCTAAACACTAAATACTTACAAGGAAAGGTTGCCCGATAATTTGTCAAGCAACCTCCCTCTGATACCAACTGTCACTACCCGCATTTTCTCCGAATTAAGAATTATCAGAGTTTGAGAAAACACGCGTCGTGATGCCACGTCGAGCAGGGGATAACTGCTGACGGTCAGGCAAAACACTATCTACTTTACTTTATGAAAAATCATAAGTTAAATTACTAGAAATTCAGTTATATTTTTTTAAGGCCGTATCCCTTGGCTCTGTGGATCATCTAGTCCACACTTCAAAATTATACTTATACATAGTGGAAAATACTTTATTTACCTTTATGCATCCTAAGAGAGAATGCATATGTGTCCCCAGGGGACATCTTATACTATATAGGACCCTAGATTTAATTTATAGATATATATAAGAAAATGATCTTTTTTCGTCGCCTTGAAAGTAGTGTATGAGTTTGTAAAATATGCAGATCTTGAGTTACATATATACTTAATAGTGCCTTTATTTGGTTTTTTTTAAAAGTAACTAGTATCCTAACATAAATCATCCCAATAGCAAGTTTAATATAACAAAAACAATAAAACTAATAGTGTAAGCAAGTTCAAAGTATCTAAAAGAGAAACCACCATTGGGCGTCAACAACTGACATGAACCCACTGGTGAGTAGGTATGTATATACTACATGTCTAAAGAATACTACCTCCCAAACAAGAGGAACAGAGAACCACAGTAGTAGCTGAAATGCTAGAAAAATCTCCAGGAGCAAACTAGCCGCACAGTCGGCTAAATACCTGTACCTGAGGTATTTAGAAAAATAAAACAACTCAGTAAAGCAACTATCAAAAGGAAAAACAAGGACACAATGGATTTATACAGGAATTAAAATCAGGTAAGAAGTAAGTGAAAGTGAAGTAAAACAGGTACAGGAAGAAGAAGAAGGTAAGCAAAACAGGTAAAACTGATACTCAACAAAGGTGAGCAGAAAGGGAGTGCACCAAGAGCACGAATAAAGCCGAGCTTCAAGAATCTCTGCAAAAATGATTAGCACAATAGTAATATCCTAACATATAGCTAGAGCGAAAAGAATCACCTAGTACCGGAGGTGGACAAAAATTAGTAACGAGGGACTAGACTGGTGACCACATGTCAAACCAAGTCTATCAGGCCTAAATAACTTCTAGGTGTTGTGGTGGCGGCATCGGTCAAACTCAACCAAACAGCCCATACTGCCTTAGTAAGAAAAGAAGCAAAACAAGCATGGGGGCATCGAATCTGACCTACCTCAAAATCACATCCAACTCCAGTACTACGTGACTCGGGAAAACCCTTACTGGTGGTTCCAAGAACCACCTAGAAATCACACTGAACCCTAAACCATCTAGATCAACCCACTTAGGAACCCTAAGTTCAACCAACGGACTAAACGTTGAGTTGCTAAAATTACGTAATACTACACATCAAATTGAAAATAGAGCGATACTAAATAGGAAAATAGTTTGATACACAACTCTTAACCACTACGCTAAACTAAACATAATTAGCAACTTGATCACCACTAAGTGTGTTCAACAAACTTGGTACAAACTTATACGGTTTACATGATACTACCGTAAATATATAAATTAATACAACCCCTACACAATTAAATTTGTACAACCTCTACACATTTTGCTTAATACAACCCATAGACACTTAGCTTAATACTACCCATAGACACTTAACATGATAACGCATACACGTTTAACTTGAGTGGTTTGATACCCAACTTTAGCGAGGGGTTTGACACTAATTGCAAACAAGAGGATCGGCACCAAAAGAAAATAAATGGCAAGGGTTGGGTGGATTCGATACCAATTCTATCGTAGAGCAACCATGAAACCACTACACTAATTCTTGAAATTAAATAAAACAAAAACGCTAATAATAGTTGGAACCCCAGGGAAAAAAATGCAAACAACTAACAATCCCGAGAACGATCAAAACTAGGAACAAGGTGCTCGGGTTTGCACCCTATCGGGGCAAGATCTAGTAAACAAATTTAAACTCTTAAAACCACACTCCCAAGGAACGAATTCAGCACGCAATCAAGTCCAAACAACAACTAATTGAACGAACCATACAATTAAGGAAACATGGAAGAAAAAAAAAGAAAGGAATTGCTATGGCAAGTGAGTACTTTCCTTGCTCTCGAAGAATTCGGTTAACCCCCCTCTTCTCAAACCGCCGACCACCAAAAATTTTGGCAGCACCTCCCTCCGAACGGCCGAAAATCACAAAGAACACATAAAAAGATTCCTCGGAACGAAGATCTGGCCTAGGGGAGTTCGGATCCGGCCTCAAACGGAGTTTTCGAGCGGTTCTGGGCGGTGAACGGGTGGTCGGAGCAGCAGCCGGGCTTCCTCCCTAATCCTTCTTCCGCTCGGCTTGCTACAGGGCTCATTTTTTTTTTCTCTTTTGCTGGTTGGTCGGTTAATGGGGGGACGAAACCTAATTAGTTAAGTATATATATTATAATACCTAATATCATATGTAATTTATGTAACATTATTTGATCTAATAACTAAATCACTAACCTTATTACTCCTAATTAACTAAGTTTAACAAACCTAATTAACTACTCAATAACTACATTAACTCCAATAATTATACTAACTCAAAATACTTATATGTATATTCTCACATAAATATAAACACAAATATACGCTAACCCATACATATATTCACACACATATACACGCATATTAGCATACATCCGTGCACACAATTTTCTACTCCGCACGCACGCACACGCACACAAACGGACGTACATATTTACCGACACGCCTAAATCACGTGCTATGCTAAGAATGTGTAATTATATAAATACATGTACGCTTATACGAAAAATGATGACCCGCTAACTAGCGACCGCCAAAAGACGCAAAAAACAACGCTCTCGGATTTCGACCAAACCCGCACCGTAGCTAAACAATCGGGCAATGAAAACACTGGCAAAGTCGAAAATGACCTCTGACGATCAAACACTCGGGCTAACCTCACCCGAAGCCAAAGCACAAGGATTTCCTGAAAGGCTCAGCCGGGCCTCCAAAACAGACACCGGCTAGCTGGGGAACCCTACAGACAGGCTAAACCTCTAAGAACACCTAACAAGGTACTCTAACAATGGCATGAGCCAGAAATACGTCAATGTAACGCCGAACGAGAATTTAAATAATTACTGAAAAATCGGGGGCGTTACATTTCCCCCAGGCTAGCGGGAAGAGGAGATTCTTATTCGTCATGATAGATTATTTTTCTAAGTGGGTGGAGGTGAAGGCGCTGGACAAGGTCATAGTGAACCTCCAAGGAGCAACGGGCAAGTGGAGGCGGCAAACAAAATCATAGTGAACCTCCTAAAGAAAAAAAGTTGAGAACTTGAAGAGCAACTGGGTAGGGCAGCTCTCTCGTGTTCTATGGGCCCTTAGAGCCACCCCTAACACTGCTAGATGAGAGACCCCCCTTCAAGATTTCCTACGGGTACGAGGGCGTACTTCCAATCGATTTTGAGGTCCGAACGCCTCAGGTGGTCGAGGCAGGAGAAGGTAGGGAAGGATTGCAAGTGGAAAATGAAGAGGAGCTGCGGCTCTCCCTCGACATGGTAGAGGAGGTATGCGACCTCTCTGCCATCCGCCAAGAGAAAGTGAAAAGAAGAATGACTAAGTAATTCAACAAGCACGCAGGGTCAAATAGTTCGCAGAAGGGGACTTGGTCCTGAAGAAGGTGAAGACCGCAGGAAGGTCAGCCACCATGTGAAAGCTCAATGCCAACTGGGAGGGTCCATACATTGTAAAAGAAACATTAAGGTCAGGAGGATATCACCTCCAGAATGTGGAGGTTGAGACCCTAAGTCTCACCTGGAGCGTTGATGACTTGAAATGTTTTTTTCCTTAATGCCATGTAAGTAGCGTTTCTTTTTCTAATGAAATTTGAAGTATCAATGCTCTCGTTGCGACCTATGTGAACAGTTGAAGTGTTCGTTTGATACACTCCTGAGAAGATCCCCCTGTCAGGCTCTCACCTAGCTGGCAGGGCTATATGTTACTCGAGGGAGTCTGCCCAAGACTCTAAGCAGATCCCACTGTCAGGATCCCACCTAGCTGGCAGGGCTGGATGTCACTCGAGGGAGTCTGCCTCAGGCCCAGAACAGATCCCGCTGTCAGGCTCTCACCTAGCTGGTAGGGCTGGATGTCACTCGAGGGAGTCTACCCTAGACCTCGAGCAGATCCCGCTGTCAGGCTCTCACCTAGCTGGCAGGGCAGGATGTCACTTGAGGGAGTCTGCCCTAGACCCCGAGCAGATCCCGTTGTCAGTCTCTCACCTAGTTGGCAAGGCTGGATATCACTCGAGGGAGTCTGCCCCATACCCCGAGCAGATCCCTCTGTCAGGCTCTCACCTAGTTGGCAGGGTTGGATGTCACTCGAGGGAATCTTCCTAAGACCCCAAGCAGATACCGTTGTCAGGCTCTCACCTAGCTGGCAGGGCATGATGTCACTCAAGGGAGTCTGCCCCAGACCCCGAGCAGATCCCGTTGTCAGGCCCTCACCTAGCTGGTAGGGCTGGATGTCACTCAAGGGAGTTTGCCCCAGACCCCGAGCAAATCCCGATGTCAGGCTCTCACCTAGCTGGCAGGGCTAGATGTCACTCGAGAGAGTCTGCCGCAGACCCCGAGCAGATCTCGATGTCAGGCTCTCACCTTGCTGGCAGGGTTGGATATCACTCGAGGGAGTCCCACCCTCTCCGGGAGTTATTTAGGAAGATCGCTTTCTTAAGGGTGTAGAGGAGAAGGTCCTTACAGGCGAGTCGGGGCTCGCGGGCCCAGCTCGAAAAAAGAAGGCGATCCGTCCTAAGCCTCTTATTGAGGAAGGCGTGCTTCAACAGGGCATTCCATCCCCCTTCAGTTTTACTTGTGAAATATTTTTACAATTTTGGCTCGACAATGCAAGAGAAGAGAAAGCTCGCGTGCGAGCTGGGTGGTGGTGAACCTAGTTCGGTGGATGGTCGATTACTGGTTAACCTGGGCGAGCAAGCTCTCGGAATCCGCTCGTGGGTAAGAATCCTAAACATAAACTATAGCGGAAAATTCTGTCCTAGCGAGGTCCAGCAAAGAGGAGGGCTCGCAGGCGAGTGCATCACAGAAGGAAAGTTCAAAGAAAAGAAGATAGAAAAGTTTACTTTTCATTTAGTATAAAATTGATTACAAAAGGAGAACTCGCCTAGACGAGGTTACAAAAGAGGGGAGAGAATTACAAGAAAGAAAAAAGGGGGTGAGTCAGTTCTCGCCTCCTCCCCTGGATTGGCGATCTCCGCCCACCCCGCCAGAGGGATTGTCCTTGAAATCCTTCTCGAAGAATAGGTCTTCCTTATCGCTTGGTGGCATGGGCGGGAACAGACTCGGCATGAGGTCTCGGACCGTGACCTCCTCGCAGCACTCCACCAGCACCTGCATATCCTTCATGATTTGCAGGGTGCATTCGGTAGATTCGATTGAGTTAACCCGCAACCTTTCCATGACCTCAGCCTCGCTGAAGATCCTCGGGCGCTTGTATGGGAAGGGGGGCTCACAGCCGCCTGGAGGGAGGAAGGCTTCCACCTGATGGGATATCTCTCCATGAAGCCCCTTGTTTTCCTCGCTCAACTTCACATTCTTCCCTTCCAGATCAGCGGTGCGAGCCTCCTTCTCGGCAGCGCGAGACTCCTGCTCAGTGATGCGAGCCTCCTGCTCGGCGGCACGAGCCTCCTGCTCGGCGGCGCGAGCTTCCAGCTAGGCGGAGCGAGCACGAAGCTGACTATTCTCTTCCTCCAGCCTGACGGCATGAGTCCGCAGCTCCCTAGCGACCTCGACATCCTGAGGCAAGAACAGGTAAGTAAATTTGAAGCTAAAAAATCCTAAGTAAAAAGGGAAAGGGATAACTAGTGCTTACCAGTCTGCCAACACCCTTAGCGAAAAAGTCCTCGGCAATGTCGAGCCTACTCTCCAGGTCGACGACCTTGTCCTTGGACAGGTCGTGCTTCTACTCAGCCTTCTGCGGGAGGTGGCTGTGGTTGAAGCAGCGACGAACCACCATGTAGTTGAGCTCCAGCACTCTCATGTGGGCCTGCAAGCCCTCGTAGCCGAGTTGGCGCAGGGTCATGCGCTTGTCGTCTGCAACATCCTCGTGCCTGTAGAGGCCGAAGTCAAGTGTATAGGCGTGACCGGAGGAAGGCTCGCGATCTGCCCAGGAGGGTTGGACGGTGGAGACGAGACACGGTGGGCCGTCTCGTCCCATTGAACCACGGGCTCTTCGGTGGGCCCAGCTCGTGAGCTGGCACCTTCTTAGCAGTTTGAGGAGTGGAGGGCTCGCCTCCCTCCTTCCCTTTGCCTGTTATCTCCTTCAACGGGCTCCCCAACAATCCATCCGGAGTGGTCTCGGGCGAACTCATGTACTTGGGCTGATGATGTTGTTATTGTTGCTGCTTCGCCCGAGAAACCACCATCGCTTTCAGCTTCTTCTGCGGTGGATGAAGGCGGGGCGATCTGGACCACGCGAGATCAGCCCGCTTCTTGCCAGAGGGCTTGGACGAGGCCGGCTCATCTCAGCAGGCATCCGCAGCTGCTTTCTCGCGGGCAAGAGGGTCAGGGAGTATTCTCGGATCCACAAAAGGCGGGTTATCGGGAATCAGTCGCTCCCCTTCATAAATTACTTAGTTAAAACTCCGATGGATTTGGCGAGATCTTGCAAGGAGGACAGTTGAAAGGTATACCGTCGCCAGGATGGACATTGAGGAGCGAGTCGAGGCCCCTTCAGAGGAAGGCGACCTTGAAGTCTTTGTGGCGAGAAAACTTGTGGAGCTCGACATCGTTGCCGGACACGGTTGGGGGACGGTACATCACCTCACCCTTCTGCTGGAGCGAGTAGGGGACATTGCCGAGATCTCCCTTGATGAAGACGATCTTGGTCATCTAGTTGTGATGTTTGTTCGCGATCTCGCGAACCTTGATAAAGGAGCCCCCGAAGTAGGCGGTGCCGTCAGGGGTTGCCTTGTAAGTGAAAAGTTTCTTGAACACACTCAGGTTAAACTCTATTCTCTCCCTGCGGAGGAAGCATGCGAATGCCACCATCATGGCGATGGCATTCGAGTTAAGCTACGCGGGCACTGCACCGAAGTATTTCAGGATCTGTAGGATTTCTGACAAGAGGGGCATGCACAAACCCATCGCAAAATGCGAGATGGGGAAGGCGAGCTCCTCGGGGTAGAAAGTGTTGATGGTCTTGTCCTCCCTAGGCCGGCGCGCCTCGAAGTCAGGGGGCATGAAGTCGGCACAGAACGCTGTGAACTCCTCCTCCGACGTGTTCCCCTCGAAGAAAAATTAGTCGATGAAGTGCTAGACGCACTTGGAGCGACTGTCGAAATCAGGATTGGTCTTACCCATGTTCGCGGAAGGTGTAGGGAGCGAGTACAGGTAGGAAAAAGGCGAGTAGGGGAGGAAGGTACGGAAGCAATAAAAGCAGTAAGTCGAGATAGGTGAGGGGGCCTATTTATAGGAAAGATAAAAAGGGTTGAGCCGACCAATCGGTCCAGCTCGCCTAACCCAGCTCGCCTAACCCAACTAGCCGACTTCCCAAACCTGTCCCATCACGGGCCTAGCAAGGATATTATATTCGAATAGCATGCAATAAAATCTAAAAATATTCTAAGTTATTACAGTACCAGGAGGATATTGTTCAAAGAAATCAAATGCGAAAAAGAGTAGCAAGTTCAATACACGCGTTGAGGTTAGGGGGCCGGAGGCGAGTGTCGGTAGTCCCGGCAAGGGGGTCATTGCGTCAAGTACCCCCGGGCTGCCAGATGGTTCTCGCCTAGCTCCTCCAACAGCAGTGAAAGGGACGTCGCCTCGCCCGCCAAGTCCTCCTTCGCCTCGCCCACCAGCCATGCGCACTCCTGCTGCAGCACCTTGTTGTCCCCCCGCAACCGGTGGAGCTCGCATACCATATTTTTGAGGACCTCATTCCTCACTTCGTCAGCTCGGGGCCCTCCAGCTCGGAGTCTAGGATGGACTCTAAGGTCTTCGGGGAAGGAAGGGGCGAGTAGCGAGCTCGCTTCATGGATTCGTCAGCCTCCTATGAACTGAAGAAGGCTGCAAGAACAGTTTAATAATGTGAAGGGATAGCACACCAGGGGAACTACAGATGAGAAACAATAAAGGAAAACTTGCCTGAATAGCTCGGTGCCTCAAAGGAGAGGCGAGGTGGAGGCATCTTCAGATTTTTACCACGGCCCGGAGGATGTATTCTGGGCGGAAGAAGGCTGAAGCCCGACACTGGGATAGTTCCAGCACCCTCCCTCGAAGTCTCAGCGAGCTGATAAAAGGGAACGCGGGCTGGCGAGCCTGGTTTTTGCGGGCTCAACCCTAAAGTCCTGAAGGGCGGGGACGGGTCGCGTTAACGAACCTCCGGAGTCTTAAACCGTGGGTTGGCAGGAAGAATATCGGCTCGCGGATAGGTGACTTCTCTGTCCCCACCCCGGCGTCCGGGTCGACGTAGAGGTCAATGAAATTCCCATCCTTCCCACGGGCAGGTAGGGTAGAGGAGCCGGCCTCAGGCTCCAGGGTCATTTTAAGGTCTTGGAAGACATGCTCGAACGTTTTGCATCTGGCTTCGCCCTCTTGGCAGAATTAGACTCGGCTGGGACGCTCTATGGGATGTTAAGGGGAATGACGGTCAGGCTGGCGATGCGTTTAGAGGAGAACTCACGAGCCTTCACAACCCTCTCTTGGAGCTCCTTGGGGAAAGGAATCTCAGCAAATTCAGAGTGAAGTGGAATGGAGAAGGTCACCCAGGTATGCAGGCATATATTTATAGCCACTGCTGGACCCCGCCGAAAGATTCTCTGTCTCCCGCCACACTCACCGAATCCCATGGGGTTGGATGTTTCTTTTTGAGCTTGTGCCAACCTCGCAAAGAGCAGGGATTGTGTACAACCCCGTATCCGGCGAGTGGGTCAGCATGAGCCAGACCTGCGAAATCGGGCAGTCCGAGTCCCTGGGCGAGCATGGCAGTAGGAGGAGCTCAGCAGTTTCCGACTCGCCTAGGCGGGGTGAGATTCTTTTGGGAGGCGAGCTCGTACTCGCCAATACCTGTTCATTGAGCTCTAGGACTTTAGCCAAGCTCTGGGCCTTTGGTCGAGCGCCGGGCTATTCATCGAGGTCTGGGCTATTCGTCGTGCTTTGGGCTGTTTGTCGAGGTCTGGGTTATTCACCAAGCTCTGGGCCCTTCTTCAAGATCTAAGCCGCTCTCCGAGTTCGAACCGATCAACAAGCCCGCGGCGTGCGAGTAGGGAAGGCAAGGCCTGTACTCACCCAAGGTCGAAGATAGGCGGCGAGTGCCAGCTCCATAGAGCACTCGCCTCCCTTGCCGAGCAGGGTTTGTTGAGGGCTACTTGCCCAGTGATCTGCGAGGTGTTTTTTTACCATTTTCCCCCCGCTTGCCTACCCATAGCCAGTTAGAATAGCAGGAGTTACACTATTTGCAGACCCAATTGGGCTGCACATAGCTGTTTAGAACAGTAGAGGTTTGTTATTAGCATGACGTTTTAAGAAATCTATAAATAGGACCCAAGGGGTACCTCAGAAGGCATGCTCACTTGTCTCCTAACCTTCTAGCACTTTCTGAAGTACCTTAGCCCGACATTTGGCTAGGGTGGGAAAGCGCTTAGAGATCTTCTAAGTGTATGGTGGGTCCTCCGCGTCGGGCCCTTGGTTAAGTCCCTTGTTCTTTTTTTCCTTTGTCGTTTTTCTTACAGGAGAGAAGTAGGTGCGCGATGACCCCTTACCCAAGGGTGAACTCCATCGAGACCGAATTCTCGATTTCAACACATAGCACAACATGCATGACATAACATAGCATTAGCACACATACTAAGCTAAAGATTTACATGATGACATACATACACACATAGATTTAAAACAAGAAGAATTATAATTCACACATTCATAAGTTTATTAACATGAGTTAATAAGATGACGGTATATCATCCTAAGTTTAAGCATGGCATCATTTTGAAAATCCTAGAGCAAGTTAGCAGCATGAGCAAGTATCTATACATGTATGGTCAGAACTAAGTTGGGTAGTTTTAGCGGTTAAGCTATGGTTTGATTGGTTGTTCGTTGTATTCTAAGGATGTCGTATAATCGTGTTGCGATAAGGTAGACTACTGAGTCTTATGGCGAGTCGTCTGGTGCGTAGTGTGAGGCTGTGATTGAGGGACTATGATAGAGCAATGAGGCTCTGTCAAGGCAGATAGTGGAGAAGCAATCATAGATCTAGGAGCTAATGACTGTCATTTTAGGGCAGCAACCAAGAGTGCAGGACCCTGCTGTAGATCAAGCCATTCCCATTCCTCCTGCTCCTTTGGTGCCTCCAGTTTTACTGCCACTAGAGATGAATTTTATCTCGCATTTTTGGCGACAAGGAACTCCTACCTATGAAGGTAGAGCTTATTTCATGGCGTTGGACGATTGGATTATTGCGATCAAGGAGATGTTCTCATATTCAGGAATTTCTATGGAACAGAGAGAAATGGTAGCCGCTTACCAGCTTAAGGGTCTTGCAAAGAGATGGTGGTTAAGAGAAACGGAGAACCTCGCAGATGGATTCTCGTGGGAATCATTCAAGGAGTTGCTTCTTAGGAAATTTCTACCGCCGGTCAAGCAAGACCATTTGATGAACAACTTTCTGCATCTGAATCAAAGACAACTCACAGTCAGTGAGTATGAGGTGGAGTTCTGCAAGTTGAGCTGGTTTACCCCAGATTTGTTTGCTTTTGAAGCTAGCAGAGTCAAGTGATTTCTGGGTGGACTTAGAAGTGACATCCAGCAGCTGCTACCACTTATGGATCTGAAAACAATGCTGAGGCGGTAGAAGGTGCCCTAAAGGTCGAAGCAAACAATAATGCTAAGAATTGAGGCAAGAAATTGAGGAAGGACAAGAGAAAGTCAGATGATGGTAAGAGCTCTCGGGAATTTGGCCCTTCTTTAAAGAAGGGAAGCAAGGAGGTGTATAGTTTTTATGGCCAGCCGGGCCACCCAATTGAAAAGTGTTTCAAGAGGTTGGGAGATCAAAAGCAACAGCAAGTGCATGCAATTCAGAGCGCTCCTAAGGGATATTTGGTTTGTGCTTCGTGTAAGAATAAGGGGCATGATGCTGCCCATTGTTGGAGCATGGATAAGGTCTATTTCTAGTGCAGACAGAAGGGGCATTTTAAGTAAAGTTGTCCGCAGTATCAGCCCCTACTGCAGCCAGTTCCACTTCAAGCATTACCGCCGCCGCAACATTTTGATAAAGGGAAGGGCAAGTTAAATGTGGTGACTTTGGAAGAAGCGCAAACGTCAACCCAAGTGATCTCAGGTTAGATTCTAATCTAGTTTCTAGCTTTTAGCTTTAGTTTTGATGTTTGTTCATCTAGTTATGAATGCAATTTTATTGGGAAGTTTAAGGTAAAGAACCGTTGGGCGCATGTTCTTTTCGATTCTGGTGCTACCCACTCGTTCGTGGCTAGGACTTTCGTAGAGCATCATTGTCTGAATCTTGTTCTAGTTGGCGATTCATTTCGCGTTAAGTTTCCTTCCAGTGATTCGGTGGTGTCAGACCAAGGTATCTGGAGTTGTCCGATTCTTTTAGGTGATTTCCTAGCTTTTGCTGATTTGAAGGTGTTAGTCCTGGTGGACTTCGATGTGATCTTGGGCATGGACGTGTTGTCTAGATATGATGCGGTTATCCAATGCAAGGTTAAGCGATTGGACTTCAAGATGGACAACGACCACCCCAAGAGTGTTTATGGTTTTCTGCTCCAGGATTCCCGGATTATTTCTGCGGTATGTGCTCGAAAACTTTTGAATTCCGATTGTTTTGCTTGTTTGGTTCTATTTTTGAAACCGTTAGTAGTTTTCCCTGTGTCGAGGATGTTCCTGTAGTGCGAGAATTTCCTGATGTCTTCCTAGATAGTCTTCCTGGTCTTCTGCCTGAGAGAGATGTGGAGTTTGTTATATATTTAGAGCTGGGTACTCGCCCTATTTCTAAGGCATCGTACCGTATTGCCCCATGTGAGCTGGAGGAGTTGCGTACCCAGCTAGATGAGTTGTTGCAGTATGGATTCATTAGGCCAAGTTCTTTGCCTTAGGGTGCTCCCGTGTTGTTTGAAAATAAGATGGATGGATCTATGAGGTTGTGCATCGATTTTAGGGAACTGAATAAGGTAACTATCAAGAACAGGTATCCCTTATCGCGAATAGATGATTTGTTTGATCAGTTATATGGTAGTATAGTGTTTTCAAAGATTGACCTTCGTTCAGGTTACGATTAGTTGATGATCCATGATTCGGATGTTCCGCGGACTGCTTTCCGTTCTCGACATGGACATTTTGAGTTCTTGGTAATGTTCTTTGGATTGACGAATGCACCCTATGCCTTATGGACATGATGAACAGAGTGTTCAAAGATTTTCTGGACCGTTTTGTGGTAGTATTTATTGATGATGTCCTTGTTTTTTCATGGAGTTCTAAGGAGCATGCCCAAAACTTAAGGTTGGTTTTATCTGCATTGAGAAAGCATAATTTGTATGCAAAGATGAGTAAGTGCGAGTTCTTGCAACCTTAGATTTCCTTTTTGGGTCATATTGTGAATAAGGATGGAATTTCTGTTGACCCAGAAAAAATAGCTGCCATAATGGATTGGAAAAGACCTACCATACCCAAGGAGATAAGAAGCTTCCTAGGGTTGCCAGGCTATTATAGGAGGTTTGTTGAAGGATTTTCTACATTGTCTGCATTACTGACTAAGCTTACGCAAGAGAACGCAATGTTCGTTTGGAGCGACAAGTGCGATGAATCTTTTCAGGAATTGAAAAATAGATTGTGCACTGCTCCAGTGTTGACTTTGCCTACCGAAGGATTGGAGTATGCTGTTTATGTGGATACATCACATGTCGGGCTTGGATGTGTCTTGATGCAAGAAGGCAAGGTAATTGTGTATGGGTCAAGGCAGTTAAAGATACATGAAAGGAACTACCCTACCCATGATTTGGAGTTTGCGGCAGTGATTTATGCCTTGATGTTCTGGAGACATTTGTTGTATGGCACAATGTGTAAGATTTACACGGACCATAAGAGTTTGAAGTATGTCTTCAATCAGAAAGAATTAAATTTGCGCCATCGTAGATGGTTAGAATATGCCGTGGATTACAATGTCGAGATCCAATATCATTCGGGCAAAGCTAATGTGGTAGCCGATGCATTGAGTAGAAAGACCGCGCAGATCTTTGGGCTTTCGGTGGAATCCTTAGTGGAGGAGTTTCTGTTAATGGGTATCTCGGTCGGAAGTAGCGACTCGCCAAGCAGCTTGGAAGTAGTAGATCCTTTATTGATTATGCTAACGAGGCTACATCAAAAGGACAATCCTGATTTGCAGCACCTTTGTAGTAGAACTAAATAAGGGGAATTACCACACTTTTCAATTGATGATGCAAGTACTTTGAAGTATCGCGGTAGATATTCTATCCCCGCTGTTGAGGATATTCGAGCTAAGTTGTGCAGTGAGGCACATGGTTCTAGTGTTACATACCACCCTGATTCTACTAAGACGTATAGAGATCTGAAGCAAACCTTTTGGTGGTATGGAATGAAGAATGATATAGATAAGTTAGTGTTTGAGTGTTTTACTTACAAGTGAGTTAAAGTAGATCATAGAAGGCCTTGTGGCAAGTTGATGCCTTTGGATATTCCAAGTTGGAAGTGGGAGAGTATTTCGATGGACTTTATTACTAGTTTACGAAGATCTCCAAGAGGGCATGATTCTTTGTGGGTCATAGTTGATAGATTGACGAAGTGTGCTCACTTCGCGCGGTTCAAGATCGATTACTCCATGAAGAAAATAACAGAGTTATATTTGGATGAGGTCATCGGACTACATGGAGTACCTGTAAGTATCATTTCAGATCAAGATTCCAGGTTTACGTCTCGTTTTTGGAAGAGTTTACAGGAAGGGTTGGGTACCGAACTCAGATATTCAACCGCTTATCATCCGCAGACCAATGGTCAGACGGTGAGAGTAAATCAGATTCTGGAAGATATGATAAGATGTTACATCTTGGACCATGGGGGAGCGTGGGATGAGCGACTAAGATTGTTGGAATTCACCTATAATAACAGTTATTAGGAGAGCTTGCAGATGGCCCCGTTTGAGGATTTGTATGGGAGACGTTGCAGAACTCACTTATTTTGGGTTGAAGTTGGTGAAAGACCGTTGTTGGGTCTGAAATCCTTGGAAGAGATGAATACTTCTGTGAAGCATATTCGATAGAAGCTTCGAATAGCTCAGGAGCATTATGAGAAGAACGCTAATTGGAGAAGAATTGATTTGGAATTTGTAGTTGGGGACATGGTTTTTCTCAAAGTTTCTCCGATGTCTCGTGTTAAGAGGTTTGGAAGGAACCACAATTTGGAACCCAAGTATGTGGGACCTTTCAAAGTTATTAAACACATCAGAGTGTCAGCTTATAGGATGGGTTTACCCGTAAATTTCCCTGGTGTGTACAATGTGTTTCATGTGAGCCAGTTGCGGAAATGTGTGCTTAGTTACCGACATGTTCTTGATTCACTGCCCCAATTGCAGCCTAACCTTTCTTATGTTGAGATGCCTATTCGCATTCTGGATACTCAAGATCAGGTGTTATGAAGGAAGACTATACCCATGGTCAAATTTTTATGGAGAAACCAAGACGTGGAGAGCGCGACTTGGGAGTTGGAGTCAGCTATAAGGGAGGCTCATCCTAATCTATTCTCCTAATTTCTTTTGATAAGTGTTTCTATTCAATAACCCTTGGTTATATTCCTTCTTTAGTGGATTCAGTTGTGTATCAAGTTTCGGGACGAAACTTTCTTTTAGACGGAGTGGCTATAACGCCCCTAATTTTTCGATGTTTATTTTAATTCCTTTAGTGATATATTTTTGATGTCAGGGCATTACGTTGACGCATAGTTGACAGGTACCAGTGCTTGATCATGACTTTTGGTCATTTGGTATCTCAGGTTTTGACTTAGAATATTAGCATGGCAAAATTCTTGTGTGTTTTGAGATTTCCCTCGCGAGCCGGGTTTTTTTTAAAACTCGGTGGATCCTTTTTGAGATATTTGGTGTTTTGACTTCTGGAGTTTTTACCCGAGTTTGGTTTGTCAGATTTTTATTTCGACCTCGCCGTTGGAATCATAGCATCAATATTTAATTTCGGTGAAAATTTCGTGGAAATCCGAGATGATTTGGAATTTCCGAACGTTTGGACATTTAGTGTAATATTAATATATTATATTATTTTATTTAAATATTATAAGTATAAATACCCTTACGATTTATATGGAACCATATTCATCATATTCCCCAAGCCGTCGGGCTGTTTTGCGAAACTGGGAGAGCGGAGGACTTCACAAGCTTTCAGCTGTAGATTGTAAGAGCTCCGGTGCTCGAAATCATCGTCGGAGGGTAGATTTGGATAGCTCTCACCGAGATCTACGTTTGTACGGTGAGTTTTTCCCATTTCTTGAATTTTTGGGTGTTAGGTTATTAGATATTGACCCTCGTTTTCCCCAAAAAGTTTCAGGAATCGTTCCCTAGGTGTTCTTGCGGCCAGATCCTTGAGGAGGAGCGCTTGCGTGGCCGAATTTTAGGCGGTTAGAGGCAAATGGTGATTTCTTCCCCTTGCTATGGATTTTTTGTGTGTGTTTACTGTATCTTTTCTTCCCTCCTTAGAGTAAGGAGTAGTGTAGGATTTCGACCAAGCTTGATCTGCTGCATAGCATAGGATTTTCGGTTATGTTTAATCTGCCGTATATAACAGTTAACCTAAGTTTAATCCGTCGATTATATGAAAGTTAGTCTAAGATAATTTCATCGTATATGACAGTCTAAGTAAAGATAAATTCGTCATATATGCCAGTGAGTAGAATTCATCAAATATGAGTTTTGGACTAAGGCGAATTCGTCGAGTATTCTCGACGAATTCGTCGAGTATCAGTCCTGGCGATGAGTGAATGTGACTTGGCGTAAAGAGCATCAAGTGATCTATGAGTCTATGTCGGATTTGTCGAGTAATCTTGACGAATTCATCGAGTATCAGTCTCGACGTTGAGTTATGCTGCATTAGTTGAGTTTTAGGCATTGAGTTCGTCGAGTTATAGGCTTGGCGTTGAGTGATATTGTTTTAGCGTCGAGTGTATCGAGTGCCGGTGAGGCTAAGTCTAATTCATCGTGTAAACTCGAGGAATTTTTCGAGTATTGTCAGTTTAGCGTCAAGAGCATCAAGTAAACCAAATGACATTGAGGGATTTGAGTGTTACTGCCTTTGGCATCGAGTGCGCTGAG
Source organism: Platanthera zijinensis (assembly GCA_039513925.1). NCBI lineage: Eukaryota > Viridiplantae > Streptophyta > Magnoliopsida > Asparagales > Orchidaceae > Platanthera > Platanthera zijinensis. Next base: position 114,017,572 of record CM077089.1, on the reverse strand, counting down.
TGAACTCAGCTAGGCGTCGAGTGAAGGCGTCAAGTGAAGGCATCGAGGGAAGTAAATTTTGCTGAGTTAAGTCCAGGCATTGAGTGAGACTGCTTTGGCGTTGAGAGTGTTGAATGAAATTCAGATTTGTCGAGTATAATCGACGAATTTCTCGTGGACTTGGGTAAATTTCGCCGTTCATCGAGTATCAAGGTTATCTTTGCCGAATCGTCGAGTATTGTTGAGTTAGTTAATTTTGTTAAGTATAATTCATCGAGTATCTACTGTATTCGTCGAGTATACTCGATGAATAAGCATGGACTTATTATTTCCTCTCCGAATTGAACCAATTCGTCGAGTGTGGGCCTAAGGGTGAATTTCATGATTTTTCTTCCTGCTTGTCATTGGAGAAATCTTACGTTTTGGTTAGGTTTTTGTCAGTGTTTATGGATGTTTGGGTGTGTCCACTGGTTGGTTGTGGATAAAGGACCACCAACCTAGTGCCGCTCGTGAATCTTTACACTTGGTGGTGTCTTGTGTTTTCTCATGGACTGTTGGGTTGTGTTGGACATTGTGGCCACAACCGTAGTGCCTTTTTGAGATGTTTGGACTATTGGGTTGTGTTAGACATTATGGCCACCACCACAGTGCCTTCTCAAGATGTTTGGGTCTGTTAGTTCGTGATGGAAATTGTGGCCATCGACTTAGAACCATTTTTACCGGTATTAATGATTCACGTGTTTTGATCTGTTCAGTCTCTTTCTTCTCATTGTTTAGACATATGTCTTTATACTTACTCTTGCAGATATTCTCGAAGCATGACTTCGTTTTGCACTTGGTGCAATTTCCTTATTCTTGAACTTTATAAGTTAATAATTTATTACTGTTTTATTTCTCGTCTTCTGTGGTTTGGCAGCCTTTCCTGTTTGGGTTGGTAACCCTTAAACTCCTTTGCTTTCATCTACTAATGATCTTTTTGCCACTTGTATATTATTGCTGAGGTATTCTTTTCTTTTGAATGCCTCAGGTTTGGAGCAGTAGCCAGTTGAGAGACTAGGGTTGGTTATGGCTACTTGTCTACAGCTGTTGCAGTTGTCTTTTCCTCACCTTTGTGAGGTAGTTTTTTTTCTTTAGTTCAGACATATATGCTTTTAGCGGGTTCGTGTCAGGTTGTTGACGCCCACTGAAGATTTTGGTTGAATGTTAAGTACTTGCTAGCTGCTAAAACAACTTCTGATTGAATTGTTGGTTATACTTTGTAACACCCCTATCCGTCGCATAACATATAGCAGTAGGTCCGGCCGGGGCCCGACGCCATATACTACGGACAGACCGGTTGGTTACGCGTTGAAACCATTCAACCAATTACACGTCCTACACAAGCACCTAGCGGAAGCATTAAAATTAAGTTGCAAGACGAAAGAACCCAGCCAAAAGCATGAATGTCCACTACAATAACACCCGTAGGAATGTTTCAATACACAGAAATAGAAATGGCCTTAAGGCCTTACACAGTTTGCTTGACATAAAAGTGTTTTCATACTTCGGCTCGCAGGCCGGCCACACATGATTACAATGAAACACTCAAAATTAGGCCTTCGAGGGCCGACTCAGCAACTTGGACTTTAGCCCGCTATTTCCCGCTCGGCTCCGCAGCACCTGCAAGCAACAAACCACCGCCCGGTGGCAAACAAAAGCAACGGTCAGCTATGCTGACCAAATTATAACGACCCCGCCCCCAGAATTGAGGAGGCGATGCTCTTTCCCTGCACTTTATTAGTATAGGCAATAGTTAATAGTGTAATCACACTACATCACAGGCATAGGCTCGCACGACCACACACCCCATGCACTCAAGGCACATACTCGGTGAATCCGGTCAAATCCGTGGCTTCACCACCACCCCTTGGATGGCAAAACTCGTGAGAAATCTAGTCTTTTCGGTCCATGCCTAAGACTCGCACAACCATTTCAATGGCCAGTCTCTTTTTCAGATGTCTATCACCAAACCGCATAGCTCCGGGTCCCCGTCCACTTGCCCGTTGCTCACACCGCATAGTAACATTAAGACGTACGCGCGGGCCAAGCTTCTCACGGATCCCAAAATTCGATCACACAAGCACATAACCCAGTTATGTTCAAGTTGGCTCCCCGGCCACCATGTTGGCAAAACCCGCTTTTGCCCAATTTTCCGGGTCCACCTTGGAGTTAGTCTCCAAGGCTCCCTGATGCAATCTACCACGTAGAAAACCGAAAAACGCCAAAACACCCGGAGTCTTCCCCGGTTCATATGCAATGCAACCTCACCGATCCGGCTCTACTTGTCCGGATAGGCTTCACACACAATGCCTATGCCCGTTTTCGCATACGGACTCTATACAAGGGGGACTTCACATATCTACCCCAAGGAACGCTCCAACTCTTCGCTCACTCGTGAGAGCGGGCTTCCTATGCAAAGGAAAAGAGGGCTTCACATGCCCTAGGATGAGAAATCATTACCCTTACGTTCTTCCACGGCGCCATGAAAAACTACGCGGTTGTGAAGCACCGCAACGGCGTCGCCTTCGTGGATCTAAACTCGGATCGCGATTCGGAGCTCCGAAGCTCCACCGGCGGCCGGATCTTGGCCTTCCTCCTCCTCCTTGCTCTCCCCTCTCTCTAGACTTTAGAAAGAGAACCAAGGGGATGAAATGAGGGATTGCAAACCCTATTTCAGGGTTTAAACCGCCAGCATCACCCCCAGCCGTCGGATCCCAAGCCAAGGAAATCGAAAGGCTGCGATTCAGCCCAATTTTACAAAATCTGGGCCGTACACGGCCTGCGACAAGCCCGTGTCCAGGGCCGTGTCGCCCATTCGCCGTCTCGACCGACGCGATAACCAGCACACAGCATTCGACACGCCCGTGTCGCATGCAACACGGCCGTGTCACGACCCGTGTCACGCCCCGTGTGCAACTGCCAACACTTGCTTCCTGAGGAGGACACGGCCTGCGACACGGCACCTGACACGCCCGTATCACATATGACACGCCCGTGTCTGTGACCGTGTCATGGCCCGTATGCATGACTCAGAAAACTCCCTAGCGTGATACGCCCTGGTACACGCCCATGTCCCAGGCCGTGTGCCTCAACTCGACGATCGCCGATCGTCAAAACGTCGACCACATGACCCGTGGCCGAACACGCCTGTGTCACGCCCGTGACATGTCTGTGTCACGCCCGTGATACGCCCGTGTCACGCCCGTGACACCTGCTCCAAAATTCAGACTGGGCTTAAAACATCACCCGTCGCTCTTTTGAGTTTTGGGGTATTACAACTCTCTCCCCCTTAAAAGAATTTTGCCCACGAAATTTACTAAAGGAAAACCACAAGAACTGAATGCTTTTAACGGTACCTGAGCGGAATAACTCCGGGTACTCCTCCAGCATAGTTTGCTCCCATTCCTAAGAGAGCTCCTCCCGACCGCAATTATCCCACCGGACCTTAGCCATCCGGATCTCCTTGTTACGGAGCCTCTTGACCTCAGAGTCTTCAATACAAATGGGCTTGACCCTAGTCTTCAACCCTTCGTCCACCGGCACTTGATCCACTGCGATCACTAGCGAAGGCTCTTGCACCGCCTTCCGCAACACAGAGATGTGGAACACATCGTGTACCCCACTGAACTCCACCGATAGATTCAAACGGTATGCTTCTTCGCCGACTCACTCCAGAACCTCAAAAGGTCCAAGGTATCTTGGGCTCAGCTTCTTCAAGCATTTCACCCGCGAAACCCCCTTGAACGGCTTCACTTTCAAGTATACCCAATCGCCTACCGCGAACTCCACGTTCCGGTGCTTGGCATTGTAATACTTCGCCTGCCTGTCCTGAGCGATCAACAAGCGCTCCCGAATGATCCGCACCAACGAGGTAGCACTCTCCACCTCCTGCTTCTTGTACAACCTTGCCTCACCTGTTTCTAACCAAGACAACGGCGTGCGACATTTTCTACCATATAGGGCCTCAAAGGGCGCCATTTGGATACTCGCCTGGTAGCTATTGTTGTACGCGAACTCCACCAAATACAGGTGTCCTCCCAATGCTTCCCGAAGTCTAGAACACACATACGGAGCATGTCCTCCATCATTCTATTGACTCTCTCGGTCTGCCCATCCGTCTGCGGATGGAAGGCTGTGTTGAACTTCAACTTTGTCCCCAGCATCTGTTGCACCAACCTCGAATCATTGGACGTGAAATGCCCATCGCGATCACTCACAATGCTGCGAGGCACACCATGCAGTCTAACTATATTGTCAACATATAGCTTCGCCAACTTCTCCACCGAGTTGTCCTTCCTATGCGGAATGAAATACAACACCTTAGTTAACCGATCTACGATCACCCAGATGGCGTCGTTCCCCTTCTGCGACCTTGGCAACCCATGCACAAAGTCCATAGATATGTCGTCGAACTTCCACTCCGGTATAGGCAAGGACTTCAGAAATCCTCCCGGCTTTTGGCACTCCGCCTTCACATAGGCGCACGTTTGGCACTTATCCACAAACAACGCTACGTATTTCTTAAGCCCCAGCCACCAAAACAGCTTCTTGAGGTCACAGTACATCTTTGTGCTCCCTGGGTGGATCGAGTACTTGTTATGATGAGCCTCGTACACCAACTCCGCCCGTAGGTTACTCCCGCTTGGGACGCACAACCGATGATCCTTCCTTAACAACCCATCTTCCATTGAAAATTGGGAATTTGACCCATCCAACGCTGCCTCCATAAGCTCCTTCATGGAGTCATCTAACTCCAATGCCTGCCGAACCCGGTCAGCCAGGTCATACTGGACCTCTGTCAAGTTCAACATTGCTTTGGCGCTCGTCAGCTCGTCAACGCAACAGATCTCAAGCTCCTCCAACTCCCGTACTAGCCTCTCATCATGAACCGACAACCAGTTGGCTTGAGCGGGAGCCCTGCGACTCAACGCATCCGCAACTGTATTGCCCTTCCCGGGTACATAATGAATCTTGAAGGTGTAGTCCCCCAGGAACTCCATCCACCTCCTCTGCCTCATGTTAAGATCCTTCTGATCCAACAGGTACTTCAGGCTCTTGTGATCGGTGTAAATATCGACCCTTACGCCGTATAGGTAGGGCCTCCACAGCTTAAGTGCAAATATCACGGCCGCCAACTCCAAGTCGTGTACCGGATAGTTCCTTTCATGCACTTTTAGCTGACGCGATCCATAAGCTATGACGCTCCCATGAGGCAACAACACGCAGCCCAAACCACTACACGAGGCGTCACTATAAACCTCGAAGCCCTCGGTCCTACTCGGCGAACTAAGCACTGGCGCCGTGGTCAACCATCTCTTCAGCTCCTCAAAAGCTTGCACGCACTCCTGCGTCCACAAGAATCTCTGATCTTTCCTTGTCAACTTCATGAGAGGTAGCGCTATCTGCGAGAAGTTCTCTACGAAGCGCCTGTAATATTCGGCAAGCTCGAGAAAACTACGGACTTCCGCGACAGAAGACAACGCAGGCCACTCCCGTATCGCAACGAACTTCGCCGGATCCACCGCTATACCTTCCCCACTAACAATGTGATCAAGGAACGCTACTGAGGGTAGCCAGAACTCGCACTTGGAGAATTTCATATACAGCTCATTCCTCCTCAAAGTCTCCAACACCAGATGCAAGTGCTTGAAGTGATCTTCTTCGCACTGCGAGTACACCAATATATCGTCAATAAAGACGATCACAAAGCGGTCCAGGAAATCTCGGAACGTCCTGTTTATCAAGTCCATAAACACTGATGGCGCATTCGTCAGTCCAAACAGCATGACCGTGAACTCGAAATGCCCATACCTTGTGCTGAACGTCGTCTTCAGGATATCACATTCCCTTATCCTCAACTGATAGTACCCCGACTTCAAGTCCAACTTAGAATATACCGACGATCCGACTAATTGATCGAATAGATCATCAATCCTCGGGATTGGGTACTTGTTCTTCTCCGTCAGTTTGTTCAACTCTCTTTAGTCGATACACAGCTGCATACTCCAGTCCTTCTTCTTAACGAAGAGGACCGGTGCGCTCAAAGGCGACGAGCTTGGACGCACATAACCTTGCTCCATCAGCTCCTCTAGCTGAACTTTCAACTCTGCCATCTCCTTAGGCGTCAACCTATACGGAGCACGTGAAACGGGTTTGGCACCCGGCACGAGCTCGATGGTGAAATCAATCTCCCGCTGCGGTGGGGCTCCCGGAAGACTATCGGGGAACATATCTGGGTACTAACATACCACGGGGATACAATCCAACGTGGACTTTGGCTTGGCGGCCTCCACTAAAGCGAAGAACAGCTCTGCACCGGCACGAACTACCTTTACCACCTGAAGAGCAGACATCAACGTCTTGCTCGACCCCTTGAGTCCCTTGAATGTTGTCCCCCGCCTAACACCCAGCTTGACCTCCTTCCGGTCGCAATCAATCCAAGCCTTCTTCTCCGAAAGCCAATCCATCCCAAAAATAATGTCGAACTCTACTAGCGGCAGCAATGACGCTAGCAAGTCGAACTCTTGGCTCCCTATGTGAACCTTTACGGCGCACACTCTGTACGCACACATCGAGCACCCATTCGGTAGCAGCACAACCAACTTGTCCTTCTCCATCGAAGAAGGGACTCCGATACGCGATATAAAATTTTCGGACAAGGAGTGTGAAGCTCCCGTATCGAACAGTGCCCGTGCCGGACTATCGCTAATCAAAATAAAGCCTACGCAAACAATATTAGGCTAACAAGCAATAGACAACAGTATATAAAGTTAACTTGCTATAAATTAACTCGTACCTGTCACCACGTCAGCTTGTTTAATGGCCTCGTGCGGGCCTATGTTGTACACTCTAGGTTGAGTCAGAGCATAATGGGACACGGTTGTCTCCACCTCCTTGCCCTTCTCTTCGTAAGTAGCTCCTTGTTTTCTCTCGAACTTTGGGCGTCCGCTCCAGCAATCGCGGGCAAAGTGCCCCACCTTTCCACACGTGAAACAAGCGCCCGGGGTTCGGTTTGTAGTTGCCCCCGAGGCACCTGTAGAAGAAGCTGGACCTGACGTCCTAGCCTTCTTGTTCCATCTTCGAAAGCAAGACTTTGAAGTCGGCACTTTAAACTCTGGTTTTTTCCCACCGGATTCCTTCTTAGCTTGTACATTTCTCATGTCCTTCTCCAAGGACCGGGCCGAATTGACCAGGGTCATGAAACCCTGCGCCATGGGCCCCGACAGTAGCAATCTCAACTCATCTCTTAACCCTTCAAAGAAGCGGTTAGTCTTTCGCTCCTCATCTGCAAAGGTAGCGCTAGCATATCTCCCCAATCGAGTAAACTCGTTGAGGTACTCGTCTACAGTGCTATCTCCTTGCACCAACTTTTGGAACTCGTTCTCTAGTGCGATCCTTTGCACTGAGGGGAGGTATCGAGCCATGAACAGCCTCGAAAATTCCTCCATAGATACTTCGGCCAACGGCCTTCCCCTCAACTGGTGTAGCTATAGACCTTCCCACCATAACCTTGCGTCCCCATCCAATAGGAACGTCGCTATTGTGGTCTTCTGCCACTCTTCCGTTTCAGTTGTTGTCATTAACCTATTTACTCTTGAGAGCCAATCTTCAGCCTGGGTCGGGGTTCCCGTTCCCGAGAACACCGGTGGATGGAAGCCCATCACATGCTTCAACTGTCTTTCAGTTGCTCTCCGCGGCAACTCCGGCTCCACCGCCACCTACTCAACCCTTCTAGGCTCCGCTGCTTGGAGCGGAACTTGCTCCTCCGTAGAAGCAGGCTGCTGCACCTGTCTTGCAGGTTGCGCATTAATCATCGCCATGACAGCTTCTGCCACCAACCTAATGGTTTTGGCTGACAGAGGTGTTGCAGGCGCATCGCTTGGCGCACTGCTTGCCTCAGAACCTGGCCGTTCTGACGGCCCAGCACCACTTATGGTCACCTATAATCGTGCAAAACACCGATAAGCGACCAAATACTATTGCAAACAGCAATTATAAGAACACGCAGGTTCCTCAAACATGTGTATTTTCATTCCTAAGTGGACATTCATGGGTTCTTTTCATGTTATAACGATGACGCACAAACATGTGCTCACCACCCCTTCAAGTGAATTCGCCCACGAATTCATTTAAGTTTGACCGAAACCGGTAGTCTGATACCAATTTGTAACACCCCTATCCTTCGCATAGCATATAACAGTAGGTCCGGCCGGGGCCCGACTCCATATACTACGGACAGACCGGTTGGTTACGCGTTGAAACCATTCAACCAATTACACGTCCTACACAAGCACCTAGCGGAAGCATTAAAATTAAGTTGCAAGACGAAAGAACCAAGCCAAAAGCATGAATGTCCACTACAATAACACTCGTAGGAATGTTTAAATACACAGAAATAGAAATGACCTTAAGGCCTTACACAATTTGCTTGACATAAAAGTGTTTTCATACTTCGGCTCGTAGGCCGGCCACACATGATTACAATGAAACACTCAAAATTAGGCCTTCGAGGGCTAGCTCAGCAGCTTGGGCTTTAGCCCGCTATTTCCCGCTCGGCTCCGCAGCACCTGCAAACAACAAACAACCGCCCGGTGGCAAACAAAAGCAACAGTCAGCTATGCTGACCAAATTATAACGACCCCGCCCCCAGAATTGAGGCGAAGATGCTCTTTCCCTGCACTTTATTAGTATAGGCAACAGTTAATAGTGTAATCACACTACATCACAGGCGTAGGCTCGCCCGACCACACACCCCGTGCACTCAGGGCACATACTCGGTGAATCCGGTCAAATCTGTGGCTTCACCACCACCCCTTGGATGGCAAAACTCGTGAGCAATCTAGTCTTTCCGGTCCATGCCTAAGACTCGCACAACCATGTCAATGGCCAGTCTCTTTTTCAGATGTCTGTAACCAAACCGCATAGCCCCGGGTCCGCGTCCACTTGCCCGTTACTCACACCGTATAGTCACATTAAGACGTACGCGCGGGCCAAGCTTCTCCCGGATCCCAAAATTCGATCACACAAGCACATAACCCAGTTATGTTCAAGTTGGCTCCCCGGCCACCATGTTGGCAAAACCCGCTTTTGCCCAATTTTCCGGGTGTACCTTGGAGTTAGTCTCCAAGGCTCCCTGATGCAATCTACCACGTAGAAAACCCGAAAAATGCCCAAACACCCGGAGTCTTACCCGGTTCATATGCAATGCAACATCACCGATCCGGCTCTACTTGTCCGGATAGGCTTCACACACAATGCCTATGCCCACTTTCGCATATGGACTCTATACAAGGGGGACTTCACATATCTACCCCAAGAAACGCTCCAACTCTTCGCTCAATCGCGAGAGCGGGCTTCCTATGCAAAGGAAAAGAGGGCTTCACATGCCCTAGGATGAGAAATCGTTACCCTTGCGTTCTTCCGCGGCGCCATGAAAAACTACGCGGTTGAAAAGCACCGCAACGGCATCGCCTTCGCGGATCTGAACTCGGATCGTAATTCGGAGCTCCGAAGCTCCACCGGCGGCCGGATCTTGGCCTTCCTCCTCCTCCTTTCTCTCCCCTCTCTCTAAACTTTAGAAAGAGAACCAAGGGGATGAAATGAGGGATTACAAACCCCATTTCCGGGTTTAAACCGCCAGCATCCACCCCCAGTCGTCGGATCCCAAGCCAAGGAAATCGAACGGCTGCGATTCAGCCAAATTTTACAAAATCTGGGCCGAACACGGCCTGCGACACGCCCGTGTCCAGGGCCGTGTCGCCCATTCGCCATCTTGACCGACGCGATAACCAGCACACGGCATTCGACACGGCCACCGACACGGCCGTGTCGCATGCGAAACGGCCGTGTCACGACCCGTGTCACGCCCCGTGTGCAACTGCCAACACTTGCTTCCCGAGGAGGACGCAGTCTGCAACACGGCACCTGACATGCCCGTGTCACATATGACACGCCCATGTCTGTGACCGTGTCATGGCCCGTGTGCATGACTCAGAAAACTCCCTAGCGTGACACGCCCTGGGACACGCCCGTGTCCCAGGCCGTGTGCTCAACTCGACGATCGCCGATCGTCAAAACGTCGACCATATGACCCGTGGCTGAACATGCCCGTGTCACGCCCGTGACACGCCCGTGTCACGCCCGTGTCACGCCCGTGACATGCCCGTGACACGCCCGTGACACGCCCGTGTCACGCCCGTGAAACCTACTCCAAAATTCACACTGGGCTTAAAACGTCACCCGTCCCTCTTTTGAGTTTCGGGGTGTTACATACTTGCTCTCTAGGATGGTTTTATGCTAGGATTGCATGTTCGTTATTTTAGAGTATAAACCTATCATTTTGGCTATCTCAAGCATAACTTCTTTTAATCCAAGCCATTATATTTGAACGAAAGTAAAAGTTATTTCTATACTTATATTAAATCTAGAGATATGGATATCATGAGTTGTCCTATTTGGATGTTTATGCTCATATATGATGTTTATCAATATAAACAAAGTATTTTCTGCAACGTATATTCATGTTTTCACTTGTGGACTAGTTGATCCACTGAGTCGAGGGATACGACTATCAAAACTTAACTTAAATTGTAGTTTCTTCATAATAACTTGAGGATTTCATATAAAGTGTTAGGTTCGAGTTCTTGCCTCTGCAATTTTCCCTTACACGGCATGACATCATGACACGTGTTTTCTCTTACTCTGATATATTGTTTAAATGTGGAGAAAATTCGAGCTGTGACATGCTCGGAGCTCACTGACGTGGTCGTTGGAATCTGACAAACCCATTAAGGGTCTGGGGGTGCTCCGGTAGGGCCACCTTTTAACTACCCCCAGCAGGTTTGCTAGAGTTTAGCAACCACTCCGGTGGGCTCCGTGCAGGCAGCTGAAGATAATAGCCCTAAACAGTGGGCTTAACATGATATTTGTATAATTTTTTAGAATTTACTTAAAAAAATATAGTTAAAATAATTTATAGAAATACAAAAAATATTAAAAAAAATACAATTAACTTGGGAGGGGGAGAAGTCCGCCGCCATGAGCCGGTTATTGATGCGCTTGACCGTAGGGGTAGAGCTCCATATCTGTCATTCGTATATATAATCTCTCTCTCGCACTGTACATATCTCTCCATCTCTTTCTCTCTCCATGCTTCTCTCTCTCTCCCCTCTCCTTCGGGCTTTAATATTAATTATGTGGGCCCCTCCCTTGTCATTTCCCCTCATAATTATCTGCCCATCTCTATTTCTTTCTCTCTCCACCATCTCTTTCTCTCTTCACTCTTACCCTCCCATATTAGGATTGAGAATATTTGTTGGGTACATTGGAAACAGTGTACCAGATTTGGAGAAGCCTCACTTAACTAAATGATATACATCATTGTGTATTTGATGAGATGTTGAGTTTAAATGTGCAGGTCAAAGAAATGAAGAAAAATATTCTAAGTACAAGTGTTGACACTAGTGAAGGAAATGTGTCGACACCAGAAGCCAGTTTGTGTCGACACACAGGACTTGTGTCGACACACAAAAATTCTGTCAGCAGTAGTTGTGTTGACACACGGGACTTATGTCGACACACAAAAGTTCAGTCTACAACAACTGTGTCGATACACAGGACTTGTGTCGACACACACTAAAGAATTCTGTCGACACTAACTATGTCAAGACTAGAAGTAATTGTGTCGACACACAGGACTTGAGTCTACACACTCAACAGAAGCTATGTCGAGAAGATGAAGAATGGCTGTGTCGACATTGTCGGAGCTGTGTCGACACCATCAAGACTTGTGTCGACACATGGTCAATTTGTGTTGACACATTTGGAGTATTGTCTCGACGCTTTTTTGCTGAGATAGAGTTCAAGGAGATGTCATGTGTCAAGACTGTCAGCTGTCATAACTAACAAAGCTGTCACGTCTGTCAGAGCTGTCATAAGGCGGTTATAAACCGGATCAACCGGAAACCTCAGATGAGATCTATATAAAGACCTGTGCTATCACAAAAAAGGAGTACAACGATAACAAGGAGAAAAAGGAAAGACTCAACACTTCCTATCAGTTGAAATCAAGAAGAAGGCAGATTGTAAACAAGTCTGCAAGAAGAATTCAGATCCAATTTTAGATTAAAAGAGGGAAGCTGGATTGAAGATCATCTCCAACTTCATTAGAAGATCAACCTTACTTTGTTCAGATTCAAGAAGCTTTGAAGAAGCTAAGACAGGTTTGATATTAAGAAGTCAGTTCAATCAAGAACTGATCAAGAAAGTGTTCACCTCATTCTCTTTCTATCTGGGTGAAGAATTTATTATTTTAAACAATTAATTTTTCTATAAGATCTCTTGTAGATCTGAGTGTAGGAGAGTTGTCTCTCTGAGTTGTAAGCCTAAATATATAAAGTCTGAGGTAGGGCTGAGTGCCTGAGGTAGGATCTTTGTGATCTGAGTTGTATGCCGGTGTTAAGGGCAGAGGTAGGGCAGTTGGCCTTAGGTAGGATTCTTGGGAAAATTCTGAGTTATAGGACTTGAAGAAGTCTGAGTTGTAGGAACCAGTTGGGTTCTGATGTGTAAGATTCTTGGATCTGAGATAGTGGAAGGATGTTTGGCCGAATCTAGCACTCAATTGGATAGGTGAAGGGGAGAGTGGAAGTACCCACGAATTGGGGAACCACTATAAACCATTGTGTGTTGTGCTATGATTTTTCTATGATTGTTATTCTATATGCTGTGATAGTTGTGCTGTGATTAATTTTTTAATTGCCTAAGTTGTTAAAAAAAGGATTCGAACCTATTTACCCCCCTCTAAGTGTTTAGGCTCTATAAACCAAATCTTTCAAGTGGTATCAGAGGGAGGTTCACTAAAATATAGACCCAACGGTCTGAGTTGATTTCCAAGGCAATTATCTATTAACCAGAATGGGTTCAGGTTAAATCAGAAGGAACTTGGATCCATGAAACTTCCTATCTGTAGGAAAGAAAATTTTGGCATATGGAAAGAGTGGGTCAGATTATTCATGGAAGCATCTGATCCAAGAATTTACATCACAGTTCTAGAAGGGCCATTCATTCCTAAGAACATATCAGTTCTTGATGCAAATCTCAAGACTCCAAAAAGTTATTCTGAAATGACTACAGAAGAGATCATCCTAGCAGTCTTAGACTAGAGGGCGTAGAACATAATTGTGAGTGCCATAGATGATTCTACATTCCAGAATATGGTCCATTGCAAAACCTCCAAGGAGATGTGAGACACTTTGATTGTCTATATGGAGGGAACAGAAGAAGTAAGAGAGGATAGAAAGTCTATGCTAAATCAAGAATATGAAACTTTTAGACAAGCCAAGACAGTTAGCATAGCTGAATGTTATAAGAAATTCTTTAGAATTGTAAATGAGCTAATGACCTATGGAAGTGTCTTTAGCATATATGAACTATATGACAAGTTTCTCAGGTCACTAACAAAGGAATGGGATACTAAAATATGTGCCATCAGAGAGGTGGCCAGGCTTGCTGATACACCTCCACCAACCTTATTTGGAAAACTGTTATCATATGAGATGCAGTTCACTGCCATCAAGGAGGTGGAGAAAAGTAATAGGTCTGAATAAAAAGAAAAGTTAGTTGCCTTCAAGACTGAAGCCATAAGAAAGGGCTGTAGAAAGTCTCCTTCTCCTCCCAGGAGAATTGCTGAAGTTGAAATAGAAAATACTGACAACAACACTTCAGACAGTCATAACTCTGATGAAGACTTTGCTGCCTTCACAAGGCAGTTTCAAAGGTTCATGAAGAAGAAGAAATGAAGATCAAATCCATATTCATCTTTCTCCAAGGATGACTATTACAAGAAGAAGAAAACATCTAAGGATGACAGGTATGACACTAATCCCAGTAAAAAAACTTCGTCTAAAATTATTTGTTATTGTTGCAATAGGCTAGGACATGTCATTGCTGATTCTCCTAATAAAAGAAAGGAATCTAAGGACAAGAAGAAGCATCAAAATAAGGGCAAGAAGGAGAGATCCCTTGTTGCCTAGAAGCAGAAGAGTTGGACTGACTCTTCATCATCAGAATCTGGAGAAAAGGATGAAACAGAAGCCTATATTGGATTTTTCACTACAGAAGAGGATTCTGTAGAAACTGAATTCTTTCAAATACTGGATTCTATAAATTGGATTAAAGATCATTATTGTAGAGGACTAATGGCTCAGTCTGAGGAAGATCAGTGCAAGGATCAGCCTGGTCCCAAAAGGTATACAATCCATCTTCAGTTTCTAATTATTATACTGGATCAGAATCTCAAGCATCATCATCAAGAGATGTGGATGATTCTGAATCTGAAGGGGATCTTCATTAACTAATTAATGAGTATTGTGGTCTATTACAAGCTCTTAAGAGAAGCAGAACCTTTGTGAAGAAGCAGGATGAGGAAATTACATCTCTCAAATAGGCTGCATAAGATTCAACAAAAATGCTGGAATTGAAATTGAATGAAGTTGTCAAACTGAAAATATTACTGTTATTCAGATGGGCACAATTACTTTCAAAAATGATCACATCAAGAATCTGGAAGTAAGACTTCAAAGAGAAAAGGATCTTGTGGCTAAATTCTCAAAGCCAAAGTCAGTCTTACCCATAATTGATAACTTCATTTCCCAAAAAGGTAAGATAGGATTAGGCTTTAAGGGGAGAACAAGGGCAGCTAATTCCCAAAGAAAAGGCAAAGCCCCATGTAAGCCACTAGCTGTGAAACCCCCTATTTCTTTCAGGAAAGTGATACAGTGTACTAATAGGTATGATCATGACATCACTCATGGTCACTGTAACTATGGTGATCAGAATGGCAAGGGTGCAAATGCTAATAAGGCAGCTCATGAGCAAACACATCATATTCTTCAGGAGTCATCAGTGTTTGATGCTCCAGCACCAGCATTTAAAAAGACAGCTGATCCTACAGACTTGAGGACTGCTGACAACAATACTGTTAAGCCGGTTCTTAAAAGAAGGTACAACAGATATGAGTGCTGGTGTTGTCTCAAAGTGGGCCACTATGCCATTGATTGTTGGTTCAATGCTAGTGTTCTAAAAAAGGCAGCTTACCTGTCAAGAAGGCTGTAGGTAAGCATGTCAAGTATCAAGCTAACCTGAACCTAGGACCCAATAACAATTGGGGTTTTAAGGAGAGGTAATTTTATTTGATGCAGGTGAGTCCAAGTGGCCATACCCAAATATGGTACTTGGGCAGTGGATGTTCCAGGCACGTGACTGGAAAAAGAAGGATGCTGAAGGATTACTCTCCCATAGAAAATGGACCCAAAGTGATCTTTGGTGGATCATAAAAGGGAGTCATCAAAGGGTTTGGTAACATTTCCAATAACTCTATCACTATCACCCAAGTGGCTTATGTGAAAGGTCTAAAACATAACCTAATAAGCATAAGCCAACTAAGTGATCTTGGTTATGACACTTCTTTCCACAAGGGTGTGTGCCAAATAAGAAGGTGAAGTTATCAAGAGATCATTCTGACAGGCACTAGGAAAGGAAATGTCTACTGTCTTAACTTTGATTGTGAGAATAAGATCTCTCCTATTTGTCTAGTTGTAGATGAGAAAGCATCTTATTATGTCTAATGGCACAAGAGGCTAGCTCACCTGAACTACAAGTCAATAGGCCAACTCTTTAGTATGGAGTTAGTGAGGAATGGTCCTCAAGGCAAGTGCATTAAAGAGGGTGTATGTTCAACTTGCCAAAAGGGAAAACAGACCAAGACCTCTTTCCATAGACATGATACCAAAGATTCTGTGAGATGTCTATACCTCCTGCATATGGATCTATTTGGTCCTATGCCACTTCATAGTCTAGGTAGGAAAGCTTACATATTTGTGGTTGTGGATGACTATTCTAGATTTACATGGGTTTTTTTCTTGAGGAAGAAATCTGAAACCCCTACTATCTTCCAGAATTTTGTTAGGCAAATTCAGAATGAACTCAACAATTAAGTGGTCAAAATCAAAAGGGACCATGGGACTGAATTTCACTATGAATGCATGACAAGGTTCTATGAAGAACTTGGGATTAATCAAGAGTTCTCCTCACCTAGAACTCCCCAGCAAAATGGGATTGCTGAAAGAAATAATAGGACTCTTATTGAGGCTAGTAGAACACTATTAAGTGATACTTCTCTCCCAGAATATTTCTGGGCTGAGGCAGTAAATACTGCATGTCATGTTCTCAATAGAGCTTTGTTGCGAGCTAGGGTTCGAAGAAAATAAACGCAACCGAACTAGCAACCCGATGAGGCAAGTATATCTATCGAATTGTAGCTAGGGGACACAAGTGTCGTATTGAAATCCGGGAACTGTTGGCTATGCTTACTCACACGAACGCTATTATCTTATCGACGAAAAAACTAGGGTTTTAGAAAATCTAAGTGCAAGGGAGGAATTAAAGCTATACTAGAAAGAGAACCACCGCAATTAAGTAAAGATATAAAGTAAAGAGCTATGCTAGAAAGGAAACTACTACAGTTAATTAAAGAGCACAAGATAGGTGATTACTACGAAAGGTAGAAAATATGAAATGGAAATGCACTCGATCAAGATTCACCTCGCCTAAAGACGATTAAGAAAATGCGATAAAAATCTAAACTTAATAGGATAAAGGTCCTTGACCGTGGAGGTTCCTAAAGCTTGAACACGCTTCTCTCGAAGTCGTTCCCAACTGAGTTTAGGAAGGTCCGACCGACTCTCGTCTAAATCCAAGGCCTAAAACTCGCTTTATGCGGTGAACCCCACTATTGGATTTTACTCCAATCCGGGAGATTTGGACGTCTGCCTCTCTCGAGGGGTGCATACAACTCCCTTTACTCTTGAATGCTCACTTCATTCTTTCGGCCTCTCGGCTAGCCCAGAATGAAAGCAAAGGCGGAGAGTATATATCGATAATATACCTCCAACCCGTGATTAATCAAGAGTAATTCAAGGCCCTAACCTAAAAAGAAAAGATTAATTAAAACATCATAACTTAATCGCTCTAACCTCGGATCATCAAGATCGAGTACAAGGAGGATCAGTTAATAATAATGGAGTGGAGGAGGGGGGATGAGTAGTAAAGTATAAAAAAAGAACACTAGTAAAAGAAGAGCACTTATATTAATTAAAAGGAGCAAGATACACTATTGAAAAAGAAATTACAAGTGCATGAATTTAAAATCCTATTCTAGCCCTACAATTAGCACTAAGCAAGAGCAAAGATTACAAAGAAAGCATAAACAAGCTAATATTAACTAGGGTTAAACAAAAATTACAAAGAGAGGGGGAGAGAGAGAGAGAAAGCATGAAAAAAACTCAAGAACCAAAGGGGCAGCACCTCCCCCTCTCAACCAAAGCTTGCTGAAATGGAGAGGGGGGGTCTCAATTTATAGAAAAAAATCTCGGGTTGTTCACGCCCTCCGACACGCCCTAGGGGGGCGTGTCATGGGGAGTGACAGTACTATATTGACCTCGGGCTCTGGATTCTGGCGGGAGGGATGATTGCTTCGGTACGTCGGTGGTCACGCCCTAGGTCACGCCCGTGTAGGGGGGGCGTGACAGGCACGTCATGTCCAAATCATTGGTCGGAAATCCGTCAGTCACCAAAAAGTTGATGTCACGCCCAAGGTCACGCCCGTGACGGGGGGCGTGACAGTACTGTTTTCGTGTTGTGGAGAAACGACATTTAATGCGGCGGCAGGCTTTGCGGCAGAGGGCGACACGCCCATAATCACGCCTGGTGACACGCCCAATGAGGGCGTGTCAGGGGGCGTGACAGCGGTTTTAATCGTTTTTCTGTCCCTTCCAGCAGGAGTCCTCGGGATCGGGTGACACGCCCTAAGTCACGCCCAAGGAGGGCGTGACAGGGGGGCGTGTCAGGTCATTTTGGCCAATTTTCTGGAAACCTGCAAAAAGACAAGAAAAAGTCAGTGGCAATAATATTTACAAAAAAATGATAAAAAATAAACTAATAATAGACATGATTTGTACAATATAAAATAGAAAATACGATAATAGTTTAGGCTACAAAATGTATTATCAAATTCCCCCAAGCTTAAGCTTTGCTTGTCCCCAAGCAAAAATATAAAAACTAGAAATTTATAAAAAGGACTAATCAAAAAGTTTTAATTATGCCTACACAAGTACTATGCGAAATTCTAAGTAGGGAAAAAGGTGAAATGTAAGTCTAAAACAATTATTTAGGTATGGTAAAATTTTTATAAACTTTACTCAATAAAAACAAATCATCCAAAATTTTAACGAGATTTTTTAAATGGACTTAAGCAAAGCAACGAAAATGAAAAACATGCATTGAGTTGTTACTAGATCCAAGTAATGCATTATAATTATATCAATTTAATTAACAAAAATCTAGGTTTAAATCCAAAACTAAAACTGATTTACTTTTTTTCTTTTCTTAGTTGTTAAATAAAAAATCAATAAGCGTGAATCAAGAGGACTTAAATAGGACAGAAATGTTTGGTTTAGGAATATGATTAGGAGTGGAATTCAAAGATAAACGTGAAGGTTCAAAATCACACTAAACCAAAGCAAAGAGTTTCAAAAACTTTCATAAAAATATATACACATTTTTTTTCTTTTTCTTCTTTTTTCTTTTTATTTTTTTTTCTTTTTTCAAAACAAAGGCCATAAATATTTTTATTTTCCTTTTGAATTGGCCAAACAAAAATAAACATCACTTTTGAGCATACTTTTTTTTTCAAAAACCTTTCTCCCACAAAAAATCACAAAAATATCCTATCAAAATCGTCAAAATAATTTATGAAACTCAAAAAGGCTAGTGTGATTCGATAGGTTGGAAATTTTGGCTTTGGTGAAAGTGAAATGAAGGGAGGAGCTATCAAATGAAATCGGAAAAAGGCTCAAAAACGGCTAACTAGTGGTAAAAGTTTTTAGGTTGGCAGGAAAGCTCAAACGAAAACAAAAACGGCCTAAATAATTTTCACGCTTTTGAATTTATTTAAAACAATGGTTTGAAAAATTTCAAAAAGCGAGTCCTAGATCATAAAAGAAGATTGATGAAATTAACTTGAAAATAGAAATAATAGGTGACTTGGATCGTTCACATCTACTATGCTATTCAAAAGTTGACTTTACAAAAATTATTCAAAAACGAAAAAGAAAATAGTGGATGATGAATTTTTGAGAAAGTAAAGGAAATAAAAAACAAAAAACCATAATAGAAATGCGAGTTTTAGAGAAATATTTCACCTTAACATGCTACCGTGAATTAGAAACACAGCATGTCCAACATTTTACTTGTGAAACATAATTAAAAAGGACGATTAGAAATATTATAAATAACTAAGTTGTTTATAGAAAATTTTGAGTAAAACAAAAACAAAAACTAGGGGTACTATTGAAATACAAAAATGTCTAAACTATTCAAAAACACATATTTTTTTAATTTTGTGAAATATTCTCTTTTTTTTTTGGATTTTGGAAATTTTTTTCTCTTTTTTTTTGGAATTTTAAGATATTCATTTTTTTGGAAATATTTAAAATATATACAAAGAGAAAAATTTGTACACTAAGCAAAAATGAAGGAGGAAGTCCTCCCCCAAGCTTAAAATAGACATTGTCCTCAATGGCTAAAGAAGGGGATTGGAGAAGGAGAGAAAAATAAAGTACAGAATTGAAAGACAGAATTGAAAGACAGGTACTTCCCCTGATTTATTTGCTACGAAAGCTGAGTGATGCCACTCCTCCGAATGTCTTCTTTGGACTTCGTGATGGATTCAACAATATTGGAGCAGGCGATCGCAGAAGCTTCAGCTTGTCGAAGCCGTCCGAGACAAAAATTGTAAAATAAAGAAAACAGAAAAAGATAACTTGGGTTGCCTCCCAAGAGCGCCCTTTGGTTAAAGCGTCGTTGAGCTCGACGCATCAAAAAAATAATATTGTCCAAAAATATTGTTGTCCAAAAATAAAATTGTTTTTAGCAAAAAATTAAAAGTTCAAGATTAAAGTTCGTGAAGTAGAAACTTAATAATGTTTGGACTGACATCATCCTCACCAGAGAAATACAGTTTAAGACGCTGACCATTCACTTTGAAATTACCCTTATCAGGGTGCGAAAATAAAACATTTCCATAAGGAAATACTTCTAAAACAGAAAACGGGCCAGACCAGCGAGATTTTAATTTGCCCGGAAATAAACGTAAACGAGAATTATATAAAAGGACTTGGTCGCCCGGCTTAAAGTTTTTAGGGTGCCTTAAGTGTTTATCATGTAAACGCTTCGTCCGCTCTTTATAAAGTTTATTATTTTCATAAGCATAAGAGCGCCACTCATCGAGTTCATTTAGTTGAAATTTTCGAAGGTCACCGACTGAGTGGGGATCGAAGTTTAAAAATTTTAAGGCCCAAAAGGCGTGGTGTTCTAACTCTACGGGCAGATGGCACGATTTTCCATAGACCATCCGATACGGCGTACATCCGATGGCGGTTTTGTACGCTGTTTGGTAGGCCCATAGAGCATCGTCAAGTTTGGCTGACCAGTCTTTTCTAGAAGTTGAAACAGTCTTTTCTAATATTCTTTTTATTTCTCTATTAACTACTTCGACTTGTCCGTTAGTTTGGGGGTTGTAGGCAGTGGAAAGCTTATGTGTAACGCCGTATTTGGTAAGGATTTTTGATAATTGTGCGTTATAGAAATGAGAACCCCTATCGCTAACGATTGCGCGAGGCATACCGAATCTAGAAAATAATTTTTTTAGAAATGTGACTACAACTCGGGAGTCGTTCGTAGGAAGAGCTTGGGCCTCAGCCCATCGTGAAACATAATCAACAGCAACTAAAAAATATTTGTTTCCGAAGCTAGAAGGAAGGGGGCCAACAAAATCAATTCCCCAGAGGTCGAAAATTTCGCACTCTAAGAAATAATTTTGCGGCATTTCATTTTTATTAGAAATGTTGCCCGACCGTTGGCAACTATCACACCTGCTCACAAAGGCTTGCGCATTTTTAAACAGGCTAGGCTAGTAAAAACCCGAGCAAAGCACCTTGTGAGCGGTGCGAGCAGCTTGATAGTGCCCACCTGTCGGACATTCATGCAAATGTTTTAGAATATCGATTCCTTCCTCATAAGAAACACATCTCCTTATCACTTGATCGGCACAGATTTTGAAAAGATGCGGGTCTTCCTAAAAGTAGTTCTTCAGCTCAGAAAAGAATTTCTTCTTTTGCTGAGAGGAGAACTCTTTTGGGAGCACCCGGGCCACTAGATAGTTGGCGATGTGCGCGAACCAAGGAGAAGTAGATGTATTAACTAAAAGCAGCTTCTCATCAGGAAAATAGTCATTAAAAGATTTTTCATTTAATTTTTCTATAAAGGGGGTTATCTAATCTGGATAAATGGTCGGCGGCCAAGTTCTCGGCTCCTCGCTTATCACGGATCTCTAAGTCAAACTCCTGGAGGAGTAAGACCCAGCGAATCAAGCGAGGCTTGGCATCCATTTTGGCAAGAAGGTACTTGAGGGCCGAGTGGTCCGTAAAAACAATGATTTTTGAAAGTGTAATGTAAGGGCGGAATTTATCAAAAGCGAATACTACAGTTAAGAGCTCCTTCTCGATTGTGGTGTAATTTTCTTGTGCAGATGTGAGGGTTTTACTAGCGTAATAGATGGGGTGGAAGTTTTTAGATATCCGTTGACCTAATACGGCTCCCACCGCAAAACTACTCGCATCGCACATAATCTCGAAAGGAAGGTCCCACACCGGAGCTATCATAATCGGTGCGTTAATTAACTTTTCTTTAATTGATTCAAAGGCAGAAATACAAGAGTCATCAAAAATGAATGGAGCGTCTTTTTCTAAGAGATGGGTGAGGGGCTTAGATATTTTGGAGAAGTCCTTTATAAAACGACGATAAAAGCCAGCGTTTCCTAGGAAACTTCTTATAGCTTTTATGTTTGTATGCGGCGGCAACTTCTCAATAACTTCTATCTTAGCAACGTCTACCTCAATACCTTTAGCAGAAATTTTATGACCCAAAACTAACCCTTCCCTCACCATAAAATGGCATTTTTCCCAATTTAGGGCAAGGTTAGTTTCTTCGCGTCATTCTAAGACTTTTTCAAGGTTTTCTAAACATCTATCGAAGTAATCGCCGAACACAGAGAAATCGTCCATAAATACCTCCATAATGCTTTCTACGTACTTGTCAAATATTGCGAGCATACATCACTGGAATGTAGCTGGCGCATTGCACAAACCAAACGGCATTCTTCGGTAAGCGAAGGTGCCGAAGGGACAAGTAAACGTAGTTTTCTCTTGGTCCTCGGGAGAGATGGGTATTTGAAAGTACCCCGAGAGGCCATCGAGAAAGCAATAAAAGCTATGGCCGGAGATACGTTCTAAAATCTGGTCGATAAACGACAAAGGAAAGTGGTCCTTGCGGGTGGCGTCATTCAACTTACGATAATCAATACACATACGCCAACCCGTTACCGTCCGTGTCGGGATTAATTCATTATTCTCATTACTAACTACGGTTATCCCTCCCTTCTTTGGCATTACCTGAACGGGGCTAACCCACTTACTGTCCGATATATGGTAGATAATTCCTACGTCTAATAATTTCATAACCTCGCCCTTAACTACTTCTTTCATATTCGGGTTTATACGGCGTTGAGGTTGGATAGAGTTACGCGAATTATCTTCCATTTAAATTTTATGGGTACAGAAAGATGGGCTTATGCCCTTGATATCAGAAATTTGCCAAGCAATAGCCCAGCGATGCTTACGTAGAACTAGAAGAAGTTTATCGTTTTGCGTATCCGTGAGGTAGGCCGAAACGATAACTGGTAACTTGGAATCTTTTTCTAAGAAAGCATACTTAAGGTGTTCAGGAAGTTCTTTAAGTTCTAGGGTAGGGGGTTCTTCATAAGAGGATTTTGAGATTCTTTCTTTTTCAAAAATAATATCTTAATAAACTTTTTTATAAGGAACGTAATAAGGGGTGGGGCTAGCAGCCAAGACTGCTTCTTGTAGCGATTCAGTGGGAAGAAAAGAGGAAGAACAAAAATCAGAAAATTCTTTTTCAAACTCAGAAAGACAATAAGAAGATTCATCACTTCCTTGCAGTGATTCAGTTATAAGAGAAGAGGAGCAAAAAGTAGAAAATTCTTTTTCAAAGTCGGAGAGGCAGTAGGAAGAATCATCACTCACGGCGTCTACGAAAAAGCAGGAGTCATCGTTTGCTAAGGTGTTCTTCATCGAAGGGGTGATAGAAAATGTGACTTCGTCGTCGCCTACTCGAAGAAAGAGCTTACCATTGCTTACGTCAATGATGGCTTGGGAGGTGGCAAGGAAGGGTCGGCCAAGGATCAGGGGAACCTCGACGTCTTCTTCGATGTCCAAAATGACAAAGTCCACCGGGAAGATGAACTTATCGACTTTCACTAGAACGTCCTCCACTATTCCTAACGGGTACTTGACGGATCTATCGGCTAGCTGGATACTCATACGCGTGGGGTTAAGGCTACCAATCCCTAACTTTTTAAACAACGAAAAGGGCATCAGGTTTATACTCGTGCCTAAGTCAGCTAACGCGTGTTTAACAAAAAGATCATCGAAGACACACGGGATAGAGAAACTACTCGGATCACTGATTTTCTTCGGCAAACCGTTTGTTAAAACGGCAGAGCACTCGGCGTTTAGCGTGACGTGCGAAAGATTCTCTAACTTCTTCTTGTTTGTGAGGAGGTCTTTAAGATACTTGGCATATTTCAGCATCTGCGAAATAGCCTCGTGGAAGGGAAGATTAATGTGGATTTGCTTGAAGATCTCTAAGAAGCGGGAGTACTGATCATCTTGACGTTGTCTATTAAGTTCAGAGGGGTATGAAGGAGTTGAATTATTTTTGAAGATGGGTGGTGGAGTGAGATTATTTTCTAAAATAGGGGTGATAACTTCTTCAGCGGAGGGTGGAATTTTTAAAACGGGAGCGAAGCTTTGATTTTTAGAGGCGGGAGCGGAGCTTTCCTCGCGCTCTTCACTTGCCATACCGGAGACTTTCTTCCCACTCCGAAGAGTTATAGCTTTCGCTTGCTCTCTTGGGTCTGGTTCGGTATTGGAAGGAAGAGACCCTGCGGGTCGCTCAGAAATTATTTTCGCGAGCTGTCCTACCTGATTTTCTAGACTTTTTACGCTTCCGGTTAAAGTTCTTATAGTGGCGTCATTTGTGGTGATATATTTAGAAAGTAATTCCTCCAAGCTTGGAGGTTTTGGGTAATTTTGAAGAGGTGGTGGTGGTGGTGCAGAAAAATCATTTTGCGGGGGTGGGCGCATCGCATTCGATGGATTACTCCATGAAAAGTTCGGGTGATTTCTTAAAGCGGGGTTATAACTATTCGGAAAATTAAAACCAGACGGATGAAAATTCGCAGCAGAAAAATTATTAAAAGAAGTTCTAGGCATATTATTAACATAATCAAAATGTTCTGGAGTAGGGGTTGCAGATTCCCATACCTGAGGGGCAGAGTTAGCAGTCATCTCCGTGGTTTTTTTGCTTAGGATTTCTACTTGCAGAGCGAGCTGGGAGACGTTGTCCACTTTATAGATACCTGCAGGCTTGTTCAGGCGGGACCTAGGCACATTCCATTGATAAGTGTTCATGGCCATGTCCACAAAAAGCTCAAGAGCGGCTTCCGGGGTCTTATGATTTAAAGTACCGCCAGAAGCTGCGTCTATCATTTGCTTCGTGCTTTGATTTAGCCCGTTATAAAACGTCTGCACTTATAACCATACAGGCAGCACATGATGTGGGCATCGTCTTAATAATTCTTTAAATCTCTCCCAAGTTTCATATAGGGTTTCAGAGTCTATTTGTCCGAAGGCAGAGATGTCGTTCCTAAGTTTTGCAGTTTTAGCTGGTGGAAAATACTTCGCCAAAAATTTTTCAGTTAATTCATTCCAAGTGGTTATGCTATTCTTCGGAAGTGTGTTCAGCCACTGCTTAGCTTTAGTTCTTAAAGAGAAGGGGAAGAGTCTCAGCCTAATTGCATTATTTGTGACACCATTTATCTTGAAGGTGTCGCAAATTTCAAGAAAGCAAGCTATATGTGCGTTCGGATCTTCATCTTGAAGTCCGTCAAATTGCACATATTGCTGCACCATTTGAATTATGCTAGGCTTTAGTTAGAAGTTATTATTTGCTATAGCAGGGCGGACTATACTTGATTCTGTTCCCTCGAGGTTCGGTCGTGCATAATAGGACATAGTCCTTTGCACGACCTCATCTACGTTGGGTTCTTCCATCCTTAAAGTAGCAAATGACTCGGAGTCCTCAACCGGCACTTGGATAGTAGGACCTTGAAATCGTGATCTTCTCCGAAGAGTACGCTCAATTTCATGGTCCAAGTCCAAAATATCCAACGGACTCCCGTGGGTCATGCACTAAAAGAACAGAAAAGAAGAAGAGAAAGAGAAAAAGGATAAACTAGAAAAAAAAACTAGATTAGAAATTTTTTTTTCTTTTTGAAATAGATTTTTTATATAGATTAACTCCCGAACTTCCCAAGGACTACCCCGTGAAGGGTTCGCAAGGTACTAGACAAGACAGTGGCGCTTAAAGCCCTTTGCCCTTTTCGAGAGAATTAGGTGGCGTAGAAAAATTGTGAAGTTGGTTACTATTAAGAGCGGCGATAAATTTTTTTGATTTTTTTTTAAACTTTAAAGAAAGAGGATGAGAAAGAGAAGAGATAAAATTAATAGGTTCGTGTTTTCAATATATCAACGGAAGTTGGTCCCCGGCAACGGCGCCAAAAACTTGTTGCGCGCTAGGGTTCGAAGAAAATAAACGCAACCGAACTAGCAACCCGATGAGGCAAGTATACCTATCGAATTGTAGCTAGGGGACACAAGTGTTGTATTGAAATCTGGGAACTGTTGGCTATGCTTACTCACACGAACGCTATTATCTTATCGACGGAAAAACTAGGGTTTTAGAAAATCTAAGTGCAAGGGAGGAATTAAAGCTATACTAGAAAGAGAACCACCGCAATTAAGTAAAGCTATTAAGTAAAGAGCTATGCTAGAAAGGAAACTACTACAGTTAATTAAAGAGCACAAGATAGGTGATTACTACGAAAGGTAGAAAATATGAAATGGAAATGCACTCGATCAAGATTCACCTCGGCTAAAGACGATTAAGAAAATGCGATAAAAATCTAAACTTAATAGGATAAAGGTCCTTGACCGTGGAGGTTCCTAAAGCTTGAACACGCTTCTCTCGAAGTCGTGCCCAACTGAGTTTAGGAAGGTCCGACCGACTCTCGTCTAAATCGGAGGCCTAAAAATCGCTTTACGCGGTGAACCCCACTATTGGATTTTACTCCAATCCGGGAGATTTGGACGTCTGCCTCTCTCGAGGGGTGCGTACAACTCCCTTTACTCTTGAATGCTCACTTCATTCTTTCGGCCTCTCGACTAGACCAGAATGAAAGCAAAGGCGGAGAGTATATATCGATAATATACCTCCAACCCGTGATTAATCAAGAGTAATTCAAGGCCCTAACCTAAAAAGAAAAGATTAATTAAAACATCATAACTTAATCGCTCTAACCTCGTATCATCAAGATCGAGTACAAGGAGGATTAGTTAATCATAATGGAGTGGAGGAGGGGGGATGAGTAGTAAAGCATAAAAAAAGAACACTAGTAAAAGAAGAGCACTTATATTAATTAAAAGGAGCAAGATACACTATTGAAAAAGAAATTACAAGTGCATGAATTTAAAATCCTATTCTAGCCCTACAATTAGCACTAAGCAAGAGCAAAGATTACAAAGAAAGCATAAACAAGATAAGATTAAACTAGGGTTAAACAAAAATTACAAAGAGAGGGGGGGAGAAAGAGAGAGAAAGCATGAAAAAAACTCAAGAACCAAAGGGGCAGCACCTCCCCCTCTCAACCAAAGCTTGCTGAAATGGAGAGGGGGGTCTCAATTTATAGAAAAAATCTCGGGTTGGTCACGCCCTCCGACACGCCCTAGGGGGGCGTGTCATGGGGCGTGACAGTACTATGTTGACCTCGGGCTCTGGATTCTGGCGGGAGGGATGATTGCTTCGATACGTCGGTGGTCACGCCCTAGGTCACGCCCGTGTAGGGGGGGCGTGACAGGCACGTCATGTCCAAATCATTGGTCGGAAATCCGTCAGTCACCAAAAAGTTGATGTCACGCCCAAGGTCACGCCCGTGACGGGGAGCGTGACAGTACTGTTTTCGTGTTGTGGAGAAATGGCATTTAATGCGGCGGCAGGCTTTGCGGCAGAGGGCGATACGCCCATAATCACGCCTGGTGACATGCCCAGTGAGGGCATGTCAGGGGGCGTGACAGCGGTTTTAATCATTTTTCTATCCCTTCCAGCAGGAGTTCTCGGGATCGGGTGACACGCCCTAGGTCACGCCCAGGGAGGGCATGACAGGGGGGCGTGTTAGGTCATTTTGGCCAATTTTCCGGAAACCTGCAAAAAGACAAGAAAAAGTCAGTGACAATAATATTTACAAAAAAATGATAAAAAATAAACTAATAATAGACATGATTTGTACAATATAAAATAGAAAATACGATAATAGTTTAGGCTATAAAACGTATTATCAAGCTTCCATCAACAAAAGACACAAAAAGACACCCTATGAGATTATGAAAGGCAGAAAACCAAACATATCCTACTTTAGAATTTTTGGTAGCAAGTGTTATGTTCTTAATAATGGCAAGCACTATCTAACTAAGTTTGTTGCCAAATACCAAGAGCGGATATTTGTTGGGTACATCAATAATAGTAGGGCTTACAAAATCTACAACTTGACTACACAAGTTGTAGAAGAATCTGTCCATGTAGTCTTTGATGAATCTAAGCTAATCAAATGTGAGCTATCTAGCACTTCTTGTAGCCTTATATGTTTGAAGGAAACGATGGACAAGCTAACCATTAGTGAAGACCATCCTATAAGACAGGATGAGGAAAATGAAGGATGCTGTCCAGGTGGAGTACAAGACCTATAACATGAAGATGAAGGCAGTGAAGTACAACTTGATGAGGAAAATGAAGAGAACTAAGAGGTGAACGGATTTCCTCCAGCAATAAGACATCTAAGGGATCATCCAGCACACCAAATCATTGGTAATGCAAGACATGGAGTTCTGACCAGAAGCAAAAGCATGAACACAGTTCTATGTTCAAGCTTCCAGTCCCAAATGTAACCTAAGAAGTTTGAAGAGGCTATACAAGACCCAATTTGGATTGATGCCATGCAGGAAGAGCTGAATCAATTCAGAAGATGTAAAGTCTGGGAGTTGGTTCCTAAACCAAAGAATCACAATGTCATATGAACTAAGTGGATCTACAGGAACAAGTTAGATGAAAATGACATTATAGTCAAGAACAAAGCCAGATTGGTAGCAAAAGGCTACATGTAGGAAGAAGGAATAGACTTTGATCAGACATTTGCCCCAGTGGCAAGGTTGAAAGCAATAAGACTGTTCCTGGCTTATGCAACTTATCAAGGGTTCAAAATATTACAAATGGATGTAAAGTCAGCATTTTGAATGGTGACTTAAAAGAGGAAGTTTATGTTGAACAACCTTCAGGTTTGTAGATCCTCTTTATTCTAACTATGTATATAGGCTCAAGAAATCTCTAAATGGATTGAAACAAGCCCCTAGGGCTTGGAATGAAACTCTGTCAACCTTCCTTATTGAGAATAAATTCTCAAGAGGGAAAATTTACAAGACTCTATTTTTTAGGGAATCAAAAGGAAAGATCATCATAGTCCAAATATATGTTGATGACATTATCTTTCGATCAATTGAAAACAACCTTTGTAGAAAGTTTGCCAAACTTATGCAAGGGAAGTTTGAGATGAGCAATATGGGGGAATTGGAATTCTTCTTGGGACTCCAAGTTCGACAGACTGATGATGGCTTGTCCATATCCCAGTCTAAGTTCACCAAGGAGTTAATTAAGAAATATGGCATGGAGTCAGCCTCCACCATGAAAACTCTAATGGGGTCAAGTATGCCTATAGGCAAAGATGAGGTAGGTAAACCTGTTGGTGAGTCCTTGTATAGAGGAATAATTAGCTCCCTTCTTTACTTGACTGCTAGTAGGCCTGACATCATGAATGCAACATATGTTTGTGCTAGGTACCAAGCTTGCCCAAAGGAGTCTCATTATTCTGCTATCAAAAGAATTTTAAGATATCTTAAGGGCACACCAAATCTTGGTCTTTGGTACCCTAAGAATAGAGATTTTCTGCTAATAGGTTTTTCAAATGCAGACTTTGCAGGCTACAAAGAAGATAGGAAAAGCACCACAGACACATGTCAGTTCCTAGGTGGAAGATTGGTGTCATGGAGCAGCAAAAAGTAGACAACTGTAGCTATATCTACTGCTGAATCAGAATATGTAGCTGCAGGAAGTTGTTGTGCTCAGCTGCTGTGGATACAACATCAACTTGAAGACTATGACATCAAGGTAAGTAGAACTCCATTATATTGTGATTCTACTAGTGCCATATCTATTGCTAGAAGTCCTGTTTCACATAGCAGAAAAAAGCATATAAAAATCAGGTTTTATTTCAATTGAGAACATGTTGAAAAAGAAGATATAAGACTAGAATTTGTTAACTCTTACAATCAAATTGCTGACATATTTAAAAAACCTCTAAAGTAAAGTAAATTCAATTATTTTAAGATTTAATCAGGTATATTGAACCTAGAATAAGATATTAGGTCAGCACAAATTTTCTCAAGAAAATTTGGCTAAGTGAGGAAGTTTGTGTCGACACAAACTATCTGTATCGACACTATCGGTGAGTTGTGTCGACAAAGGAATAAACTGTGTCGACACAGAAATAAAATATGTGTCGACAGAAAAGGTTTGTGTTGACAAAACTCTGTCAAGACCTTGTATTAGAAGATTTTTGTGTCGACACATAGACATAACGACACCTACAATTCTCTGTCGAGAGCCAAGTAGTTTATGTCATCTCATGTAAAATTTTGTCGACTGATAAAATTCCTATTTAGGCGCGTCTTTTGACCTACCTTTATAAGAATACTATAAATATGAGAAAACAAATTCTAGTTGTCTGTGCTTTCCAGAACTCTCGACTCTAGACCATGTGTTGCCAAGAACTTCTTCCGTCTCCTCTCTTCTCTCTCTGTCATTCATGGCGCCACAACTGGAAGACAAGGTAAATGAGGGATATGAACTGGTTTGCAAGGCGTTTGAGATTGCCTCCCCAAAGATCAAGGCCGTGATGACTCTAATCACCGACAACAGATTGGAATACTTAGTCTCTGAACCTACTAGGTTATAGAAAAAGGAAGTTCTTGAATTTTACTCTTCAGCAACAATGTATTCTAAAGGAATAAAGATTAAGCCCTCTGTAAATTACACTATAGTAAAACTCACACAAAAGAGTATATGGAAGTCGCTTTAGCTGCCCACGATTAAGGAAGAAGATGACATCTCCTCTTCCATGAAAAAAGATGCTCTTCAATGGTGTGGATTGAATCCCACAACCAAGATTGGATCTTCAATGAATAGGAAGGGAATGAATTCCCAGGGCAAATTCCTGTCAGAGATTATAGGCAAGGTTATTCTGTGCAAAACCGGAGGACATGATAGGATTTCTTCCTATATGTTCAAACTCATGATAAGAGTTATATTCAAGGTTAAAACGGACTGGTCTGCTATTATATTTGACAAGATCAAAGAAAGTCTCAAGAAGCCCAATCTGGGTAGGATACTAAGCCTGTATCTGGCTTTCACTCCAGAAGTCATGAATCAGACTCAAGGTTTAAAAATTAATCATATGAGGAGAATGGATTTAAGAATACTATGCAGATGGGATAGAGTATTGACTAAGGATGTGTCTACACCACAGAAACACATGAAGAAGGATCAGAAAAATAAAACTATAACCCAGGCAGCTGACTCTTCTAGTGATTCAGAAGAGTAGGTTGACTTCAGCTCAGATGAAGATCAACCAAGAAAATCACCTACACCAACACCAGATGAGGAGGTTCAGGCCCAAGGGGAGGGAATCCAAATTAAAGACAATCGGGTAGTATCAACTCCAAGGGGAGACAACAATGAAACTTTAGTTGTCCATGAACCTGAAAATCCATAGCTACCAGACCTAGAGGGAGGTATAACTGAAGTTGCACTGGATAGTGAGAATGTAACTGATATAGTTATGGAAATAGTTTCTGAAATATACAATGCTGCCACCATCACAACTGAGAAAGAAGCACATTATGTGCATATGTTTGATTCTGAACAACCCGAGCAACACAATTCTCCTATTTTAGAGAAATCTCAGGAAAAGGACTTGGATATCCAGGGAGAACCATTTGTTGAGAAGGATAAAGTTATTCCTCCAGTTCAAATGCAAAAAGAGGTAACTCTAGAGGAGTTATTTCCTGACTTCCAAGGAGCTAGAACTGAGGGGGAGATGCCAAGGACTAAGGGGGAGATGCCAATCATTGCCTCTATTCCAAACAAAACTGTGGATCTAGCTAGTTCATCTGATTCTTCTGAAGATGGAGAGGCCTCTAAAGCAAAGAGAAGGAAACTGGTGGAACTCAGGAAGATGAGCTCATGCTATAAGAAAGCCTTGCAGACTATCCTACAAACATCAGCTCTAGTAGTAGACTTCAGTTCTCTTTTGGTAAAACTACAAGTGAAGATGGATTAGAAAAGAGTAACTCTTGAAAAATATGTGGATGAGACCCACAAGGACCTGCAATTTCAGCTGGCCTAGGATATCAAATCCATCAGATTTGAAGTCAATCAGAACAAAAAGGAAATGGCAGATTACTTCCATAAGGGAGGTAATGCTGTGGTTTACTTGGCTAAGCAACAACAAGAGATAAAAACTAAAATATCAGACATTGCTGTCAAACAAGGCTATGTTTTGGAAAATCAACTCAGAATGAATGAAAATCTAAAAGACTCACATCATGCCATTCTAACAACTCTTGGGACTAGTGAAACTGCTATAAAAACTAAAGTGACCAAGCAAATCAAAGAAGATTTAGAAGCTGTCCAAACAGCAATCCAGGCTGCTCAAAAAGCTATTTCCGATCAACTGTAGAAGTTCATAACTTAATACAAAGAGGGAACAGAATATCTGGCTGGTCAAGTAAGGTTTCAAAAGGATGATTTGAGAGACCATGTGGCCAGAGAAGTCATAAAGGGGGAGAGAGTTTAGTCAAAGCAAGCTCAGATCATGCTAAATGGATATTAAATAGCATCAGAGTAACTCTTAGTTATCCACCCCTTTGTGATGATGACAACACATCTGAATCTTGAATTAAACTTGATTACCATGAAGGGGTTCAGCATGAAGTTGCCCAAGTCATTTACCCCCCTTCTGATTTTGAAGAAATATAGCAGGCAGTACAACATAGTATAGTCCTCCACAGGAGGCACATAATGTTATTCTTTAAATAGTTGAAATGTCTGTAGCTGTAGTTCAAAGGGAAAAAGAAGCTCAGTTATCTAAGAAAAGGTTCAGAGAACACGCAGAATTAAAGCTTGATGTTGAACAATGGATTCCAACCTCTAGGAATATTATTCTTACTGCTTGGAAAGCAGTAAAAGAAAATATGCATGATAGAGGCAAATGGAATTCTGAACAAAAATGGAGCAAATACCAGGAGAGGCAAGATGCCTTATTCCAGTTCAGAAGAGATCTCAAAGCTGGGAAACTAACTGCTAACTATGTGGAGCCTAGCTAGTACTTCCTAAAGCCTTATCATTACTTTGAAAGGAAAAAGATCAAGGCTGAAGAGCTCAAGAAGAAGGATCTGAAAGGAAAGAAGCCGGCTGATGACACTGAAGCTAATTTACAAGCTAGGATTCAGTCTGGCAAAGGAATTATCATCGAGGAGCCTGATCAATCCTAGGGATAGATTGAATAGGTAATCTTTTGTTCTAAAATCCTAGGGAATTATGTAATTTTTTGTTTTAAAATCCTTGTAACTCAAAAACTGATTATTGATTTAATTAATTTTATCATATTTTGTGATGATAATACATGCTCTTTCTGTTTATGAGTTACCCTGCCTATGAAATAATTTTATACATCATAATCTTTGTTTTATTATGAGTGGTGTATATCATTGACTAAGGGTTATGAATTCTCCAAATAGGGGGAGATTGTTGGGTACATTGGAAACTATGTACCATATTTGGAGAAGCCTCACCTAACTCAATGATATACATCATTGTGTATTTGATGGGATGTTGAGTTTAAATGTGCAGGTCAAAGAAATGCAGAAAAATATTCTAAGTACAAGTGTCGACACTGGTGAAGGAAATGTGTCGACACCAGAAGACAGCTTGTGTCGACACACAAGACTTGTGTCGACACACAGAAATTCTATCAGCAACAGTTGTGTCGACACAAAGGACTTGTGTCGACACACACTCAAGAATTATTTCGACACCAACTATGTCAAGACTAGAAGCAATTATATTGACACACAGGACTTGTGTCAACAGACTCAACAGAAGCTATATCGAGAAGATGAAGAATGGCTGTGTCGACATTGTTGGAGCTATTTCGACACTATCAAGACTTGTGTCAAGACATGGTCTATTTGTGTTGACACATTTGGAGTATTGTCTCGACACTTTTCTGCTGAGATAGAGTTCAAGGAAATGTCAGGTGTCAAGACTAAAGATCTATCAGCTGTCATAACTAACAAAGCTGTCATGTCTGTCAGTGCTGTCAGAAGGCGGTTATAAATCAGATCAACCGGTAACCTCAGATGAGATCTATATAAATACCTATGATTTCACAAAAAAAGGAGTACAACGATAACAAGGAGAAGAAGGAAAGACTCAATACTTCCTATCAGTTGAAATCAAGAAGAAGGTAGATTGTGAACAAGTCTGCAAGAAGAATTCAGATCCAATTCTGGATTAAAAGAAGGAAGCTGGATTGAAGATAACCTCTAACATCATTAGAAGATCAACCTTACTTTGTTCAGATTCAAGAAGCTTTGAAGAAGCTAAGACGGGTTGGATCTTAAGAAGTCAGTTCAATCAAGAACTGATCAAGAAAGTCTTCACCTCATTCTCTTTCTATCTGGGTGAAGAATTTATTATTTTAAACAATCAATGTTTCTGTAAGATCTCTTGTAGATCTGAGTGTAGGAGAGTTGTCTCTCTGAGTTGTAAGCCTAAATATATAAAGGCTGAGGTAGGTATGAGTGCCTGAGGTAGGATCTTTTTGATCTGAGTTGTAGGCCTGGTATTAAGGGCTGAGGTAGGGCAGTTGGCCTGAGGTAGGATTCTTGGGAAGATTCTGAGTTATAGGACTTGAAGAAGTCTTAGCTGTAGGAAATATTTGGGTTCTGAGGTGTAAGATCTGTGAATCTGAGATAGTGGATGGAAGTTTGGCCAAATCCAGCACTCAACTAGATAGGTGAAGGGGGAGAGTGGACGTACCCACGAATTGGGAAACCACTATAAACCATTGTGTGCTGTGCTGTGATTTTTCTGTGATTGTTATTCTCTGTGCTGTGATAGTTGTGCTGTGATTAATTTTTAATTGCCTAAGTTATTAAAAAAAGGATTTGAACAAATTCACCCCCCTCTAGGTGTTAGGCTCTATAAACCAAATCTTTCAATGATATTCAAAAATCGAAAGCCACTCGTATATTGAGTTGAATCAGAATTGGTTAAAATTGTTTCGACTGAATTTTAGTCGATTAAATTTGACTTAAATCTGATTTAGAGTCGATTTTGAGCTATCCCTGAATCGACCGAATCATGATTTGAATTAGCTCGAATTAATTTAAAATATTGTGTATTTAATAATATATTCTTATTTTAAAATTAAAAACAATAAAATTCAAACCTAAATAAAAAGAATGAACACTTTAGGTGCTATATTTGCGAAATTTATAGGTTGCCCAATTTAATTTTTAGTTCACTAGGAATAAAGAATAATGTAATCAATATTGAGTCGACTCGATTCAATTTCCAGCCAACTCGAAATTGAGCCATTTCGAGTCGACTCGACTGGAAATTGATTTCGATTTCGAGTCGATTTCATGTCGAGTACGAGTAGAAAATTTAGATTTCAAGCCGAGACAAAATCGCTCGAACTCAACTCGATATCATCCTTATCACTCACCAGTTTCTACCGCCCTCTCTTCCTCTCTATCCTCTCTCTCCCTCAAATATATTATATATATCGCCTTCGCTTCCCTCTCTCCCCCTCTCTCCCCTCTCTCTCATATATATAATATTATACTTCCTGCCTGTCCGTTGCCCTCTCCCCCCTCTGTCCTCTCTCTCTCCCTCTCACTCACCCTCTCTCTCTCTCTAATCCCTCAACTGATGTAGCTTTAGGATATCTAGTAATGTTTAGTTTTTTAATCAGAAAAGAACGAACGGTGGATAACTATTGAGACATGTCCGACGACCACAATCTCTTCAATGAATTTATATTTCATTATTTTGATATTTCTTTATATATGGTCGAGACACACACAGACACACACACACACATATATATGTACACACATATATATATATATATATATATATATATATATATATATATATATATATATATATATATATATATATATACTGCATACCTATCCACCGCCCTCTCTCCCCTCTATCCTCTCCCTCTCTTTCTCTCTCTATGATGCATTAACCAGTGTAACTTTAGGAGATCTGGTAATGTTTAGTTTTTTAATTAGAAAAGAATGGGCGGTTGATATATTATAGAGACAAGTCAAGCGACCACAATCTCTTCAATGGATTTATATTTCGTGATTTAGATTTTTTTTATATATGGTAGATAAATATATATATATATACACGTACACACACACACACATACATACACATAACACACACACACACATACACACACACACACACACACATATAAATATATACGCACGCACATACACATACACACATACCCCCCCATATATATATATATATAAGCATTTTTGCATGGCCTGCACATGTACTTGAAACTCTGCTGGGGGCTGCACCCATAAGAAAAGCAGCGTACCCCATGCTAGAGTGCATGATCTACCTGTAACACCTCCGCCCGTCACATGAAATATTATAGAGGGTCCGGCAGGCGCCCCATGCCATATTCCGCAGACAGTTGGCGATGTTACTTATGAATATCAAAACCAGAACCCGCATCCTAACTCAGAGCATTCTAGCGGAAACTTTAGGGGTTAATATTGAACTCATCAACCATGAATGTTCACTATATATAAACAACCACATTTATATATCACAGGAATGTATAAAAAATACACAAAAGTGATTGGACTTAAGGCCTTACAGTTAAACTTCACACGTGTGGATTACATACATCGGCACACAGGCCGGCCACACATGAAAACAGTAAAACTTTTCCATTCGGCCTTCGAGGGCCAGCATAGCAGCAGCAGCAAGGGCTTCAGCCCACTATTTCCTGCT
This sequence comes from Platanthera zijinensis, assembly GCA_039513925.1. Classification (NCBI taxonomy): domain Eukaryota; kingdom Viridiplantae; phylum Streptophyta; class Magnoliopsida; order Asparagales; family Orchidaceae; genus Platanthera; species Platanthera zijinensis. The sequence goes on along the minus strand of CM077089.1, from coordinate 113,981,023 downwards.
CGGCTCTCCAGTACCTGTATGGGGATAATCCACCACAATGGTGGTAAACAAGGCAACGGTCAGCTTTTAGCTGACCAAATTATAATGACCCTACCCCTTTCCCGGGGTAGTGATATTCCTTCCCTGCAGGCAAAGCATTTTCACAACAAATATATAACAGGAACGTGCACTCACACACAGTTCAATATATCACAAATGAATGCCTCAACAGCCAAACGTTCCGTGCACTTAGGGCACATAATTCAGTGTGTCGAAGTGTCAGGCCCCACCACCATTCTGAGTTCCAGAACGACAACACTTAAGCATTTATGCTCCACAGCCTACAACCGGAGACTTTAGTCTTAATGGCATACAACCACAGACTCTCATTATATGATCCTAACCAATGCCAATAACTTAGGAACTCAAGTTAGACAACCATAAAGCGGATACAATTCAGCCCTTACCCGTTGCTCAAATCGCCAGTTCAATGTCTAGACTGATGCGGGTCGGCTTCCCCTTGTCCGTTCGGATCACTAGCCTTCTAAACCTCATATCACGTATTAGCCACCCTATCTCTGAGAGACTGGATTCACAATAGGTTTTGTGGGAGCTATCACCATCGACACCCAGTATCGCCTGACATTTATGACAGAATTCATCTTATGTCCCCACCTCAATCATAACTGGACCAATGATCCAGAAAATCCTGCAGCAACCTGCAGTGCCAGAAAACTGGTCTTTCACATCACAAATAGCTCACCAAGAGCTATCGCCATCGACGACACTCACTATTGCCCGACGATATCACCAGTTCTTCAAAACTGTTATTTTCCTTGGGTATTTTCCTGGAGCTCCACTCCAGTACTTCCTGTTACACCACTTCACAGGCATAACCCACAGACTTTGTAAAATACTCGTTTATAAGAGGAGTCCTCTCTGGTTCGCAAAATAAATCATCACCAATCCATACCAACCTATCCAGATGGGCTTCACATAACATGCCTATTCCATACTACACACTTCCGGATCTATATGCAAACTAACTTGGGGATACGAGTATCGACCCAACAGAATCTCATAACAATCCCACCTTTTGGTGGAGGATTCCATACATATGCAAACGTAGGACTTCACTTGTCCAAGAAGGAAGATCGTTACCCTTGTAGTTTTCTTTGGAGCCATGAAAAAGCTTTTCTATACGGATGGAAATGTGCGCCTCACTTTCCCCTTCGCGGATATAGCCTCAGATCCCGCTTCCGATGGGGGAATCTCCTTCAGCACCTTCACAAAGGTCAGCCCAAACCCTTAGCTCCAGCCTTTAGTTCTCTTCTCAAGAACTTGGATGAAATGAAGAGAGAGAGATGGAAAGAGAATGACTTCTCATTCCTATTCTTCTCTGGTTAAGTTGATTAGGGAGTAACCCCAGCCACATTATCTCTCCATCAAAACTAAGAAAAGGCCAAGATTTGGGTTAACTATTCAACTTTAACGCTATCGACTGTCGCCACTCGGCAACATCTCCTTAACTGCTTGACCGCCTTATGAAACATCACATGCCACATGGCATTATCGCCCGACGATACCCACTGTCGCCCGTGATAGCCACTCAACGCTTTCAGGCATTGGATTCATCGAGTGCGTCGAGAGCATCGAGTGCCAACTCAACGCTTTATTGCTATCAGCATCCGACAATACCCACTGTCGCCACTCGGCAATATCTTTCGACGATTCATCGAAGGCATTGAGATCATCGAGTATTACTCGAGGAATGCCGCTATCGCTAGCAGGCGATACCCACTATTACCTGGCGATAGTGACAAATTTCTACTATTAAATTTGGGGTGTTACACTACCTCTGTGATAAAGTGCAACCTGCAAGAGAGAAATTATCGGTCTAAGTTCCCATTTCAAATAAAAATTATAAAATTGCATTTATAAGGATACAAACTAACATCAAACAAACATTTCACATATTGTGTTGCACTGGTTCTACCAGATGTCTCCTATAATATTACTTTTGTTGATTTAAACTACAACGCGGCTTATATATTAACACGGGCTGCTCCCATGCTTAGTACTCTACTACGGGTTGTGCCCACAAGCAAGTGGGTTTTGCCCTCACCCAAGTAGGCTACACCTGCAAAAAAGTGGCATAGCCTATGCTAGAATGCATGAACTATGTCCGTGATAGAGCGCATCCTCCAAAAGAGAAATTACCAGACTAAGTTCCAATTTCAAAGTGAAAATATATAATTGTACAGATAAGGAAAAAGCTAACTTTAAGGAAACCTTGCACTGGATGGGTTATACTGGCACTTTCAAAATCCTTAGTGGATTTGCTTTTGTTGAGTTAAACTATGGCACAATTTATTAACCTTCTCATCAAATGATACACTCTCCTCCTTGGCTATCAAGCCTCTTAAACTTAAGTTTATTCAAGAGTGTTAGTAGTGTTGCATGTCACTCGAGGGTCAAGGTAGAGAGGACAAAATTGGTCTGCCTTAGTCCGTGGAGTGGTCGAGTGTGCAAACAGTCACAAAAATAATAGAGAGTAGAAAATACAATTTTTTTTACTGTATAAACCCATGAATAGGTTGAAAAACCACATGGTCGATTCTTTGCCGACCAAACTTTGACTAATCTTAGGTGTTGTTACAGAGCTTTTAAAAATGCGAGGGAAACAAGCCACCTTTCATTATAGTTATTGGGGGGATATAGAAGGGCTTCGAGTGTGACATGCCACCACTCACGGAGTTAAATATTTATTCTTATGTTATAGGGAGTGATGCGCTCATTGTGCTTAGGATCTTTAGTTGGTGTTCTAAAGAGAGAACTGTGTGCTTGACATGCTTTGAAGTCTCCAATGTGTTCTTGGATGCGGGAGTGGTGCGCTTAGCCTTATATGGGATATGTATCTTGGAAGCTGCTGTCACAACCCTCATTTTCTCCGAATTAAGAATTATTAGAGTAAGAGAAAACACGCGTCATGATGCCACGTCAAGCAGGGGATAACTGCTGACGCTCAGGCAAAACCACCTACCAACTTAATGAAAGAAAATCATGTGAAAAATGATTAGAAAATCAGTTATATTTTAGAGGCCGTATCCCCCGGCTTAGTGGATCACCTAGTCCACAAAAGAAAACTATATTTAAACGCTGCGGAAAGAAAATACTTTATCAGGTTTGACATCCTAAGGAGCGCATAAGGGTCCCAAGAGAACCACTCATGCTATGCAAGACCCTATATTTAATTTATATAATATATAAGAAAACGGTCTTTATATGTGATTTGGAAAATAGTGATTACGTTTTATAAAACATGCTGATCATGAGCTTTATTTATAATAATAATTATAGTTTAAAAATAACTAACAACCTAGCATAAATCCTTCTCAGGGCAAGTAGACTATCTCCAGAAAACGGTAGCAGCATAAGTAAATATATCCAGTACAAAGGTAACAACTACTAGTGGGCGCCAACAACTTGACACGAACCCACTAACACACATGTATGTCTGTAAGAAAGTACTGAAAAACTACCTCACCAACACGGCAAACGGAACTCCAAAGTCCAAGAGACCACCAACACCACCACTGCAAACTAGCCACCCAACTGGCTACGGCTCAGAACCTGGGGTATTCCAAAAGAAAACAGAATACCTCAGCAAGCTAAACAAAGTAAAAACTGCATGAAAGAGTCAACCAAAAGGGGAAAAGTACCTGAAAAACATGCAGTAGAAAGAGTCACAACTGTCCAAAACAGGACAACAAGAAAAGCACTACGTGCGAGGAAACAGCAACAACCCAGCCCAGGAACAACATCCTGTAGGGCCTACTAGGCTACCAAGAGCCCAAAGTGCTGCAAACTACCAAGGAAGAAACTTCTAACACCCTAAACTTTGGGAGGTGGTAGTAGCAAAAACAAACAACGAGGAACCGGATTGGAGGCAAACTCAGTCCCCCCATCCACCATGTCCAAGTCAACAAGCTCGAGGGTCTACACATGAAAGCACAAGGGACCTTCCACCCACATGCCCAGCCCATACTTGGAGCAAGAAAAACATGAGTGGCCTTGGCTAAATTACACAACTCCACCCCCATAAAGAGCTACAAACCACCACTACTAACCACGACCCACGATTCGGCCATTAGGAAAGAGAAACATGGCCGACAAGGAAATTACAAATATAAACAAGGAATTCACTCGGGAACGTAAATCGAGGAAAGAGAAAAAGAAAGTGTTGAAATGACTCAACACGACGTGGCGCTGGGTCCTCTCGACAGCGCATTGAGTGAGCTTCACTCACTCAACGTGCAACGCAAAGCGAACTATCACAACAATAACTCTTACATTACTACCTTAACACTACACAAAACACTCATGCCCACCTAACCCGCGTATCGACGCCAGCTAAATACGGGTGCAAAAAAGGAAATATTCAGAGCGTACGATCAGTGTCGCACGACCAGTGGTCGTGCGCACTCATCGGCTGATGATCGTGCGAAGTGAACCTGGGAAACTTGAAACCTGACAGAAAACTTAGCATAAGCGCACGATCAGTGTCGCACGACCAGTGGTCATGCGCACTGTTGCCAGCGCTCGTGCGATAGCCGAGACAGAACATTGGAGAAATGAACAGGTAGCCGCGCATGAACAGTGGCACACAACCAATGGTCGTGCGCCCTAACGCTGATGATCGTGCGCGGGTAACCTGTACCGTTTGGGATTTCCCGAACGACACCGGAACGCGCATCACATTCTCCCGACACTACGAACCACAACTACAACACACCGAAAACGGCCTACGGCACACCTAACATAATTTTTACCTATTCTACTCGTCCCCCACACCACACAACTATGCCAAATCGTTCGAAACGGAAACCGGAGACAGAAATGGTAGAAACAAGTAGGATGCATGAATCGAAAGAAAAAAAAAACAACTTGGCAAGGGCGAGAACACCACTTGCCTCGATTTCCGGCGAAGCTTGGTCGGCTTTCCCTCCTCTTCACGCACGAATCCGGCAACGAAGCACAAGGCCAAAAATCTGGACATTGCCGGCGTGAAACAAGTCAAAACCCGAAATTCAAAACCACAAGCAAGGCCACGAAACTTGGAAATCTTACCGTAGGAATGAAGGTCTTGACGAGAGCAATCCGAATCCACTCTCGGAATCGAATTCCGTCCACAAACGCTCCGGGAATCGGCGGTGGAAGGCAAGGGCTTGGCGGTTTCTCCGTTTCACTCGTACAGGGGCGGCGGTTCTTAATTGGAGAAGATGATCGTGCTTTTCTATCCTATATATATATATATTAATATATAATAATATAATTTATTACAAAATTACATAAAGCACCAAAACGACGCGAAAACCGAACTACCTCGGAATTCGACGAAATTTGCACCGTAGCTAAATACCCACGCTACGAACACAACGACGAAGTCGAAATTAATTTTCGACTAACAGAACTCGAGTTATACCCAAATAAAGATAAACACAAACATCCCCCCGAGAGGCCACACCGGGTCACCCAAAATGACTCGGCTTGCTAGGGAGATCTTGCCAACAGGCTACAGAATAGGGCACTCAGTTCTAAGGAGCTAAACCACACTCCACAAATGGCACAAGCCACGAAAACGCGTCATCGTAATGCCAACGAGAATAAAAATAATCGCAGAAAAATCGGGGGCGTTACAGTCACTCCCCCTAAAAGAAAGTTTCGTCCCGAAACTTTACGCACAACACTCCTACTAAAGAAGGAAAAGTAACCAATAGGAGTTACAAGAAGGGAAACATACCGATCAAATCAGCGAAACAGGCGAGGGTAAGCCCTCCTCATGGCCGACTCTAGCTCCCAAGTCGCGCTCTCCAAATCCTGATTTTTCCACAGAACTTTCACCATCGGTATGGACTTCTTTCGCAGCACTCGCTCCTGAGTATCCAAAATACGAACCGGCACCTCAACAAAAGAGAGGTTGGGCTCCAACTGGGGCACAACGTCCAAGACCTGCCCACTACTGTGCACACACTTCCGCAATTGGCTAACATGAAAACATTATGAACTCCTGGGAAGTTTGCTGGCAAACCCAATCAATAAGCTGACACGCCAATCCATTCCAAAATCTCGAATGGGCCCACATACCTTGGGTCCAATTTCCGATTCTTACCAAACCACTTTACACCCACCATTGGGGAAACCTTAAGAAATACAAGGTCCCTTACAGAGAACTCTAAAGCAGACCTACGCCGATTGGCGTTCTTTTCGTACCTCTCCTGAGCTATACGAAGCTTCTCCCGAATAAGCTTCACGGCGACTTCCATATCCTCCAGCGCATCAGGACCCAACAACGGCCTCTCACCAGCCTCGGCCCAAAACAACGGAGTCCTACAGCGCCTCCCATACAAGGCTTCGAACGGATCCATCTGCAAACTTTCCTGATAACTGTTGTTGTAAGCAAATTCCATAAGCCGCAGCCGCTCATCCCACGCTCCGCCGTGGTCTAAAATATAGCATCGGATCATATCCTCAACAATCTGATTCACCCGCTCTGTCTGCCCATTGGTCTGTGGGTGATACGTAGTAGAATATCTCAGATCCGTACCCAAACCCTCCTGCAGACTCTGCCAAAAATGAGAAGTAAACCGGGAGTCTCGATCAGAAATGATGCTAACCGGCACACCGTGGAGTCGGATGACTTCATTCAAGTACAACTCTGCTATCTTCTTCATCGGGTAATCAATCTTATATGGCACGAAGTGAGCACACTTCGTCAATCTATCCACTATAACCCAAACAGAATCAAATCCCCTCGGGGATTTCAGTAAGCCCGTAATGAAGTCCATAGATATACTCTCCCACTTCCAAGTCGGGATCTCTAACGGGGTCAACTTGCCACCAGGCCTTCCATGATCGGCCTTCACGCGCTTGCAAGTGTGGCACTCAGCAACAAATCGGGCTATATCACCTTTCATGCCATACCACCAGGCAATTTGCCTTAAGTCACGGTACATCTTCGTAGATCCTGGATGATAGGCAACGCTGGATCCATGAGCCTCTCTGCAAATCATACCTCTAATATCCCCAACGGCGGGGATGCAAAACCTGCCGCGGTACTTCAAAGTACCCGCATCATCGATAGCAAAATCTGGCAACTCTCCCTTCTCTATCCGGATGAATAGGTGCAACAGATCCGGGTCGTCCTTTTTGTGCAGTCTGGTCAAAGAAAACCAGGACGGCTCTGCCACTGACAAACTACTCTGCAAACCACAGCATCCCACTGAAATATTCATAAGGAGGATGAAAGTGAAGGGATAGATACTACTCTAGAGGGGGGTGAATAGAGTTATCAAATTTTGCACAGACAAAACTTAATAGTCTACCCAACTCCCTTGGAGTGAAGTGCGGAATGAAAAGATTATAGATATTGATTTAACCTTAAAGCCTAACACAAGTGATGTGTACAAACACAAGCTAACTGTAATTACAGTTAAGCTTGGAAAAACCTAATCAGCAACTAGCAACCTAGTTATATCTAATCACAGCCACAATGCAGGAATTAAACAAAGGAATCCAGACGACACAAGGAAATTTATAGTGGTTCCCCAAACAACTTGGGTACGTCCACTCTTCTACCCACACGGTAGGAAACCACTCAGGTTTTTGATCAGGTGCCCTGCCACCAACAGGATCTACTTCAGGTAGATCCAGAAACCCTTTAGACTTTTGATCAGGTGTCTAAAAACCAAGCACAGGTTTTTGATCAGGTGCCCTGCCACCAAGGGATACTTTTGAAGGGAGTAATAACCCTGTACAGGAGGGGGAAGAAGGTTAAGATGTCTTCTCTATTTTACAATAGATTAGAGAAGCACAAAAGCTTGCACTGAGCTAGAATGCTCTAAAGAATCAAGGCTCCCCCTGGCTCAAAGATGTCCAGGTGAAGTCTTGCTTCAGTGCAGAAAACTCTTCAGAAAGTTCTGAAGGAAAAGCTACAGGAAGAAAATAAATAATAAAATCAAAAGATCTTCAAGCAGCTATCTTCTTCTTCTTCTTCAAAGGGACTCTGAGCTTGAACTTCCTGAAAGCAGGAGAACTCAGGTGAAGAAGAGATGAAGATCTTAACACTTCTCAGTTAGATGGAAATTGCTGAGAGCAGGAAGCTTGAACTTGATGAAGGCTTGAGTGCTTGAGAATATGTGTAACTCTGGTTAGCTATTAGCTAGCTTGAATCCTTCTTCAAAGGGTCCTTTTTATAATCATCAGCAAGCAACGGCTCTCTTCCATTTGAATTATTTGTCTTCTTCTGAGCCTTGAGACCTGGGCTGTAAATATCAAGAAGACAGAAACATCTCTGCAGCAAAACATTCTATAAAAGGAATAAACCTCTTTCTAAGAAGCTGCAGGCTTAAAACAAATAACAAAAGGACTAAATAAAGTCACATCAGAAATAATCTCTTTATAGCAAAAAGAAGACTTTTCAGTCTAACGGCTATAAAGGGCTGACAATGGATAAAGTAAATTAAAATGACAGCTAATAAGACAAACAACTTTATCTTAAAAAGATTTTAACTCAGGCAAAAAGAATAGAGCAAATAATGCCTGGAAATATTATCATTCAGCTTAAAATAATGTGCCAGAAAATGTATTAATTAATTAAATATAATAAATAAATACAAAATACAAAGGCAGACAGAAAACGTCGAACGACCCTCGAAGATCGTCGAACGACGCACGGAGATCGTCGAACTATCGGGCAGATAGTCGAACGATCCAGATAGTCGACCTATCGAAGAAGATAGTCGAACTACCCCGGCAGATAGTCGAACTATCAGAACAGATAGTCGAACTATCAGATAGTCGATCTATCTAGGACAGATAGTCGAACTATCAAGCACACAGAGATAGTCGACCTATCAAGCAGATAGTCGACCTAACTCAGAAAACAGATAGTCGATCTATCAAAAGATAGTCGAACTATCAAAACAACCAGATAGTCGATCTATCAGCAGATAGTCGAACTATCAGATAGTCGAACTATCAGGACAGATAGTCGAACTATCAAAGGCAACAGATAGTCGAACTATCAACAGATAGTCGAACTATCAACAGATAGTCGAACTATCAAGACGAAACAGATAGTCGATCTATCAACAGATAGTCGAACTATCAAGGCGGAACAGATAGTCGATCTATCAACAGATAGTCGAACTATCAGAACAGATAGTCGAACTATCAACAGATAGTCGAACTATCAACGCAAACCAGATAGTCGACCTATCAACAGATAGTCGAACTATCAACGCAGACAAAGCGTCGACCAACTGATAGACGATCGTCGATCAGCCGATAGACGATAGTCGAGCGGCGTTCGACTATCGTCGAACGAAAAACTACTTAACCAAATTCTCAATCTGGAAAAGTGAGGACTCTACATCTAGACTCCTAACCATTGACCATAGATATTTCTTGGGTCAAGGGGCACAAAGGAGAGGACTGAACTCAAATCAGAACTAGGGTACCAACAATCTCCCCCTATTTGAGTTAAGTCTCTCAACATTTAAAACATAAAACTAGCTAAAGAGCAATAATACAGCAATTAACTAGCAGATTATCAAACAGATAAACAAATATAGCACAGCAGATAATCAAACTATGGATCAACAGAGTCAGGCTTAGAAACAGAAGAACTAGAAACAAAATAGATTTTCCTTAAGGGATCATCAGATTCTTTCTTTGACATTTTCAGGTCCTGCACACCAATGATCTTCAGCTCTGTAGCCCTGGGGACAACAGCTTCAGGATGCTTTTCCATGTATTTTGATGGATCAAAAATCTCAGGATTAACCTGGAACTTTTCAAATTCTTTCTTTCTGTAATCAGACATGGTAGTAAGACCAGTCGTATCTTTACCTTCGGCTCTTGCTTTTCTTATTTGGGCTGCTCCAACTAGCTCTTGAAAGCGAGCCATCCTAAAGTTAGGATCGAGCTCAGGATTTTCATACACAGGCTCAGGAGAAGCAGCATCAGCTATTTTATCTTGAGTAACTTTTGAAACAATTTCCTCAGTCTGAACTGGTGCTGGAGATGTAATTCTCTTCTTTGGAGAAGGAGGTGGGGAAAAGGTTGGTCTTTGAACCACAGTCTCCTTCATTTGTCTTTGAGAACCAGAAAATGATTTGCCTTGAGAGCTTTGATAACCTTGTCTTGGCTGGGGCTGAAAAGACGCAGATCTTCCAGAAGAGGCAGCAGGATTAGCTGATAGGTTCCCAGAGGCTCCTGCACCTGGAGGAGGAGGAGGACCTCTGGGAGTCCATCTTGAGACAGGACTATCATACCTCTTAGTTCTTTTTCTTTCTTTCTGTTGATTCTTTGAAAACCTCATCCAGTGCTGAAAATCCTTGGATTTAGGGTCAATGCCCTTCAGAATATAATAGGGAATATCATTATCCTTACTGGGAGGTGGAGGAGGAGCAGCTTTTCTTTTCTTTGAGGCGGCTTTCTTTCTCTTTGACTTCTCAGAAACATCAGAATCATCATCATCATCAGAATGAGATGAGGGAGGATTTTCATAAGGATCATAGGCTTCTGAAACAGCCTTTTCTTTAAGCTTAAGATCAGATTTCTCCCTTTCCTCTTCCATGGCATCCAGAGCCAGAAGGGAATCTAAGTCCAACCCTGGAGAGTCATCCCAGATGGTTGACTTTTCAATTTGCAAATCTTTCTCTTTCTCTTTTAAAGATTGAACTCTTAACTCCCAGGCAGCTCTTGCTTGAGCTTCTTCCAAACTCAGAACAGGAGAGTCAACTTTGACTTCATCTTTCTCAGACTCATCTTCTTTATTATCTAAAAAGAATTCTAATTCAGGATCTACTTGAGTATCAGAAACACTTGGATCAGCTTTAGAGACAACTGCTATGATCTGAGCAGCTAAATCTTTTTTAATAACATCTGTAAAATTATGAATACATATCTGCTAAATAAGCGATAATCATTCCCTCAAGGTATTCACAAACTATCAAATTAATCGACTCATCAACAAAACGAATGAAAGAGTTACCTTCATACTTAACCATCTCCCATGATTCATTCAGATATGAAGTTATAATTCCCTCTAGGAATCTAACAATCACAGGAGAGGTAAGATCTTCTAAGCAGACTTTAACTGCAATCTCAGATAACAAGATTCCATCTGCTATTTCCTTATCAGACAATACTGGAACTTTTTCTTTCTCAGCAGGAGCTATTTCTTCCTCAGCAGGAGCAGATTCTTCCTGGGCTGGAGCTATTTCTTCCTGGGCAGTCATTACAGCATCTGGAACTATTTCTATCTCAGCTTGAGCAGATTCTTCCTGGGCAGACATGACTGTATCTTTTATAGCTGGAGGGGAGGCAGGATGGTCTGAGGCATCTTCATTGAACATCTCCCCCTGCCTGATTTCAGTAGATACTGAAACCAGGCCCCTTGAGGAAGATGGCTCAGCAGATTTTGAAAGGGATTTGATGGAGGCAGATAAGAGATCAATGGAGGCTGCAAGGGGAGCGATTGCCTCTTCAATCATGGTTTTGATTGAGGGGGTAATCAGCTCCACAATGCGGGAGATAAGCTCAGGAGAGATCTCAATAGATGAAGGATGTGAGGTGGATGGAGCTGCAGCAGATATGGTAGTGGTGCTGGGATGAGAAATGGTGTGGACAGGGGATCGAGCAGGAGATGGAGCAGGTGATGGAGCAGGAGAGTTAATTGGGGAATGAACTGGGGAATGAACGGGAGATACAGGAGGAGTAGGAATTCTCTCTGATCCTAACAAATCAAAGCTAGGAGCAGATATCCTAGCCAGATGAGCAGGTAGAGGGGAAGCTGGAGAAGACAGAGGAACAACCGTAGTTGTTTCTGGAGCAGCAGAGGAAGAAGGTCGTACCTCAGCTGAAGTTGATGGTACTTCAACTGAGGCAGACGGAAAAGCAGAGGAGGAGGAAGGAAGAGCTGAGCCAGCTTCAACATGGTGAGGAGTGACTGATTCAGTCCTTGTGTCCTCAGATGTTGCTGGAGCAGGTTTCACAAACGTTCTCTTCCACTTAGAGAACAAGTTGGGGTCCATCTTCTTGCTTGCATTGATTGTTGTTGCAGGTGAACTTAGCAGCTGGGGGTATTTTTCTTTAAGGAAGATTCCAATGACCCTTCCTAGGGTGACTTCCTTCTTACAAGTCTTTTTCCTGATTAAATCAAACACAACTGCTGCCCAATCTATCCTTTTTCGATTAACAATCGCACACATGAGTGCGAATTGCTGCCTTGTTATATTGTCGTGGGCAGAGTGCTTACCCAGGAGCACTTTTCCTACTAACTCAGCCAGAAACTTGATCTTGAAAGGAAAGTTCACTTTGAGCAGCTTCGTGGGAATGCCCTCAGCATGTCCCAGCTCAACCAGCATTCTTCCAAATTCCTGAGCATCTTGCTCATAATCCTCATCACCAATAACTAATCCAAAAACATCAGATAAAACGGCCGGAGTCAGGATTACCTCTTCTCCGCCGATGGTACCGATCATCGATTCGTCTGTGGAAGACGACGTGAAAGCCCATTCTTTGATTTCTGGAATGTTGATCTTAATCCTTGCAGACATTAACTTTTCTAATCCCTGATCCCTGCAAAGCTGTAGAACTTCTACTATTCCTGCATCGCAGCTGCTGAAAGCGTCGAAATCCACGCTAAATCTTGCATCAAACTTCACGACGGCTAAAACTGCTGGGGAAACCGCCATGGATTCGCTGGAGAAAGCTCGAGAAATCTGCAGAGAACGAAGAAGACGAAACGCCCGGAAATCGCAAGCGGGAAAGCAGAATGCGAAAGGGCACGCTCCGTCGACGATAAAACACAAGATCTTTTAACCTAGGTCGACTATCGGCTTTATATTAGACCGGGAATAGTCGATCTATTAAAAAGATACTTGACCCGATAGTCGAACGGCCGTTCGACGATCGGCTCAGAAGCAGAGTAGTCGAACCATCGTTCGGCTATTTCTGGCTTCACCAGCAACAAGCTGTCGTCGTTCGGAGATCGACGATGAGCTCAATCTGTTCGACGATGGTCGAACGTCGATCGACGATCTTCAAACAGATAAGCTATCATTAACCAGAGGTCGACGATAGGCTTAATCCGTTCGACGATCTTCGATCATCGTTCGACGATCTTCAAGCAGATTTCAACATAGGCAGATATTGTCACACTTAGTCTCGTCCATTGATCATGCCTAGTTGAACTAAAAAGAACAGATGCTTCTGTTCATCTAAAGGCTTGGTGAATATATCACCTCTCTGAAACTCAGTGGATATGAACTCAAGACAGATCTTGTTCTTTTCCACACAATCTCTCAGGAAATGGTGCCTAATCTCAATGTGCTTCGTTCTAGAGTGGTGCACTGGATTTTGTGCAATTGAGATAGCACTGGTACTATCACACATGATCTTGGTGTTCTTGTGTGAGTAACCATAATCCACAAGCTGGTTTTGAATCCACAGGATCTGTGAACAACAACTGGCAGCTGCTATATATTCAGCCTCTGCAGTTGAAGTTGAGACAGAAGCCTGCTTCTTACAGAACCAAGAGACCAATCTCTCTCCCAGGAACTGGCAAGTTCCTGAGGTGCTCTTCCTGTCAACTCTGCAACCAGCATAATCAGAATCAGAATATCCAATTAATTCAAACTCTGACTCAGCTGGGTACCAAAGTCCTAGATCTGGACATCCCTTCAGGTATCTCAGGATTCTCTTTAGAAGAATCAGATGAGATTCCTTGGGGTTGACCTGGAATCTAGCACAAAGGCATGTAGCAAACATTATATCTGGCCTACTTGCAGTTAGATATAATAGGGAACCAACAATGGCCCTATAATTCTTTTGATCAACTGGCTTGCCGTGATCATCAGAATCAATAACTACATTAGTAGCCATGGGTGTAGGCATTGCTGAAGCATCAGCCATCCCAAATTTCTTTACCAATTCCTTGGCATATTTGGATTGGGAGATGAAGATACCATCAGCATCTTGCTTAACTTGGAGACCAAGAAAGTAAGACAGCACACCCATGCTACTCATCTCAAACTTAGAATGCATCAAGTTGGAAAACTTTTTGCACAGTTTGGGATCAGTGGAGCCAAAAATAATATCATCTACATACACCTGAACTAACAGGATTGTGTCCTTGTGATGCTTGACGAAAAGGGTTCTATCAACTACTCCCCTAGTAAAGTTGTGCTCTAACAGGAAACTAGCTAAGGTCTCATACCAGGCCCTAGGAGCTTGCTTTAGTCCATAAAGAGCTTTCTGTAACTTAAAAACATGAGAAGGCTGAGTTGAAGAAACAAACCCTGGTGGTTGTTCAACAAACACCTCTTCCTTAAGCTCACCATTTAGGAATGCACTTTTGACATCCATTTGGAACACCTTAAACTTCATGAAGGCTGCATAGGCCAAGAAGATCCTTATTGCTTCTAGCCTTGCAACAGGAGCAAAGGTTTGGTCATAGTCTATACCTTCCTCCTGTCTGTAGCCCTGAGCTACAAGCCTAGCTTTATTCCTTACTATAATTCCATTTGCATCTAACTTGTTTCTATACACCCACTTGGTGCCTATGATCAGTTGGCCTTTAGGTCTTGGAACCAAAGTCCAAACTTTACATCTCTCAAACTGATTGAGCTCCTCTTGCATTGCAATGATCCAGTGGGGATCTAGCTCTGCATCTTTAAAGGTGAGGGGCTCAACCTGTGAGAGGAAACAAGCATGCATCACATCCTGTCTTAATTGGTGTCTTGTTTGCACACCAGCTGATATGTCTCCAATCACTTGAGATGTGGGGTGATCTCTAAGTGTGACAATATCAGCAGGTGGGATGTGATCTTCAGCAACAGTTGGGATTAATTCCTCAGGAGGAATTTGATCTACTGTTGGTGGTACAACAACTGCTTCAACAGCTTCAGCAATGTCTTCATCACTGTCTGATTCAGTGATCTGAAGAGTTGATAGTTGAAGAATTTCTTGAGGGGCATCATGTACCTGCAAAGAACTGGAGGAAGGAGAATTTTCCTTCTCCTTGTAAAACATCTGAGACTCATCAAAAGTCACATGCACAGATTCTTCTATCTTACAGGTAGATTTGTTATAAACCCTATAAGCTTTGCTTACTTGGGAATATCCAAGCATGATTCCCATTGAAGCTTTTGCTTCAAATTTTCTAATATATTTTTTATTATTATTATGAATATACACAATACAGCCAAAAATTCTAAAGTAATTAATTTTTGGTTTCTTTCCTTTAAGCAACTCATAAGGAGTTTTACACTTAAGTTTGTGTATCAAACTTCTATTCAAGACATAGTTGGCTGTACTAACAGCTTCTGCCCAATAGGATAGAGGCATGTTAGCATCTGCCAACAATGTACTAGCAGCTTCAATTAGTGTTCTATTCTTCCTTTCAACTACCCCATTTTGTTGGGGAGTTCTAGGAGCTGAGAAGCTATGTTTGATACCTTCTCTCTCACAGAATTCTTGCATGAGAAGAGAGTCAAACTCAGTACCATGATCACTTCTGATCAAGGCCACATGAGTAGAGTACTCAGTCTGCACACAAAGTAGAAAGTCTGTAAGGGCTTTGAAGTTATCAGACTTAGTTCTCAAAAAGAAAACCCAACTGAACCTAGAGAAGTCATCTACAATTACTAAAGTGTAATACTTCCCTCCTAAACTCTGTACATTTATTGGGCCAAAAAGGTCCAAATGTAATAAATACAGGATTCTAGGAGAATCACTTTTATTTACAGATTTAAAAGAGTTCTTGGTTTGCTTGCCTAGCTGACAAGCCTTGCATAGGCTCTCCTTCTTGTAGGGGCAAGAAGGTAAACCTCTAACAAGGTTGTGCTTAGATAACCTAGATATATTTTTAAGGTTTACATGACTAAGCCTTTTATGCCATAGGGAATTATTATTAAGGGTTACTTCATTAAACAGGCAGATTTCAGAATGAGATGAATTAAAATCTACTAAATAAATGTTACCTATTCTAATACCTACTAAAACAACATTATTATTTAAAGTAATATTGCAAGAGAAATTAGAAAATGAAACCTGGTAGCCAGCATCACATAGCTGGCTGACTGAAATCAGATTATGCTTCAGTCCATTGACATAAGCAACTCTCTTGAAAGTAACTGCTCCAATTGTGATCTTGCCATAGCCTTCTGTCTGACCACAGCTGGAGTCTCCAAAGATAACCTTTGGGCCAAGCTTAGCTTTGAATTTTGACAGCAGATCTTTATTTCCTGTCATATGCTTAGAGCATCCACTATCCAAATACCACTTATTTTGAGTGATTGGATAGGCCTTCACCTGCAAGACAATTATTTAGACAGAGTGGACCCAGGTAACCTTGGGTCCCTTGTTTTTCACATAAGAAAAACTGGAAATATAAGAGAATGCAGGCTGAGGGTGATAACCTAGTGGGTGAGATCTCCTAGGTGGGATTCTCCATGCAGATGATGGGTCAACAAACCTAGGGTTTCTATTCTCATTTAGGTTTCTATGGAATTGATTATGATTTTGAAAATCATATTGAAATCGTCGATCGACGTTCGACGATGGGCGCTCAGATCGTCGGGCTTCGTTCGACCATGGAGCTTCCGATCGTCGAGCGGCGTTCGACGCTCTTTGCATTTCTTTGAAAAACTTCTTTCTCTTTTCTCTCTTAGCTTTATTTAAGGTTTTATTTACCAGATTTACTTGCTCAGTGTTCTTCTTTCCACTAGCTGAAATGAAGTTCACTGGAGTTGAAAGATTATTTTTAAGAAGGACTGGGGGTTCACTGGGAGAAGCTCCTAAGCCTAGTTTATCATTACCTGACCTAGTGTTAGTCATGCTGGTAATTTCTAACAGCTTAAGGCTTCTACCATTAAGGGATTCTTCTAATCTCTTAGACTTAGCTAACTCTATTTTAAGGAATTTAATTTCTTCACTACAAGTAGTGAGTTCTTCCTTTAACCTAATGTTTTCAGAGGCTATTGATTCTGAGTCAGCTAACCTATTTCTAAGTTCTTTTATTTCCTTTTCTGAGCTAATTAAATCTAAACATAAAGATTTAAATTCTAACTTAAATTCTTCTGAAGTAAAATCATAAGAAGAAAGTACCTCATCTTCAGTAGGCATCTCTTCATCAGAATCAGAACTCTCTGCAGCAGAGTGGTTGCTGCAGGCATCTATTGCCATTAGGCAAACTTCTTTTGCCTTCTTCTCTTCCTCATCTTCACTGGAGCTTGATGAGGAGGATTCTTCATCAGAATCACTCCAGGTTTCAGCAATGAAACCTCTCTCCTTCTTCTTGTTTTTGTAGGAGGATGGCTTGGAGTGCTTCCTGTGTTGTTCTTTTTCTTTTCTCTTTTCTTTGTTCTTCTCCTCTGGACACTCTGGCAAGATGTGTCCAGGCTTCCTGCAACCATAACAAATAATTTCTTTAGCAGGAGAGCGATCATACCTTGGTTTGTCTTCATATCGTGAAGACTTCTTTCTGAACTCCTTTCTTCCCATCTTGAGAAATCTTTTGGCAAACAATGCCATAAGTTCCTCATTAGATTGGCTGCCTTCAGATACATCTGCAGCCTTAAGAGCTAGAGATTGCTCTTTTCTTGTTGGAGTGGGGGTCTTGGCTTCAGCTTCTGCTTCTCTGGTCTTCAGCACTTGCTCAAAAGACTTGAGCTTGCCGAGGAGAGCTTCAGTTGAGATCTCATTAGTACTTCTGGCTTCCTTGATGGGCCAGATTCTTAGATCCCATGTGCTAGGGAAGCACATGAGAATCTTATCATTGACCTCTGTCAATGATATGTCCTTGTCCAGGGTCCTCAGCTCATTGATGATTGAGCTGAGCCTGGTGTACATAGCTTCAACTGATTCAGCATCAGTTTTCTTGAAGTTCTCATACTGTGAGATCAGGTTGGACCTTCCTGTCCTTCCTTTCATCAGCTGAACCAGCTACAATCTGGTTCAGTGTGTCCCACATGGCCTTTGCTGAGGAGCAGTCAGCCACCTTCTGGAACACCTCATCAGACATTGTCTGAGCCAGTATGTTCATTGCCTTGGCATCTGCAATTTTGGCCTTCTTGTATTCATCATTGTAGTCTGGAGGAGGCACTGCACTCATATCAGATGATGAGGCAGTGGCAGCAGCAGGTGCTCTTGGGGGACCTGACAAAATAGAAGCAAAGATGCTTTCATCAATAGAGTTCATATATAATTTAATCCTTGCCTTCCAGATGCCAAACTTTGCTAAGTTGCATACTGGAGGTCTGGTGCTAGAATAATCCTTAGACTGGGCCATGATAGTGAATATCTATAAGCTCTTGGTATCTATCAGGATCTTGTGACTTAGGTGTTAGCCTATACAGTCAGTCAACCTCCCTCTGATACCAATTGAAAGTGAAGGGATAGATACTACTCTAGAGGGGGGGTGAATAGAGTTATCAAATTTTGCACAGACAAAACTTAATAGTCTACCCAACTCCCTTGGAGTGAAGTGCGGAATGAAAAGATTATAGATATTGATTTAACCTTAAAGCCTAACACAAGTGATGTGTACAAACACAAGCTAACTGTAATTACAGTTAAGCTTGGAAAAACCTAATCAGCAACTAGCAACCTAGTTATATCTAATCACAGCCACAATGCAGGAATTAAACAAAGGAATCCAGACGACACAAGGAAATTTATAGTGGTTCCCCAAACAACTTGGGTACGTCCACTCTTCTACCCACACGGTAGGAAACCACTCAGGTTTTTGATCAGGTGCCCTGCCACCAACAGGATCTGCTTCAGGTAGATCCAGAAACCCTTTAGACTTTTGATCAGGTGTCTAAAAACCAAGCACAGGTTTTTGATCAGGTGCCCTGCCACCAAGGGATACTTTTGAAAGGAGTAATAACCCTGTACAGGAGGGGGAAGAAGGTTAAGATGTCTTCTCTATTTTACAATAGATTAGAGAAGCACAAAAGCTTGCACTGAGCTAGAATGCTCTAAAGAATCAAGGCTCCCCCTGGCTCAAAGATGTCCAGGTGAAGTCTTGCTTCAGTGCAGAAAACTCTTCAGAAAGTTCTGAAGGAAAAGCTACAGGAAGAAAATAAATAATAAAATCAAAAGATCTTCAAGCAGCTATCTTCTTCTTCTTCTTCAAAGGGACTCTGAGCTTGAACTTCCTGAAAGCAGGAGAACTCAGGTGAAGAAGAGATGAAGATCTTAACACTTCTCAGTTAGATGGAAATTGCTGAGAGCAGGAAGCTTGAACTTGATGAAGGCTTGAGTGCTTGAGAATATGTGTAACTCTGGTTAGCTATTAGCTAGCTTGAATCCTTCTTCAAAGGGTCCTTTTTATAATCATCAGCAAGCAACGGCTCTCTTCCATTTGAATTATTTGTCTTCTTCTGAGCCTTGAGACCTGGGCTGTAAATATCAAGAAGACAGAAACATCTCTGCAGCAAAACATTCTATAAAAGGAATAAACCTCTTTCTAAGAAGCTGCAGGCTTAAAACAAATAACAGAAGGACTAAATAAAGTCACATCAGAAATAATCTCTTTATAGCAAAAAGAAGACTTTTCAGTCTAACGGCTATAAAGGGCTGACAATGGATAAAGTAAATTAAAATGACAGCTAATAAGACAAACAACTTTATCTAAAAAGATTTTAACTCAGGCAAAAAGAATAGAGCAAATAATGCCTGGAAATATTATCATTCAGCTTAAAATAATGTGCCAGAAAATGTATTAATTAATTAAATATAATAAATAAATACAAAATACAAAGGCAGACAGAAAACGTCGAACGACCCTCGAAGATCGTCGAACGACGCACGGAGATCGTCGAACTATCGGGCAGATAGTCGAACGATCCAGATAGTCGACCTATCGAAGAAGATAGTCGAACTACCCCGGCAGATAGTCGAACTATCAGAACAGATAGTCGAACTATCAGATAGTCGATCTATCTAGGACAGATAGTCGAACTATCAAGCGCACAGAGATAGTCGACCTATCAAGCAGATAGTCGACCTACCTCAGAAAACAGATAGTCGATCTATCAAAAGATAGTCGAACTATCAAAACAACCAGATAGTCGATCTATCAGCAGATAGTCGAACTATCAGGACAGATAGTCGAACTATCAAAGGCAACAGATAGTCGAACTATCAACAGATAGTCGAACTATCAAGACAAAACAGATAGTCGATCTATCAACAGATAGTCGAACTATCAAGGCGGAACAGATAGTCGATCTATCAACAGATAGTCGAACTATCAGAACAGATAGTCGAACTATCAACAGATAGTCGAACTATCAACGCAAACCAGATAGTCGACCTATCAACAGATAGTCGAACTATCAACGCAGACAAAGCGTCGACCAACTGATAGACGATCGTCGATCAGCCGATAGACGATAGTCGAGCGGCGTTCGACTATCGTCGAACGAAAAACTACTTAACCAAATTCTCAATCTGGAAAAGTGAGGACTCTACATCTAGACTCCTAACCATTGACCATATATATTTCTTGGGTCAAGGGGCACAAAGGAGAGGACTGAACTCAAATCAGAACTAGGGTACCAACAGAGGAACTCCTCAACTAACCGATCGGCGGAGAGGTTAAAGATCTTTCCCGTCTTTCGGCTCAGGGCGTCGGCCACCACATTGGCCTTGCCCGGATGATACTGGATCTCTACATCATAATCAGTCACATACTCAAGCCACCGCCGCTGGCGCAGATTCAACTCCTTCTGCGTGAACACGTACTTCAAGCTCTTATGGTCGGTGAAGATCTTGCACTGAGCCCCATAAAGTAAGTGTCTCCACAGCTTCAACGCATAAATAACCACTGCGAACTCAAGGTCATGTGTAGGATAATTCTTCTCATGAGTCTTCAGTTGCCTTGACCCATAGGCAATGACCTTCCCAACCTGCATTAATATGCATCCCAGACCTACAAGCGAAGCATCCACATACACATCATAATCCACACCCTCAGTAGGCAGGGTCAGAACGGGAGCAGTGCACAATCTCTTCTTTAGCTCCAGAAAGGCTTCTTCGCACTTCTCGCTCCAAACAAAAGCCACATTCTTCTGAGTCAGCTTGGTCAAAGGTGCAGCAAGGGAAGAGAAACCCTCCACAAACCTCCTGTAGTATCCAGCCAACCCTAGGAAACTCCTGATCTCCTTAGGGGTATTCGGCCTACTCCAATCCATCATTGCTGCAATCTTTTCTGGATCGACCGAGATCCCTTCCTTGTTCACCACGTGGCCTAGAAATGAGACCTGAGGCAACCAAAATTCGCACTTGCTCTGTAAGACCCCCTTTTTTTTTCTTTTTCAAACCCGGGGTCTTAGGCCCAGAACCGCCGCTTTGCGGTGACTCCTTCACGTCCCGAAGGGTCATCACCACAAGGCGCCGATTCTGCCGGCCATTTTCGATCACAGAATGTAGCACAATTATTGAAGTAAGAGCAATGCAGTCCACAATAATAAAAATCACATATATATAATATAACTCCACGAAGGGAGTGTCCACAGAAACATCAGAGTACTATAAATACGGGCTTATGCCCGGTACAAAATGTCCTCACTACAAGTCTCTCATACGGAAGCGAAACAGTAAACTACTCAAGGTCGAGACTCACGGTCCCGGCTGTGTGAACTCCGGAGCTAGACTGCCCCATCTCTAGGCGCACCGATCTCTGGGGCTGCTCCTCCATGCTGGGCTCCACGATCCCCTAAATGATGCGGTTCGAAAACCGTTAGTCATAAAGACTAAGCCCTATCATCCCCTACCCCTTCCCCCATGGCTCCTAGGTACCGAGCGGGGAGGAAGAAAGGGAAGGACATGATGGTAGAGATTAAACATGAAACAGATGGCAGCGGAAACTAATCTAGCAAGTTGTATTAGGTGAGCAGTTAATAAATTGTTATAATAGGTCTAGCAGTAAGAAAAGCAATTAAATGAATTTAAACCTTCACTTATGCGAGAACACATAAGCAAAGGGATCTTTTGCAAGGCTCCCATCGTATAAGTGTCCCATACCACTTATACCTTGGGGTGTCGGTTATCAAACAGCAGGGGTTATTATATATTGAAAATAACCTTTGATTTATAAACTTGCCCACACAAGCTTATATACCAAGGGGTCGTTTTGCAGGTCCTAATATATAAGAGTCCCATACCACTTATACTTTAGGTGTCAGGGTTAAATGAATCGATTATGCTATGACATGCTAGTGGGTATGATGAAACATGCAAGTGCAACTCACACACCCGACTCTGTGCACACAGACCTTTAGTTCCCCCTTTCGGAGCCGTTACCTCCCAGGATACCTCCGTAGTGGCAGACGGAAGCGGTGGGTTGGGCCTCGCCCACCTCAAAACCAGTAAAAGCACCACTGGTCTGACCTATCGTACGCCTCAACGCTTGGTGCACTAAGCGGACGCCTGCGTACTCTTGCCGGCTGGCGCACCGGACTTCTGTTGGCGGAGTGCTAATCACCCCGCCGAGTCAACGATATCGGTGTCGGTGCAATCGAACTCCCCGATATCGAAAGACCCACCACCTTAACTTTTCCTATCTTATGCACATGCAAGTTTAATCGCAAACACACAAAAAACCGAGCCGAAGCTCCCTGGACCAAACGTCCGTCTCCAGAACAACCGAGCCGAAGCTCCCCGGACCCTCCCGTCCGTTTCCAAACAAACCGAGCCGAAGCTCCCATCGATCTTCCTGTGCCAACAGTGTTGTGAAGAGTGCAGCCCTAGTTACTAAGTTACTCTTGTCGGTTTATTATTACAGTTTACGTTAGCCCAGGACTGCCCCCGGTATACCCCGTGAAGGGCTCTCAAGGGGCACTAGGAACCAAGACGGTGCATTACGGCCCGAAGTTCCCTTTCGCAAGGCACTTATTTATTATTGGTTGTCTACCCTTTAACCCGATTTCCTTCTCATATTACGTTAGACTATCCTAGGGTGATTTTAAACCTTCCACTCCTCGGGGAAGACGATCTTTCGTCGAACCCGAGCACCTCTTAACTCTAACTATCACCACTACTTACTACTCTTTATATCTTCCTATTGTAATTTCTTCCATAATTGTTTACCCAGACAAAAACTTCCTCAGATCGTGTCCTATTGCATTTCACCAACTGCTATATGCGGACCAACCTAGGCTACATGTCGAACCGGTTAAGCAATGATCCATTACTCATCCAAATGCCCTAAACTATTTACTGGAGACCTATCTTGATATAAATAACCTAAATCCAGAAAATTGAAATTTTCCTAATTTATTTGGCATTTAAATAAATTCCTCGAAAATCTCAAGGGCCACCGGTTTGAACATGAACTATCCTAATTATTCATGCAAGATGTCCAGCAAATTTATGATAATTAGTAGGTTATCTCAGAAGGCTAAATCCTAAGTATCATAGTTTTCTATCATCAAAATGACCTGAAAAACTATTTTGAAAATAATCTCTAATTTCTATAGTTTATGAATCAAGTACAGAAAATATTCTTCCAAAAATTATAAATAAATTATGACATGCAAATAAAGGCCTAAAAGTAGCACTGGCAAAGTTTCATAATTTTCCAGCAAGTATTTTATCCATAATCAATTTTTAAACATAAAAGCCCTTTCTATCATTTGTGAATAAAGTACTAGATTTACTCAACATAAAATCCTATAAAAATTCAGGGATCAATGTTCTACTAATCAAGATCTAAATCCAGAATTTTAACTGATTATAATTAATGTAAAGCCTCCAAATAATTGAAACAACAAATTGGGCTATTAATTTTTTAACACATGAAGTATAATATATATTAATCATAAAATTCCAGAAAAATTACCATAAGTCTAATACATCCTAAAACTCCCTCCTCCCGAGTTTCATAATTTTTGGATTAGATTTAGTGCTTAAGATAACTAAATTACATTTTTATCCTATTCCAAAATCTCAACTTTCGAGGTACCTAACTACCTCCAATTCCTTCACTATTTCAACCAGAGGGTTTTCATCATATCCTCCCCCTCTCCTCCAAATTTCAAGGGCATACAAGAGCTTTTGCTCCTATGTCCTTCACAAACCTCAAACTCCCACCCGTTGGAGTTGAGCCAATCTCTTAGGGTAAAATCCACCCTAAGCCACACCATGTTACCCAAGAGGGTAGACATAGACTCAACAAATCAGTGGCCAACAACTTCAGCCTCTTTTGAGGAGATTTGTCCACTCCATCTCCAATCGTACTTTTCCCCAAAGTACCCCTCACCAAGACCTATCTAGGACTTGATAATTCCCTATTCAAAACTCGACCAATCGAGTTGAAATTTTGTACAGATCTTAATATTGATGCCAGGGACCACCACCCAAAATTTGGGGGAGTTTGGGCTTAATTTCATCTCCTAATTAATTTTATAATGATTATTAAATTTTTACAAAAACTTTAGGCAAAATTTCTCCAAAAATTCTCATTTTTGGACAGCCTCTCGATATACATATTATAGACCTCCAGTCCAAATTTCAAGTCATTTGGACATGTTATGAACCGTGGGCAACCATTTTAATTTCTGGTTAACCTAGGTCTTGATCCCACCAAAATGAGTGCTGTGTTCAAACCACTCACCCAAATTGAATAAAATCAATTTTAAATTAAAGTAGACCCCGAGGGCTACAACTTTTGTGTCTGGTCATTTTTCCTAATTCGGCCTCTAAGTGCCTCATTTTGCAGCCTTAAAATATACTAAACCGAGTATATTTCTCCTTATAAAATTATTTACATAATTTATAAGTATAAAACGATTTACTGTTCATCTTCTACAGAACCCGAAACTAGAACCAGGAAGCCATTTTTCCTGTAACATTTCCGTGATCCGTTGCCGGCCGTCCGGTCACTTCCCTGGCCAGCCACCACCACCACCACCTCCGTTGAGGCGATGGCTAGCGGTCGGCGGTGGTTTGGCCGCCGGAGGTGGCGGTTTCCGGCGAACTCAAAATACCTTTTTCATGGTTTTTCCATGAAAACGAGAGACGGGTCCGGCTCCGTTGAGCGCGAACCTCCTTTCTAAGGATCCTAAGATCTACCCATGAAAGAGAAGGAGTAGAGGAGGACCTTGTTCGCGGTTTGAAGGCGAGAAGAACGTCGGGGTGCCATGGCGCGGTGGTGGCGTTTGCTGAACTTCTCCTACAGCAAGAACAAAGGTCTGTTCTGATTACTTGAGCGTGTAACCTTCTCCTCTTTCCCTAAGTGGGCTTTTATAACTCAGGAAGTGGGAAGATGAAATGGTAAAAGCCATTATGTCCATGAAGTTTCCCCCTTAGCGTTTCGGTTACGGTGAAGGGATAAGAAACGGCGGAACTGAACAGGTGTGTCCAGCTGGCGATTTTCTATTGGACCACCTTTTCCTTATTTATTATATAATTACAGAAGGAAAACGGCCGGAAGTTACTCCTGGTGTAACTTCCCAAACCAGCATTTATTTCCACGCGTGTTAGAATTATTTCGGGCCTGAACCGTCGTTTCGGCCAATGTCACGGGCGTGACACATGGGTCACGGGCGTGACAGGCCCGGGTAGCCCATTCTGGGTTCGACGATCGTCGAACTGAGATCGACGATCGTCGATCGAAGGTCACGGGCGTGACACCTGTGTCACGGGCGTGACAGGCCCGAACGGCAGATTTCTGGTCGACGATCGTCGAATTGAGATCGACGATCGTCGAAGGCTGGTCACGCCCTAGGTCACGGGCGTGACCTCCAGGTCGCGGGCGTGACATGCCCGAACGGCAAGTTTCGAGCTCGACGATCGTCGAATTGAGGTCGACGATCGTCGAAGGCTGGTCACGCCCTAGGTCACGGGCGTGACACTCATGTCACGGGCGTGACATGCTCGGGCCGCAAGGTCGACGATCGTCTCACGGCGATCGACGATCGTCGATGGGGTCACGCCCATAGTCACGGGCGTGACATCTTGGTCACGGGCGTGACATGCCCAGACAGCGCGTTCGACGATCGTCTCGTGGAGATCGACGATCGTCGAAGTAGACATGCCAAGGTCACGGGCGTGACGAGCCGGTCACGGGCGTGACCAACCCGTGACCCGCAATATTGGTCGCTTTATTCCCAATTTTGGGCTTCCTAGGGTTCCGTCATGACCAATCTGACTCCTAGGGGTCTAGCCGGAAATGGGATGTTACAAATCCCAATAAACAAAACAAAAATTTCGTCACCGAAATTGAGGTTGAGCCTACGGGGATTTCTATCGGAATAAATTAAACTTGTAACATCCCATACGATCTTTCTATTGGGTTCAGGCGACTGTTCGCTTGATAACGAAGACAATCTCCCCAATAAACAAAAGATTAGCCCCTACCTTTCTGATTAAGTGCGCATGCCTAGGTCCTAGATTTTCCCTTATCTAGTCTTAACATTCCAAAACAAGAAGGTAGTTTATAGTATACCGAGAGGTGGTGAGATGTACCTGACTGAACAACTCCGGGTATCTTTGCCTCATCAGGTCCTGCGGTTCCCAGGTGTGCTCCTCCTGACCGTGATTTCTCCACAGAACCTTGACTAAGGGGATCTTCTTGCGGCGCAAGATCCGCACTCCTTTGTCATCGATCAGAACCGGCTCCAAGTGAACAGATCGGTCTGAAGCTACTGGCCCTTTTGTGGTCAAAATCCGCTGCTCCGGGCGTAGTAGAGCCCTTCTCAGCGAAGAGATGTGGAAGACGTCGTGTAGAGCTGCCAGCTCTGGTGGCAACTCTAGCCTGTAGGCTAAGGGTCCGATCCGCTCTAGGATCCGGTAAGGGCCCATATACCTAGGGCTGAGTTTCTTCCTCCGACCGCGCACCCGTGAGACTCCGTGCATGGGCCGGATCTTCAAGAACACTCGATCTCCTACCCGGAACTCCACCTGACGATGCCGAGCGTCATAGTATTTTGCTTGTCTGCTCTGCGCCTCCAGCATCCTATCTCTGATCAGCCTCACCTGAGCCTCGGTGTCTTCAACGAAATCCGATCCCAGCAGTTTCGGATCCTCGTCCTGAACCCAGGAAAGCGGGGTCCTACATTTCCTTCCATACAAGGCCTCATAAGGCGCCATCCTGATGCTGGACTGGTAGCTATTGTTGTAGGAGAACTCGACCAACGGTAACGTCTTCTCCCACGGCTCCCCTCGGTCTAGTATACACAGCCGTAGTAAGTCCTCCAAGGTCCTGTTGGTGCGCTCGGTCTGCCCGTCCGTCTGAGGGTGGAAGGCCGTGCTAAAAGTCAATCGGGTGCCCAAATATGTCTGCACTGACCGCCACTCCCTGGATGTAAACCGTCCATCGCGGTCCGACACTATCGTCCGGGGCACGCCATGATATCGGACATACTGCTCCACAAACTTCCGTACCAGCACTCCCACCGAATCGTCCTTCCTGATCGGTATAAAGCGGGCCACCTTCGTCAACCGATCGACAATCACCCAAATCGAGTCGTTCCCTGTCCGAGACCGGGGAAGACCATGTATAAAATCCATCGCTATGTCGTCAAACTTCCACTCCGGCACCGGGAGTGGCTGCAACAGTCCTGCGGGGTTCCTGCACTCCGCCTTCACCAACTGACACGCTTCGCAATGGGTCACGAAGTACGTAATGTCCTTCTTCATGCCCGGCCAAAACATCGTCCTCTTCAGATCAGCGGTCATCTTTGTGATCCCCGGGTGCACGGAGTACCGGCTGCAATGCGCCTCCGTCAAAATATCCTCTCGAATTTGGCCTCCTGCGGGTATATATACTCTGCCTCTGAAGTGGAGCAAACCATCCCTCAGGGAATAATCCCCTGTCGAACCTTCCTCCAAAGCTCGGAACATCGGCTCTGCCCCCGCATCTGTCCTCTGTCCGTCCCGAATGCGATCCCGAATATCGTCAATGGCCACTATCGATGCCAGATACTCCCTATACAGATCTGAGTCATCCTCGGACACTAGGGATATCTGCATATCTCTGAATGACTGGACTAGCTCCATGGACATAACCTGGGGCCTAGCTTCGGAAGTGGCAGCTCTCCGGCTCAACGCGTCGGCCACCACGTTTGCCTTCCCTGGATGGTAGTGCATCTCATACTGATAATCTGCTAAGAACTCCACCCAACGCCTCTGCCTGATATTCAGCTCCTTCTGAGTGTCCACGTATTTCAAGTTCTTGTGATCGGAGAAAATATCGCAATGGACTCCATAAAGATAATGGCGCCAGACCTTCAGAGCAAAAACGACCGCTCCCATCTCGAGGTCGTGCACCGGGTAGTTCCTCTCATGGGTCTTCAGCTGGCGGGAGGCATATGCTATGACATGTCCGTTCTGCATCAGCACCGCTCCCATCCCTTTGTATGATGCGTCGGTATACACCTGAAATCCCTCCCTTCCAGATGGAAGGGCCAGGATAGGGGCCGAGATGAGTCGGTCCTTCAGCTCCTGGAAAGCCGCCTGGCACTGCGGGGTCCAAACAAAAGGTGCCTCCTTCTTTGTCAAAGATGTGAGGGGGTGGGCAATCCGAGAGAACCCCTCCACGAACTTCCGGTAGTAACCGGCAAGTCCCAAGAAACTGCGTACATCGGTGGCTGTCCTCAGCTGCGGCCAATCGCGAACTGCCCAAATCTTTGCTGGATCTACTGATAACCCGGCTCCGCTGATGATGTGGCCTAGGAAGGCCACCTCCTTCAACCAGAACTGACACTTGCTGAATTTGGCATAAAGGTGATGCTCCCGCAACTTCTCCAAGGTCAGTGCCAGATGCCGAGTGTGCTCCTCCTCCGTCCTAGAGTAGATCAGGATGTCGTCTATGAACACTATGACGAACACATCCAAGTAAGCCTCGAAAACCCGGTTCATGAGACTCATGAACGCCGACGGAGCATTCGTGAGCCCAAAGGGCATCACGGTGAACTCATACAGGCCATATCTGCTGCTAAAGGCCGTCTTCGGGATATCCTCCTCCTGGATCCGCAGCTGGTAGTATCCTGATCTCAAGTCCAGCTTCGAGAAATAATGGGCCCCCTCCAGCTGGTCGAATAATTCGTCTATCCGTGGGAGCGGATAGGTATTCCGGACGGTCAGCCTGTTTAGTGCTCGATAATCGATGCACAGGCGGAGTGTCCCATCCTTCTTCTTCACGAACAGGACCGGAGCTCCCCATGGCGAGGAACTCGGTCTAACAAAACCTGCCTCAACTAATTCCTGCAACTGAGTCCGAAACTCTGCCAACTCCTTTGGGGCCATCCGATAAGGGGCCCTAGACGCCGGCTTGGCCCCCGGCACAAGCTGTATCTGAAAATCCTGCTCTCGGTGTGGAGGTAATCCTGGTAGTTTCTCTGGAAAGACGTCAGCGAAATCTCGCACCACCGGGATGTCTGTCACCGACTCCTTAACTTCCGCCATCTCAAAAAGAATCTGATAGACCTCCTCTCCCTGCAGATGGGCCTTGACGGCCTGTACCGAAGATAAGAGTATACGAGAGACAGGTCTTATACCTTCAATGGTAATGAAGGAGTCCCCGTGTCTCACGGTGATCCTCTTTGCCTGGCAGTCAATCTGGGCATAGTTCCAGTGCAGCCATACCATGCCCAGGATCAGGTCGTAGTCCGTCAGCTTCAAAATCGTCGCTGGAGCCTCGAACGCTTTTCCACCAATCTCCGCCTCCATATTGCAGTGATCCGTGGTAAGGAGCTCAGATCCATCCGGTAGTCGCACCCTCATCCTCGAGCCTGTGAACCGCTCCACACCTTCCAGTCCTTCCACGAACGACTCCGACAAAAAGGAGTGAGTAGCTCCAGTATCGAACAGCGTGCGGGCAGGCTTGCCGCTGATGAAGACTATACCTGGGGTGATTAGATATCTTAGGGTTCTATAATGAGTTTTTACTTTCCTTGCTATCAATCTAGTGCGATTCAAAGTTTTAACAACTTAAAAGGGAAATTCTATGAAAACAAAGAAGCATTTCGGCATACCTGCGATGACCTGCTCCGGATTCCGCGGCTGTGCAAGGTCCAAGGCATATACCTGCTCTCTTCCCTGTCTACGATCTTCCCCCTGGTATCCTCGACCGCGGCCGCGTCCTCGGCCTCCGTAATGCTGAGCTGGTGGGCCGCCCTGATGTGCTGGAGGTGGTGCCCCCCTCATGGGGCAGTTCCTCCGAATGTGCCCAATCTGATGACAAAGAAAACACTCTGGTGGGGGATACGCCATTCCCCCGGGTCTCGGCATCTCCTGCATCCGAAGAGGGGGAGGGGCTAATACCACCTGTTCCCTCGGCTCCGGCCTCACGTCCTGACGAGGCTGGTCCTCTGTCCTCCTCCCCTCTGGTACAGCACCCCGCCGCTGGTCATTCCTTCCTCTTCGTCCCTGATCCTCTGCTGGCCGTTTCCGGCCCCGGGTGGTGTGCCAATCTGCCTCAATCCATTTGGCCATCTCCAAAATCCGGGAGATGGGCCTGTCAGATACAAACAAGAGGGCCTCCCTCAAGTCCTCACGTAGGCCCTTGTAGAACCTCCTGATATACCCTGCCTCATCCAGCTGGTAGGAATCTGCGTATCGAGCCAGGTGGTCAAACTCTCGATGGTACTCCACCACGGTCCGAGTACCCTGCTTCAGCTGTAAGAACCGCTCCTCCAAATCATCCCTAGCCGACTGCGGAACGAAATGCTCCAGCAGTGCGGCCTTGAACTCCTCCCAAGTGACCTCCGCAACCTCCCTATCAGCAAATGTCGTGTCCAATAGCGTCTTCCACCACCTCTTTGCATGGGACTCCAGGCAAGAGACAACCAGAGCCACCCTCTCCTCCCATGGACACCGAATCCCGGTCAGCATCTCGTACATGATATCTAGCCACTCCACTGTCCGAACAGCAGACTCTGTCCCCAAATAGGACGGGGGAGACAGTCCTCGGAAGATGCTTAGCCAGTTGGCCCCCAGATTGGGCTGCGGGACCGGAACCTGCTGGGCCCTGAAGGCCTCCAGAATGGCAGTCAGGGTCTATCCCATATCTGACTGAAGGAAAGGAGTGGGGACCGGTGGAGGTGGTGCAACTCCCTGAGTCTGCTGAACTCCGCCCTGTGGCGTAGGCTGTGCTGGAGGCTGCGCAACGAAAACACATGCTGAGAAAAACGTTCAAATATTACCTAAAGGTGGACAAATTATATGTGATCCCCATATGGGCACACCACTACTTCCGCTGCTTAGTTTGTCCCCAAACTAAACTCGAGCGGGGGTGACCTAGGGTTTGTGGACTGCGACTTCCTTCTGATCGATGTTTGCCTCTGATACCACTTGTAAGACCCCCTTTTTTTTTCTTTTTCAAACCCGGGGTCTTAGGCCCAGAACCGCCGCTTTGCGGTGACTCCTTCACGTCCCGAAGGGTCATCACCACAAGGCGCCGATTCTGCCGGCCATTTTCGATCACAGAAAGTAGCACAATTATTGAAGTAAGAGCAATGCAGTCCACAATAATAAAAATCACATATATATAATATAAACTCCACGAAGGGAGTGTCCACAGAAACATCAGAGTACTATAAATACGGGCTTATGCCCGGTACAAAATGTCCTCACTACAAGTCTCTCATGCGGAAGCGAAACAGTAAACTACTCAAGGTCGAGACTCACGGTCCCGGCTGTGTGAACTCCGGAGCTAGACTGCCCCATCTCTAGGCGCACCGATCTCTGGGGCTGCTCCTCCATGCTGGGCTCCACGATCCCCTAAATGATGCGGTTCGAAAACCGTTAGTCATAAAGACTAAGCCCTATCATCCCCTACCCCTTCCCCCATGGCTCCTAGGTACCGAGCGGGGAGGAAGAAAGGGAAGGACATGATGGTAGAGATTAAACATGAAACAGATGGCAGCGGAAACTAATCTAGCAAGTTGTATTAGGTGAGCAGTTAATAAATTGTTATAATAGGTCTAGCAGTAAGAAAAGCAATTAAATGAATTTAAACCTTCACTTATGCGAGAACACATAAGCAAAGGGATCTTTTGCAAGGCTCTCCATCGTATAAGTGTCCCATACCACTTATACCTTGGGGTGTCGGTTATCAAACAGCAGGGGTTATTATATATTGAAAATAACCTTTGATTTATAAACTTGCCCACACAAGCTTATATACCAAGGGGTCGTTTTGCAGGTCCTAATGTATAAGCGTCCCATACCACTTATACTTTAGGTGTCAGGTTAAATGAATCGATTATGCTATGACATGCTAGTGGGTATGATGAAACATGCAAGTGCAACTCACACACCCGACTCTGTGCACACAGACCTTTAGTTCCCCTTTCGGAGCCGTTACCTCCCAGGATACCTCCGTAGTGGCAGACGGAAGCGGTGGGTTGGGCCTCGCCCACCTCAAAACCAGTAAAAGCACCACTGGTCTGACCTATCGTACGCCTCAACGCTTGGTGCACTAAGCGGACGCCTGCGTACTCTTGCCGGCTGGCGCACCGGACTTCTGTTGGCGGAGTGCTAATCACCCCGCCGAGTCAACGATATCGGTGTCGGTGCAATCGAACTCCCCGATATCGAAAGACCCACCACCTTAACTTTTCCTATCTTATGCACATGCAAGTTTAATCGCAAACACACAAAAAACCGAGCCGAAGCTCCCCGGACCAAACGTCCGTCTCCAGAACAACCGAGCCGAAGCTCCCCGGACCCTCCCGTCCGTTTCCAAACAAACCGAGCCGAAGCTCCCATCGATCTTCCTGTTCCAACAGTGTTGTGAAGAGTGCAGCCCTAGTTACTAAGTTACTCTTGTCGGTTTATTATTACAGTTTACGTTAGCCCAGGACTGCCCCCGGTATACCCCGTGAAGGGCTCTCAAGGGGCACTAGGAACCAAGACGGTGCATTACGGCCCGAAGTTCCCTTTCGCAAGGCACTTATTTTATTGGTTGTCTACCCTTTAACCCGATTTCCTTCTCATATTACGTTAGACTATCCTAGGGTGATTTTAAACCTTCCACTCCTCGGGGAAGACGATCTTTCGTCGAACCCGAGCACCTCTTAACTCTAACTATCACCACTACTCACTACTCTTTATATCTTCCTATTGTAATTTCTTCCATAATTGTTTACCCAGACAAAAACTTCCTCAGATCGTGTCCTATTGCATTTCACCAACTGCTATATGCGGACAACCTAGGCTACATGTCGAACCGGTTTATGCAATGATCCATTACTCATCAAATGCCCTAAACTATTTACTGGAGACCTATCTTGATATAAATAACCTAAATCCAGAAAATTGGAAATTTTCCTAATTTATTTGGCATTTAATAAATTCCTCGAAAATCTCAAGGGCCACCGGTTTGAACATGAACTATCCTAATTATTCATGCAAGATGTCCAGCAAATTTATGATAATTAGTAGGTTATCTCAGAAGGCTAAATCCTAAGTATCATAGTTTTCTATCATCAAAATGACCTGAAAACTATTTTGAAATAATCTCTAATTTCTATAGTTTATGAATCAAGTACAGAAAATATTCTTCCAAAAATTATAAATAAATTATGACATGCAGATAAGGCCTAAAATTAGCACTGGCAAAGTTTCATAATTTTCCAGCAAGTATTTTATCCATAATCAATTTTTAAACATAAAAGCCCTTTCTATCATTTGTGAATAAAGTACTAGATTTACTCAACATAAAATTCTATAAAAATTCAGGGATCAATGTTCTACTAATCAAGATCTAAATCCAGAATTTTAACTGATTATAATTAATGTAAAGCCTCCAAATAATTGAAACAACAAATTGGGCTAATAATTCTTTAACACATGAAGTATAATATATATTAATCATAAAATTCCAGAAAAATTACCATAAGTCTAATACATCCTAAAACTCCCTCCTCCCGAGTTTCATAATTTTTGGATTAGATTTAGTGCTTAAAATAACTAAATTATATTCTTATCCTATTCCAAAATCTCAACTTTCGAGGTACCTAACTACCTCCAATTCCTTCACTATTTCAACCAGAGGGTTTTCATCATATCCTCCCCCTCTCCTCCAAATTTCAAGGGCATACAAGAGCTTTTGCTCCTATGTCCTTCACAAACCTCAAACTCCCACCCGTTGGAGTTGAGCCAATCTCTTAGGGTAAAATCCACCCTAAGCCACACCATGTTACCCAAGAGGGTAGACATAGACTCAACAAATCAGTGGCCAACAACTTCAGCCTCTTTTGAGGAGATTTGTCCACTCCATCTCCAATCGTACTTTTCCCCAAAGTACCCCTCACCAAGACCTATCTAGGACTTGATAATTCCCTATTCAAAACTCGACCAATCGAGTTGAAATTTTGTACAGATCTTAATATTGATGCCAGGGACCACCACCCAAAATTTGGGGGAGTTTGGGCTTAATTTCATCTCCTAATTAATTTTATAATTGATTATTAAATTTTTACAAAAACTTTAGGCAAAATTTCTCCAAAAATTCTCATTTTTGGACAGCCTCTCGATATACATATTATAGACCTCCAGTCCAAATTTCAAGTCATTTGGACATGTTATGAACCGTGGGCAACCATTTTAATTTCTGGTTAACCTAGGTCTTGATCCCACCAAAATGAGTGCTGTGTTCAAACCACTCACCCAAATTGAATAAAATCAATTTTAAATTAAAGTAGACCCCGAGGGCTACAACTTTTGTGTCTGGTCATTTTTCCTAATTCGGCCTCTAAGTGCCTCATTTTGCAGCCTTAAAATATACTAAACCGAGTATATTTCTCCTTATAAATTATTTACATAATTTATAAGTATAAAACGATTTACTGTTCATCTTCTACAGAACCCGAAACTAGAACCAGGAAGCCATTTTTCCTGTAACGTTTCCGTGATCCGTTGCCGGCCGTCCGGTCACTTCCCTGGCCAGCCACCACCACCACCACCTCCGTTGAGGCGATGGCTAGCGGTCGGCGGTGGTTTGGCCGCCGGAGGTGGCGGTTTCCGGCGAACTCAAAATACCTTTTTCATGGTTTTTCCATGAAAACGAGAGACGGGTCCGGCTCCGTTGAGCGCGAACCTCCTTTCTAAGAATCCTAAGATCTACCCATGAAAGAGAAGGAGTAGAGGAGGACCTTGTTCGCGGTTTGAAGGCGAGAAGAACGTCGGGGTGCCATGGCGCGGTGGTGGCGTTTGCTGAACTTCTCCTACAGCAAGAACAAAGGTCTGTTCTGATTACTTGAGCGTGTAACCTTCTCCTCTTTCCCTAAGTGGGCTTTTATAACTCAGGAAGTGGGAAGATGAAATGGTAAAAGCCATTATGTCCATGAAGTTTCCCCCTTAGCGTTTCGGTTACGGTGAAGGGATAAGAAACGGCGGAACTGAACAGGTGTGTCCAGCTGGCGATTTTCTATTGGACCACCTTTTCCTTATTTATTATATAATTACAGAAGGAAAACGGCCGGAAGTTACTCCTGGTGTAACTTCCCAAACCAGCATTTATTTCCACGCGTGTTAGAATTATTTCGGGCCTGAACCGTCGTTTCGGCCAATGTCACGGGCGTGACACATGGGTCACGGGCGTGACAGGCCCGGGTAGCCCATTCTGGGTTCGACGATCGTCGAACTGAGATCGACGATCGTCGATCGAAGGTCACGGGCGTGACACCTGTGTCACGGGCGTGACAGGCCCGAACGGCAGATTTCTGGTCGACGATCGTCGAATTGAGATCGACGATCGTCGAAGGCTGGTCACGCCCTAGGTCACGGGCGTGACCTCCAGGTCGCGGGCGTGACATGCCCGAACGGCAAGTTTCGAGCTCGACGATCGTCGAATTGAGGTCGACGATCGTCGAAGGCTGGTCACGCCCTAGGTCACGGGCGTGACACTCATGTCACGGGCGTGACATGCTCGGGCCGCAAGGTCGACGATCGTCTCACGGCGATCGACGATCGTCGATGGGGTCACGCCCATAGTCACGGGCGTGACATCTTGGTCACGGGCGTGACATCTTGGTCACGGGCGTGACATGCCCAGACAGCGCGTTCGACGATCGTCTCGTGGAGATCGACGATCGTCGAAGTAGACACGCCAAGGTCATGGGCGTGACGGGCCGGTCACGGGCGTGACCAACCCGTGACCCGTAATATTGGTCGCTTTATTTCCAATTTTGGGCTTCCTAGGGTTCCGTCACGACCAATCTGACTCCTAGGGGTCTAGCCGGAAATGGGATGTTACATGCTCAACTTGGCGAATAACTTGTGATTCCTCAATTCTGTCAGAACCAAACGCAAATGCTGCTCATGCTCCTCCGCGCTGCGAGAATAGACCAACACATCATTAATGAAGACCACAACGAACTTGTTGAGGAAATCCTTGAACACCCGGTTCATCATATCCATGAAGGCTGATGGTGCGTTGGTCAGACCAAATGACATCACCAAAAACTCAAAGTGTCCATGCCTCGATCTAAACGCAGTCCGTGGAATATCTGCCTCACGGATCCTGAGCTGATGATAACCAGAATGAAGATCGATCTTGGAGAACACCGTGCTACCGCGCAACTGGTCAAATAAATCATCGATCCTCGGCAGAGGGTACCTGTTCTTAATAGTGACCTTGTTCAATTCTCTATAGTCGATGCAAAGCCGCATCGACCCATCTTTCTTCTTTACAAACAAAACAGGAGCACCCCAAGGCGACGAACTCTGCCTGATAAAACCTTTAGCCAACAGCTCATCCAACTGAACTCGCAACTCCTCTAACTCACGAGGGGCCATCCGGTACGGCGCCTTAGCAATATGATGCGTACCCGGCTCCAAATCGATCACAAACTCAACATCCCGCTCGGGAGGAAGACCAGGAAGGTCATCAGGAAAAACATCGGCGAAACCACAAACAATAGGAATTTCCTCCAAGCGTGGTACGCTAACAGCGGTACCAACCGCCGAGACTAAACAAGCACAGCAACTAGAAAGAAACAACCTCTGAGCACATACCGCAGAGATGACAGGAGAATCCTGACACGGATCAGCATACACGCTGCCGGGC
The DNA here is from genome assembly GCA_039513925.1 of Platanthera zijinensis. Taxonomy (NCBI): domain Eukaryota; kingdom Viridiplantae; phylum Streptophyta; class Magnoliopsida; order Asparagales; family Orchidaceae; genus Platanthera; species Platanthera zijinensis. The sequence goes on along the minus strand of CM077089.1, from coordinate 113,943,948 downwards.
TGACCGTCGTCCCTGATGAAGTCCAAGCGCTTTCCTTTGCACTGAATGACTGCATCAAACCTTGAGAGCCAGTCCATGCCCAGAATAACATCGAAGTCCTCCAGATCAATCATCTTCAGGTCCGCCTTCGCAAGAAAGTTCCCCAACAAAACAGGGCAATCCAAAATGCCCAAATCTGACAACACAGATTCACCAGAGGGAAACTTGACACGGAAGGAATCCTGAACACGATCTAAGGTCAACCGATGTCGCTCCACAAAGGCTCTAGCCACGAACGAGTGGGTAGCGCCGGAGTCAAACAGAACCCGCGCCCAGCGGTTCTTTACCTTAAATTTCCCTATAGGAGCACACAAAACTAAGGAACTAGCACAACAATACTGCAAAAAAAAATTCTAGTAAATTGAACTACCAGGCTGAAAAAACAACAACACACAACTAACTGAGATGACCTGGGTCGAAGCCTGAGCCTCCTCGGAAGAGATCACGTTCAGCTTCCCCTTTCCCTTGTCCACACGCTGAGGTGGAGGTAAAGCCTGCAATGGAACTGCAGGAAGAGCTGGCTGAAACTGAGGACACCTCGACTTGATGTGACCCATCTGCCCACACTGAAAGCAGACTTTATCCTTGGTCCAACACTGGACCGCATCATGCCCGGATCGCTTGCAAACAGAATAGGAGACATCTCTCCTAGGAGCACCCTGAATCGCATGAACCTGCTCCTTCCTCTGAGCAGCCTTCTTGAAACATTTCTCGGCAGGGTGGCCTGACCGGCCACAGAAGCTGCACTCCACCTTGCCCCTCTTTCCCGGAGCCGCACCGGGTACCTGGGGTTTCTTCTCCTCCACTGACTTTCTCTTGTCCAACCTCATTTGCTGGCCCCTGCTCCTCGCGGTCTCAATAGCCTCCACCTTCAGAGCAGCCTCTACTACACCTGCATAAGTCTCTGACCCATAAGCACTGGTCAACTGCTGCACCTCGCTCCTCAAACCACCGAGAAATCGCTTAACTCGATCAGCCTCAACGCTGACCAATCCAGGGGCAAAATGGCTCAACTTGCTGAACACTATCTCATACTCACCCACCGTGAGTTGCCTTTGCTTCAGATGGAGGAAGTCGTTCATGAGGCGGTCATGCTCGACCGAGGGTAAGAACTTCCTCAACAGCATCTCCTTGAACACTTCCCAAGAGCATCCAGCTACTAAACTCTCCTTCTCTCTCAGCCACCAACTCTTAGCCAAACCTTTAAGCTGATAGGCGGCTATCATCACCCTCTGATCATCTGCAATCCCTGAATACGAGAACATCTCCTCCATGGAGATCAGCCAGTCGTCTATCACCATGAAATCTGCCTTCCCATCATAAGTGGGAGGACTCAGCCTCTGAAACTGCGAGATGAAGGCCATCTCTGCTGGCACCACCACTGGAGGTCTCAAGGGTGCAGGAGGAGGAGGAACGACTAACCCCCCCGCAGGGACTTGCACACCCTGAGTCTGACCTGCCACGACCGCCACCAAAGACTGAATCTGGGCTCGCACCTCCTCCAATTGTCTGCCCAAGGAATCGTTACTCTGACGTAGACTCTCGATCACCGCATCGTTCTGAGCCCCAGATGACTCACCCTCAGACAGGGGAGTTGATCGAGTCGCAGGACGCCTTGCCATTCTAAAATCATAATAACACAAATTAGATCCTACTACAACGTCTAGAACCAAATACAAGTACAGACAATACATATATAGATATAGACTTAAAGCTGCTAAACTTGCTCTGAGAGTTTATCTTTTTAACAAAATTTAGATGTTATGCCCTAACCTAGGATGGTTAACCACCACCTTACTAACTCTTGTGCCTAGATTGGGAATGCATGATTTTTATATTAATTTGAAAACTTATGTGTGTACATAAGTCATCCTGCCAGTCTTTAGCATGGCACGTTGTGCTTATGCAATGTTATGATATGCATGTTTGTGTTATGCATTCTAAAAAGGCCCTAATGCATGTTATGAGCGGCGTACACATGAAAATGTTATGCATCCCATACTACATAACATTCTCATGCAACGAAAAAGAAAATGTGCTAGTCGTAGCTATGTGGTGAGGTTATGCATCCCATACTACATAACCCTCACATATTGCCCTTATGGTGGATCCATATACGAACACATATTATGCATCCCATACTACATAATATGCCCCGTATACTTCATGTTATGCTATGAGTGTAGTGTTCGTGCTTTTGCCAAGACGTGCTGATGACATATCGGTGTGTGAATGACATGATGCTGAACTACTAAAAAGCAAACAAAGGAAGGTTGCTCAACTAACTTGTCAAGCAACCTCCCTCTGATACCAACTGTCACAACCCGCATTTTCTCCGAATTAAGAATTATCAGAGTAAGAGAAAACACGCGTCATGATGCCACGTCAAGCAGGGGATAACTGCTGACGCTCAGGCAAAACCACCTACCAACTTAATGAAAGAAAATCATGTGATTAATGATTAGAAAATCAGTTATATTTTAGAGGCCGTATCCCCCGGCTTAGTGGATCACCTAGTCCACAAAAGAAAACTATATTAAACGCTGCGGAAAGAAAATACTTTATCAGGTTTGACATCCTAAGGAGCGCATAAGGGTCCCAAGAGAACCACTCATGCTATGCAAGACCCTACATTTAATTTATATAATATATAAGAAAACGGTCTTTATACGTGATTTGGAAAATAGTGATTACGTTTTATAAAACATGCTGATCATGAGCTTTATTTATAATAATAATTATAGTTTAAAAATAACTAGCAACCTAGCATAAATCCTTCTCAGGGCAAGTAGACTATCTCCAGAAAACGGTAGCAGCATAAGTAAATATATCCAGTACAAAGGTAACAACTACCAGTGGGCGCCAACAACCTGACACGAATCCACTGACACACATGTATGTCTGTAAGAAAGTACTGAAAAACTACCTCACCAACACGGCAAACGGAACTCCAAAGTCCAAGAGACCACCAACACCACCACTACAAACTAGCCACCCAACTGGCTACGGCTCAGAACCTGGGGTATTCCAAAAGAAAACAGAATACCTCAGCAAGCTAAACAAAGTAAAAACTGCATGAAAAAGTCAACCAAAAGGGGAAAAGTACCTGAAAAACATACAGTAGAAAGAGTCACAATTGTCCAAAACAGGACAACAAGAAAAGTACTACATGCGAGGAAACAACAACAACCCAGCCCAGGAACAACATCCTGCAGGGCCTACTAGGCTACCAAGAGCCCAAAGTGCTGCAAACTACCAAGGAAGAAACTTCTAATACCCTAAACTGTGGGAGGTGGTAGTAGCAAAAACAAACAACGAGGAACCGGATTGGAGGCAAACTCAGTCCCCCCATCCACCATGTCTAAGTCAACAAGCTCGAGGGTCTACACGTGAAAGCACAAGGGACCTTCCACCCACATGCCCAGCCCATACCTGGAGCAAGAAAAACATGAGTGGCCTTGGCTAAATTACACAACTCCACCCCCATAAAGAGCTACAAACCACCACTACTAACCACGACCCACGATTCGGCCATTAGGAAAGAGAAACATGGCCGACAAGGAAATTACAAATATAAACAAGGAATTCACTCGGGAACGTAAATCGAGGAAAGAGAAAAAGAAAGTGTTGAAATGACTCAACACGACGTGGCGCTGGGTCCTCTCGACACCGCATTGAGTGAGCTTCACTCACTCAACGTGCCACGCAAAGCGAACTATCACAACATTAACTCTTACATTACTACCTTAACACTACACAAAACACTCATGCCCACCTAACCCGCGTATCGACGCCAGCTAAATACGGGTGCAAAAAAGGAAATATTTAGAGCGCACGATCAGTGTCGCACGACCAGTGGTCGTGCGCACTCATCGGCTGATGATCGTGCGAAGTGAACCTGGGAAACTTGAAACCTGACAGAAAACTTAGCATAAGCGCACGATCAGTGTCGCACGACCAGTGGTTGTGCGCACTGTTGCCAGCGCTCGCGCGATAGCTGAGACAGAACTTTGGAGAAATGAACAGGTAGCCGCGCACGAACAGTGGCACACGACCAGTGGTCGTGCGCCCTAACGCTGATGATCGTGCGCGGGTAACCTGTACCGTTTGGGATTTCCCGAACGACACCAGAACGCGCATCACATTCTCCCGACACTGCGAACCACAACTACAACACACCGAAAACGGCCTATGGCACACCTAACATAATTTTTACCTATTCTACTCGTCCACCACACCACACTACTATGCCAAATCGTTCGAAACGGAAACCGGAGACAGAAATGGTAGAAACAAGTAGGATGCATGAATCGAAAGAAAAAAAAAACAACTTGGCAAGGGAGAGAACACCACTTGCCTCGATTTCCGGCGAAGCTTGGTCGACTTTCCCTCCTCTTCACACACGAATCCGGCAACGAAGCACAAGGCCAAAAATCTGGACATTGCCGGCGGGAAACAAGTCAAAACATGAAATTCAAAACCACAAGCAAGGCCACGAAACTTGGAAATCTTACCGTAGGAATGAAGGTCTTGACGAGAGCAATCTGAATCCACTCTCGGAATCGAATTCCGTCCACAAACGCTCCGGGAATCGGCGGTGGAAGGCAAGGGCTCGGCGGTTTCTCCGTTTCTCTCGTACAGGGGCGGCGGTTCTTAATTGGAGAAGATGATCGTGCTTTTCTATCCTATATATATATATATATTAATATATAATAATATAATTTATTACAAAATTACATAAAGCACCAAAACGACGCGAAAACCGAACTACCTCGGAATTCGACGAAATTCGCACCGTAGCTAAATACCCTCGCTACGAACACAACGGCGAAGTCGAAATTAATTTTCGACGAACAAAACTCGAGTTATACCCAAATAAAGACAAACACAAACATCCCCCCGAGAGGCCACACCGGGTCACCCAAAACGACTCGGCTTGCTAGGGAGATCTTGCCAACAGGCTACAGAATAGGGCACTCAGTTTTAAGGAGCTAAACCACACTCCACAAATGGCACAAGCCACGGAAACGCGTCATCGTAACGCCAACGAGAATAAAAATAAACGCAAAAAATCGGGGGCGTTACAGCTACAGCGGTGCATTATACGTAATTTAATCTCTATGGCTTGTCTTCTGTTAGAACACACAAAGTCTGGAGAAGTTTACTTATGGGTGGCGGAGCCCATGAGCGTGCACTTGGGAGTGGAGTGCGAGGCGTGTGCAATGTGAAATCCTTAAGGAGTGCTCAAAGGAGTTCAAAGGATCTTTGAAAGCGCAGGGAGATATTTGAGGGAACACTCATGCATGTATGAGGAATATCAGGAGGAGAAAAAGAAGAGAATGAAGGAGGGTCTGGAGTCCTATTTATAGGCCATATGGGTAGTTACGTGACTATCCACATACTGTAACTACCCGCTTTACTATTTATAGAAACAGTCTTTATTAATTATGACACATATTTTAATAATATTTTTCTAAGCGCAAACTTATATAATTTAGGTAATTCGCAACTACCCATAAAAGAAGGTTGTACCAATGGTTATGTGGGTTATTACCAGTACATTGGGTTGTGGAGAATGCGTGAGAATGATCTGATGGTAGAATATTGGACGATGGTAGAGAGGGGGCGTTTAGCGAATGTGGTTGGCGATGAGCCCCCAACGGCGGGAGGACTTTCGAAGGAGAGGTGTGGCAGCCAGCAGGGTTCAGTCGTAACCTCTCGCAATCGCGGGTTATGGGCTAGTCACGAATGGAGTGCAGGCCGCATGCAGGGTGCAGGTAGAGGCCCCCACATCTGCATGCAGAGGAACGGAAATGGCCCAACGACCACACACAAAGGGAGCGTACAGCCCCTGCGACCGACTATAGAGGGCAGGTGCAGCCCCTATGGACACATGTAGAGGGGTGGTCACGACCCTCTCGGCCATGTATGGAACTGCAGTACTGTGACAACCCGCCTATAGTTATTTGCACATGGGGCACATAAGGCTTGCAGGGGGTGCGCGACAACCCATGCATGGGGCATGTGGGCCTTGAGTGTGCGGGGAACGCGCTACCCTTTGGTTGTACATGGCATGAGATGTCTTGCAATATGGGCACAACCTCTTATGTGTGAGGGTGCACGCATTGCTTTATAGCTGTGCGATGATGCATATGTGTACCTTTATGTCTGCATATTTGGTCAGATGGTTTTAGAATCACACAAGATTAGCTCGCTAGTACTACATCAGCGAGCTGGTCGAGGGCGAGCTTAAAAAATATTTGGTTTGACCTCACCAATTTCGGGGTACCCCATCAAACGAATGTAACGCCCCTTGATTTTTCGATGTTTATTTTAATTCCTTTAGTGGCGTATTTTTGACTTCTGGGCATTACGTCGACGTGTAGTTGACCGGTACCGTTGCTGGAGCGTGACTTTTGCTCATTGGTATCCGAGGTTTTGAAATAGAATATTAGCTTGGCTAATTTCTAGTGTGTTTTTGAGATATCCCTTGCAAGCCGGGTTTATTTTGAAACTCAGTCGAGCCTTTTTGTGATAGTTGGTGTTTTGGGCATCAAGGAGTTTTTTACTAGAGTTTGGGTTGTCAGATTTCGATTTCAACTTTTTTGTTGGATTCGTAGCCTCGATATTTAGCTACAATGCGATTTTCGTAGAATTGCGAGTTGGTTTGAGTTTCAGGTAGTTTGGACGTTTATTTGGTAATTAATTATAATAAAATATTATATTACTTGTATAAGTATAAATAGCCTTACGATTTGATGGAAACCCTATTCATTGTCTTCCTCCCGAGCCATCACGCTATTTTTCAAAAGAGAAGAACGACAGATGTTTCTACGCTTTTCTCCATCGATTGTAGGAGCTTCGGTGCTCGAAACCATCATCGGAAAGTATATTCGGACTACTCTCGCCGAGATCTATGTGTGTGCGGTGAGTTTTTCCTATTTCTTGAGTTTTTTGACATTAGGTTATGCTGTTTTGACCCTCTTTTTCCTTGAAAGTTTCAGGAAGTGTAGCCAAGGTGTTCTTACAGCCGGATCCGTGAGGAAGGGCACTTGTGTTGCCGGATTTCTAGAGATAGAGGCAAGTTGTGAATTCTTCCCCTTGTCAAGAGCCTTTCGTGTATTTTTTAGTTGATTTTCTTCTTCCCTCCTTAGAATTAGGAGTAGTGTAGGGATCAGCCAAATTTGATCTACATAATAGTGAAAAGTCCACAGTCATGTAAAGGTAGGATTCGTCGTATATGACTATTAATCTAAGTAGGATTTGTTGAGTATATAGCTGATAGTTTAAGGAAATCTCGTCATATATAATAGTCTAAGTTTAGAAAAAGTCATGGAATATGATCTTTAGCTTAGGTATGAAAATTCGTCCAGTGTGGTGGGGTTAGCCTGATTGAAAAATCCATCTAGTATGATCTTAGGTTAAGTCTAATTCATCAAATGGTATAGGCGTTGAGTGGAGTCAGATACGTCGAGTAATCTCAATGAATTCGCCGAGTATTAGACTTTGGCATTGAGTGTAGTCTTAGCAATGAGTGATTCTTGAGACCAAGGAAAATTCATCGAGTATTCATGATGATTTCGTCAAATGGCAGTCTTGGCATTGAGTGAATTAGACTTGGCATTGATAGCGTCGAGTGATCTGTGAGTCTAAGTCAGATTCGTCGAGTAATCTCGACAAATTTATCGAGTATTAGTCTCGGTGTTGCGTGATTCTGCATTAGTTGAGTATTAGGCATTGAGTTCGTCGAGTTATAGGCTTGGCATTGAGTTATATGGTTTTGGCATTGAGTGCGTCGAGTGCCGACAAGGCTATGTAAAAAGAGTCGTGTTAACTCGATGAATTCGTCGAGTATAGTCAGCTTGGCATTGAGAGCATCAAGTGGAGGCATTGACTGAAGTAAATTTTGATGAGTTAAGTCCAGGATTCGAGTGAGACTGCTTTGGCATTGAGAGCATTTAGTGAATCCAGATTCATCGAGTATACTCAACGAATTTTCTGTGGACTTAGGTTATTTTCGCCGATTCGTCGAGTATCATGGTAATTACGCCGAATTGTTGGGTATAATTAAGGCAATTTATTTTTTCCAAGTATAGTTCGTCGTGTATCTACTGCATTCGCGAGTATACTCGATGAATCAGTATAGACTTAGTTTTTTTCACCGAATTAAGTCTAATTCGTCGTGTTTGGGCCATATAGTGATTTTCGGGATTTTCTTCCTTCTTATCATTGGAGAAGCCCAGTGTTTTGATTAAGGTTTTATGGGTATTTATGGATGTTTAGGTATGGCCCATGGTTGGCAGTGGATAAAGGATCACCAACCAGGTTTCCTTTTTGGGTCATGTGGTGAATAAGGATTGAATTTCTGTTGACCCAGAAAAATAGCTGTCGTAATGGATTGGAAAAGACCTACCACACCCAAAGAAATAAGAAGCTTCCTAGGATTAGCATGCTATTATAGAAGGTTTGTGGAAGGATTTTCTACATTGTCTGCGCCGCTGACTAAGCTTACGCAGAAGAATGCAATGTTTGTGTGGAGCCATAAGTGCGATGAAGCTTTTCAGGAATTGAAAAAGAGATTGTGCATTGCTCCAGTTTTGACTTTACTTACCGATGGATTAGAGTATGCCATTTATATGGATGCATCACACATCAGGCTTGGATGTTTCTTGATGCAAGAAGGAAGGGTACTTTCCTATGGATCGAGCTAGTTAAAGATACATGAAAAGAACTACCCTACTCAAGATTTAGAGTTTGCAGAAGTAATTTATGCCTTGAAGTTGTGGAGACATATTTTGTATGACGCACTGTGCAATATTTACATGGAGCATAAGAGTTTGAAGTACATATTGTCTCACAAGGAATTACATTTGAGCAAGCATAGATGGTTAGAATCTGTCGTGGATTACGATGTCGAGATCCAATATCATCCTGGCAAATCTAATGTGGTAACCGATGCCTTGAATAGAAAGACCGCGCAAGATTATAACCTAGGACTGTCATGTTCTTGATTCAGTTCCCTTGTTGCAGCCTAACCTTTATTATGTGGAGATGTCTGTACGTATTCTAGATACTCAAGATCGGGTGTTGTGAAGGAAGACAATACCCATTGTCAAAGTTTTGTGGCGAAACCAAGACATAGAAAGCGCGGCTTGGGAGTTGCAGTCAGCTATGAGGGAGGCTCATCCTCATCTGTAATCCTAGTTTCTTTGGTAAGTGTTCTATTCAAAGACCCTTGGTTATTTTCCTTCTCTAGAAGATTCCCTCGTGTATCAAGTTTCGGGACGAAACTTCCTTTTAGGGGGAGTGGCTGTAACACCCCAAATTTTTCGATATTTATTTTAATTCTTTAGTGGCGTATTTTTGACGTTAGGGAATTACGTTGACGTGTAGTTGACAGGTATCGTTGCTAGAGCGTGACTTTTGCACTTTGTTATCCGAGGTTTTAACCAAGGATTTGGGTCGTTGATTGTAGGAGCTCCGGCGCTCAAAACCGTCATCCGAAAGTAGATTAGGACTACTCTCGCCGAGATCTACGTGTGTGCAGTGATTTTTTCCGATTTCTTAAGTTTTTGGACGTTAGGTTATGCGGTTTTGACCCTCTTTTTCCATGAAAGGTTTCAGGAAGTGTAGCTAAGGTGTTTTTGATGGTTGGATCTGTGAGGAAGGGCGATTGTGTGGCCAGATTTCTGGAGATAGAGGCAAGTTATGATTTCTTCCCCTTGCCAAGAGCCTTCCGTGTGTTTTCTAGTTGATTTTCTTCTTCCCACCTGTGAATTAGGAGTAGTGTAGGGATCGACCAAGTTCGATCTACTAAATAGTAAAAAGTCCCAAGTCATGTAAAGGTAGGATTCATCGTATATGACTATTAATATAAGTAGGATTCGTCTAGTATATAGCTGATAGTTTATGGAAATCTCGTCATATATGATAGTCTAAGTTTAGACAAATTCGTAGAATATGGTCTTTAACTTAGGTATGAAAATTCGTCGCGTGTGGTGGGGTTAGCCTGATTGAAATCCATCTAGTATGATCATGGGTTAAGTCTAATTCATCGAAAGGTATAGGCGTTGTGTAATACCCCGTGAGAGGACTTAGCGCAACCACTCGCACCAAAAGCCCGAACTGTTGGAGGACGGCGCCACTAATCTTTATATCAAAGGTCCTCGGGCGGATCCACGGGGCAGCCAGTTAAGCCATTACCGCATAGAACCGCAGCGCGGGGGCGATTCCGGACCGCAGCCCCAACAATCCCCTCGGAAACGACCCCGGGGTTTCGAACCCGCGACCCTCTCTGATACCAATTGAGAGGACTTAGCGCAACCACTCGCACCAAAAGCCCGAACTAATGGAGGACGGCGCCACTAATCTTTATATCAAAGGTCCTCGGGCGGATCCACGGGGCAGCCAGTTAAGCCATTACCGCATAGCACCGCAGCGCGGGGGAGATTCCGGACCGCAGCCCCAACAATCCCCCCCGGAAACGACCCCGGGGTTTCGAACCCGCGACCCCCTCTGATACCAATTGAGAGGACTTAGTGCAACCACTCGCACTAAAAGCCTGGACTGTTGGAGGACGGCGCCACTAATCTTTATATCAAAGGTCCTCCGGCGGATCCACTGGGCAGCCAGCTAAGCCATTACCGCATTGCACCGCAGCGCGGGGGCGATTCTGGACCGCAGCCCCAACAATCCCCCCTCGGAAACAACCCCGGGGTTTCGAACCCGCGACCCCCTCTGATACCAATTAAGAGGACTTAGCGCAACCACTCGCACCAAAAGCCCGGACTGCACCACTCCCATTTCCACAGATTAAGAAATGGGCAGATCATGTGGATCAATTGCATCTTGCATAGCTCTTTCCTTTTCCTTTAGAGCAGCTTTTTCTAATTCTTCTTCCATGGCATCCTGTGCCAGGAGAGCATCTAAATCCAAACCTGGGGAATCATCCCATACAGTAGACTTTTCGATTTGAGCATCTGCAGCTTTTTCTTGTTGATCAGAAACTGTCATGGTGACCAGTTCTGCTTGCACTTCTGGCTGAGCAGCCTCAGAAACTTGAGCTTCTGTAGCTGGTAGGAGATCAGGCTCTTGAACATCTAAAACTTCTTCCATTTTATCTGTAGTATTATGAATAAAATTTTTCTAAATGACATCTAATCATCCCTTCCAGATATTCCTATACAAGCATATCAGTTATCAAGTCTAAAAAGTAAGTAAAGGGGATACCTTCAGAATCGACCTTTGCATGTCCTAACTCCCATAATTCATCTAGAAAGGAAGTGATAACTCCTTCTAGATACAGGGCGACCATGGGAGTAGAACATTCTTCTAAGCAAGCTTTGACAATAAATTCAGATTTCAATAATGCATCAAAAATTTCTTTTTCAGATAAACTTTGAGGAGGAGCTGAATCTTCTATTTCTTTCTCTGCCACTGTAGGAGGATCTGCTGGAGGGGAGGCCAAAGGCTGCTCAGAGACATCTTCATTAAGCATCTCCCCCTGCCTGATTTCAGTAGATACTGAAACCAGGCCCCTAGAGGAAGAGGGCTCAGTAGATTTTGAGAGTGCCTGAATAGCAGCAGTCAAAAAGGAGATAGAGGAAGCAAGGGGAGCAATCGCCTCTTCAATCATGATTTTGATTGAGGGGGTAATTAACTCCACAATGCTAGAAATAAATGCTGGAGTTATTTCAAAGGATGATGATGATGATGGAATCTCAGTGGTTAGATGATCAGCAGAGATGGTGTATTCATGATGGACTGGAGAGTGAACTGGAGATGGAGATGGAGAGTGAACTGGAGATGGATGAGTGGATGTAGGGTGATCAATGTGATCAGAAGAAGGAATTGGAGAGTGAAGAGGAGTAGAAATCTCAGAAACCAATAAATCAAAACTAGGTTGAGAGATCCCAGCAAGATGAGACGGGAGAGGAGATGCAGGAGGAGATGCAGAAGGTCGTACTTCAATTGAAGTTGATGGAACTTCAACTGAAGTAGACGGCAAAGCAGATGAAGAAGATGGAAGGGATGGATTTGCTGAGCCAGCTGCTTGTAGGGGAGGAGTAACTGAGGCAGTCCTGGTGCTCTCAGATGTAACTGGAGCAACCCCTGCTGGAGCGGGCTTCAGGAAGGTCCTTTTCCACTTGGCGAACAGGGATGGATCCATCTTCTTGCTGGCGTTTATGGAGGTAGCAGCTGAAACTAGCAGATGGGGATATCTTTCCTTCAAAAAAATCCCAACTAACCTACCCAGGGTAACTTCTTTCTTGCCGTTCTTTTTCCTGATCAAATTAAATAGAACACCTGCCCAATTAATCTGTTTCTGATTCACAATTGCACACATCAGTGCAAACTGCTGCGTTGTAATATTGTCGTGGGCAGAGTGCTTTCCCAGTAGCACTTTTCCGACTATTTTAGCAAGAAACTTAATCTTAAACGGAAAATTTATTTTAAGCAGCTTAGAGGGAATGCCTTCGGCATGTCCCAGCTCTGTTAGCATCCTCCCAAACTCTGGGGTATCTTGCTCGTACTCTTCTTCCCCATTTATTAATCCAAATATTTCAGTTAAAATAGCGGGAGTCAATGTTACCTCTTCTCCGCCAATAGTTCCGGTCATCGAATCATCATTTGAAGAAGAAGTAAATGCTCATTCTTTGATCTCTTGAACATTTATCTTTATCCTGGAGGACATGAGCTTCTCTAACCCTTGATCTTTGCACAGATTAAGAATTTCCACAATTCCGGAAATGGGAGTAGTATCTATCCCCTTTTCTTTCAATTGGTATCAGAGCTATGCAAGATCCAATTGAAAGAAAAGGGGATAGATACTACTCTAGAGGGGGGGCGAATAGAGTAATCAAAAATTGCATTAGCAAAGTTGGCTGTCTACTCAACTCCCTTGGAGTTAATTGCGGAATGAAGGTTATAGATATTTTAGATGAAAACCCTTAAGCCTAACATAAGTGTTGTGCACACAAGGCAGCCAACTGTAATTACAGTTAAGGCTTGGAATCCTAAACAGCAACTAGCAATCCTAGTTAAAATCTAATCACAGCCAATCAGCACAGAGAATTAAATCAACAATCCAGACGACACAAGGAATTTATAGTGGTTCCCCAAACAACTTGGGTACGTCCACTCTTCTACCAACAAGGTAGGAATCCACTCAGGTTTTTGATCAGGTGCCCTGCCACCAACAAGATCTGTTTCAGGTAGATCCAGAAACCCTTTAGACTTTTGATCAGGTGTCTAAAAACCAACACAGGTTTTTGATCAGGTGCCCTGCCACAAGGGATACTTTTGAAGGGAGTAATAACCCTTTACAGGAGGGGGAAAGGAGGTTAAGGTGTCTTCTCTATTTTACAATAGATTAGAGAAGCACAATAACTTGCACTGAGCTAGAAAACTCTAAAGAGTCAAGGCTCCCCCTATCTAAAAGAACGTCCAGGTGAAGTCTTGCTTCAGTGCAGAAACACTTCAGAAAATACTGAAGGAAAAAGCTACAAGAAGATAAATAATATGAAATAAAATTTCTTCTTTAGGAAGCTATCTTCTTCTTCTTCTTCTTCAAAAGGCTCTGAGTGAAGATCTTCCTGTAAGCAGGAGAACTCAGGTTGAAGAAGAGTGAAGAACTAAAACTTCTTCTCAGTTAGATGTGAATGAGCTGAGAGCAGTTGGAAACTGTAAGTTCTAAGCTTGAATGCTGCTGATCGCTTTTTGTATCTTGAAAACTAGTTGATTTCTTTCTTCAAAGAAGTCTTTATATAACAGCAGCAGCAACGGCTCTTACTTGAGTTTGAATCTTGTCTTATACTGAACTCTACAAGCTGGGCTGCAAAAAGCATAAAGCAAAACAAAATACTGCAGACAGATATCCTATAAGAGGATAAAGCTTTCTAAGAAGCTGCAAATAATTCTGATGAAATAATACAAGAGAAAGTCACATCAGAAGAGACTCTTTACAGCCAAGGAAGACTTTTTGAGTCTAACGGCTATAAAGGACAGCCTGGCAGATAAAGCAGAAATCATATCTCAGCTAATAAGACAAACAACTTTGTCAGAAAAAGATTAGCACATGCATAAGGAATGGAATAGATATTGCATGGAAATAATATCACAATTTATTCAAATAATCTTTTATAAAATGTGCCAAAATAAATATGAAATTAATCACATCATAAAAGACGACAAAACTACTCAAGACATACAGCAAAACGTCGAACGACCCTCGGAGATCGTCGACCGAAGCACAGAGATCGTCGACCTATCGGGCAGATAGTCGAACGATCCAGATAGTCGAACTATCAAAGAAGATAGTCGAACTACCTCAGCAGATAGTCGACCTATCAGAACAGATAGTCGATCTATCCGGACAGATAGTCGAACTACCAAAGCAAAACAGATAGTCGACCTATCAAACAGATAGTCGACCTATCAGATAGTTGAACTATCCAAACAGATAGTCGAACTATCAAAACAGAGCAGATAGTCGACCTATCAACAGATAGTCGAGCTTTCACAGAAAGCAGATAGTCGACCTATCAACAGATAGTCGAACTATCAGATAGTTGAACTATCCAACCAGATAGTCGAACTATCAAAGAAAACAGACAGTCGACCTATCAACAGATAGTCGAGCTATCAAACAAAATAGATAGTCGACCTATCAACAGATAGTCGAGCTATCAGATAGTTGAACTATCCAAGCAGATAGTCGAACTATCAAAATAGAGCAGATAGTCGAGCTATCACAGAAAGCAGATAGTCGACTGATGAGTCCATATTTTATACCTTATTTTGGACTCATCTAGGCCTTTTTCCTCAGCTTTGCACTATCTTTTAGCGCAATTAGTACTCCTTTTGGTTAGCTATGGCATTCCACGCACTGTGCACCTTTTTAGCCCATTTCTGCTCTTGTGTGCATTTACATTCTTGCTATGATTATTATTGTTTGTTTTGGCTGCCACGATCGATGTCACGTGCAGTTTTCCTGCAGGTTTGGGGATCGTGAGGGCATTCGGGATAGGCGTTTCACTATTTTTGGCAAAGGAGTCAGTGGTCGTGCATTTTTACCCACGCACGACCATCGACCTCCTGGCGCACGATCACTGATCGTGCGCAGCCCGGACTCATTTGTGAAATCCCTATCTTGAACCTTCCGCGCGATCACTTGCCATACCGCGCACGACCACTGCTCGTGCGCCGCCAATCGTGCGTAGTCATACCCATTTTACAAAGTTCTGCCTGGCTATTTCCGCACGATCATCAGCATTGCCTCGCACGATCACTGATCGTGCGCTGCTGATCGTGCGCGACCATTGATTTCTTGATGCAGGTCTACAGGTTGCTCGCGCACGGGCGCTGACCTTGGTCGCGCACGACCACTGGTCGTGCGCCAGTGGCCGTGCGCCCTATTTATTCTGCAAGCTATAAAAAGCCCTGTTCCGCAAATTAGGGTAATGGACATTGTTACGAAACCTCCGCCAGTCCGCCGTTTCGCCCTCCAGCAGTTCCATTCGCCTCCACCTTCATCCCTACCATCGGGAGGACCTTCTCCGGCGATTCCGAAGCATTCCGCATCCTCCGGTGATCCTCCCGGCCATTGAAGCATTCTTCTCCGAGCTTTCCACCAAGGAAGAAGACGAAGCATACCTAGAGAACGGAATTACAGGCCCTCGAGGTGACAGCTCGGTGGTACCCGCACCTCCGGCCAACAACCGCGGTGGATCTTCAATCTCGTGGTTTTGCATTATCTATCTTTTCTTGTTGCATGGAATGTTCATGCATGTAATGAACATCAATTTCTAGTGTTAATTTGATCATTTGTGTTTCATCTTGCTTGTGAGAATTATTCTTTGATGCGCCTCGCTCCATCTCGCTCCACTCCACACGTTCGTTTCACTCAATTTCACTCCGCACTAATCACCTCACTCGCTAGACTTCCGTCCACTCACCAACCGAAGTACGGCATCGCGGCCGCTACATCCATCTCGCCTTGAGAAGCGGTGATTGCGACCCGTATAGTTTACATTAGTGTAATCGGTCGTAAGACCACCAACCAAAGCCCCTTCTTTTTCTGTTTATTTCAATTAACTCTCATAACAATAGTTTTAGAGTCTAAATCGTTCGACGCTAATTGCATTCCTCAAGAGACCGACATCCGGGGATTCATTCCCAACTTTATTACTTGTGCGACCGGTACGCTTGCCGTATTTTACGCGCATCATCGACCTATCAACAGATTGTCGAACTATCAGATAGTTGAACTATCCAAGCAGATAGTTGAACTATCAAGAAGAGCAGATAGTCGATCTATCAACAGATAGTCGAACTATCAAGGGAAAACAGATAGTCGACCTATCAAGCAGATAGTCGAGCTATCAGGAAGACGATCATCGAACGGCTGATCGACGATAGTCGAGCGACGTTCGACCATAGTTGAACCAGAAATTACTTAGCCAGATTTTCATCTGGACATGCAATTCTACATAACTAGAGAATCTATCCTATCAACTAACCTTTGACCATAGATAAATCTTGGGTCAAGAGACTAAAAGAGAAGACTGAACTCAAATCAAAACCTAGGGTACCAACAATCTCCCCCTATTTGAGTTAAGTCTCTCAACAATTAAAACATACAAAACTAATTACTGAAAGTAAATAAGATGCATGAAAAGAAATAACTAAGCAGAAAAACATCAATCAAACAGATAAACAATTAAATGTCAATCAATGAAATATTAAGATGCTTCAGAGTTAGGCTTAGGATCAGAAGAGCTAGAAACAAAAGTAATTTTTCTAGAGGGATCTAGAGCTTCTTTTCTCGATAACTTCAGGTCTTGTTCTCCAATGATTTTCAATTCTGTTGTTCTTGGGACAACTGCCTCAGGATGCTTTTCTATGTACTTTGAAGGATCAAATATCTCAGGTCTAACCTGGAATTTATCGAGCTCCTTCATTCTGAATTTTGACATTGTGGTCAATCCCGCAGTGTCTTTTCCTTCTGCATGCTTTCTTAATTTGAGCTGCTCCAATGAGTTCAAGAAAATGAGCCATCCTAAAATTAGGATCAAGCTCTGGGCTTTCATAAACATTCTCAGAAGAAGTATCAACTGGTTCTTTATCCTGAGTAACTAGATAAGAAAGAGGAGCAGACTTAGCAAATGTCTTGCTAGAGTTATCAGATAAAATAATTTGCTTACCTTTTGAAACATCCTTCACAGAATGATCTGGCTTAGGAGAGGTTGAGCTTTTGAGTTCTTTAGAATGAGGAGGATAAAATATTGGTCTTTGATACACTACCTCCTTTACTTGTTCCTTAACAACATCAGGTCTTTGATAGCCAGTTTGAGTTTTACCTTGGTATCCTTGTGAACTTCTCCTTTGAGCTGACTGAGATGGCTTGAATCTTTCAGACTGAGCAGCAGGGTTTGTAGATAAGTTTCCTGAGGCTCCTGCACTGGGAGGTGATGGAGGAGGACCTCTAGGAGTCCATCTTGGGACAGGAGAGTCATACCTCTTTGACTTCTTTCTTTGCTTCTGCTGATTTTTAGAGAAAGCCATCCAGTGCTGGAAATCTTTTGATTTAGGATCAATTCCTTTCAGGATATAGTACGGAGTATCATTATCTGGATTAGGAGGAGGAAGAGCTACAGCTTTCCTTTTCTTTTTAGCAATTCTTTTTCTTTTTGACTCAGCAGACTCATCAGAATCGATTTCATCTTCAGAATTAGAAGAAATGGGCAGATCATATGAGGGACGAGTCACGGGCGTGACACGGGCGTAACACAGGCGTGTTCGGCCACGGGTCAAAAGAGGGATGGGTGATGTTTTAAGCCCAGTCTGAATTTTGGAGCAGGTGTCACGGGCGTGACACGGGCGTGTCACGGGCGTGACACGGGCGTGATACAGGCGTGTTCGGCCACGGGTCATGTGGTCGACGTTTTGACGATCGGAGATCGTCGAGTTGAGGCACACGGCCTGGGACACGGGCGTGTCCCAGGGCGTATCACTTTGGGTTATTTTCTGAGGAAGGCACACGGGCCATGACACGGGCCCTGACACGGGCGTGTCAAATTCTACACGGGCGTGTTGGGTGCCGTATCGCAGGTCGTGTCCTTCTCGGGTTGGGAAAGCTGGCCGATTGCACACGGGGGGCGTGACACGAGTCTCGACACGGGCGTGTCACAGGTGACACGGGCGTGTCGGAGGCCGTGTCGAATGCCGTGTGCTGGTTTTCGAGGCGGTCGAGACGGCGAATGGGTGACACGGCCAGGCACACGGCCGTGTTGCAACCCGTGTTCGGCCCAAATTTTATAATTTGAGGCCTAATCGTGGCCGTTCATTTCCTTGGCTTTGGATCCAACGGTGGGGGGCTGCTCCTGGATGGTTTTAGCCGGGATAAGGGTTTCAAAACCCTCATTCTCTCTTTCCATTCTCTTTCTAAACCCTAGAGAGAGGGGAGAGCAAGGTGAGAGTTTGGAGACCAAGATCCGGCCGCCGGTGGAGCGTCGGAGCTCCGAATCGCGATCCGAGTCCAGATTCGCGGAGGTGACGCCGTTGCGGTGCTTTCCAACCGCATAGTTTTTCATGGCGTCGCGGAAGAATGCAAGGGTAACGATTTCTCATCCTTGGGCATGTGAAGCCCTTTTTCCCTTTGCATAGGAGCCCTCTCTCGCGAGTGAGCTAAGAGTTGGAGCGTTCCTTGGGGTAGATATGTAAAGTCCCCCTTGTATAGAGTCCGTATGCGAAAATGGACATAGGCATTGTGTGTGAAGCCTATCCGGACAAGTAGAGCCGGATCGGTGATGTTGCATTGCTTATGAACCGGGGAAGACTCCGGGTGTTTGGGTGTTTTTTGGGTTTTCTACATGGTAGATTGCAGCAGGGAGCCTTGGAGATTAACTCCAAGGTGCACCCGAAAAACTGGGCAAAAGAGAGTTTTGCCAACACGATGGCCGGGGAGCCAACGTGAACATAACCGGGTTATGTGATTGTTGTGGCGGAAACAAGACTCGGTGAGTCTTGACCTGCGTATATGGCTTAAATTGCCGTTGCGATATGAGCACGGGTCAGGCGGAACCGTACCCGATCTATGTCGTTCGGTGGGACCATTGGCATGGATGAGAGTCTTCGGCGGTCTATGGCTTAAATTGTCGTGACCAAGGCCAAGAAGACAAAATGCTCATATGGTTGGATGTCCAAGGGGCGGTGGTGGAATGGGAACGTCTATGGCTTGAATTGACGTGACATTGGCCGGTTCGCCGTGAATATGCCCTGAGTGCACGAGGTGTGTGGCCATGCGAGTCTACGCCGGTGATGATGTGTGTTTACACTAATAAATTGCCTATACTAATAAAGTGCAGGGAAAGAGAATCGCCACCCCGGTTTTGGGGCGGGATCGTTATAATTTGGTCAGCATAGCTGACCGTTGCTTTTGTTTGCTACCGGGCGGTGGTTTGTTCTTGCAGGTGCTGCGGAGCCGAGCGGAAAATAGCAGGCTAAAGCCCAAGTTGCTGAGCCGGCCCTCGAAGGCCTAATTTTGAGTGTTTCATTGTAACCATGTGTGGCCGGCCTGCGAGCCGATGTATGAAAACACTTTTGTATCAAGCAAACTATGTAAGGCCTTAAGGCCATTTCTATTTTTCTGTGTATTAGAACATTCCTGCGGGTGTTATCGTAGTGGACATTCATGCTATTGGCAGGGTTCTTATTTGTGCAACTTAATTTTAATGCTTCCTCTAGGTGTTTTGTAGGGCGTGCAATTGGTTGAATGGTTTCAACGCGTAACCAATCGGTCTGTCCGTAGTATATGGCGTCTGGCCCCAGCCGGACATACTGTTATATGCTATGCGATGGATAGGGGTGTTATAATTTGGTATCAGACTACTGGTTTCGATCAAACTTAAATGAATTCGTGGGCGAATTCACTTTAAGGGGTGGTGAGCACATGTGTGCGTCATCGTTATAACATGAAAAGAAACCATGAATATCCACTTAGGAATGAAAATACACATGTTTGAGGAACCTGTGTGTTCCTATAATTGCTGTTGGCAATAGTATTTGGTCGCTTATCGGTGTTTTGCACGTTTATAGGTGACAAGAAGTGGTGCTAGGCCGTCAGAACGGCCAGGTTCTGAGGCAAGCAGCGCGCCAAGTGAAGCGCCTGCAACACCTCCGTCTGCCGAGACCATTAGGTTTGTGGTAGAAGCTGTCATGGCGATGATTAATGCGCAACCTGCAAGACAGGTGCAGCAGCCTGCTCCTGCGGAGGAGCAAGTGCCGCTCCAAGCGGCGGAGCCTAGAAGGGTTGAGCAGGTGGCGGTGGAGCCGGAGTTGCCTCGGAGAGCAACTGAGAGAGAGCTTATGCATGTGGTGGGCTTCCACCCATCGGTGTTCTCGGGAACGGGAACCCCGACCCATGCTGAAGATTGGCTCTCAAGAGTCAATAGGGTGATGACAGCGACAGAAACGAAAGAGTGGCAGAAGACCATGATAGCGACGTTCCTTTTGGATGGGGATGCAAGGTTATGGTGGGAAGGCCTTGAGCTACACCAGTTGAGGGGAAGGCCGTTGGTCGAAGTTCCTATGGTGGAGGTTGCAAGATTGTTCATGGCTCGATACCTCCCCTCAGCGCAGAGGATCGCATTGGAGAACGAGTTCCAAAAGTTGGTGCAAGGAGATAGCACTGTAGACGAGTACCTCCACGAGTTTACTCGGTTGGGGAGATATGCTAGCGCTACCTTTGCCGATGAGGAGTGAAAGAGTAGCCGCTTCTATGAAGGGTTAAGAGATGAGCTGAGGTTGCTACTGTCAGGGCCCATAGCGCAGGGTTTCTTATCCTTGGTCAACTCGGCCCGGTCCTTGGAGAAGGACATGAGAAATGTGCAAGCTAAGAAGGAATCTGGCGGGAAGAAATCGGAGTTCAAAGCGCCGACTACGTCGAAGTCGGGCTATCGAATATTCTACAAGAAGACTAGGACGTCAGGTCCAGCTCCTTCTGCAGGTGCCTCGGGGACAACTACCAATCAAACCCCGGGCGCTTGTTTCACGTGTGGAAAGATGGGGCACTTTGCCCGCGATTGCTGGAGCGGACGCCCAAAGTCCGAGAGAAAGCAAAGAGCTACCTACGAAGAGAAGGTCAAGGCGGTGGAGTCAACCGCGTCTCACTATGCTCTGACTCAGCCTAGAGTCTATAACTTGGGGCAGCAAGAGGCCATTAAACAGGCGGATGTGGTGACAGGTACGAGTTATTTTATAGCAAGTTAACTTAAATACTGTTGTTTATTGCTTGTTAGCCTAATATGGTTTGCATAGGCTTTGTTTTGATTAGCGATAGTTCGGCACGGGCACTGTTCGATACGGGAGCTTCACACTCCTTCTTGTCCAAAAATTTTATATCGCACATCGGAGTCCCTTCTTCGATGGCTAAGGACAAGTTGGATGTGCTGCTACCGAATGGGTGCTCGATGCGTGCGGACAGAGTGTGCGCCGTAAAGGTTCACATAGGGAGCCAAGAGTTTGACTTGCTAGCGTTATTGCTGCCGCTAGTAGAGTTCGACGTTATCTTTGGGATGGATTGGCTTTCGGAGCAGAAGGCTTGGATTGATTGCGACCGGAAGGAGGTCAAGCTGGGTGTTAGGCGGTGGACAACATTCGAGGGACTCAAGGAGCAAGACGCTGATGTCTGCTCTTCAGGTGGTAAAGGCAGTTCGTGCTGGTGCAGAGCTGTTCTTCGCAATAGTGGGGGCTGTGGAGCCAGAGTCCTTGTTGGATAGCATCCCCGTGGTTTGTGAATACCCCGATGTGTTCCCGGATAGTCTTCCGGGAGCCCCACCGCAGCGGGAAATTGTTTTCACCATCGAGCTCGTACCGGGGGCCAAACCGGTGTCACGTGCTCCGTATAGGTTGGCGCCTAAGGAGATGGCAGAGTTGAAAGTTCAGCTAGAGGAGCTGATGGAGCAAGGTTATGTGCATCCAAGCTCGTCGCCTTGGAGCGCACCGGTCCTCTTCGTTAAGAAGAAGGACGGGAGTATGCGGTTGTGTATCGACTACAGAGAGTTGAACAAGCTGACGGAGAAGAACAAGTACCCGATCCCTAGGATTGATGATCTGTTTGATCAATTAGTCGGATCGTCGGTATATTCTAAGTTGGACTTGAAGTCGGGGTACTATCAGTTGAGGATAAGGGAATGTGATATCCCGAAGACGGCGTTCAGCACAAGGTATGGGCATTTCAAGTTCACGAACATGCCGTTTGGACTGACGAATGCGCCATCAGTGTTTATGGACTTGATGAACAGGACGTTCCGAGATTTCCTGGACCGCTTTGTGATCATCTTTATTGACGATATATTGGTATACTCGCAGTGCGAAGAAGATCACTTCAAGCACTTGCATCTGGTGTTGGAGACTTTGAGGAGGAATGAGCTATATGCGAAATTCTCCAAGTGCGAGTTCTGGCTACCCTCAATAGCGTTCCTTGGTCACATTATTAGTGGGGAAGGTATAGCGGTGGATCCGGCGAAGATCGTTGCGATACAGGAGTGGCCTGCGTTGTCTTCTGTCGCGGAAGTCCGTAGTTTTCTCGGGCTTGCCGGATATTACAGGCACTTCGTAGAGAACTTCTCGCGGATAGCGCTACCTCTCACGAAGTTGGCAAGGAAGGATCAGATATTCTTGTGGACGCAGGAGTGCGTGCAAGCGTTTGAGGAGCTGAAGAGACGGTTGACCACAGCGCCAGTACTTAGTTCGTCGAGTGGGACCGAGGGCTTCGAGGTGTATAGTGATGCTTCGGGTAGTGGTTTTGGCTGCGTGTTGTTGCAGCATGGGAGCGTCATAGCTTATGGATCGCGTCAGCTGAAAGTGCATGAAAGGAACTATCTGGTCCACGACTTGGAGTTGGCAGCCGTGATATTTGCACTTAAGCTGTGGAGGCACTACCTATACGACATAAGGGTCGATATATATACCGATCACAAGAGCCTGAAGTACCTATTGGATCAAAAGGATCTTAACATGAGGCAGAGGAGGTGGATGGAGTTCCTGGGGGACTACACCTTCAAGATTCATTATGTACCCGGGAAGGGCAATGCGGTTGCTGATGCGTTGAGTCGCAGGGCTCCCGCCCAGTCCAACTGGTTGTCGGTGCATGATGAGCGGCTCATACGGGAGTTGGAGGAGATTGAGATCTGTTGCGTTGACAAGCAGACGAGCGCCAAAGCAATGTTGAACTGGATAGAAGTTCAGTATGACCTGGCTGACCGAGTTTGGCAGGCATTGGAGTTAGATGACTCCATGGAGGAGCTTATGGAGGCAGCGTTGGATGGGTCAAATTCCCAGTTTTCAGTGGAAGATGGGTTGTTAAGGAAGGATCATCGGTTGTGCGTCCCAAGCGGGAGTAACCTACGGGCGGAGTTGATGTACGAGGCTCATCATACCAAGTACTCGATCCACCCGAGGAGCACGAAGATGTACCGTGACCTCCAGAAGCTATTTTGGTGGCCGGGGCTTAAGAAAGATGTAGCGTTGTTTGTGGCTAAGTGCCAAACGTGCGCCGTGGTGAAGGCGGAGTGCCAAAAGCCGGGAGGATTTCTGAAGTCCTTGCCTATACCGTAGTGGAAGTTCGACGACATATCTATGGACTTTGTGCATGGGTTGCCAAGGTTGCAGAAGGGGAACGATGTCATCTGGGTGATCGTAGATCGGTTAACTAAAGTGTCGCATTTCATTCCGCATAGGAAATACGACTCGGTGGAGAAGTTGGCAAAGCTATATGTGGACAATATAGTTAGACTGCATGGTGTGCCTCACAACATTGTGAGTGATCGCGATGGGCATTTCACGTCCAATGATTGGAGGTTGGTGCAGCAGATGCTGGGGACAAAGTTGAAGTTCAGCACAACCTTCCATCTGCAGACGAATGGGCAGACCGAGAGAGTCAATAGAACGATGGAGGACATGCTCCGCATGTGTGTTCTAGACTTCGGGAAGCATTGGGAGGACCACCTGTATTTGGTGGAGTTCGCGTACAACAACAGCTACCAGGCGAGTATCCAAATGACGCCCTTTGAGGCCCTATATGGTAGAAAATGTCGCACACCGTTGTCTTGGTTAGAAACGGGTGAGGCAAGGTTGTAGAAGAAGCAGGAGGTGGAGAGTGCTACCTCGTTGGTGCGGATCATTCGGGAGCACTTGTTGATCGCTCAGGACAGGCAGGCGAAGTATTACAATGCCAAGCACCGAAACGTGGAGTTCGCGGTAGGCGATTGGGTATACTTGAAAGTGAAGCCGTTCAAGGGGGTTTCGCGGGTGAGATGCTTGAAGAAGCTGAGCCCAAGATACCTTAGACATTTTGAGATTCTGGAGCGAGTCGGCGAAGCCGCATACCGTTTGAAGCTATCGGTGGAGTTGAGTGGGCTACACGATGTGTTCCACATCTCTATATTGCGGAAGGCAGTGCAAGAGCCTTCGCTAGTGATCGCAGTGGATCAAGTACCGGTGGGCGAAGGGTTGACGACTAAGGTCAAGCCCGTTTGTATTGAAGATGCAGAGGTCAAGAGGCTCCGTAACAAGGAGATCTGGATGGTTAAGGTCCGGTTGGATAATTGCGGTCGGGAGGAGCTCTCTTTGGAAAGGGAGCAAACCATGCAGGAGGAGTACCCGGAGTTATTCCGCTCAGGTACCGTTAAAAGTTTTAAGTTCCTATGGTTTTCCTTTAGTAAATTTCGTGGGCGAAATTCTTTTAAGGGGGAGAGAGTTGTAACACCCCGAAACTCAAAAGAGGGACGGGTGATGTTTTAAGCCCAGTCTGAATTTTGGAGCAGGTGTCACGGGAGTGACACGGGCGTGTCACGGGCATGTCACGGGCGTGACACAGGCGTGTTCGGCCACGGGTCATGTGGTCGATGTTTTGATGATCGGAGATCGTCGAGTTGAGGCACACGGCCTGGGACACTAGCGTGTCCCAGGGCGTGTCACTTTGGGCAGTTTTCTGAGGAAGGCACACGGGCCATGACACGGGCCCTGACATGGGCGTGTCAAATTCGACACGGGCATGTCGGGTGCCGTGTCGCAGGCCGTGTCCTTCTCGGGTTGTGAAAGCTGGCCGATTGCACACGGGGGGGGGGGGGGGTGACACGGGTCTCGACACGGGCGTGTCACAGGTGATACAGGCGTGTCGGAGGCCGTGTCGAATGTCGTGTGCTGGTTTTCGAGGCGGTCGAGACGGCGAATGGGTGACACGGCCAGGCACACGGCCGTGTTGCAACCCGTGTTCGGCCCAGATTTTATAATTTGAGGCCTAATCGTGGTCGTTCATTTCCTTGGCTTTGGATCCGACGGTGGGGGGCTGCTCCTGGATGGTTTTAGCCGGGATAAGGGTTTCAAAACCCTCATTCTCTCTTTCCATTCTCTTTCTAAACCCTAGAGAGAGGGGAGAGCAAGGTGAGAGGTTGGAGACCAAGATCCGGCCGTCGGTGGAGCGTCGGAGCTCCGAATCGCGATCCGAGTCCAGATTCGCGGAGGTGACGTCGTTACGGTGCTTTCCAACCGCATAGTTTTTCATGGCGCCACAGAAGAACGCAAGGGTAAGATTTCTCATCCTTGGGCATGTGAAGCCCTTTTTCCCTTTGCATAAGAAGCCCTCTCTCGCGAGTGAGCGAAGAGTTGGAGCGTTCCTTGGGGTAGATATGTAAAGTCCCCCTTGTATAGAGTCCGTATGCGAAAATGGACATAAGCATTGTGTGTGAAGCCTATCCGGACAAGTAGAGCCGGATCGGTGATGTTGCATTGCTTATGAACCTGGGAAGACTCCGGGTGTTTGGGTGTTTTTCGGGTTTTCTACGTGGTAGATTGCAGCAGGGAGCCTTGGAGATTAACTCCAAGGTGCACCCAGAAAACTGGGCAAAAGCGAGTTTTGCCAACACGATGGCCGGGGAGCCAACGTGAACATAACCGGTTTATGTGATTGTTGTGGCGGAAACGGGACTCGGTGAGTCCTGACCTGCGCATATGGCTTAAATTACCATTGCGATATGAGCACGGGTCAGGCGGAACCGTACCCGATCTATGTCGTTCGGTGGGACCGTTGGCATGGATGAGAGTCTTCGGCGGTCTATGGCTTAAATTGTTGTGACCAAGGCCAAGAAGACAAATGCTCATATGGTTGGCCGTCCAAGGGGCCGTGGTGGAATGGGAACGTCTATGGCTTGAATTGATGTGACGTTGGCCGGTTCGCCGTGAATGTGCCCTGAGTGCACGAGGTGTGTGGTCGTGCGAGCCTACATCTGTGATGATGTGTGTTTACACTAATAAATTGCCTATACTAATAAAGTGCAGGGAAAGAGCATCGCCGCCCCGGTTTTGGGGCGGGATAGTTATAATTAGGTCAGCATAGCTGACCGTTGCTTTTGTTTGCCACCGGGCGGTGGTTTGTGCTTGTAGGTGCTGCGGAGCCGAGCGGAAAATAGCAGGCTAAAGCCCAAGTTGCTGAGCCGGCCCTCGAAGGCCTAATTTTGAGTGTTTCATTGTAACCATGTGTGGCCAGCCTGCGAGCCGATGTATGAAAACACTTTTGTATCAAGCAAACTATGTAAGGCCTTAAGGCCATTTCTATTTTTTTGTGTATTGGAACATTCCTGCGGGTGTTATCGTAGTGGACATTCATGCTATTGGCAGGGTTCTTATTTGTGCAACTTAATTTTAATGATTCCGATAGGTGTTGTGTAGGGCGTGCAATTGGTTGAATGGTTTCAACGCGTAACCAACCGGTCTGTCCGTAGTATATGGCGTCGGGCCCCGGCCGGACCTACTGTTATATGCTATGCGACGGATAAGGGTGTCACACGTTGAGTGGAGTCAAATTCATCAAGTAATCTCGAGGAATTCGGCGAGTATTAGCCTTTGGCGTTGAGTATAGTCTTAGTGTTGAGTGATTCTTGAGACCAAGGCAAATTGGTCAAGTATGAACGACCAATTCGTCGAATTCCAGTCTTGGCATTGAGTGAATTAGACTTGGCATTGAGAGCGTCGAGTGATCTGTGAGTCTAAGTCAGATTCATCGAGTAATCTCGACGAATTCATCAAGTATTAGTCTCGGCGTTGCGTGATTCTACATTAGTTGAGTATTAGGCATTGAGTTCATCAAGTTATAGGCTTGGCATTGAGTGATATGGTTTTGGAGTTGAGAACGTCGAGTACCGATGAGGCTAAGTCAAAAGCATCCTGTTAACTCGATGAATTCGTCGAGTATAGTCGGCTTAGCATTGAGAGAGTCAATTGGAGGTGTTGACTGAAGTAAATTTTGATTAGTTAAGTCTAGGCGTCGAGTGAGACTGCTTTGGCGTTAAGAGCATTGAGTGAATCCAGATTTGTCTAGTATAATCAACGGATTTTTTGCGGACTTAGGTTATTTTTGCAGATTCGTTGAGCATCAGAGTAATAATGCCGAATTATTGGGGTATCGTTAAGGCAGTTGTTTTTTGCCAAGTGTAGTTCGTCATGTATCTACTGAATTCGTCGAGTATACTCAACGAATCACTATAGACTTATTTTTTTTCACCGAATTAAGTATAATTTGTCGAGTTTGGGATTTAGAGTGATTTTCCAAATTGTTGGGGTATCGTTAAGGCAGTTGATTTTTTCACTGAATTAAGAATAGACTTAGCTTTGGCATTGAGAAGCCCAGTGTTTTGATTAAGTTTTTATAGGTATTTATGGATGTTTAGGTGGGGCCCATGGTTGGCAGTGGATAAAGGACTACCAACCTGGTGCCGACTCATGAATCATTACACTTGGTGGTTGTTGAAGTTTTCTCATGGACTGTTGGGTGGTGTTGGACCTTGTTTCCACCAGCACAGTGCCTTTATAGACATTTGGATTGTTGGGTTGTGTTGGACCTTGTTTCCACCACCGCAATGCCTTCTTGAGATGTTTGGGTCTGTTAGTTCGTGTTGGACATTATGGTCACTGACTTAGAACCGTTTTTGCTAGTGTTAATGATTCACATGTTTAGAGCTGTTCAAACTCTTTTCTTCCTATTGTATAGACATATGTTGGATTCTTACTCTTGCAGATATTCTCGAAGCATGGCTTCATTTCGCACTTGGTGCAATTTCCTTACTCTTGGACTTTTAAGTTAATAACTCATAACTGTTTTATTTCTCATTTACTGTGATTTGGCAGCTTTCCTGTGGTTGGGGTTGGTTACCTCTTTTGTTTTCTTCTTATTATTATCCATTGATGATCTTTGTACCTCTTGTATATTCTTGCTGAGGTATTCTTTTCTTTGGAATGCCTTGGGTTTGGAGCAGTAGCCGATTAAGCGGCTAGGTTTGGTTGTTGCTTGTTTTCTGCTGTTATTCTAGGACGTATTTTACTCACTAGTGTGAGGTAGTGTTGTTTTTCTGTTGTTTAGTTCAGACATACTTGTTTTCCCTTTTCATGGGTTCGTGTCAGATTGTTGACGCCCACCAGAGTTTTTTATATTGTAAAGATACTTGTTAGTTGCTTAGTCTTTCTTGATGACTGGTTGGTTTTACTTGCTCTCTGGGAAAGTTTTATATTAGTTATTTTAAAAGTATCATTTGACTACCTTATGCATAACATTTCTTTAAACCAAAGTAACAATCTTTTAACTAAGGTAGAAGCTATTTCTATACTTATATTAAATTTAGAGGTATGCATATCATGAGTGTTCTTGTTTGGATGTTTATACTCATGTAGGATGTTAAACCATATAAATAAAGTATTTTCTACAACGTATATTCATATTTTCACTTATGGATGAGTTGATCTACTGAGCCGGGGGATACAACCATTGAAACTTAACTTAAATTACTGTTTCCTTCATAATAAACTTGAGGATTTCTTATAAATAGTTGGGTTTGAGTTCTTGCCTGAGCGTCTGCAATTATCCCCTGCATGGCATGGCATCACAACACATATTTTCTCTTACTCTGATATATTAATTAAATGCGGAGAAAATGCAGGTTGTGACAATGAACCCCTATTTCTTGTGGTCGCTTTGGTAGAAAATGAGCCTGAAAATTTTCCTTATGCATATCTTTGAGTGTGCCCCTTGTTTGGGTGAATTATCATACCTTATGCGGTTATGGGCTTATTGTTTTATTTATGTGTTGAGGGTTGTTTGCCTAGTCATAGTGTCAGAGGACTCTATTTGATTGGAGAAAGCTTGTTGCGTAACACAACTACCAAATATTCCCTTATCATTAGCATCAAAGGCAGTTGCCGCTAGGGGAAGGACCCTTTGTGTCTTGGAGCAAAGGCAGTATTGCGCTGATTTTTGGCACAGTGTCAAAGACCTTTCTATACACAAGCACTCTGATGTTTGCAATGAGTAAGTGACTTGTGTTTTTTTATTCCTTTATAATTATGTTGGCTGTGGTTGTAGCACTTTGGACGCTTTCTACTGGTTGCATAACTATTTATAGATTTTTCCAGCTTAGAGCATTGATTGCATAAAAGTTTAGCTTCATGTATGTTAGTTGTTAGAGGATGAAATCTAGACGATGTTGTAACCTACTACCAAGATGAAAGGCCGAAGCTTCAAGAAGGTAGTAAGAGGTTAGAGCGTCGAGTTGGGGGTGTCGCTGATTGGTTAATAATTAAAGGTCGAGACCCAAATGATGGCGTAACCTACTACTAGGGTGAATGACAAGCACTATTATCCGGGCAGTGGGTGGTCTAGAAAACCTAGCCGGGGGATGACATTGACTGTGGCGGTGAAGGGTGGACCTTCAAACCTGGGCGACTGCGATGGGGGAATGTTGGGAATATTATATACAAGATTCCTAATTTGAAGAAGGCCTCAAGTTGATAATAAGAATCTTGTATTTTATGTGTGTATTAGTTTTGTTGAGACATGTATAATAGAAGTGTTTGGCTAAAGTAGTGTTAGACTTATGGTCACCTAAATAGGATTTTGCCCTTGTAATCTCTCATGGTGCAAAACACATGTTGATGTATGATCTAATCCTATATTAGACATGTCACTATCATGATGAAAGTCCCTAAAGTTAAACGAGTTCAAAGGCAGAAGCTCAAATTAGTCTAAGTTAAATGTCGATTACAAAAGCAAGAAGCTAAGTGTTTTGTCGACTGCATTGACTGAACAACTTATGGAATATATTGACTACATCGATTGAATGACTAAGGAAAAATTTTATTGCATCGATTACAAGATAAATTAATTATCAATTGCATCATTAAAAAATTTATCAATTGCATCAGCTGCATAGTTAAAAGGTTTATCGACAGCATTGTTTAGAAGGCTATAAGTTTTATTGACGGCATCGACTACACAGTAATATAAAGAATTCAGCAGAGTTAAATACCAAAGTGTTGGGTGCTTTTAGTTGATTCCTTAGAGTACTTCATGTCGACTACATAACTTCTACTAAAGTTAAAGAACTTTGTTGACTGCTTCAAGTAAAGTTTTACTAGAAGATTTTATACCGTCCTAAAGCATAGTCAAACGACTCTCTTGTTAATAAGCCACTGATTGGGAATCTATTTGATTTAATTCAAATCTCAATTTCTGCTACATTATGTAACATCCCGTTTCCCGGTAGGCCCCTCACACGTGTTTTTGACTCAAGAGAATTGACTCATGCTTGGGAAGCATCGAGTGAGTCGACTGGACTCGACAAATAGAGCAGATGTTACTTAGAATATTTTCTGGACTCATGGCATCGAGTGCGTTGAGTGCACTCGACGCCAATCGACGAATTAGCTTAGGCGTTGAGTGGACTCAACACAACGCAATGTCATTCGACGAATAAGCTGAGGCGTTGAGTGGACTCAACACCACTCAATATCATTCGATGAGTAAGATGAGGCGTTGAGTGGAATCAACACCACTCAACTCCATTCGACGGATTAAGCTGAGGCATTGAGTGGACTCAACACCACTCAATGTATTTTACTTAGAATAGTTTCTGGAAGTTGCGACATTGAGTGAAGTCAAAGTGGCGTTGAGTGGACTCAACACCACTGAATGCCATTCGACGAATTAAATTATGGCATTGAGTGGAGTCAAAGCGGCGTTGAGTGGACTCAACGCCACTCAATGCTTTTACTTAGAATAGTTCTGAGGCCTGTAGGCATCGAGTGCGTTGAGTTCACTCGACGACACTCGATAATTTGTCGAGTGAAGGTCTGCATACTCAATGATTTTTGACTTGGCTATTCTGGATTCCTGAAGGCGTCGAGTGCGTTGAGTGCACTCGATGCCACTCGACGATTCGTTGAGTAAAGGAGGTACACTCGACGATTTTAACTTAGAAGTGGTGTACTTATATAAGGCGTCGAGTGATCACGACGAATCTCTATGATTCTTCGAGTGGGTATGCTGTACACGATGAATTTGACTTGACATATTTTTAACCCAGGCGGAATTCACTATGTTGCGTTTATGGACTGAACCAGTTTCGGTATTGGCGCCCATTGACTTATTTGGACCGGTCCATTCGATAAGCCTTAATTTTAATAATAATGGAGATCCAATGTCAGGCCGACACGTGTAAAAGCAGTTAACCCTAATTTTTCATTATAAAAGGTGACTTACGGGAAACCCTAGCCATCACTTCGCCATTCTTGTCAAAGCAATTATCCTTGCCGAGCCCGACGGAGAAGAAGAGATGCTAGAGGCGATTTATGGAGGAAAACCTTCCCTTCTCTTCTTCCGTGAAGAACAACACCAATGAAAAAGAAGATGTCGCCAGAGAGAGTGGCGAGATCCATGGCCAGAACCGCCTGAAATGAGGTGTGCTTTCTACCCTCTCCCTTGGTGCTAGATCTGTAGTTATTCTCTAGGAGAGATGTCGAATCAAAAGAGTTTTACTTGAGAGATGAAGATCTCCTTGGTAGAGACCATGCTAGGGCTTGTGCCCTAGATATTTGATGTCTTCAACCTCTCCTCGCTTCTTTGTGAAGATGATGGACTTGGTTTCGTGAAGAGAAATAGTCTAATGAGGGTGAATAAGTGATGAGGAAATTCTGTATATAGTTTTGATTAAATGTCTAAAGGAAGAAGATGAACTGATGTCGTTCATCTTGCTTTCAGATGCGTGCATAAATCTATTTTCTCTGTGCAGCAAACTTCAAGGCTGTTTTCGGGTATGATACAGCTAGATCTAGGCTCCAGAGTAAACACGAAAGTCATATCCCTTTGAAATACCTTTTCAACTGATGGTTACACGTCTTAATACAAGTCCTGTAGACTCGGGAATGTCCAGTCGAAGTTGCTATACAGTCAAGTCTTAAATACATGTTCTTGTGTTAACATGGATCCGAGTTTGAATTTGGTAGAAAGGTCATTGTAAATTAACATTGAGAGTTGTTGAACTTAATTTATTAGTGATTTTGTTAAATAAATGATTGATGACATTTAGTTGGTAGATCCTTAAGTAAAACAAATGGTTTGGTGAAACGCGTTTGTACAAACGAGTTGGTGGAGTTTTATAATCGAATGGATGTAAAAGTTAGTGAACAAAATATGTGCATGTGAAGTATCATGGTAGTATTTGAAAACCTTGTGGAAGCATAGTGGTTGTGAATACTTAATTTTAGAAAGAATTTGATAAGTCTAATGTATGGTTATGTGAGATGTTGATTAATGGAATGTGTATCGTAGTCCATTATTTAAAGTCGAGTCTCCCTACGAGTAGCAGTGTGGGATTGGTATATGGTATAAGGTGGCTCGCCACCAATATAAATGATGAACCCTTATGTTGTATGGAAATGTGGAAGGGTTGGAAGTACGTGTGTGTTTGTTGCACTGGAATGATATGTTGATAAGGGACTTAGTGTGGAGCCCTTGCGTGCTGTTGAGCACGAGATGTGAATAATAAAAAGGGACTCAGTGTGGAGCCCTTATATGTGAAATGCATGCGGTGTGAATTGACATACAGTGTCATAATCCTGGGTTAAGGATAGTGTGGCAGGTCTACGGGCTCGCCAGTCGTCACACTGACGGGAATTGGCAGATATACTTAAACAGTGGGGCTTTGGTCCTCGGTGCTCATTACCGAGGCTCCTTCTGTGCTAATGTACGATTGGGCTTTGGTCCTTTGGTGACAAGTTCCCTTAGGTTCCTTCCGTGCTACGATGATAGGCCAGCATAAGGATTCATTCTTAGTGCACATCTACCTGAGACCCCTATGAGCCGTAGTACGCATGTGAGCTTCACTATTGTGTTCTTAGCATTGAGGAGTACAAAGTCCTAGGCTTGGTTGTGTGGATGCCCGCCTAGTAGTGGATATGCCCGTTCCACTGTCACCGTCTAGCCACGATGGATGGCGCCCAAGAGGTTAGCTACCTGCTCGAAAAGTGGGAACAACAAGTCTGTGTCGACGTAGCTGCTGCATGTGTGTGAGCATGGATGAGTCATCGCATTGTATTCATAACATTGCATTGCATTACATTCACAAGATCCTCATCATATAAGTTTGTATGAGAACTCTTATATGATGTTTTAATTTTCTGGTAAGCTGATCCTTAACTTATATGTCTGTATGGGCATTCATATAAGTTAAGTTACTTCCTGTTGGTTATTCATACTTGTTCATTGCTATTGATGGTAGAACTGCTAGTATAAATTATTATAGTTTTTTCTGATATATTGATGGATACTCTGATATTGATTAGCCTTATACCACCTGCTTGTACTACTGTTTATATATATATATATATATATATATATATATATATATATATATATATATATATATATATACCCTCTTCTTTTCTCCGCCCGGTGCCTAAGAGTCGCCGGGGGAGCGTATGTGATAGCAACTTAGTCTTTATGATTAACGATTGCTATGTCTTCCTATTTAGAAGGAAGCCCCACAGCAGCAGGTTATGGAGGACGATAGCCAGGCCAGGGTGACAGGGCCTGAAGTGACAATACCATCGCTTCCTTTAGTGGCTGATGTGAGTTTTTGAGAGACTCATTTTATAGCCTTCTTGGCATGATGTACTCTGATATTATAGAAGCCTTGGTTGCTTCTTTTTATTTGATGTATTTGTTTTGGATTTTATACTTATATGGATTTGGACTTCACTTTATATTCTTATGTTGGGTTTGAAAGTGAGGGATAGATCTGTCTTAGCTCTAGAGGGGGGGGGGGGGTGAATAGAGTATTAAAAAAACTTGATTAGTTTTTATAGAGGAATTAAAATATGTGATATCAATATGTATAGCGAGAAATAAAAACAAAGACAATCACAACATAGCAGATAAAAGAATAGAGCCACCCAGACGACACAAAGATTTTATAGTGGTTCCCCTAAACTTTTGTACATCCACTCTTCTACCACCCTAGTAGGAATCCACTATAGGATTTTGATCAGGTGCTCTGCCACCACAGGTTTTTCTCAGGTGCCCTGTCACCATAAGATCTATTTCAAGGGTGATCTAGCAATCCTTTGATCTTTTGACCAGGTGCCCAAAAACCAAACCGAGTCTTTTGATCAGGAGACTTGATAACCAAAGGATAAATTTTGAAGGGAATTAAAAACCCTTTGTACAGGAAATGGAAAATAAATAAAATGATCTTCTTCTCTGTCAACAATCTGAGAGAAGACTAGTCGATTTTGTTGATGTTGTCAAAGCTCCCCCTAAGATGTAGAATAGTTTAGGTATGGAAGCTTTGCTTCAGGGTGTAGTCCTTCAGATTGCTTTTGATCTTCAGAAGCTTTCTGGACTGATATTGAATGGTTGCCCCTTGAAAGCCTGAAGCTTATGGTGAAGAACTTTGTTACAATCTCTATAACAATGTAGCCTCGATGTGTATCATTGAGATTGAAAAACTTCTTCTTTGCATCTGAATGGATTGATATATTTCACATCTATGAAATCAATAGCTGGAGCATTCCTTGAGAAAGAAAACTTTCCTTGGGAAATAATACACATTTAATACTGCCTCTAAACGGCTATATTCATTGGAATATATTGCATTAAATGATGGATCCATAACTACCTGAATTTAATCTCATTTGAATATATTTCCTTTGAAGAGATTGGTCTGAGATTAATTATCCTTCTAGAAATACGAAACTGCCTAAAATAACTTTACAGAAAAATGTCGAGCTTAGCCTATAGATCGTCGTCCAGAGCTTGGAGATCGTCGAGCTTGATTCTTCATATTCTTCGACCTGAGTTCCAATTTCATCAAGCTGAGCTCGGAGATCGTCGAGCTTAGCTTGACTGTCGTTGACCTGAGTTGGCAGAGATGAGGTTGAAGATCGTCGAACTGAGATCATCTTTTGTCAAGCTCAACTCAGAGAAGGATCTCTGAGTTCATCGATTTGAGTTCAACGATCATCGAGCTACATTTGACTATCGTCGAACTGAATTACTGCCATTGCCAAATCTGAATTTCTCTAGAATCTTCTGTCTCTAAGTCTTCTGAAGGAATGGCCCTTGAAATAATCCTATGACCCTTGACTATACAAGATGGGTCAATCTAATATCCTAATAGTAATCCTTGCCCAAATCAGAACTAGGGTTCCAACAATCTCCCCCTATTTGAGTGAGGATACTATTTACATAAAATAAAACACAAAGCATAAAAAGAAATCTGACTGAATTATAAATATTTAGCAGATGTACAAGGATGCTTTGAGAAATTTTATAAACTATAAAGAATCAAAGATATAAACAAAAAAAAGATAGAAAATCTTTTTGAGGAGCTGTAGATGGAAGAACTGAAGATGATTTGGTAAGAGAATGCTCTCTGTTAGAATCTTCAGCTTCCCTTTTTGCTCAGCTTTCCTTTTCCTGAAAAGAAAGATTAGGTGTTCTTGACCCAGATTACCTTGGGTCCTGATTCTCTTTCATAAGAATAACTGGAAATATAAGAATAATCAGGTTGATCTTTATAGCCTAATGGATGATATCTCCTAGGAGGGATGATCTATTTAGTAAAAGGATTCATGAATTTCTGTGTTTGATTATATTTTTGAAAACAATTAAATTTTTTGTCTTGAAAATTTGAGTTCGACGAATTTAGTTGAGTTCGTCGAGCTGAGGTCGACAAAAAGTATTGACGTCGTCGATCTCGGTTCAGAGAATGATAATGCTCATTTTCTGCATTCCACGATCGTCGATCTCTATTCGACGAAACATGTTGATTTCGTCGAGCACCCTGTCTTGAGTAATCATACCCAAATTCTGGGTTCAGAGTTCGTTGATCGTCGTTCGACGCAAAATACTGATTTCATCGATCTCGGTTCGACGAATTTTGTTGAACAATATTTTTATGTGAATTTTTATTTTTCTTTTGTTTATGTTTAGGATTCTGAATTATTGTTGTTTGCTGGTTGTTATCTTCTAATTTTTCCTTGCATTTTTCTAATATAATTTAATAGGGGTTGATAAAATATTTTTCTTAAGGATAGGTGGCTGACAAGATGAAGCTCCTAAGCCTAATTTACCATTTAGCCTAACATTTAATGTGTTGGTGATATCCATTAATTTTATACTTCTCCCATTTAGGGATTCTTAAAATTATTTGGCCTCTTTTAATTTGTTTTCTAAAGAAAGTATTTGATTATTATCAGTTTTTAATTCTTCTTTAAGTTTTAGTTTTTCAGAAAAAATATTTTCAAATCCAGTTAATTTCTCTCTGAGAAGTTTGATTTCATTCTCAGACATAATTAAATCATCACATAATAATTTAAAATTTGTTTTGAAATGATCAGAAGAAAAGTCAAAAGATGAGATTACCTGATCTTCTTCTATAATGGATTCATCATCTGAATTGTCTCCTTCTGAATCAACAGCTTTAGAGTTACTGCAGGATGCATTGATTGCCATCAGATAGAATTCTCTTGCTCTTAATTCTTCTTCAACTTCAGTTGTACAGGATGAAGTTTCTGAATCTTATTCACTGCATGTTTTTTCAACCATTGCTGTGAGGGAGTTCCAAATATCCTTTGTTGAAGAGCATTCATCAACTTCCTAAAAAATGTCATCAAAAATTGATTAGGCTAGAATGTTCATAGCTTTACATAAGCTAACTTAGATTTCTTCTAAGCATCAGTCCACTCAGGACGTGGAACTACACTTATGCTTGTAGATGTTGTTGCAGAAGGAGTAGGGGGACCTGTCAAATTAGAATTATAGATATCTTCATCAATGGAATTCATATATAATCTAATCCTTGCCTTCCAAAGTGAAAACATATTCAGGTTGTACACTGGAGGTCTGGTACTTGTGTATTCTTTATTTTGTGCCATGATATAAAATAGATAATAGAGTAAGTGAAATCTACCAAAGATCTTTTGGTTCAGGTGTTAGCCTGTGAAACCAATCTACCTTAACCCTCATCTATCTTAACTCTATAGGGGGGGGGGTGAATAGAGTATTAAAAAAACTTGATTAGTTTTTATAGCGGAATTAAATTAAGTGATATCTATATGTATAGAGAGAAATAAAAACAAAGACAATCACAACACAACATATAAAAGAATAGTGCAACCCAGACGACACAAAGATTTTATAGTGGTTCCCCTAAACTTGGGTACATCCACTCTTCTACCACACTGGTAGGAATCCACTACAGGTTTTTTATCAGGTGCCCTACCATCATAGGTTTTTGCTCAAGTGCCCTGTCATCACGAGATCTATTTCAAGGGTGATCTAGCAACCCTTTGAGCTTTTGACCAGGTGCCCAAAAACCAAACCAAGTATTTTGATCAGGAGACATGGCAACCAAAGGATACATTTTCAAGGGGGTTAAAAACTCTTTGTACAGGAAATGGAAAATAAAGAAAATGATGTTCTTCTCAGTCAATAATCTAAGAGAAGACTAGTGGATTTTTTTGATGTTGTCAAAGCTCCCCCTGAGATGTAGAATTGTTCAGGAGTGGAAGCTTTTTTTCAGGGTGTAAGCCTTTAGATTGCTTTTGATCTTTATAAGCTTTCTAGACTGATATTGAATGGTTGTCCCTTGAAAGCCTAAATCTGATGGTTAAGAACTCTGTTAGAATCTCTGTAACAATGTAGCCTTAATGTGTATCCTTGAGATTAAAAAACTTCTTCTCTGCATCTGAATGGCTGGACAGATTTCACATCTATGAAATTAATAGCTGGAGCACTCCTTGAGAAAGAAAACTTTCCTTGGGAAATAATCCACATTTAATGCTGCCTCTAAACGGCTATATTCATTGGAATATATTGTATTAAATGTTGGATCCATAACTACCTGAATTTAATCTCATTTGAATATATTGCCTTCAGATAGATTGGCCTGAGATTAATTCTCCTTCTAAAAATAAGTAACGACCTAAAATAAGTGCACATAAAAACACTGAGCTCAGCCTATAAACCATCGACCAGAGCTTGGAGATCGTCGAGCTTGATTCTTCATATTCTTCGACCTGAGTTCCAATTTCGTCGAGCTGAGCTCGGAGATCATCGAACTTAGCTTGGCTATCATCGACCTGAGTTGGCAGAGTTGAGGTTGAAGATCGTCGAACTGACCACATCTTTCATCGAGCTCAACTCAGAGAAGGAGATCTGA
The DNA here is from genome assembly GCA_039513925.1 of Platanthera zijinensis. NCBI lineage: Eukaryota > Viridiplantae > Streptophyta > Magnoliopsida > Asparagales > Orchidaceae > Platanthera > Platanthera zijinensis. The sequence goes on along the minus strand of CM077089.1, from coordinate 113,905,360 downwards.
GTTCGTTGATCTGAGATCAACGATCGTTGAGCTGAGTTCGACTATCATCAAACTGAATTGCTGCCTTTGACAAATCTAAATTTCTCTGGAATCTTCTGTCTCTAAGTCTTCTAAAGGAATGGCCCTGGAAATAATCCTATGACCCATGACTATACAAGATGGGTCAATCTAATCATTTTAATAGTAATCCTTGCCCAAATCAGAACTAGGGTTCCAACAGGGTTGGCAATGATGATATTGGTTTTAGTCGGCAAGATAGGCATCTGGTGGTACAAGTCGACCCATGTGTTAGTGCTACCGCAAGGAGGCTGTTATGGGCATTAGACTCTCCTCGGCCGTGTCTTGTGTTTCGGGAGGGGTGGTCTTACAAATGGTATCAGAGGGAGGTTTCGATCCTCCGACCTTTGGGTTATGGGGTCTTACAAATGGTATCAGCTTGCAATGATCCTTAACTAAAGATGTCATTGAACAATGTGAAAGTGAGGGTAAGATCTATCTTCACTCTAGAGGGGGGGGGGGGTGAATAGAGTATTTTAAAATAATTTACAATTAAAACTATAAAGAAGTAGAAGACTTAATTTATGTATATGTGTAAGGTGCTTGCATTGAAATAAAACTAGAGCAAGAAATAAGAAATCATACAGCACACAGTAAAGTCAAACACACAACAACCAGATGACACAAGGATCTATAGTGGTTCCCCAACAACCTGGGTACACCCACTCTTCTACAACCCTAGGTAGGAATCCACTACAGGAATAATTGATCAGGTGTCCTGGGCACCAATGAGCTTTTGATAAGGTGCTCAAAAACCAGATCTAGATTTTTTGATAAGGTGTCTTGCCACCACTGAGTTTTGACAAGGTCTCATAAAATAGTTTCAGAACTTTTGAAGGGAGTTTTGATAAACCCTTTTACAGGAGGGAAAGGAAAAAGAAAGTAGTTTGAAGATGTTCTTCTCTGTCAACAATCTGAGAGAAGACAAGTTAAAGATGTTGCTAATGCTCCCCCTGAGATCTGTAAGGGTTCAGGAAGGTGAGCTTTACTAGGTGATAGGTCTTTAGTTGCTTCAGATCTCCAGCAAAAGATGATTTCAACAGATGCTGAAATGTGTGATGTCTGGAGTCCTTGATGTTGAAGCTTTTGAACACTTGAGGATTTGGAGGAGTAGAATAGCAGATGATATCCTCCACATAAAAGTTCCTTGTGTTCTTGAAGATTTTGACTCAGTGAATCTGTATATTCTAAAAGATGAGTTCTTGATCAGAGTATATTTTGATCTCTCTTCTGTAACTCTTTTTCTCAATCATATAATCCTTTATATCTCTTGTCTATCTTATTGTATTGATCTGTTATCTCTTTTTCAATAAATGTATTCTGTAGGAGTATATCAGATTCTGACTTAGATGGTCGTTACTCAGTCATAAATGACTTCCATAATTGACAATTGTCTCTGGGGAAAGTCCTAAGTAACATTCCTTTTAGCCTTCCTTGAAACTTACTCCAGATTGCTTGAAACGGCTACAAAATCCTTTACAATAAATGTAGGAAATAAATCTGAATGAATTCCATAACTGTTCTTGAATTTGAATTCTGAAAGCATCGATCTCTCACAGAAATCGTCGATCTGAGCTCTACGATCGTTTAACTGAGCTCAGAGATTGGATTTAAACAGCAGACAGAAATCGTCGAACTGAGCTCTACGATCGTCGAACTGAGCTCAGCGACTTGGAAAATAGCTGAAGATAGAACGTCGATCTGAGCTCGAAGTTCGTCGATCGGAGTTCGATGACTTGCAGAATTGAGCTCAGAGAACGTCGAACTGAGTTCGACGTTTCGTTGACCTGAGCTGAACGAAAATTGTCTTTGTCTCAGCACTAAATCCTGATCTTTGAAAGGTCTTGAGGGCAGCTTCAAACCTATGTTCTAACCCTTAGACTCATTCTAATTTGACCTTTTCAACTATACAACTAGGTCAAACCAATTTCCTAAAAACATAGTGATCCTTGCCCAAATTAGTAATAGGGTGTTCCAACAATCTCCCCCTATTTGGATAAGGATTACTATTTACAAGACAAAATATGAAAGAAATAAGTATACAGACAAAGTAAAAGCTAAACCAACAATGACATAGCAGCAATGCAGATCACAGATAGAATATCAGCATATATTCAGAGATAGATGTTTGTTCAGCTTACAGAAATCACTTCTCCTCATTTCCCTTTTTAAACAGAATTTCCCTGTTAGGATTGAGGGCTTCTCTCTTTGATCTTCTGTCATCATCTGCACCTAAGGAGGTTTGGGATCTAGGCCTTGGAACTACAGCCTCAGGATGCAGCTTCATATAATCTTCTGGATCAAAGAATTTTCTTGATGAATATCTCTCTAATTCTGTCTTTCTTTGATCTTATAGGGTTATAATGTTGGAAATGTCTTTGCCTTGCTCTTTGGCCTTTTTCATTTGATCTAGTACAGCAAGTTCTTTCATTCTGGCAGTCCATGATAATGGGTTGTTTTCAGGATCTTCAAATGGGACTGGAGGTTCATATCTATTGATTGATTCTGAATCAGTAGGAGTCCTGGTGATAACTGTATCTCTAAGCTTGTAAGGGAAAGGACCTCGAGTAGAATCAATAGGACCTTGTCCTTCCCTTTGTTGTCTGGAGTAAGTTCTGTACTCTCTCTGATTTCCTTTGTACTGACCTCTTCTAGAATGATAGCCTCTTTGATATTGTCCTCTAGGTTGATATTTTTGTGAAGATTGAGAGGAACTGTGCTTTGAAGCAGATGAATGAAAAGCTGAGCCTCCACCAGATCCTGAGTCTGGAGGAGGAGGAGGAGGAAACTGAGAAGATCCTTTCTCATATTTGTCAAGCTTTCTTATTTTCTTCATAGCCTTTAGCTGATTCTTAGAGTATTGCATCCAAGGCTCTGTTATCTGACAGTCTTGCAAAATGTAATATGGTATATCATTGACATCTTTGGCTTTAGCAGGAGGAACTCTCATCATTTCTTTGCTTTTTTTGCTTTCCTTTTCTTGGCAATGGTGCCAACATAATCATCAGAGTCAGTGTTGAATTTGTCACTATCTGAGCTCTGGGGTCTGTCATAGAGATCATTAATCCTTTTGATGTACTCCTCTTGTTGTTTGGACTTGTCAGAAGCAGCAGCAGAGATATTAGCAGATAACATATCAATATCAGTAGATTCAGCTACTTCAACAGTAGTAGCAGCAACACAAGCATAAACTTCCTCAGCCTTAAGAGAACTGATATAAGAGATAATCAGGCTGGGATCACAGACAGCAATATGCACAATGGCCTTAGTAAGGTCTTCAACTCCCTAAGTTGGTAAGCAACTTCTGTGAAGAAAATCAAATTCAGACAACAGTGACCTGAGGTCCACTGTGAGTACTGGTACTGGAGCTAGAGTAGAAGTCTCTGGCAGCAGCAATTCCTCAGAAGTAGCAGGCACTACCTCAGCTTCATAGGGCATCTCCCCCTACCTTGATTCAGTGATAACTGGATCAAGGAACCCCATAGAAGGGATTACCTTAGGGGAAGAGAAAGAGGATAGCCTGTCAGATAACTCCTTTATTGATATCAGGAGTGGAGCCATGGAGGTCTCCAGCAGGTTTACTAGCTTGGGGGCCAGTATCCCATATAGCTTATTTGCCAAAGCTGATAGATCCACTTGCTCAAGTGTGACTTGAGTAGAAATGAAGGATGGAATGATTTGGGCTGGTGATGGATGGACTGTGCGAGATGGTATTGTGGATGGTAGGATGGTTGGTTTAGAGATTGGGATGGTGGAGATGGATGGTATGGGTGTGGAGATGGATGGTGTGAAGGATGGTTGGGTAAGAATATCATGCAGGAGTTGTTGATATGAAGAGGTAGAGGGAAGCTCAGCAGGTGAGGATGGGGAAGCATCCATGAAGGAATCTTCAAAAATGTTGAAGGATGGAATGTTAAGAGGTGGATAGTAGTGGAGTGGATGGAATTGTTCTGAGGTGGCTGGAGGTGAAATTGGTGATGAAATGGTAATGGGGGAGTAGATTGATATGGAGATGGTTGATGTGGAGGTGGAGGTAGAAACAACAGGAGGTGGAGAAAAAGGAGAAGAGGTGGAGGCAGGCAATTCCTCAATGAGGGCAGGGGCCTGAGGGGAAGAGACTGCAATAGTCCTTGTTCCTGAAGCAGTGGTAGTCCTGGTTGGCTTGATTATCTGCCTGTCCCATTTCCCAAACAGGGCACAGGTTAGCCTTTTTGATGCATTTATGTGCATCCCATTTGATACTAGCAGTTCAGGGCACCTGGAGTGCAGGAATACCCCTAAGATCCTCCCAAAGTTAACAAAACTTTTGTTTATTTTCTTCTTTATCAAATCAAAGAAAGTTTCTCCCCAGTTCAAGTGTTTCTTATCCGCTAGGGCTCCCATCAAACAGAATTGATACCTGGATATGGTATCATGTGCTGAGTTCTTTGCTAGTAGCACTTTCCCCATAACATCAACAAGAAATCTAAATTCAATAGATAAGTTCTTTTTCAATAATTTATTAGGGTTTTCTGCAGAGTGACCCATTCTGTCTAACATTGAAGCAAATTCCTCTCCCAAAAGTTCAACAGAATCATCTCCAGTACTCAAATGAAATAATTCAGTCAGGAGAGTAGGTGATAATGATACCTGAGTCCCGCTGATAGTACCAATAAGGGTATTCTGTTCCAGATTATGTGCTGTAAATACCCATTCCTTAATCTACGACAATCTTCATCCTGGTGGACATTATATGCACTAACTGTTGTTCTCGGAAAAGTTCCAGAATGTCTTTGAAAACCTGATCGATGCCGTCAAACGAATCCATATTTATATCAAATCCTGTATCAAATTTCATCTTGGAGAGAGCGACAACATTCACGGCCATTGTATACCTGCAAAAAGTAAGAACACAACCAAGTGCAGTAGAGTTTGGATGGAAAGAAAAAGTTTGCAGAGAGTATGAAAGCACAAACGAAGAACGACGGCGAAAGAATGATTTTTATATTAGGGTTCGACGCCAACAATGAAGGATCGTTGAACTTCGTTCAACGATCGGGGCTGCTAGGGGAATCTGAAGAGACTTCAATATCGTCGATCTCCGTTCGACGACATTGGAGAGCGTCGAGCTCCGCTCGACGATCGATGAACAGAAAGAAGGATAGGTAAATGCTATCAGACGGCGCTGAACTTTGGTCGATGATTTTGGGAAACGTCGATATGCGTTCGACGATTTTTGGGGAGAACGTCGAGCGCAGTTCAGAGATAGAAAACAACCTACAGACACAAAAAGAGAAATAAGTTTTTCGCATAGTCTTGGTCTATTTTTAGATTTTCAAAATCTTGGGATTTATTTTAGGCTGCCTCCATCTAACATTCCTGACTGATTTAGGAAGAAGGTATGTTTCTTTTCATCCAGAGGTTTGGTGAAAATAGCTCCCCTTTGCAAATCAGTTGGGATATATTGAATTTCAATGTTATTTTTCTCAACATTATCTCTTAAGAAGTGATGCCTAATCTCTATGTGTTTTGTCCTACTATGGAGGACTGGATTTTGTGCGATAGAAATAGCACTGGTGTTATCACAAAATATTTTTGACCCTTCTAAGTTGTAGCCATAGTCTAGGAGCTGGTTTTGAATCCACAGAATCTGTGAGCAACAACTGCCTGCTTCCATGTATTCAGCTTCAGCAGTTGAAGTGGACACAGATGTCTGTTTCTTACAGAACCAGGAGACAAGTCTGTCACCAAGGAACTGACAAGTTCCACTGGTTCTTTTCCTGTCTACTCTACATCTAGCATAATCAGCATCTGAAAATCCAGTTAATTCAAATCCTGAGTCTTTTGGATATTAGAGGCCTAGATTTGGACAACTTTATACATATCTAAGAATCCTCTTAACTAATGTTAGGTGTAACTCTCTAGGGCTTACTTGGAACCTAGCACATAAGCATGTAGCAAACATTATATCAGGTCTACTATCTGTAAGGTACAATAGAGAGCCAATCATTGCTCTATATGTTGTCTGATCAACATGTTTTCCATGTCCATCAGCATCTAATATAGCATTGGTAGGCATAGGGGTTTTCATACAAGATGCTTCAGACATACCAAATTTCTTAACCAGTTATTTTGCATACTTGGTTTGAGAAATAAATATGCCATCAGCATGTTGTTTGACTTGCAATCCTAGAAAGAAGGAAAGCTCACCCATGCTATTCATTTCAAATTTAGAGTGCATCAGGTTGGAAAACTTTTTGCACAAATTTGAATCAGTAGAACCAAAGATAATATCATCTACATATATTTGTACTAGTAGGGTATGAGACTTATGGGTTCTAATAAAAAGAGTTTGGTCTATTCTACTCATTATAAAATCATTTTTCAGAAGAAAGCATGCTAAGGTCTCATACCATGCTCTAAGAGCTTTCTTGAGGCCATATAATGCTTTATGTAATTTGAAAACATGGTCAGGATAAGTTGAATAGATAAAACCTGGAGGTTGTCTAACATAGACTTCCTCTTTGATGTCTCCATTTAGAAATGCACTCTTCACATCCATTTGGTAGACCTTGAAACCTTTGTGAGCTGCATAAGCTAGGAATATTCTTATGGACTCTAACCTTGCAACTGGTGCAAAGGTCTTGTCATAGTCTATTCCTTCTTCTTGAGAATAACCTTGAGCAACTAGCCTTGCCTTGTTCCTTATAATAACTCCTTGATCATCCAACTTGTTTCTGAACACCCACTTTGTTCCAACAATTAAGTGATCCTTAGGCCTTGGCACTAGTTCCCAAACTCTATTCCTCTCAAATTGATGTAGTTCCTCTTGTATAGCAATGATCCAGTGTGGATCTTGTTCTGCATCTTGAATGGATTGAGGTTCAACTTGAGATAGAAAGCAAGTATGCATCAAGTTCTGGTTGACCTGATTTCTGGTTTGCACACCAGCTGAGATGTCTCCAATCACTTGGGAGATTGGGTGATCTCTTGTTGTTACTAAATCAACAGGGGGTGTTGATTTTTCACCAACCTGTGTTGTTGTTTCCTCTTGTGGAACAACAACTTGCTCTTCAAGATGGTTTTCTCTAAGATGTTGAACACCAAGATGTTGAGTATCCTCTTCATCTTCACTGATTTCTTCTCTCTGCTGGATAGGTGGATGTGTTGAATCCTTTTCTACAATATATAACCTGTCTAAATTTTCTAAAAGAGAGTGTACCTGCAATGGTTCTATGGTAGAAGTAGACTTCTCCTTATAAAACATATTAATCTCATCAAAAGATACATGAACAGATTCTTCAATTTTAAGAGTAGATTTGTTATACATCCTATAAGCTTTACTGATCATGGAGTATCCCAGAAACACTCCTTCATCAGCTTTAGCTTGGAATTTTGCTAAATATTTCTTGTCATTATTGTGAATATAACAAATGCAACCAAAAATTTTGAAATAGTCTACTTTAGGTTTCTTCCCTTTGAGCAATTCATAGCGAGTCTTGCCCTTCAGTTTATATATTAGACTCCTGTTCAACACATAGTTGGAGGTGTTCACTGCCTCAGCCCAAAATGATAGAGGTAGGTGAGCATCTGTCAACAATGTAGTAGCAAATTCAATTAGGGTTCTATTCTTCCTTTCAGCTTCCCCATTTTGTTGAGGAGTTCTAGGAGCTGAGAAAGTATGCCTGATCCCTTCACTTTGACAGAACTCTTGCATAAGAAGAGAATCAAACTCTGTCCCATGATCACTTCTGATCAGGGCAATGTGAGTATTGAACTCAATCTGTATACATTTGAGAAACTCTGTCAAACACTTAAAGTTATCAGACTTCTTCCTCAGAAAGAATACCCAAGTGAATCTAGAGAAGTCATCTACAATCACTAAGGTGTAAGATTTCCCTCCTATGCTTTGTACTGTAATGGGTCCAAAAAGATCCATGTGTAACAGATACAAAATCCTAGGTGAATCACTCTTATTAAGTGACTTAAAACTATTTTTAATTTACTTGCCTAATTGACAAGCCATGCAGAGTCCTTCCTTCTTTTAGGGGCCAGAAGGTAGTCCTCTAACAAGGTTGTCCTTGGACAGCCTAACAATGGTTCTAAGGTTTAATTTTCCTAGTCTCTTACACCATAAATCATTTTGTTTGCATACTGAATTAAATAAGCAGATATCTATGTTGGTTGAAAAGAAAATCTACAAGATAAATGTTACCTTTCCTTTTACCTGTTAACACTGTTGTGTTATTCTCTGACTTGATCTTGCATAAGGATTTGTTGAATGTCACTTGATGTCCTTCATCATAGAGTTGACTGATGCTGATTAGGTTGTGCTTCAGTCCTTCCACATAAACCACCTTCTTGAATGTGACTGAGCCAATGTGAACAGCACCATATCCTTTTGTTTGACCAAAGTTTGAATCACCAAAGATCACTTTGGGTCCAAGTTTGGTTCTGAAGGATGTTAGGTTCTCCTTGTTCCCTGTCATGTGCTTTGAGCACTCACTATCCAGATACCATTGTCGGTTCATTGCTGGATAGGTCTTCACCTGCACATAAATAATTTATATGTTTTTGACCCAGTTTACCTTGGGTCTAGGTTGATAACCATTAAACTAAGAAATAAACGACATCCCTGGCTGACTATTATATCCTTCAGGATGGTATCTCGTAGGAGGCACTATCCATTCAGTATAAGGGTTGAAGCTTTGGGCTGAGGGATATCTAGGATTGATTTTAGATTTACCTCTGAAAGAATGTTCAAATCTCTGAGCTCCGTTCGACGATCGTCGACCTGAGTTCGACGATCTTTGGTCAGATTGTCGAGCTCCGTTCGAAGATCGACTATACCAGAGTTCAGAGTTCAGAAGTCGTCGATCTGAGTTCGACAATCAAGCCTGAGATCGCCGAGCTCTGTTCGACGATCGTCGAGCTCTGTTCGACTTTTTCTGTTGAACTTTGTTTTCCTTAGGTAAATCAGGATTCTTCCTAGCTACCTCTACAACACCCTTTCCTTTATCAGAAATAAATTTAATTGGGGTTGTTAATACTATAGGTTGGCAGGATGAAGCACCATAGCCCAGTGTACTGTTGAATCTTGAGTTCACTGTACTTGTGATGTCCATCAGTCTAATGCTTCTCCCATTAAGGGATTCTTCAAACTTCTTTGCCTGGGATAGCTCACTTTTCAGTGAAGCTATCTCCTCCCTACCGCATTCTAACTCCTCAGAGAGTTTGAGGTTGTCTGATTTTAAGGTGCTATATTCAGACAATTGATTTATGAGAGAGATAATCTCCTTCTAAGACTTTAATAGGTCTAAATAGAGTGCCTTAAATTTAGATCTAAAGTCCTCTTAATCAAAGTCAAAGGAGTCTATTACCTGGTCTTCTTCTGTTTAAGTTTCAGATTCTGAATCTGATCCTTGTTCTGCATCAAAATTTTGCTGAGAGGCATTGATAGCCATCATGCAGAATTTCTTTTCTTCAGCATCATCCTCATCATCACTTAAGCTTGATGAGGCTTCTAATTCCTCTTCAGTATCACTCCAACTTTCAGCTACAAACCCCTTCCTTGTATGTTTATGTTTGTTAGAGGAGGATTTGTTGCTGTTGTTTCCCCTGGAGTCCTTGTCTTTTCTCCTATCTTTCCTGTCCTTCTTGTCCTTATTCTGATTTTCTGGACAGTCAGGCACAATATGGCCTGGTTTCCTGCATCCAAAACAGATTATTTCTTTATTATTTGACTTGTCATACCTTGGCTTCTCATGCCCTCTAGATGACCTCTTTCTAAAATCTTTCATGGTCATCTTATAGAATCTTTTTTCCAATAAGCTCATTAGTTCTTTATTGCATGTTGCCTTGTCTTCAGGCAGATTTTCTTGTAGCTTTGAATGCTATTGTCTTGTCCTTCCTGATAGCTGGAGAAGCAACCTTTTGTTCTTCCTCTCTGTTCTTTATGAGCAGCTCATAAGATTTGAGCTTGCCCAAAAGAGCCTCTATGGTTATTTCACTTAGACTTCTGGCGTCTTTTATTGGCCAGATTCTTGAGTCCCAAGTGCTAGGGAAGCACATTAAGATCTTGTCATTTAATTCAGTTAGAGAGATCTCCTTGTCCAGTGTTTTTAATTCACTGACTATTAGGCTGAGCCTGTTGTACATGTCAGCCACTGATTCAGTTTCTCCCTTCTTGAAGTTCTTATATTGTCTTATGAGATGGGATCTCCTGTCCTTCCTTTCATCAGCAGATCCTCAGACAATTTCAGATAACTTGTCTCATATCTCTTTTGCTGAACTGCATTCAGACACCTTTTGGAATATCTCATCAGACATAGTCTGAGCAAGGATATTCATAGCCTTTGCATCTGCAACTTTCCATTTCTTTATTTCTGCATCTGTTCCTGAAGGAGGTGGAACAACACTTGTACTTGTAATTACTTGGGGTCTTGGACAAACTGTCAAAACAGAATTAAAAATGTCCTCATCAATAGAATTCATGTAAAGTCTAATCCTTGCCTTCCAAAGTGCAAACTTGGAAAGGTTGCACACTGGAGTTCTGGTGCTAGCATAGTCTTTGTTATGTGCCATGGTTTTGTATGAAAATAAATATAATATAAAATATAATAACCCTCTATAGAAAATTTATCTTATCAAGGATCTTTTGGTTAAGGTGTTAGCCAGTTCAACCAATCTGTTGAAGATTCAGTTGTTGAGTAACCAACCTCCCTCTTATACCAATTGAAAGTGAGGGTAAGATCTATCTTCACTCTAGAGGGGGGGGGGGTGAATAGAGTATTTTAAAATAATTTATAATTAAAACTGTAAAGCAGTAGAAGAATTAATTTATGTAAATGTGTAAGGTGCTTGCAGTGAAATAAAACAAAAGCAAGAAATAAGAAATAACACAGCACACAAAAAAGTCAAACACAATGCAACAAGATGACACAAGGATCTATAGTGGTTCCCCAACAACCTGGGTACATCCACTCTTCTATCACCCTAGGTACTGCAGGAATAGTTGATCAGGTGTCCTGGGCACCAATGAGCTTTTGATAAGGTGATCAAAAACCAGATCTAGATTTTTTGATAAGGTGTCTTGCCACCACTGAGTTTTGACAAGCTCTCAGAAACCAATTTTAGAACTTTTGAAGGGAGTTTTGATAAACCCTTTTACAGGAGGGAAAGGAAAAAAGAAAGTAGTTTGAAGATGTTCTTCTCTGTTAATAATCTGAGAGAAAACAAGTGGAAGATGTTGTTAAAGGTCCCCTTTAGATCAATAAGGGTTCAGGAAGGTGAGCTTTGCTAGGGTGATAGGTCTTCAGTTGCTTCAGATCTCTAGCAAAAGATGATTTCAGCAGATGCTGAAATGTGTGATGTCTTGAGTCCTTGATGTTGAAGCTTTTGAACACTTGAGGATTTGGAGGAGTAGAATAGCAGATGATCTCCTCCACAGATAAGTTCCTCGTGTTCTTGAAGATTTTGACTCAGTGAATCTGTATATTCCAGAAGATGAGTTCTTGATCAGAGTATATTTTGATCTCTCTTCTGTAACTCTTTTTCTCAATCTGATAATCCTATGTATCTCTTGTCTATCTTATTGTATTGATCTGTTATCTCTTATTCAATAAACATATTCTGTAGGAGTATATCAGATTCTGACTTAGATGGTCGTTACTCAGTCATAAATGACTTCCATAATTGACAATTGTCTCTGGGGAAAGTCCTAAGTAACATTCCCTTTAGCCTTCCTTGAAACTTGCTCCAGATTGCTTGAAATGGCTACAAAATCCTTTGCAATAAATGCAGGAAATAAATCTGAATGAATTCCATAACTATTCTTGAATTTGAATTCTGAAAGCGTCGATCTCTCACAGAAATCATCGGTCTGAGCTCTACGATCGTTGAACTGAACTCAGAGATTGGATTTAAACAGCAGACAGAAATCATCGAACTGAGCTCTACGATCGTCGAACTGAGCTCAGTGACTTGGAAAATAGCTAAAGACAGAACGTCGATCTGAGATCAAAGATCGTCGACCGGAGTTCGATGACTTGCAGAATTGAGCTTAGAGAACGTCGAACTGAGTTCGACGTTTCGTCGACCTGAGCTCGACGAAAATTGTCTTTGTCTCAGCACTAAATCCTGATCTTTGAAAGGCCTTGGGGGCAGCTTCAAACCTAAGTTCTAACCCTTAGACTCATTCTAATTTGACCTTTCAACTATACAACTAGGTCAAACCAATTTCCTAAAAACATAGTGATCCTTGCCCAAATTAGTAATAGGGTGTTCCAACACAATGGTGCCACCCTTATTCGATTGGTCAGTTTGCGGACAAACTGATATAGCAACAGCAAGACCTGAGCTCTAATTGGTTAAGAATGTTTTGGGCTCTCTCTCCACTTGCCTATCGAGGGACTGAGTCGGCCGTACATATGAAGGAATGGCTCGAATCAGTGCAAGAATTAATGGCAGGAATCCGATGTCTATCCAACATGGCCGTGACATTAGTCGTGTCAGTATTAGAATCCCACGCCAAGAGGTGGTGGAAGTCCCTCATGGGCTCCACCTTTCAAGGTCGGGTGTACACAGAGATTAGTTGCAGTGAGTTTGCCAAAGCCTTCTTGGAACACTTCATCCATTCTACCACTCGGAATAAACTTGAAGAAAGATTCCTGCAGCTGAAACAGGGATCCAAGACTGTTACTGAATATCAGTGAGAGTTTCAGCATCTTTCTAGGTTTGTAGACGCATACAAGTTGAATGATAGGGGGTATGCTAAGAAATTCTACAAAGGCTTGCGGGATCCCCTAAGGCAAGCCATTTTGTTTATTGTGGCCTCGAGTCTGGATGAGATCATCAACATGGCAAAAATGCTGGAGGAAGATCATTTGGGGAGTAATAAGATACCCGCTGAGGGTGTGATAGAGGCCGGTCATAGCTATAGGAGGAGGTAGGATAATAGAGGTAGAGGAAACAACAGGGGTGGGGATCGCTTCCGTCAGAATTTTAGGATGGAGCATCCGGCCCCGCAGCCAGCACAACCTCTATCACCACAAATACATCTGCAACCCAGGGAGAAATATTAGCGATTCTGCTTCCAGTGTAACCAGGCATGCCACATCTGACGTTACTGCCCATAGCTAGTTGGAAATGCTCCCCCTTATCTCCCTTCGGCTGCTCCACGAGGACGGGGACATATGCGTGGTCGAGGTCGAGGAGTACGAGGAAGGAATCCCATATCTGGCTGGGATCAGGTGTTTGCGCTGGATATGGTGCAGGAGCGGAATCTTTAGGATGTGATTGCCGGTATGTAGTGATTTAATTACTATGTTAAAAGCATTTCTCTTTAAATAGTTTAAGATATACTAAGAGTCTAGCTTGAGTATGTATAATTGGTACCTAGACATCGTAATAGTTGGTGGGAAACCATCTTATACTCTATGCAATACCGATGCCACACACTCATTTGTGTCAGCAGATTTCATTAAAGATCTAGAAGGAGTGCAATACTTCACTGGTATTGCTCGGAGAGTACGCCTCCCGGATGGCTCTGAGATGAATACATCCAAAAGGTGTGAATTGGAGGTACTTCTTGGAGGAAAGTTGTTTGAAAACCCTCAAATAGTGTTTAGAATGCCAGAATTCGACCTCATTCTGGGCATGACATGGTTAGATTGACACTGTACTAGGATTGATTGTGCGGCGAAGCAAATCATGTTGAGGCATGGGGACTCTGAGGTCATCTTTCAAGGTATTAGACTTGAACCTTATACGTTATTATCTTCAATTCAGACCTTATGTGCCCATATGAGGGGGGATGAAGTATATATGATATGTTTTGAACTAAAAGAGAGGGTAGTTGAATTGTAAGATGCGCGAATAGTGCGGGATTTCCCTGAAGTATTCCCTGAGAAATTGCAAGGATTACCCCCACATAGAGAGGTGGACTTCCAAATTAAGTTAGTACCGGGTGCCAAGCCCATCTCTAGGGCCCCTTATAGAATGGCCCTAAAGAAACTCGTAGAGTTTAGAGTTCAGCTGCAAGAGTTAGTGGAATTAGGATTTGCTTGTCCACACTCGTCACCTTGGGGAGCCCCTGTTCTATTTGTTAAGAAGAGGACGAAACCTTAAGACTGTGCATAGATTATTGGGAACTCAACCTACTGACGGTGCGGAACACCTATTCCTTACCCCGGATCGACGAGTTATTCGATCAGTTGGTAGGAGCGCATTTATTTTCCAAGTTGGATCTGCGCTCGGGGTATTATCAATTGAGGATACAAGAGGAGGATAACTAGAAAATGACATTTAGCTTAAGGTATAGTTTATATGAGTTCACCGTGATGCCATTTGGGCTTATGAATGCCCCTTCAGCGTTCATGAGCCAGATGAACAGAGCGTTCGAGCCGTACTTAGATGTTTTTGTCATCATCTTCATTGATGAAATTTTTGTCTATTCGATGACAGAGGAGGAGCATGTGGAACACTTGGCCTTGGTTTTGAAAAAGTTAAAAGAACACTCGCTGTTTGCTAAGTTCAGCAAATGCCAATTTTTGCTCTGAGAGGTTGCCTTCTTGGGCCATGTGATTAGCAGAGCTGGACTAGCCATGGACCCGGCCAAGGTGCGTGGTATGATGGAATGGTCACCTTTTAAGTCAGCAGCCGTTGTACGGAGTTTCATTATACTTGCTGGGTATTATCGCAAGTTTGTGAAAGGATTCTCAAAGATATCCCTTCCTCTCACTGCTCTAACAAAGAAAGGTGTGCCATACGAGTGGACACCCCAGTGTGAAGCTGAATTCCAAGAGCTGAAAGATAGACTTACCACCGCACCCATCCTAGCCCTTCCATCTGGGAAGGAAGGATTTCAAGTCTATACTAATGCGTCATATCAACGGATGGGAGCAGTACTGATGCAGCATGGGAATGTGATTGCTTACACTTCAAGGAAATTGAAGAAGCATGAATAAAATTATCTGATTCATGATTTGGAGTTGGGGGCAGTGGTGTTCGCCTTGAAGGTTTGGAGGCACTATCTATATGGCGTCCACTGCGAGATATTTTTGGATCATAAGAATTTAAAGTATGTTCATAGTCAAAAGGAGTTGAATCTGAGGCAGTGGATGGAATTTTTGTGTGATTATGAGTTTACATTGAATTACCACCCCGAAAAAGCAAACTCCTTAGCCGATGCATTGAGCAAAAAGGTACCAGAATCAAGCCCTGAGTCTTGATTGATGAGTATGGAATTAGCTCAGATGCTCGAGGAGATGGATATCATGTTGGTGTATAAAGATCATTCTGAGGAGCATACTGAGTATTTATCTGTTATGAGTATAGTATGTGACATCCGAGATCGAATTCGGGTAGACCAAGGGAAGGATGCTGCTCTGGCCCTTGTAATTAATTCAATTGAAGATGGAACTACTAAAGAATACACACTAAAGGACGACCTCGTGCATTTCTGTGGCCGACTCAACATTCCCAAGGGCAGGGAAATCTGGGAAGACATATTGAGAGAGGCACATTGTTCGAAGTATTCGGTGCACCCAGGGATTTCCAAGATGTATAGTGACATGCAAAAGACCATGTTCTGGCCAGGGATGAAGAGTGTGGTCAAGTACTTTGTTATGCACTATGAGGCTTGTTAGAAGGTGAAGGTGGAGTGTAAGAGCCCCGGAGGATTATTACAATCATTAACCATCCCTGAGTGGAAGTTCGAGGATATCTCCATTTACTTTGTTCACGGTTTTCCTAGCTCGCGCTCTGGGAACAATTCAGTTTGGGAGATTGTAGATCGCTTGATGAAGGTGGCCAGGTTTATCCCTATGAAGAAGGAGGCACATGTGGATGTTTTAGTGCGGCTCTTTATGGAGCAATTTGTACGGTACAATGGCGTGCTTAAGACGATAGTCTCTGATCATGATGGCCGCTTTACCTCCAAGGAGTGGAAGGCAGTATAAGCATATCTGGGCTCTCGCCTTACCTTCAGCAAAGCTTTTCATCCTTAGACGGAAGGTCAGTCTGAGAGGACCATCAGGACAATGGAAGATCTTTTGAGACTACTTGTATTGGATAGAGGAGAACTATGGGAAAGGCTCTTACCACTAGTAGAATTTTCATATAACAATAGCCATCAAGCTAGCACCCAATGAAGCAGTTTATGGGAGGAAGTGTAGAACTCCATTGTAATGGGTGCAGGATGTAGATCCAAAAGTTTTGGGGATAGAGTACATTGATGACACCAATGCGCTTGTTAGAATTGTACGCGATTGATTACTTGAGGCTCAAAGTCGGCAGGCAAAGTACTATAATACGAAACATCGGATGATAGAGTTCCAAGTTGGTGACACGGTGTTCTTGAAGATAGGTCCAATGCATGGAGTGCCGCGTGTGCGTGGTATGAAGAAGCATAGCCCGAGATATGTGGGAACCTATGCTATATTAGAGAGAATTATCCCTTTAGCCTATCGGCTGTAGCTACCACCGGAGCTGGAAAATCTGCACCATGTCTTCAATGTGTCGTTGCATCGGAAGGAACTACTATGGCTTGACCAATTTGTCCCCACCCCAGATAGAGTGGTAGCAACCGATAAATCTGTTCGACTAGAGCCGGTGTGGATAGTGGACACTGAGACGAGGAGCTTGCGGCAGAAAAGTGTACCATTGGTAAAGTTCCAATGGTATAATCACGGTAAACAAGAATACACTTGGGAGCCGGTGGACTTGATGCAAAAGCGCTATCCGGAGTAGTTTTCCCAAGGTAAATTTAAGAGCTTATTTTGTTTTTCATGCTCTATTCCGCCACAGCCTTAGACTGATCTTGGGTACGAAATCCTTTATTTTGTTTATCAGATTTATAACATCCCGTTTCACGCTAGGACTATTATATGCGTTTTTGAGTCAAGAGAATTGGCTCATGCTCGGGAAGCGTCGAGTGAGTCGACTAGACTCGACGAATAGAGCAAATGTTACTTTGAATATTTTCTTGACTCATCGCATCGAGTGCATTGAGTGCACTCGATGCCATTCGACGAATTAGCTGAGGCATTAAGTGGATTCAACACCACTCAATGCTATTCGATGAATATGCTGAGGCATTGAGTGGACTCAACACCACTCAATGCCATCCAATAAATAAGCTGAGGCGTTGAGTGGACTCAACACCACTCAACGCCATTCGACAAATTAAGCTGAGGCATTGAGTGGACTCAACACCACTCAACGTATTTTACTTAGAATAGTTTCTGGAAGTTGCTGCGTTGAGTCAAGTCAAAGCGGCGTTGAGTGGACTCAATACCACTCAACGCAATTCGACGAATTAAGTTACAACATTGAGTGGAGTCAAAGAGGCCTTGAGTGGACTCAACGCCACTCAACGCTTTTACTTAGAATTGTTCTGAGGCCTGTATGCATCGAGTGCATTGAGTGCACTCGATGCCACTCGACGATTCGTCGAGTGAAGGTCTGCATAGTCCAAGATTTTCAAATTGGCTATTCTTGAGGCCTGAAGGCGTCGAGTGCGTTGAGTACACTTGACGCCACTCGACAATTCGTCGAGTAAAGGAGGTGCACTTGACGATTTTAACTTAGATGTGTTGTACTTATACATGGAGTCGAGTGTTCACGACAAATCTTGACGATTCGTCGAGTGGGTCTGCTATATACAACGAATTTGACTTGGCATATTTTCAACCCAGGTGGGATTCACTGTCTTACGTTTATAGACTAAACCAGTTTTGAGATTTGAACCAATTGACTTATTTGGACCGATCCGTTCGATAAGAATTAATTTTAATAATAATGGCGGTCCAATTTTAGGCTGACACGTTACAAAGCAGTTAACCCTAATTTATCATAATGAAAGGTGACTTACGGGAAACCTTAGCCGTCACTTCGCCAATCTTGTCCAAGCAGTTATCCTTGCCGAGCTCAACAAAGAAGAAGAGTTTATAGAGGCGATTTCTAGAGGAAAAACTTCCCTTCTCTTCTTCCGTGAAGAACAACACTAACGAAAAAGAAGATGCCGCCAAGGAGAGTGACGAGATCCATGGTCAGAACCGCCGGAAATGATGTGTTCTTCCTACCCTCTCCATTGGTTCTAGATCTGTAGTTATTCTCTATGAAAGATGTTTGCATAAAAGAGTTTGACTTAAGAGATGAAGATCTCTTTGGTAGAGACCATGTTAGGGCTTGTGCCCCAGATATTTGATGTCTTCAACCTCTCCTCTCTTCTTTGTGAAGATGGAGGACTTGGTTTCTTGAAGAGAAATGGTCTAATGTGGGTGAATGGGGGAGGAGGAAATTATGTATATAGTTCTGTTTAAATGTCTAAAGGAAGAAGATGAACCGATGTCGTTCATCTTTCTTTAAAATGCGTGCAAAAATCTATTTTTTGTGCGCAGCGAACTTCAAGGCTATTTTCGGGTATGATACAGCCATATCCTGGCTTCCGACTAAACACAAAGGTTGTAGCCCTTTGAAATACCTTACCAACGAATGGTTACACGTCTTCATATGAGTCTTGTAGACTCGGGAATGTCCAGTCGAAGTTGCTGTACAGTCAAGTCTTAAATACATGTTCTCGGGTTAGTGTGGATCCGGGTTTGAATTTTGTAGAGTGGTCATTGTAAATTAACATTAAGAGTTTTTGAACTTAATTTTTTAGTGATTGTGTTAAATAAATGATTATTGGCTTTTATTTGGTAGATCCTTAAGTAAAACAAATGGTTTGGTGAAACGCGTTTGTGCAAACGAGTTGGTGGAGTTTAATAATCGAATGGATGTAAAAGTTATTGAACCAAATATGTGCATGTAAAGTATCATGGTAGTATGTAAAAACCTTGTGGAAGCATAGTGGTTGTGAAAGCTTTACTTTAGAAAGAATTGGATAAGGCTAATGCATGGTTATGTGAGATGTTGATTAATGGAATGTGTATTGTAGTCCACTAATTAAAGTTGAGTCTCCCTACAGGTAGCAGTATGGGATTGGTATGCTGTGTAAGGTGGCTCGCCACCTGTGTAAATGATGAACCCTTGTGTGGTATGGAAATGTGGAAGGGTTGGATGTGCATGTGTGTTTGCCATACTTGAAAGATGTATTGATAAGAGACTCGGTGCAGAGCCCTTGCGTGTTGTTGAGCACAGGATATGAATAATAAAAAGGGACTCAGTGTGGATCCATTATATGTGAAATGCATGTCGCGTGAGTTGACACGTGGTGTCATAATCCTGGGTTAAGGATAGTGTGGCAGGTCTACGGGCTCGCCAGTCGTCACACCGACGGGAGTTGGAAGATAGACTTATATAGTAGGGCTTTGGTCCTCTGTACTCATTCCCGAGGCTACTTCTGTGCTAGTGGATGGTTGGGCTTTGGTCTTTGGTGAAACCTTCCCTTAGGCTCCTTCCGTGCCACGATGATTGGCTAGCGTAGGGATTAGTTCTTGGTGCACATCTACCCGAGGCCCCTCTGAGCCATAGTACTCATGTGAGCTTTGTTATTGTGTTCTTAGCATTGAGGTGTACAGAGGCCTAGGATTGGTAGTGTGGATGCCTGCCTAGTAGTGGACAAGCCCATTCCACTGTCTTCGTCTGTCCACGACGGATTGCGCCTGATAGTTTAGCCACCTGCTCGAAAAGTGGAAACAATAAGTCTATATCGACATAGCAGCTGCATGTGTGCGAGCATGGGTGAGTCATCGCATTGTATTCATAACATTGCATTGCATTACATTCACAAGATCCTTATCATATAAGTTTGTATGGGCACTCTTATATGATGAGTTACTTTACTGTTAAGCCGATCCTTAACTTATATGTCTGTATGGGCATTTATATAAGTTAAGTTACTTCCTGTTGGTTATTTATACTTGTTCACTATTATTGACGGTAGAGCTGCTAGTATAAATTATTCTAGGCATAAGACTCCCATCATCCGTGTCTTGTGTTTCGGGAGGGGGGTCTTATACTTTAATCAAGGTGTTGCTTGGGGAAATGATTTATTCTCATTTATTTTAGAATCTTACTATTTCCAGAATTTTTTTAGGGAAATTCTTTAGCTGTTGGAGCCTTCCTTCAAGCTTTAAGTTCTCTATAAATCCAGTCTTTTATAAAAAAAGACTTGAAAATTTGATAAAAGAATTATAGACCCACGTGCCTACACCTTAATTTTATATGCAAGTTTTTTGTATTATTAAAGCTTTAAAGTTTTCTTCAAGCTTCATCCACTACAAGTATCAGGGAGATTTTCTTCCAAGGCTCATCTTAGCAATATTCTATCTGAAGAATTTTTTTCTCTGATCAAAGTGTTTTTGATCCAGCCTAATTCATTTGAAGAAGATTCATCCAATTGATGATCAAGGAAGAAGAAGCCTACACAGAGCTATTATTTGAAAACTCAAGTTTTATCATTTGAATCAAAATCTTTGTAACTCTTTGGTAATTGTAAGATCCTTGTAGGATCTGAGTGCGTTGTAGAATTCTATTGAGAATCTGAGTGGTAGGATCTGTTGATAAGATCTGAGTGTAGATCTTTGGTTATAGAGATTTAGGTAAGGTTGTGTTTGGCCTGAGGTTAGTATCTTATGATATAAGATCTGAGTGGTAGGACTATGTGTTGAAGGTCTGAGGTAGGGGACTATTATTCCTGAGTTTTAAGATCTTTTGATCTAAGAAAGAATAGAGAAGTTGGCCTAAGCTAGCACTCTGTAAGATATGTGAAGGGGGAAGTAGATGAACTTATAATTTGGGAAACCACTATACATCTTGGTACACTATGCTGTGAATATGCTTTATTAGAGTTGATTTATTATTTTGCTGTGCTTAACCAGGAAAATATCAAGAAAGTATAAAATCAATAAAACACCTATTCACCCCTAGGTAATTAGCAACCCATATCTTTCAAGTAGTGTCAGAGTAAGGTTGTTCAAAAAAGGTTTAGCAACTGAACAAGATCCTAAAGGGTTGAAAGATTTATAAGACTATGGGTTCTGGATAAATATATAAATAATTGAGTTCTAAGAAACTTTCTATCTATAGGAAGGAAAACTTTAGTATATGGAAGCAAAGGGTTAAGCTTTTTGTGGAGGTCTCTGACCCAACGATTTTCACCACCATAAAAGATGGACCCTATATTTCCACGAAGGTCTCCTCTATAGATGAAAATCTGAGAGTTCTAAAGAAACTTTCAAATATGATAAAGGATGAAGTCATCTTGGCTACAATGGATAAAAGGGCTAAAAATATTGTAGTTAGTGTCATTGATGACTCTACATTTCAGAATCTCATTTACTACCAAAACACTAAAGAATTTTGGAAGACCTTGATAGTGTTGGATCGTGTAGTGCCCTTAGAGGGGGGGGGGGTGAATAAGGGTTCTTAAAAATTTAAAGTAATGAGAAGCAATTAATTATTTTTGGTTTCTATTGCTACTGATAATGATATTAATACCGCCTGACGCTATCAACAAAAACTTAGATTTAATAATTAAAACTCAGATTAAAAATAATGGCCTCTTGATAAATGAAAAACAATAATTTTATTTCAATAAGACTAATGAATACAAAAAATTTGATCCCAATCATGCTTGGGGTCGAGGCGATGCTACAAATCTTTTTTCCTTTTCAATACTGACCCTTATCCCCAAGGAGCGATTGGTTCTAGCCTATCTATCCCAAATATGGCTTCGAACTGCCACCTAGACCTACCCACGATCTAGTTGCCAACACACATTGTGAATTCATGAAATCCTCCCTAGAAACTGACGTTTGCACCAGATAATTTTTCCCCCTAAGTCTCGCAAGACCTATTCGCCCCTCCCTGCGACGAATTTACAATTTGATAATGATAATAAAAAGAAAATACAAATATAATGAAGAAATCCCTCAATATGTTGGACCCATTGATGGAGATGCAAGATTATTCAGTTGTCTGGATCCATAGCCTTCAAGTGCATTGACGGAGTTCTTGACGCAAAATGGATGCACTCACGAATTTGCAAGAGTTCTGGTTCTGGTCGTGGCCTCCAATTGGCCTCTCCATGTTACGTACTGCATATGGTGGAAGTTTGCACCTTTTATAGGCTCTGGAGCTAGTGCTTGTTATACCGGTTCCGCCTGGCAATAGTTACTTTAAGTAGTCTTCTATTTCTTTTGCAATCTCTATCTTTGGCAATATCCATTTAGGAAACTTTCTTTGTCCAAATTAGGAAACCTTTGATCTTTGGAAACAAGCTTTTTGGTTCCTAATTTTTCCAAAAATGGACCTTCTATAGGGCTATCGCCTGGCAGTAGCAGTACCACTTGATAGTAGGTCTTTGCTTACCAAGTAGTTTCCTTCTACATTAGCAATACTGCTAGGAGTATCAACAAAACTTTGAAATCTTTACCTCTTCAATTTGTTCTCCCATGGGGTACATATCCTGTAGTTCCTACACCTTATAAACACATAACAAACATGATCAAATACAAACTAGGATTTATAATTCTCAAACCAAGAGATGCGGAATGCATATTCCAACAAACTCACCCTTTTGATAATAATAATTCCATTATGAAGAAATAATGTATAAAAAATTGTTTGAGTTTATATGTGGTTGATAAGCATTTATTAGCATACTCCCCCAAGATAGAGACTCCCCTTACTTAGATGCTTCTTAAGTTGTACTCCCCCTAAATGTTGTATTTCTTCAAATTAATTCTCCTCCTTTTGGTATTATCAAAAGAGGCCAGGGGTAAGTGTTTTAGTAATTATATTATCTCCCTTTATATATATAGAGATTATGTAAAGGATTACTTTTATACCCACGATAGCATGATCGAGCTTTAAAGAAGTTTTGTAGTGAAAGGAAAATATGGTGAATCAGTTTTGAATGAAAACATCTTAGATCAATCTTTATGTAAGAGTTTACAATAAGCGTTATAGTTTGAAAAGTGTTGTTTTTTAAAAATGAATATGGCCATAGTTGAAGATGATATCATAATGATTTAGAAAATTATGAACTAAGAGATGCTATTTTAAACAATATTTCAAAGTATGATTTTCATTATCTAAGCAAGATATCATAAACAATGTTCGGTAATTTGCAAGTCAAACAAACTAGAGACATTATAAAGATCATGCATTGATATCTAATGTTATTTCTAACAATTATAGAGAACATATATTGGTATGCGTTAGAGTCCAATTCTCATGAGTAGAAGTGCTATACAAGATAATGAAGTATACAAAAATAATGTTTTTGATTATTCATACAAGTGAATAAATTGAAAAGGAAAGACATATATAGATAAATATGCTTAACATTAAAATAAATAAATAAATTTACTGCAACACAAATTTAATGCACAAAATAGAAAAGTACGACTCCCAAGATGTTCTACCCACATAATTCTTACTAAACCTACTCAGGGAGCAAATTTGTGCTTGGGGGGATCAGAGTTATTTTATTTTTGAGTTTTCTTTTTTACTTGTGATCCTGTGTACCCAATATGGTTTTTTCTTTGATTGTTTTCTACATGGCATTTTACAATTCTTATTCCATGGTGTTCAACGTCACAATGCTCATTAAATCTTATTAAGAGGGTGAGTAGTGCTTGGTGGAGATTCCTTATCAATTCTATTTAGAATTTTTTTGTTTTGACTAAGGGCTCTGAATTCACTTGTTGTGCAAACAAAAATTTCTTTTTTAAAAAACCACTTGGAACAAACATAGTGCATGAGCAGTAAATTTGCAATACACAAATTCAAGGGTGTGTAGGTAACTTATTCATGTATTTTAAGAAATTAAGATATTTATACCAGACAATTATGCAACTTTAATATTTATATCACATGTAGGAGAATGAAAAGTGTGCATGTGAAAAACTCATTATCAAACATAAAACATTACTCATATTTAGAGGCAAGCTAATAATGTTCTTACATAAGTGCACTATAATAGTTTTTATGACATATAAGAAGATATTTTGCAAAGCATGATAAATCAATACAATGTTTGAAGGTTTTGACAAGAAAATTAAATATTAAATGTAATCAAGAAAAGATAATCAAAATCAACCTTGATCGTTTGTTCCAATAGCACAATAATTTTATTTATGTATTATTATTTTTATATATTTTTTGGTGAACTCAAAAACAAAATTTTTGGGGTTATTTTATTTTTTTCAAATTTTGTAGTTGATTTTTTTCTGAAAAAAAAGAGAGTACAAAAAAAGGAAGTAAAAAATAGTAAGTAATTAGAAATAAAAACTAGAAAAATATATTTTTAAAAAACCAAATTTTAGACTATCGCCAGCGGTATCACTACTGCCTAACGGTATTAACAGAGATTTGTTTTTTTTTTTTTCAGAAAATGTGTTTTTCAAAAAATTTTGTGTTCGATTTTTCATGATTATGATATTCCAGTATGATGGCCAGCTAATGGTGCAAAAAATCAAGAAAAATAGACAAAAGTTACGGATTTTAATTTTTCAATGTCCAAAACCCTAATTCTAATCTAAGCATTGTAAATTTTTCATCAGGAAGAGATTTGGTGAAGATGTCCGTAAGTGTTGAGTCAGTTCCTATAAAGTTTACATGAACATGTTCCTTTTTATATAATCCCTAATGAAGTTATGACGTATGTCTATATGTTTATATCGAGAGTGGTGCACATGATTGTTTGTTAGATCAATGGTACTTTTGTTGTCACATTTGAGTTTTTTATTTATTGGATGAACTCCAATGTCCGCTAGTGTTTGAGTCATCTATAGTTCTTGTGCGTGATAAATTCCTAGTACAGTGTACTCGGCCTAAGTAGTGGAGAGAGTTATATATTTTTTTTTATGCTTGACTAAGATACAATGGATGGACCTAGAAAGTGACATGTGTTGCTAGTACTTTTCCTATATAACGAGCATCCTACATAATCTAAAGCAGAGTAATCGTGTAAAATAAAGAAATGATTGCATGGATACCATAGTCCTAATTGGGATTTGTTAATCAAGTATCAAAAAATTCATTTTACAGCCTTCAAATGAGATTCTTTGGATTATCTTGAGATCTAGCACATAGGCATACAACAAAAGTAATATCTGGCCTAGAGGCACTATGGTAGATTAATGATCCTATCATTTCTTGATATAATGTTTGATCTATTACAATCCCGGCCACATCCTTGCCTAATTTTAATGATGCACCCGTTAGTGTATTAACTTATTTCAAGTTCTCAAATCCAAAACATTTTAGCGTTTCATGAACATACTTGGTTTGGCAAATAAAGATTCCATCTTTCCATTGATTAATTTAAGAACCTAAAAAGTAAGTTAATTTACCAACTAGACTCATTTCAAATTCCTTTTGCATTACTTGAATAACTTCATTAAACAACTCCTCATTAGTGGCAGTAAAATAATGTCATCTAAATAAATTTGTAAAATAATAAGATCATGATTATTATTGTAGACACTACCTATCTTATATTCATGCTTTAATAGAAAAGATGTTAGCAACTCATACAAAGTACGTGGTGCTTATTTTAACCCATAGAGTGCCTTTTCTAATTTGTATACATGATTAGGATATTTTTAGTTCATAAAATTGTCGGGTTGTTCAACGTATACTTCTTCTTTTATTATCCTATTTATAAACACACTTTTAACATTCATGTGAAACATTTAGAATATATTAGAATTTTACTAGCAACGGGTGCAAATGTTTCATCAAAATCTACCAAAAATCTTGTGCTACTAATCTAGCTTTATTTTTAGTAATTTGTGAGTCATTATCAAGTTTATTTTTGAAAAATCCATTTTACGCCTACAACCGGATGATTTGATGGCCTTTCTACTTATTTCCACACCTTATTGCATTTAAATTGATTTAATTTCTCGTTCATAGCTATATATGAAAACTCATCTTTTAAATTGGCAAAAATGTTTATTGGTTAATTTTCAGATACAAAGCATAAGATTGAAATTGTTTAATGTAGCAAAGAGCGAGTCGTTGCCTATTTAGATGGTTATCCAATGACATGTTCCCTTGGGTGGTCGTTCCATAATTTGAGTACACTAGGTGGCAAGAACTCGTCTCAAACTTCTGATTCTTCTTTATCAGTGTCAGGTGGTCCATCATCCTTATGCTATATAAGTGAAGAATGTTCATCATCATTTCTTATCATTGTAGGATCTACACATGGAACAAACTCATCAAACCTAGCATGAATGAAGTCTTCACCAGTTTTGTCCTTTTATTATATATTCGGTAAGTTTTACTGGTTGAAGAGTATCCAAGAAATATTACTTCATCAAATTTTCCTAATGCATCTTTAGTATTCAAGATAAAGCATTTACATCCAAAAACATGAAAGTAAGATACATTAGGTTTCATCTGATAATAAAGCTCATAGGGTGATAGATTAATAATTGGTTGAAGCATTACTTGATTGATTATATAGCATGCAGTGTTCACAACTTTGAACCAAAAAGATCTAGGTAACCCATACTTGGATAGCATAGTTCTACCCAATTCTTGAAGAGTTCTATTCTTCATCTCCACCAACTATTTTTGCTTAATTCCTAAGTCATTGCAGAAATTTGTAATTTTTTTGTTTTTAAATTCCCCTCCATGATCCGATCAAATCAACTTAATTTTTAAATCAAGTTCATTTTGAATTCTATAGCACAATTTACAAAATTCTGTAAATGCATTCGATTTGGAGGTTAGATATAATGTCAAAAAAAATTTAGAATAGTCATCCATCAAAACATATGTATATTTTCTACATCCTAGACTAGAAGTGCATATCTATTCAAATAAGTCCATGTGAATAAGTTGAAGTGTTCTAGATGTAGAAATCTAATTTTTATTTTTGAAAGATGTTCTTGATAATTTTCCCTTTTGACATTTTGAGCAAAGTTAAGGTAAATTTCCGTGAAGTATTGTAAACCTCTTATTAATTTATTTTTAAATAATTTTAAAATCAATTTGGCGCTAGAATGGCCAAGGCGTAAATTCCATATTTCAAGTTCATCATTTTTTGAAATTAAACATTTTAAGGTCGCAAGTGAAAGATCATGAAAAGATGTCATATATATGTTATGTACTCTAGGTGCAGTGAATACAATATCATTTTATTTTGGTTAAATTCTCCTAATATATAAGTTGGAGTCATATAGCAAGTTTTTACCTTCTTCTAAACCTCATTATCTAATGTCATCAATAAACATCTCATGTGTGCTCTCTAGTAAATGAAATTGTTTCCTGTAAATAGTGGTGGTCTACTAATTCCTTGCCGTTAAAAAAAAGCGAGATCATGAATCGCCATTATTTCCGGAAGTTAAGCTGAATTGGAATAACCTAGCATTGATACCACTTGGTAGATGGTATATCCCCCATAGAGGGGGTTGGGGGATTAATAAGGGTTCTTAAACATTTAAATTAATGAGAAGAGGAATTAATTATTTCTTGTTTCTATTTCTATGGCCGACGATAGTGATACCGCCTGGCGCTATCAACAGAAACTTATATTTTACAATTAAAATTCAGATTAAAAATAGTGGCCACTTGATAAATGGAAAAAGTAATTTTATTTCAAGGAGAGTAATGAGTACAAAAACTTTGATCCCAATCACGCTTGGTGTCGAGTCGATGCTACAAATCTTTTTTATCTTTTATATTACGATCGTTATCCCTAAGAACCAGTTAGTTCTAGCCAATCTATCCCATATACGGCCTCAAACCGCCCCTATACCTATCCACGATCTAGTTGCCAACACATGCGTCAAATTAACAGAATCCTTCCAAGAAACTGACGTCTGCACCAAACGATTTTGCCCCCCTAAGTATCTCAAGACCTACTGCCCCTCCCTATAGCAAATTTATAATTTGACAACAATAATAAAAATTAAATACAAATATAATGAAGAACTCCCTCAATATGTTAGACTCGTTGTTGAAGATGCAAAATTAGTCTGTTGTCTGGATCTATATCCTTCAAGCGCGTTGACAGAGTTTTTGATGCACAGTAGAAGAACTTAGGAATTTGCAATAATTTTAGTTCTGGTTGTGGCCTCTAATTGGTGTCTCCAAGTTGCGTACTGCATCTAGTGGAAGATTGCTCTTTTTATAGGCTTAGGAGCTACTGCTTGCGGTAGTAGTACCGCCTGATAATAACCACTCTAAGTAGTCTTCTCTCTTTGACATCTCTATCTTTGGCAATCTCCATTTTAGGAAACTTTCTTTGTCCAAATTAAGAAACTTTTGATCTTGGGAAACAAGAATTTTTTGTTCCTAATTTTTCCAAAAATTGACCTTCATTAGGGCTATTGCATGGCAGTAGCAGTACCACCTAGCGGTAGGTATTTCATTCCTAAGTAGTTTCCTTCGACTACTGAGTCTTTCATTGGCAATAGTGATAGCGCCTGCGGTTGCGATACCCTGGTGGTATCAATAAAACTTTGAAATCTTTACCTCTTTGATTTATTCTTCAATGATGTACTTATCCTATAGTTCCTGCACCTTATAAACCCACAACAAGTAAGATCAAATACAAACTAGGATTTGTTTTTGTCAAAGCAAGAGATACGAAACACATATTCCAATAGATAGTTTATATGGAAGGCAAAAAAGAAGTAAGGGATGACAGGAAGTCCTTATAGAATCTAGAGTATGAAGTCTTCAAGCAAGAAAAGATAGATAGTATTGCAGACTGCTATGAAAAATTCTTCCAGATAAAGAATGGGCTAAAGAACTATGGTAGGTCCTTCATTAATTATGAACTGAATGACAAATTCTTAAGATCCCTTAAAAAGAAATGGCATATTAAGATTTGTTCCAAAAGAGAAATGGGAAATCTGGGCAACATTCAGCCTCAGAACCTGTATGGAAAGCTGATATCTCATGAACTACACCTGAACACCAGGAAGAGTGAGGAAGGGTACAACAAAGAGAAGATAGTGGCTCTAAAAGCTTAGAGCTCCAGAAGAGGCAAATAGAAGGCATCATGTACTCCAAGAAGACTAGCTAAGTTATAGGAATCCAAAACCAGCACCTCTGGGGATGATATGTCAGATAGAGATATGGCCTTATTCACAAGGCAACTGAATAAGATGCAGAGAAATAGGAAGAACTGGAAGAATAAAACCTCATCCTCTAACTCCAAAAAGCACTACAATAATTTTGAAAGATTTAAATGAGACCCCAAGAGGGACATGTATGACACTAAAATGGAAAAATTTAATTTTGATGACATTATTTGTCTTGGGTTAGAAAGGTAGGTCACATGATTGTTGACGGTTCATCCAAGAGAAAGAACAATAATAAATCTAAAGAGAAAAGACATCCCCTAGGCAAGATATTTGAGAAGAGCCTTCTGGATAATAATGTAAATACCTTGAGTGATAGTGACTCAAGATCTTTTGAATTTAAATAAGAGGAAGTTGATGTTGGGCTGATAACACTGTCAGAAGAGATGGAACCAATTGCTGCCAAGATAAGCATTAGAGCCCTATTGTGACCATCTAATACTGAAACTGAAGATGAAGAAGACAGAGGTGGCATCATGGTTCTAAATGAAGGGAAAGGTTAGGATGACTCACTTCCTGATGAGGTAAAAATTAAAAATCCTCTCAAATTCTGATTATGAGACTAGTTCTGAGTTAGAGGCAAGCATATCATCCAATGATGAGAATGAATCTAAATCAGAGAACAAATTTGAAGTGATGTTTGGGAAGTATGGTGCTCTACTTGAGGCATTAGTAAAAAGCAAGAATGTTGGAACCCCTGATTTGGATTTGGGCTAGGTTAACTACTTAGGATGTTTGACCCACCTTATATAGCCAGGGTCATTGTTTTTCGTCCTATAATTTAGGCCAGTCCTTTAGATTCAGATTTCATGGACCATCCTGTAGTGGAATTTAGGAGAATCGGTCTTAGAATAATTTCAAAGTTCAGAATACAAGTTTGACATTCGTCGAACTAAGCTCAATGATAGTCGTGCTCTACTCGAAGAACTCAGAGTTCCTTCTTTGATTTTAAACTCGATGAAATTCGAGCTTAGGTCTACAAACTCTGCTCAAGACAGATTTCCCAGTTAGAAGATCTTGGAGCTCAGAGAATGTCAGCTATTACTGGGGACTTGGATCGCTGAGCTCAAGTCGACGAAGGGGATTTCTCAGCTCGACGAACTTGGAGTTCAGGTCAATGAAATCCTCCCTGAGGTCGACGAAATCTGTTCAGAGCCTAAATGTTATGTTTTCCTTATCTGTCCCTCTCTTCATCCGTCCTAAGTCAATAATTATCTGAGTAATTAATGCTTATATTCTCTAAGAATATAGTCGTTTAAGGCAGCATTAATTAGGGTTTTCATCAGAGTAATTACTTGAATTATTCTCGGGATAGTTGGGGAAATAAAATTAAAGTCAGATATTCCAGCCGTTCTCCTTCCCAGATTTCCAGCAATAATTAATGGACTCATTTCAAATTCTGAAGGAAAATTACAGGCAGCATATATAAAGCAAATTTCTTTTCTTCTCAGGTATACAACACACAGAATAAAGGGAGCCGACTAATAGAGATACACCAATATTCTGACCTTCACTCTAAAAATAAATCATGTTTGCCCTTGCACATTCAAGAAGACTTAAGAAGATCATCATCTACAAAATACAAAGTCTTCTTCAACTTCTAATCCATGAATCTTCAGAGACAACTATTCAACATCTGTCTACAAGTTCCAGGACATCTTTAAGACAAGGCTGCAGACTTATACCCTGTGCAAAGCTCTAGTCCTCCTAAACTTCTCTACATCTCAGGTGGAGCTTTGACAACAAAGATCCATTTTTATCTTCTCTATTGTTTAGAGAAAAAGAGAAGACATCATCAACTTTTCTTACACTGTAAAAAGGGTTTCATAAATCCCTTCAAAAGTCTGACTAGTTCACAAGTCTCCCTCCAAAATACTTGGATTGGTTGTTTGGGCACCTGATCAAAAGCCTAAAGGGTTGTGAGATCTCCCTATAAATAGATATTATGATGGCAGTCACCTGAGCAAAACCTGCTAGTGGATTTCTACCAGGGTGATAGAAGAGTGGATGTCCCCAGTTTGGGGAACCATTATAAAATATCTTGTGTTGTCTGGTTGCCCTTTTTCATTTTGTACTATGCTGTGATAGTCTAGCTTTATTCTCTTTACATAATATTTATTATAACCTATTTTACTGCTAAATCATATAAATCTGTAAAAAGTTTTTAAAGCTCTATTCACCCCTCTCTAGAACTAATTAGATCTATCCCCTTATCCTTCAATTGTTATCATAGGATTATCAATTGCCTAAGTTATCTTTCAATTGGTATTAGAGGGAAGTCTATTTGGTTGTACAAGGTAACACTTGAACCAACAGATCCTTCTAAGATCTAAATTTTTCTAGCACATTACTTATACCGTGGCACAGAACAAGGACTATGCAAGCACCAAACCTCCAGTTTGTAACTTGAACAAGTTTGTTATCTGGAAGGCAAGAATTAAATTATATATGAACTCTATTGATGAAGATATTTTTAATTCTATCTTGATAGGTCCACCAGCTCCAGTGGCTACATTTACTGCAACTTCAAGCACTCATGCTGTTCCACCACCTGAGTGGACAGATGCACAGAAGAAGGCCAAGATAGCTGATGCCAAGGCTATGAAATTCTTTCTCAGATAATGTAAGATGACATTTTCTAGAAAGTGGCAGAGTGCACCTCAGCTAAAGCCATCTGGGATTCCCTAAACAGATGGTTGCTGGATCTACAGATGAGAGAAAAGATAAGAGATCAAATCTCATCTCCCAATATGAGAATTTCAAGAAAGAAGAGTCAGAGTCAATGAGTTATATGTATAATAGACTCAGCTCAATCATCAATGAGCTGAAAACTCTGGATAAGGACATTAACCTCACTTAGGTCAATGATAAAATTATCATATGCTTCCCCAGCTCATGGGATTCCAGAATCTGGCCAATCAAAGAGTATAAAAGTCTGAATGATATTTCCTCTGAATCTCTACTAGTAAAGCTCAAATCTTATAAGCAGTTAATGAAGACTAGAGAAGATGCTGAGCAGAAGACTCCCTCATCAGCTAGAAAGGATCAAAACATAGCATTCAAAGCATCTGAAGAAATAGAAGCTCCATCAGATAGTGAAGAACTTCTGAGTCTCCTAGCCAAGAGATTCAACAAAAAGGCCAAGTAGGATTTCAGAAGGAAGTTATCTAGACAAGATGACAAGCCAAGGCATGATAAAACCCCAACTAAAGAAATTATCTTCTTTGGTTGCAGGAAGCCAGGACATTTCATATCAGAGTGTACAGAGAATAAAAAGATGGAGAGAAGAAGAGAAAAGGAGCCCAGGAAGCAACACTATATCAAGCCCTCCTCCAGCAAGCATAAGAGGAAGGAGAAAGGCTTTGTTGCTAGAACCTGGAGTGAAACTAAAGATGAATCTTCATCTTCCAGCTCCAGTGAAGATGAAGAAGAGACTAAAGCAAAGGAGGTTTGCTTGATGACTATTGATGCATCAGGCAGCCTCTCAGAAGCTGAGTAGTCAAACAGTGAAGAACCTCAATCTGAAGAAGATCAGGTACTGTCCTCTTTTGATTTCAATTCAGATGGTTTTAGAACTGAATTTAAATCATTATGTATTGATTTAATAAACTCTGAGAAGAAAATCAAACTCCTTTGAGAAAAACTAACTTAACAAGATAATTTCCTTTCTGAAAACATTAAATTGAAAGATGAATTAACTTTAGCTAATGAACTAATCATGTCTCTAAAAATTGAATTACCTGAGGCAAGGCAACTTGAAGAATCCCTAAATGGGAGAAGAATCAAGTTGATGAACATCACAAGCACAGTAAATTCCAGAGTTAATGGCAAGTTGGGTATATGTGCTTCATCAAGTCAACCCTCATTGATTCAGAAAAACATACAGTCAACTCCAATCAAATTTGTTTCTTAAAAAGGCAAAGAAAAGGTAGATGGTCATAGTACTAAGCAAATAGAATTAAAATAGAAAAATAAGAAAAAGAGAAAGAACAAGAAAAATCCTATCTATAATAATGTTTAGCAAATTTTGACAAACTCAGGTCAAGAAAATGTGTACTGTTCGTCAAACTCAAGTCGACGAACTCCGAACACAGATTTTTATTATAATTATTCTTTGAACTACGATCTATGAAACTAGTATGGTTCTTCGAGCCGAGATCGACAATATTGGGGCACAGAGAATAAATATTTTCATTCTTTGAGCGGAGTTCGACGAACTCATCCCCATTTGTCGACCTCAGAACGACGAACTCACCAGAATTTGTCAAACCTAGTTTAAGATAACAGAAATTTTAATTCTTTCAGAACCTTTAATCAACCTAGGGAATATCTCAATCCATTCACCCAGTGGATAATACCACCAAGAAGATATCACCCCCTAGGGTATAAAAATAAACCTGAATGTTCCTTTATTTCCAATTTTAAGTATGAAAAGCAATAAGTACCCAAGGTAATCAGGGTCAAGAACATCTAATCTATTCTTATGCAGGTGAACTCCTATCCTATCACAAAGGAATATTGGTACTTGGATAGTGGCTACTCAAGGCACATGACTGGCAACAAGGAAAATCTAACCAACTATAAGTCCATGCTTGGGTCAAAAGTGATCTTTGGTGACTCCAACTGTGGCCAGACTAAAGGCTATGGGAAAGTAAATATTGGAGCTATCACCTTCAAAAAGGTGGCTTATGTAAGTGGACTAAAGCACAACCTAATCTCCATAAGTCAATTATGTGATGAAGGATTTCAGGTATCATTTAATAACTCTTCCTGCATTATCACTTCTGTAGAAAATAAAGTAGTTTTAATTGGAACTAGAATAGGAAATATTTACATAGTAAATTTTAAGACTGCTAGGTCTGATATATGCCTATTCAACCAGGTTAGTAATAATAATGAACTATGACATAAGAGATTAGGACATGTTAACTTAAAGAACATTGCCAAATTATCTGGGGATTACCTTGTAATAGGATTGCCTTCTTACCCCTATAAGAAGGAAAGCCTATGCGGGGCTTGTCAATTAAGCAAGCAAACTAAAAACAATTTTAAAGCCATTAATAAGAGTGATTCACCTAGGATTCTGTATTTGCTCCTCATGGATCTTTTCTGACCCATTGCTGTACAGAGCCAAGGATGGAAATCTTATACCTTAGTGATTGTAGATGACTTCTCAAGGTTCACTTTGGTGTTCTTCTTGAGGAACAAGTATAATAACTTTAAAGTTCTTACAGACTTTCTTAAGAGCATATGGATTGAGTATTCTACTCCAGTTGCATTGATACGAAGTGATCATGGTACTGAGTTTGAGTCTCTTTCCATGCAAGAATTTTGTGAGATGGAAGGTATCAGACATTATTTCTCTGCTCCTAGAACTCCTCAACAAAATGGGGTAGCAGAAAGGAAAAATATGTAAGACCCCCTTTTTTTCTTTTAAAACAACGGGGTCTTAGGCCCAGAATCGCCACTTTGCGGTGACACCTTCACGCCCTGAAGGGTCATCACCACAAAGCGTCGATTCTGCCGGCCAATTCGATCACAGAAAGGTAGCACAATTAAGTAAAAGCAAGTCCACAGAAAAATCACATATATAGAAAAAGGTAATACAATCTCCACGAAGGGAGTGTCCACATAATAATATATTAGAGAACTAAAATACGGGCTTATGCCCGGTACATCATAATCCTCACTACATATCACTCTTGCGATAGCAAAACAAAACATCTACTCAAGGTCGAGACTCACGGTCCTGGCTGTATGAACTCCAGAGCTAGACTGCCCCATCTCCAAGCGCATCGGTCTCTGGGGCTGCTCCTCCATGTTGGGCTCCATGATCCGCTAAAATGATACGGTTCAAAAACAATTAGTCATAAATACTAAGCCATATCATCCCCAACCCCTTCCCCCATGGCTCCTAGGTACCGAGCAGAGAGGAAGAAAGGGAAGGAAATGAAGGTGGAGATTAAATCAAAGGCACAGGTGGCAGCAGAACTAATCTAGCAATTCTATAGTAAATATGATAGAAACAGAAAGTAGGAAAAGTAACCTTAACTTATGTGCAGAAGCGCATAAGCCAAGGGATCTTCTGCAGGGCTCCCATCATATAAAGTATCACATACCACTTATACGTTGGGGTGTCGATTATCAAACAGCAGCATATATATTGAATTTAACCTTAATTTATAAACTTGCCCACACAAGCTTATAGACCAAGGGGTCGTTTTGCAAGTCCTAATGTATAAGCGTCCCATTCCACTTATACATTAGGTGTCAGGGGTTAAATGAATCGATTATGCTATGACATGCAAGTTGGTATGATGGAACATGCAAGTGCAACTCACAAACCCGACTCTGTGCACACAGACCTTTAATTCCCCCTTTCGGAGCCGTTACCTCCCAAGATACCTCCATAGTGGCAGACGGAAGCGGTGGGTTGGGCCTCGCCCACCTCTAAACCAGTAAAGCACTACCGGTCAGACCTATCGTATGCCTCAACGCTTGGTGCACTAAGCGGACTCCTGCATACTCTTACCGGCTGGCGCACCGGACATCTGTTGGCGAAGTGCTAACCATACTTGTCGAGTCAGCGTATTGGCGTCAGTGCATCGACCCTCTAATACCGAAGACCCATCACCTTAATTCTCTTTCCTTTTATGCACTTGCAAGTTTAACGTATCAAACAAATCGAGCCAAAGCTCCCCGGACCATTCCGTCCGTCTCTTAACCAACTGAGCTCAAGCTCCCCAGACCATTCTGTCCGTCTCTTAACCAATCGAGCCGAAGCTCCCCGGACCATTCTGTCTGTCTCTTAACCAACCGAGCCGAAGCTCCCCAGACCATCTTCCTGTGCTAATAGTGTTTGTGAAATGTGAGATCCTAATTACTATGTTACTCTTTTTAGTTTGTTAATACAGTTTACGTTAACCCAAGACTGCCCCCGGTATTCCCCGTGAAGGGCTCTCAAAGGGCACTAGGAACTATGATGGTAGCTGAAGCCCATCGTTCTCTTTCGCAAGGCACTTATTGTTATTGGTTGATTCCCTTTACCCATTCCCTTCTCATATTACGATAGGCTAACCTAGAGTGATTTTTAACCTTCCTCTCTTCGGGGAAGGCGATCTTTCATCGAACCCGAGCACCTCTTAACTCTAGCAAACACCACTTCTCACTATTCTTCATTCATTTTATTGCGATATCATCCACATCTATCCACCCAGACAAAATGACTAACTCCAACAACTATCTCAGATCATGTCCTATTGCAATTTAACAATTTGCTATTTGCAGTCCAACCTAGACTATATGTCGAACCAGTTAGGCAATGATCCAATACTCATCCAAATGCCCTAAATTATTTACTGGAGACTTATCATGATATAACTAGCCTAAATCCAGAAAATGGTAATTTTCCTAATTTATCTGGCATTTAATTAATTTCCTCAAAAATTCTAAGGGCTACCGGTTTGAACATGAACTACCCTAAGTTCTCATGCAAGATGTCCAACAAAATTATAATAAATAGTATGATATCTCAATATGGTAAATCCAAAGTATCATAATTTTTCTATCATCAAAAAGGCACTAAAACATTTTTAGCAATATCTTCTATATTTCGTTATTTGTGAACTAAGTAAAGAGAATATTCATCCAAGAATGATAAATAAATTATACTATGCAGGTACAACCTAAAAAATAGTATTGGCCAAGTTTCAAAATTTTTCAACAAGTATTAATCTCTGAATAAATTATTTATCAAATATCTCATTAAGGTGGACTTGTAGAGAAACTGCCGTAACTACAATTCCAAAAATCATGAATAAATGTCTACAAGCATACAATGGCCTGAAAGTCTCAAATCCTAAGCCTCATAATTTTTCAAAAGAAATATCATCCATAATTAATTTTTAAACCATAAAAGCCCTTTTTAACATTTGTGAAGGAAGTACTAGATTTAGGCTCCATTTGGGAGGACTTATTTTCACCAGTCAAGTGGTCATGACCGTGTGAATCGGGACTTAAATCAAGTCCCGATTCATACGGTCATGACCGCTTGACCGGTGAAAATAAGTCCTCCCAAATGGAGCCTTACTCAACTAAAAATTATACAAAAATTCAGGAGCAATCATTCCGACCTAATATATTTACTTGCAAGATTTCATGGGGTTTCAATGAACAGAAAGATCCAAATAATTAAAACATCAATTAGGGCTATAACAAACGTTACAAATGAAGTGCTGGAAATAGACATTATAAAATTCCAGTAAAATTGCTATAGATTCTACCCACTCCAAAACGCACTCTACCTAAGTTTCAAAGCTTTTAGATATTGTTTAGTGACAGATTTTACTTATTTGGTATTTTACCCTAAAGCTAAGGTTAGGGTTTTGAGGTATGTACCTATCTCCAAATCCTCTGAGATTCCATCCAAATGATTTATATTATGTTAACGTCGACTCTACTGAATTTCAAGGCAATACAAGGGCATTTGCCCCCATGTCCTTCACAACCCTCAAAACCCTCCATTTAGGGTTTGATCTTGGATCTTAGGGTAAATCAATCCTAAACCACACCATTTTTCC
Source organism: Platanthera zijinensis (assembly GCA_039513925.1). NCBI lineage: Eukaryota > Viridiplantae > Streptophyta > Magnoliopsida > Asparagales > Orchidaceae > Platanthera > Platanthera zijinensis. The sequence goes on along the minus strand of CM077089.1, from coordinate 113,867,688 downwards.
CAAGTGGGTTATAATAACCCTTCTAAGTCAGTGGTCAAGATATCAGCCTCTGTTGAGGTTATTCGACCGTTCCAACCTCTTAGTGCACTTTTTACTCAAAATGCCTCATCAATGCCTAGTTAAGGATAGATGATTTCCTACCCAAAAATCATCCAAATAGTTGAAATTTTGTACAAAACTAGGTTTTATAGCCAGGGACCACTCAACAAAATTTGGGAGGGTTTGGAGGTCATCTGACAACTTAGGTAAATTACTCTAGCTTTTTTAAATTAAAACAAAAACTTTAGGCAAAGTATCTCCAAAAATTTCCATTTTTGGACAACCTTTTGATACAGCTAAGGGTAAGCTCCTTCCCAAGTTTCAGGTCATTTGGACAAGGTATGTAGCATGGGCATTCATTTTAGTTCCTGCCCAACTCTAGGTACATCCTCTACTAAAACGGGTGCTGCGGTCAAACTGCTTACCCAAACGAGTTGAAATCAATTTTAAATTAATTTAGACTCGAAGGGCTACAACTTTTGTGACTGACCATTTTTCCTAAATCGGCCCATAAGTGCCTCTTTTTGCAACATCAAAATACGCCTATTATATATATATATTTTTCTCCTTATATTATATTTAAAACTTTATAATATAAACATAGTTTATTGTTCATCTTCTACATAACCTGAAGTCAGAACTCAGAAAATTATATTTCCTGTAGCCCTTCCGCGATCTGTTGCCGACCGTCCGGTCACTTCCCTGGCCAGCCACCACCACCACCACCTCCGTCGAGGCGATGGCTATCGGTCGGCGGTGGTTTGGCCGCCGGAGGTGGCGGTTTCCGGCGTACCCGAGAATATATTTTTTCATGGTTTTCCATGAAAATGCGAGATAGGTCCGACTCCTTTGAGCACGAACTTCATTTCTAAGATCCTAAGATCTACCCATAAGAGAATAAGTAGAGGAGGACCTTGTTCGCGGTTTGGAGGCGAGATGAACGTCGAATTGTCATGGCGCGGTGGTGGCGTTCCCGAACTTCTCCTACAGTAAGAACAAAATGTGAATCCATTTGGTCAAGAGTGTAACCTTCTCATCTTGCTCTAAGGGGGCTTTTATAGATCTCCAAGTTGGGAGGGGAATGGATGAAGCATTCATGGTCATGAATGCTCTCTCTCTCTCTCTTAATAATATTTCGGTTACGGTGGAGGGAGAGGAAAAGGTGGAAGATGAAATGGCTGATCTAGGTGGCGATTTAATATTTGGTCAACACTTTCTCCTTTTACTAAGTAATTAGAGAAAGAAACGGCCCATAAATACTCCTGCTGTAAATTCCCATAATCAGAATTGATTATGACTTGGGTTACAGAAATTTCCAGCCTGGCTGACGTTTCGGCCTTTGTCACGGGCGTGTCACGTAGGTCATGGGCATGACAGGTCCTTGTGGAAAATTCTGAGTTCGACGATCGTCTTACTGAGTTAGACGATCGTCGAAGGGGGGTAACGCCCTAGGTCACGGGCGTGGCACGTAGGCCACGGGCGTGACATGGCCATGATGCAAATTCTGCGCTCGACGATCGTCTCGCTGAGATCGACGATCGTCGAAGGGGGTCAAGCCCTAGGTCATGGGCATGACACGTAGGTCACGGGCGTGACAGGGCCATGATGCAAATTCTGTGCTCGACGATCGTCTTCCTGAGATCGACGATCGTCGAAGGGGGTCACGCCCTAGGTAACAGGCGTGACACATAGGTCACGGGCATGACACATAGGTCACGGGCGTGACAGGCTCAGGTTGTAAATTCTGCGCTCGACGATCATCTTCCTGAGATCAACGATCGTCGAAGGGGTCATGCCCTAGGTCACGGGCGTGACGGGTCGGTCACGGGCATGACCAACCCGTGACTCGAAGTCTTGGTCGATGGACTTCAATTTTTGGGTTTCCTAGGGTTCTGTCACAACAGACCGACTCCTAGGGGTCTAGCCGGAAATGGGATATTACAAAATAGGACCCTGATTGAAGCTGCAAACACATTACTTGCAGATGCTTACTTGCCACTATCATTTTGGGCAAATGCTGTAAGCACAACAAATTATGTACTGAATAGGAGTCTGATACATTAGCTTAAGGGAAAGACTCCCTATGAATTACTTAAAGGGAAGCAACCTAAAATAGATTACGTTAGAATTTTTGGTTGTTTAAGCTACATTCATAAAAATGACAAGAAATATCTTACAAAGTTTAAAATCAAGGCTGCAATGGGAATTTTTTTTGGATACTCCCAAGTCAGTAAGGCATATAGGGTATATAATAAATCTACTATGAAAATGGAAGAGACTATACATATATCATTTGATGAAACTAACATGTCTTAGAAGGACACGAATCTTTCTACCAGTGAAACTTTGCAGGTACCACACTTGTGTGAGAAGTTGGATGAGTTGACCCTCACAAATGAGACTGTTGCACATCCCTATCCACATATAAATGAAGATGGTGAAGATGAATCCACTGAAGTGGATGTTGAACCAACAACAGCTCCCATAATTCCACAAGATGAATTAACTGCCCAAGCTATTGCTGAACCAACCCCACCTACTGAGTTTATCACACTTAGAGATCATCCTTTATTTCAGGTGATTGGAGACATGTCATTAGGTGTGCAGACCAGGCATCAACTCAACCAAAACTTGATGCATGACTGCTTCATATCTCAAATTAAGCCCCAATCCATTAAAGATGCTGAGCAAGATCCACACGTGATTATTACACTGTAAGAGGAGCTCAACCAGCTTGAGAGATGCAAAATTTGGGATTTAGTTCCAAGACCCAAAGACTACCCAGTCATTGGAACTAAATGGGTATTCAGGAATAAATTAGATGCCCAGGGAGTTATTGTTTGGAACAAGGCAAGGCTAGTTGCTCAAGGCTATAGACAAGTAGAAGGCATTGACTATGACCATACATTTGCACCTTTTGTAAGGCTGGAAGCAATCAGAATCTTCCTTGCTTATGTTGCCTACAAGAAGTTCAAAGTATATCAAATGGATGTCAAGAGTGCATTCTTAAATAGTGAACATAAAGAAGAGGTTTATGTGGAGAAACCACCACGTTTTATATCTCCAACCCATCCTTCTTTTGTATTTAAATTGTATAAGTCTCTCTATGGTCTAGAGCAAGCTCAAAGAGCTTGGTATGAAACCTTAGATAGCTTTATTCTAGAGCATAAATTCTCTAGGGGCATAGTAGATAGGATATTGTTCACAAGACATCATAAGTATCAAATCTTATTAGTATAAATTTATGTAGATGACATAATTTTTGGCTCTACGGATTCCAAACTATGCAAAGGGTTCTCTTACCTAATGCATTCCAAGTTTGAAATAAGTAGTATGAGTGAGCTCTCTTAATTTCCTTGCCTCCAAGTGAAGCAAGTGCCTGATGGCATCTTCATATCCCAGTCCGAGTATGCTAAGCAGCTAATCAAAAAGTTTGGGATGTAGATGCCTCAGCAAAGAAAACACTTATGGCTTCTAATACTATGATTGACTCTAATGAACATGGCAAGCCTATTGATCAGAAACTATATAGGGGCATTATTGGGTCCCTATTATATCTCACAGCAAGTAGGCTAGACATAATGTTTGCTACATGCCTTTGTGCTAGGTTCCAGGTGAACCCTAAAAAATCCCACCTTACTTTTCTAAAAAGGATTTTAAGATATATAAAGGGCTATCCTAGTTTAGGACTCTAGTATCCAACTGAGTTAGAGTTTGAGTTGACTGGATACTCAGATGCTGACTTTGCTGGATGTGAGTGGACAGAAAAGCACCTCAGGGACATTCCAGTTCCTTGATACTAGACTAGTGTCCTGGTTTTACAAAAAGTAGACATCTGTGTCTACTTCAACTGTAGAAGCTGAATACATAGCGGTTGGCAAGTTATTGTTCCTAAATACTATGGATTCAGAACCAACTCCTAGATAATGAATTCAACTTAAATAATTCAACACTACTATGTGATAATATAAGTGCAATTTCGATTGCAAAGAATCCAGTACATCATAGTAGAACTAAGTATATAGATATAAGGCCTCATTTCATTATAGATTGTGTGGACAAAAATAAAATTAAGCTTGTCTATATCTACACTGATTTTCAAAGAGCAGACATCTTCACCAAACCCTTGGATGAGAGGAACCATCTGTTCTTTATGAATCAGCTAGGTATGATAAATAGAGAGGCTTTAATTTAATTTCTATTTGTGTTTGAAGAATTTATCAAAGTTTGTCGAATGGAGATCGATGAGCTGAGAAATCTTCTTGAGATTTTTCGTCGAGCTGAGATCGACGATATCTCTGTGTAAAATAATTTTCGTCGACCTGAGATTGACGAACTTGCTTCAGAAACTATTTCGTCAACCTAAGATCGACGAAATATTTTCCCTTCTCTTCAAACTAAGATCGACGAACTTTCAGCATTCGTCGACGTGAGATCGAAGACTTTTTATTTTCGATGGACGGAGCTCGCCGCTTCATATTGTGAAAACCTTATAATAGGGTTTTTCTTTGAGCTAAATCCCGCGCCTTCAAAACTCTCTTACACTTGATCTTTCTTTTTTTTGCAGGAAACCATGGCGATTTTAGTGATATCACTTTCCGAGATGAAATATGACACATTGTTCGATATCTACTTTGACTCCTTCGGTCATTCAGACAAGATCTTCAAGGATATTCTGAAACTATTTGAAGATCAATAGTTGAAAAAGTTTATGAAACCCAGAATCAAACTACCAGCGGCTAAGATCAAAGAATGAGTATATTCTTCAACCGCTTCTAATGCTGAGAAGATGACAAGAACAATTTCAGGGTTTCAGGTCTCTCTAACTCCTGCCGTCTATCTGAGATTTTAAGTTTTATGAATGGGGAAGAAGATATTGAAATAGATAGCTATGAATTTGATGAGATGTTGAAAATGGGTCACTCTGAAGGAAACCCAAATAAGTTATTGAAGAAGAATTTATCGGCTGAATATAAATTCTTGGCTGATGTATTGGGCAAAGTCCTGCTGGGCAAGCACACCGGTCACGACTACATTACGAGGCACAAGTTTTTGGTTATGAGTGCCTTGGTGAATAAGAAAAAGGTTAACTAGGGTCAGGTTTTATTTGACTTAATCAGGAAGAAGAACTCCAAGAAGGAAGTTTGTTTTGCAAGGATACTTGAAATTTTTCTGCAAGAGAAGGCAAATGATTTTCTGGTCTCTCAGACAGTTTTCATTAATGCTTCTAAAAGGTTAACCTCTGCCCTCTTTGTTAGATGGGAGAGGACTATTATTAAGCCATCCAAGGCTTCCTCCTCCTTAAGACCTTCATAGAGCACAAGGACTGTTCCAGCCACTCCCCACCCTGTTGAAGAATCCTCAATCCTCCCTCCTCCACCTCCTTCAACAACACTTCTTCCAATAACAACTTCTTCACCTCCTAAGTAACCACCTCCTCAATCTCCTCCACCACCTCATCTTACTGACATACATCCTCATACATTCATGTCATCCCCATCCTTTGATTTGCTAACCTCCATACCATCTACACCAAATTCTCCTCAATATTACATCTCAACTCCTCTTCCATCTCCTCCTGCATAACCTTCTCAGGATGAAATCATGCAAGATGTTATTCCATCTAATGTCATTCCTCTCTTTCATCCATCTATATCTACTCAGATCCCACCCGAGTCTATACATTTTGATATTCCCTCCATCTCTATCCATCCATCTATATCCACTCAGACTCCTCCTGAGTTTATGGATATGGATTCTACTTCCATTACCACCCTCCATGAGCACATCACTCTAGTCACCAGGCAGCTCATTGCAGATGCAATCACACCTCTTGCTGCATCCATCTCATCTCTTGCTGCCCTCTTTGCCGCCTTCTCTGTCCCTCCTTCTGTCAGGGGCCTGGTTCCAGTTTCTAATGAAACCAAGTAGGGGGAGAAGCTCTATGAAGAAGCAGCTCCAGCAACAGTAGTTCCAACAATTGAATATGAAGCTCCAACAGCAGCAACAATGATTCCAGAAATTTTTCCCGAGATCATAACTGTTGGTGATTGTGTGATCAATCCCACAATTGATTTGTTTTGTTTATTGAATTCTTTCAATTAAGCATTCTTTAATTTTCTTCCAGAATTGATCCATGATCAGTCTAAAGCCTTGTTATGATATACTACTCCCATTAGCCTGAGGTTGTAAATCTATTTAAGGCCAATTTTGCAGTTATTGAGCCAGTCACAGAATAAGCTCCCAAGGCTATCTCTCCTCCAACTTACAAAATGGTTGAAAGTACTATACCAAATTGGATGAAATCATGCTTGCAGATATAGAAGAAGAAGCAAAAGAAAATCAAACTGTTACTGAAAGTTTTGTAGAACCAGAATCTCAAGTACAGCCTCAGGCTGAGAAGCAGATCTCCAAAGAAACTCTCAAAGAGATTAATGATTTGTATGCCAATCCTCCTGGATCATCTGATGATGAAGATGATGATGATGATGAGCCATCTTTTAAAAAGAGGAAGCTAAATAAGAAATCCCTCCAAAGTCTGTTCCTAAGCCTAATCCAACTACAGACACTCCTTATTACGTTTTGAACAAAATAACTCTATATAAAGGGATGCCTAACTGGACGTGGTTGTCAAAGAATGAGTAAAAAGAAAGGAAGAAGAGCAGAAGGTACTCCCCTCCTCCTCCTTCTAAAAGGAACTAGAGAGGTCCTCCTCCAGCAGCAGGTGCTTCAGGAAATGTATCACAGAGATCTACCTCATACACCCAAACATACCAAAGGCATGACAGATCTTCAAGATCTTATTCTCAAGGAAGCAGTCAGCATCAGCATCAACATCATAAATCTTCAAGAAGCAGATCTCATCTTCCTCCAAAACCAGCAAGTCCTCCAAAAGCTCCAGTTGAACCTAAAAAAGAGAATAGTCCTGAAAGGCCTTTGTCTCCTGCTTATGATCCAGAGATGGATCCAAATTATAGAATGGCCATATTTAATGAATTAATTGCTCTATCTCAGATTAGAAAAGCAAAGGAAGAAGGGAAAGACTCCTCTCAATTCTAAACTATGTCATCCTACAGGAAGAAGGAACTTGAGAAGTACCAAGCGGGCAAACTTTTCAATACTGATACTTATATGAACTTGCACCCTAAAGCAGTGGTCCCTAGAGCAGTATCTCAGAAAATATTTGGTGACTCAGACATGAAGATGAATCTAAGAGAAGCAACTGATCCAAACAGGAAGATAATTTTTGCCAAATCTTCTGCTCCTCCCCAGTCTGATTTATAAACTCTTAATTTGGTTTATTGTTTTGATTTGAACAATATACATGTACCATAGCTATATATATCTGCCAATGATTTTCAAATTCTGTCAGATCTTTTATTGCTATGATTTTAAGTTTTTCTTTATTTTGTTGAAGTGACCTCACCCAAATAGGGGGAGATTGTTGGAACCCTTGATTTGGATTTGAACTAGGTTAACTACTTCGGATGTTTGACCCACCTTGTATAGCCAGGGTCATTGGTTTTCGTCCTAGGGTCTAGGCTAGTCCTTTAGATTTAGATTTCATGGACTAGCCTGTAGTGGACTTCAGGAGAATCGGTCTTAGAAGAATTTCCGAGTTCAAAATACAAGTTCTACGTTCGTCGAACTCAGCTCAACGATAGTCGTGCTCTACTCGAAGAACTCAGAGTTCCTTCTCTTATTTTGAGCTCGACGAAATTCGAGCTCAGGTCGACGAACTCTGCTCTAGACAGATTTCCCAGGTCGACGAACTTGGAGCTCAGAGAATATTAGCTATTCTTGGGGACTTGGATCGCTGAGCTCTGGTCGACAAAGGGGATTTCTAACCTCGACGAACTTGGAGTTCATGTCGAGGAAATCTGCCCTGAGGTCGACGAAATCTGTTCAGATCCTAAATGTTAAGTTTTCCTTTTCTTTCCCTCTCTTCATTCCATCCTAAGTAAATAATTCTCTGAGTAATTAATGCTTAAATTCTCTAAGAATATAGCAGTTCAAGGCAACATTAATTATGGTTTTCATCAGAGTAATTACTTGACTTATTCTCGGGATAGTTGGGGAAATACAATTAATGTCAGATATTCCAACCATTCTCCTTCCTAGATTTCCAGTAGTAATTAATGGACTCATTTTAAATTCTGAAGGAAAATTGCAGGAAGCATATATAAAGCGAATTTCTTTTCTTCTCAGACATACATCACACAGAATAAAGGGAGCTGACTAACAAAGATACACCAAGATTATGAACTTCACTCTGAAAAGAAATTATGTTTGCCCTTGACATTCAAGAAGATTGAAGAAGAACATCATCTACAAAATTAAGAGTCTTCTTTAACTTCTGATCCAGGAATCTTTAGAGACAATTATTCAACATCTGTCTACAAGTTCCTGGACATCTTCAAGACAAGGTTGCAGACCTACACCCTGTACAAAGCTCCAGTCTTCCTGAACTTCTCTGCATCTCGGGGGGAGCTTTGACAACAAAGAGCCAATTTTGTCTTCTCTGTTGTTTAGAGAAAAAGTGAAGACATCATCAACTTTTCTTACACTGTAAAAAGGGTTTCATAACTCCCTTCAAAAGTTTGACTGGTTCAGAAGTCTCCCTCCAAAAGACTTGGGTTGGTTGTTTGGGCACCTGATCAATAGCCTAAAGGGTTGTGAGATCTCCCTATAAATAGATCTTGTGGTGGAAGTCACCTGAGCAAAAACCTGCTAGTGCATTCCTACCAGGGTGGTAGAAGAGTGGATATACCCAGTTTGGGGAACCATTATAAAATCTCTTGTGTTGTCTGGTTGCCCTTTTTCTTTTTGTACTGTGCTGTGATAGTCTAGTTTTATTCTCTTTACATAATATTTTCTATCACCTATTTTACTACTAAATCATATAAACTTGTAAAAAGTTTGTAAAGCTCTATTCACCCCCTCTATAGCTAATTAGAGCTATCCCCTTGTACTTCAAATGGTGTCAGAGGATTATCAATTGACTAAGTTATCTTTCAAAGAAGCTTGCTAAGAAGCAGGTTGAAGACCTCAAGCTTCTTAAACCTCTAATAACTCAACTTAATGAGAAGATGGACAAGATCTATCAGATGAAGTCTAATATAATTGAGTTCAAGAAAATCATATATGCCTAATCTGTCTTGTTGGTTCGAAAAGAAAGAACCATCAAAAAATTGTAAAAAGGAGCTCGTCAATGAGAGGATGCTGGTGGAAAAATTCTCTAAGCCATAAATAATTCTTCCAATCTTTGACAGCTTCTCTGCACTATATATATGTGGTGTAATCTATGGGAGAAAGGGAGGAAATAAGACAAATGTCAAGGGAAAAGCACCCATACAACCAACTGTCTTTCAAAAGGTTCTTCTAGCACCAAACAATTATGACTATGAAAGTGTCTACGGACTCTGGAAAAATTAGTGTTCCACTAGGGGAACTACGGAGGAGCAAAATAGAAAGTGCCCTTAAAGGAGCTCATGAGGAAATTGAATTGAAGGATCATGCCCCTATTGTGTTTGGTGCCACACAAAGACCAAGTGTAAAAAAGGATTTTGAATGGAGAACTTCCAGGAAGGGCAAGACAATGTCTGTGCAACCTAAGTCTCACCCAACACACCACCATATACCATGAAAACATTCACATACAGTAACCTTTAGATACCCTTCTAATCATAAGAAGAGTAATCATATTCCTATTATGAGCCCCAAAAGAAGGTATAACCAGTATGAATGATTTTGTTGTTGAAAAATTGGCCACTTTGTCATTGATTGTTGGTTCAACACAACTTTTTCAAGGGCAATCACTATCAAGACAACATCCAAACTTAGACTAATCCATATGCTCCTCTGATAGTAAAATTGGCTTTGAGATAGTTGAAATTGTAAATTAAGTTGGATGTGTAAATTATGTGTTTGTGTGTAAAATCTCTTTTTTACTTATATACTGTTATTAAGGCAAGCATACCTATCAGGTAATAGTACAATATTATAAAATTCAAGGTCATATTTTCTCACAGATCTATGTCAAGTACTCTACTTGAAGGAATGGAACAATTATTTTATAAATAATAGTTAACGGTTTTTGTTTTTAAAAATAAAAAAAAGTAATATGTTGGGTTTTGAAAATAGATGAGGCAGAGAGTCCTCGATTTTGAATTAACTTAGAACATAATTTTTAAATAAGAAAAACTCTACTTTTCTATAAATTAATTCACTTGACCGTAAATTATGAGTGTAAGTAAATATGAGTGCAACTCTATCGAGGATACATCCACCTAAGATTTAGTAGTTTGACCAAACTTTTGTATCTAATCAAAAATAATTTAATACACGCTTTACATTGTGAACCCCGCTATTGACCTCCTACTGCGATTCAAATGTTTAACTCGGGATTCTTACATTCATCTCTTTCGAGTGTGAAGCAAAGTTTCTCTTTACTAGAGAATGATCAATTCATGGACACGAACCTTTCAGCTACTAGATACGAACTACAAAAATAAAAAACCATATATTGATAGGTATGGTTCCACTCAATTTAATTCTTAGGTAAATCTTAAGTTTTTATTAATTTAAAAAATAGGGTTTTAAAATGCAGAAATAATATCCGTCCCAACCATCTTAATAAAGCACTAAAAATTTCTTAGCCACTCATCCAGGATGGGGTGGTAGTAGGAAAATTAAAAGACTTATAGAATTACAGAAATAGTATCCATCCCAACCATCTTAATCAAGCGCTAAAAAGTTCTTAGCCTCTCATCCGAGATGGTGGTAGTAAAAAAATTACGAAAAAGAAAGGAAATACGCACGCACCCTGTCTCAATAGAAATGGGAACTAAGTTAAAAGAAATAAAAATTGAAGAATTACTTGAAAACTGAAATTTTATTACATAAAAAAGTGTTACACACTTAAGAACACAAACTAGGGTTAGGAAAATATTACTCAAAAGAAACTCCTAACTACTATGTACAACTATGTGGAACTCTACCAATTATCATAAAACATCAGACAGAGCCGTCTATTTATACCCAAAAAATTTGAGGTACACGCTTCCCTTACACACCCCCTAAGGCGTGTCGCCTAGGCATGTTGCTAACGTGGTAGATAATATGGTTTGCAGATAGAAATTCTGGAGGCTTCTGGATCGATATAGAAGTGTACATGGGCGTGACATGAGGGTCACGAGTATGTCAGCTGGGCGTGTTTGCGAGTGTGGCAGATAGACTTTGACGGGGCATAACAACGAGCTTCTGGCTTGGTCATGGATGTGGGCACGGGTGTGATAGCCGGAACATGGGCGTGTAGCCAGGGCGTGATTTATTTTGCTAGTATTAGGACTTCGGCAAAGCGTGATAGCTGGATTCTGGATTGGATACGGGTGATATCACGGGAGTGACATCTTGGTCACGAGCATGTCACCAAGGCGTGACTGAGCTTACTGGAAAAAATCTGTCGAATTGCTGGAATTAATGGTTTTAAAGTTATATGCCCTAGGTCATGGGCGTGACCTAGGGGCGTGAGTTAGGAAAATTTGCCAAATTACCCAAAATGTGCAGAAATACCTATATAGCACAAAATAAAGATAAGCTAGAAATGAAAAAAAAGAAATGATTTATTTAGGTATGTACATAATAAGATCACATTTTTTATTAAAAATTAAACTAAAATATAACCTTAAAATATGTATATTTTGCTACTCATCAACCTCAGATTAGTCAAAATCTAAACCACGCTGTTTATGCTAATAAGAATCTAGGACCCAATAAGATTTGGGTGCCTGAGAAGAAATGATTTTCTTACCGGAATGTCCAAAGGCCAACCACACTCCTATCTGGTATTTGGATAGTGAATGTTCCAGACATATGACTGGACGAGAAGCCATTTGATAGAATATTCCTCGGAGGATGATGGACCAAAAGTCATTTTTGGAGGATCTAACGGAGGAAAGACTAAAGGCAATAATGCAGACTTTGTAGAGTATAAAGAAGACAAAAAAAGAACCTCAAGGACATTCTAATTCAGGGGGAGAAGACTAATTTCTTAGAGTAGTAAAAATTAAACCAGTGTGCCTATCTATGTAGCTAAATAAGAATATATCTCTACTAGAAGATGTGTGCTCAATTATTTTGGGTACAACATCAACTACAAGATTACAACATTTAACTAAGTAGAACTCCCTTATTTTATGTTTCATTTAGTCCCATCTCATTTGCCAAAAATCATGTATCACACAACATGACCAAACATATTGAGATCAGGTATCACTTCATTAGAGAGTATGATGAGAAAGAAGATATCTACCTTGAGTTTGTCTCCACTAACAAATAGGTGCCAGTCATCTTTACTAAGCCTCTAGATGAAGAAAAATTCAATTACTTCAAAATTGAATTGGGCTTATTAAATCTTGAATAATTTTCATGCCTTGCTTCTTTCAGATTATATATCCTTGCATAGTGGTTCAATTTACTTGTTACACATTTTTAGACTAAGCTACTATTAGAAATTAGGCCCTTAAAAAAGTGTAGGTGGTACACTTTATATGGTAAAATATTGGCTTGACAGTGAGACACAAAAGGAATTTGTCATCTATCAGGAAGGATAACAACACACCATTTTTATATATCTTCTAACATTTCTTCCTAAATAAGGTGCGCGCCTCTTAAAATTCCTTTTTATATTTAAATAAAATAGAAATTAAGAGGATATTAGGTTAAATTGCTGTAAAAACCTAAGGGACTGAAGTGATGGCTAAGGGAGAAGTTCATCTAGAACTCGCTCCTCTACATACTGAAACTGAAGTTTTGGAGAAAGATTCACAAGAAGTACCCACCCTTCAAATTGAAGTTGTTGAAGAAGAAGGTCACAAAGACCTTGTTATCATAACCAATGTAATATTTGAGGTGGGAGTTGGTCTAGGAAAACTCTGCCCAAAATACTAATGTGTTGGAATAAGATGAAAGAACATTAACTGAAGATATTGAAGGGGAGTCCAATCTGCAATACTCTACCTAGAGTGATCATGACATGGAAGAAGTAGACCAAGTGATTAAGAGGCTGGTAGAATGCACACCTACATTCCCTCTCGTTCAAAAAGAATTAGAAGAGTTTACCCTACAAGTAATGAGATAGTTCTATAAAAAGGGAAAAGTGTGTTGGAAGAGCCAGACACTAATAAAAACATCTCTAAGAAATCAACTCCTGACTACCTTTATGATGGCTATGAGCCTCGCGCATGCCCATCCTATACAACAACTATAGAAGATCAAAGAGCCTCATCACCTCAAATTAGTGAAGAACCCTCTAATTCTTTTATAGCTCAGCTGCAAGTAATGCTTGACAGTTAGAGAAGGAAGATAAAAGAATTTGTGCAAAGATCAGTGCAAGGGCTGAGGAATGAATTAAACTAAAAGATCGCATCTGTGTAGGAAGAGATGCACCATTTAAATGCACAAACACTATATTTCTTCATGAAGGCTAAAGCAGTTGTAGATTACACTAACAAGTAGAATGATATGACTCATCAGGGCATACAAGCTATATTGGAAAATCTAGTAGCCACAGGGGAAAATCTTCATGTAGCCTTCCAAGTAACTACTAATAATATGGCTGAGCATATATTGAATGTGTTGGACTGGATTGACTTTTGCAGTCAATTGTTAGATGGTCATCTACTCCAAACCAAGAACATCATTATTATAGGATTTAACATGCTGGAATAAAAGATAGCTCAATCTCAAGAAGCAATTTACAAGAACATAATTGAAGAAATAAAAAGAGGGAGAAAACAATAACTTACCAATCAGCTTAACAAGCCATATGGACCTTTAATGCCATCAAGAAAGCACTGAATCTAGAACTAGTACAGTACTCGCCACAGCCAGAGCATCCAGAGCATGCACTTCCATAAAATAGCCCAGATGAGTATGATTACTCCCCTCTCGCTGACCATGGAGAGACATCTTCATCTAAGATAAAGGAGGAGAATTACAATTCAAAATATGCCTGGTTATGAAGAATGGTGCCCAATATCCAAAAAAATTATCCTATTCACATGGGAGAATTTTGGAAAGTTATGCATCCAAACTTCAAGATACTATAATTTAGTTGACTGGGATAAATATGAGAAGTAGGAGACAGAGAGGAGAATTCACATGAGGAATCCCCCAAATGCACCTCCTCCTTCTCCTAGATATATTCCCAAGACACCGGGTTACATCCAGAGACTGAAGAGAAAGGCTACTAGTGTAAACTTTTGAGTACTGAAAGACTGGACAGAACTATATTTGTTTTGAGATTTTCATGTTATTAATCTTAAATGAAACACTATGAAATTTCTATTTATTTATATATAATCTGGAATATTTTGTCCCTTTTACATTTATGTTCAATTATAGTTCTGTCTTTATGTTTATTATCATAAGTGGTTTCAATTTCTTCAAAGAGGGGGAGATTATTGAGAATATTTTCCACAAGATTCTAGAATTGAAGAAGATCTCATTATGAGAATAAACATCTTATATTTGCTATGTGTATTAGTTTTATTGTGACAGATTTAATATAAGTGCTTGGCTAATATATTGTTAGGCTTATGGTCCCCCAAATAGGATTTTGCCCTTGTAATCCCTCAAGGTGTAAAACTCATGTTGACGTAGGATCTAGTCCTATATTATGCATGCCACTATCATGATGGAATTCACTAAAATAAAAAGGATTCAAAGGTAGAAGCTCAAATTAGTCTAAGTCAAATCTTGACTGCATAGGATAGAAATTAGTGTTTTATCGACTGCATTGACTGAATACCTTAAGGAAAATATCGAGTGCATCGAGTGAATGGTAAAGGAAAAAGACGATTACATCGATTACATGCTAAGTTAATTATCGACTACATCATTAAGATAATTATCGGCTGTAATAACTACATAGTTAAAAGATTTGTCGACTTTATCATTTGGAAGACTACAAATTTTATCAGCTGCATCGACTATACAGTAATAGAAAGAATTCTACCGAATTAAATGCCTAAGTGTTGGGTTCTTTTAGTTGAGTCCTTAGAGTACTTCATGCCAACTACATAACTTCTATTAGAGATAAAGTACTTTGTCATCTGCTTCAATATTCATTACTTATTATTCACTCAAGCCTTAATATTAATTGTTTCATGTAAAGTTTTACTTAGAGATTTTTTATCGCCCGGAAGCGTGGTCTAACGACTCTCTCCTGTGATTAAGCCCCTGATTGGGCAATCTATTTGAATTAATTCAAATATCAATTTTTGTTGTTTTAATCAAGGTGCTGCTTTAGGAAAAGATTTATTCTCATTTATTTCAGAATCTTTCTATTTCCAGAATTTTTAAAGGGAGATTCTTTAGCCACTTGAGCCTTCCTTTTCAACCTTCAAGCTCTCTATCGATCCAGTCCTCTATAAAAAGGAACTTGAAAATTTGATAGAAGAAACAAGGACACACTCGCCTACAGCTTCAAATATTTTGTGCAAGTTTTATATAGTGCTAAAGATCTAAGGTTTTGTTCAAGTCTTTATCCACTACAAGTATCAATAAGATTTTCTTCCAAGGCTCATCTCATAAATATTCTTTTGAAGAATTTTTCTCTCTTATGAAAGTGTTCTTGATCCAGCCTGATTCAATCCAAGAACATTAATCTAAGTGCTGATTAAGGAAGAATAAACCTACACATAGCTTCTATTTGAAGACTCAAGTTTTATCACTTAAGTCAAAATATTTGTAACTCTTTTGTAATTGCAGGGTCTTGGTATAATCTATTGATAAGATCTGAGTGTATATCTCTGCTTGTAGAGATTAAGGTAAGGATGTGTTTGGCCTAAGTGTAGGATCTTGTGATAGAATATCTGAGTGGTATGACCTTGTGTTGAAGGTCTGAGGTAGGGGACTATTATTCCCGAGTTATAAGATATTTTGATCCGAGAAATATTAGAAAAGTTGGCCTAAGCCAAACCTCTGCTAGATACGTGAAGGGGCGAAGTGGATGTACCCATAATTTTGGGAGTCACTATACATCTTGATGTACTGTATTACGGCTATATTTAGTTTGTGCTGATTTATTATCCTAATGTGGTTAACCAAGGAAACATCAAGAATGTATAAATATTTACCCCCCCCCCCCCACCCTCTAGGTGATTTGCAACCCTTATCTTTTAAGTAAGGCCCTTACAGTGTCATTTTCTATCGTGGGGGAGCTAGGTGTGATGGAAAGTAGGAGCGAGTACTCTACAGCGCGAGAGCTTAGTTCTCTAGAGCATGAGAACAGTTGCTCTGCATCGTGGGACCTTGTTGCTTTATAGTGTGGGAGCGGGTTCTCTGCTGCGCGGGAGCTTGTTTATCTATAGTTCCAAAGTAGGTACTCTATAATGTGAGAAATTGATGATTTGTAGTGTAGAAGTGGGTTTTATGCACTGATGGAGCTTGTTGCTCTACAGCGTGAGAGCGGGTGCTCTACAATGTAGGAGCTTGATATACTATATCGGAGTATTGGTTATTCTACTTTACATACAAAGTGTGCTTCCTATACTTGTAGAGCCTGCTGCTTGGCGTTGGGAACCGAGTATGTGGTCTTAACCATCAGAGTTTGGCTTAAGAAGATTTCTATTTTTAACAGAGCCAAAAAGTAGTTAGAGCATTATGAAAAACTAAAGCATATGTGTGTGCATTAGTAGTTTGTTATACTAAAGCAAAAAATAATGATATGAAAAAAGTGAGGTTACTAGTAAATGAGGCAAAAGTTTTGTACGTCCTACTAGGGAGCGCCCCTTGCTCAGGGTCATTAGCTTATACATGTCAGGGTTATAGTGTTGTCCTCTATTGAGTTATTAGCTTGTGATAATGCTGGTTTAGGCCCGAGTTTAGTAATAATCTTCCGAGAAATCCTTGTTGGACAAGGCCCTTGATCTCCATCTTACACATGTGGCTTCCTTCCATTCTATAGTTGTGCCTGCGATGGAAGTCGCAGTATTGCAACTGATTTCCCCTGCTTAGTGTGATTTGCTCAGTCCTGCAATGGGCTTTGTTATCACAGATGGAAAGGAGCACATTAGTTCGAGTTATGTTGACAGGAGTATAATCATAACATTGATGTAGGGTCCGGTCTCAGTAGGGGTTGAAATAGTGTACGTTATTCTTATTGTGAACCGGCATCTATGATGACTCTTGCTTTCACTGTCTCTTCGAGTTCCTCTCGAACTGTTGGATATGTGCTTCAATTGCTTCATCAATCGCAATCTGGGCCTCAAACCTACAAACGAGAATAGCGTAGCTTTGTACAGTCTCTCATATTATTGCGGAATAAAAGACACTAAGGAAGAGTCCTCCTAATAAAAAATCTCGTAGGAGCTCGAGATCGACTCCTGGGATTTATCACGCCTTAGTTGTAAAATGACGGAAGAAATCATTAAGAGTTTTCCCATCACTCTGTTATATTCCAAAAAGGTGGGAAGATCCTAGATGATTCTATGATTGATAATAAATTGATCTATAAAATGTTGGGCCAGTTGTGCTAAGTTCTTGATTTCTCCCTCGTTTAGCGAATGGAGCCAGATGTGAGCTTGTCTTTTATAATTATCGAGAATGCTTTATATAGGAGGTTGTCACAACCCGCATTTTCTCCGAATTAAGAATTATCAGAGTAAGAGAAAACACGCGTCGTGATGCCACGTCAAGGAGGGGATAACTGCTGACGCTCAGGCAAAACCAACTACCAACTTAATGAAAGAAAATCATGTGATTAATGATTAGAAAATCAGTTATATTTTAGAGACCGTATCCCTCGGCTCAGTGGATCACCTAGTCCACAAAAGAAAAACTATATTTATACACTGCGGAAAAATACTTTATTTAGCTTTAACATTCTAAGGAGCACATAAGGGTTCCAAGAGAACCACTCATGCTATGCAAGACCCTACATTTAATTTATATAATATATAAGAAAACGGTCTTTATATGTGATTTGGAAAATAGTGAATACGTCTTATAAAACATGCTGATCATGAGCTTTATTTATAATAATAATTATAGTTTAAAAATAACTAGCAACCTAGCATAAAACCTTCTCAGAGCAAGTAGACTATCTCCAGAAAATGGTAGCAGCAATAGTATATATCTAGTACAAGGTAAAAACTACCAGTGGGCGCCAACAACCTGACACGAACCCACTAGCACAAATATATGTCTGTAAGAAAGTACTGAAAACAACCTCACTAACAAGGTAAACAGAACTCCAAAGTCCGGGAGTCCACCAACAACACCACCTCCAACTAGCCACCAGACTGGCTACAGCTCAGAACCTGGGGTATTCCAATGAAAACAGAATACCTCAGCAAGCTAAACAAAGTAAAACTGCATGAAAGAGTCAACCAAAAGGGGAAAAGTACCAGAAAAACATGCAGTAGAAAGATTCACAACTGTCCAAAACAGGACCACAATAAATGCACAACGTGCAAAGAAACAGCAACGACCTAGCCCAGGAACCACATCCTGCAGGGACTACTAGGCTACCAAGAGCCAAAAGTGCTGCAAACTACCAAGGAAGAAAGTTCTAACACCCTAAACTGTGGGAAGTGATAGTAGCAAAAACAACAACGAGGAACCGGATCGAAGGCAAACGCAGTCCCCCAATCCACCATGTCCAAGTCAAAAGCTCGAGGGTCAACACGTGAAAACACAAGGGACCTTCCACCCGACATGCCCAGCCTGTACCTGGAGCAAGAAAAAACATGGGTGGCCTTGGCTATATCACACAACTCCACCCCCATAAAGAGCTACAACCACCACTACTAACCACGACCCACGATTCGGCCTTTAGGAAAATAAAGAAAACGGCCGACAAGGAAAACCCAGAAATACAACTGGAAATCCACTCAGAAACGAAAGACAAGGCAAAGGAAGAGTGTTGAAATAAACCAACACGACTAGACGTTGAGTGAAACCCACTCAGTGCCTACCTAAACTTTGGCGTTGAGTGAGCTAGCCTCACTCGCCGCCAAAATAAAGTCACTACCCACAAACTCGCTAAAGAATACGGAGCTCGACGATAGTCGAACGACCAAGGCAGAAGATCCAGAACTCGAGTAGTTGCCTGCCACTTGAGTATCTAAACTCCCGCACTCGAAACAAGCTAAATTCACCTAGTAAAAGAAAATATACAGAGCGCACGATCAGTGGTCGTGCGCACTCATCGGTTGATGATCGTGCGAAGCGAACCTGGAAAACCTGAGAAAACTTAGCGTCAGCGCATGATCAGTGACGCACGATCAGTGGTCATGCGCACTGCTTGCCAGCGCTCGTGCGATCTACGAGACAGAACTTTGGAAACTGAAAGTTATACGCGCATGACCAGTGGTCGTGCGCCCTAACGGTTAACGACCGTGCGCGGCTAACCTGTACCGTTTGGAATTTCCCGAACGACACCGGAACGCGCACACGACTCACGCAACTATAATAGCAGCAGGAAACTACCAACGTCGCGCACCACTACTATACAAACTATGCCTAATCATTCGAGTAATACCTTAACGAAAAATCGGCAACCACACCCCCTCCTAACTCTCCCTCTCGGCTACACCCGAACCAGAGCAACAATCAGAGTAAAGGAAAACAACGGCTCCACGCCGACAATTTGGACTCCAATCATCACAAAATAGGGGGGGTTCAGTAGGAAGAACTAAGCCCTATAGTTAGCAAGAAAATGAGAACAACAAGGCCTCTAACCTGGGCTAACCGGGATTACAATTTCAGCAAGTAAAATCGAAAAAAAAACTTGGCAAGGGCAAGAATACCACTTGCCTCAATTCACAGCGAAGCTTTGGACTGCTTTCCTCCTCTTCGCACGGATCCAAACGGCCGCAACACCTAAAACAAACACTCGGCCATTAATGGCGGAAAGCTCCAAAACCAAAAATTCCAATCCTCGCAAAACTCCACGAAAATCGAATTTCTTACCGTAGGAATGAAGGTCTTGACGAGAGCAATCCAAATCCACTCTCGGAATCGAATTCCGTCCACAAACGCTCCGGGAATCGGCGTCTGAAGGGAAGGGTAGGCGGTTTCTCCGTTCTCTCGTACAGGGCCGGCGGTTTCAAGCGGGGAAGAAGATGATGCGTGCCTTTTCATAAACTATATATATATATATATATAATTATATAATAATATAATTAATTACAAAATTACATAAAGCACCAAATCGACGCGAAAACCGATCTACCTCAGAATTCGACGAAATTCGCACCGTAGCTAAATACCCACGCTACGAACACAACGGCGAAGTCGAAATTAACTTTCGACGAACAGAACTCGAGTTATACCCAAATAAAGCCAAACACCAACATCCCCCCGAGAGGCCACACCGGGTCACCCAAAACGACTTGGCTTGCTAGGGAGATCTTGCCAACAGGCTACAGAATAGGGCACTCGGTTCTAAGGAGCTAAACCACACTCCACAAATGGCACAAGCCATGGAAACGCGTCATCGTAACGCCAAACGAGAATAAAAATAATCGCTGAAAAAACGGGGCGTTACAGTCACTCCCCCTAAAAGAAAGTTTCGTCCCGAAACTTTACGCACAACCCTCCTACTAAAGAAGGAAAAGTAACAAACAGAAGTTACAAAGGGAAACATACCGATCAAATCAGTGAAACAGGTGAGGGTACGCCCTCCTCATGGCCGACTCTAGCTCCCAAGTCGCGCTCTCCAAATCCTGATTTTTCCATAGAACTTCCACCATCGGTATGGACTTCTTTCGTAGCACACGCTCCTGAGTATCCAAAATACGAATTGGCACCTCAACAAAAGAGAGGTTGGGCTCCAACTAGGGCACAACATCCAAGAGTTGCCCACTGCTGCGCACACACTTCCGCAATTGGCTAATATGAAAAACATTATGAACACCAGGGAAGTTCGCTGGCAAATCCAATCTATATGCAGACACACTAATCCGCTCCAAAATCTCGAACGGGCCCACATACCTTGGGTCCAATTTCCGATTTTTACCAAATCTCTTCACACCAACCATTGGAGAAACCTTGAGGTATACATGATCCCCTACTAAAAACTCCAAAGCAGACCTACGCCGATTGGCGTTCTTTTCATACCTCTCCTGAGCTATACGAAGCTTCTCCCGAATAAGCTTCACGGCGACTTCCATATCCTCCAGCGCATCAGGACCCAACAACGGCCTCTCACCAGCCTCGGCCCAAAACAACGGAGTCCTACAGCGCCTCCCATACAAAGCTTCGAACGGAGCCATCTGCAAGCTTTCCTGATAACTGTTATTGTAAGCAAATTCCATGAGTCGCAGACGCTCATCCCACGCTCCACCGTGGTCTAAAATATAGCACCGGATCATATCCTCAACAATCTGATTGACCCGCTCCGTCTGCCCATTGGTCTGAGGGTGGTACGCAGTAGAATACCTCAGATCCGTACCCAAACCCTCCTGCAGACTCTGCCAAAAACGAGAAGTAAACCGGGAGTCTCGATCAGAAATGATGCTAACCGGCACACCGTGGAGTCAGATGACTTCATTCAAGTACAACTCCGCTATCTTCTTCATCGGGTAATCAATCTTATAAGGCACGAAGTGAGCACACTTCGTCAATCTATCCACTATAACCCAAACAGAATCAAATCCCCTCGGGGATTTTGGCAAACCCGTAATGAAGTCCATAGATATACTCTCCCACTTCCAAGTCGGGATCTCTAGCAGAGTCAACTTACCACCAGGCCTTCCATGATCGGCCTTCACACGCTTGCAAGTGTGACACTCAGCAACAAATCGGGCTATATCTCCTTTCATACCATACCACCAGGCAATTTGCCTTAAGTCACGGTACATCTTCGTAGATCCTGGATGGTAGGCAATGCTGGAACCATGAGCCTCACTGCAAATCATACTCCTAATGTCCCCAACAGCGGGAACGCAAAACCTGCCGCGGTACTTCAAAGTACCCGCATCATCAATAGCAAAATCTGGCAACTCTCCCTTCTCTGTCCTGGTAAAAAGGTGCAACAGATCCGGATCGTCCTTCTGATGCAGTCTAGTCAAAGAAATCCAGGACGGCTCTGCCACTGACAAACTACTCTGCAAACCACAGCATCCCACTGAAATATCCATAAGGAGGAACTCCTCAACTAACCGATCGGCGGAGAGGTTAAAGATCTTTCCCGTCTTTCGGCTCAGGGCGTCGGCCACCACATTGGCCTTGCCCGGATGATACTGGATTTCTACATCATAATCCGCCACATACTCAAGCCACCGCCGCTGACGCAGATTCAACTCCTTCTGTGTGAACACGTACTTCAGGCTCTTATGGTCAGTAAAAATCTTGCACTGAGCCCCATAAAGTAAGTGCCTCCACAACTTTAACGCATAGATAACCGCTGCAAACTCAAGGTCATGCGTAGGATAATTCTTCTCATGAGTCTTCAACTGCCTTGACCCATAAGCAATTACTTTTCCATCCTGCAATAATACGCATCCCAGTCCTATATGCGAAGCATCCACATACACATCATAATCCATGCCCTCAGTAGGAAGGGTCAGAACGGGAGCAGTACACAATCTCCTCTTTAACTCCTGAAAAACTTCTTCGCACTTCTCGCTCCAAACAAAAGCCACATTCTTCTGAGTCAGCTTGGTCAAAGGTGCGGCTAGAGAAGAGAAACCCTCCACGAATCTCCTGTAATAGCCAGCCAACCCTAAGAAACTTCTGATCTCCTTAGGAGTATTCGGCCTACTCCAATCGATCACTGCTGCAATCTTTTCTGGGTCAACCGAGATCCCATCCTTGTTCACCACGTGGCCTAGAAAAGAAACCTGAGGCAACCAAAATTCGCACTTGCTCAACTTGGCGAATAACTTGTGGTTCCTCAACTCTGATAGGACCAAACGCAAATGCTGCTCATGCTCCTCAGCACTGCGAGAATAAACCAACACGTCATCAATGAAGACCACCACGAACTTGTCTAGGAAATCCTTGAATACCCGATTCATCATGTCCATGAAAGCTGATGGTGCGTTGGTCAAACCGAACGACATCACTAAAAACTCAAAGTGTCCATGCCTCGACCTAAACGCAGTCCGTGGAATATCCACCTCACGGATCCTGAGCTGATGATAGCCCGAACGAAGATAGATCTTGGAGAACACCGCGCTACCACGCAACTGGTCAAATAAATCATCGATCCTCGGCAGAGGGTACCTGTTCTTGATAGTGACCTTGTTCAACTCTCTATAGTCGATGCAAAGCCGCATCGACCCATCTTTCTGTTGGAGCATGCGTTCCGCACTTCTTAGTTTGAGAATAACAAATCCCGGATGTATTTGATCTTGGTATGTGTTTTAAATGTGCAGGGATAACAGGTTTTTTAAGTACTAAGGAATGGCTGAGCATAGCATTGAAGAAATGGAAAGTCATACTATCGCTGGCGATAACGCTACCGCGGGCGATAACATGGACAGTTACTGCTGACGTCAGCCTTGAACCACATGATGCCGCACACGATGTCACGGTTGAACGATATTGCGAGGCGATACCGATATCGCCGAGCGATATCCCACGATCGTCACGTTCTCCACTCAGATCTGAAAGTCCGCGCGACGTGTGCCACGTGTCGAGCAACGGAGAGTTATCACTATCGCGTGGCGTTAACGTTAACGCCAGCGATAGCATAAAGATATATATGCGGCCAAATTTCAGGGAATTGATTGATTGGTGCAGAGCTTTAGTTTTCCCAGAGAATTTGAAGAGCCTTCATCTCCGTTTCCAGACGAACTCCCTTGGTCCATTGAAATCTCAAGAGCGAAGAAGATACGACCGTGCGTTCAAGATTGGAGATCTTCTCATCGGTCCACCATCATCTTCAGAGCTCATTATTTTGAGGGAGTTTTTAAGTTTTACTATTGTACTTTCATATTCACTTTTTATCTTTGTAATTGGGAAGGGAAAATCACCACCTCATGTGTGGTGTCTAAGTCCGTGTGTGGCTTAGGGGCAAATCACCGCCTTGTGTGTGGTGTCGAGGTCCTTGTGAGGCTTATGAGTAAATCGCCGCCTTGTGAGCAGCGTCTAGATCATAGGTTTGATTTAGGGGGAGGCTAGTAGCCATATCTAGGGAGATATTGACTATAGCCTACCGGTCCTTGGGAGAAGGATCGGTGAAAAAGCTAAGAACTATTATCGTTGTAAGCCTTGATTTGAAGCTTTATTGGAATCATTTTACATACATATTTTGGAGAAATATAATCTTGTTTTTCATTTCATTGGTGTGTCTCAATTTTACAAAAAGCTTGTTAAAATTTGAAAGAGCACTTATTCACCCACCCCCCTCTAAGGGCGCCACAAGATCCTACAAGTGGTATCAGAGGCAGGTTATTCCTAATACGGTTTCACCACCAGGAATTATGGCACAACATGACCATGCTTTCTCTGAGGGGCAAGGAATTAGTAGACCTCCACTATTTACTGGATCTGACTATAATTACTGGAAAACTAGGATGAAATGTTTTCTTATTTCTCTTGACATTGAAGTTTGGAATATGGTAGAGACTAATTATGCTCATCCCACTTATACGGTAGGAGAGGTAGAAATGGAAAAACCAAAAGATAAATGGGATGATCAGGATAAGCTAAGGTGCAAAAATAATGCGAAAGCCATGAATGTGTTATTTTGTGCATTAGATAGAACTGAATTTAATAGAACTTGTGCTTGCAATAATGCTTATGAAATTTGGAATTTACTTGAAGTTACTCATGTAGGTATCTCGCAGGTGAAGGACTCGAAGCTGTTTCAACTGGAGTCGGAATTTGAAAAGTTTAGGATGGAAGTGGATGAGGACATAGATTCAATGTACACCAGATTCACCAAGATAGTAAATGACTCAAAAGTGTTGGGTAAAAATTTCTCAAATGGTGACTTGGTGAGAAAACTTCTTAGATCTCTTCCCCCTAAATTTAATCCCAAAGTGACGGCTATTTCTGAATCTCACGATCTTAAGTCTCTTAATATTGAAAGCCTGATTGGGAACTTAAAAACTCATGAAGTTGAATTAAAAATTCAACAACAAGAGTATATGGAGCCAAAGAAGAAGGGGTTGGCTCTAAGATCTAAGAAAGAGGAAGATAGTAACTCTGAGGAGGAAGAAGAGGATGAGGAAAGTCTTTTTGTTAGAAAGTTTAAAAAATTTATGAGAAATCCGGAGAGAAGAAATACTTTTATAAAATATTTTAAGAAGGAGACGTTTAGAAAGAAAAAACAAAAGGATGACGATGAGGAGGAAGAGATACCCCCACCGGAGTGCTATCACTGCAGGAAGTTAGGACACATTCGAAGCAAGTGTCCAAAGTACTTGAAAGAACTTAAAGAAAAGAAGCACAAAGGGAAGAAGAAGGTCCTGAAAGCTGAAACATGGGATGATACTACTTCTGAGGATGCAAGCAGTTCAAGCTCAAGCGAGGAAGAGGAGACCAATATGTGCCTAATGGGAAAGAGCGTCATATCTGATGACGAGTGCAGTGTCCAAAGCGACACTGAGGTAACTCCTCCAACTTATGATGAATTATTTTCTGAATTTTTAAAGACTTGCAAATGTTTTGAAAAAAGTTTAAAAGATAATGATATTCTTAAAACTGAAAATAAAGTTTTAATTAAAGAGAATAAAAAATTGTTAAATGAAATTAAGACTATTGGAAAAGAGAAAGTCTCTTGCCAAGAGTGTGATCACTCTATGGGAAGAATAAAAGAGCTTGAAGAATCTCTTTCCAAATCTCATTCAAAGATAAAAATTCTCACAAAAAAGAATGAGATTTTAGAGAGAGATCTGCAAACTTCTATTTCCAAAGTCCATGAAGGAAAGAAAGCTTTTGAACGTAGATGTGTAAATCTAGTATCCGAGAATACTGAAATGAGAAACCAGATTCATGACTTAACACTAGCCATGAAAAAGTTTGGATTGGGCCAAAGATCACTGGATATGATCTTAGGTTACCAATGTCACGGATCTGGAAGATTTGGACTCGGATACACGACTGGAAACTATCGCCCGGCGATAACCACTACCGCCGGCGATAGCGAAAATTCCAGAAAAACGAATTTTAAAATTTCTGATAATAAAAAGTTAAATGATGCTACACATTCTTACAGTAAAAGTCCAGAGAAGTTATATTTTTCTCATTACATTACATGTGCCAAATGCAATAGATTTGGTCACACCACGGACTCGTGCTGGAAGAAAGGAAAAAGTAAAATTAAGCAAATCTGGATTCCTAAGGCTTCTACCTATACTATGGGTGGAACCACTTGGGTAGCCAGATCTTTACTCACATCCTCTTTCTAGGTGTGTTGGCAGGCGAAGGACAAAGAAGACGTGTGGTACTTGGACTCGGGTTGTTCAAAGCACATGACAGGCAATAAAGAGAAGTTCCTTAGCCTGGAGATGAAGAAAGGTGGAGTTGTAACATTTAGAGATAATGGAAAAGGAAAAATCATCGGCATCGGTGTTGTAGGTAACAAAAGTTTTTCAATTTCAAATCTTTTGTTCGTAGAAGGTTTAAAACATAATTTGATTTCTATTAGTCAATTATGTGATAAGGGTTTAAATGTTTTATTTGAATCTTCCACAAACTTATGCAAAATTATTGATTCAAAAACAAATGAAATTATTTTTACCGCACCCAGGTGTCATAATGTATATATGATTAAATTTCATGATTTTTCAAATTCTACCTTAAAATGTTTTTTGTCGAAAAATGATGAGTTAGAATTGTGGCATAGGCGACTTGGACATTCTAGTGCCAAGTTAATTAAAAAACTTTCAAAAGATAAATTAATAAAAGGTTTACCATTGCTAAATGGGAATTTATCTTCTTTATGTGAGCCTTGTCAAAAAGGAAAATTTTCAAAATCATCTTTCAAGAGTAAAAATATTATTTCTACAACTAGGCCACTCCAATTAATTCATATGGATTTATTTGGGCCAATTAATGTTTCTAGCTTAGGTGGTAGAAAATATACATTTGTGTTGGTTGATGATTATTCACGTTTTTGTTGGACTTTATTTCTAACTTCTAAATCTGATGCGTATTCCGAATTTTCTAAATTATGTTTGCATATTCAAAATGAATTTGAGTTAAAAATTACACGCATACGTTCAGATCATGGAGGGGAATTTGAAAATGAAAAATTTATTTCTTTTTGTACGGAGTTAGGAATTAAACATGAGTTTTCCACTCCACGCACACCACAGCAAAATGGTGTAGTGGAAAGGAAAAATAGGACTCTTCAAGAGCTAGCCCGTACAATGTTATCTGAATTTACACTACCAAAATCTTTTTGGGCTGAAGCAGTGAGTACTGCATGTTATGTAATTAATAGAATAATGCTTCGCCCTATTTTAAAATTAACTCCGTATGAATTAATTTTCAATAAAAAACCAAATGTTTCTTATTTTAAAGTTTTTGGTTGTAAATGTTTTATTTTAAATTCTAAAGATTCCTTAGGAAAATTTGATGAAAAGTGTGATGATGGAATTCTTATTGGGTATTCTTCAACCAGTAAAGCTTATAGAGTTTTTAATAAATGAACAAAAATAGTTGAAGAATCCATTCATGTTAGGTTTGATGAGTTTGTTCCATGTGTAGATAAGAAAACTACAGGAAAAGAAAATAAACCCCTTCCTTTAGTGGAAAATGATGATGAAGAACATGGAGGGTATAAAGAAGAAAAAGAAGAAGAAAAAGAAGAAGAAAGAGAAGAATATGTGCCTCCAAGTGAATTGATATTTACAAAGGATCATCCAAAGGAGCTTATTATTGGAGATCCACAAAAAGGGGTCAGTACACGTTCTTCTTTACATGTTTTGTTTTCAAATTTATGCTTTGTCTCTGAAATAGAACCAAAAGATGTTTCCACCGCTTTAAATGATGAATTTTGGTTTTTAGCAATGAATGAAGAACTTAATCAATTTGAATGTAATAAGGTTTGGAATCTTGTAGAACGACCCAAAAATCATCCTGTAGTTGGAGTAAAGTGGATTTTTAAAAATAAATTGGATAGCGACTCTAGAATTGTTAGAAATAAAGCCAGATTAGTTGCAAAAGGTTATGCACAAATAGAAGGGGTAGACTATGATGAAACTTTTGCACCCGTTGCTAGATTAGAAGCGGTTAGGATATTTCTTGCATTTGCCTGCTTTAAAAGATTTAAATTATATCAAATGGATGTTAAAACTGCATTTTTAAACGGGTATATAAAAGAAAAGGTTTATGTAGAACAACCCCCTGGCTTTATAAATGAAAAATATCCAACTTATGTTTATAAATTAGACAAAGCACTTTATGGGTTAAAACAAGCGCCTCGTGCTTGGTATGATCGATTAACTCAATACTTATTAAAGCACGATTATAAAATGGGAAGTGCCGACTCTACACTCTTCATTAAGCAAATTGATCATGAGTTAGTTATTTTGCAAATTTATGTTGATGATATTATTTTTGGAGCCACTAATGAAGAGTTATGTAATGAAGTAGTTCAAATTATGAAAAATGAATTTGAAATGAGCATGGTAGGAGAACTTTCTTTTTTCTTAGGATTTCAAATTACACAAAGAAATGATGGCATTTTTATTAATCAATCTAAATACATTCATGATATGTTGAGAAGATTTGGATTTGAAAACCTTAAACATGCCAATACTCCTATGAGTGCTTCATTGAGATTGGGAAAAGATGAAAGTGGTATTTCAATTGACCAAACCCTTTATAGAAGTATGATTGGGTCATTATTATATTTAACTTCTTCTAGGCCTGATATTATGTTTGCCGTTTGTTTATGTGCAAGATTTCAAGCAAATCCAAAAGAATCACATTTAAAAGCGGTGAAACGTATTTTTAGATATCTAATAGGAACATCTACACTAGGCTTATGGTATCCTCATAATGACTCTTTTATCTTACATGGATATTCTGATTCTGATTATGCGGGGTGTTCCTTAGATTGAAAGAGCACAAGTGGCACTTGTCATTTCATCGGCCCAACACTTATTTCTTGGTCGAGTAGGAAACAGAATTCGGTTACCCTCTCCACTACTGAGGCCGAATATATTGCACTCGGTAGTTGTTGTG
Source organism: Platanthera zijinensis (assembly GCA_039513925.1). NCBI lineage: Eukaryota > Viridiplantae > Streptophyta > Magnoliopsida > Asparagales > Orchidaceae > Platanthera > Platanthera zijinensis. The sequence continues at coordinate 113,838,492 of CM077089.1, read as the reverse complement.
CTCAAGCACTTTGGATGACACAAACACTAGAAGATTTTGACATACACCAAAATAATGTTGAATTAAAATGAGCAAAAGTGCTATCGATTTAACGAACAATCCCGTGTTACATTCTAGATCCAAACATATAGATGTTCGTCATCATTTTATTAGAGATCACCTAAAGAAAGGACATATTAAAGTAAATTTTATTGGAACAGATTCTCAAATAGCAGATATTTTCACAAAACCGCTTAATGATTCACGCTTTTTAAGGTTAAGATTAGAACTTGGAATCTTAGAATTATAAGTCTAAATTGTACTAATAACGAGATTTTAGTTTTGTAAAATAGGCCTATGATTAGAAAACATATATAAATATCATTTAGTTAATTAAAACCAACAAAATATAACAAAAAGTTGCACAGCACATAGGATAACACTTAAAAAGGGAAATACAAGCATCAAACACACAAATTAATAGAGTCTTCACTGTCGCCAGGCGACAGTACTAACGCCGGCGATATCCCAGAATTAGTCAACATCAACATATTACATCAATGAAAATACAAAATCATTCATCCATGTTCTCTTCTGTAGAAACATTAACATCTTCACTGGAAGTTGGAATTGGTTCTCTAGGCCTTCGCGTCCGCCTTATCGAATGTCATGGAGGATCCTCGACTAGACTCCCCCATTCTCGTTCTTCTTCCGGAGTTGGCTTTAACTTCAGTCCCTTTACCAGAAACTTCATGAATTTTCAAAAACCGGAATGGCTACGTTTTTGTTCCTCTTTCATCTCCTCCACTGTCTCTCTTAGATCGTCAATCGACTCACGCAAAGACCCTCCTCTTTGGATTGGTTGTCTTGATGACGAGGCAGCCCTTGGAGATGGACCTCTAGCAGGCTCTACCGTATGTATCGCCGGGATACAATCGTCAATATAGAACTCTTGATCTATCCAAGCATACTTCTGATATACTACTCTTTGAATAACACTTCCTAAAGGAAGTGTATTCAGTTTCCTCCTAAGGGGATGCTTCATTTTATACGTATATCGTATGATGGATAACACAAAATCCGCCACATCAAACTTAACTCTCTCTAATACATAGTAAGTCACTAAGCTCAATTGAGCCGTGATCTTCCTTGTGTCCCCGGCCTTCAACATAACCGCGTTTCTTAATATATCCTGAATCACAAATGCGTCACGAGAGAGTGACGAGATGTCTTGAATCAAATTCCTATTTTCCTTTCCGTGCAGGACTTGATTCAATATACTCCAATCACGATCCTTTCGGTAATTCTCCACTATATCCATAAAATTTTCCTCACAAGTGGCAAGATTATATTCTCGTCTTAGATCAGCATGCGTAATTTCCATTTCAATTCCTTAGATACGAGACCTTACTCCTCCATTCAAGCCCGTATATTTAGGATCTTCTAAATTGTTATAGAAATCCCTTACAAAAATGGAGCTAAAAAGGTTGGGTATAATGAGAGACATTATACCTGACTCCACAAGAAGTTCATAGATATGCGGAGGCAATGTTTCGTCCAAAAGTTTCGCAACACCAATCGACGCATTCTCAATTCCCGGGTATATGTGATATGATGCATGTGGGTTGCGGCTGGTACTTTTTCGTGCACGGGATGATGATGCCATCTCCTGAAAAAATTTATGACAAAATCATGTTAACACAAAAATAAATTTTTACCAGAAATCCTCCCTATCGCCGGCGACAGTGCTATCACCGGGCGGTAGCGCAAAACTATTTGTTTTGGAAAATTCATATAGATCTCCTCTACCAAAATCAGTAATGTTCATAAAATTACATAAATCTGAAAAAAAAAACCACATATAACTCATCTTTTGTAAGGAGTTTGCATCAACATGAAATCTTTTCTTCACAATTCTTTCCAAATAAAATATATGACCAAAACTAAAAAATTTTGCTAGATCTATCATCTTTCATCATCTATAATCCAGATCTATAGTTTTTGTTTTGAAAACACAACCTTAAAGAGAGATCTCACCTTCCTTTTTGAAGTTTTTTGAGGGTTTCCGCTGAGGAAGACGAAGCAAACAGGGTCCAGGCTCGGTCAAATGACTAAAGGTGTCGGTCCTATTCGATTTTCCGACTTTTATAACAAAAAGCGCTATCGCCACGCGGTATCGTTACCGCTGGCGATAGTGCATTTTAAAGCCCCAATTTCCCTAATCTTCTGACATCTTTGTTACACCCTTTATTCTAGTGTTACTGAAAATTTTTGGATGATTATCAGGCTACAAAAACTAATACATGAGTTATATTTAATTTATCAGTACTTTAAACATTTTTTTAATTTGTCTTGCACTCGATATCTTTCTATACCTTTGATGACTAGAACTTGCATAGACTTGTTTTCGAATGCCTCTAAGTATGAGTAACATTTTATGCTTGATAATGTGCTTCCACTGACACGGGGTGATAGTTACACATACTTAAGTTTCTTATTACATGTTCTTGGTTTGTTTCAACGATTCAAATACAACGCTACCACTTTAATTTATGCTTCATTCATATTGGTTTTCAAAACTGATGGCCATTCTGAGAAAATTTTTTTTTTTATGTTTGCAATACAAGTGAATTCGGAGTCCTACGTCAAAGATTCTAAACAAATAAAAATGAATGCAAAAAAAAAAAAAAAATTAAACTGACTAGGATACTCCAATCAAGCTCTACTCACCCTCCTGATAAGTCTTAATGAGCATTGTGAGGTTGAGCACCTTGAAAAGGATTGTAAAGTGTCTTGTGCAAACAATCTTGGCCATTTTTTTTTACAATCTTTATGATATGAAGTTATTTATGTAAAGATGTTAGCTTCATGTATTAGTATATTACAAACCTTCATGTAACATTATTTCTTAAGGAATATGTATACTAAATCACTCTTCACATGTACACATCATTATCATTTATAAACTTTCTTCTCATGAGAATTGGACCGGACATAGTCTTTCTCTTCTATTTCATCGTTTCTAATGCTTTTGATATCTTGGCCTGACAAATTTTCAATGTTTAAATTCAACTCTTAAATTAATTTTCTCCACAACAAACAGTTTTTCTGATAAAATTCAAAATTTTATGGTACTACTATTCCATGGATGTTAATGTTGTTATCATACTCCTCATATTTCCAAATTCTATGACTATTTTATTACTCTCTCACTTCTTTCAGCTTCCGCATTTGTCACTCTTTTTTTTTTCCACCATCTTTTGCTAATAACAAAAGGGGGAGATTAAGTTACGAAATAAATTGATTAGTACATTTAGGGGGAGTAATTATTTCTTTTAAATAGGGGGAGTAATTATTTCTTTTAAATAGGGGTAATTATTTCTTTTAAATAGGGGGAGTTAATTATAACTATTTATGCACTTTGGTTCATAATGATTATCTAAATTGTTTCACATTCTCCTGATCTCATGCAATTTCTTTCTTAGTGGATTTGTTATTATCAAAAGGGGGAGATTGTTGGAGCATGCGTTCCGCACTTCTTAGTTTGAGAATAACAAATCCCGGATGTATTTGATCTTGGTATGTGTTTTAAATGTGCAGGGATAACAGGTTTTTTAAGTACTAAGGAATGGCTGAGCATAGCATTGAAGAAATGGAAAGGCACACTATCGCTGGCGATAACGCTACCGCAGGCGATAACATGGACAGTTACTGCTGACGTCAGCCTTGAACCACATGATGCCGCACACGATGTCACGGTTGAACGATATCGCAAGGCGATACCGATATCGCCGAGCGATATCCCACGATCGTCACGTTCTCCACTCAGATCTGAAAGTCCGCGCGACGTGTGCCACGTGTCGAGCAACGGAGAGTTATCACTATCGCGTGGCGTTAACGTTAACGCCGGCGATAGCATAAAGATATATATGCGGCCAAATTTCAGGGAATTGATTGATTGGTGCAGAGCTTTAGTTTTCCCAGAGAATTTGAAGAGCCTTCATCTCCGTTTCCAGACGAACTCCCTTGGTCCATTGAAATCTCAAGAGCGAAGAAGATACGACCGTGCGTTCAAGATTGGAGATCTTCTCATCGGTCCACCATCATCTTCAGAGCTCATTATTTTGAGGGAGTTTTTAAGTTTTACTATTGTACTTTCATATTCACTTTTTATCTTTGTAATTGCGAAGGGAAATCACCACCTCGTGTGTGGTGTCTAAGTCCGTGTGTGGCTTAGGGGCAAATCACCGCCTTGTGTGTGGTGTCGAGGTCCTTGTGAGGCTTAGGAGTAAATCGTCACCTTGTGAGCAGCGTCTAGATCATAGGTTTGATTTAGGGGGAGGCTAGTAGCCATATCTAGGGAGATATTGACTATAGCCTACCGGTCCTTGGGAGAAGGATCGGTGAAAAAGCTAAGAACTATTATCGTTGAAAGCCTTGATTTCAAGCTTTATTGGAATCATTTTACATACATATTTTGGAGAAATATAATCTTGTTTTTCATTTCATTGGTGTGTCTCAATTTTACAAAAAGCTTGTTAAAATTTGAAAGAGCCCTTATTCACCCCCCCCCCCCCCCCCCCGTCTAAGGGCGCCACAAGATCCTACACTTTCTTCTTTACGAACAAAACAGGAGCACCCCAAGGCGACGAACTCTGCCTGATAAAACCTTTAGCCAACAACTCATCTAACTGAATTCGCAACTCCTCTAACTCACGAGGGGCCATCCGGTACGGCGCCTTGGCAATAGGACGCGTACCCAGCTCCAAATCAATAACAAACTCCACATCCTGCTCAGGAGGGATACCAGGAAGATCATCAGGAAAAACATCGGCGAAACCACAAACAATAGGAATCTCCTCCAAGCGTGGCATGCTAACAACGGTTCCAACCGCCGAGACTAAACAAACGCAATAATCAGAAAGAAACAATCTCTGAACACATACCGCAGAGAGAACAGGAGAATCCTGACACGGATCAGCATACACGCTGCCGGGCTGACCGTCATCCCTGATGAAGTCCAAGCGCTTTCCTTTGCACTGAATGACCGCATCATACCGAGAGAGCCAGTCCATGCCCAAAATGGCATCGAAGCCCTCTAGATCAATCATCTTCAGGTCCGCCTTCGCAAGAAAATCCCCCAACAAAACCGGGCAATCCAAAATACCCAAATCTGACAACACAGATTCACCAGAGGGAAACTTGACACGGAAGGAATCCCGAACACGATCTAGAGACAACCGATGACGCTCCACAAAGGCTCTAGCCACAAACGAGTGGGTAGCGCCGGAGTCAAACAGAACACGCGCCCAGCGGTTCTTCACCTTAAATTTCCCTATAGGAACACACAAAGCTAAGGAACTAGCACAACAGTACCGCAAAAAAAACTAGCAACTAAACCACCAGGCTAGAAAGAAAAATAACAAACAACTAACCTGAGATCACCTGGGTCGAAGTCTGAGCCTCCTCGGAAGAAATCACGTTCAGCTTCCCTTTTCCCTTGTCCACACGCTGAGGTGGAGGTAAAGCCTGTAACGGAACTGCAGGAAGAGCTGACTGGACCTGAGGACACCTCGACTTGATGTGTCCCTTCTGCCCACACTGATAACAGACTCTATCCCTGGACCAACACTGGGCCGCATCATGACCGGATCGCTTACAAACAGAACAGGAGGCATCTCTCCTAGGAGCACCCTGAATCGCATGAACCTGCTCCTTCTTCTAAGCTGCCGCCTTCTTGAAACACCTCTCGACAGGATGGCCTGACCGGCCACAAAAACTGCACACCACCCTACTCCTCTTTCCCGGAACAGCATCGGGTACCAGGGGTTTCTTCTCCTCTACCAACTTCCTCTTATCCTTCTTCAACTGCTGGCCTCTGCTCTTCGCCGTCTCAATGGCCTCAACCTTAAGAGCAGCCTCTACAACTCCAGCCTAAGTCACTGTCCCATAAGCACTGGCCAACTGCTGCACCTCACTCCTCAAACCACCGAGAAATCGCTTAACTCGATCAGCCTCAACGCTGACCAATCCAGGGGCAAAATGGCTCAACTTACTAAACTCTATCTCATACTCACCCACCGTGAGCTGCCTTTGCTTCAGAAAGAGGAAATCATTCATGAGGCGGTCACGCTTAACCGAAGGTAAGAACTTCCTCAACAGCATCTCCTTGAACACTTCCCAAGAGCATCCGGCTACTAAGCTCTCCTTCTCTCTCAGCCACCAACTCTTAGCCAACCCTTTGAGCTGATAGGTGGCTAACATCACCCTCTGATCATCTGCAATCCCTGAGTACGGGAACATCTCCTCCATGGAGATCAGCCAGTCGTCTATCACCATGAAATCTGCCTTCCCATCATAAGTGGGAGGGCTCAGCCTCTGAAACTGCGAGATGAAGGCCATCTCTGCTGGCACCACCACTGGAGGTCTCAAGGGTGCAGGAGGAGGAGGAACAGCTAACCCCCCAGCAGGAACTTGCACACCCTGAGTCTGACCTGCCACAACAGCCACCAAAGACTGAATCTGGGCTTGCACCTCCTCCAACTGCCTGCCCATAGCTTCGCTACTCTGACACAGACTCTCGATCACCGCATCGTTCTGAGCTCCAGAAGATTCACCCTCAGACAGGGGAGTCGATCGAGTCACAGGACGCCTAGCCATCCTAAAAATCATTACAACGCAAATCAGATGCAAATCCAATGACTAGAACCGATTACCAGTACAGACAATACATATGTAGATATAGACTTAAAGCTGCTAAACTTGCTCTGAGAGTTTATCTTCTTCACAAAAATTAGATGATATGCCCTAACCTAGGATGGTTAACCACCACCTTACTAACACTTGTGTCTAGATCGGATGCATGAACTTATGTTAATTTGAAAACTCATGTGTGTACATATGTCATCCTGCAAATCTTTAGCTCGGCACGTTGTGCTTATGCAATGTTATGATATGCATGTTTGTGTTATGCATTCTAAAAAGGCCCTAATGCATGATATGAGCGACGTACACATGAAAATGTTATGCATCCCATACTACATAACATTCTCATGCAACGAAAAAGAAACGTGCTAGTCGCAGTCATGTGGTGAGGTTATGCATCCCATACTACATAACCCTCACATGTAGCCCCTATGGTGGATCCATATACGAACACATATTATGCATCCCATACTACATAATATGCCCTGTATACTTCATGTTATGCTATGAGTGTAGTGTTCGTGCTTTTGCCAAGACGTGCAGATGACATATCGGTGTGTGAATGACATGATGCTGAACCACTAAAAGCATCCAAGGAAGGTTGCTCAACTAACTTGTCAAGCAACCTCCCTCTGATACCAACTGTCACAACCCGCATTTTCTCCGAATTAAGAATTATCAGAGTAAGAGAAAACACGCGTCGTGATGCCACGTCAAGCAGGGGATAATTGCTGACGCTCAGGCAAAACCAACTACCAACTTAATGAAAGAAAATCATGTGATTAATGATTAGAAAATCAGTTATATTTTAGAGACCGTATCCCTCGGCTCAGTGGATCACCTAGTCCACAAAAGAAAAACTATATTTATACACTGCGGAAAAATACTTTATTTAGGTTTAACATTCTAAGGAGCGCATAAGGGTTCCAAGAGAACCACTCATGCTATGCAAGACCCTACATTTAATTTATATAATATATAAGAAAACGGTCTTTATACGTGATTTGGAAAATAGTGAATACGTCTTATAAAACATGCTGATCATGAGCTTTATTTATAATAATAATTATAGTTTAAAAATAACTAGCAACCTAGCATAAAACCTTCTCAGAGCAAGTAGACTATCTCCAGAAAATGGTAGCAGCAATAGTATATATCTAGTACAAGGTAAAAACTACCAGTGGGCGCCAACAACCTGACACGAACCCACTAGCACAAATATATGTCTGTAAGAAAGTACTGAAAACAACCTCACTAACAAGGTAAACAGAACTCCAAAGTCCGGGAGTCCACCAACAACACCACCTCCAACTAGCCACCAGACTGGCTACAGCTCAGAACCTGGGGTATTCCAAAGAAAACAGAATACCTCAGCAAGCTAAACAAAGTAAAACTGCATGAAAGAGTCAACCAAAAGGGGAAAAGTACCAGAAAAACATGCAGTAGAAAGAGTCACAACTGTCCAAAACAGGACCACAATAAATGCACAACGTGCAAAGAAACAGCAACGACCCAGCCCAGGAACCACATCCTGCAGGGACTACTAGGCTACCAAGAGCCAAAAGTACTGCAAACTACCAAGGAAGAAACTTCTAACACCCTAAACTATGGGAAGTGATAGTAGCAAAAACAACAACGAGGAACCGGATCGAAGGCAAACACAGTCCCCCAATCCACCATGTCCAAGTCAAAAGCTCGAGGGTCAACACGTGAAAACACAAGGGACCTTCCACCCGACATGCCCAGCCCGTACCTGGAGCAAGAAAAAACATGGGTGGCCTTGGCTATATCACACAACTCCACCCCCATAAAGAGCTACAACCACCACTACTAACCACGACCCACGATTCGGCCTTTAGGAAAATAAAGAAAACGACCGACAAGGAAAACCAAGAAATACAACTGGAAATCCACTCGGAAACGAAAGACAAGGCAAAGGAAGACTGTTGAAATAAACCAACACGACTAGGCGTTGAGTGAAACCCACTCAGTGCCTACCTAAACTTTGGCGTTGAGTGAGCTAGCCTCACTCGCCGCCAAAATAAAGTCACTACCCACAAACCCGCTAAAGAATACGGAGCTCGACGATAGTCGAACGACCAAGGCAGAAGATCCAGAACTCGAGTAGTTGCCTGCCACTTGAGTATCTAAACTCCCGCACTCGAAACAAGCTAAATTCGCCTAGCAAAAGAAAATATATAGAGCGCACGATCAGTGATGCACGATCAGTGGTCGTGCGCACTCATCGGCTGATGATCGTGCGAAGCAAACCTGGAAAACCTGAGAAAACTTAGCGTCAGCGCACGATCAGTGATGCACGATCAGTGGTCGTGCGCACTGCTTGCTAGCGCTCGTGCGATCTACGAGACAGAACTTTGGAAACTGAAAGTTATACGCGCACGACCAGAGGCACACGACCAGTGGTCGTGCGCCCTAACGGTTAACGACCGTGCGCGGCTAACCTGTACCGTTTGGAATTTCCCGAACGACACCAGAACGCGCACACGACTCACGCAACTGCAATAGCAGCAGGAAACTACCAACGTCGCGCACCACTACTATACAAACTATGCCTAATCATTCGAGTAATACCTTAACGAAAAATCGGCAACCACACCCCCTCCTAACTCTCCCTCTCGGCTATACCAGAACCAGAGCAGCAATCAGAGTAAAGGAAAACAACGGCTCCACGCCGACAATTTGGACTCCAATCATCACAAAATAGGGGGGGGGGTTCAGTAGGAAGAACTAAGCCCTATAGTTAGCAAGAAAATGAGAACAACAAGGCCTCTAACCTGGGCTAACCGGGATTTAAATTTCAGCAAGTAAAATCGAAAAAAAACTTGGCAAGGGCAAGAATACCACTTGCCTCAATTCACAGCGAAGCTTTGGACCGCTTTCCTCCTCTTCGCACGGATCCAAACGGCCGCAACACCTAAAACAAACACTCGGCCATTAATGGCGGAAAGCTCCAAAACCAAAAATTCCAATCCTCGCAAAACTCCACGAAAATCGAATTTCTTACCGTAGGAATGAAGGTATTGACGAGAGCAATCCAAATCCACTCTCGGAATCGAATTCCGTCCACAAACGCTCCGGGAATCGGCGTCTGAAGGGAAGGGTAGGCGGTTTCTCCGTTCTCTCGTACAGGGCCGGCGGTTTCAAGCGGGGAAGAAGATGATGCGTGCCTTTTCATAAACTATATATATATATATATATATAATTATATAATAATATAATTAATTACAAAATTACATAAAGCACCAAATCGACGCGAAAACCGATCTACCTCGGAATTCGACGAAATTCGCACCGTAGCTAAATACCCACGCTACGAACACAACGGCGAAGTTGAAATTAACTTTCGACGAACAGAACTCGAGTTATACCCAAATAAAGCCAAACACCAACATCCCCCCGAGAGGCCACACCGGGTCACCCAAAACGACTCGGCTTGCTAGGGAGATCTTGCCAACAGGCTACAGAATAGGGCACTCAGTTCTAAGGAGCTAAACCACACTCCACAAATGGCACAAGCCACGAAAACGCGTCATCGTAACGCCAAACGAGAATAAAAATAATCGCTGAAAAAACGGGGCGTTACAGAGGTGATCTGGATAATTGTAGATGCATATGATGATTGCAAAGTGCCTTTTGTACTCTAAAGGGTCATCTGACCCGTCGAACGACTCAATTTTTGTATGCTTGGAGTTATACGAGACTGGTTGTGCTAGGATCTCAGCCACCAATGGGGAACTGCTGAGGAATGGGCAGTGGACCAATGAAGAATGTTGACCTACTTGTTCATGCACTTCGACAATCATGCCACAGATTTCTTCGTGAGTGAGCCCTTCTACTGTAGGCTCAAAGTCTATTGCTTTTGTGCCATTATAGTGATGCTAAACTTCAGGCTCTCTAAGTGGGCAAACACTGTGACTTCAGCTATTCAAGTTGGGGAGATCCTCTTCAGGAATGTATTTAAAGTGTTTGACTGGAGCGTGATCCAGAGCTGGCGAAGGTGGACTACCTTGTTCGGGGGAAGGATTATGACCTTGTCGCGCTCCTCCACTCCTTAAGAGTGCGAGAATCTCTGTTTGGTGCTCTTCAATAAGGCACATTCATCCCTCCAATGTTACGATAGGTGCATTTCAGGTCTCTTCTTCAAGAGGCAGGTTGATAGGCGAGCGGGAGGGAGATAGATCTGCGTGGCCCCCATAGACTAATCCTTCAGTTATACAAGATGGTTGAAAGTCTTTTTTTCAAGGCTAGCTAAACAACTAGAGGGGGGGGGGAATAAATTTTTTTCTCTATTTAAATCTTCTTAATTGTTAGTCGATTTCTGTGCTTAGTGATTAGGTTAGTTTTAGCTTTCAAGAACAATCACAAAAGACACAACAATTTTATAGTTGTTCCCCAATCTGTGGTACGTCCACTGTCCCTCTGCGCTTTTCTAACAGTGTGTTAGACTAGGCTCTTCCCCCAAAACCCGGCTCCTTAAGAGCTTATAACACAGATCCCGCATGACCTCATAGGTCACACAGACCTACCACTTAGGCACTAAGCCAAACCACAGGTCACAAAGACCTTTCACTCGACACTAAGCCAAACCACATGCCACAAAGACCTTAGCCTTTATAACACAGACTTATAAAATCAGACTCACAAAGAATCTATACAGAAGAAATAAAAGGTGATTTGATTAGACACCATAGCAAGAACTCTGTGTCTACTACTTCCTAGACTAAGTAGATATCAGCCCAAGCTTTTATTGTTGAAGATAATGAAGTCGGCAGTTGAATATTTCTTCAAACAGCTATCGTTTCTTTGTAGAGCTTGTAGATCTACTTCCTCAGAATTGCTTCTGAACCTACTATTGCAGATGGTGATTGCTTCAGCTATCTCTTTCCTCTACTAGGTTTTCTGTGCAGAACAGCTTCTTCAGGATCGATAATAAAGGCGAGGAAGAAGATGAAGTTCGACCGAACTTTCGTTTTAAGAAAACCTAGAACATAATTTGATTGTTTTGCCCTAGCCGATTTGCTCCATTTTATTCTTTGATGGCCAATCGAGCAGTGGGCCCACCACCAGGATTGATGGCTGAGATTTAGCCATACAGTAAATTCTTTCCATTTACTCTTGATTCAACAGCTCTTTACTGTGTGTGGGCCCCACACTTAAAGACAAAAATATAACTTTCCAAGTGTAGAGGATGATGACAGCTGGCCGCCAGCGCCTCTGCCAGCATTCCCACAACATTTGAATTTTGGTTTGACTTTCTGACTTTACGGACGTCGACATGACTCATAATCTATGGACTTGGAAAAATTCAAGCATTAGAAGAAAAGACGTTGAGTGAGTAAGCATCACTCAATGCCAGAACATTTAGACAAAATTCCTTGTTTAGGCATTGAGAGCGTTTAGTGAGCACGCCTCACTCAACGCTATTTGCCTTAGAATGTTTTTCAGCAACTTAAGAAAATTAGGCATTAAGAGCATTGAGTGAGCACACCTTACTCAACGCTTTATGCCTTAGAAAATATTTCTGCGTCATGGTATTGAGAGCGTTGAGTGAGCTCTCCTCACTCAGTGCTATTTGCCTTAGCAAGATTTTTTGAGCCTTGGCATTGAGAGAGAAAGCTCCACTCAACGCCAAACTACTTAACAAAATTTCTCTGTTATCTGGCGTTGAGTGAGTAAGCTACACTCAACGCTTTTGGATTTAGCCAAATATCAGTGTTTTAAAACACATAAGCAAGGATACAGTCAACGCTATTGCTCTATGGTGTCGGGTGAGTAAGCTACACTCAATGCCTTGCTACTTGGAATGATTTTCTGTCATGGCGTTGAGTGAGTAAGATACACTCAATGCTTGTGGACTTAGTTAAAAATTTTCCCAACTTTTCTATGGAATTGACAAGCACAACAACACTCAACACCTGTGAACTTAGCCGTATTTTTAGCCGATTTCTTTAGGCTTTTACTGACTCAGCCTAACTCACAGCTTTTTGTTGTATGGCATTGAGTGAGTAGACTACACTCAATGCCTGTGTACTTAGCCATATTTTTGTCTATCCACTAGTTAGGATATGATAGACTCAGAGCTATTTGTTATATGGCGTTGAATGAGCTCTACACACTCAACGCTTGTGGACTTAGGCAACTTTCCAGCTAGATAATATTTATTACTTACCTCTGGCATTGAGTGAGCTTGCTCCACTCAATGCCTGTGGACTTAGTGGATTTTTGCTATGTCCAGCAGCCAATTTTTATGTCCACTTGTCCAATCAATGTGATATAGACTAACCTGCACTCATGACCTCAAATATACATCAAATACAATTGATGTGTGTGATATTGACCTGTTTGACTTCTTACAAATCAGGGATATTGGGAACAATTGACCCAACAATCTCCCCCTTTTTGAAGAAGTCAAAACCCTTATCCAAATTGTTTTCTTTCCTTGGTCAATGACGGACACAACCTATACAGCAAAATAAATTTTTAATTCTGTCATAGCAGCATAAGGAAGTGTACCTCATTTCCTTCCTGAATGGTGAGCATCACCTACTCCCCTAGTTTTGTTATAAGGTGTTTGTTATTACTTGAGTGCCTTGATCACTTTCTCCCCTGTATGGGAATAGCTGTTTTTCCCCTTGGGTTTGCTGAATGATAGTAATCATCTCCTTGTCCCTTAGTTGCCACATGTCCTTCTCTGGATGACTGGATATGTCCTTCTCCCCCTTGCCATCTCTCTCTCTTGCTATGACCTTCTCTCCCCCCTTTTTGACTTCTACAAAATAGGCAGATAGGGGCTGGCCCTTCTAGAGTAACTTACTCCCCCTCAATAGAAGCATCAGTTAACTGATACCACTGGGAGTCTTTACCTCCTGAAGGTTGTAATCAAGGAGCTGATGTTGGATCCACAGAAGTTGAGCACAGCAGCTGCTTGCTGATATGTACTCTAACTCAGCAGTGGGTATAGCCACGCTAGTTTGCTTCTTGCTACTTTAAGATACTAGCCTTCTTTTGAAGAACTGATAGGTTCTAGTAGTGCTTTTCCTGTCTTCTTTGCAGCCTGTAAAATCTGCATCTGAAAATCCTGTTAGATCAAAATACCTATTTTTAGGGTACCATAGGACAAGATCTGGTGTGCCCTTAAGATACCTCAAGATTCTATTTGTAGCAGAGTAATGAGATTTTTTAGGGCAGGTCTGATACCTAACACAGACACATGTATTATACATGATGTCAGACCTACTAACTGTCAGGTATAGAAGGGAGCCAATTATCCCTCTATACAAAGACTCATCAATAGGTTTCCCTGCCTCATCTTTGCCTATATGCATACTTGACCCCATGGGAGTTCTCATGGTAGAGGCATTCTCCATACCATATTTCTTGATTAGCTCCCCGGTGAACTTTGACTGGGATATGGACAAGCCATCATCAGTCTATCTTACTTAGAGTGCCAAGAAGAATTTGATCTCATCCATACTGCTCATTTAAAAACATCCCTTGCATAAGTTTAGCAAACTTCCTGCAAGGGTTGACATTAGTAGATCCAAAGATAATGTCATCGACATATATCTTGACTAGGATAAGCTTGCCCTTTAATTCCCTTAGGAATAGGGTCTTGTCTATCTTCCCCCTTGAGAATTTGTTCTCAATGAGGAAGATGGACAAGGTTTCATAGCAAGCCCCAGGGGCTTGCATTAGCCCATATAGATCTTTCCTAATATTATAAACAAATTTGGAGAGTTAGGATCTATAAAACCTGGTGGTTGATCCACATATACTTCCTCTTTTAGGTCCTCATTCAGGAATGCTTACTTAACATCCATCTGGTAAACTCTGAATCCCTGATAGGCAGCAAATACAAGGAATATCCTAATTACTTCCAATATGGCTACTGGGGCAAAGGTATAGTCAAAGTCTATGCCTTATTCTTGCTTGTAGCCTTTAGCCACCAATCTAACCTTATTCTTTACAATAATGCCATCTTGATGCAACTTGTTCCTATAGATCCACTTGTTCCCCATGACATTTTGTCCTTGTGGTCTGGGAACCAACTTCCATACCTTACATCCCTTAAATTAGTATAGTTCTTCTTGCATTACTCCAATCTAGAACAGGTCCTTGATTGTTTCTTCAAACATCTTGGGCTCTTCTTGAGACAGAAAGCTTGAGTAGAGAGCTGTATTAATGATCCTGCTTCTAGTCTGGACTCCATGATTTGCATTACCAATGATTTGGTGTGCTGGATGGTCCCTTAGATGCCTAGTAGCTGGAGGAAATCTAACTACAGCTTGCTGATCTTCAGGGTTTTCAGCTAGCTGATCTTCGATTCCTTCAGGTATGTCTTGCCCTACTCTTAGAATAAACAGTCCATCATCAATATCTTAGATGGTGGGGGTAGCTTCCTTGATGGTCAGCTTGTCCATCATTTGCTCTATACCTGCAATACTATAAGAGGAGGAGCTAGGCAGATCACTATTAACCATGTTGGATTCATCAAAAAAATATGCATTGACTCTTCTACAACTTGGCTAGTTAAATTGTAGATTCTATATGCCTTACTATGAGTTTTGTACCCAATAAAGATCCTTTCATGGGACTTGGCAGCAAACTTAGATAAATGGACTTTTCCATTGTTAAGCACATATCACTTGCAACCAAAGATCCTGGAATAGCTCAGGTTTGGTTTTCTACCCTTCAAGATCTCATAGGGGGTGTTCTTGTGGCTTTTGGTGATAGAAGCCCTATTAAGGACATAGAATGCAGTGTTAACTACCTCATCCTAGAAGTATTCTGGAAGAGATAAGTCACTTAACAAGGTTCTACTAGCCACTACAAGAGTTCTTTTTTACCTCTCAACAATTCCATTTTGCCGGGGTGTTCTAGGAGAGGAGAATTCTTGATGAATCCCTTGCTCTTCATAGAACCATGTCATGCAATCAGACTGAAACTCTGTCCCTTGGTAACTTCTGATTTTGACCACAGTGCTGTTGAATTCATTCTGAATTTGCTTTACAAATGTCTGGAAGACATCAGGGGTTTCAGATTTATTCCTTAGAAAGAACACCAAGGAAAATATGGAAAAGTTATCAACAACCATAAGGGTGTAGACTTTACTACCTAGACTTTGAATTGGCATAGGACCAAACAGATCCATATGCATGAGGTATAAGCACCTCACTGAGTCTTTGGTACCAATGCTCTTGAAGGAGGTCTTAGTCTGTTTTCCCTTTTGGTATGCAGAGCAGATACCCTCCTTAGTACATATAGACATAGGGCCATTCCTAACAAGCTCATTGCTGAATAACTTGCCTATGGTCCTATAATTCAGATGGGCTAGCCTCTTGTGTCACTGGACATCGGAAGAGGCTTACTCATCTGCAAGTAGGAATACAGGTGAGTCTTTGCTTAAGCATAGGAAATCTAAATAACAAACATTTCCAGTCCTAGTGCCTGTCAAGATGACCTCATGGTCACTTACCCTCCAAATTTGGCACTCATCCTTGTGGAATACTATGTCATAGCCAAGATCATAGAGTTGGCTGATGCCTATCAGGTTGTGTTGCAACCCTTTGACATAGGCTACTCTAGTGATAGTGACTATGCCATTACAGATCTTACCATAACCTTTACTCACCCATTTTTCTGACCCACCAAAGATAACCTTTGGTCCATTCCTTACTGGAGCATAATCCTTCAGCATGCTCCTTGTTCCAATCATATGCCTGGAATATCCACTGTCCAAGTACCATATAGGGGTATGGGCACTTGGATTAACCTACAAGACACAAGTCAGTTAACCTTAGGACCCAAAATTTTATTGGGTCCTAGGTGCAAGTCAGACTGACAATGACTACGCCTGCCTGCAGATTTTTTGACAGGAAAGCTAACATTGGCTATCTGCATACCATGATTATACCAACAATCAACAGCAAAGTAGCCTACCTTGCCACAACACAAACACTCATGGATGTTGTACCTTCTTTTCAGAGCATGCCTAGTGGCTGTGTTAAAAACAACTTTTGGTCTAGAAGGAGCAACAATAGTCCAGTGCTTTAGTTTCCAAGCCCCAGTCTGACAAGTGGTGGGTCTGGCAGTAGAAGTCCTTGGGATATCTTGAGCCCTTCTAGTAGCTGCTTTCTTTTCAGAAAGCATACTCTTGATAGCCTTAGAGATGTGCAGGTTTGGTCTACTGACATCCTTTCCCTTTGTCTTAGAGTGGTCTGGAAGATCTGGAGAATAGTCAGCAGCTTTACCCTTGACTTAAGGTGCTGGTGCACCAAACACAAATGGTCCATGATGGGCCATTTGTATTTCCTCATAGGCTGCCTTAAAGGCACATACACCCTTGTTGTATCTACCACCATATTGTAGAATATCTTTATTCACACTAGGGGGTCTAGCATTCTTCCAGTGACCATAAATACTCTCATGGTCATGCCTGTTAGAAGGTATTTGCACTTTATTAAATTTAACAGGAGGCTTAGAGGCTAGTGGGTGCACTTGAGCTTTGCCCTTTTCCTTGGGATTAGCAGCTCTTGTCCTTCCCTTGAAACCCAACCCTGTCTTTCCCTTTTGGGATGAGAAGGAGTCTATCAAGGGCAGCACTGTGCCAGGCTTGGAGTAGCTAGCAAATAGTTCCCTCTCTTTTTTTAGCTTTCTTTCAAGATTCCTGATATGGTTATTCACGAAGGTTATGGTGCTCATCTAAATGATTATTACATTCTTACGTTTGCTGAGTTCTTGGATCTTCAGATCTAGCAGTTTTGTTGATTCTAAAATAGCAAGCTGAAGAGCAACAATTTCCTGAGCCTGCTGTTTGGCCAAGAGCTTGCTTTTCTTTAGAGCCTGCAGAAGTGCACCATAGTTATCAATCAATGTATTGATGTCTCCTTCATATTCTAAGCCATCATCATCATTTGATGCAGAGGCACAAAAATCTGGAATTGATTCGTAATATGATCTAGAAGAGCTAGTAATAGAGATTATCTTGCTTGGACCAGGCTGATCCTGGCTGAGTTCTTCATCAGACCTAGCCTCAGCCCAAATAGAGCAACTGTCTTCTTCTTAATCCACCTTAAATCACCATCAGATAATGATAGAGGGGCCTTGACTTCAACCCTAGCAGCAGGAAGAACCTTCTCAGCTTCTTCTTGTATAGCATCAAGCCTTTTAATATAGTCTGCTTCTACAGCTCCATCTTTAGTAGAGTATATCCCTATGTAGGCTTATTCTTCTCCTTCTTCTGACTCTGATGAGGAGGTGTCAGTCCAACTTCTTTGCTTCTTAGCAATGAGGGATTTCACCTTCTTTTCTTTGTGCTGGTGGTCCTTTTTCTCACCATGTTCCCTTCTTTTGATTGGGCAGTCGGCTATTACAAGCCCATGCTTTCTACAATGTTAACAAGTCATGTTAGATGAAACCTGTTTACTAGTTTTGGAACCATACCTGTCCTCCTTAGAGGATTTCCTACTGCCCTTATAGTAGTCATCCTTGGGATGAGAGGAGAAAGGCCAACCTCTCCAGTGCTTCTTCTTCATGAACTTCTGGAATTGTCTGGAGAAAGCACAAAATCTTCATTAGACCATTGGTAGTTTGATGTGCTTTTATCTGATCTTCCAGAATCAAATTCCGCATCTCTCCTTGGTGGAGAGGGAGACTTTCTTCTGCTTTTTTTGGAGCCTTCAGCTTTGAATGCTACAGCTTGTCCCTTTCCTGAGACTTGCTGTGGTTCTCCTCTTATTTCCTGATAGCTAGTTGTATCTCATATTACAGTAGCTTTCCAAAGAGGGTGTGAGGAGCACTGTCACCCAGCTTTTTCACTTCTCTGATGGCACAGATCTTTGTGTCCCAATCTCTAGTGAGAGATCTAAGGAACTTGTCATTCAGTTCATAGTGACTGAATACCCTTCCATAAGTCTTCAATTCATTCACAATCCTAAATAACTTTTCATAACTTGTGGTTATGTTGTCCCCCTTGGATTGCCTAAAAGCCTCATACTATTGGTTGAGCATGTACTTCCTATCATCTCGAACTTCA
The DNA here is from genome assembly GCA_039513925.1 of Platanthera zijinensis. Classification (NCBI taxonomy): domain Eukaryota; kingdom Viridiplantae; phylum Streptophyta; class Magnoliopsida; order Asparagales; family Orchidaceae; genus Platanthera; species Platanthera zijinensis. The sequence goes on along the minus strand of CM077089.1, from coordinate 113,819,753 downwards.
TCTGTCCCCTCCATGAAGATCACCCATTTGTCCCACATTTCCTTTGTTATTGTGCAATGGATAAGGTTTTGAAGTGTAGAGTCATCAACAACACTCATAATTATATTCTTTGCTCTCTTATCTATTGAGGCCAGGTCAAACTCATCCTTAGTCATCTCATCATATGTCCCAGGTACTAGGACATTTGCATCTAGTTCTGAGTAATTCATTGGGATGAATTGTCCCTCTTCAATTATAGTATAAATCCTAGGCTCAATAGCTTCCAAGAACTACCTCACCCTTGCTTTCTAGATGCTGAAGTATTAATTCTTACAGATTGGAAGCCTCACAACACTCAGGTCCTTATTGTTCATTCCTGAACCCATAGAGACAGACTTCTAGCTAACATTGGAGATCTACTAAGATTGTTAAGCCTTTAAAGTGTAACCTCCCTCTGATACCACTAGAAAGTCTTGTTTTTAAGGCTAGCTAAACAGGTCAATAAGTTTTTGTCTCTATTTAAATCTTCTTAATCGTTAGCCTATTTTTGTGCTTAGTGATTAGGTTAGTTTTAGCTTTCAAGAACAATCACAGACGACACAACAATTTTATAGTGGTTCCCCAATCTTGAGTACGTCCACTGTCCCTCTATATCTTTCAAACATTGTGTTAGACTAGGCTCTTCCCCAAAAACTCGGCATCTTAATAGCTTACAATATAGATCCCGCAGGACCTTACAAGCCGCACAGACCTACCACTTAGGCACTAAGCCAAACCACAGGTCAGAAAGACCTTTCACTCAACACTAAGCCAAACCACAGGTTACAAAGACCTTAGCCTTTATAACACAGGCTTACAACTTCAGACTCACAATGAATTTATACAGAAGAAATAAAAGGTGATTTAATTAGACACTAGAGCACGAACACCGTGTCTACTTCTTCCTGGACTGAGTAGATATCAACCCAAGATTTTGATTTTGAAGATAATGAAGTCGGCAGTTGAATCTTCCTTCAAAAAGCTATCTTTTCTTTGCAGAGCTTGTAGACCTGCTTCCTCAAAATTTCTTCTGAACCTATTATTGCAGATGGTGATTGCTTTAGCTATCTCTTTCCTCTGCTAAGTTTTCTATGTAGAACAGCTTCTTCAGGCTCGATAAAAAAGGTGAGGAAGAATATTAAGTTCGGCCGCACTTTATTTTTCAGAAAACCTAGACAAGGATTCAATTGTTTTGCTCTGGCTGATTTGCTCCGTTTTATTCTTTGATGGCCAATCGAGCATTGGGCCCACCACCAGGATTGATGGCTGAGATTTAGCCATACAGCACATTCTTTCCATTTACTCTTGATTCAACGGCTCTTTGCTGTGTGTGGGCCCCAACACTTAAAGATGAAAATATCTCTTTCCAAGTGCAGAGGATGATGACAGCTGGCCGCCAGTGCCTCTGGCAGCATTCCTGCAACATTTTAATTTTGGGTGACTTTCTGACTTTGTTGACGTCAGCATGACTCAGCATCTGTGGACTTAGAAAAAATTCAAGCCTTAAAAGCAAAGGCATTCAGTGAGTAAGCATCACTAAGCGCCACAACACTTAGACAAAATTCTCTGTCTAGGGGTTGAGAGCGTTGAGTGAGCATGCCTCACTCAATGCTATTTGCCACAGAATGTTTTTCAGCAACTTAAGCAAATTAGGCATTGACAGTATTGAGTGAGCACACCTCACTCAATGCATTCTGCCTTAGAAAATATTTTTGCGTCAAGGCATTGAGAGTGTTGAGTGAGCTCGCCTCACTCAATGCTATTTTCCTTAGCCAGTTTTTTGAGCCTTAGCATTGAGAGAGTAAGCTCCACTCAACGGTAAACTACTTAACAGAATTTCCTTGTTATCTGGCGTTGAGTGAGTAAGCTACACTTAATGCTTTTGGACATAGCCAAATATCTATGTCTGAAAACACATAAGCAAGGATACAATCAACGCTATTGCTCCATGGCATTGAGTTAGTAAGCTACACTCAACGCCATCCTACTTGGACTGATTTTCTATCATGGTATTGAGTGAGTAAGATACACTCAATGCTAGTAGGCTTATTTTAAATTTTTCCCAACTTTTCTGTGGCATTGACAGGCACAGCAACACTCAATGCATGTGGACTTAGCCACATTTTCAGCCTATTTCTCTAGGCTTTGACTGACTCAGCCTAACTCACAGATTTTTGTTGTACGCCATTGAGTGAGTAGACTACACTCAACGCCTGTATACTTAGCCATATTTTTGTCTATCTACCAGTTAGGCTAAGAAAGACTCACCGCTATTTGTTATATGGCATTGAGTGAGCTCTACTCACTCAACGCCTGTGGACTTAGGAAAATTTCCAACTAGATAATATTAATTCCTTACCTCTGGCATTAAGTGAGCTTGCTCCACTCAACTCCTGTGGACTTAGTGGATTTTTGATATGTCCAGCACCAAATTGTTGTGTCCACTTGTCCAATCAATGTGATATGGACTAACCTGCACTCATGATCTCAAATACACATCAAATATAGTTGATGTGTTGAAAGTGAGGGATGAAACTACTTTACACTAGAGGGGGGGGGGTGAAAAGTGTATTTTAAAAACTATAATTTATTTTTATAGCGGATTTAAAGTATGTGATATATATATATATATATATATATATATATAAAGGAAATATCACAGCACACAAATAAAACGAATAACAATCACAGACGATACAAGAAAATTTATAGTGGTTCCCCAATAAATCTAGGTACGTCCAGTCTTCTACCACCCATGTAGAAATTCACTACAGGTTTTTAATCAGGTGCCCTACCACCACAAGATTTATTTTCTAAGAGAGATTTAGCAACCCTTTGAGCTTTTGACCAGGTGCCCAAAAACCAACTTAAGTCTTTTGATCAAGTGACTTAGAAACCAAGAGGTCAACTTTTGAAGGGAGTTATAATTCAAAAAAATGATGATGTTGTCTTCTCTTTCAACAGTCTCTGAGAAGACTAAGTGGATGATGCAAAAGGCTCCCCCTGATATGTGTAGAGATTATGATCAGGAGAGGGAGACTTTCTTCAAGGTGTAGGTCTTTAAGAGAAATATTTCCCTCCAGTAGAAATTTCAGACTAATGTAAAATTTGATTGTCTCTTGGAGAGTAGAAAAGCTAGTTGCAAAAACTTTGTGTCTGTCAATATTTATATGTCTATCTATCTGAATTTGTAAGCAGTAATTTTTCTGAATATATTCTCTGAGAAGATTTCAAGCATTTGAATTTTGAAAACATTCCTTGAATAGATCTTGAGATTCTCTAGGAATTTGTAACAGTTGTATTCAAATATTTAGAATAAAAACATTCCTTAACTACCTTACTGATTAAGTAAAATATTAACTCTTTGATTAATCCATATTTTAATGCTGCTAGGAATGGCTATATTTTTAAAGAATATTTAGCATTAAATACCAGAGCATAATTGATTGAAATTAAGCTGTTAAAAATACTCTACTTTTGAAAATAAATTCGTCTGAATACTATAGAGAATTAGTCGAACTGAACAAAACTTTTATCAATCTGAGCTTGGAGTTCGTCGAACTGAATCTATTATTCGTCAAACTGAGTTTGTCTATTGTCGAGCTGAATATGCAAAGCTGAGATCAAAGTTCATCGAGCAGAGCTCAGCTTTTCTCGAGCTAAACCTAGAGGAAGAACTCTGTGTTCGTCGAGCTGAGCTCGGGGATCGTCGAACTGTGCTCAGCTTTCGTTGAACTGATTTCTGCATTCGTTGAACTACTTTTCTCTAGAGTTCTTCTGAAGTAGCAACCCTAAAAAGAATAACCTATGACCCTAGCCTATACATATTGGGTCAAACTAATCATCCTAACCAAGTGATAGTTATCCTATCCCAAATCAGTAATAGGGTTCCAACAATCTCCCCCTATTTGGGTAAGGATACTATCTACAAAACAACACAAAGCAGAAAAAATATCTAGCAGAAAAGGTGAATTTAGGATATATAAGGTAAAGATCTTTGAGAGTTCATGAACAATAAACATAGTTTAAATAATATAAAATAATCAAAGACTAAGATTCTTTCTTAGAATCTTTAGAAGATGATTTAGTGAAGACCAGCTTCCTGTTGGGATCTACAGCTTCCTGTTGACTCATCTTCAGATATTGAGAGCCAATAATTTTCAAAGATGTTGTCCTAGGCACTACTACATATGGATGTAAGCCCATGTATTTGTCCATATTAAATAAGATTTTTTTATCATTCTTGTCAAGCTCTTTTTGTTTGTAAGAAGACATAGTTTAAAACTGAGAAGTATCCTTTCCTTCTGCTTTAGCTTTATTAATTTGAGATTGAGCAATAAGCTCATTGAACCTTGCCATTCTAAAGTTTGGGTCCAACTCTGGATCATAAGCTGGGGAAGGTGGCCTCTCTGGGCTTGGTTGTTGCTGCTACTGTCTTCTTTGTCCCGGATGCTACTGGCTGCTGCTCTGAGATTCTGACCTTGAAGGTCTAGAAAGAGAGGGATAGATAAGTTTTAATCTAGAGGGGGGAGGGGGGTGAATAGAGTATTTTAAAAAACATTGTTTAGATTTATTGCAGAATTAAAATACTGATAACTATAACTAGTGAAATAAAATAGGCTAGACTACCACAGCATAACACAGCACACAGAAATCACACAGCAACCAGACGACACAAGAAAATTTATAGTGGTTCCCCAAATCTGGGTACATCCACTCTTCTACCACCCAGGTAGGAATCTACTTAGGTTTTTGATCAGGTGCCCTATCACCACAAGATCTGCTACAGGGAGATCTAGAGACCCTTTGAGCTTTTGATCAGGAGCTCAAAATCCAATAGGTTTTTTATCAGGTGCCCTATCACCACAAGTGTTCACTTTTGAAGGGAGAGATAACCCTGTACAGATGGACGTAACAGAAACAAGAATGATTGGAAATCTTCTCTTTCTCAGGAAAATGAGAAGACTCTGTGGATTAAAGTTGAGTGTCCAAGCTCCCCCTGAGATGGTATATATGTTCAGGAAGAGGAAACTTGGCCCTAGGTGTAGGTCTTCAAAATATGTTGCAGAGCCTTTTGATTCTGTGAACTGTTGTAGATTTGTGGCTCTCTGTAAATCTTTGAACACTGAGGAAGGAAGAAGACTGGAGAGAGTTGTTGTTAGAAAAAGTTCTTCTTCTTCTTTTTTAGCAAAACATGTAAGATCCTTTGAGAGTAATATTCTTCGCTGACTACTAATTGATTACTGTTATGTTTCTCTTTTTGTATTTCTAAGATATATATTTTGTCAGAAAGAAGAAAACGGCATCAATTTGAATTCCTAAGACAAAACATAATTCTCTACAAGAATTGAGGAGCCTTAATAGCTAGATATTGCTGGCAATCATAAATGCATTACCATAACTATCTTGATAAAATATTCTGGGAATACCATAATTAATGTTTCAAGAATACTGCTATCAGCCTTGAGAGAATCAGCATTAATTATCAGAATATATTTTCCTTGAAAAACTTTATCATAATCAAAATAAATAACTCTGACCTTTCAGAAGAACTGATAACTGAAAGCAGTACAAAATCGAGAGCTCCGTTCAGAGATCGTCGAACTGAGTTAAGAGATCATCGACCAGAGAACGGCTATCGTAGAACTGAGATCACTGCTGAGAAAAACGAAATCGTTGACCTGAGCTCGTAGATCGTCGAGCTCAGTTTAGAGTAGAAGACTTTGAGATTATCGATGGGAGATCGACGATCGTCGACCTGAGTTTGAATATAGTTGAACTTATATATATAGTCCATAAAATTTATCTAAATCTAAGTCTGAGTCCACTACAATTCTGGTCTGCACAGAACCTGACCTAGAGAGGACCTAACTAAGACTTAGACAGAGACCCTGGCTATATAAGGGGGTCAAGACATCCTAAGAGTGAACCTAGCACAAATCCAAACAAGGGTTCCAACAATCTCCCCCTATTTGTGTGAGGTTACTCAAATACAAAAGCTGAGAAGAAATGAAATACAACGACCATAAATATCTAAAGGAATGAAATAACATCAACAGATATGTTATAGCAGTGCATTGTACATAATCAGTTACGCAATAGACAAAGAGTACAAATTATAATCTATCAGATTGAGAACAAGATGAGGGTTTAGAGAAAATTATCTTCCTGCTTGGGTCTGGTACATTCTTCTTAGATGTCATCAAGTCTTGTCCACCAAGAGATGTCTGAGTGCTGGTCCTGGGCACAATTGCTTCAGGATGCAATGCTGTATAATCAGCTGGATCAAAGACTTTCTTTCTAACTTTAAGATTATTCAGCTATTTTTCTCTATAGGAAGACATAGTAAAGAATTTAGATGGATCTTCTCCTTCTTCTACAGCTTTTCTGATCTGAGAGAGACCAATCAGTTCCTGAAGCCTGGCCATCCTAAAGTTTAGGTTAAGTTCCTGTTCAACAGGTGGCCTATCTTCTTGAAGAGGCAACATTGTAACTGCTTTGAACATGGATTGAGCTTGAAACTTTGTTTAGTTATGTTGTTTATCACTTTGAGAATAAAGAGATCTTGGAGGAGCAGCCTCACTGTACTTTCTTTTATGAGATACAATAGGTCTTCTTTACTGTTAAGCAGTTGTCTTCTAATCCTTGGGAGGAACTTGTTGTTGAGGAGGAGAGAAGGAGGGGTTCTGTTAAATCACTTCTTTTACTTGTTCTGAGGAACTTTGACTTCTATGCTCTGGATGTCTCCTTGGGAATGAGTCCTGGAAGATCTATCATGCCTTTAATATGATCTTGAGAAAGAGGAAGGCTGGGAAGATGCACTAGATGCTTGAGAAACAACACCTGAAGCACCAGCAATAGGAGGAGGAGGAGGACCTCTTCTTAATTTATGAGGAGGAGGAGAATATCTCCTGCTCTTCTTCCTGGATTTCTGCTCATTTTTGGATAACCATATCCAGCTCTCCATGTTAGGGTATGGAGTAATCCCTTTCAAGATGTAATAAGGGGTATCATTTGTATTTTCTGGCTTGGGAGTGGCCTGGGGAGCAACTTTTCTTTTCCTTGAAACTTTCTTTTTCTTAGAATTATCATCCTCTGAGTCATCATCATCATCATTAGAAGAACCCTTAGGATTATCATACAAATCATCAATTTCCTTCACCTGTTTGTCAGCAATCTTTTTGGCAGCCTTTTCTTTGGCTTCTTCCTGAATATCAATAGCAATGAAATCATCCAGAGAGGGAATAATGTTGTAAGACTCACAGAGATTAACTAAACTTGTTTCTAGGGCTAAGGCCAGATTTTCTGAGGCCACTAGATCAAGTAGTTCATCAGCAATTAAGATAGCACCAAACTCATTCTTTTCTTCTAACAAAAGCATAGGCTCAACATCCAAAGGGGATGACATATCTGTACACAATGTAACTGATGGAATATCTGTATAAACTAGAGCTGATTGAATCTGTAGAAGTTGTTTCGCAATAGAAGGACTCATGGGTCTGGTATAACAGACCATGGCCCTAGAAGAAATGATCTCAACTGAAAACAAAACTGATCTAAATAGAGAGAATGAATGTAAAAGAATTTGTAAATCAATGGATTGATTAATAAAACAGTAACCACTAGAGATCCTAGGAATTGACACATCAGTGTCTTCATCTGACATAAGCAAATCGGAATAAAGAACTATGTTTGTACAAAATTTTTGAAACACTTCTTCTTCCTGCACTGCTGGAGGAGACTGTGCCTGAAGTTCTGCTGAGACTGAACCTGCAGCATCTTCATTGGACATCTCCCCCTGCCTGGTTTCACTATAAATTGGATTTAGGCCCCTAGATGAAGAAGGGATAAAGGAAGCAGCAAGGGAAGCAGATAGAGTAGATATAGAGAGAGCAAGAGGTAAAATAGCCTCTGCTATTAAATTTTGACAGTTGGAGTGATGAAATCCAGAAGATGAGGAAGAAAAGAGGGATCAACTGGAAGAAACTCAGTTTGAGTCTGAGTTGAGATAGAATGAAAAGAGGGAGGAGGAGTGAAATCATTCATGATTTCATCCTGAATAGGTGAGTTTCTGGAAGAATGAATAGGGGAAATATGTGGTGAGTTTTCAGTGTTGATGGGTGAATCAGGTTGGTGAGAAGGAGATGAGAGAGGTGAGAGTAGGTCAAAATTTGGAAAAGTTATTGTCTGGAGGTTTTGAGATTCAAGTGGATGGAGAGGAAGTGGTGACTGAGTAGGAGATGAGATGATAGCTGGGGAGGAAGTAGAGGTTTGAATCATAGTGGTAGGAATGGAAGTGACTCTAGAGATGACTGGGGAAGTTGGAGGAGGAGGAGGAACTTCTTCATTACAGTGAGGAGAGGTTGTTACTGCCCTTGTGTCCTCAGATAAGTTTGAGGAGGTTCCAGCCTTGGAAGGCTTTTGAATTGTCCTCTCCCACTTCCCAAACAAAGAGGAGTCTAACCTCTTACTGGCATTGATGGCTATTGTTGTAGAAAACAACAGCTTTGGAGCCTTCTTCTAAAGGAAGATTCCCAAAATCCTTCCTAGACTGACTTCCTTCTTACTGTTCTTTCTCTTAATCAAATCAAAGAATAGCCCAGCCCAGTCTATGGACTTCTTATAAACTAAAGCATACATAATGGCAAACTGTTGCCTGTTTATGTTGTCATGCACTGAATGCTTACCCAGCAGCACCTTGCCCACAAAATCAGCAAGAAACTTAAAAGCAATAGATAAATTTTTCTTTAAAAGCATAGATGGAATGCCCTCAGCATGACCCATCTCTAATAACATCTTGTTATATTCAGAGCTATCCTGTTCTAGCTCATCTGTTCCATTTTTAACTCAAAAATCTCTGTAAGAGTCGCAGTATTTAGATTCACCTGCTGTCCAGAGATGGATCCGATCATTGAACTTTCATCAGTTGAGGAAGAGAAAACCCATTATTAAATTTCAGCGAAAGATAACTTTATCCTTGTAGTCATTAACTTCTTCAAGCCCTGATCATCACATAACAATATAATTTCTTGAAAAATAGGATCACAGTGATTGAAGGAGTCGAAGTCGACATCGAATCCGGTGTCGAACTTCATCGCTGTGAGAACTGCTGCAGAAATCGCCATGGAAACCTGTAGACTCAAGAGAGAAAGAGAGATCAAAAGCAATGGGAAAATGAAAGCACGGGAAAGAGATCGAAGAGAAGCCTACATATAGGTTTTATTTTTTGAATATTAAAAGACGATCTCTGTCCGATGATAAAACATAAAAACGTCGATCTTAGGTCAAAGATTTAGTTTATAAACAAATAACATCTTTGATCTTTGATCTCGATAAAAAAAATCGATAGCCGAGCTTAGCTCGACGATTGATTTACTGAAGCAAAGTCGTCGATCTCCGGTCGTCGATTTTTGCCTTCACACAGAGCTGTCGTCAATCTCGGGTCGACGATTTTGCTCTAGATGAGTTCGAAGATCGTCGATCTCTATTCGACGATCGTTGACTACATCTTCACAAAGATAACAGTCAATTTTAATCCATGCCATCTATTTTTCCAAGCTGATTCAAAAAGAATAGATGTTTTTGCACATCCAAAGGCTTGGTAAAAATATCTCCTCTTTGATAATTAGTGGAGATAAACTTGAGGTTAATCTTGTTTTTGTCAACACAATCTATAAGAAAATGATGACTTATGTCTATATGCTTGGTCCTAGAATGCAGGACTGGATTTTGTGCAATAGATATGGTACTGGTACTGTCACAAAATATGGTGGAATTTTTGAGAGAATACTCATAATCCAGTAGCTTATTTTGAATCCACAAGATCTATGAACAGTAACTACCAGCTGCTATATATTTAGCCTCTGCAGTTGATGTAGACACAAAAGATTGTTTCTTGCAAAACTAGGATACTAACCTATCACCAAGGAATTGACAAGTTCCTGAAGTACTTTTTCTGTCAACTCTGCATCCAGCATAGTCAGCATCAGAATATCCAGTTAATTCAAATTCTGACTCTGTGGGATACCAAAGTCCTAGATTAGGACATCCCTTTAAATATCTTAAAATTTTCTTGAGGAGAATAAAATGAGATTCTTTAAGGTTGACTTGAAATCTAGCATAAAGACATATTGCGAACATTATATTAGGTCTACTTGCAATAAGATATAGTAGGGACCAAATAATGGCCCTAAAATTTTTCTGATCAACAGGTTTACCCTTTTCATCAGAATCAATTACTGCATTAGAAGCCATGGGTGTCTTCATTGCTGCGGCATAGCCATCCCAAACCTTTTTACTAATTCCTTAGCATATTTAGACTGGGATATGAAGATGCCATCAGGAGCTTGCTTTTTTTGAAGGCCAAGAAAGTAAGACAGTTCACCCATGCTACTCATTTCAAACCTGGACTTGCAGAAACTTGAAAGCTCTGCCACTTATTCTTTATCAGAACCTTTTCTGAACTTGTTATAGTAGAAGAAATTAGCTACAACAACTTGAAAGAACTTTTAGATCAGCTGATTTGACTTCAATCTTTAAGCTCGCCAATAATGGCGAGGAAGAAGAAATTCAGCCGCAACTTTTCGAAATGAGAAAACCCTAAAAGTTAAAGTTCCTTTAGTCCATCTTGTCCCTTTTATCTTCTGCTGATTAACGGCTCCAAGAAGTAGTGGGGTCCACCTGTGGATGACAACTGCACCTTGCTTTAACGGAAGAAGATGTACAGTAGGCCTCCAACGCTATTTGCCGTATTCTGTAACTTTCCCATAACTAATTTGAAATTTGTTGACTTTGTTGACTTTGGCGGATGTCAGCATTTGTGGAATTAGCCAAATTCTCAGTTTTAACTCCAGGCGTTGAGTGCATTAAGTGAATGGCCTTCACTCAATGAATCTGGACTTAATCAAATTCTCTGCACTACCAAGCGTTGAGTGCGTTGAGTGAACTGGCTTCACTCAATATCTCTGGACTTGTCCAAATTCTTCTGCACTATCATGCGTTGAGTGTGTTGAATGAATCTTCATCACTCAATGCCCCTGGACTTAGCTGCAACTATCTTTGTCTACTAGTCATTGAGAGCGTTGAGTGAAGCTTCATCATTCAACGCTTTTATACTTAGCCGCTTCTCTGAAGTCTGCCAGCTTGCTGAAGTGTTGAGTGCATTGAGTGAGATGTCATCACTCAACGCTTCTAGACTTAGACATATTTTTTGTCTCGCTTTCCTTAGGCTTTAACTGATTGTTCTTCTATCGACGCTTTTCTGCTTTGGCATTGAGTGAGCTGTCATCACTCAACGATTCTGGACTTAGCCATATTTCTTAACAGAATCTTCAACTGCTTGAGCTTGTATCAACGCTGCTTGGTATATGGCATTGAGTAAACTGGCTTCACTCAACGCCTGTTGACTTAGTCATTTTTTCAGCTTGCTAATACCGAGGCTTTGATAGACTCAGCTATACTCGACACCTTGCGATATATGGCGTTGAGTGAACTGCCTTCACTCAACACTGATAACTCTAATTATTTCTATATTTTTATTCACTATTTTATATTAATAATAGATATTTTGTATCAATTTTATAATATTAAGTTTATAAGTAACAAGTTTCCATATTTTATATTTATATGTTCTAATAAATTGATTTTTAACCTTGCAGGACTGTTATATATGTATTTGGAGCAAAACGAAAATCTTCCAGTTTTCTGCCTAGTCACGCCCTGTGACACGCCCTACGTGGGCGTGACACAGGGGCGTGACACGCTAATTTAAGCCTGCAGCCAGAGCCGTCGACCTGCGCCAAAAGATCGTCGACCGGCCCAGACACGCCCGTGTTGGATGAAGACACGCCCGTGTACTCCTTACACGGGCGTGACGGCCCATGGAAGAATAGCTGACCGTGCCACGTCGGATTAAAATTACACGCCTGGGTCACGGGCGTGACACAGGCGTGTCGAAGAAGTTTCCAATCATTAACGCGCCGTTCCAGCCGTTGCCGCCCGATTTCCGTTACAGCTTGACACGCCCCTAGTCACGGGCGTGACGAGGGGGCGTGACACCTTCTTGAAGACAACTTTCACTCCCGCCGTTTCAGCTTCCCGCCGTTTCCAGAGACAGCCGTGACACGCCCTAGGTCACGGGCGTGACCTAGGGGCGTGACCCGTCAGTTAACCAATTTTGGCGGTTTCTCCTCCAACGTTCCCGGGCTTTCAAGACGACGGTTCCGAGCCTGACACGCCCTAGGTCACGGGCGTGACCTAGGGCGTGACCAAACAGAAATTTTTCTATAAATTCCAGACAGCTTCAGATGCTGAGGAGTCGAATTTTGGGAGTTGGAGTCTTGTAATTTTCTGTTTCTTTTGCTGTATTTTCTCATTTCTAAGTTAGATTTACTTTTGTTGTAACGTTAATTTTAGTTATTTTCATTTCAATCATGTCTTTTCCTACTTCATTTCGTATTTCCAAAATTATGATGAGTAGCTAATTTTCTTTTAGCACTTGATCATGATGAACCTTAGAATAAAATAGATCTTTCTCCTTCTTATTAAATGTCTTGTTCTTAATTATTCTCGCTACGATTTATCTTCGATTTTCATTTCGTCGAATTCATATTACGCGGATATGATCTTCGATCTAAGATCCGTATCCTAAATGACCGAGAGGTTGCGGATACGAGGAGATCACTCAAAGATAAAAGGAGTTGAACGCACTCCTCGAGAGAGGACGACGTAAATCTTCCGGATTGGAGTCAAATCCAATAGCGGGGTTCACCGCATAAAGCAAGCTTAGGGGTTTCGACTGGCCGAGAGGTCTTAATCGATCAACCTAAGGTTAGTTAGAAGCATGAGCTCGAGAGAGACGCTTCTATACTTTAGGAACCTCCACGGTCGAGTGAGTATAATCAAGAATTCGCATTTCATTATTTACCAAAAAGATTTATTTTAGTCAAAGGGATTCTAGATCAAGTGCTAGCTTTCTCATATTTGAATTTCTCTTTAGCTTCAGCTTTATTTTTTTTAGTATAATCAAACCCATTTTTCCGTTAGATAAAATAATAGCTCTTCCTTGTGAGTACAAGTACTCAACAGGCCCCGAATCGCAATACGACACTTCCTATACTGCATTTCGATAGGTACGCTTGCCTAATCGAGATTCTAGTTTGGACGTAATTTAACTTCTAGAAAATCTTCATCAAGTTTTTGGCGCCGTTGCCGGGGAACTTTTCTTTGTTGATATTTCGAAAGCAAGGATCTATTAGTTTTATCATTTTTCTTTTCTTTTATTTCAAAAAAAAAAAAAAAAAAAACTTTTTCTTTCAAAAAGTTTTATCTTTAAATTTTTATATTTAAAATTTCTTGCGAAAGGGCCGTGTCGGGTTTTCATCCCGCAATACCGCCTAGTACCTTGCGAACCCGTCACTGGGTAGCCCTTGGGAAGTCCGGGAAATTTTATCTTATAAATTTTTAACTCTTAAAACTTTTTTCTTTTGTTTTGTTCTTGTGTATGACCCGAGGGAATCCGTTACCTCTTTTTGATTTGGATCCGGAAATCGAGCGAACCCTTCGGCACCGCTTACAATTTCGAGTTCCGAATTTTCAAGATACGGAATCCTTAGGAGACACTCCTAATCCTTCTTTAATTCTATCTCCGTCACCCTCTTCTTCTCCTCCTTCTTCATTAAGTTCTTCTTCTCATTCTCCTAGATCTCTTCTTCTTCTTCTTCCAATATGGGTGAGCCAAATGCGGTCGAACAACGAACTATGTCTTATTATGCCCGTCCAAATTTGGACGAGGCTCAATCTAGTATTGTTCGTCCCGCTATTGCTCCAATAATTTTGAGTTGAAGCCAAGCATCATCCAAATGGTACAACAATATGTACAATTTGATGGGCTTCAAGATGAAGATCCAAACGCGCATATTTCTAATTTCTTAGAAATATGCGATACTTTTAAAATTAATGGTGTATCCGATGATGCCATCCGGCTAAGGTTATTTCCATTTACATTGCGCACCAAAGCCAAGCAATGGTTGAGTTCTCTACCAAGAGGATCAATCACAACATGGGCTGAAATGACGGAAAGATTTCTTACGAAATACTTTCCGCCGGCTAAAACGGCTAAATTGCGTAATGATATTACTTATTTCTCCCAACTTGATTCGGAAACGTTATATGATACTTGGGAGCGTTTCAAGGAATTGCTTCGTCGATGTCCTCATCATGCAATTCCGGATTGGTTACAAATCCAAACCTTCTATAACGGCCTAAATTCTCAAACTAGGCAACATATCGATGCCGCCGCCGGTGGAACGCTTAATAACAAAACACCGGCGGCCGCCCAAGAGCTTATAGAAGGTATGGCTTTGAATACCTATCAATGGAGTACACCACGGTCTAAATCACCTAAACCGCCGGGATGTATGAAATTGATACGGTCTCCAATCTATCTCTCCAGGTTGAGATGCTAAACAAAAGATTAGAAGAGATGTCTGCTCCCTCTTCTATACCCACCTGGGATCCTACCTTCTTCCCCCTCTCCCACTACGTTGGCGAGCATGTGATTATATGGGAAATCGAATCGGCCACCCTTTAATCCGGGTAATACTAATTATGGTAATACCTATCACCCGGGTATAAGGAACCACCCCAACTTCTCTTGGAGTAATCCGGGGAACGCGGCTCGCCCACCAAACACGATCCCACCAGGATATTTTCCACCACAAGCTCCAAAGCTCCCAATCTCGAGGAGTTGTTCTCCAAATATACGAGTACAAATGATACCATATCCGAATCTCACCGGATCTCTTCGTAATTTGGAGACTCAAATTGGGCAAATTGCAAAGATGCTCTCCGATCGCCAACAAGGAGCGCTACCGGCAATACAGAGCCAAACCCAAGGGAGCAAGCCAAAGCCATCACTTTACGGAGCGGGAAGGAGGTAACAACTTCTACAATTCCAGTTGAAACTTCTCCAATTCCGGTTGATACGGAGGTAACAATTTCTTCATCTTCTCCTCCGATTAAGCCTTCTAGTTATATTAAACCAAAACCTTATCAACCACCTCTTCCCTATCCGTCTAGAATGCAAAAAGACCGGATAGATGAGCATCACGGTAAATTTTTAGACATGTTTAAACAAATCCAAATAAATTTACCGTTATGCGAAGTTATAGCACAAACGCCAAAATATGCTAAGTACCTCAAGGATCTTTTATCAAATAAAAAGAAACTTGAGGATATCTGCACGGTTCAATTGAACACGGAGTGCTCGGCGGTTTTACTTAATAAATTGCCTAAGAAATTACCTGATCGGGTAGTTTCTCTATACCTTGTTCATTTGGCGATTTATTGGTAAAACGTGCGTTAGCCGATTTAGGTGCCTCAATAAATTTAATGCCTTACTCTTTAGTTAAGAAATTGGTTTAGGAGAACCTAAACCCACAAGAATGAGCATCCAATTGGCAGATCGGTCTATAAGATATCTGATGGGTATTATTGAGGATGTGCTTGTCAAAGTTGACAAATTTATCTTTCCGGTAGATTTTGTCATCTCTGACATCGAAGAGGACACCGAGGTACCACTCATTCTCGGTCGCCCATTTCTTGCCACCTCGCGCGCCGTTATAGACGTTAGTAACGGTAAACTTCTCCTTAGAGTCGGAGATGAAGAAGTTACCTTTACTATTGACGCGTCTATGAAAAATTCGCTCTCCAATGACGACTCATGTTACTACTTAGAGCTTCTCCCGAAGAAGATTTCATTCCTTTTCTGAACATTCTTTATCGTCTATTGATCATAACGCTTATTTTGAAAATTTAGATTTAATTACTTATGAAATAGTGATAAGGATTTGATCACTCACACACCTACTTTGAAATTTTGGAAATTAGTAGTGATCGTTTGAAAACTTCTTATGATGAACCTCCCACGCTAGAATAAAAAAATTGCCTGATCATTTAGAATATTTATTTTTAGCGGAGGATTCTAAACTTCCCGTAATTGTGTCGGCCTACTTGACCGATGATGAAAAATTTAAATTATCTAATATTTTAAAACGCCATCGCCGCGCAATTGCGTGGAAGATCACGGATTTGAGGGGAATTAATCCCTCCTTTTGCACCCATAAAATTTTATTAGAAGAACATTCTCACAAAACAATTCAACCTCAACGCCGGCTAAATCCTAACATGAAGGAGGTAGTCAAGGCCGAGGTGATTAAATTATTAGATGCGGGCATCATCTATCCGATTTCGGATAGCTCTTGGGTTAGCCCGGTCCAAGTGGTGCCTAAGAAAGGAGGCTTAACGGTAGTTCCTAATGATAAAAATGAATTAATTCCTACTCGAACCGTTACCGGATGGCGGGTTTGCATCGACTACCGTAAATTAAATGATGCAACCCGAAAGGATCATTTTCCTTTACCGTTCATTGACCAAATCCTTGAACGGTTATCCGGGCACTCGTTTTATTGTTTTCTTGACGGTCTCTCGGGATATTTCCAAATCCCAATTGCGCCCGAAGACCAAGAGAAAACAACCTTCACTTGTCCGTTTGGCACCTTCGCCTATCGAAGGATGCCTTTTGGTTTATGCAATGCGCCGGCAACCTTCCAAAGGTGTATGCTAGCGATCTTTGATGAACTAGTGGAGGATATCATGGAGGTCTTCATGGACGATTTTTCCGTCTTTGGAGACTCTTTCGATTTATGTTTAGCAAATCTTTCCCGTGTACTCCAAAGATGCGAGGACACGAACCTAGTCTTGAACTGGGAAAAGTGCCATTTTATGGTGCGGGAAGGTTGGTTTTAGGCCATAAAATTTCTAGCAAGGGTATAGAGGTAGATAAAGGCAAAAATTGAAACTATAGAAAAATTACCTCCACCTTCAAATGTTAAGGCCGTTCGTAGTTTTTGGGGCACGCCGGTTTCTATCGCCGGTTTATTAAAGATTTTTCTAAAATCACTAAGCCCCTTACACATTTATTAGAAAAAGACGCACCTTTTATTTTTGATGAAAATTGTTTGCGCGCTTTTTCTCTTATTAAAGAAAAATTGATAAACGCACCAATCGTAATAGCTCCCAATTGGGAACTTCCTTTTGAAATTATGTGCGATGCTAGTAGTTTTGCCGTTGGTGCGGTCTTAGGACAACGCATCAATAAAAATTTTCATCCGATATATTATGCAAGCAAAACACTAACCACCGCACAAGAAATTATACAACCACCGAAAAAGAACTTCTTGCCGTAATTTTTGCCTTTGATAAATTTCGTTCTTACCTTACTTTATCCAAAGTTATTGTTTTTACCGATCATTCGGCTTTGCGTTATTTACTAACCAAAACAGATGCCAAGCCTCGATTGATTAGGTGGGTATTGCTTCTCCAAGAATTTGACTTGGAGATTCGGGATAAAAGAGGAGCGGAGAATCTAGCGGCGGATCATCTTTCTCGGTTGGAGAACCCCAATTCAGAGGAGCTCAAAGAGGAGGACATCGATGACACATTTCCTGAAGAGCGCCTCCTCGCTATGCATAAGGTAATCACTCTCCCCACTCCTTGGTTCGCCGATTTTGCAAACTTTCTTGTTGCAAGATTCCTCCCGAATGGTTTTTCTTATCAAGAAAAGAAGAAATTCTTTTCTGATTTGAAAATTATTTTTGGGAGGATCCATTTCTCTTCCGAGTTTGCGCGGACCAAGTAGTGCGGAGGTGTGTTTCTCATGAGGAGGGCGCAGAAATTTTAAAACATTGTCACGAGGGACCCGCCGGTGGGCATTATAAAGCTAATCGGACGGCTCGGAAAGTACTTGAAGCAGGCTTCTATTGGCCGAGCATCTTCAAGGACGCTCACGCACATGTAAGTCGTTGTGAACAATGCCAACGCTCAGGTAATATTTCCCGCTGAGATGAAATGCCCTTAAATTTATTTATAGAAATTGAAGTTTTTGATTTATGGGGAATCGACTTTGTCGGCCCGCTACCAACTTCTTTTGGAAATAAATATATTCTGGTAGCGGTTGACTACGTGTCACGGTGGGCGGAAGCGCAAGCTCTCCCCACCAATGACGCCCGAGTCGTGACCCGATTTCTTAAACAATTATTTTCACGATTTGGAGCACCGCGGGCTATAGTTAGTGATAGGGGCACTCACTTTTGTAACGCACAATTTGCTAAAGTATTATCTAAATACGGCGTTACACATAGGTTAGCCACCCCCTATCACCCTCAAACTAGCGGCCAGGTAGAAGTAGTTAACCGAGAAATTAAACGAATTTTAGAAAAAACGGTTTCTACTAATAGAAAGGATTGGTCGGTCAAGCTTGATGATGCTCTATGGGCTTATCGGACCGCGTACAAGACCGCTATCGGTTGTACGCCGTATCGATTGGTCTATGGGAAAGCATGCCACTTACCGGTTGAGCTTGAACATCGTGCCTTTTGGGCTCTTAAATTTTTAAATCTTGATGAAAATTTGTCCTCCGAGCTCCGCAAATTCCAACTTAACGAGCTCGATGAGTGGCGCTCCCTCGCTTATGAGAGTAATAAACTCTATAAGGAGCGCACCAAATTTTATCATGACAAGAAAATTAAGCACCCAAAGGACTTTAAACCGGGAGACCAAGTCCTTTTATATAACTCGCGCTTACGCTTATTTCCGAGTAAACTTAAGTCCCGTTGGTCCGGCCCCTTTGTCGTAAAGGAGGTTTGGCCTTATGGGACGATTCTTATTTCACACCCGGAAAAAGGCAGCTTTAAAGTGAATGGGCACCGGCTAAAATTATTTTTTGCCGGTGATAATATTAACGAAAAATTAGACAACATAATGTTGTCAAACCCATAATAAGCGCGCGCCACTATGGTCGAGCTCACCGACCATAAACAAAGCGCTCATGGGAGGCATCCCATGGTTATCTTGTCGTTTTATTTTAATTTTTTTTGTTGAGTTTTTTTTTTACAGGATTGAAGAATTGCGATGCATGATGATCGGCCGGGGACGAACATGAAGTCTACATTATTCTTCAAGTCGGTAAATTATTGTTTTTTTTTTATTTTATTTAAATATATATAAAAAAATAAAACAAAAAAAATACAAACAAAAAAAAAAAAAAAAAAAAAAAAAGGAAAAAAAAAAAGAAAAATTTTATCGTACACGTGTTCGTCACGCCCGTGACCCATTGGTCACGGGCGTGTCCCGGACGAGTTTTGCCAAGATTGCGGGAGGTTCCTCCTCCCTCGGCTTTCCCGCCCGTCATTCGGGTTTGACACGGGCGTGACATGATTTGTCACGGGCGTGTTGAGCCCGTGTCGCGGGTATCCGAGGCGTTGACCAGCCCGCCTCGGATTCCTGCTTGGTCAATCAGTTTTGACTGACACGCCCAGAGTCACGGGCGTGACTCTGGGGCGTGACTAAAGAATCCGATGCCGTAGCATCGGATTCCCTTTGGATTCCCCCTCCACGCCCCCTGTCACGGGCGTGACTCTGCGGCGTGACCCCGAATCCGAGGCAGTCCGCCTCGGATTCCCTTTTCCTTTGACCCGAGCTTGTCACGCCCCCTGTCACGGGCGTGACAGGGGGGCGTGACTCACCCGAAAAAAAAAAAAAATCTATAAATAGGATCTCTCCCCCCCTCTTCTCTTCACACCTCCACCCTTCAACCCTTCTCTTCTCTCCTCCCTTGACCGAAATTTCCTCCACTTCTCTCACCATGCCTCGCCACCACGCTCGCTCCACCGCATCCTCCTCCGAGCACCCCGCTGATCCAGCCTCGGCGGAGGCCATGCTTCTTTTCGAGAATGCTACCCAACAAGATCGAAGCGAGAGACTGCGTGCCAAACCCTTTGGCGTGTTCAGGATCTTGGATTGGGCCATCCTCGCCCAATTCGGAGCAGCGGAGCTAGTTCGGGAGCTCATCTCTACCCAAGGGTGGGATCCCCTTTTCGCCATTTCTGAGCCTGCTTTCCTCGAGCTCACCATTGAGTTCCTGGCCTCATTTGAGTTCCGTTGGGCGGCGCAAGATGATTTCATCGTCTTTCGCCTGGGCGGGATGATGCACCAACTCACCATCCGCCAGCTGAATGTTGCCATGGGCTTTTGCTCGGAGGCCTTTTCCACTTCCCCCGCCTACCCCGACCTAAAAACTGATTTCCCTCCCGACTTCAATCTCCTTACTTTTTGGTCGGAAATTAGTAATGACGTCTCCCCCTACACTCCAAAGAAATCTAAGGGCAGCCACCTCATCTCCCCCGCTTTACGTATTCTGCACAACCTTCTCTCTTTTACCATTTCCGGGCGCGGCGATAGCCACGGTGTGGTGACTCGGGCGGACTTACTATACTTGTATAGTATGTTTTACCGTGTCCCACTCAACCTAGGTTACATGCTCGCCATTTTCTTTCGGCACCAGGCCGAAAATGTGAGATTGGGAGCGGTGCACGGCGGGAATTTCATCACTTTCCTCGCCAAGCAGCTCGGCGTGTGGGCTGCTCTTCCGCGGCTCACTTGCATGCAAACGCCGCAGCCTCTTCAGTTCCCGACCCTTCAGGCGCTTGGTTTAGCTCGCCGACGCGACGGCGAGTTTGAGGCTGTTCCCCCGTTCGTTGGCGGCGGTGATCTTGACCTTGATCATGGTGTCGGTCCCAGCGGTACCCATCATTCCCCGCAGATTCCGCCACCACCGCTGCACTCTGCTCCAGCGCCCGATCCTGCAAATTATTGGACCGACAATTTGGGTTGCTCCATACTCGCATAGACCAGATGCAAACCCATTTTGACGGTCGCTTCGATTCTTTTGATGCGCGCTTCACCGTGCTCGAGCGAAACCATACTTCCTCCATAGCGCATATTACTCGCGAGTTCGCGAACATGCGGACTTTCTATCAGGAGCGCGAGGACGGTTCTGACCAGGAGTAGCTGTTTTTATTTTTCTTTGGAGTTGTAGGCGGTCACTTCTTTGTATCTGTATCTTTATTTGACTTTCATGTATCTGTTTTTTTATGAAAAAAAAAATCTATAAAATATTATGTTTTGCTTTGCTACTCTCGTACAGGTATCTTTTGATGCTGGTTTGCGCTTCTCAGGGAAGTCTCCTCTCTTCTTTTTCTTCTTCATTTTTACATTGGGGACAATGTATAGTTTAAGTATGGGGGAGGGATATTTTGCAAGCAAAACATATAAAATTTTTTTCAAAAAAAAATTTTAAAAAAAAAAACAAACAAAAAAAAAAAACAAAAAAAAAAAAAAATTTTAAAACAAATTAAAACTCAAAAAATTTTATTTCGTCTTAAATTTTTGTTTTTCAAAAATTTTTTAAAAAAAAAAAAAAAAGAGCAAAAAAAATAAAAAATCAAAAAATTTTAAATTAGCGAAGTCTTTATTTCTATATTTATTCACATGCAAAATTCCTAGTAGTTCAATTTTCTTTATAGTGTTTAGAGAATTTTGATGATTTAATTGAATGTTGAATTTTGGAGTAGAACTGTTGGCCATGCTGTGTTTCTAGTTAAGTGCACGTGTAAGTAGAATTTTTAGTAGATCTAAATATTCAGCATATAATTAGATTTTCATTTTTCTAAATGCGTATAAACAACTTATTTTACTTCAATTTTGAAAACCGGTAAAACTCTAAAATAATTTAGGTGAGTAAGTAGAAGTTTGCTAGAGAGATATTTCGCGAACCAAGAGAGAGTTATTCTTTTTCGATGTCTAGAACTTGCCCTCTAACTATTCTCAAGACTTTGCATAAGTTAAACTCATTAGCATAAATATGATTTAGGCACTTCTTTTGGCAAGTTTGAGCTTTTGTACCCGTACCTAAAATTTTAACTTTGCTTAGCCAATTTGAGCCTATTACCTTTTCCTTTTGTTTTAGCTCCACCAAATGATTTACCAAAGCCTAAAAAAGCATCCTAATTACACACCTAAACCTGAGCTTGAAAGAACAAATATTTTGTGAGTAATTAGGAGCCTTTTCATTTTTGGTGGCTCTTTCCTAAAAAAAAAAAAAAAAAAAAAAAAAAATATATAATAATAAATGAAGAGGAAGAAAAAAATCAATATGATGAGAGAAAAAATAAGAAAAGAAACAAAGGAATTTAGGAAATTGGCTACGTTCCTTAAGAGCCATAGCAAATTTTTATGTACAAGCTTCTCTAGGTTTTGGTGTGACTAGCCATCATGTTTATCTTTGATTACCCTCACCAAAAACCTAAGCCTACATTTCAACCTAATTAAGCCCTATTGATTTATGTTTATAAGTTAGACTAGTGCCGTGGCGAGAGTGTGAAAGGGCAAGCCTATGGCCATCGACATTGATGGATTTCTTTGGAGGGTATCTTAATCTTTGTTTGTGCAATGTTATCTTAGTACGCACGCTACACTCTCCCTAAAGATAATTTTAAGATTTACCGGATTTTCATCTTAAAAGTAAAAATAATAGTGAAAACGCATTTTAAGAAAAATAAAAACCTAATTTGTATGCTGAGTAAGTCTTTCTACAAAAATATCTACAAACATAGGCATAAGACTTCGCATTTTACTCCTTAGGTTCAATTTTCTTTTCTAGCATTTAAAATTTTTCTACTCCCTATAGGAAGTTGTTTGCTCGGGACTAGCAAACGGATAAGTATGGGGGTATTTGATAACTCTAATTATTTCTATATTTTTATTCACTATTTTATATTAATAATAGATATTTTGTATCAATTTTATAATATTAAGTTTATAAGTAACAAGTTTCCATATTTTATATTTATATGTTCTAATAAATTGATTTTTAACCTTGCAGGACTGTTATATATGTATTTGGAGCAAAACGAAAATCTTCCAGTTTTCTGCCTAGTCACGCCCTGTGACACGCCCTACGTGGGCGTGACACAGGGGCGTGACACGCTAATTTAAGCCTGCAGCCAGAGCCGTCGACCTGCGCCAAAAGATCGTCGACCGGCCCAGACACGCCCGTGTTGGATGAAGACACGCCCGTGTACTCCTTACACGGGGCGTGACGGCCCATGGAAGAATAGCTGACCGTGCCACGTCGGATTAAAATTACACGCCTGGGTCACGGGCGTGACACAGGGCGTGTCGAAGAAGTTTCCAATCATTAACGCGCCGTTCCAGCCGTTGCCGCCCGATTTCCGTTACAGCTTGACACGCCCCTAGTCACGGGCGTGACGAGGGGCGTGACACCTTCTTGAAGACAACTTTCACTCCCGCCGTTTCAGCTTCCCGCCGTTTCCAGAGACAGCCGTGACACGCCCTAGGTCACGGGCGTGACCTAGGGGCGTGACCCGTCAGTTAACCAATTTTGGCGGTTTCTCCTCCAACGTTCCCGGGCTTTCAAGACGACGGTTCCGAGCCTGACACGCCCTAGGTCACGGGCGTGACCTAGGGGCGTGACCAAACAGAAATTTTTCTATAAATTCCAGACAGCTTCAGATGCTGAGGAGTCGAATTTTGGGAGTTGGAGTCTTGTAATTTTCTGTTTCTTTTGCTGTATTTTCTCATTTCTAAGTTAGATTTACTTTTGTTGTAACGTTAATTTTAGTTATTTTCATTTCAATCATGTCTTTTCCTACTTCATTTCGTATTTCCAAAATTATGATGAGTAGCTAATTTTCTTTTAGCACTTGATCATGATGAACCTTAGAATAAAATAGATCTTTCTCCTTCTTATTAAATGTCTTGTTCTTAATTATTCTCGCTACGATTTATCTTCGATTTTCATTTCGTCGAATTCATATTACGCGGATATGATCTTCGATCTAAGATCCGTATCCTAAATGACCGAGAGGTTGCGGATACGAGGAGATCACTCAAAGATAAAAGGAGTTGAACGCACTCCTCGAGAGAGGACGACGTAAATCTTCCGGATTGGAGTCAAATCCAATAGCGGGGTTCACCGCATAAAGCAAGCTTAGGGGTTTCGACTGGCCGAGAGGTCTTAATCGATCAACCTAAGGTTAGTTAGAAGCATGAGCTCGAGAGAGACGCTTCTATACTTTAGGAACCTCCACGGTCGAGTGAGTATAATCAAGAATTCGCATTTCATTATTTACCAAAAAGATTTATTTTAGTCAAAGGGATTCTAGATCAAGTGCTAGCTTTCTCATATTTGAATTTCTCTTTAGCTTCAGCTTTATTTTTTTTAGTATAATCAAACCCATTTTTCCGTTAGATAAAATAATAGCTCTTCCTTGTGAGTACAAGTACTCAACAGGCCCCGAATCGCAATACGACACTTCCTATACTGCATTTCGATAGGTACGCTTGCCTAATCGAGATTCTAGTTTGGACGTAATTTAACTTCTAGAAAATCTTCATCAAACACCTGTGGACTTAGCCACATAATTGCCTTGCAGGCTGCTAGGCTTTGACTGTTTACACCTTACTCAGTGCTTTTTAGCATCTGGCGTTGAGTGAACTAGCTTCACTCAATGCTTATGGACTAAGGCGATTTTCATCCTTTCTAGCATCCTTCTTTGACTTCTGGAATTGAGTGAAATGGCTTCACTCAATTCCTGTGGACTTAGATAGATTTCTATCTCTCCACTTCTCTACCTTGTGACCACTTGTCACAGCCGCTAGGACAACCTGTCTGAACTTATTCCATGGAACATCCTGCACATGATGAGCTTAACCAACATCAAATACAACTATGCTCTTAGTGTTGATAGTGATGTCTCTTCAAATCAAATCTAGGGAACGTTGAGGGAAATATTCCTAACAATCTCCCACTATTTGAATAAGGAAGAACACACATAGATACTAAGAAGCATTAACATAAAAAATATATTAATTTAATACAGCTATAATCTATATCTACTACATCTGCTAGCTTATGCTACTTGAATTAACAACATATCAATTCAATGTACTCCATTTAACTGCATTTACTCAACCTGTCAAGTCAATGCATTCTCATAGCACTTGAATAATTGCTCAAGTAATATGCACTCTCCTTATACCACTCAATACTTAAATGGAGCACCATTAGAAGCACTTTCCTCATAATATGCACTAACTCAATAAGACCTAGTCATATCAAGTATTGCTTCTACATCTCCTCCTTTCCAAGTATTGCTACACATTTCCCCCTTTCCAGCTTCTTCTATGGGGATATATCTATTGAGGGAGGTGATAGGATCATGGGAGAATTTATCTCATGATCCTAGCCTACTTCTACTACACTAGTGATCAAACTAGTTAACTGGAGAACATACCCCTTGTGTTCATACTACTGATAAAACACATAACTATATCTACTTGACACTTGAGTGGTCCATTGATCCAGTTGAGCTAGCTTCTAACATTGATCCACATGAGCTAATGCCACAAATTCCCCTTTTTATTACTTATGCAGAAGTAGCTACAGTCAGGGAGGTACATGCTGATCCTCTTTTCCTGCAGCAACATTGTCCTCTAAGCAGCAGCAGTGACTTCACAACAGCAGTAATGATGATCTTTGATCCACTATAGCATCTGCTAGACTTTCTCCCCCTCACCAGGAGCATCTTGACTTGCTCCCCCTCAGCAGAAGCATCTAGAGTTTCTCCCCCTCAATAGGAGCATCTTCTATCATCCTTCCTGGTAGACACATTAGTATATTCCAATATTGATAGCACTTGAACAACTTGATACTACTGAAGGTATACCCCTTGAAAAATCTTCACATCACTGATGGTCTTTTCCACCTGCAAGAAGTAGTATAACCTGCAAAAATAACAACACAAGGAGCAGCTGAAGCTATACCAAGTTTAACATACCTAACTGAAACTTGAAGGTGTTGAACTTTACTTCATTTAGTGGCTTTGTGAAGATGTCATCCACTTGCTTGTCTGTAGGGACAAACTCAAGGCTGATATCTTCACACTCCATATACTCCCTAATGAAATGATATCTAATCTCAATGTGCTTAGTCCTTTTATGAGAGAGAGGATTCCTAGTAATTGAGATTGCACTAGTAGAATTATAATACAAGGAGTTCTACTTATTTGGAGGTTATAGTCTTAGTGTTGATGCTGGATCCATAGTAACTGTGTACAGTAGTTACCTGCTGAGATGTATTCTGACTCAGCTATTGAGATTGCAACACTAGTTTTCTTCATGCTGCTCCAAGACACTAGCCTTCCTCCCAAAAACTGATAGGTGCCTGAAGTGCACTTCCTGTCCTCTTTGTAGCCTACAAAATCTGTATCTGAATAGCCTATTAGTTCAAAATCCCTATTTCAAGGGTACCATAGGCCAAGATCAGGTGTGCCCTTAAGATACCTCAAAATCCTCTTAGCAACAGAGTTGTTAGATTCTTTAGGGCTAGCTTGATACCTAGCACAAACACATGTAACATACATGATGTCTGGACTACTTTTAGTAATATATAGAAGGGAGCCAATGATACCTCTATACAAAGTTTCATCAACAGGTTTCCATTCCTCGTCTTTGCTTATAGACATACTTGACCCCATGAGAGTTTTCATGATGGAGGCATTCTCCATACCAAACTTTTTGTTCAACTCCCTGGTGAACTTAGACTGGGATATGGATAATCCATCATCAATCCGTCTTACTTGGAGGGCCAAGAAGAACTTAAGTTCACCCATGCTGCTCATCTCAAACTTCACTTGCATAAGTTTGGCAAACTTCATGCAAAAGTTGTCATCAGTAGATCCAAAGATTATGTCATCTACAATATCTGGACAAGGATGATCTTGCCTTAGATTCCCCTAGGAATAGGGTCTTATCTATCTTCCCCCTTGAGAATTTGTTCTCAATGAGAAAGCTATACAATGTCTCATACCATGCTCTAGGGGCTTGTTTCAGCCCATATAGAGCTTTCCTAAGTCTATAAACAAATTTAGGTGAGTTAGAATCAACAAAACCTGGAGGTTGCTCAACATAGACTTCTTCCTTTAAGTCAGCATTGATGAAGGCAGACTTCACATCCATCTGGTAGACATTAAATCCTTTGAATACATCATATGCAAGGAAGAGTCTGATGGCTTCTAATCTTTCCAGAGGGGCAAAGGTTTGATCAAAATCAATACCTTTTTCTTGTCTGTACCCCTTAGATACTAGCCTAGACTTGTTCTTGATTATAATACAATTTTCATCAAGTTTATTCATGTAAATCCACTTGACTTAAATGACATTATGTCCTTGTGGTCTGGGAACTAGCTTCTAGACCTTGCACCTTTTAAACTGGTTCAGTTCTTCTTGCATTGCTATAATACAGAACTGATCTATGTAGGCGTCTTCAAATCTTTTGGGATCAACCTATGACAGGAAGCTTTCATACATTGTTGTATTAAGGCTCTTGCTTCTTGCCACCACTCATTAGTTTGCATCACCAATTATCTGGTGTCTTGGATGATCTCTTTGATGGATGACAGCTTGAGGCAATCTTCTTTAAACTGCAGCTTCTTGCTGATCTTCATCCTTTCAAGTGTGCCTTGCACTCATTCTGGAATATCCACTCCATCTTTGATTACTGGAGTAGCTTCCTTGATGGTTAGCTTATCCATCATCAGCTCAGTACCTGCAGTACTAGAAGAGGAGCTTGGCAGCTCACTGTTAATCATGGTAGACTCATCAAAGACTACATATACAAACTCTTCTACAACTTGGCTTTTCAAGTTTTAGATCCTATAGGATTTACTATGATTGTTGTACTCAACAAAAATCTCATCAAAGTACTTGGCAGCAAACTTAGTCATATAAGACTTACCATTATGAAGCACATAACACTTGCTACTAAAGATCCTGAGATAGCCCAGGTTTGGTTTTTTGCCCTTCAAGATCTTATAGGGAGTCTTCTTGTGGCTCTTAGTGATAGAGGCTCTATTAAGGATATGACATGCAGTATTTACTGCCTCAGCCCAAAAATATTTTGGGAGAGATGTGTCACTTAGCAAGGTCCTTCCAACCTCTATGGGAGTTCTATTTTTCCTATCAACAATCCCATTTTATTGGGGTGTTCTAAGAGAATAAAATTCTTGATGAATCCCTTGCTCTTCATAGAACTTTGTCATGATATCAGACTGGAATTCAGTCCCATGGTCACTTCTGATTTTGACCACAGTACTATCAAACTCATTCTGAATTTGCTTGAAAAACTTCATGAAGATATCAAGGGTTTCACACTTTTTCTTAAGAAAGAACACCCAAGTAAACTTAGAATAGTCATCAACCACCACATGGGTGTAGAATTTCCTACCTAGACTATGAACTGGCATAGGACCAAACAAGTCCATATGCAAGAGGTAAAAACACCTCACAGAGTCTTTGGTCCCAAGGCCTTTGAAGGAAACTTTGGTTTGCTTGCCCTTTTGGCATGCTGAGCAAATACTCTCCCTTGTGCATTTCATTTTAGGACCATTCCTAACTAGTTCTTCACTAAAGAGCTTGATAATAGTCTTATTATTTAAATGAGCTTGTCTCTTGTGCCATTGTATACAATATGAAACTTTCTCATTTGCCACTAGACAAATAGGAGAGTATGTATCGAGACACAGAAAGTTTAAGCAATAAACATTTCCACTCCTAGTGCTTGTCAAGATGACATCTTGGTCACTTGACCTCTTAATCTGGCACTCATCCTTGTGAAAGACAATGACATAGCCAAGATAAGAGAGTTGGCTTATGCTTATAAGTTTGTATTGCAACCCTTTAATATAAGCTACTTTTGAGATGGTGACTATGTCAATGGTAATCTTACCATAGCCTCTTGTCACTCCTCGATCTAAACCACGAAAGATAACTTTTGGTCCATCCTTCACTGGAGTGTACTCCTTTAAGTTGCTCCTTATACCAGTCATATGACTGGAACAACCACTATCCAAGTACCATATAGGGTTATCGGCAATTGGACTAACCTGCATCACATAATTTATTTTACCTTAGGACCCCAATATCTATTAGGTCCTAGGTGCATGTTAGTCTGAAAATGGACTTGTCTACCAGAAGCTTTTCTGACTGGTGGACTAACATTAGCTCTGTACATAGTAGGATTGTGTCAGCAATCTAAGAAAAAATGTCCCACTTTCCCATAACACTAACACTCATGAATGTTGTATCTTCTTTTCTGAGGAGGTCCTGTAGTATGGTAAACTGCTGTCTGAACAGAAGAAAGAGGTGCAGTAGCCTTATTCAAATTCCATTCAATAAGGATCTGACTGATGGTAAGTCTTTCAGTAGGCTTCCTTGGCTGGCTCTTACTGCCATTTGCAGTAGTCTTCTTTGCAGATGACATGCTATTTATAGCATCAGAGATAGCTAGATTTGGCCTTCTAATAGATTTCCCCTTGGTCTGAATTTTTGCTGGATGTCCTTGAGTGAAGGAAACTATCTTGTTTTTGAGAGTGGGGGCTGGGGTACCAAAAATAAATGGTCCAGGATGGGCTATTTGGATTTCCTCATGGGGAGACTTAAAGGCACTCACTCCCCAACTATACCTTCCACCATAGCTGTGAGCCTCTATGTTCACACTAGTGGATCTGCTATCCATCCAGTGACTATCGATGCTTTCTTGGTCATACTTGTTTGAAGGCAACATCACCTTCTTAAAAGGGATGGTAGGCTTGGAAGCTAGAGGATGGACTGGATCTTTCCCTCTTCATTTGGAAGGGGCAACTCTAGTGTTTTCCTTAAACCCCAACCCCTTCTTACCCTTCTGAGAGGAGTAGTCTATAAAGGGCAACACAGTATTAGGCTTAGAGAAACTAGCCACAATTCTCTTCTCCCTTTGGAGCTTCTCTTCAAGGTCCCTTATGAGACTATTCTTGAACTTCTTAGTACCAATTTGGATGAGAGTCATGACCTTCAGTTGGCTAATTTCCCTGTCCTTTTGATCCAGCAAAGATTTTATCTCAGCATGCTGGGCAGTAGCTAGCCAAAGAAAGGCAATCTCCACAACTTGCTTTTTAATCAACTTCTTGGATTTCTTAAAGACATCAAAAAGTTCACCATACCTATCAAACAATTGATTGACATCTTCCTCAAAAATGAGCCCTCTTCACCACTAAATGAAGAAGCATTAGAGTCTGGACTAGTCTCATAATCTAATTCAGAAGATAAGCTGGATAAGGAATATACCTTAACTGGACCAGGCTGTCCCTTGCTAGATTCATCATCAGACCTTGCCATTAGCCTATAGTAGCTGATGTCATCTTCTTCATCTTCATCATCTACCTCTGAATAACTATCATAATGTGACAGAGGGGCCCTGATCCCTATCCTGGCAGCAAGATAGTCTTCAGCTTCTACTTCAGCTTCTTTTTCAACAGCAACAACAACCAGCCTAATATAGGCTTCTTCTTCTTTAGACTCTGATGAAGATGAGTCAGTCCAGCTCTTCTCCTTCTTTGCAATGAAGGACTTATCCTTCTTTTCCTTATTCTTGTGAGCCTTTTTCTCACCAGCTTCTTTTCTCTTCACTGGGTAGTCTGTAATGACATGTCTAGGTTTTCTACAATAGTAACAAACAACTTTAGAGGAAACATGTTTACTAGGCTTAGAGTCATACCTGCCTCCCTTGGAGTGCTTCTTCTCTGCCTTGTAGTAGTCCTCCTTGTGATGAGAGGAGGAGGAAGGTCTACACTTGCACTGCTTCCTCCTCATCAATTTCTAAAGCTTCCTGGAGAAGCAAAGTCTTCCTTTAACAAGCTTCTATCAGATGAACTTGGCCTAGTGCTGTCTGAGTCAACCTGCTTTCTTAGAGTAGAGGGTATCCTATCCTTACCCTTCTCAGTGCTTTTTGCTTTTAAGGCCAAATACTTTTGGGCCTGGGATTTGCTGATGGTCTCCTCCTCTTTCCTGGTAGCTAGCTACATCTCATAAGAGAGCAGCTTTCCAAGTAGAGTATGGGGAGGAGTATCAGCTAGCTTGGACACCTCTCTGATGGCATATATCTTGGTGTCACAGTCTCTGATGAGAGACCTCAGGAACTTATCATTAAGCTCATAATGACTGAAGACCCTCCAATAGGTCCTCAACTCATTAACTATCCTAAAAAATCTTTCATAGCAGTCAGTTATGCATTCTCCCTTGGACTTCCTGAAATCCTCATACTCTTGGTTGAGCATGGAATTCCTGTCATCTCTAACCTCTTTAGTTCCCCCATGTAGACCACAAGAGTGTCCCACCTCTTATTGGAGGACTGACAGTGAACCAGATTCTGAAAGGTAGAATCATTTATGGCAATAATAATAATGTTATGTGCCCTCTTATCCATGGTGGCAAAGATGACTTCATCCTTGCTTATCTATGAGTATTTCTTTGGTGTCTGGACTGTTATAACCAGAACTAATACCTTCATGGGGATGAAAGGTCCCTCCTTGACTGTCACAAAGATCCTTGGGTCAGAGGCTTCCATAAACAACCTAACCCTCTCTTTCCAGATTCCAAAACTCTCCTTCCTGCAGATGGGAAGTTTTATGGAACCAAGCTCCTTATGGTTCTCTTCTGAACCCATAAGTATACTTTTTCAGCTACCCTTGGAGATCTACTCTAACTATTAAGTCCTTCTTGAGCAATCTCCCTCTGATACCACTTAAAAGTCTTTAATTCTAAGGCAGATAATCACTAAGAGGGGGGTGAATAGGTTTTTGGTCTTTTATAATTTTCCCTCAACTTAGTGTGTTGTGAGTGAGTTAAATATTGCTTCCAAGACAATACACAAAGTACACACAAGGTTTTATAGTGATTCCCCAGATTATGGGTACGTCCACTTTCCCTCACCTTTCTAACAGCTTGTTAGACAAGACCCCTTCTCCAAAACTCGGCTCCTAAGAGCTTACAACATAGATCTCGCAGGATCTCTCAATCTCCTCCAAGACTTATAACTCAAGCACAAGGCTCTACCTCAGAGCAAACTGTTCCTACAGCTCAGTGATCAACATATCACCTACCTAAGACTAAAACAATAGTCTTACAGCTCATGCTACGGAGGTTAACCCTACCACTCAGAGAGTAAACCTCTTCTACAGTTAAGATTTGTAAAGATCCTACCTCAAGTCAAAGGCCTTACCTCAAGGACCCAGGCCCTACACTCAGATCTACATTAGGATCCTACAAACTCAGGCTCAATAGCCCTACACTCAGATCCATAAAGGGATCTTACAAACTCAGGCTCAACAGCTCTACACTCAGATCCACGCAGGGTTCCTATGAACTTAGGCTCAACAACCCTACCCTCAGATCTATATAGAGATCCTACCTCAGCCTTTATAAATATGGCTTACAACTCAGATTCAAAATGATCCTACATGAAGAGTAGTTGGTTGGGGTGATTGATTTGACCCCAGAGAAATTTCTCTATGCCTGCCTCCTAGGCTGAGTTAACAGCCCTAACTTTCTTTACAGCAACAAAAAAAATATATGTTCAGTATGAAGCTTCTTGTGCTGAAGAAACTCAGAAACTTGTTTCTGAACTTATTGAAGAAGATTGAGGGCTAGAAAGTTCTTGTGTTCTTCAATCAGCTAACCTGGACCTGCAAAAAATTGAAAGCTCTGCCCCTTCTTCTTTATAAAACATTTTCTGAACTTGTTATAGCAGAAGAAATTAGCTACATCAACTTGAAAGAACTTTTAGATCAACTGATTTGACTTCAAGCTTCAAGCCCATCAATAATGGAGAGGAAGAAGAAGTTCAACCGCAACTTTTCAAAATAAGAAAACTCTAAAACTTAAAAGTTCCTTCAGTCCATCTTGTCCCTTTTATCTTCCGCCGATTAACAGCTCTAATAAGCAGTGGGGACCACCTGTGGTTGACAGCTGCACCTTGCTTTAATGGAAGAAGACATATAGTAGGCCTCCAGCGCTATTTGTCGTGTCTTGTAGCTTTCCCGTAACTAATTTGAACTTTGTTAACTTTGCCTGGCATTAGCATTTGTGGACTTAGCCAAATTCTCAGTTTTAACTCCAGGAATTCAGTGCGTTGAGTGAATGGTCTTCACTCAATGAATCAGGACTTAATCAAATTATCTACACCACCAGGCGTTGAGTGAACTTGTAAGACCCCCCCTCCCGGAACACAAGACACGACACAAGAGGGGTCTTATGCCCAGAAAAGCCGCCTTGGGGTAGCACTAACACTCGGGCTAGCCTGTACCACAAGACGCCTATTCTGCCAGCTAAAACAATATCCATATATATATGCCAACCCAACCAAAAAGGATATAAAGAAATATGAAAGTCCACCTAGTGCCAACTACCTTCACCTATGGGGGGGGGGGGGAATAGGTGTCTTGCAGCGTTTTTGCTGAATTAAAATTGTACCTGCACAAATAAACCAAACAACACAACACAGAAAGACACAGGCAAATTATAGTGGTTCCCCGATTTGGGTACGTCCACTCTCCCCCTTCGACCTATCTCCCAACCAGGGATGACTCGGTCACTTCACCAACAGGATTGAAATCCAATCCTCACACTAACGGAAGGAACCCTTCCAAACGAAGGAGTCACCACTCCTACACCACGGGTTGCACCCAACCCTTACAACTAGGAACCAACGTTCCTTTACAACAAAATTGGAAATGGAGTGTATTAGAAATACAAACTACTTATGGAGAATAAGGTGTCCCTCTTCGTTCGACGACGTGTTCTTGAAGTCGACGAAGAGTCCACGACCCTAGATCTCACTTGGAGAGAATCTCCCTGAAACCGGCGGCGACAAGAAGGGCGGCGGCTTGGCTCTCGGGATTGGCGGAGACAACGGAGTGCTGCGGCTGTTCTTTGGAGATTCAACCTTCGTAGCAAAGCTAGCAAGGTCTTCCAACATGCACACTAGGATCGATCGTCTCGATCGATTTGGAAGGGGAAGGTTTTCCTGATCTATGAATCAAGAGACAAAGGATCTCTTGTTAGACCCGTGAGACGCTGTGCTTGGCTGAGCTTCTGTAGCCGGGAGATCTGGAAGAAACCTCGATCAGCGATGACAATCAACTGGCACGAGCGGCGACGGCGGCGAAGCGAGATTCACGATCTGGGTCACGTCGGCGGCTCGTATTTTTGAATCCGTATATTCGTATCTCTGCTGCTCAACAATACCGAAGTATTTATACATTAGGTCATCCAAAATGACCGTTGTGGGTCCCACCAAAAAGAATCCCTAATACCGGCTCCAAACAGCGCATGTTAACTTGGACCAGTCCAGAGAATAGCAGAATTCTGCCTAAGTCAAATTCGGCGAGAATCGTAAGTGATTCTCGACGAATCGGCGAGAATCACCTACAATTCTCGCCGAATTCCACTTAGCAGAATTCTAGCTACATAGAAATAGTATGCTGGAGAGAATTAGCGAGAATCACAATTTATTCTCGCCGAATCGTCGAGAATACAGAGTCATTCTCGACGAATCGGCGAGAATCACTTCGTGATTATCGACGATTCTGCCTTAGTAGAATTCAGGGCGGCGTCGAGACAGCCGGCAGTATTCGGCGAGAATCAGCGAGTGATTCTCGTCGATTCGGCGAGTGATTCTCGTCGAATCGGCGAGAATCACTTAGTGATTCTCGACGATTTCTACTTAGACGATTTTCGCCTTTCTTCCCTTGAGCTGGTCTTTGGCCCATCCTTGCTCCTTGTCTGCTCTTGATCTTTCTTAACCCTGTGCTTGAAAGTAAGTACACTCCAATAGAGAGAGTATACGTAAGCCAACACACTGATCTGCTCAACGAGGGATTACGTTTCACAGACCCGTGTTTATTGACTTACTGCACCCTGATATTGGTGTGTACTTAGCGAGGAATAACTGCAAGCTCAACTTGAAGACAAGTGATCAAATACATTATCAATTCACCTTAGCATGTTCAGAGGCTTCTTCAAATCAGGTACATTGTGGATACAATACCCAACAATCTCCCACTATTTGAAGAAGCCTAAACCCTACAAGCTAAGGTTAAAATAATGGCTGGAAGAAAACACAACTTTGAAAGATGAGAATAGAGGTTCCATACCATTATCTTTAGAGCAATTGGAGCATACACCTTAGCACCTTAGCCGAGAGGGTAATCTCCCCCTTTTCGGCTTCTGCAAATCTGGGACTGTTGCACTTGATACCATGCTCCCCCTCAGTTCTTGCACGTGTGCTTACACTTGAGTACGTAGAAGATGCTCCCCCTAGAAGCACGAGCCTGGGGCTTCTGAAGTTTTCATTCCTCATAGTTTAGCATCCCCAGTTCAGTTTTGAAGAGACTGAACTTGGCCTCGTCTAGGGGCTTTGTGAAAAATATCTGCAATCTGCTTATCTGTGAGGACGTAGCAGAGAGAGATGTCCTTGTTCTCCACGTACTCCCGAATGAAGTGGTAGCGCACTTCAATAAGCTTCGTTCTGCTGTGCGATACCGGATTATTGGCAATAGCAATTGCACTGGAGGAGTCGCAGTATATTGGTACTTCCTTGAAATGAAGGTCATAGTCTGCTAACTGGTTTCTGATCCATAGGATTTGTGCGCAACAGCTGCCTGCCGAGATGTATTCAGACTCCGCTATGGAGGTTGCTACACAATTCTGCTTCTTGCTGTTCCATGAGATAAGCCTTCTTCTGAGGAATTGACACGTCTCGGAAGTGCTTTTCCTGTCATCCCTACTCCCTGCAAAATCAGCATCTCGGCGAGTTCTGACACCGTCTCGGGGATCTCCGATGATTTGATTTCTGGGATGATCCCTCACGTGTCGGAGCTCTAGTAGTCTTGCATCAGGAGCTCTGGCAATTCTGGGGCACCTTCCTCTTAAGGGAGGACTACTCCATCCTGACCGTCATCCTCCCCGATCGGCGTTGAGGTGGATACCTTGACGTACTTTGGAGTTGCATCTTTCTCGGGCACATCCAGGTGTAGCTTTTCGAGTCTTGCACCTGCATCTTCAAGAGGGCCACTTGAAGAATTGCAATTCAGCAAACTTCCTTCATCAAATACAACATTTATTAATTCCTCTACCACTAGGGTTTTCTTGTTGAAAACTCTATAAGCCTGTCTATGGCTACTATAGCCCATGAATATGCCTTCGAAGCATTTTTCACCAAACTTAGTATGCGGGTACTTCCCATTATTTAGTACATAACATCTGCAACCAAAGATCCTCAAATAGGACATGGTTGGTTTCCTGCCTTTCAGTAGCTCATAAGGCGTCTTACGATGGTTCTTGTTGATCAATGCCCGGTTTTGCACATGACAAGCCGTATTGACAGCCTCGACCCAGAAGAATTCTGGGAGAGAAGCGTCATTCAACATTATCGTACACGCTTTCAATGAGCGTTCTATTCCTCCTCTCCGTAACTCCATTCTGTTGAGGTGTGCTCGGGGAGGAGAACTCATGAAAGATACCAAGTTCTTCACAGAACTCTGTCATAGCACCAGACTCGAACTCTGTTCCATGGTCACTTTTGATTTTGACCACTGAGCAGTTAAGTTCGTTCTGAATCTGCTTGACAAAACTGGTGAAGATGTCAAACGTATCAGACTTGCGTTTTAAAAAGAACACCCAAGTAAACCGAGAGTGATCATCTACAATCACTAGCGTATAAGACTTGCCTCCTAAGCTATGAACTTGCATTGGACCAAACAAGTCCATGTGCAGAAGATAAAAACATCTGGAGGAGTCTTTGTCTGAGATGCCCTTAAAGGTAGCCCGAGTCTGTTTGCCCTTCTGGCATGCAGGATAGGGGCTATCTTTGATGCACTTAATAATGGGAGCATCCCTTACTAAATCTTTAGAAAACAACATACTAATTGTCTTGAAATTAATATGTGTCAATCTCTTGTGCCACTGTTCACAAAGAGATGCACTGCCTTTTGCTACTAGGCATACAGGGGTAGAAGAATCTAGGCTAAGAAAATCTAAACAGAAAATATTTCTGCTCCTAATGCCGGTTAATACCGTCTCTGAAGAGGCACATGATATTATCAGGAATTTATCCTTGCAGAACTTAACGTCATACCCTTTATCACATAACTGGCTTACACTGATCAGGTTATGATTTAACCCTTCAACATAAGCCACATTAGTGATAGAGAGTATACCGTTTGAAATCATACCGTAACCTCTGGTGACTCCCCGATCAGATCCCCCAAAGATGACTTTGGGTCCATTCTCGACTAGAGAGTACTCCCACAGCAGGCTTCTTTTCCCAGTCATATGTCGGGAGCATCCACTGTCCAATTACCATATAGGAGTCTTGGCGGCCTTTGGACATTCCTGCAAAACAGAATTAATTTCCCTTAGGAACCCAATTGAACTTGGGTCCTAGATTCCTCGTTAGCATACTCCACCTCAGGTGGTTAGCCCTATGAGTGGTCGGCCTTGCATTGCCAACCTGAGGAGTCTCGTTATTTCTCGGATTAACCAGCAATCCATGGCAAAGTGACCAACTTTGCCACAGCACAAGCAGTCAAACCTGTTATACTTTCTCTTAGGCTCCTGCTTCACCCTTGGTACGTAGGGTCCAACCAGGGCCTTGGACCTGGAGGTGGAGGCATCATGATGACCACAGTCGCATGATTTCTTCACCTCTTGGTTTCTCAGTGTGACAGGCTTGGCCTTAGGTGCCTGCTTCCGATTATGGCCGCAAGAAAAGTGACCATAATTTTCCACGCGGATTTCCTTATAAGGGGCCTTGAAGACACTCTCACTGAAGTTGCGGGGAAAGGTCCAACCATCATATCGGCTCTTTGGCTTTGCAACCGAGGGCCTGAAGTGATGGCCATATGTTGACTCAAAGTCATGTTGGTTGCTCGGAAAGCTGGGCTTTCTGAACGCAACAGGACTGAGTGGGGCCTTTCCCTTTTCAGCAGCCGAGGCCTTCTTAGCAGCCTTATTCTTTCTCTGGTTCCTATTTCTCCTGGATGAGGAACCAGACACCCCTACATGCCCCAAGCCAGCTCCTTTGGACTGAGCAGAGAAGGTATCAACCAGTGGAAGAACTGTCTTTGGCATAGAGAAGCTCTTAACGATCTTCTTTTCTGCTGCAAGTTGTTCTTCCAACTTGTCGATTTACTCTTACTTAAGATCGAGGAGCCTAAGAGACTCTGAATGCTTCGAAGTCAGGTCCAAGTGCTCCTGTCGGAGCGAGAGCAAACTGGTGATCTATTCCCTCAGGGACACACTCTAACCTTTAAGGAATTTAACTTCCTTTTTCTCAGCCTTCATTCTCTTTCGACATTCCTCGAAAGTATTGAGCATAAGCTCATACTTCTCGAGGAGCTCAGCTTCACGGGACAAAGGGCTATCCTCAGGGTCATCATCCTGAGACTCAGGATCAGACTCAAAGTCGGAGAGAGGGGTGTGAGCTTTTACATTCCCAGTAAATGGGGGGCATTCTCCTTCTGAGTCAGAGCAACCCATTAGCCCAAAGTAGGCTTCCTCGTCATCACTGGTGTCTGACATTTCAGATTCACTCAGCATCTTTGGCTTCTTTGCGATGTAACTTCTCTCCTTCTTCTTGTCTTTAGAGGTCCTGTGCTCCTCTCCCTTTCCCTTCTCCCTCTTTCCTTGTTGGCAATCAGCCACGACGTGTCCTAGCTTATTGCATCCAAAACAAATAATGTCAGAGGAGCGGTGTTTGTTCGGTTTGGAAGCATACCTGTCAGAAGAATAGTTCTTCTTCTGATGCCTGGAGGAGGAGCCGTCTCTCTTTCTTTGATTCATCAGCTTGAGGAACTTCTTGAATTCCCGGGTGATGAGAGAGAAATCTTCCTCTGACAATTCTGAGCCGGAGGAGCATGGCTCGGAGTCTTCCTCCTCATCCTTCTTCCACGCACGGGAAGCAGCAGCACCCTTGCCCTTTCTGGAGTGAATGGCTTTTAGGGCCACAGTCTTTTCTTTGGCTGCGGCTTTCTCTGCTTCCTCTTCAGCTTTCCTTGTGTTCAGTTGAAGCTCATAGGACATGAGCTTCCCAAATATAATTTGTGGATCTGTTTCAGCAAGTATGCCAAACTCTCGGATGGCGCAGATCTTTGTGTCCCATTCCTTAGTAAGGGACCTAAGGAATTTATCTTTAAGTTCACCGTCAGTGAACATTCTTCCATATCCCTTGAGTGCATTGACGATCTTGAGGAAGTTTTTGAAGGTAACTCCGATCTCTTCCTTGGGCCCTTTCCTGAAGGCCTCATATTTCTGGTTGAGGAGGGATCTTCGATCATCCCTCACTTCATATGTGCCCTCCATTAGGACAATCAGGCAGTTCCAGAGATCCTTGGCTGTCCTGCAGTTGCAGAAGTTCTGCATCATAGAGTTGTCAACTGCGCTCACCAATATGTTATGTGCTTTCTTGTCGAGTCCAACCCATACCATTTCGTCCTTGTCCATTTCTGACAGCTTCTTCGGCACTTGTTTGGTAGAATCAAGGGAGGAGGCCTTGGTGGGAACATAAGGTCCCTCCTCAACTATCATGAAGAGTCGTGGGTCGATTTCTTCCATGTAGAATCTAATTCTTTCCTTCCAGATAGGAAAGTTTAGTCTGGTGCACACTGGGATTTTGCCGGAGTACTTGAGTCCGTCCAAAGCAGATATCTGTCTTCTTCTTGGCACTTGTGGCAGGATTAAACTCAAGGTGTGAACCTTTTTGATGAGAAACCTCGCTCTGATACCACTTGAAAGTCCACCTAGTGCCAACTACCTTCACCTATGGGGGGGGATAGGTGTCTTGCAGCATTTTTGCGGAATTAAAATTATACCTGCACAAATAAACCAAACAACACAGCACAGAAAGACACAGGCAAATTATAGTGGTTCCTCGATTTGGGTACGTCCACTCTCCCCCTTCGACCTATCTCCCAACCAGGGACGACTCAGTCACTTCACCAACAGGATTGAAATCCAATCCTTACACTAACGGAAGGAACCCATCCAAACGAAGGAGTCACCACTCCTATACCACGGGTTGCACCCAACCCTTACAACTAGGAACCAACATTCCTTTACAACAAAATTGGAAATGGAGTGTATTAGAAATACAAACTACTTATGGAGAATAAGGTGTCCCTCTTCGTTCGACGACGTGTTCTTGAAGTCGACGAAGAGTCCACAACCCTAGATCTCACTTGGAGAGAATCTCCCCGAAATTGTCGGTGGCAATAAGGGCGGCGGCTTGGCTCTCGGGATTGGTGGCGACAACGGAGTGCTGCGGCTGTTCTTTGGAGATTCAACCTTCGTAGCAAAGCTAGCAAGGTCTTCCAATGGTCACATTAGGATCGATCGTCTCGATCTATTCGGAAGGGGAAGGTTTTCCCGATCTACGAATCAAGAGACAAAGGATCTCTGGTTAGAAGCGTGAGATGCTGTGCTTGGCTGAGCTTCTGTAGCCGGGAGATCTGGAAGAAACCTCGATCAGCGATG
Source organism: Platanthera zijinensis (assembly GCA_039513925.1). Classification (NCBI taxonomy): domain Eukaryota; kingdom Viridiplantae; phylum Streptophyta; class Magnoliopsida; order Asparagales; family Orchidaceae; genus Platanthera; species Platanthera zijinensis. The sequence continues at coordinate 113,779,412 of CM077089.1, read as the reverse complement.
GCAATCAACTGGCACGAGCGGCGACGGCGGCGGAGAGAGATTCACGATCTAGGTCACGTCGTCGGCTCGTATTTTTAATCCGTATATTCGTATCTATGCTGCTCAACAATATTGAAGTATTTATACATTAGGTCATCCAAAATGACCGTTGTGGGTCCCACCAAAAAGAAGCCCTAAGACCAGCTCCAAACAGCGCATGTTAACTTGGACCGGTCTAGAGAATAGCAAAATTCTGCCTAAGTCAAATTCGGCGAGAATCATAAGTGATTCTCGACGAATCGGCGAGAATCACCTACGATTCTCGCCGAATTCCACTTAGCAGAATTCTAGCTACATAGAAATAGCAAGCCGGAGAGAATCAGCGAGAATCACAATTGATTCTCGTCGAATCTTCGAGAATGCAGAGTCATTCTCGACGAATCGGCGAGAATCACTTCGTGATTCTCGACGATTCTGCCTTAGTATAATTCAGGGCAGCGTCGAGACAGCCGGCAGCATTCGGCGAGAATCAGCGAGTGATTCTCGTCGATTCGGCGAGAATCACTAGTGATTCTCGACGAATTGGCGAGAATCACTTAGTGATTCTCGACGATTTCTACTTAGACGATTTTCGCCTTTCTTCCCTTGAGCTGGTCTTTGGCCCATCCTTGCTCCTTGTCTGCTCTTGATCTTTCTTAACCCTGTGCTTGAAAGTAAGTACACTCCAATAGAGAGAGTACACGTAAGCCAACACACTGATCTGCTCAACGAGGGATTACGTTGCACAGACCCGTGAATATTGACCTACTGCACCCTGACATTGGTGTGTACTTAGCAAGGAATAACTGCAAGCACAACTTGAAGACAAGTGATCAAATACATTGTCAATTCACCTTAGCTTATTCAGGGGCTTCTTCAAATCAGGTACATTGTGGATACAATACCCAACAAAATCAAATCCACACAAGCTATAAGTCCAAAAGCACAGTAATAGAGAAGCTAAACATACTTCTACAAAATCAGAGTACTGCTAATAAGTTGCCCAAAAGGCTACAACAAAATTCTCATTTACTCACGTCATCTGTAACAGACGGTAGCGATGACACCATCCCTTTAGGCCCTGTCATCCTGGCCTGGCTGACCGGCTCCATGACCTGCTGCTCCACCTGCAGGGTTTCTTCCTAAAAAGGAAGATGTAGCAACCGTTAGTCATAAAGACTAAGAGGCTTCACATCCGCTCCCCCGATGACTCCTCGGCTCCTGGCGTAGAAAGGGATATGGTACAATATATGTATATAATATGCAGGAGTATAAACAAGCAAGTGCTATAACAAGTAGTAAGATATTCTAACATTTCTACCATCTATCACAACATATGAATATAGAGTTATAACAAAAGTAACTAAACTTATATGGATGCCCAAACAAGCATATAAGTTGAGGATCGTTCAACAGTAAGTAACTCATCGTATAGGAGTGCCCATACAAACTTATATGATGAGGGTCTTATGTATTTAATGAGGTGCAATGTTATGTATGCGATGATATGACACACCCATGATCACGCACATGCAGTTGCTATGTTGACACAGACTGGTAGTTCCCACTTTTCGAGCAGGTAGCTAACCTCTCAAGCACCAACCGTCGTGCCCAGACGGTGACAGTAGAACATACACTTCTACTACTAAGTGGGTATCCACACTACTTCACTTAGGCATCCGTACGCCTCAACGCTAAGAACACAATAGCGGAGCCCATGCGTACTACGGCTAAGCGGTTCTCTTGGGTAGATGTGCACCAAGATCCTAGCCATGAACTGGCCTATGCGTGACACGGAGGGAGCCTCGAAAATGAGCATGAGGGTCAAGCCCAACCGTTCACTTGGCATGGAAGGAGCCTCGGAACATGAACACCGAGGGACAAGCCCAACCTCCTAAAGTCTATCTGTCAACTCCCATTAGTGTGACGATTGGCGAGCCCGTAGACCTGCCACACTATCCTTAACCCAGGATTATGACACCGCATGTTGAGTAACACCACATGCAATTCCACAACACCGTGGCATGGGAGGAGCCTTGGAGAAAGCACGAGGATCACGCCCAACCATCCACCTTACTCACTTGAACACATCCCGACTAGTGACGGCGAACACCGCACTTATTAACTCCACAATGCTACCCGTAGGGAGACGACACTCTAAGCATTGGACTACTAAATTTAATTCAATCAATTCAACATACATCATGGCCATAAGTTATTCATCTATATTTCATACAGAATGATTTCAACATCATATAACTAAATGCGCATAAATGATAGTCTACCAAGTTTATATCAAGCCCTTTCATTCAATTAGGCTTGCTTCACAACTCGTTATATGAATAGAAACTAACAAACTTCAACCTTCATAACACAATGGTGGTTATCATAACTGAGTTCACCCGAACCTCGAATTAGATTGCAACATTAGTTCCACCTCTAAATCCATGTTATACACTATCCAGAAATTTAGGTGCAGCAATAATCTAGACAACAACTTCAATCGAAGATTCCCATGGCTAAAGGAATCCGGTGAGTTCCTATAACCCCTCGATGGAAAGGTCTTTCCATCGTCTACAACTTTCATGTTCAGCCTGCAACCCAGATCAGACTATATCCCACCTGAAGTTGGCTCAAAAGCCTGCAACGTACAGAATAAAATTCTGTGCACTTAGCCTAGAGCTCTTACATCGACCAGGCATTCCCATGGCTGCAGGCTTCACCCGAAGGCGTGTAACCACTCGTTAGAAATGTAATTTCAAGGGCTACAACTTTTGTGTTTAGTTGAAAGCCCAGATCAGACCATTGCTTGCCTGAAAACAACCACGAAGGTCGCTGCGTGCAGAATACAGATTCTGCACGCATCTTGAAGCGGAATGAACGACATCGGTTCATCTTCCTCCTCAAGACGATTTCCCCCAAATCGCAACCATAAGTTCCTCCACCATTATTCTCCCTCTCAAGGCCATTTCTCTTCACGAATCCACCCCGATCATCACTTTGATGAAGGGGAGGTTGAAGATGACAAGTCATTAGAACAAAAGCTCTAGCATGACCCTTCCTAGAGAAATCTCCATCTCCCTTGTCTAGACTCTCTTGAGTCAACATATCACCTAGATATCTACAGATCTAGCACCAAGGTAGAGGGGAGGAATCTCACCTCATTTCCAGTGGTAACACCATTTCCGGCCACGGATCTTTTCATCCTTCTCGTTGGCATCGCTTTTCCCTTGACGGCGGTGGTGTTTCTCCTCCTCCAATGTTTGCTCCAGCAAGATCTCCTCCTCCAGAAGTTCTCTCAGGAAAAGGGCTGGAATGATGAGTGAAAATGGCTAGGGTTTAACTTTTCCTTTTTATACAGAAGTGACACGGGTAGGGACACGGCCGTGTCCTTACCCGTGTCCTACTCTGGCGAAGCGGTTCGACTGTTTTTTCATGCTCATACACGGGTACTGACACGCCCGTATCGGTACCCGTGTCCAGGTGAAACGGCCGTGGTTCTGGCCGTGTCAATGCCCATGTCCTGGTCGGGACACATCTCATCTTGCTTGCCTTGAAGCATACGGCTAGGGACACGCCCGTGTCCCCACCCGTTTCCTTTTCGGGACAATTCACTCAATGCCGTTTCACTCAAAGCCATGGCACTCAAAGCCACAGAACATTGGTAGGGACACGCCCGTGTCCCCACCCGTGTACTTCTCGGGACAATTCACTCAACGCCATTTCACTTAAAGCCGTGGTACTCAAAGCCACGGAATACGGGTAGGGACACGCCCATTTCCCCACCCGTGTCCTCCTCGGGACAATTCACTCAATGCCATTCTGAAATCACCTAGCACCATAGCCACTCCACGCGACTGAACACGGGTAGGGACACACCCGTGTCCCAACCCGTGTCATGCTCAACACAAGTTTTTACCTTGTTTCCTTTTCCCCTCGAGTGCGCACCTGATCACCTGCACCCCTTGTGCTTACACCAGCTTTCCTGATACAAAAAACACGCACAAGGGGCCTAGCGCAAATCGGAACGTTACAAATCCTTATAAACAAAATAAAAGATTCCGTCCCCGAAATCAGGCTAAGGCTATGGGAGTGAATAATATAGAACATAAAATATGCTTTTAAATAAAATTACCTAGAGTAAACAACTCCGGGTAGTATCTTTGCATCAAATCCATTTGCTCCCATGTGAATTCCTCCTTCCCATGATTAGACCATAACACCTTCACCAAGGGAACAATTTTGCGGCGCAAGGTTCTTATCTCGTTGTCTACGATCCGCACTGGCTCCAGTCGCACAGATCTATCAGACGCCACAGCACCATCAGTTGTGGGGATGTATTGATCGGACCGCAACAGCGCCTTCTGAAGCGATGACACATGGAACACGTCGTGGAGATTCTCCAGCTCCGGGGTAACTCCAACCGATATGCCAAAGGACCAATTCTTTCCAATATGACTGTAACATCCCAAATTTCAAATGACTTAGATTTGGGTTAGACATGTGGTGGATGCTAGGGTTTAGCTAGGTTTGACCCTAGGAGGAGGATTTAGACCATGTGGGCCCACTATGGGGCCCAAGTCAACCTAGGTCAAACTAGGCTAAATACAAACCCAAGCCACACCATGACCCCACCACATTGCCCTAACCCTAAATACAATCTAAGTGGACCCCAAGGTAGGCCATGGGGTCAACTAGTTGACCCATGTTGGGTCAAGTCAACATGTTGACCTAAATAGTGAAAATGGTGCCCTAGCCCATTTCACTAGGTTGGGTCCACCCAAATCAACCCAAATTCATCATGTGGGCCTAAAGTGACCTTATAAACCCTAGGGGAGAGAAAAATAGGGTTTTGCAATAGTACTTTTGGGAGAACACTTAGGAGAGAGAAAAGAGGAGGAGTAGGAGAGAGAAGATGCTAAGAAAGGGGTTTGGACCATTTGGGCTCATCCCACCAACCCATGATGGGTTGGCTGACCATGCATGGGTATTAGGAGGTGTAGGACCCCCACCATGCAGCCTTGGGTCAAGCCTAAACCCAACCCAAGCCCAACCTAGCCTATTCCATGTGTGTGAACCAAAACCCCACCTCTCCACTCACCCAATCCAACTCTACCCTTGGAACCCGACCCATTAGGGTCTAATTAACCCAGCAAGTGCAGTGGGGCCCACTCCCAAGCCACCAGTCAGCCCACACACCCAACCCGAGCCCTCACTTTGGTGAAATCACCCCTACTTTGGTGAAATCGCCCAACATTGGTGAAATCGCCCCCCCCCCCCTCTCTTAACTCAGCCTAAACCGACTACACTCCCTCATTTCCACTTCAACCCTACCCCAGAGAGAGAGAGAAAGAGAGATCACCTGCTGCCATGGACCAACCAAGGAGGAGTTCGCCGGAATTTGCATGCTAGGGGAAACCGCCGCCACCCTCAACCACAGCCACCACCACAGGTCCGTATCCCCTCCCCTCCAAGTGTACTAGAATCCTAGATCAACTAGGCTAGAGGTCGAGCTCAAACGAGCCCGACGTTAGGAATCAAAATCTCAAAAATCTGTGTAAAAATGGCGGCCTGGGAGCTTTTCGGCTTGGCTGCGCCGCCGCCGTCCGCCGCTCTCCGCCGCCCAGTCGCCGGCCAGCCCTAGCCCCGACCACCGTGAGGCCGGGGAAGGTCTTGGCCGGAGGCCCCGCCGCCGGCGATGGCCGGAAATGGCCCCGCAAGAACGGCCTTCACGGGTTGGCCTGCATGCATGTGCATGGAGAAGACGCACAGCCACCGTCCGATCTACCTTTAAGATCTGTGCCTATTTAATCATAATTCTAATTATTTTATTATTGCATAAATAATAGGAAATCTGTCACACTTTTACTGTGACTTTGCATGTTGATTATGAGGTACTTAGAGGCCCCACCTTAGAATGGACCCTGAATTAAATATTTAGGTAGATGAGTTAACTTCAAAATGCCACAGAAATCATAGGTTATGGGCCAGTAGGCTGCCTTGTAGGGCTGTTTTGCTAGGACTGCCCCCTAACTAGGGCAGAAACTAAAACTGATGCCCTGCTCAAACCCTAAGTGCAAATGGACTGAGATTTTGGGCATGTGGCTTATTTAGTCAAATCTAAGCCCTCCCCAAAAATCAGAATTTTTGGGGAACATTTTGCAATAGTTTTTACAAAAATACCCAAAAGTAAATAAATGTGATTTTTGGAGTTTCCTAACTCCAAATGGCCACAAATTTTGGTGGCACCCTCTCATGGGTATATTAGACCCATGGTTAAAATTTGGGCTAAATTGATCCACTGCATGTTGAGGAATCTCACTTGCATGTTTGAGAAATAAAATTTGGCTTGGGCTGCAAATAGCAATTTTGCAGAATTTCAAATGGCTGCCCAAGCCAAACCAGAAGCCCCCTTGACCTGAGATTTTGGTCAGAGGTATAATTAGGGCATATTCAGGCTCTGCCCAAAAATGGGCTTGATTGGAAAATAAAATATGGGGAAATTACCAAAATACCCCTAGGGCTTAACTAGGTGATTCTTGGAGTTAGCTAACTCCAAATGGCCCCAAATTTTGGTGGCTGGCCATTAGGGACCATATAGACCAGTGGTAGAAATTTCTCTGAAATTGGAACAAGTCATGTTGGGAAAGACCCACATGCAAGAATTGAACTACTTAGGCTCGGGGTGTAAATAGCAAATGTAAAACTTGTTTTGATATTTGCCTAAAGGGGTGCATTTAGAATGCACACCCCCTGATTTAGTAGACCAGTAGGGCATAATTTCAAACCCTAAATTAGTTGGGATTTTTGGGGAGCAAAAATCCCACTCTTAGTGAATTTGACGATTTTGAGAATTTGGTGAACACTTAAGCATTTTCTAAAATGAATCAAACTAGGGTTTAGAAGATTTACAAAACCCTAATGATATTATTTAAACTCATGGGAGACATATTCGAGCCCTTGAGATACGACTTGATAAATTGAAGAGTTAATTTATAAATATACGAGAAAATGACAATTTTACCCTTAACAATAATTGACTGATTCTGGAGGAGATAAAATATTGAATAAATCGATGTGTCATATCTATAATAGTCTCATGTGATTAAACACAATACATTGCATTTGGAAGTCCATTCGAGCGATCATTAGTTAGATCATCTTACCCTAGTCACTCTGTCTCGATAGAAGCGTCGTACGTAAATACCTATCTAGATAATACCACCCTAGATTAATGAACAGAACGATGGGGATGGTGGCGTAACTTGGAGATGGCAGGGTGGTATTAGGTCTGGGGCTACATTTAGAATAAGTAGGTTTACTCTACTAGGACCACCGGGAAATAGAATGTAAAATGGGATAGTCGTGGAAATTGGGAATAAACCCGGGTGGTGTTGATAGCATCATAAGTATAGCAACGAGTGATAGAGTGCAAATCACTTTACAATAGGCATAACGGAGTCCGACGGAAGACCGTCGCCTTTCCGATAATGATACCTTAAGTCATCAGAATAATCCTGAAGTAACAATGAGAGTTGGTTGTGGATCTTGGGTAGACATCAATAAAAAGTAATTATCCTTGCGAAAGGGAACTTCGGGTTTCATGCCCGTCTTGGTTCCTAGTGCCCTCGAGACCCCCTCACGGGGCATGCCTTGGGCAGTCCTGGGATTCACTCTAAATCACTATGTATAATAAACCTTAGACGAGAGTAGTCTAATAGGCTTGGAGTTCTACGCGATAGGTTCGCCGGTTAAATAAGGTTGGAAACATCATATGGGTTACTTGCTCACCTGTTTCACAAGGTTGGAGGGATACAAGTAATGAACTCATCCTAACCGGGTTGGAGGGATACGAGTGGCTTGCTCACCTGTTTCTTAAGGTTGGAGGGATACAAGCACTTGCTCACCCAAATTGGATTGGAGGGAATGTGTTGACAATATCAGTACGAGCAGGAAGCTCAGATTAATACCTTGCATGTGCATAAAATTAGTGGCGAGTCACGCGGGACTGGCCAGTCGATGCACCGATGGCAGTACGATGACTCGGGCGAGGAGTACGGGTGGAGGGGCCAGTATGCTAAATATATAATACTGCGGAATCCCCGAAGACGTGCACTCGACCTACAAGACTGACGGGTAGTCAGCAAAATACGTACGCAAAACTCTAGAGTGCACCTAGGACGTGTACACAGGCGTATGAGAGGGGTCTAGGTCTGGTAGTACTTATACCTACCTAGAAGTGGAGAGCTCGCTCCACTGTTGCCGTAGCCACAACGGTAGTACCCGAGAGTGATGCAAGCTCTCAAAAAGAGGGAACTAAAGGTCTGTGATCACGGAGTCGTGTGTGTGTGTTTCACTTGCATGTTTAACATATTCATCATAACATACATTCATTCATTAGGACATACGCTTCATAGATCCTTATCATATAAATTGTATGGGCGGTTTATATGATAAGTTACTTTTGGAAACCCTAACTTATAAGTTCGTATGGGCGTTCATATAAGTTAGGGTACTTATGTGATATTGATAGGAGTAGGAGTAGCAGTAGCGTACTTTCCTTTCTGTACTGCATTTACTTACAGTTCTATCTTCTTACTGCAGTCCTTTCCTTGTCTTTACTTACTTGCACTTTATATAGAACTGCTAGATTATATATTGAACTGCTAGATTTTACTTACTCCTGCTAGATAGAAATGTCACCTGCTTCCACTTTGCTACCCCTTGTTGTCCTCCGCATCCTCCTTCCATCCGGTGCCTAAGAGCGACAGGAGGAGGTGTTGAGGATACGACTTAGTCTTTTTGACTAACATACGTTGACTCCCCCTTTTTAGGAGTTCGAGGAGGTGCACCAGCACGTCCAGCGGGACGAGGAGGCAGGGCATGAGGATCAGCTACCACCACCACCAGACACTACTACCGCACGTCCTCAGGTGGGAGGAGATGTAGTGGATAGCTTAGTTTACAGCTTTCTATTTTGTGAGAGAGAGTCTGATTTCTATTAATGTATATGGGCATAAGCCCTACTTTCTCTTTAGTACTCATTATGGACTATAGTAGCACTTTCATTTTTATATATATGATATGCTCTGTGATTTCTGTGGACATGTGTATTAGCTTGTTTATACACTTTTACTTCCGCATCTCTAGTGAAAAATGATCGTAATAGCCGGCAGAATCGGCGTCTTACGGTGTCGACTAACTCAGGAGTTAGTGTCACCATAAGGCGGCGGTTCTGGGCATAAGATCCGGGATGCCTTCAAAAAGGGAAAAGGCGGATCTTACAAACTGGTATCACTTGAAAAATACGATCATTAGAGAAAGAAATCCACAACACTGGAACACCCCGCTCGAGAGTAGTTTGCGGACAAACTATTCAGCGGAAGCAATGGTGTGCCCATGTGTAAAAAGTCACACTAAATAGTCCATTAAACAATGAGTTAGGCCAAATTTTGAAGAATTTTGACTTAAGAATCACCTTTTTGCAACCTCTAGAGGTCGCCGTGCCACAGAACGTGGTCCCTCCCCCTCCGGATGCCACTCCGTTCATGCAGACTGAGATGGGACAGACCCTTACTGCGATCCTAGACGCATTTAGAGCCCAGCAGGCCCCGGCACAGCTGCCAAACCCGGGGTCAAACTGGTTGAGTGCGTTCAGGAGCCTGTCCCCGCCCATGTACCACGGGACGGAGAATGCTGTGAAGACAGAGGAATGGCTGGAGGCCATACAGGAGATGCTTGCAGGCATCAGTTGCCCGGTGCAACAGGCAGTACCCTTGGCGACTTCTGCTCTAGATTCACATGCCTGGAGATGGTGGAAATCCATGATGGATTCCACATATGCTGATAGGGACCCATCAGAGATCTCATGGGAGGAGTTCAGTGAGTCCGTCCTTGGACATTTTGTGACAGATACAGACAGAGATGAGTTGGAGGAGAGGTTTTTGAACCTCAAGCAGGGGACTCGTTCAGTGATTGAGTACCAGAGGGAATTCTCCCATCTGGCCAGATTTGCAGGCTTCCATGATCTAGAGGACCAGAGGTATGCAAAGAAGTTCTACCGAGGACTTAGGGATTCAGTACGGCAGGCACTGCTATTTATTTCTCATGGATCATCGACAGAGATCATCGAGATGGCAAAGAAGCACGAGGCGGACCAGCTTATGACACAGAGTAGAGGGAAGAGGCCACTTGATGGGCCATGGCACGGAGAGAGTAGTAGAGGCCCCCAGAGGGGCAAGGTCATTGGGTTCAAACGGGGTGGGGGACGTCGTCGTCCCAACTACCGGCAGGAGAACTACAGGCAGGAGCAGAGGCCTCCTCCAGTATATGCTCCTCCACCTCTTCAGATTCATGGACTGATCGGGCAGGAAGATCAAGGTCAGAGACAAGTGGTCTGTTTTGGGTGCCACCAGCCGGGGCACTATAGAGCTGATTGTCCGCAGCAGTTCCGTCAGCTTCCTCCTCCTCCTCCACCCCCTCCACTGGCCCCTCCAGCATACCAGGGCCGAGGTCGAGGACGAGGCCGAGGCCGAGGACGAGGACATCACGACCGAGGCAGGGGTCGTGATCAGATGTACGCCTTGGATCTTGCCGTTCCAAGAAACCCAGAGGAGGTCATTACAGGTAATTTAAAACCTTAAAAGTTTTATTTCCTTCAAATTACTTGATCTTATAAGCTCATTAAGCCTCGTAGAATAACACTCGTTAAAATAATCAAAACCTCAGGCATAGTCATCGTCAATGGCAAACCCGCCCATACCTTATACGACACGGGTGCTACACACTCGTTCATATCAGAAGCCTTCATCAAAGGGCTAGATGGCGTGGAAAGATTCACGGGCGCGGAGAGAAGGGTGCGTCTGCCTGACGGCTCGGAGATAGTGACTACGGAGCATTGCAACTTGGAGGGAGAGATCGCTGGCAAGATATTCCAGATACCGGGGACGATCCTGATGCTGCAGGACTTCGATATTATTCTGGGCATGGTGTGGTTACATTGGAACTACGCCCAAATAGACTGTCTGTCCAAGAGGATCACCCTCAGGCATGGCGACTCCTACGTCACCATCGAAGGTATCCGACCTATCCCATCTCTTTCATTATCTTCCATACAGGCTGTCAAAGCCTACGAGCAGGGCGAGGAGGTGTATCTTGTATGCTTCGAGATGATAGTGGCGGAGACGGCCATTTCCGATATACCCGTGGTCCGGGATTTCTCCGACGTATTCCCGGAGAAATTGCCCGGACTACCGCCGGCCAGAGACACCGACTTCCGTATCCAGTTGATACCGGATGCCAAGCCCGTATCCCGGGCACCGTACCGGATGGCTCCAAGGGAGCTGGCAGAGTTCAGGACGCAGTTACAGGAGCTAGTGGAGTCCGGATTTGTCCGGCCTAGTTCTTCACCCTGGGGAGCACCAGTTTTATTCGTGAAGAAGAAAGACGGTTCGCTCCGGTTATGCATTGATTACCGGGAATTGAACCGGCTTACGGTCCGGAACACTTACCCACAGCCACGGATTGATGAGCTGTTCGATCAGCTTCAGGGAGCATTCTGGTTTTCGAAGCTGGACTTGAGATCTGGATACTATCAGTTGCGGATCCAAGAGGAGGACATACCGAAGACGGCGTTCAGTTCTCGGTATGGCTTGTTTGAGTTCACGGTGATGCCCTTCGGGCTCACGAATGCGCCCTCAGCATTCATGAGTCTGATGAACCGTGTATTCGAGCCTTACTTGGATCGGTTCGTCATAGTCTTCATCGACGACATTTTGGTCTATTCCAAGACCAAGGAGGAACATGCGCAGCATCTATCGTTGGTTTTGGGGAAGCTGAGGGAGCATAGCATGTATGCTAAGTTCTCTAAGTGCCAGTTCTGGCTTGAGGAGGTAACATTCTTGGGACACACCATCAGTGGGGCTGGACTAGCCGTGGATCCAGCTAAGATCGAGGCAGTTAGAGATTGGCCGCAGCCGAAATCGGCCACGGAGATACGCAGCTTCTTGGGGCTAGCAGGCTACTACCGCAAGTTTGTGGAGGGGTTTTCCAGGATAGCTCTCCCCCTCACATCGTTGACGAAGAAAGAGGCAGGATTTCATTGGTCTGAGAAGTGCGAGGCAGCGTTCCAGGAATTGAAGAGCAGGCTCACCTCATCCCCTATCCTTGCACTTCCAGCTGGGAAGGAAGGATTCCAGATTTACACCGACGCATCATACCAGGGAATGGGTGCTGTCCTAATGCAGCACGGTCATGTGATAGCATACGCTTCGAGACAGTTGAAGAAGCACGAGCACAACTACCCAGTCCATGACCTAGAACTCGGGGCAGTGGTATTCGCATTAAAGATATGGAGGCACTATCTGTACGGGATCCATTGTGATATTTTCTCCGATCACAAGAATCTCAGGTACATCGACACTCAGAAGGATCTGAATCTACGCCAGAGGAGATGGCTAGAATTCCTATGTGACTACCAGTACAAGATCCATTACCACCCGGGGAAGGCAAACACTGTGGCGGATGCCTTGAGCAGGAGAGCCGGCACTACTGGTCCGGAACCTCGGGTGGGAGCTATGTCGTTGGCTCAGATGGTGGAGGGCATGCACATTACTGTGGTGTCAGAGACTGAGCCAGAGCTATACCGGGAGTATCTGAACTCCATGATTAGTGATTGTGACATTCGGGAGCGCATCTGGGCGCATCAGAGGCAGGATGCAGATTTAGAGCCGATATTCGGAGCCCTAGCTGAGGGCAAGGCAGAGGATTACACGCTACGCGACGACCTCGTTCATTTCCGTGGCCGTTTATATATACCCACAGGAGGTGGTATCCGGGAGGATATACTCAGGGAGTCGCACCACACACAGTACTCAGTGCACCCCGGTATCACCAAGATGTCGGCTGATTTACGGAAGAGCATGTACTGGCCCGGGATGAAGAGGGAGATCATACATTATGTTACACACTGCGAGGCATGTCAGCTAGTGAAAGCTGAATGCAAGAGCCCAGGAGGGTTATTACATCCATTACCGGTGCCAGAGTGGAAGTTTGAGGATATTGCTATGGATTTTGTGCATGGGTTGCCTCGCTCCCACTCTGGGCACGATTCCATTTGGGTCATCGTCGACAGATTGACCAAGGTAGCCAGATTCATACCGATCCGGAAGGATGCCCCAGTTGCCGTATTGGTGAGATTGTTTGTGGAGCAGTTCGTTAGATACCACGGCGTCCCCGGGACGATTGTCTCGGATCGTGACGGTCGATTCACTTCTAGGGAGTGGAGGGCAGTGCATGCTTACTTAGGTTCGCAGCTCTCTTTCAGCACTGCCTTCCATCCACAGACCGACGGTCAGACAGAGCGGACCAACAGGACTATGGAGGATCTGCTGCGTCTTTGTATTTTGGATACGGGGAAGCCCTGGGAGCGACTGTTGCCCTTGATTGAGTTTTCTTATAACAACAGTCACCAGGCGAGCATTGGGATGGCTCCTTACGAGGCACTATATGGGAGGAGGTGTCGGACACCTCTATCATGGGTACAAGATGAGGATACACGAGCTCACGGTTCAGAGTATGTCGAGGATACGGAGGCTCAGATACGTCTGGTCAGAGATCGGATGTTGGAGGCCCAGAGCAGACAGGCGAAGTATTACGATGGGCGGCATCGTATGGTGGAGTTCCAGGTGGGAGACAGGGTTTTCTTGAAGATACGTCCAGTGCACGGTGTTTCCCGGGTGCGGAGGCACAAGAAGCTCAGTCCGAGATATATGGGGCCTTACTTGATCCTGGAGCGGATCGGCCCCTTGGCTTATCGACTGCAGCTACCGATAGAGTTGGGAACTCTGCACGACGTCTTTCACGTCTCCTCCCTACGGCGAGCACTCCTTCGCCCTGAGCAGCATATTTCTACTACCGACGGGCCAGTAGCATCAGCTCGATCAGTTCGTTTAGAGCCGGTCCGGATCGACGATACCGCCGTCCGAGTGTTGCGGAAAAAGAAGGTCCCTCTCGTGAAGGTGTTGTGGTCCAACCACGGACGGGAGGAGCACACCTGGGAGCCGAGGGATCTCATGATGGAGCGACACCCGGAGCTATTCTCCTCAGGTACAACTTAGTTTTATATTTTCCTTTTAGTTACGTTTCGAATCTTCTATAAGCTTGTCGTAGAAACCCCGTAGCCCGAACTTAAATTTCGGGGACGAAATTATTTTTTTTGTTTATAGGGTTTGTAACATCCCAAATTTCAAATGACTTAGATTTGGGTTAGACATGTGGTGGATGCTAGGGTTTAGCTAGGTTTGACCCTAGGAGGAGGATTTAGACCATGTGGGCCCACTATGGGGCCCAAGTCAACCTAGGTCAAACTAGGCTAAATACAAACCCAAGCCACACCATGACCCCACCACATTGCCCTAACCCTAAATACAATCTAAGTGGACCCCAAGGTAGGCCATGGGGTCAACTAGTTGACCCATGTTGGGTCAAGTCAACATGTTGACCTAAATAGTGAAAATGGTGCCCTAGCCCATTTCACTAGGTTGGGTCCACCCAAATCAACCCAAATTCATCATGTGGGCCTAAAGTGACCTTATAAACCCTAGGGGAGAGAAAAATAGGGTTTTGCAATAGTACTTTTGGGAGAACACTTAGGAGAGAGAAAAGAGGAGGAGTAGGAGAGAGAAGATGCTAAGAAAGGAGTTTGGACCATTTGGGCTCATCCCACCAACCCATGATGGGTTGGCTGACCATGCATGGGTATTAGGAGGTGTAGGACCCCCACCATGCAGCCTTGGGTCAAGCCTAAACCCAACCCAAGCCCAACCTAGCCTATTCCATGTGTGTGAACCAAAACCCCACCTCTCCACTCACCCAATCCAACTCTACCCTTGGAACCCGACCCATTAGGGTCTAATTAACCCAGCAAGTGCAGTGGGGCCCACTCCCAAGCCACCAGTCAACCCACACACCCAACCCGAGCCCTCACTTTGGTGAAATCACCCCTACTTTGGTGAAATCGCCCAACATTGGTGAAATCGCCCCCCCCCCCTCTCTTAACTCAGCCTAAACCGACTACACTCCCTCATTTCCACTTCAACCCTACCCCAGAGAGAGAGAGAAAGAGAGATCACCTGCTGCCATGGCCAACCAAGGAGGAGTTCGCCGGAATTTGCATGCTAGGGGAAACCGCCGCCACCCTCAACCACAGCCACCACCACAGGTCCGTATCCCCTCCCCTCCAAGTGTACTAGAATCCTAGATCAACTAGGCTAGAGGTCGAGCTCAAATGAGCCCGACGTTAGGAATCAAAATCTCAAAAATCTGTGTAAAAATGGCGGCCTGGGAGCTTTTCGGCTTGGCTGCGCCGCCGCCGTCCGCCGCTCTCCGCGTCCAGTCGCCGGCCAGCCCTAGCCCCGACCACCGTGAGGCCGGGGAAGGTCTTGGCCGGAGGCCCCGCCGCCGGCGATGGCCGGAAATGGCCCCGCAAGAACGGCCTTCACGGGTTGGCCTGCATGCATGTGCATGGAGAAGACGCACAGCCACCGTCCGATCTACCTTTAAGATCTGTGCCTATTTAATCATAATTCAATTATTTTATTATTGCATAAATAATAGGAAATCTGTCACACTTTTACTGTGACTTTGCATGTTGATTATGAGGTACATAGAGGCCCCACCTTAGAATGGACCCTGAATGAAATATTTAGGTAGATGAGTTAACTTCAAAATGCCACAGAAATCATAGGTTTTGGGCCAGTAGGCTGCCTTGTAGGGATGTTTTGCTAGGACTGCCCCCTAACTAGGGCAGAAACTAAAACTGATGCCCTGCTCAAACCCTAAGTCCAAATGGATTGAGATTTTGGGCATGTGGCTTATTTAGTCAAATCTAAGCCCTCCCCAAAAATCAGAATTTTTGGGGAACATTTTGCTATAGTTTTTACAAAAATACCCAAAAGTAAATAAATGTGATTTTTGGAGTTTCCTAACTCCAAATGGCCCCAAATTTTGGTGGCACCCTCTCATGGGTATATTAGACCCATGGTTAAAATTTGGGCTAAATTGATGAACTTCATGTTGAGGAATCTCACTTGCATGTTTGAGAAATAAAATTTGGCTTGGGCTGCAAATAGCAATTTTGCAGAAGTTCAAATGGCTGCCCAAGCCAAACCAGAAGCCCCCTTGATCTGAGATTTTGGTCAGAGGTATATTTAGGGCATATTCAGGCCCTGTCCAAAAATGGGCTTGATTGGAAAATAAAATATGGGGAAATTACCAAAATACCCCTATGGCTTAACTAGGTGATTCTTGGAGTTAGCTAACTCCAAATGGCCCCAAATTTTGGTGGCTGGCCATTTGGGACCATATAGACCAGTGGTAGAAATTTCTCTGAAATTGGAACAAGTCATGTTGGGAAAGACCCACATGCAAGAATTGAACTACTTAGGCTCGGGGTGTAAATAGCAAATGTAAAACTTGTTTTGATATTTGCCTAAAGGGGTGCATTTAGAATGCACACCCCCTGATTTAGTAGACCAGTAGGGTATAATTTCAAACCCTAAATTAGTTGGGATTTTTGGGGAGCAAAAATCCCACTCTTAGTGAATTTGACGATTTTGAGAATTTGGTGAACACTTAAGCATTTTCTAAAATGAATCAAACTAGGGTTTAGAAGATTTACAAAACCCTAATGATATTATTTAAACTCATGGGAGACATATTCGAGCCCTTGAGATACGACTTGATAAATTGAAGAGTTAATTTATAAGTATACGAGAAAATGACAATTTTACCCTTAACAATAATTGACTGATTCTGGAGGAGATAAAATATTGAATAAATCGATGTGTCATATCTATAATAGTCTCATGTGATTAAACACAATACATTGCATTTGGAAGTCCATTCGAGCGATCATTAGTTAGATCATCTTACCCTAGTCACTCAGTCTCGATAGAAGCGTCGTACGTAAATACATATCTAGATAATACCACCCTAGATTAATGAACAGAACGATGGGGATGGTGGCGTAACTTGGAGATGGCAGGGTGGTATTAGGTCTGGGGCTACATTTAGAATAAGTAGGTTTACTCTACTAGGACCACCGGGAAATAGAATGTAAAATGGGATAGTCGTGGAAATTGGGAATAAACCCGGGTGGTGTTGATAGCATCATAAGTATAGCAACGAGTGATAGAGTGCAAATCACTTTACAATAGGCATAACGGAGTCCGACGGAAGACCGTCGCCTTTCCGATAATGATACCTTAAGTCATCAGAATAATCCTGAAGTAACAATGAGAGTTGGTTGTGGATCTTGGGTAGACATCAATAAAAAGTAATTATCCTTGCGAAAGGGAACTTCGGGTTTCATGCCCGTCTTGGTTCCTAGTGCCCTCGAGACCCCCTCACGGGGCATGCCTTGGGCAGTCCTGGGATTCACTCTAAATCACTATGTATAATAAACCTTAGACGAGAGTAGTCTAATAGGCTTGGAGTTCTACGCGATAGGTTCGCCGGTTAAATAAGGTTGGAAACATCATATGGGTTACTTGCTCACCTGTTTCACAAGGTTGGAGGGATACAAGTAATGAACTCATCCTAACCGGGTTGGAGGGATACGAGTGGCTTGCTCACCTGTTTCTTAAGGTTGGAGGGATAAAAGCACTTGCTCACCCAAATTGGATTGGAGGGAATGTGTTGACAATATCAGTACGAGCAGGAAGCTCAGATTAATACCTTGCATGTGCATAAAATTAGTGGCGAGTCACGCGGGACTGGCCAGTCGATGCACCGATGGCAGTACGATGACTCGGGCGAGGAGTACAGGTGGAGGGGCCAGTATGCTAAATATATAATACTGCGGAATCCCCGAAGACGTACACTCGACCTACAAGACTGACGGGTAGTCAGCAAAATACGTACGCAAAACTCTAGAGTGCACCTAGGACGTGTACAGAGGCGTATGAGAGGGGTCTAGGTCTGGTAGTGCTTATACCTACCTAGAAGTGGAGAGCCCGCTCCACTGTTGCCGTAGCCACAACGGTAGTACCCGAGAGTGATGCAAGCTCTCAAAAAGAGGGAACTAAAGGTCTGTGATGACGGAGTCGTGTGTGTGTGTTGCACTTGCATGTTTAACATATTCATCATAACATACATTCATTCATTAGGACATACGCTTCATAGATCCTTATCATATAAATTGTATGGGCGGTTTATATGATAAGTTACTTTTGGAAACCCTAACTTATAAGTTCGTATGGGCGTTCATATAAGTTAGGGTACTTATGTGATATTGATAGGAGTAGGAGTAGCAGTAGCGTACTTTCCTTTCTGTACTGCATTTACTTACAGTTCTATCTTCTTACTGCAGTCCTTTCCTTTCTGCACTGTCTTTACTTACTTGCACTTTATATAGAACTGCTAGATTATATATTGAACTGCTAGATTTTACTTACTCCTGCTAGATAGAAATGTCACCTGCTTCCACTTTGCTACCCCTTGTTGTCCTCCGCATCCTCCTTCCATCCGGTGCCTAAGAGCGACAGGAGGAGGTGTTGAGGATACGACTTAGTCTTTTTGACTAACATACGTTGACTCCCCCTTTTTAGGAGTTCGAGGAGGTGGACCAGCACGTCCAGCGGGACGAGGAGGCAGGGCATGAGGAGCAGCTACCACCACCACCAGACACTACTACCGCACGTCCTCAGGTGGGAGGAGATGTAGTGGATAGCTTAGTTTACAGCTTTCTATTTTGTGAGAGAGAGTCTGATTTCTATTAATGTATATGGGCATAAGCCCTACTTTCTCTTTAGTACTCATTATGGACTATAGTAGCACTTTCATTTTTATATATATGATATGCTCTGTGATTTCTGTGGACATGTGTATTAGCTTGTTTATACACTTTTACTTCCGCATCTCTAGTGAAAAATGATCGTAATAGCCGGCAGAATCGGCGTCTTACGGTGTCGACTAACTCAGGAGTTAGTGTCACCGTAAGGCGGCGGTTCTGGGCATAAGATCCGGGATGCCTTCAAAAAGGGAAAAGGCGGATCTTACAATGACATAGGGCCCTACATACCTTGGGCTGAGCTTCTTCACACCACGCACTCGTGACACTCCATGCATCGGCCGGATTTTCAGAAATACTTTATAACCCACTTGAAACTCCACCAGACGGTGCCTTGCATTATAATACTTCGCTTGCTGACTTTGAGCCTCTAACATGCGATCCCGTATCAGTCTAACCATTGCATCCGTGTCATCTATATACTCAACTCCCAAAGTCTTCGGGTCTTCATCTTGTACCCAAGACAAGGGGGTTCTACACCTTCTTCCATAAAGGGCTTCATGGGGCGCCATGCCAATGCTCGCCTGATGGCTGTTTTTGTAGGAGAATTCCACCAGGGGTAAGAGGCTTTCCCATGGCTCTCCCCTATCCAACACACATAATCTCAATAGATCCTCCAATGTACGGATGGTCCACTGAGACTGCCCGTCCGTCTGAGGATAGAACGCGGTGATAAAGGTAAGGCGCGAGCCCAAATACGCCTGTACAGCCTTCCACTCCTTGGAGTTAAAGCGACCATCATGGTCAGAAACTATCGTCTTAGGCACGCCATGATATCGTACAAACTGCTCCACAAAGAGGCGCACCAAGACATCCATGTGAGCCTCCTTCTTCATAGGGATAAATTGGGCTACTTTCGTCAGTCGATCAACGATCACCCACATCGAATCATTCTCTGAGCGTGAGCGAGGTAGCCCATGTATGAAGTTTATGGAAATATCCTCGAACTTCCACTCGGGGATGGGCAATGACTGTAACAAACGACCGAGACTCCTACACTCCGCCTTTACCCTTTGACAGGCCTCACAATGTGTAACAAAATATCGGACATCTTTCTTCATTCCCGGTCAACACATAGTCTTCCGTAAGCCGACGTACATTTTTGCAATTCTCGGGTGCACTGAATACTGAGAGAAATGTGCCTCTCGCAAGATATCCTCTTGGATTTTACCGTCCTTGGGAATGTAGAGCAGGCCGCGAAAATAAATGAGGCCATCTTTTAGTGTGTATTCGTCGATAGTCCTATCTTCGAATGACTTGATTACCGGGGCCAGAGCCGTATCCAGTCCTTGCTCCACCCGGATCCGGTCCCGGATATCACAAACTATGCTCATGCTGGCCAAGTACTCCGTATATTCTGCCGAAGGAGCCTTAAATATCACAGTAATATCCATCTCCTCTATCATCTGAGCTAACTCCATACTCATCAACCGAGACTCTGGGCTCGAGCCTGGTATTTTTCTACTCAATGTATCGGCTACTGAGTTCGCTTTTCTAGGGTGGTAGTTTAATATGAACTCATAGTCACATAGAAATTCTAACCACCGATGTTGTCTTAAGTTCAACTCCTTCTGAGTATGAACATACTTCAAGTTTTTGTGGTCTGAAAATATCTCGCAATGGACGCCGTATAAATAATACCTCCAAACCTTCAAGGAGAACACCACTGCTCCCAGCTCCAAATCATAAACCACGTAATTGATTTCGTGCTTCTTCAATTGTCTTGAAGCATAAGCAATCACGTGCCCGCGCTACATCAATACCGCTCCCATCCCTTGATATGACACGTCCGTGTAAACTTGAAATCCTTCCTTCCCAGATGGAAGGACAAGGGTGGGGGCGGAGGTAAGTCTATCCTTCAATTCTTGGAACGCAGCTTCACATTGGGGTGTCCACTCAAATGACACTCCTTTCTTTGTCAAAGAAGTAAGCGGGAGGGCAATTTTGGAGAATCCTTTTACAAACTTGCGGTAGTACCCGACAAGTCCAAGGAAACTCCGCACGTCAGCCGCTGACTTCAAAGGTGACCACTCCTTTACGGCGCGCACCTTGGCCGGATCCACATCTAGCGCAGCCCCACTGATCACATGACCCAAGAAGGAAACCTCCTTAAGCCAGAATTCGCATTTGCTAAACTTGGCGTACAAGGCGTGCTCCTTCAACTTCTTCAACACCAAGGTCAGGTGCTCGCCGTGCTCCTCCTCCGTCCTTGAGTAGACTAGGATATCGTCGATGAAAACAATGACGAAGATGTCCAAATAGGGCTCAAATACCTTGTTCATCAGGCTCATGAAAGTCGAAGGGGCATTTGTGAGCCCAAACGGCATTACGGTGAACTTGTACAACCCATATCTTAAACTAAAGGGTGTTTTCTGGATGTCCCCTTCTTGTATTCTCAACCGGTAATACCCTGAGCGCAAGTCCAGCTTAGAAAACCAATGCGCACCCACTAGTTGATCGAACAACTCGTCAATCTGAGGAAGCGGGTAAGTGTTCCGCACCGTCAACCGATTGAGTTCCCGATAATCTATGCACAAACGCAGGGTTCCGTCCTTCTTCTTCACGAACAATATAGGGGCTCCCAAGGGTGACGAACTGGGGCGAACAAAACCTGACTCCACCAGTTCTTGTAGTTGAACTCTAAACTCTACGAGTTCTTTCGGGGCCATTCGGTAAGGGGCCTTGGATACAGGCTTGGCACCCGGTACGAGGTTTATTTGGAAGTCAACCTCTCTATGCGGGGGTAATCCTGACAGTTTCTTAGGAAATACCTCAGGGAAGTCCCGCACTACCCGTACGTCTTTTACGTCCAACGCTACTTCCTTCAACTCGAACCAAATCGTGAAAACTTCGTCCCCCTTCATGTGGGCCTTTACAACTTGAACGGATGATAACGTCAGACGAGGTGCAAAGTTAATACCTTGGAAGATGACACTGGAGTCTCCATATCTCAAATAGATCCGCTTCTCTGTGCAGTCGATCCTTGCAAAGTGCCAGTCCAACCACGTCATGCCCAGAATGATTTCGAATTCTGGCATTTTCAAGACAGTGGCAGGTGTATCAAAAGCCCTTCCCTTAATAAGTACCTCAAGCTCGTACTTAGCGGTTGCAACAATATCCGAACCGTCCGGAAGGTGCACTAGTCGGGCTATTCCAGTAAAATATTGCACACCCCCATGTCCTTAATGAAATCCTCGGACACAAAGGAGTGTGAGGCACCGGTATCGAACAATGCATAAGCCGTATTTCCGCCAATCATCACGGTGCCTAAGTGCTAATAATAAAAACATATTGCTAGATAGCTAGTATGTCGTAAGCAACTTAAGTTTAACACTAAAAACATGAAAGCTTACTGCATGTACCTGCAATATCATTCTGGGGATTCTGTTCTTGCGCCATGTCTAGCGCGTACACTTGATCCCGGGCAGGGCCGGGGTTACCTCCTCGTGGTCCTCATCCTTGACCACGCATGTAACCTCGCACTCGAGGGGCTGCTGGAGGGAGAGCGGGAGTGGCGTTCCCAAACAATTGCGGGCAAAAGCATCGAATGTGACCCGGTTGGTTGCATTCAAAACACACCCGCCCAGGTTGCCTCTTGAGTTGCATAAATTGCTGAGGCTGTGGCGGTGGAGGCAACACGAGCGGTTGTGGAACCGGATGCTCCACCGTTTAGTTTCGTTGGACACGCCCTCCATCTCCTTGATATCCTCTTCCTCTTCTAAAGTCCTGTCTCCTTCTATTGCTCGGGCCAACTTCCATAACGCCCTCTACAGGTCTCTTACCACTACCCAAGTGGTCCGCCTCCAATCTTTTTTCCATATCGATGATCTCCGTCAAGCTAGCATTTGCTATAAACAAAAGGCCTGCCTTAGGGGATCTCGCAGCCCTTTGTAGAAACGCTTGGCATAACCTCTATCATCTAACTCATATGAGTCCGCGAACCTTGCGAGATGTATGAACTCTCGCTGGTATTCCGTAACCGTCTTTGATCCTTATTTTAGTAGAAGAAACCTCTCCTCAAGTTCATCTCGAGCGGATGAAGGTGAAAGTGAGGATAGATACAACTCTAGAGGGGGGTGAATAGAGTATTCAAAAATTATGACACCCGACTCAACTCCCTTAGAGTTAATTTGCGGAATGAGTTTATAGATATTTGAAACCCTAGAGCCTAACACAAAGTGTGGTACACAAATAAAGCTAACTGTAATTACAGTTTCAGCTTTAGTCCTATCACAACAACTAGCAATCCCAGTTATTTCTACTCACAGCCACAGTGCAATAATTAAATTAAGCAACACAGACGATACAAGAGGTTTATAGTGGTTCCCTCTAAATAAGTACGTCCACTCTTCTACCATCCTGGTAGGAATCCACTACAGGTTTTTATTCAGGTGCCCTGCCACCAACTGATCTGCTTCAGGTAGATCAAGTAGACCCTTTGAGCTTTTGATTAGGAGCTCAAAATCCAACACAGGTTTTTACTAAGGTGCTCTGCCACCAAGGTTCACTTTTGAAGGGAGTAATAACCCTTTTACAATAGGTTGAGAGAGAGTTAGAGTGTCTTCTCTATTGTTAAAACAATATTAGAGAAGCAAGTGGATTGCACAGAGCTAGAAAGCTTTAAAGTATCAAGGCTCCCCCTAGCTTAGAGAATATCTAGGAATAAGTCTTGCTTCAGGGTGCAAGAACTCTTCTGAACTTGTGACAGAGAGCTGTCTTGAAGTTCTTGAAGGAGCAGCTTGAAGAAGACTCTTTATTTGTAATGGATGTTCTTCTTCAACAGCTTTTCTTCCTTCTTCTTCTTGAGACTCTGAGTGAATGTTCCTGGCAGCAGGATGAACTCAGGATTGAAGAAGAGAGAGTTGAAGAAGGTTGATCTTCTCAGTTGAATGTAACAATATCTGAGAGCTGTATCTCTTCTTGCTGTGAATCTGTATATAAATATTGTGTGTATTCTCTACTTGCTTAGTATATATCTCTGTCTTTTGATAGCACTTTATATATATGCCTTTGTAACGGCTCTAATCTTTGTTTGAACTTTGTCTTCTTCTAAGATCTGCAATCTGCGATGCAAATAGCACAATACAAAAATATATCCTGCAGACAGACATCCTATAAAGGGATAAAGCTTTCTAAGAAGCTGCATATCCAATCTGATAAAAGAATTCTAGAGAAAGTCACATCAGAGCAAACTCTTTACGGCCAGAGAAGACTTTTAAGTCTAACAGCTATAAAGGACAGCATGGAAGATAAAGCATAAAGATATTTCAACTAATAAGACAAAAGACTTTTGTTAGAAAGAACTTGACTTATGCATAAAGAATGGGGCAAAGATTGCCTTGAGAAGTATGCATAAAATTAATGAAATAATCTTTAATAAAATATGCCAAATAAATAGGAAATAAATCATAGAACAGAAGGAGTACAAAATTACTAAAGGCAGACAAAAGATCGTCGAATGATGCACAGAGATCGTCGAACAAACCACAGAGATCGTCGAACTATCAAACAGATAGTCGAACGAAACAGATAGTCGAACTGTCAAAGCAGATAGTCGAACTACCACAGCAGATAGTTGAACTATCAGAACAGATAGTCGAGCTATCAAATAGTTGAACTATCAAGGCAGATAGTCGAACTATCAAACAGAACAGATAGTCGAACTATCAAACAGATAGTCAAGCTATCAGATAGTTGAACTATCAAGGCAGATAGTCGAACTATCAAACAAATAGTTGAACTATCAAGAAATCTGTCTGGTCAAAAGAAGTCGAGCGGGGCTCGACGATCGACGAGGCAGATACCACAGATCATCGAGCTAATAAGAGTTGAACTAACTCAGAGATAGACGATCTGCTGACTGACGATAGTCGACCAACTGATAGACGATCGTCGAATAGTTGATAGACGATAGTCGAGCGGCGTTCGACCATAGTCGAACCAAAAACAACTTAACCAAATCTTCATCTGGAAAAGTGACAACTCTACAACTGAGGAAATCTAACCTAACAACTAACCTTTGATTATAGATAAATATTGGGTCAAGAAACTAATTGAGATGACTAAACTCAAATCCAAACTAGGGTACCAACAGAAGGAATGAAGTGCTCCATGAAAACATCCGAGAATTCGCTCCAACTTATCTCTGTATAGACTCGGCCTTGGAAGGCGGAGCTCATGAGTGACTTCCACCACCTCTTAGCATATAGCTCCAAGGTGGACACCGCTTGTGACACAGCCATGTTGGTTGGACAACGGATACCAGCCAATAACTCCTGTACTGTGTCAAGCCATTCTTCTGTGTGTACGGATGAATCCGTCCAAAGGTAAGTGGGAGGGGAGAGAGCCCGGAAGGCGCTCAGCTAGTTAGAGCTCGGGGCCTGTTGTAGCACTGGAGTCTGCTGTGCCCTAAAAGCATCCAAGATGGCGGTGAGTGTTTGCCCCAACTCGGACTGTTGGAAATGAGTGGGTATGAGAGCGGAAGGAGTGTCACCCAACGGCTCAACATGCACTGGAATCTATACGTAGAATGCAAACTTACGGTCAGGTTGGCTAATATTAAGGTCAGAGTTGGACAAACTTAGTGTGAATTACATATGGGCAAACAGATACCATTTGTAAGACCCCCTTCCGGAACACAAGCCACGACACGAGAGGGGTTTTATGCCCAGAACAGCCGCCTTGGGGTAGCACTAACACTCGGGCTAGCCTGTACCAAAAGACGCCTATTCTGTCGGCTACAACAATACCCATATATATATTCCAACCCAACCAAAAAGGATATAAATAAATTAAATTCACACAAGCTATAAGTTCAAAAGCACAGTAATAGAGAAGCGAAACATGCTTCTACAAAATTAGAGTACTACTAATAAGTTGCCCCAAAGACTACAACAAAACTCTCATATACTCACGTCATCTGTTACAGATGGTAGTGATGGCACCGTCCCTTCAGGCCCTATCATCCTGGCCTGGCTGACCGGCTCCATGACCTGCTGCTCCACCTACGGGGTTTCCTCCTAAAAAGGAAAACGTAGCAACCGTTAGTCATAAAGACTAAGTGGCTTCACATCCGCTCCCCCGACGACTCCTCAGCTCCGGGCGGATAAAGGGACATGGTACAATATATGTATATAATATGCAGGAGTATAAACAAGCAAGTGGTATAACAAGTAGTATGATATTCTAATATTTCTACCATCTATCACAGCATATGAATATAGAGTTATAACAAAAGTAACTAAACTTATATGGATGCCCATACAAGCATATAATTTGAGGATCGTTCAGCAGTAAGTAACTCATCGTATAGGAGTGCCCATACAAACTTATACGATGAGGGTCTTGTGTATGTAATGACGTGCAATGTTATGTATGTGATGCAATGACACACCCATGATCACGCACATGCAGTTGCTATGTCGACACAGACTGGTAGTTCCCACTTTTCGAGCAGGTAGCTAACCTCTCAGGCGCCAACCGTCGTGGCCAGACAATGACAGTAGAACATGCACTTCTACTACTAAGTGGGCATAAACACTACTTCACTTAGGACTCTGTATGCCTCAATGCTAAGAACACAATAACGGAGACCATGCGTACTACGGCCCAGCGGGTTCTCTTGGGTAGATGTGCACCAAGATCCTAGTCCCGAACTGGCCTATGCGTGACACGGAGGGAGCCTCAGAAATGAGCACGAGGGTCAAGCCCAACCGTTCACTTGGCACGGAAGGAGCCTCGGGACATGAACACCGAGGGACAAGCCCAATAGCCCAAAGTCTATCTGTCAACTCCCATCGGTGTGATGATTGGCGAGCCCGTAGACCTGCCACACTATGCTTAACCTAGGAATACGACACCGCATGTCGACTCACACCGCTTGCAATTCCATAGCACCGTGGCATGAGAGGAGCCTCAGAGAAAGCACGAGGATCACGCCCAACCATCCACCTTACTCACCTCAACACATCCCGACTAGTGACGGCCAATACCGCACTTATTAACTCCACAATGCTACCCGTAGGGAGACGACACTCTAAGTATTGGACTACTAAATTTCATTCAATCAACTCAACATACATCATGTCCATAGGTTATTCATCTATATGTCATACCGAATGATTTCAACATCATATAACAAAATGCGCATAAATGATAGTATACCAAGTTTATATCAAGCCCTTTCGTTCAATTTGGCTTGCTTCACAACTCGTTATATGAATACAAACTAACAAACTTCAACCTTCATAACACTACGGTGGTTATCATAACATAGTTCACCCGAACCTCGAATTAGATTGCAACATTAATTCCACCGAATCTAAATCCATGTTATACACTATCCAGAAATTTAGGTGCTGCAATAATCTGGACAACAACTTCAACCAAAGATTCTCGTGGCTATAGGAATTCAGTGAGTGTGTATAACCCCTCGATGGAAAGGTCTTTCCATCGGCTACAACTTTCATGTTCAGCCTGCAACCCAGATAGGAATATATCCCACCTGAAATTGGCTCCAGAACCTGCAGCGTACAGAATACAATTCTGTGCACTTAGCCTACAGCTCTTACTTTGACGAGACATTCCTGTAGCTGCAGGCTTCACCCTAAGGCGTGAAACCACTCGTTGGAAAGGTAATTTCAAGGGCTACAACTTTTGTGTTTAGTTGAAAGCCCAGATCGTACCATTTCTTGCCTAAAAATAGCCAAGAAGGTCGCTGCGTGCAGAATACAGATTCTGCACGCATCTTGAAGCGGAATGAACGGCACTGGTTCATCTTCCTCCTCATGGCGATTTCCCCCAAATCGCAAACATAAGTTCCTCCACCCTTATTCTACCTCTCAAGGCCATTCCTCTTCATAAATCCACCCCCATTATCACTTTGAAGAATGGGAGGTTGAAGATGACTAGTCATTAGAACAAAAGCTCTAGCATGGCCCTTCCTAGAGAAATCTCCATCACCTATGTCTAGACTCTCTTGAGTCGACATCTCACCTTGATATCTATAGATCTAGCACCAAGGGAGAGGGGAGGAAGCTCACCTCATTTCCTGCGGTAACACCATTTCCGGCCATGGATCTTGTCATCCTTCTCGTTGGCATCGCTTTTCCCTTGACGACGGTGGAATTTCTCCTCCTCCAAGGTTTGCTCCAGCAAGATCTCCTCCTCCAGAAAGTTCTCTCAGGAAAAGGGTTGGAATGAAGAGTGAAAACGGCTAGGGTTTAACTTTTCCTTTTTATACAGAAGTGACACAGGGAGGGACACAGCAGTGTCCTTACCCATGTCCTGCTCTAGCGAAGCGGTTCAACTACTATTTCGTGCTCATACACGGATACTTACCTGCCCATGTCGGTACCCGTGTCCAGGTGACACGACCGTGGTTCTGTCCGTGTCAATTCCCGTTTCCTGGTCGGGACACATCTCGTCTTGCTTTCCTTGAAGCACACGGGTAGGGACACGCCCGTGTCCCCACCCGTGTACTTCTCGGGACAATTCACTCAACGCTGTTTCACTCAAAGCCGTGGCACTCAAAGCCATGGAACACGGGTAGGGACACACCCTTGTCCCCACCCGTGTCCTTCTCGGGACAATTCACTCAACGCCATGTTGGAACACCCTATTACTAATTTGGGTAAGGATCACTATGTTTGTCTTAGGAAAACAGGTTGACCTAGTTGTATAGTTGTAAAGGTCAACATTAGAATGTGTCTAGGGCGTAGAATTTAGGTTTGAGCTGCCCCCAGGACCATTCAAGGAATCAGACTTAAAGCTGAGCCAAAGTCAGTTATCGTCGAGCTTAGGTCGACGAAACGTCGAACTCCGT
This sequence comes from Platanthera zijinensis, assembly GCA_039513925.1. Taxonomy (NCBI): domain Eukaryota; kingdom Viridiplantae; phylum Streptophyta; class Magnoliopsida; order Asparagales; family Orchidaceae; genus Platanthera; species Platanthera zijinensis. Next base: position 113,750,721 of record CM077089.1, on the reverse strand, counting down.
TCGACGCTCTCTGAGCTCAACCTTGCTAAAGTCGTCGAGCTTCGGTCGACGTTCTTTGAGCTCAGGTCGACGATCTGTCTTCAGCTATTCTTCAGGTCGCTGAGCTCGGTTCGACGATCTTCGAGCTCAGTTCGACGTTTTCTGTCTGTTTGATCTGTTTCCATCTCTGAGCTCAGTTCGACGATCGTAGAGCTCAAATCGACGATTTTTCTGAGAGATCAACGATTCTAAGGATTCAAATGCTGCCAGTCTTTGGAATGTTTTTGAATTCTCTCAGCATTTATGTCAAGTAGATCTGCCAGCCATTTATCTTTATTCTGGAGCAAGTTTCAAGGAATTATTCAGGGAATGTTTTATTGGACCTTCCTCTAGAAGACAAGACCTTTTATGGAAGACATTTATGACTGCCAACGGCTATCTTTGACAAGAATTTTTTTTAGAGAATCAGATCTTCCTTTTTATCCTCAGTCAGATAGAATATACAACATAATACATAGAGAGCACAAAAACAAGAATTAAGCTGTGACAGATAACAAGTGATCAATTCTGAAGAATCATACAACAATCTTTTTGCTTACAGAAAAGTGATCACAGCTTCATCTCAAGAACTTCAGACACCTCATCTTTCAGCCTTTTGCTGAAATAATCTTTTGCTGGAGATCTAAACTTCTGAAGACCTATCACCCTAGAGCAAAGCTTCCATTCCTGAACCTGTCTACATCTCAGGGGGAGCTTTGACAACAAAAGATCCACTAGTCTTCTCTCATTTGATTTGAGAACAGAGAAGACAACTTCACCTCTTTATCTTTTCTTTTTCTGCTGTAAAAGGGTTCTTGAACTCCCTTCAAAAGTTCTGTCTGGTTCTGAGAGCCTTGTCAAAACTTAGTGGTGGCAAGACACCTTATCAAAAAATCCAGTTTTGGTTTTTGAGCACCTTATCAAAAGCTCATTGGTGTCAGGACACCTGATCAACTCATCCTGAGTGGATTCCTACCAAGGGTGGTAGAAGAGTGGATGTACCTAGGTTTTTGGGGAACCACTATATTTCCTTGTGTCTTCTGGCTTGTTTGTGTGATAGATTTGCTGTGTGCTGTGCTCTTTACTTCTTTGTTTTTAACTCTTTACTAGCACTCTACACTATACTATAATTGAATTTTATATGTGCTGATTATTTCAAAACTGTGAAATTAATTTAAATAGACTCTATTCACCCCCCCCCCCCTCTAGAGTTGAGATAGATCTTACTCTCACTTTCAATTGGTATCAGAGGGAGGTTGGTTGCTCATACAGGCTAACACCTGAACCAAGAGATCCTTGGTAAAATCTATCTCTTAAGAGGGTTATTTTCTTTATATCTTATATTATTCAAAGACATGGCACAGAACAAGGATTATGCAAGCACCAGACCTCCAGTGTGCAATCTATCTAAGTTTTCACTTTGGAAAGCAAGGATTAGACTATATATAAACTCTATTGATGAAGATATTTTCAATTCTGTCTTGACAGTTTGTCCAAGTCCACCAGCAAGCTCAAGCACAAATGCTGTTCCACCTCCCTCAGGAATAGATGTAGACATAAAGAAATGGAAAACTGCAGATGCAAAGGCCATGAACATCTTAGCTCAGACAATGTCTGATGAGATATTTCAGAAGGTAGCTGACTGCAACTCAGCCAAAGGAATTTGGGACAAGCTCTCTGAAATTGTCTCAGGGTCTGCTGATGAAAGGAAAGACGGGAGATCCCATCTGATAAGCCAATATGAGAACTTCAAAAAGGGAGAAGCTGAATCAGTGGCTGACATGTACAATAGACTAAGTCTGATTGTCAATGAGTTAAAGTCTTTGGATAAAGAAATCTCATTGACTGAGCTGAATGACAAAATCTTAATGTGCTTCCCCAGCACATGGGATTCAAGAATCTGGCCAATCAAAGATGCCAGAAGTCTAAATGAGATTACCACAGAAGCTCTCCTGGGCAAGCTCAAATCCTATGAGCTGCTCATTAAAAATAGAGAAGAAGAACAAAAGGCTACTTCTCCAGTCACAAGAAAAGAAAAGACCATAGCCTTCAAAGCTGTAGAAGAGGAGCCTGAAGATAAAGCTATAGGAAATGATGAGCTCCTAAGTCTACTAGCCAAAAGATTCTACAAGATGGCCAGAAAAGATTTCAGAAAGAGATCATACAAGGGTCATGATAAACCAAGGTATGATAAATCAAATAACAATAAAGAAATCATATGTTTTGGTTGCAAGAAACCAGGACATATTGTGCCTAACTGTCCAGAAAATAAGAACAAGGACAAGAAAGATAGAAGAGAAAGAAGAAAGGAAAAAGACTTCAGAAAGAACAGCTCAGACAAACCCTCCTTCAGCTAGAACAAACATACAAGGAAGGGATTTATTGCTGAGACATGGAGTGAAACTGAAGAGGAATCTGAAGCCTCATCCAGCTCCAGTGATGATGAGGATGATGCTGATGAAAAGGAATTCTGCATGATGGCTATCAATGCCTCTCAAACAGACTCAGAAGCAGAAGAGTCAGAATCAGATTCAGAAGCTCAACTAGAAGAAGATCAGGTAATCAATTCATTTGATTTCAGTTCTTAGGATTTTAAACATGAGTTTAAGGTACTATTCCTAGATCTGTTGGAGTCTGAGAAGGAAATCACTTCCCTCAGAAAACAACTATCTGAGTATAGCACTATAAAATCAGAGAAACTCAAACTCTCTGAGGAGTTGGAATGCTGTAGGGAAGAGATAGCTTCACTGAAAAGTGAACTATCAAAAGCCAAAAAGTTTGAAGAATCCCTAAATGGGAGAAGTATCAGACTGATAGACATTACAAGCACAGTGAACTCTAGATTTAATAGTACACTGGGCTTGGGTGCCTCATCCAGCCAACATATAATATTAACAACTCCAATCAAATTTGTCTCTGACAAAGGAAAGGGAGTAGTAGAGGTAGCTAGGAAGAATGCAGATCTGCCAGAGAAAAATTCAGTTCAACAGATTGCGTCTAGCAGAGCTCGACGATCGTCGAACAGAGCTCGACGATCTAACCCAAGATCGTCGACCTCAGCTCGACGATATCCAAACTCTGAACTCCAGAATAATCGATCTTCGAATAGAGATCGACGATCTGACCCAAGATCGTCGACCTCAGCTCGACGATCGTCGAACAGAGATCAGGTCTGTGAACAATCCTTCAATGGTACATCTAGATTCAATCCTAGAAGTCCCACATCCCAAGGCTTTAACCCCTATACTGAATGGATAGTACCTCCTAGGAGATACCATCCTGAAGGTTATAAGAGTCAACCTGGGATGTCTTTCATTTCTGAATTCAAGGGATATCAACCTAGGCCCAAGGTTAACTGGGTCAAAAACATATAAGTTGTTTTTGTGCAGGTGAAGACCTATCCAACATCAAACCAATTATGGTATCTGGATAGTGGGTGCTCAAAGCACATGACATGGAACAGGGAGAACCTATCATCCTTCATAACCAAACTTGGACCCAAAGTAATTTTTGGTGATTCAAATTTTGGCCAAACCAAAGGATATGGTGCTGTTCAGATAGGCTCAGTCACTTTCAAGAAAGTGGCATATGTTGAAGGACTGAAGCATAACCTGATAAGCATCAGTCAGCTATGTGATGAAGGATATAAAGTGACCTTCAACCAAACCCCTGTGCAAGATCAAGTCAGAAAATAACACAACTGTGTTAACAGGTAAAAGGAAAGGTAACATCTATCTAGTAAATTTTCTTTCAGCCCTTACAGACATTTGTTTATTCAATTCAGTATGCAAGCCAAATGATTTATGGCATAAAAGATTAGGACATTTAAACCTTAGAACCATTGCTAGGCTCTCCAAGGACAACCTTGTTAAAGGACTACCTTCTGGCCCCTACAAGAAGGAAGGACTCTGCAGGGCTTGTCAATTAGGCAAGCAAACTAAAAATAGCTTTAAGTCACTTAATAAGAGTGATTCACCTAGGATTTTGTATCTGCTACACATGGACCTTTTTGGAACCATTACAGTATAAAGCTTAGGAGGGAAATCTTATGCTTTAGTGATTGTAGATGACTTCTCTAGATTCACTTGGGTATTCTTTCTGAGGAAGAAGTCTGATAACTTTAAGTGTTTGACAGAGTTTCTCAAATGCATACAGATTAAGTTCAACACTCATATTGCCCTGATCAGAAGTGATCATGGGACAGAGTTTGATTCTCTTCTTATACAAGAGTTCTGTCAAAATGAAGGGATCAGGCACACTTTCTCAGCCCCTAGACCTCCTCAACAAAATGGGGTAGCTGAAAGGAAAAATAGAACCCTAATTGAATCTGCTACTACATTGTTGACAGATGCTCACCTATCTCTATCCTTTTGGGCTGAGGCAGTGAACACCTTCAACTATGTGCTAAACAGAAGCCTGATACATAAACTAAAGGGCAAGACTCCCTATGAATTGCTCAAAGGGAAGAAACCTAAAATAGATTTTTTTAAAATTTTTGGGTGTACTTGTTATATTCATAATAATGACAAGAAGTATATAGCAAAATTCCAAGCTAAAGCTGATGAAGGAGTGTTTCTGGGATACTCCATGATCAGCAAGGCCTATAGGGTATATAATAAATCTTCCTATAAAATTGAAGAATCTGTTCATGTTACTTTTGATGAGACTAACATGTGTTATAAGGAGAAGTCTACTTCTACCATAGAACCTTTGCAGGTACACTCTATTTCAGAAAGTATGGACAGATTACAGGTTAAAGAAGAGGATACAGCCACTCAACCTATTCTGCAAAAGAATGAGAGCAGTGATGATGAAGAAGAAGTTCAACCTTTTGAAGAAAATCATCCTGAAGAGCCAGTTGTTATTCCACAAGAGGAAACAACAGCACAGATTGGTGAGCAATCAACACCCCATGTTGATTTAGTAACAACAAGAGATCATCCAACTTCACAAGTAATTGGAGACATCTCAGCTGGTGTGCAAACCAGAAATCAGGTCAACCAAAACCTGATACACACCTGCTTCCTATCTCAAGTTGAGCCTCAATCCATTCAAGATGCAGAGCAAGATCCACACTGTATCATTGCATTGCAAGAGGAGTTGCATCAATTTGAAAGGAATAAAGTTTGGGAACTAGTGCCTAAGCCAAAGGATCACTCCATTGTTGGAACAAAGTGGGTGTTCAGAAACAAGCTTTTCAACATCGTCGAACGGAGATCGACGATATTGAAGTCTCTTCAGATTCCTCCAGGTCTCTCTAACTCACCCTGTAGCCCAAATCGTCGAGCTGAGATCGCTTTCTTCTGGATGTTTTGTCAAACCGAGCTCCACGATTTTATAGATGATATCCGTTTCGCCGTCATTCCAAATTTGAAATGAGTAGCATGTGTGAGCCTAATATAAAATCATTTCCTCGGCCGTCGTTCATCTTTGCGCTTTCATACTCTCTGCAACTTTCTTCTTTTCCCTCCAAATCTTCTACGCTTGGTCGTGTTTGGTTCTTTGTTGCAGGTCTCCTGGTTTTGTACAAATGGCTGGCTCCAGTGCTGCGATTTCCAAAATGAAATTCGACACCGGGTTTGATATCGATAATGTAGAGAAAAATAAAATTGAACATGAAAAGGGGAGATATTTTCTTTGGATGAAAAGAAACATTTTATGGAAGCGATCAATGCACACCAAGACTTCAGTTCTTTTTGTGTCTGAAGACTTTGTCTCTGATTCTCAATCTATTCAAAGAACAGCAGCTATCCCAAATAATGACTACCAGAATGAAGATTGCATCAGAAGAAATAATTTTCCGTTTCGCCGTCGAACCCTAATATAAAATCATTTCCTCGGCCGTCGTTCATCTTTGCGCTTTCATGCAACTTTCTTCTTTTCCCTCCAAATCTTCTACGTGTTGTTTGGTTCTTTGTTGCATACAGCGACAGATGAGAATGAGAACTCTGTCGTCGACATTCTCAATCTATTCAAAGCTTCATAAAAGGACTCAGGTAAAAGAATGGTGTTATACAATTGTCCCCAGCTCTTTTAACTGAAGTTTTTCATCTTAGTTCTGGAGAAGATTCCATAGAGTTATCTGGAGAGGAATATAACTCCATGCTTGATAGAATGGGTCACAATGTTGTGAACCCTAACAAACTGCTGAAGAAAAATCTGTCGATAGAATTTCAATTTTTGGCTGATGTAGTTGGGAAAGTGCTTCTGGCCAAGCACTCAGCCCATGATACCATATCAACATATCAATTTTGTCTAATGGGAGCTCTTCTTGATAAGAAACATCTAGACTGGGGATCAATTTTCTTCAACCTGATTAAGAAGAAGCTGAATAAGACTGCTGTCAGTTTTGGGAGAATTCTAGGAGTCTATCTGCATTCCAGATACCCTGAGTTGCTAACCTCTTCTGGGATGTTCATTAATGCATCCAAGAGGCTCTCCTATGCCCTTTTCAGCAAATGGGATAGGCAGATTGTAAACCCTACCAGAGCTGCTGCACCACTGACTTCAGGCACCAGGACTGCCTCAGTCACTCCACCTCTAGTCTCTGCCCCAGCAGAAGTGTTGCCTGCTTCTCCTCCTCCTCCAGCTGTCTCTACCCCAGCCATTTCATCCTCACCTCGAATCTCCACCATAGCCATATCTTCCCCCATTACCATTTCTTCACCAGTTTCACCCCCTCCAGCATCTACCTCAGAGGAATTCCATCCTCTTTTCTCTTATCCAATCTTCACCTCACCATCATTTTCTCTTGTAGATGATTCTTTTATGGATGATTCACCTTCCACTCCTCCTGAGCCTCCCTCTACCTCCTCATTCCAACAAATGCTACATGAAATTCTCTCCCAACCGTCCTTCACACCTTCTCTTGCCTCACCTATCTCCACCTCAACATCTTCAATCTCCTCCATTCCACTCTCATAGCCATCCATTCCCACACCTCCTATCTCCACATTCTCCATGCCACCAGCTCCAGCCAACATCCTTCCAACAACCTTCTCTCCTACCTCTGCTCAAGCCCCTCTTGAGCATGTAGATCTATCAGCCCTGGCAGACAGGTTATATGAGCTGCTAGCTCCTAAGCTAACCTCATTACTGGAGACCACTCTGGCTCCACTCCTGACCCATGTCAAGGAGCTGTCTTCCAAGCTCTCCTCCTTCATTCCCTCTCAGGCAATTACCTCTTCTGGGTGCCTTGATTCAGTTCTCCCTGAATCCAGGCAGGGGGAGATTCCTTCTGAAGTAGTAGATGTGCCTGAGTCTGCTCCAGCTCTTGCTCCTACTCCTGCTTTTGCAATGGACCTCCAGAGCCTGCTCTCTGAGTTTGATATAGTTCACTTCAGATCCTTGCCAGTTCCACATACTGAAGACTTGTCTAAGGCCATTGTGCCTATTTCTGTCTGTGATCCCAGCCAAATTGAAGCATATGTAAATTCCTGGAAGGTTGTGGATGTTTATGTTTCCATCTCTGATGCTGCTACTAAGGCCATTGTGCCTCTTGTTGATGAAGCTGCTGCTGCTGCTGTTACTGAAGATACTGAAATGGTTCCTGTAATTGAAGATACATCTACTGCTGAAGAACTTGCTTCTTACCTGGAAGAACCTGCACCTGCTGTTGTTTCTGCTTCAAAAGTTCCTTCTGCTCAAATTTCTGCTGCTGCTGCTACTCCTGCCCTGACTCCTGATCAGCTGAAGTTACAAGAGAAATACATAAAAAGCATTGATGATTTGTATGACAGACCTCAAAGTTCAGAGAGTGATCAATTTCAAACTGAATCAGATGACTCTGCAAATACTATTGCCAAGAAGAGGAAGGCCAGAAGCAAGGCCATGATGACAGTCCCCCCAGCTCAGGCAAAGGATTCTAATGAAATTCCCTACTATATTCTGCATGACTGCCCCATATCTGAGCCTTGGATGCAGTATTCCAAGAACCAATCAAAGGCTATGAAGAAGAGAAGGAAGCTGGATAAGTATGAAAAAGGATCTTCTCAGTATCAGCCTCCTCCTCCTCCTCCTCCTCCAGATTCTAGTTCAGGCTCAGCCTCTTAAGCTCCAGCTTCCAGACAAAGCTCCTCCCAGTCTTATCAGAGATACTATCAAAGGGGGCAACATCAAAGGGGATATCAATCTAGAAGGGGTCAATATAGAGGAAGCCATAGAGGGCACAGATTTCAGCAAAGGGAAGGACAAGGCCATACTGATTCCACTTTAGTCCTTTCACTTATAAGCTAAAAGATACAGTTGTCTCCAGGACTCCTCCTACTGATTCTGAATCCATCAACAGATATGAACCTCCTGTTCCATTTGAGGATCCTGAGAACAACCCCTTGTCCTAGAGAGCTAGAATGAAAGAGTTGGCTGCTCTTGATCAAATGAAAAAGGCCAGAGAGCAAGGCAAGGACACTTCCAACATAACAACTCTATCAGATTAGAGAAAGAAAGAACTGGAGAGATATGCATCAAGAAAATTCTTTAATCCAGAAGATTATATGAAGCTGTACCCTGAGGCTGTAATTCCAAGGCCCAGATCTCAAACTTCCTTAGGTGCAGAAGATGATAGAAGATCCAAGAAAGAAGCCCTCAATCCCAACAGAGAAATTATGTTTAAAAGGGAACTGAGAAGAAGTGAATTGTGTAAGCTGAACAATCATCCTCCTCTGGATATTTGCTGACTTTTTATGTGTGATCTGCATTGCTGCTATATCTTTCCTACTGCATTGTTGTCTTAGCTTCTGTTTTGAATGTATGCTTATTTATTTCCTAATTCTGTCTGTAAAAAGTAATCCTAACCCAAATAGGGGGAGATTGTTGGAACACCCTATTACTAATTTGGGTAAGGATCACTATGTTTGTCTTAGGAAACCAGGTTGACCTAGTTGTATAGTTGTAAAGGTCAATATTAGAATGTGTCTAGGGCGTAGAATTTAGGTTTGAGCTGCCCCCAGGACCATTCAAGGAATCAGACTTAAAGCTGAGCCAAAGTCAGTTATCGTCGAGCTTAGGTCGACAAAACGTCGAACTCCATTCGACGCTCTCTGAGCTCAACCTTGCTAAAGTCGTCGAGCTTCGGTCGACGTTCTTTGAGCTCAGGTCGACGATCTGTCTTCAGCTATTCTTCAGGTTGCTGAGCTCGGTTCGACGATCTTCGAGCTCAGTTCGACGTTTTCTGTCTGTTTGATCTGTTTCCATCTCTGAGCTCAGTTCGACGATCGTAGAGCTCAGATCGACGATTTTTCTGAGAGATCAACGATTCTAAGGATTCAAATGCTGCCAGTCTTTGGAATGTTTTTGAATTCTCTCAACATTTATGTCAAGGAGATCTGCCAGCCGTTTATCTTTATTCTGGAGCAAGTTTCAAGGAATTATTCAGGGAATGTTTTATTGGACCTTCCTCTAGAAGACAAGACCTTTTATGGAAGACATTTGTGACTGCCAACGGCTATCTTTGACAAGAATTTTTTTTAGAGAATCAGATCTTCCTTTTTATCCTAAGTCAGATAGAATATACAACATAATACACAGAGAGCACAAAAACAAGAATTAAGCTGTGACAGATAACAAGTGATCAATTCTGAAGAATCATACAACAATCTTTTTGCTTACAGAAAAGTGATCACAGCATCATCTCAAGAACTTCAGACACCTCATCTTTTAGCCTTTTGCTGAAATAATCTTTTGCTGGAGATCTAAACTTCTGAAGACCTATCACCCTAGAGCAAAGCTTCCATTCCTGAACCTGTCTACATCTCAGGGGGAGCTTTGACAACAAAAGATCCACTAGTCTTCTCTCATTTGATTTGAGAACAGAGAAGACAACTTCACCTCTTTATCTTTTCTTTTTCTGCTGTAAAAGGGTTCTTGAACTCCCTTCAAAAGTTCTGTCTGGTTCTGAGAGCCTTGTCAAAACTCAGTGGTGGCAAGACACCTTATCAAAAAATCCAGTTTTGGTTTTTGAGCACCTTATCAAAAGCTCATTGGTGTCAGGACACCTGATCAACTCATCCTGAGTGGATTCCTACCAAGGGTGGTAGAAGAGTGGATGTACCCAGGTTTTTGGGGAACCACTATATTTCCTTGTGTCTTCTGGCTTGTTTGTGCGATAGATTTGCTGTGTGTTGTGCTCTTTACTTCTTTGTTTTTAACTCTTTACTAGCACTCTACACTATACTATAAATTGAATTTTATATGTGCTGATTATTTCAAAACTGTGAAATTAATTTAAATAAACTCTATTCACCCCCCCTCTAGAGTTGAGATAGATCTTACTCTCACTTTCAATTGGTATCAGAGGGAGGTTGGTTGCACATACAGGCTAACACCTGAACCAAGAGATCCTTGATAAAATCTATCTCTTAAGAGGGTTATTTTCTTTATATCTTATATTATTCAAAGACATGGCACAGAACAAGGATTATGCAAGCACCAGACCTCCAGTGTGCAATCTATCTAAGTTTGCACTTTGGAAAGCAAGGATTAGACTATATATGAACTCTATTGATGAAGATATTTTCAATTTTGTCTTGACAGTTTGTCCGAGTCCACCAGCAAGCTCAAGCACAAATGCTGTTCCACCTCCCTCAGGAATAGATGCAGACATAAAGAAATGGAAAACTGCAGATGCAAAGGCCATGAACATCTTAGCTCAGACAATGTCTGATGAGATATTTTAGAAGGTAGATGACTGCAACTCAGCCAAAGGAATTTGGGAGAAGCTCTCTAAAATTGTCTCAGGGTCTGCTGATGAAAGGAAAGACAGGAGATCCCATCTTATAAGCCAATATGAGAACTTCAAAAAGGGAGAAGCTGAATCAGTGGCTGACATGTACAATAGACTAAGTCTGATTGTCAATGAGTTAAAGTCTTTGGATAAAGAAATCTCATTGACTGAGCTGAATGACAAAATCTTAATGTGCTTCCCCAGCACTTGGGATTCAAGAATCTGGCCAATCAAAGATGCCAGAAGTCTAAATGAGATTACCACAGAAGCTCTCCCGGGCAAGCTCAAATCCTATGAGCTGCTCATTAAAAATAGAGAAGAAGAACAAAAGGCTACTTCTCCAGTCACAAGGAAAGAAAAGACCATAGCCTTCAAAGCTGCAGAAGAGGAGCTCCTAAGTCTACTGGCCAAAAGATTCTACAAGATGGCCAGAAAAGACTTCAGAAAGAGATTATACAAGGGTCATGATAAACCAAGGTATGATAAATCAAATAACAATAAAGAAATCATATGTTTTGGTTACAGGAAACCAGGTCATATTGTGCCTGACTGTCCAGAAAATAAGAACAAGGACAAGAAAGATAGAAGAGAAAGAAGAAAGGAAAAAGACTTCAGAAAGAACAACTCAGACAAACCCTCCTTCAACAAGAACAAACATACAAGGAAGGGATTTGTTGCTGAGACATGGAGTGAAACTGAAGAGGACTCTGAAGCCTCATCCAGCTCCAGTGATGATGAGGATGATGCTGATGAAAAGGAATTCTGCATGATGGCTATCAATGCCTCTCAAACAGACTCAAAAGCAGAAGAGTCAGAATCAGATTCAGAAGCTCAACTAGAAGAAGATCAGGTAATCAATTCATTTGATTTCAGTTCTGAGGATTTTAAACATGAGTTTAAGGTACTATGCCTAGATCTGTTGGAGTCTGAGAAGGAAATCACTTCCCTCAGAAAACAACTATCTGAGTATAGCACTATAAAATCAGAGAACCTCAAACTCTCTGAGGAGTTAGAATGCTGTAGGGAAGAGATAGCTTCACTGAAAAGTGAACTATCAAAAGCCAAAAAGTTTGAAGAATCCCTAAATGGGAGAAGTATCAGACAGATGGACATTACAAGCACAGTGAACTCTAGATTTAATAGTACACTGGGCTTGGGTGCCTCATCCAGCCAACCTATAATATTAACAACTCCAATCAAATTTGTCTCTGACAAAGGAAAGGGAGTAGTAGAGGTAGCTAGGAAGAATGCAGATCTGCCAGAGAAAAATTCAGTTCAATAGATTGCGTCGAGCAGAGCTCGACGATCGTCGAACAGAGCTCGATGATCTAACCCAAGATCGTCGACCTCAGCTCGACGATATCCAAACTCTGAACTCCAGAATAATCGATCTTCGAACAGAGATCGACGATCTGACCCAAGATCGTCGACCTCAGCTCGACGATCGTCGAACAGAGATCAGGTCTGTGAACAATCCTTCAATGGTACATCTAGATTCAATCCTAGAAGTCCCACATCCCAAGGCTCTAACCCCTATACTGAATGGATAGTACCTCCTAGGAGATACCATCCTGAAGGTTATAAGAGTCAACCTGGGATGTCTTTCATTTCTGAATTCAAGGGATATCAACCTAGGCCCAAGGTTAACTGGGTCAAAAACATATAAGTTGTTTTTGTGCAGGTGAAGACCTATCCAACATCAAACCAATTATGGTATCTGGATAGTGGGTGCTCAAAGCACATGACATGGAATAGGGAGAACCTATCATCCTTCATAACCAAACTTGGACCCAAAGTAATTTTTGGTGATTCAAATTTTGGCCAAACCAAAGGATATGGTGCTGTTCAGATAGGCTCAGTCACTTTCAAGAAAGTGGCATATGTTGAAGGACTGAAGCATAACCTGATAAGCATCAGTCAGCTATGTGATGAAGGATATAAAGTGACCTTCAACAAATCCCTGTGCAAGATCAAGTCAGAAAATAACACAACTATGTTAACAGGTAAAAGGAAAGGTAACATCTATTGGTATGCGCTTGAATAAGGTGTCTTGCCACCACTGAGTTTTGACAAGGCTTTCAGAACCAGACAGAACTTTTGAAGGGAGTTCAAGAACCCTTTTACAGCAGAAAAAGAAAAGATAAAGAGGTGAAGTTGTCTTCTCTGTTCTCAAATCAAATGAGAGAAGACTAGTGGATCTTTTGTTGTCAAAGTCCCCCCTGAGATGTAGACAGGTTCAGGAATGGAAGCTTTGCTCTAGGGTGATAGGTCTTCAGAAGTTTAGATCTCCAGCAAAAGATTATTTCAGCAAAAGGCTAAAAGATGAGGTGTCTGAAGTTCTTGAGATGAAGCTGTGATCGCTTTTTTGTAAGCAAAAAGATTGTTATATGATTCTTCAGAATTGATCACTTGTTATCTATCACAGCTTAATTCTTGTTTTTGTGCTCTCTGTGTATTATGTTGTATATTCTATCTGACTGAGGATAAAAAGGAAGATCTGATTCTCAAAAAAAAATTCTTGTCAAAGATAGTCGTTGGCAGTCATAAATGTCTTCCATAAAAGGTCTTGTCTTCTAGAGGAAGGTCCAATAAAACATTCCCTGAATAATTCCTTGAAACTTGCTCCAGAATAAAGATAAACGGGTGGCAGATCTCCTTGACATAAATGCTGAGAGAATTCAAAAACATTCCAAAGACTGGCAACATTTGAATCCTTAGAATCGTTGATCTCTCAGAAAAATCATCGATCTGAGCTCTACGATCGTCGAACTGAACTCAGAGATGGAAACAGATCAAACAGACAGAAAACGTCGAACTGAGCTCGAAGATCATCAAACCGAGCTCAGCGACCTGAAGAATAGCTGAAGACAGATCGTCGATCTGAGCTCAAAGAACGTTGACCGAAGCTCGACGACTTTAGCAAGGTTGAGCTCTGAGAGCGTCGAACGGAGTTCGATGTTTCGTCGACCTAAGCTCGACGATAACTGACTTTGGCTCAGCTTTAAGTCTGATTCCTTGAATGGTCCTGGGGGCAGCTCAAACCTAAATTCTACGCCCTAGACACATTCTAATGTTGATCTTTACAACTATACAACTTGGTCAACCTGGTTTCCTAAGACTAGCATAGTGATCCTTACCCAAATTAGTAATAGGGTGTTCCAACAATCTCCCCCTATTTGGGTTAGGATTACTATTTACAGACAGAATTAGGAAATAAATAAGCATACATTCAAAACATAAGCTAAGACAACAATGCAGTAGGAAAGATATAGCAGCAATGCAGATCACAGATAAAAAGTCAGCAAATATCCAGAGGAGGATGATTGTTCAGCTTACATAATTCACTTCTTCTCAGTTCCCTTTTTAAACATAATTTCTCTGTTGGGATTGAGGGCTTCTTTCTTGGATCTTCTATCATCTTCTGCACCTAAGGAAGTTTGAGATCTGGGCCTTGGAACTATAGCCTCAGGGTGCAGCTTCATATAATCTTCTGGATTAAAGAATTTTCTTGATGCATATCTCTCTAATTCTTTCTTTCTCTGATCTGATAGAGTTGTTATGTTGGAAGTGTCCTTGCCTTGCTCTCTGGCCTTTTTCATTTGATCAAGAGCAGCCAACTCTTTCATTCTAGCTGTCCAGGACAAGGGGTTGTTCTCAGGATCCTCAAATAGAACAGGAGGTTCATATCTGTTGATGGATTCAGAATCAGTAGGAGGAGTCCTGGAGACAACTGTATCTTTTAGCTTATAAGGGAAAGGACCTGAAGTGGAATCAGTATGGCCTTGTCCTTCCCTTTGCTGAAATCTGTGCCCTCTCTGGCTTCCTCTATATTGACCCCTTCTAGATTGATATCCCCTTTGATGTTGCCCCCTTTGATAGTATCTCTGATAAGACTGGGACGAGCTTTGTCTGGAAGCTGGAGCTTGAGAGGCTGAGCCTGAACCAGAATCTGGAGGAGGAGGAGGAGGAGGCTGATACTGAGAAGATCCTTTTTCATTCTTATCCAGCTTACTTCTCTTCTTCATAGCCTTTGATTGGTTCTTGGAATACTGCATCCAAGGCTCAGATATGGGGCAGTCATGCAGAATATAGTAGGGAATGTCATAAGAATCCTTTGCCTGAGCTGGGGGGGCTGTCATCATGGCCTTGCTTCTGGCCTTCCTCTTCTTGGCAATAGTATTTGCAGAGTCATCTGATTCAGTTTGAAATTGATCACTCTCTGAACTTTGAGGTCTGTCATACAAATCATCAATGCTTTTTATGTATTTCTCTTGTAACTTCAACTGATCAGGAGTCAGGGCAGGAGCAGCAGCAGCAGCAGAATTTTGAGCAGAAGGAACTTTTGAAGCAGAAACAACAGCAGGTGCAGGTTCTTCCAGGTAAGAAGTAAGTTCTTCAACAGCAGATGTATCTTCAATTACAGGAACCATTTCAGTATCTTCAGTAACAGCAGCAGCAGCTTCATCAACAAGAGGCACAATGGCCTTAGTAGCAGCATCAGAGATGGAAACATAAACATCCACAGCCTTCCAGGAATTTACATATGCTTCAATTTGGCTGGGATCACAGACAGAAATAGGCACAATGGCCTTAGACAAGTCTTCAGTATATGGAACTGGCAAGGATCTGAAGTGAACTGTATCAAACTCAGAGAGTAGGCTCTGGAGGTCCATTGCAAAAGCAGGAGCAGGAGCAAGAGCTGGAGCAGACTCAGGCACATCCACTACTTCAGAAGGCATCTCCCCCTGCCTGGATTCAGGGAGAACTGAATCAAGGCACCCAGAAGAGGTAATTGCCTGAGAGGGAATGAAGGAGGAGAGCTTGGAAGACAGCTCCTTGACATGGGTCAGGAGTGGAGCCAGAGTGGTCTCCAGTAATGAGGTTAGCTTAGGAGCTAGCAGCTCATATAAACTGTCTGCCAGGGCTGATAGATCTACATGCTCAAGAGGGGCTTGAGCAGAGGTAGGAGAGAAGGTTGTTGGAAGGATGTTGGCTGGAGCTGGTGGCATGGACAATGTGGAGATAGGAGGTGTGGGAATGGATGGCTCTGAGAGTGGAATGGAGGAGATTGAAGATGTTGAGGTGGAGATAGGTGAGGCAAGAGAAGGTGTGAAGGATGGTTGGGAGAGAATTTTGTGCAACATTTGTTGGAATGAGGAGGTAGAGGGAGGCTCAGGAGGAGTGGAAGGTGAATCATCCATAAAAGAATCATCTACAAGAGAAAAAGATGGTGAGGTGAAGATTGGATAAGAGAAAAGAGCATGGAATTCCTCTGAGGTAGATGCTGGAGGGGGTGAAACTGGTGAAGAAATGGTAATGGGAGAAGATATGGCTATGGTGGAGATTGGAGGTGAGGATGAAATGGCTGGGGTAGAGACAGCTGGAGGAGGAGGAGAAGCAGGAAACACTTCTGCTGGGGCAGAGACCAGAGGTGGAGTGACTGAGGCATTCCTGGTGCCTGAAGTCAGTGGTGTAGTAGCTCTGGTAGGGTTTACAATCTGCCTGTCCCATTTGCTGAAAAGGGCACAGGAGAGCCTCTTGGATGCATTAATGAACATCCCAGAAGAGGTTAGCAGCTCAGGGCATCTGGAATGCAGATAGACCCCTAGAATTCTCCCAAAACTAACAGCAGTCTTATTCAGCTTCTTCTTAATCAGGTTGAAGAAAATTGATCCCCAGTCTAGATGTTTCTTATCAAGCAGAGCTCCCATTAGACAAAATTGATATCTTGATATGGTATCATGGGCTGAGTGCTTCGCCAGAAGCACTTTCCCAACTACATCAGCCAAAAATTGAAATTCTATCGACAGATGTTTCTTCAGCAGTTTGTTAGGGTTCACAGCATTGTGACCCATTCTATCAGGCATGGAGTTATATTCCTCTCCAGATAACTCTATGGAATCTTCTCCAGAACTAAGATGAAAAACTTCAGTTAAAAGAGCCGGCGACAATTGTCCCTGAGTCCCTTTTATGAAGCCGACGACAGAGTTCTCATTCTCATCTGTCGCTGTATAACACCATTCTTTTATTTCTTCTGATGCAATCTTCATTCTGGTAGTCATTATTTGGGATAGCTGCTGTTCTCTGAATAGATTGAGAATGTCTTTAAAGAGCTGATCGCTTCCATCAAATGAGTTCATGTCGATATCAAACCCGGTGTCGAATTTCATTTTGGAAATCGCAGCACTGGAGCCAGCCATTTGTACCTGCAACAAAGAACCAAACACGACCAAGCGTAGAAGATTTGGAGGGAAAAAGAAGAAAGTTGCAGTGAGTATGAAAGCGCAAAGATGAACGACGGCCGAGGAAATGATTTTATATTAGGGTTCGACGGCGAAACGGAAAATCGTGGAGCTCGGTTCGACAAAACATCGATCTCAGCTCGACGATTTGGGCTACAGAAGGAATCTGAAGAGACTTCAATATCGTCGATCTCCGTTCGACGATGTTGAAAAGCGTCGAGTTCCGCTCGACGACCTCTGAACAGAAAGAGAGGAAACCTGGAGCTAACGGAGGCGCTGAACTCAGATCGACGATTTCGGAAACGTCGATCTCTGGTCGACGTTTTTTTTTTTAGAAAAATTTCGATCTACGTTCGACGATTACTGGGAAAGCATCGAGCGCAGTTCAGAGACAAAGCCTATTCTACAGACACAAAAAGAACTGATTTTTTAGCCTAGTCTTGGTGTGTTTTAACTTTTCAAAAAAAATCTTGTAAATTAGTTTAGGCTTCCTCCATCTAACATGCCTAACTGATTTAGGAAGAAACTGTGTTTCTTTTCATCCAAAGGCTTGGTGAAAATATCTCCCCTTTGCAAATCAGTAGGGATATATTGAAGTTCAATTTTATTTTTCTCTACATTATCCCTTAGAAAATGATGCCTAATCTCTATGTGTTTTGTCTTACTATGGAGGACTGAATTTTGTGCTATAGAGATAGCACTTGTATTATCACAAAAAATTTTAGACTTCTCTATGTTGTAGCCATAGTCTATGAGCTGATTTTGTATCCACAATATTTGTGAACAGCAACTGCCTGCAGCCATATATTCAGCTTCAGCAGTTGAGGTTGACACAGATGTTTGCTTCTTACAAAACCAGGAGACAAGTCTGTCACCAAGGAACTGACAAGTTCCACTGGTGCTTTTCCTGTCTACTCTGCATCCAGCATAATCAGCATCTGAGAATCCAGGTAAGTCAAATGCTGAGTCTTTTGGATACCAGAGTCCTAGATTTGGACAACTTTTTACATACTTAAGAATCCTCTTCACTAAAGTTAAGTGTGATTCTCTAGGGCTCACCTGGAATCTAGCACATATGCATGTAGCAAACATTATATCTAGTCTACTAGCTGTAAGGTATAATAGAGAGCCAATCATTGCTCTATATGTTGTCTGATCAACTGGTTTCCCATGTTCATCAGCATCCAATACAGCATTGGTAGGCATGGGTGTTTTCATACAAGATGCCTCAGACATACCAAATCTCTTAACCAATTCTTTAGCATACTTGGTTTGGGAAATAAATATGCCCTCAGTATGCTGTTTTACTTGCAATCCTAAGAAGAAGGAGAGCTCACCCATGCTACTCATTTCAAATTTGGAATGCATCAGGTTGGAAAACCTTCTGCACAAGTTTGAATCAGTAGATCCAAATATGATATCATCTACATAAATTTGTACTAGTAGGGTATGGGACTTATGGGTTCTAATAAAAAGAGTTTGGTCTACTCTCCCCCTAACAAAATCATTTTCCAGAAGAAAGCATGCTAGGGTCTCATACCATGCTCTAGGAGCTTGCTTGAGACCATATAATGCTTTATGCAATTTGAAAACATAATCAGGGTGAGTTAGAGAGATAAAACCTAGAGGTTGCCTAGCATAGACTTCCTCTTTGATGTCCCCATTGAGAAATACACTCTTCACAACCATCTGGTAGACCTTGAATCCCTTGTGAGCAACATAAGCTAGGAATATTCTAATGGCCTCTAACCTTGCAACTAGTGCAAAGGTCTGGTCATAGTCTATTCCTTCTTGTTGAGAATAGCCTTGAGCAACTAGCCTTGCCTTGTTTCTGACAATAACTCCTTGATCATCCAGCTTGTTTCTGAACACCCACTTTGTTCCAACAATGGAGTGATCCTTTGGCTTAGGCACTAGTTCCCAAACTTTATTCCTTTCAAAGTGATGCAACTCCTCTTGCATTGCAATGATCCAGTATGGATCTTGCTCTGCATCTTGAATGGATTGAGGCTCAACTTGAGATAGGAAGCAGGTGTGCATCAGGTTTTGGTTGACCTGATTTCTGGTTTGCACACCAGCTGAGATGTCTCCAATTTCTTGTGAAGTTGGATGATCTCTTATTGTTACTAAATCAATAGGGGTTTTGATCCTTCAATTGGTATGCGCTCTGATACCAATTGAAAGTGAGAGTAAGATCTATCTCAACTCTAGAGGGGGGGTGAATAGAGTTTATTTAAATTAATTTCACAGTTTTGAAATAATCAGCACATATAAAATTCAATTTATAGTATAGTGTAGAGTGCTAGTAAAGAGTTAAAAACAAAGAAGTAAAGAGCACAGCACACAGCAAATCTATCACACAAACAAGCCAAAAGACACAAGGAAATATAGTGGTTCCCCAAAAACCTGGGTACATCCACTCTTCTACCACCCTTGGTAGGAATCCACTCAGGATGAGTTGATCAGGTGTCCTGACACCAATGAGCTTTTGATAAGGTGCTCAAAAACCAAAACTGGATTTTTTGATAAGGTGTCTTGCCACCACTGAGTTTTGACAAGGCTCTCAGAACCAGACAGAACTTTTGAAGGGAGTTCAAGAACCCTTTTACAGCAGAAAAAGAAAAGATAAAGAGGTGAAGTTGTCTTCTCTGTTCTCAAATCAAATGAGAGAAGACTAGTGGATCTTTTGTTGTCAAAGCTCCCCCTGAGATGTAGACAGGTTCAGGAATGGAAGATTTGCTCTAGGGTGATAGGTCTTCAGAAGTTTAGATCTCCAGCAAAAGATTATTTCAGCAAAAGGCTGAAAGATGAGGTGTCTGAAGTTCTTGAGATGAAGCTGTGATCACTTTTCTGTAAGCAAAAAGATTGTTATATGACTCTTCAGAATTGATCACTTGTTATCTATCACAGCTTAATTCTTGTTTTTGTGTTCTCTGTGTATTATGTTGTATATTCTATCTGACTGAGGATAAAAAGGAAGATCTGATTCTCTAAAAAAAATTCTTGTCAAAGATAGCCGTTGGCAGTCATAAATGTCTTCCATAAAAGTTCTTGTCTTCTAGAGGAAGGTCCAATAAAACATTCCCCGAATAATTCCTTGAAACTTGCTCCAGAATAAAGATAAACGACTGGCAGATCTCCTTGACATAAATGCTGAGAGAATTCAAAAACATTCCAAAGACTGGCAGCATTTGAATCCTTAGAATCGTTGATATCTCATAAAAATCGTCGATCTGAGCTCTACGATCGTCGAACTGAGCTCAGAGATGGAAACAGATCAAACAGACATAAAACGTCGAACTGAGCTCGAAGATCGTCGAACTGAGCTCAGCGACCTGAAGAATAGCTGAAGACAGATTGTCGACCTGAGCTCAAAGAACGTCGACCGAAGCTCGACGACTTTAGCAAGGTTGAGCTCAGAGAGCGTCGAACGGAGTTCGACGTTTCGTCGACCTAAGCTCGACGATAACTGACTTTGGCTTAGCTTTAATTCTGATTCCTTGAATGGTCCTGGGGGCAGCTCAAACCTAAATTCTACGCCCTAGACACATTCTAATGTTGACCTTTACAACTATATAACTAGGTCAACCTAGTTTCCTAAGATAAACATAGTGATCCTTACCCAAATTAGTAATAGGGTGTTCCAACAATCTCCCCCTATTTGGGTTAGGATTACTATTTACAGACAAAATTAGGAAATAAATAAGCATACATTCAAAATAGAAGCTAAGACAATAATGTAGTAGGAAAGATATAGCAGCAATGCAGATCACAGATAAAAAGTCAGCAAATATCCAGAGGAGGATGATTGTTCAGCTTACACAATTCACTTCTTCTCAGTTCCCTTTTTAAACATAATTTCTCTGTTGGGATTGAGGGCTTCTTTCTTGGATCTTCTATCATCTTCTGCACCTAAGGAAGTTTGAGATCTGGCCTTGGAACTATATCCTCAGGGTGCAGCTTCATATAATCTTCTGGATTAAAGAATTTTCTTGATGCATATCTCTCCAGTTCTTTCTTTCTCTGATCTGATAGAGTTGATATGTTGGAAGTGTCCTTGCCTTGCTCTCTGGCCTTTTTCATTTGATCAAGAGCAGCCAACTCTTTCATTCTAGCTGTCCAGGACAAGGGGTTATTCTCAGGATCCTCAAATGGAACAGGAGGTTCATATCTGTTGATGAATTCAGAATCAGTAGGAGGAGTCCTGGAGACAACTGTATCTTTTAGCTTATAAGGGAAAGGACCTGAAGTAGAATCAGTATGGCCTTGTCCTTCCCTTTGCTGAAATCTGTGCCCTCTCTGGCTTCCTCTATATTGACCCCTTCTAGATTGATATCCCCTTTGATGTTGCCCCCTTTGATAGTATCTCTGATAAGACTGGGAGGAGCTTTGTCTGGAAGCTAGAGCTTGAGAGGCTGAGCCTGAACCAGAATCTGGAGGAGGAGGAGGAGGAGGCTGATACTGAGAAGATCCTTTTTCATACTTATCCAGCTTCCTTCTCTTCTTCATAGCCTTTGATTGGTTCTTGGAATACTGCATCCAAGGCTCAGATATGGGGCAGTCATGCAGAATATAGTAGGGAATTTCATTTGAATCCTTTGCCTGAGCTGGGGGGACTGTCATCATGGCCTTGCTTCTGGCCTTCCTCTTCTTGGCAATAGTATTTACAGAGTCATCTGATTCAGTTTGAAATTGATCACTCTCTGAACTTTGAGGTCTGTCATACAAATCATCAATGCTTTTTATGTATTTCTCTTGTAACTTCAACTGATCAGGAGTCAGGGAAGGAGCAGCAACAGTAGCAGAAATTTGAGCAGAAGGAACTTTTGAAGCAGAAACAACAGCAGGTGCAGGTTCTTCCAGGTAAGAAGCAAGTTGTTCAGCAGTAGATGTATCTTCAATTACAGGAACCATTTCAGTATCTTCAGTAACACCAGCAGCAGCTTCATCAACAAGAGGCACAATGGCCTTAGTAGCAGCATCAGAGATGGAAACATAAACATCCACAACCTTCCAGGAATTTACATATGCTTCAATTTGGCTGGGATCACAGACAGAAATAGGCATAATGGCCTTAGACAAGTCTTCTATATGTGGAACTGGCAAGGATCTGAAGTGAACTGTATCAAACTCAGAGAGCAGGCTCTGGAGGTCCATTGCAAAAGCAGGAGCAGGAGCAAGAGCTGGAGAAGACTCAGGTACATCCACTACTTCAGAAGGCATCTCCCCCTGCCTGGATTCAGGGAGAACTGAATCAAGGCACCCAGAAGAGGTAATTGCCTGAGAGGGAATGAAGGAGGAGATCTTGGAAGACAGCTCCTTGACATGGGTCAGGAGTGGAGCAAGAGTGGTCTCCAGTAATGAGGTTAGCTTAGGAGCTAGCAGCTCATATAACCTGTCTGCCAGGGCTGATAGATCTACATGCTCAAGAGGGGCTTGAGCAGAGGTAGGAGAGAAGGTTGTTGGAAGGATGTTGGCTGGAGCTGGTGGCATGGAGAATGTGGAGATAGGAGGTGTGGGAATGGATGGCTCTGAGAGTGGAATGGAGGAGATTGAAGATGTTGAGGTGGAGATAGGTGAGGCAAGAGAAGGTGTGAAGGATGGTTGGGAGAGAATTTCGTGCAGCATTTGTTGGAATGAGGAGGTAGAGGGAGGCTCAGGAGGAGTGGAAGGTGAATCATCCATAAAAGAATCATCTACAAGAGAAAATGATGGTGAGGTAAAGATTGGATAAGAGAAAAGAGGATGGAATTCCTCTGAGGTAGATGCTGGAGGGGGTGAAACTAGTGAAGAAATGGTAATGGGGGAAGATATGGCTATGGTGGAGATTGGAGGTGAGGATGAAATGGCTGGGTAGAGACAGCTGGAGGAGGAGGAGAAGCAGGCAACACTTCTGCTGGGGCAGAGACCAGAGGTGGAGTGACTGAGGCAGTCCTGGTGCCTGAAGTCAGTGGTGCAGCAGCTCTGGTAGGGTGTACAATCTGCCTGTCCCATTTGCTGAAAAGGGCAGGAGAGCCTCTTGGATGCATTAATGAACATCTCAGAAGAGGATAGCAGCTCAGGGCATCTGGAATGCAGATAGACCCCTAGAATTCTCCCAAAACTGACAGCAGTCTTATTCAGCTTCTTCTTAATCAGGTTGAAGAAAATTGATCCCCAGTCTAGATGTTTCTTATCAAGCAGAGCTCCCATTAGACAAAATTGATATCTTGATATGGTATCATGGGCTGAGTGCTTCGCCAGAAGCACTTTCCCAACTACATCAGCCAAAAATTGAAATTCTATCGACAGATTTTTCTTCAGCAGTTTAGATTAAGCCATGACACTCAAAGCCATGACACTCAATGCTACGGAACACGGGTAGGGACACGCCCGTGTCCCCACCCGTGTCCTCCTCGGGACAATTCACTCAATGCCATTCTGAAATCACCTAGAACCATAGCTACTCCATGCGACTAAACACAGGTAGTGACATGCCCATGTCCCTACCCGTATCATGATCAACACAAGTTTTTACCTTGTTTCCTTTTTTCCCTCGAGTGCGCACCTGATCACCTACACCCCCTTGAGCCTACACCAGCTCTCTTGACACCAAAAACACGCACAAGGGGCCTAGAGCGAATCAGAACGTTATAGAACTAGCTTCACTCAACGCCTCTAGACTTGGCCAAATTCTTCTACACTACCAGGCGTTGAGTGATTCTTCATCACTCAACTCCCCTAGACTTAGTTGCAACTGTCTTTATTTGCTAGGCGTTGAGATCATTGAGTGAAGCTTCATCACTCAACACTTTTGTACTTAGCCGCTTCTCTGAAATCTGCCAGCTTACTGAAGTCTATCATCACTGAATGCTTCTGGACTTAGATAGATTTTTCTGTCTCTCTTTCCATAGGCTTTGAATGATTGTTCTTTTGTCGACACCTTTCTGCTTTGGCATTAAGTGAGCTATCATCACTCAATGATTCTGGACTTAGCATGATTTCTTGACAGAATCTTCAACTGCTTGAGTATGTCTCAATGCTGATTGGTATATGGTGTTGAGTGAACTGGCTTCACTCAATGCCTGTGGACATAGTCATTTTTTCAGCTTTACAATACTGAGGCTTTGATAGGCTCAGTTATACTCGATGCCTTATGATATATGGCGTTGAGTGGACTGCCTTCACTCAATGCCTGTGGACTTAGTCGCAGAATTGCTTTGCGTGAACTGTCTTCCAAATTGATGGGCTTTGACTGTCCACACATTACTCAGTTCCTTTTGGAGTCTGGCATTGAGTGAATTGGCTTCACTCAACGCCTATGGACTTAGCCAATTTTTAGCCTTTCAAGCATCCTTCTTTGACTTCTGGCATTGAGTGAACTGACTTCACACAATGCCTATGAGCTTAGACAGATTTCTATCTCTCCACTTCTCTACCTTGTGACCACTTATCACAATAACTTAGACAACCTATCTAAACTTGTTCTATGGAACATCCTTCATATGATGAGCTTAACCCACATCAAATACAACTATGCTCTTAGTATTGATGGTGATGCCTCTTCAAATCAAATATAGGGAACATTGAGGGCAATATTCCCAACACTTTAAGGCATGCGAAAATAATCAGAAACATTTGTCACTATAATTTCAATGGATAATAAAATATTCAAGGGATGTAGATCCAGAGCATGTATGAGTTTTGATAAGTTTGATAATGGTGTACATAGAATCTATAGAGTAGATCTTAAAATTGTAAGCCGAATTTTCGGGTTTGAAGAAGATTTTCAGCTAACGCACAGTGATAGTAACTATCGTCGATGATAGTAAGAAAAACTTATAATTTCATTTTTTTGAGGAAATGACCTTCAGTTCCCAAGAACGTAAGAGCATTGCACGAATCCACATTCATCATATCAGTCATATCCAGGGATCGAAATTGTTGTTATAGGCATAGAGAAGATTGTTGAACTCGCCATAACTCGAGAGTCTCAGATCTATGAAATGTTTGCACAGTCAGGTATATTATCTCTGTCACTACATGATATGTTTAGTTCAGTATTAGTCAAATAATTTTATAATCATCTAGAAGACCCCTACTTATTCTAGATTGAATGGAGGGGTGAGATCACTATTATAAAATAGAATCGTAGAGATAACCCATGATGATCTGAGAAATGAATTTGGTCTGATTCTAGTGAAAATATCTTGGATGTCGTAGAAAATTATAGGAAAGACAGTGATTGGACACAAAAGAATCAAGTCCTTCACAAAACATCTACTAAAAATCTCAATTAGACCATAACTACACTCACTTCTAGGGCCTATTTAGTACAAGATATATTGAGAAATATTGTGTTGCTGAAGGCCGGTGATACGAGAAAGAAGAACGCACAACAAAGCCTAGTCACCTATCTAGTAATAGAAAAAGAGCAATTTAATGTGGACGATTTAGTATTATCGGTGATCCGATATACATTTAAGATGAAAGATCCTTTGAGGAGAAAATTCAACATACTTCTATTAAGAAGTATCATCCAACAAGTAATTTATTAAAAGTACCAATGGATTCACCAAGATCTTTACATCAATGATTGCATTCCTCCCATTTATAGTTCAGAGACGACATGATACCCATCAATACGAGGTGAAGCATTCTCATCAGCAAGAGCTACACAAGGTGAAGCCTCCACATCTACTAGGCTGCCACTTCCTCAAGGAGGATCTCTTTGAGAAAGGGTGGATGAGTTTAATGATTTAGTGGAAGTGCATAAGGGTGAAATAAAAGTGAGGTTGACTGGTTTAAAGAAATTCATGAAGTTTATTGCTAAAGGACTGCACTTGAACCCAACCCTGGAGGAGGAAAAAGACTGGGAGAGTCCAGGGGTGGATCCTCCTCATCATTCAATTTGTCGTGTAAGACGACTGTGGGAGAGAAGACAAAGTGATGACCGCCACCTACCAGTGAAGATTGGGACTTTTGATTAGGTTTTCTACAGGGTTGCTGAAATGGAGCTATTGCATAACGATAGAGGGCTAACGCCTGTCGATAGGGAGCTATCACCTGGCGATAGTGAGCTATCACCTGGCGATAGAGAAAATTTGTACTTTCGTTTTGAATTTTATCTTCCTGGACTAGTATTGTAATAAAGAAATTTTGTTGAATTTTATTTCAGTAATTATCCGAACAATTGAGTGAATGTTAAGCTTGACTTTCATCAGTAGTATTTTTGATTAATTTTGTTATGTTTTGATAATATTCATAATTTTTCTTGTTAAATGATTTAGATTTTTAATTTGAAATGTCTAAGACTCCTAACTCTAGTCTTAGTGTAAAGAATCGTGAATCAGGAAGAGGTTTCGTGAAGATATCGGCAATTTGTGATTCGGTTCTTATAAAGTTAATTGTAATGTTGTCATTTTTAATGTGATCTCTAATAAAATGATTATGAACGTCTATATGTTTGGACCGTGAATGATGTACTGGATTACAAGTAAGAGCAATTGCACTTTTATTATCGCACCTTAATTATATTGTTTGTTGATGTATTCCAAAATCTTCTAAAGTTTGGTTCATCCATAAAGCTTATGCACAACAACTACCTTGTACAATATATTCGGCCTCGACGATGGAGAGGGCAACATAATTATATTTTCTACTCGACCATGAAATAAGTGAAGGGCCTAAAATTTTATGTGTCACTTGTGCTTTTACAATCTATCGAACTACTAGCATATTCATAATCAGAATAACCATGTAAAACAAAATCATCATTTTAAGAATACCACAGTCCTAGTTTAGAAGTACCAATAAGATATCTAAAGATTAGTTTAACCGTTTTTAAATATGATTCTTTAGGATTAGCCCAAAATTTAGTACATAAGCAAACTGCAAACATAATATCAGGTCTAGATACAGTTAAATATAATAAAGAACTTATCATCCCTCTATATAAAGTTTGATCAATTGATATTCCACTTTCATCTTTTGCCAACTTTAAAGAAACACTCATAGGAGTACTTGCTTGCTTAAGAATTTCAAATCAAAATCTTTTAAGAACATCATGAATATATTTAGATTGACAAATAAAAATAACATGTTTTTGAGTAATTTGAAAACCTAAAAAATATATAAGTCCTCGTACCATGCTTATTTCAAATTCATTTTTCATAATCATTAAAATATCATTACATTACTCATCATTAGTGGCTCCAAGAATAATATCATCAACATAAATTTGTAAAACTATAAATTCATTTTCAATTTTCTTAATGAAGAGTGTAGAATCAGCACTACCCATTTTATAATCATTTTTCAACAAATATAAAGTTAATCTATAATACCATGCACGTAGCGCTTGTTTTAAACCATAAAACGCTTTTTCTAATTTGTAAAAATGATTAGGAAATTTGTCATTCACAAAATCAGGGGGTTGTTCTACATAAACATCTTCCTTAATATACCCGTTCAAAAATGCAGTTTTCACATCCATTTGAAATAATTTAAATCTCTTGAAACTAGCAAATGCAAGAAAAATCCTTACTAATTCAAGTCATACTACGGGTACATATGTTTCATCAAAATCTTCTCCTTCAATTTGAGCATAACCTTTTGCTACAAGCCTAGCTTTGTTTCTAGTGATTCTATATTCACTATCAAACTTATTTTTAAAAATCCATTTAATTCCTACAACAGGATGATCAGTAGGCCTCTCTACAAGATTCAAAACTTTATTACGTTCAAATTGATTATGTTCATCAACTATAGCTAAAAACCAAGATTCATCATTTAAAGCGGTTGAAACATTTTTTGGTTCTATATTAGAAATAAAACAAAGGTTTAAAAATAAGTTATGTAAATAAGAATGAGTAGTTACCCATTTTGATGGTTCTCCAATAACCAAATCTTATGGATGATCTTTTGAAAAACTTAATTCACTTGGAGGCATATATTCTTCGACTTCTTCTCTTTCTTCTTTATCTTCTTCTTAATCTCCAAGTATTTCATCATCCGACTTCAGTGGTAGAAGGAGTTCTTCGTCATTACCTGTTGGATTAGTTTCTATAAAAGAAACACGCTCATCAAATTTAACAAGAATTGTTCTTCAGTTAATTTTGTCCCCTTATTATAGACTTTATTAGCTTTATCAGTTTAAGAATAACCCAATAAATATACCTTCATCACATTTTTCATTAAACTTTTATAATATGTATTTAGTGTTCTAAATGAAACATTTGCAACCAAAAACTCTAAAGTAAGATAAATTCGGTTTATTTTGAAAATATAGTTCATAAGGTGTTAATTTCAAAAATGGTCGAAGCATAACACGATTAATAACATAACATGCAGTATATATAGCTTCAGCCCAAAATGATCCAAGTAATTTGTATTCAGATAATATAGTACGAGCTAGTTTTTGAAGAGTCCTATTTTTCCTTTCTAGCACACCATTTTATTGCGGTGTGTGAGGAACAAAAAATTCATCAATCTAAACAAAAGTGTATTTTCTACCTCCTAAACTTTGTGTAGTAATTAGACCAAATAAATCCATGTCAATTAATTGTAAAGTTCTAGTATTAGAAATAATATTTTTGCTATTGAACAAAGATTTTGAAAATTTTCCTTTTTGACATGGCGAACAAAAAGAAGATAAATTTTCACTTAAGGTAGGTAATTGGAAGTATCTAGTTGTTAACCTAAGTCACCTAAAGGGGGGTGAATAGGTGAGTTTTGTGTCTTTTTGCGGGAAAAATTGATTTAGCACACCTTTTTAGATTGAGAACAACTTTCTTCTTTAGATTTGAATGGATCCAATCTTCTTCCTCCTTGGAGAATTAATCTTGAAATAAAGTTGAAGGAGAAGACTTGAAGAACTTGAAAAGCTTGATTTGAAAACCTCGGGATTCGACTAAATCAAGAACACCTTTGAAGAATCTAAAAGTAATGATCTTGTAGAATCTATCTTTGGGAAAAATCACAGAACGTGAACTCTAGGTCGTCGGGAAGAGCGTTTCTGAGAACAGTAGATCAGAAGAGAAATTCAGCCATTTATGATCTTGAAAAATAGGTAAAGAGAATTTGTGTTTCTTGTAATAATTAGTGATGCGTAAATCTTAATGTAATCCTTGGTATTTATACCGAATTCCATCTACAATGGATGGAAATAACCTTCCAAAATGAGCTTCCACGTATACTGTACATGACCGTCATTTTGAAACAGAACCTGTCGAAAAAATCAAACCCAATAATCGTTAAGTCCATTCGTAGAAATGACTCATATAATACTTAGAACACTCGATAAATTAGTTAACCACTCAACGAATTCGATGAGAGCATTCAACAAATTACACGAGATCATTCGACGAATTACACGAGATCATTTGAAGAATTTTACTTGGTCAAAAATAGGGCCAAAAGAAAATTCTCTGTTAATTCAATGGACCACTCGAGAACATTCAAGAAATTCCACGAGTATTCACGTGATGTCTCGACGAATGATACGAGACTTCACGTGTATGAATTTTTTTTTATTCTTCTTGACTTCAGTAACCATCTTTTTCCATGATTTCTATGCACTTGAAAATGAAGTACACCCCAATAGAGAGATTACACATGAGTCAACACCATGTCCTACACAATGATGGATTATATTGCATAGTCCTTTGTTACATGACTCATTATAATCTGACATTAGTGTGTACTTGATAATTAAGTTCTGCGGGCACATAACTTGAATGCATTATCAAATACAACTCAATTCATCTTATTTCAAGGGAGACTTCTTCAAATAAGGGCTATTATGGAAACGATACCCAACTTTAATCCTTTAATTAATTTATCTTTTGACAATTTTAAAATTAACTTGGCACTAGAATGACCAAGTTGCATATGCCACAAATTTAATTCCTCATTTTTGGACATAAAATTTTTTAAAGATGAATGTGAAAGATCATGAAATTTTATCATATAAACATTTTGAGATCTTGGTATAGTATAACAACATCATTTGTTTTAGAATCAAAAATTTTGCAATGGTTATTGAAGAGTCAAATAGAAAATTTATACCAATATCACATAACTGACTTATAGAAATCAAATTGTGTTTTAAACCTTTCACATACAAAACATTTAATATAATAAAAGAATCATTATCTACTACTCCAATGTCTATGATCTTTCCTTTACCGTTGTCGCCAAAAGTCACTACTCCACCTTTCTTCATTTCTAGGTTAAGAAACTTTGACTTATTGCCCGTCATGTGCTTTGAACATCCTGAGTCCAGGTACCACACATCTTTCTTGTACTTATCCTGCCAACACACCTAAAAAGAAGATGAGAGTAAAGATCTGGTTACCCAAGTAGTTCCTCCCATAGAATAGGTGGAAGCCTTAGGTACTTAGATTTATTTAACAAAATAATGGCCATTATTCCAACACGTGTTAGTGGTGTGACCAAACCTATTACATTTGGCGCACGTGATAAAAGTTGTTGAAGCAATTTTCAAATTGTCTTGAGAATTCTTGTTGGAATTAGTAGTGATAGCAAATTTAGTATTTTTATCCGAAAAGTTTGAAGTCTTAAAATTTTTGCTATCATCGGTAATAGTGGCTATCGCCGGACGATTGCTTCCAGAAGTGTATCTAAGCCCATAATTTGCAGAACCATAACATTGATTTGCCAAAATCATATCTAGTGATTTTCAGCCCACTCCAAACTTTTTTTATAGCCATTTCTAAATCATGGACCCGGGCTTTCAAAACGATATTTTCAATGACTAACATAATGCACCAGTTTGCAAAAGCCTTCTTACTACCTTCTACTTGTGATTGATAAAATTTTAGACATCTTTTTAGGTCCCTTTTTCCTTTTGTAAGAGAATCAACATATGATTGGGAATTAGCAAGAGCCTTCTCTAATTCTATCACCATTGCCAAAGAGTGATCCTCCTCTGCATAAGTAACCTTCTCCTTCCCATGTACTTTTAATTTAGTAGATAATTTTTAATTTTCTTTTAGTAAATTTTTTTTTCAGATTTAAGCAAATCAATATCTTTTAAACTTTTATCAAAATATCTACAAGTTTTTAAAAATTCAGAATATAAATCATCATAAGTTGGAGGAGTTACCTCAGTGTCGCTTTGGACACTACACTCGTCATCAAATGGTGAGATGCTCTTTCCCATCAAACACATGTTTGCCTCCTCATCAACTTCTGAACTTGATCCCCTCAACTCCTCAGATGTGAAGTAATCCCAAGTTTCTACCATAAGAAGGTTTTTCTTGTCCTTCTACTTGTGTCTCTTCTCTTTCAGCTCTTTTAGATATTTTGGGCGCTTGCTCCGGATATGTCCGACTTTTCTGCAATGATAACATTTAGGTGGTGGACGCTCTTCATCATCCTCTACATTAGCTTTTCTTATTCCTTTCTTGAATCCAGATTCCTTCTTGTTAAAAATCTTTTGAATGAATTTCTTCTTTCAGGGTTCCTCATAAATCTCTTGAACTTCTTAACAAACAAACTCTCTTCATCTTCTTCATCATTCTCATTAGTTTCACTATCCTCTTCCTTCTTGGATTTCAACGTCAATGCTTTCTTTCTTGGCTCCAAATTGTATTCTTGTTGTTGAATCCTTTACTCTGTTGGATCTCGTGGCAAACCTTAGAGGAGGGGGGGAGGGGGGTTGAATAAGGTTTCTCACATTTATTGCAATTTAAAATATTTTGACCCAAAAAATCGAGTTCTGGAAGCTACCGCGGGGCATTAGGTAGCTAACACGCAGTGGTAAGTCTCGTAACTCATTTTCCTTGGCAGTTACGCTTGAGCACCACGCACCAAAAATCAAAATATTATCCATAGGAAACTACTGTAGGTAAAATCACAGAAAACAAATTTCATTGCAAGATTTAAACAATAATAGTTTTTGAACTACTACAATACTATGATCTCCGTGACGCCGGAGATCGAAGGCGATAAGTGTAATACCCCCAAAACCCAGTTTTTGTTTTCCGGCCAAGTGACACGGCCTGGGACACGGGCGTGTCCCAGGGCGTGTCAAGCAAATACTCGAGCTGGTCTCGAGTAAGTTTCAAAGTTGGGTTTCAGGGGTTTTTGGAGTGACACGGCCTGAGACACGGGAGTGTCATCCTCGGGTTGCTGCAGGTCGCGCGTTCGACGATCGTTGAGCATTGTGATCGACGATCGACGAGAAGAGGCGACACGGCCTGTGACACGGGCATGTCACAGGGCGTGTCCTTCTCGACGATCGGCGAGATCGTGTCGACGATCGGCGAGTATAATCTCGGCGATCGACGAGTTTCGTCGAGAGAGGCGATACGGCCAGAGACACGGGCGTGTCTCAGGCCGTGTCAGGTTAGGCGGTGGTCACGGGCGTGTTTAACCGGTGTGGTGAGGCGTTTCTTTGCCGCTTAAGGGACACGGCCTATAACACGGGCGTGTCACAGGGCGTGATAGGGCCGAAAATGTTATTTTCTGCAGATCTCGGCCGTTTGTTTCCCTCTTTCCAGATCTGGTGGTCTTCAGTTTTTCCAGCTTCTATAAGACCCCGAACCAGCAAACTTTTCCTCACTTTATCTTCTTAAGTGAGAGAAGGAAAGAGGAAGAAGGAAGGAGGAAGAAGAAGGAGGAAGGAGAGGGAGATCCAGCTAGTCCAAGCTCGGATTCGCGATCGGTGGCCATATTCGGGAAGGCAGAGCTCCAAGCAGTGCTTGCCATGGCTCCAAAACGTCCTCCAAGGGTAATGACTTCCTCCTTGGATTTTTGAAATCCTTCCTTTTTGCATATGCATGAATCCTCTACAAAGGTAGAGTTGAATTCTCTTGGGATATTGAACTCCATCCCTTGATTCTTGTTGGAGTAGTCCCGGAAGCGAGGAGTACGGGTAGGCATGCTGTATGAAGCCCATCTGGACAGGTTGGTCCGGATTGGTGATGATTGTATGCATATCAGTGCAAGACTCTGTATTATTGTGATGCGTGTGATGTTCTTGGTGGACACCTGCAGCTTGGTGCAGCAGGATATTATGTGGATGGGTTGATGCTGTGTTATCTCAGCCCATGTAGCTGTGAGTGCTACTTTTAGGGGTTGATGTAGTGTGATCTCAACCCTTGTAGTTGTGATGCTACTTTTTGAGCCGGTGGGGCTGCAACTGTGGAAAAGCCTGTGTGGAGAACGAGCAAGGTGAAGTTGTACCCGTGTCAGTCCTGATCGACGTCGGACATATGTGAGCTACGGGAAAGGCTGATTTGTACCTGCGATCTGGTTGTCTAACCGTGGGGTGCTTAAGGCCCTGTTAGGATCACAGAATGAGAATCGCTCCGGCTATTTGAGCCATGGAGGATTGGAATGCTCACAAATTGCCGTCATGTCTGGGACCTCTTAACGGTGGTGGGACCCTGGTTTTCCGGTACACCGATAATGTGCCCTGAGAGCACGGAACGTCGGGCCGTCGTGCCGACGTTTGTGATGGATGATGACTTGTACAGGCGTACAAGTGTCATGTGCTAAAGCATACCCTTTTGATTGTATATAAGTGGTATGCAGGGAAGGAATTCCGCTGTCCCGTGCCAGGGACAGGGTCGTTATAAATGGTAAGCCAAATGTTGACCGTTGCTTTGTTTACCACTGCTTGGTGGATCTTTTGCGTGTAGGTCACGAAGGGCCAAGCAGGGATGAGGGTGGAAGACCCTAAGCTGCTGTTACTGAGTGCTAGCCCTCGAAGGCTATTTTTGTACCTTGTGTAAGAACTCATGTGTGGCCGGCCTGCGTGCCGATGTATGGAAGATACCTTCTTGTATAAAGAGTAACACTTGTAATAGGACATAAGGTCATACTTGTGGTTTTATATTATGGCATGTTTGGTTTAGCTGTGGACTTCTGTGTTGATGTTTGTGTTCATTCTTGCAACCCTTTAAACTTCCGCTAGAATGCTCTTTGATAGGATGCGTATTTGGTATTACTTCGTAACATCTCCGCCTGTTTGTAAGACATGGTGTGGGGCCCTGACCGGACCTTCTACTATGTTGCACGCAATGGGTAGGGGTGTTACAATTTGGTATCAGATTCCTTGGTTCCCTCCTCTGAATTCGTGGATGAATTCTTTTGTGGGGTGGCGAGCTCGTGTGTGAGTGTATAAAATTGAACTCAAACATATCCACATAGGATTGAAATGCACTGGTGTGTTACACTTGTGTGTTTGTTTTGACTGTTTGTTGTGTGGCTTGTCGCTGAATTGTGTGGTTTGACACATATAGGTGACGCGAAGTGTTGCGGGTCAGTTAGAACCTCAGCATTATGTTGATAGTGCAACACTGGCAGAGGTGCCCACCCCTCCTCCATCAGCTGAAACTGTACGTTTGATTACAGAAACGGTACTTGCGGTGATGAATGCTCAGCAGGCAGGGCAAGCTCGGCCTGAGGCACCCGTGCCTGTGACAGTGCGTCCAGAACCGGTGGGCATAGCTGTAACACCCCGAAACTCAAAAGAGGGACGGGTGATATTTTAAGCTCAGTTTGGGTTTTGGAGCAGGTGTCACGGGCGTGTCACGGGCGTGTCACGGGCGTGTCACGGGCGTGACACAGGCGTGTTCGGCCTCGGGTCGTGCGGTCGACGCTTTGGCGGTCGACGCTAGTCGAGTTGTAGAACACAGCCTAGGACACGGGCGTGTCCCAGGCCGTGTCACTCCAGGGATTCTGCAAGTGTGGTACACGGGCCGTGACACGGGCACAAACACGGGCGTGTCAAATTTGACACGGGCGTGTCTGATGCCGTGTCACAAGGCCGTGTACCTCTCTGACTGCGAAATGTTGGTCGATTGCACACGGGGGGCGTGATACGGGTCCCGACACGGGCGTGTTGCAGGTGACACGGGCGTGTCGGAGGCCGTGTCAAAGGCCGTGTGCTGGTTTTTCGACTCGATCGAGACGGCGAGTGGGTAACACGGCCTGGCACATGGCCGTGTTGCAACCCGTGTTCGGCCCAGTTTTTGTAATTTTAGGCCGAATCGTGGCCGTCCGTTTCTTTGGGATGAGATCCAACAGCTGGGGGCTAGATCTGAGGGATTAAACTCGGGAATAGGGTTTGAAACCCTCACTTTTCTCCTATCTTTATCTCTCTTGATTCTAGAGAGAAGGGAGAGCAAGGAGGAGGAAGAAGGCCAAGATCCGGCCGCCGGCGAAGCTTCGGAGGTCCGTTTCGCGAGCAGAGTTCAGATCCGCGAAGGTGGGAGCGTTGCGGTGGTTTTCAACCGAGCAAATCTTCTCCATGGCTAGGAAGAGGGGACGGAAGGTAACGACACTTCTCCTCTCAGTTTTTAGGATTTAGGATGCATGAATAGCATCCCCTTCCTTTCGTATTTAGAGCACCGAATCTCTCAAATGAGAGGGATTCGTGTAGCATAGGTTCAAGAGGAACCTCCGGGTTGAGTATGTTCATCCCGTCATGCTTTGCATTAGAGATCCGCTCCGTTAGCGGATTAGGCATTGTGGGTGAAGCCGTGGTCGCGACCGTTAGTCCGACCCGGTGATGTTGCATAGCGAGCTTCGGGGATTCAGTAGAAATCCGTTGCGGCAATACGTCGTTGTATGTATGCGTTTTCCCCCTTATATTTGAGTGAGTACTCGTGGTCGGAACCGGACAAGGTTAGCTCCGTGTTGTGCGGTAGATGGTTTCCTTGGAGCACGGGAAAGACACAGTGCGAATGGTGATTGGGGTGTGGAAACCTTTGTTTGTGCTGTGCAAAGGCGCGGCTATGTCTCTGTGGTCGGCTGGCTATCCCGTGATGCGCAAGTCATGTGGGGGAAGGGTCCCGGCGAGACTAGCCCCTTGTGTGGACTGACGAGAATGTCGAGCGGAGGACAAGCCCGGGCAATGTGGCCATGAGCGGGTGGGGTCCAGCAAGGCTTCTTAGAATCGGTCAGTGTGAGACGGAACCCTGACGTGCGAAGTCAGACTGTGCGGGCAAGCCCCGGGGTATATGGCCCTTGTGCGGGTGGGGCCTTTGCAAGGTTCCGTGTGACGGCGTGTGTGTCGTTAGGGACATGGTGGTTCCCTTGTGTTTGCGGCTTTAAGCCAATGGGGAAACGGAAGTACCCAGTGTTTGATGTTGTGCTAGATGCATACGAGCTAGGGTGCCTTCGGTGAAACCCGGGTTGTATTCATGTTGCCTAGTAGGCCCATTTCACTGTTTACAAAACATAGAGAACATGTATGCTGTATGAGACATCCAAGCCTGTTTTACCGCTTTAATATATATGCTCTTTTGGTATACGAAGTGCTAACTTGCAGGTGGAGTGGTACCCCGGGGTCCGTTAGGGACGGCCGGGAGGAGATGTGTTTGTTACACAGTAGAGGTCAGCCTTTGCTGACCCACGTTACTTCAAATCCTTACAGGGCAAGGTTCGCATGCAGGAGCTAGCGCGCCGGGCGAAAAGCCCTAAGCATCATGAAGTGTTGCTGTGCTTGGATTTTCCTTTTGTGTTTGCTACTCTTATTATGTTTATGTCCGGCTTGCATGCCGAGGTAGCCTAGGAGTGCCTGGCACATTTATATTTTTGGACTATTATTGTGTAAGGCCTTAAGGCCATTTGATACTCTATCGTTAGTGGATAACTTCTGTCGGTTAATGTTCCGTTTCCGCTGTGTTTGTCTGGAGTTTTGAGATTGGGTAGTTTTCATATCATCTTTTAATACTAAAGCTGTGGCGTCCGTATGTTGTGGTGCCCCGGCCGGACCCATATTATATGGTCTTTACAGGGGAGGTGTTACAATTTGGTATCAAAGGGAGGTTGGCGTTCCAATGAGAAGTTTCGCGGTCGAAAGTATAAGTCGAGTCGCGTATAAGAAGTTATCCACATAGGAGTATCGCGGGACCATGAGTGTCCTTGTGTTCGAGTCTTGCAATTAGAGACTGTTTTGTGTTTTCTTGCTTGTGTTTAGAGTGCAAGCAACGAGGCTGGGACCTCGAGGCCAAGAGAAGAGCTCTCGGCAAGTAGTGCGACTGCGCAAGGTCCGTTAGGGATGGGGGTCACACCGGCCGACTTCTGCCGTATGCTTGCAGAAGCAATGGTGGCGGCCCAAGCGACAGCGACAGTACAGGTAGCAGCTCCCGTTGCTCAGGTAGCAACTCCTGCTACCCCGGTCATGGCAGCAACCGTGCCGGTTGAGGAGGCCAGGAGGGCGGAGCCGCAGGCCGAGAGAGTGGTTGTCGGGCAGGGGGACCGGCAGATGAAGTACTTTCTGAGCTTCCACCCTCCAACCTTCAAGGGAATCGGCACGCCCACAGATGCAGAGGATTGGTGGGCAAGAATTCAGGAGCTTCTGAGGGCGGCAGAGGTGCCCGAAGAGAAAAAGGCAAAGTTCGCAGCCTTTATGTTGGAGGGAGATGCCAAGTTATGGTGGGTGAGCCACAGTGGCCGGCAATTTCTAGGACGCACACCGTCCATTGAGGAATTTGGGAATGCCTTCCTGAAGAAGTACATTCCCGCCTCAACGAGGTTAGCCCTCCAGAGGCACTTCCTACATCTGGTGCAGCGAGACAAGTCAGTGGATGAGTATGTTCAGGAATTTTCTCGCTTGGGTCGTTATGCAGGGACGACCATGGCAGACGATGAAGAGAGGGACAATCTCTTCTATCATGGACTGAGGGAGAATCTAAGACAAACCCTCATATCGATGAAACGTGCGGGTTTCAACAAATTGGTGGAGGCGGCCCGAATTTTGGAGAGTGACATGGAGCGATCCCAGCGTCGCAAGGGTTTCACACCCAAACAGGGGGAGGAAAAGAAGCCTGCTCAGTCCCATGGAAAGGAGGAAGGGAGTCGATGGAAGAAGAAGCCTTCCCCATATAAGTCGGGCGAGAAAAGTAATTGGACATCCGGAGGGTCACGCTCTAAGGGCCCTCAGACGTGCTATAGTTGTGGCAAGCCGGGCCACATAGCAAGATTTTGTACCCAAGGGGGCGCTGATCAAGAGCCAAGGCATGAGCAAACCGTACGCTCCGGACCCAGT
The DNA here is from genome assembly GCA_039513925.1 of Platanthera zijinensis. Lineage (NCBI taxonomy): Eukaryota > Viridiplantae > Streptophyta > Magnoliopsida > Asparagales > Orchidaceae > Platanthera > Platanthera zijinensis. The sequence continues at coordinate 113,712,734 of CM077089.1, read as the reverse complement.
GCATCAGAGAATGGGAAAATGGCGGAGTCGAGTGCTTCCCGGTTTCAACCAGTGCAGCCAAGGGCCTACAACCTTGGGCAGCAGGAAGCAATCCGCCAAATCGATGTGGTGACAGGTATGAGAGTTCAACCTGCATCGTAGATTTCTTCCTTTCAAGTTTTTTTTATGTTGTTGCATGTGTGTAGGCTTTGTAATGGTATCTGGGTACCCCGCTAGGGTACTCTTTGATACGGGAGCGTCGCACTCCTTCCTTGCGGAAGGCTTTATCCGGAGGATCGGAGTGGAGTCTTTCTCGACGGACTCCGAGTTGAAAGTGCGCATGCCCAATGGGTCATCTATGACTACCAGGGCTAGGGGCCGGATTTGTTGGAGCCTTGAGGGAGTTGACTTCTTATTGGTAGCGGCGATCTTGCCGTTGTCCGAGTTTGATGTGATTTTGGGGATGGATTGGCTAGCGGAGCAGCATGCCAGTATCGACTGTTTGTCCAAGGTGGTAACCCTGAGGGGCGTGGGGCAAGCGGAAGTCAAGTTTGAAGGCCTGCATGGAGTGGCCTGTTCCCTAGTTTCGGCACTTCAGTTAGTGCGAGCTGTTAACCAGGGAGATGTAGGTCTAGTAGCGTTGTTGGAGGTTAGCCTTTCCAGGCTGTCTCTTGGAGAAGTGCCCGTGGTGGCGGAGTTTGGAGATGTTTTTCCCGAGGAGTTACCGGGAGCACCTCCTCGGCGGGAGATTGATTTCTCCATCGAGTTGGTGCCTGAGGCTAGACCAGTGTCGCGTCCACCCTTCAGGATGGCACCAAAGGAGTTGGCCGAGCTCAAGGTTCAGTTGCAGGAGCTTTTGGAGCAAGGGTATATCAGGCCCAGCTCTTCACCGTGGAGTGCGCCGGTATTATTTGTGAAGAAGAAGGACGGTAGTATGCGTCTGTGCATAGACTACCGAGAGTTGAACAAATTGACTGTCAAGAATAAGTATCTGATTCCCCGGATAGACGATCTCTTCGACCAGTTGGTGGGGTCGGAGGTGTACTCCAAGTTGGACCTGAAGTCCGGATATTATCAGTTGCGGATTCATGAAGAAGACATACCCAAGACCGTGTTTGGTACGAGGTATGGTCATTTTGAGTTCTCGGTGATGCCGTTCGGGCTGACGAACGCGCCGTCCGTGTTCATGGACTTGATGAACCGAGTGTTTCGCGAATATTTGGACTGGTTCGTAGTCGTCTTTATCGATGACATATTGGTGTATTCCAAGTCAGAAGCGGAGCACGAGTCGCACTTGCAAATAGTGTTACAAGTGTTGAGAGAGAACCAGCTCTAAGCGAAGTTCTCGAAATGCGAGTTTTTGTTGGAGAAGGTGGCATTTTTGGGCCATGTAATCAGTGGGGATGGGGTGGCGGTGGATCCAACGAAAGTAGAAGCCATCAGAGAGTGGCCAGTTTTGAGGACCGTGGCGGAAGTTCGAAGTTTTCTTGGACTAGCCGGGTACTACCGAAGGTTTGTGGATAACTTTTCGCGGATAGCTCTACCCCTCACATCACTAACTCGCAAGGATCAGAAGTTTGTATGGACTCAAGAGTGCAAACATGCGTTTGAAACCCTGAAGGAAAGGCTAATGACGGCGCCGATCCTAAGTCTACCAAAGGGGAAAGAAAGGGTTCCTGATTTTCAGCGACGCATCCGGATGCGGTTTAGGGTGCGTGTTGGTGCAGCATGGTAGCGTGATAGCTTTTGGGTCGAGGCAGCTGAAGCCTCATGAGAGAAATTACCCCGTCCATGATTTGGAGTTGGCGGCGGTAATTTTTGATTTGAAGTTGTGGAGGCACTACGTTTATGGTGCAAAGGTGGAGATCTTCATGGACCACAAGAGTCTAAAGTATATCCTAGATCAGAAGGACCTAAATATGCGGCAGCGCAGGTGGGTAGAGTTCCTTGGGGACTACGAGGTGGTGATTCAGTACACGCCAGGGAAAGCCAATGTGGTGGCAGATGCTTTGAGTAGGAAATACTCGGGGCAAGGAAATTGGATTGAAGCTCACGATGAGCGGTTAAGGCGGGATTGGGAGTCCCTTGGATTGGAATGTGTGGCAAGAGACGAGTCTAGCGTGGCTCGACTAAATTGGATTGAGATGCAGAGTGACTTATGCTATCGTGTTCGGGAAGCGACCCGTGTAGATGCGGAGTTTCAACCTTTCGTGGAGGAAGCTCTAAAGGGCGAGGTAAGCGCCTGGGAGATGGTTGATGGGATTCTGAGGAAGGGCGGAAGGATTTGTGTACCGCAGTTCGGCAAGCTCTGCGAGGAGTTGATGTTTGAGGCCCACTTCACTAAGTACTCCATTCACCCGGGCAGTACAAAGATGTACTTGGATTTGAAGAAGTCCTATTGGTGGACTGGGATGAAGCGGGACATAGCTTTGTGTGTGAGTCAGTGCCAAACTTGTGCCTTGGTGAAGGCCGAGTGTCAGAAGCCGGGCGGGTTCTTGAAGCCTCTTCCAATCCCCGAATGGAAATTTGATGACATTTCCATGGATTTTGTGCATGGGTTGCCTAGATCGCAGCAGGGTAATGATGCCATTTGGGTGATTGTGGACCGCTTGACCAAAGTTGCACATTTCATCCCAAACCGGAAGGAGGACGGTGTGGAAAAGTTGGTAGAGTTGTACGTCCTCAATATTGTACGACTTCATGGGATTCCGAAGAGTATAGTCAGCGACCGAGATGGACGTTTCACGTCTAAGGATTGGCGGTTGGTGCAGAAGAGCTTGGGCATAAAACTCAAGTTCAGTACGGCTTTTCATCCTCAAACCGACGGGCAAACCGAGAGAACGAACCGTACTTTGGAAGATATGCTAAGGATGTGTACTCTCGACTTCGGCAAGAAGTGGGAGGATCACCTCTTCATGGTGGAGTTTGCGTATAACAATAGTTACCAAGCTAGTATCAAGATGGAGCCATACGAAGCTCTGTATGGGAGGCGGTGTCGAACACCGATGTCTTGGACAGAGGCGGGAGACACCAAGCTTTTGGGGAAAGAAGTGATAGCCGACGCTAGTGAGCTAGTGCGGACCATCCAAGAGCGCATGAAGGTAGCTCAAGATCAGCAGTCGAAGTATTTCAATGCTCGCCACAGGCATGTGGAATTCGCTGTGGGCGACTGGGTGTATCTTAAGATCAAGCCGTTCAAAGGCGTTTCGCGAATTCGCCGACTCAAGAAGCTGAGTCCGAGATTTTTGGGACCATTCAAGGTCATCGAGCGAGTGGGAGAGGCAGCGTACCGGTTGGCGTTGTCCACAGAGCTAAGTGGATTGCATGACGTTTTTCACGTCTCCGTCCTGAGGAAAGCGTTGTTAGAAGCCAACGTGGTGATTGAGCCGACGGCGGTGCCGGTAGAGGAAGACTTGAGGACGCGAGTTCGTCCAATCGGGATAGAAGACTCAGAGGTTCGGCAATTGCGGAACAAGGAGATCAGACTCGTAAAGGTCCGTTGGGACAACTGTGGTTGTGAGGAGCTCTCATGGGAGCGAGAGCAGGCCATGCTGGAGGAGTACCCCGAGCTTTTCTCCTCAGGTACTGTTTAGTTTTGTTTACCTTCCATGTTTTAAATTTCGGGACGAAATTCTTTTAAGGGGGAGAGAGTTGTAACACCCCGAAACTCAAAAGAGGGACGGGTGATGTTTTAAGCCCAGTTTGGGTTTTGGAGCAGGTGTCACGGGCGTGACACAGGCGTGTTCGGCCTCGGGTCGTGCAGTCGACGCTTTGGCGGTCGACGCTAGTCGAGTTGTAGAACACGGCCTAGGACACGGGCGTGTCCCAGGCCGTGTCACTCCAGGGATTCTGCAAGTGTGGTACACGGGCCATGACACGGGCACAAACACGGGCGTGTCAAATTTGACACGGGCGTGTCTGATGCCGTGTCACAAGGCCGTGTACCTCTCTGACTGCGAAATGTTGGTCGATTGCACACGGGGGGCGTGACACAGGTCCCGACACGGGCGTGTCGCAGGTGACACGGGCGTGTCGGAGGCCGTGTCAAAGGCCGTGTGCTGGTTTTTCGACTCGATCGAGACGGCGAGTGGGTAACACGGCCTGGCATACGGCCGTGTTGCAACCCATGTTCGGCCCAGTTTTTGTAATTTTAGGCCGAATCGTGGCCGTCCGTTTCTTTGGGATGAGATCCAACGGCTGGGGGCTAGATCTGAGGGATTAAACTCGGGAATAGGGTTTGAAACCCTCACTTTTCTCCTATCTTTATCTCTCTTGATTCTAGAGAGAAGGGAGAGCAAGGAGGAGGAAGAAGGCCAAGATCCGGCCGCCGGCGAAGCTTCGGAGGTCCGTTTCGCGAGCAGAGTTCAGATCCGCGAAGGTGGGAGCGTTGCGGTGGTTTTCAACCGAGCAAATCTTCTCCATGGCTAGGAAGAGGGGACGGAAGGTAACGACACTTCTCCTCTCGGTTTTTAGGATTTAGGATGCATGAATAGCATCCCCTTCCTTTCGTTTTTTGAGCACCGAATATCTCAAATGAGAGGGATTCGTGTAGCCTAGGTTCAAGAGGAACCTCCGGGTTGAGTATGTTCATCCCGGCATGCTTTGCATTAGAGATCCGCTCCGTTAGCGGATTAGGCATTGTGGGTGAAGCCGTGGTCGCGACCGTTAGTCCGACCCGGTGATGTTGCATAGCGAGCTTCGGGGATTCGGTAGAAATCCGTTGCGGCAATACGTCGTTGTATGTATGCGTTTTCCCCCTTATATTTGAGTGAGTACTCGTGGTCGGAACCGGACAAGGTTAGCTCCGTGTTATGCAATAGATGGTTTCCTTGGAGCACGGGAAAGACACAGTGCGAATGGTGATTGGGGTGTGGAAACCTTTGTTTGTGCTGTGCAAAGGCACGGCTATGTCTCCGTGGTCGGCTGGCTATCCCGTGACGCGCAAGTCATGTGGGGGAAGTGTCCCGGCGAGACTAGCCCCTTGTGTGGACTGATGAGAATGTCAAGCGGAGGACAAGCCCGGGCAATGTGGCCATGAGCGGGTGGGGTCCAGCAAGGCTTCTTAGAATCGGTCAGTGTGAGACGGAACCCTGACGTGCGAAGTCAGAATGTGCGGGCAAGCCCCGGGGTATATGGCCCTTGTGCGGGTGGGGCCTTTGCAAGGTTCCGTGTGACGGCGTGTGTGCCGTTAAGAACATGGTGGTTCCCTTGTGTTTGCGGCTTTAAGCCAATGGGGAAACGGAAGTACCCAGTGTTTGATGTTGTGCTAGATGCATACGAGCTAGGGTGCCTTGGGTGAAACCCGGGTTGCATTCATGTTGCATAGTAGGCCCCTTTCACTTTGTACAAAACATAGAGAACATGTATGTTGTATGAGACATCCAAGCCTGTTTTACCGCTTTAATATATATGCTCTTTTGGTATACGAAGTGCTAACTTGCAGGTGGAGTGGTACCCCGGGGTCTGTTAGGGACGGCCGGGAGGAGATGTGTTTGTTACACAGTAGAGGTCAGCCTTTGCTGACCCACGTTACTTCAAATCCTTACAGGGCAAGGTTCGCATGCAGGAGCTAGCGCGCCGGGCGAAAAGCCCTAAGCCTCATGAAGTGTTGCTGTGCTTGGATTTTCCTTTTGTGTTTGCTACTCTTGTTATGTTTATGTCCGGCTTGCAAGCCGAGGTAGCCTAGGAGTGCCTGGCACATTTATATTTTTGGACTATTATTGTGTAAGGCCTTAAGGCCATTTGATACTCTATCGTTAGTGGATAACTTATGTCGGTTAATGTTCCGTTTCCGCTATGTTTGTCTGGAGTTTTGAGATTGGGTAGTTTTCATATCATCTTTTAATACTAAAGCTGTGGCGTCCGTATGTTGTGGGGCCCCGGCCGGACCCATATTATATGGTCTTTACAGGGGAGGTGTTACAATAGCGGTTGATCAGCGTGCCGCAGATTAGCAGCTGAAGCGGTTAATGAGCTTTCATCCTCCGACGTTTACCGGGGCGGGTTCCCCAGCTCAAATAGAGGATTGGCTTGCTCGGATCAAGCGCATCATGACCGCCCTTCGTGTTGAGGAAGAACAGAAAGTCACGTTAGCCACTTTTCTTCTTGAAGGAGAAGTTCGGCTGTGGTGGGATGAGGTCGAACTGCACCACTTGGCAGGCAGACAGTTGACGGGAGTCTCTATGGACGAGTTCTCTCGATTGTTCTTGGGCAATCATTTGCCGTTGCAGCAACGGATTGCTTTGGAATTGGAGTTTCAGCAGTTGACTCAAAAGGAGAGCAGCGTGGATGAGTATCTACATGAGTTCACGTGTTTGGGGCGTTATGCGGGCGCTATCTTTGCTGAGGAAGAGCGCAAGACCAGTCAGTTTTATGCGGGACTGCGGAATGAGTTGCGGCATTTACTCTCGAGTTCTGTGAATCAGGGATTTCAAGCTCTGGTCTGCACCGCGAGGGCATTGGAAGCAGATTTAAAGCGAGGACAATCTAAAGGACCTTTGGCTGTTGCAAAACCGGAGTTCAAACCGCCGCGTCCGGAGAGAAGTGGATTTCGAAAGAAATGGGGTAAGAAGTCCAGACGTTCTGGGAAAGCTCCTTCATCAGTTACTTCGGAAGCGTCGTCGGGCTATGAATCCCGCACTTGTTATACGTGTGGCAAGCCGGGACATCTTGCTCAGGACTGTCGGGTTGGCCCTCCAAAAGGTGACAAGAAGCCGGGCACGTCCTATGCGGAAAAAGGGAAGGCGGTGGCGGAGTCTTCTGCTTCGCAAGTGCAGCCTCGAGTTTTTAATCTGCGACAACAGGAGGCCATTAAGCAGGCCGATGTCGTCACAGGTGCGCGTGATCTCTGAGTTCTTTTCCCTTTGTGTAGTGCTGCTATGTTTTTGGTGTTTATTGTGTTGTTGCTATGTTACGCTTCGTCCTCATTTGGGAGCATCCGGCACGAGCACTGTTTGATACTGGTGCGTCACATTCATTTCTGTCAAAGGATTTCGTATTGCACATTGGCGCGCCGATACTGTAACATCTCATTTCCAACTAGACTCCTAAGAGTGGTTTTGTCATGACAAAACCCTAGGAAGCCCAAGAAGGAGTCAAGTGGACCTGGTGGTGTTGATAGGGCCACTATGGTCTACACTTAGCAGATTTCTAAACCTTGGCTTAAGGTGATCATGGGGCTTCACCAAGACTCCAAGACCCCACCCATACCCTTATAACCCTAGAAGGGGGTCAATGGGTCATTAAGGACCCATGGAGAGCAATCAAAGGACCTAAGTTGACCAAAGTCAACTCTAACCCTAATTGGGTCAAATTGACCTACACAAGGGTCAATTGCAGTCCCTTAGCTCAGTGGACCCCACCCATACCCTCATAGCCCTAGTGAGAGGCCAATAGGTCACCAAGGACCCATTGGGACCAATCATAAAGCCTAGGTTGACCAAAGTCAACCCTTGACCTAAAATGGTCAAAGTGCCCTGGTTAAGGGCCAAGTGACCTCCAAGGGCTAATCCAACACCACCTTGACCCTAGGGGAGGCAAATGGGTCACCAAGGACCCATTAAAGAAATCTCAAGGACCAAATTGACCTAGGTGGGCCCTAGTCCAACTTTGGGTCAAGTTAGCCCAAATGGGCTAACTCAAGCTCAAGCCCATTTCAATTGGGCTAACCATGACTTAAGTGACCAAATGGACTTGTGGACTGCCATGGGACATGTAGGAGCCAAACAAATTCAGGCTTGGTGACTAGGAGAGAGAAAGTCACCCATGGAGGAGAGAGAAAGAGAAGGAAGAAAAGGGAGGAGGACTTTTGGGCTCATCCTCCCCCTCCCCAACCCCTCCATTCACTCCTCTAGGACAAGGAAAGCAGCCCCAATTCAACCAGCTAGCTTTGACTGGTGTGATCCATGCTTCATCCCCTACCTACCATGGCCGAAATCTTTGACCAAGGAAGCCAATAATGGCAATGAATCTTGCAGCCAACTACCACCCCAATTCTCCTCTTTAAAAGGTTCACTGGAATTCAGGGATGAATTCCCACCAGTTTCCTGAAGAAGCCGAGCCCTATTCTGCATTTTTGAACAAGCTGACCACCGCCGGCCACCACCATGCCAATCCGGCGATTAGCCCGGCTACAGCCGCCACCACAGGTCCTCCTCCACTCCTTCTTGCATGGGTAGATCCTTAGAATCCATAGGGCCAAGGTTGGAGCTCAATTGAGCCCAATCGGATTTTGAAAATCATGGATTTTCCATGAAATTACATCCTATCGGGTTCGCCGGAATAGGGCTTCCCGGCGGCCTAGACGCCGCCTGGAGATAGCCCCGACCACCACGAAGGTGTCGGCGGCGGTGGCAGGCCGGGGAGGTGGCCGGAGCGACGGCGGCAGCCGCTGGAAATCAGCCCAGGCGGGATGAATCTGGGCCATTGGCGCGTGGGGACGATGACAGGATGCCGTCCAATTATGTGCCAAGATTCGTGCAGATGAATAAATAAACTATAGCTTAAGTTTAATTTTATTTCATTTCGTGTCACAGAATTTGTATTTATTGGTATTAATTATTAAAAATAGCTAGAGCATTTTTTTGAGAAAATGGTCAACAGAAAAACTGTAGCCTTATGCGTCTACTTTCAAACAAAATTAGTTTGAACCAATTTGGGTGAATGGTTTGACCAGGGTACTCATTTTGGTAGGGTCTATACAAATGACTAGGCAGTAATTAAACTAAGTACCCACACTTCATCCTTGGTTCAAATGAGCTGAAATTTTGGCAGGGAGTCACCCTAACCTATATATAGTCCCTGCCAAAAATGGGAATTTTTGGGAATAATGTTCATATAGTTTTGTAAATAATTTAATTATACTAGGGTAAACTAATTTGTGGGTCAAATGAACCCCAAATTCATCCAAATTTTGGTGGGAGGTATCTGAGGTTATTATAAACCTCTGGTTAAAATTTCATTAAGTTTGGAGGAGATTTGAATGAGAATCAAGCAAACCCTAGCCTTGCCCTAAGAAGGGCATTTTGGTCCAAAATGTAATTTTGGCTTATAGTGTCCAATTCAGCTCAACAGAGTTTCAAATTTGGTACACTGGTTTGGCATGACATTATACACCTCCCAAAGAAAAATTGGGGGCATTGGAGTTGGTTTGGCCCAAGATCCTAGGTCAAACCCTAAGGAAGGGCTTTTGTACCTTGTGAAGGGCATATGGCCAAAACACCTTGTATGGCTATGAAATTTTGTAGGGATAGTATTTTGGTAACTATAACCCTCTGGTAAAAATATTAGAGTATTTTGGAAGGTTTAAGACCCTCAAAAGCCTAACCCTAGTTTAGGGCACAAATGTGGTGGGATAGGAATGGGTTAGCTAAACCCCTTAAAATGATATGAAATTTTGGTAGGATGGTAATAAGGATATTAAGAAGCTTTGGTGATTTATTTAGAAATTTTGGAGTAATATTTATAGCACTTCATTTGTAACACAAGGAATGCCTCAATTTAGTAAATTAATTATTATGCTCCCTCTAACAATTGGAAGGTCATGAAATTTTGGCAGAGGATGTTTTGAATAATTATGAGTTTATATAAATTTTATAAAAATTCTTGGACACTTATTTGAGGTAGTTACTTCACAAGCTTATTAAATGATGGAATTATGCAATAATTTAATTAAGTCCATTTACTGATAAATGAATTATGAAATTTAGCCAAAACCATATACATGCCTTAGAATCATACTTGAATTTTCTCTGAATTTTTGAAAGTAATATAGTATTTTATATTTCTTAAATGAATTTTCGAGGATTAAAATGAAATATTGATTTAAGGATAAAACCTTACTGAAAAGAATTAGATATTTTGGAAGATGAGTTATATCCTTATTTTGAGTAACATATAAAATTTGTAGAATGATATCTTGACTGAAAATGGTACTTCATCTTCTTTATTGGAAATTTTAGACATTAAAATAATTAAATAAATTATTAAATAAGTATGGAAAATTTTGGAACTCTGGACTTAGGATTTAAAGGTCATAATGGACCTTCATTAATTTTTTATAGGAGTATTGGATGATTACTTGACATACTTCCCATTTTACATGACATTAAGCCTTGGTGGTCTGCATATAGTAATTCTTCAGAAATAATCTGGAGTACAAGTTAGGTACATAAGTCAAAAATTGGTGGAATGATTTCATCACTCAGTGTTGGATGAGATAGGAATTAGTTTGACTAAATGTTGGGTGGTGTTTGGGATCGACGAAAGATCGTCTTCCCCATAGCGTGGAAGGTCAAATCACCTTGGATTTAGTTTACTGTAATACGGAAATGAAATGGGTAAAACCTAAGTCGTAGGCATAAAGTAAATAGTAAACTTAGGTTTTCACACTTTCACACCCCAGTGTCCCGGGAGATAGTATGGGTTACTTGGGCAATAAGCCTGGTAGTTATGGCATTGGGTATGGTAGCCTGGCGAGCTTCGGCTTGGTTGTTGATTATGACGGACGGGATAGTCCGGAGAGCTTTGGCTCGATGGTAGATTGTGACGGACGGGATAGTCCGGGGAGCTTGGGCTCGGTTATAGATTATGATGGACGGGATTGTCCGGTGAGCTTGGCTCGGTTGTTTGTTTGACTCATAACTATTGCATATGCATAAAAGGTTTAAGGTGGTGGGTCTGCGATATTGGGGAGTTCGATGCACCGACACCAATATCGTTGGCTCGGCAAGTGTGGTTAGCACTTCGCCAACAGAAGTCCGGTGCGCCAGCCGGCAAGAGTACGCAGGCGTCCGCTTAGTGCACCAAGCGTTGAGGCGTACGATAGGTCTGACCGGTAGTGCTTTACTGGTTTAGAGGTGGGCGAGGCCCAACCCACGGCTTCCGTCTGCCACTACGGAGGTATCCTGGGAGGTAATGGCTCCGAAAGGGGGAACTAAAGGTCTGTGTACACAGAGTCGAGTGGGTGAGTTGCACTTGCATGTTCACATCATAGCATATTTGCATTCCATAGCATAACCATTGCATATAACCTGACACCTAATGTATAAGCGGTATGGGACGTTCTATACATTAGGCCTTGCAAAACGACCCCTTGGCCTATAAGTTCGTGCGAGCGTTCTTATAAGTCAAGGTTCTCTTTCAAAATTATAAGCCTTCTAGTAGAACCGACACCCTAACGTATAAATCGGTATGGGACTTTTTATACGATAGGAGCCCTGCAAAAGATCCCTTAGTTTATGTGTACTGACATAAGTTAAGGTTACTTATTTAATTTTGTATATTATCATGCTTACACTGTTAGTTTAGTTCCGCTGCCATCTGTAATTTGACTATTCTCCACCTTCAAGTCCTTCCCTTTCCTTCTCCCCGCTCGGTACTTAGGAGCCATGGGGGAAGGGGTGGGGGACGATAGGACTTAGTCTTTTAGACTAACGGTTTTCGAACCACATCATTTAGGGGACCACGGAGCCCAGCATGGAGGAGCAGCCCCGGAGGTCGGCACGCTTGGAGATCGGACAGTCTAGTACCGGAGTCCAGACAGCAGGGACTGTGAGTCCCGAACACTAGTAGTTGTATTAGTTTGCTTCCGTGATGAGTGATTTGTTGTGAGGACTTGATGTACCGGGCATAAGCCCGAGATTTTCATTATATGTACTATTTATGGGCACTCCCTTCGTGGAGGTTATTTTTCTATATATGTGATTTCTGTGGACTTGCTTTTATACTTATGCTACAGTAGAGATCAATTTGGCCGGCAGAATCGGCGTCTTGTAGTGACGACCTTCCCGGGTGAGAAGGTATCACCGCAAGGCGGCGGTTCTGGGCCTAAGACCCCGGTGTCGAAAAAGAAAAAAAATTGGGGTCTTACAAGTGGTATCAGAGGAAACCTCGATCAGAAAGGTAGCAGTCCACTAACCCTGGGACACCCCCGCTCGAGTTTAGTTTGGGGACAAACTAAGCAGCGGAAGCAGTGGTGGGCCCATATGGGAAATCACATGAAAATTGTCCACTTTTATTTAAATCTGTGAGACTTCTTATATTTGACTTCTATTACGCAGCCCCCAGCGCAGCCAACACCACAAGGCGGAGTTCAGCAGACTCCGACTGTTGCACCACCTTCCCCGGTCCCCACTCCATTCCTACACTCGGAGATGGGTCAAACGTTGACGGCCATTCTAGATGCTTTCAGGGCTCAGCAGGTTCCGGCTCCGCAGCCAAACCCGGGGCCAATTGGTTGATCATCTTTCGAGGACTCTCTCCTCCATCCTACCTGGGGACAGAATCCGCCGTACGGACAGAAGAATGGCTAGATATTATGTACAAAATGCTGACTGGGATACAGTGTCCCTGGGAGGAGAGGGTGGCCTTGGTTGTCTCCTGCCTGGAGTCCCATGTCAAGAGGTGGTGGAAGACGATGCTGGACACAAGGTTTGCTGATAGGGAGGTTGCGGAAGTTACCTGGGAAGAGTTCAGGACCGCGCTGTTGGAGCATTTTGTTCCACAGTCGGCCAGGGATGAGTTGGAGGAGAGGTTCTTACAGCTGAAGCAGGGCACCCGGACAGTGGTAGAGTACCATCGGGAGTTCGGCCATTTGGCTCGATATGCAGATTCTTACCAGCTGGACGAAGCGGGATACATCAAGAGATTCTATAAGGGCCTACGGGAGGACTTGAGGGAGGCTTTGTTGTTTGTATCCGACGGGCCTATCTCCCGGATTTTGGAGATGGCAAAGAGGATCGAGGCCGATTGGCACACCACTCGGGGCCAGAAGCGGCAAGCGGAGGATCAGGGCCGGAGAGCCCGAAATGATCAGCGGCAAGGTGCTATACCAGGTGGAAGAAGGACAGAGGACCATCCTCATCATGAAGTGAGGCAGGAGTCGAGGGAGCCGGTGGTAATGGCTCCTCAACCTCTTCAGATGAGGGAGGCACCAAGACCCGGGGGCATGACATTTCCCCCACCAGAATGCTACAACTGTCATCAGATAGGACACATTCGGAGAAACTGCCCCATGAGGGGAACACCTTTACCAGCACCCCAGGATGCCCCGAATGCCCAACAGTTTGGAGGACGAGGACGTGGTCGAGGACGTGGTTTCCTGGGTGTAGATCGCAGGCAGCAGGGGGAGCAAAATTTATGCACTGGATCTGACTCAGCCCCGAAACCCGGAGCAAGTAATCACTGGTACGTCTGAAAATTTATTTTTTAAAAGTTATTTCCTCATGAAGTTAAATTTTATATAGAAGTGATAATCTAGGAAAGAAAACCATAGCTAGATTCTAAGACATTTAATTTTTCCCAAAACCTCAGGAATAGTTTTCATCAGCGGCAAACCCGCTTATACGCTATTTGATACGGGTGCTTCGCACTCATTTGTATCGGAGGCCTTCATAGAAGGGTTGGAAGGCGTGGAACGATTCACGGGTCTGGTGATGAGGATACGATTACCCGAAGGATCAGAGTTATTCACCTCTGCCCACTGCAATATGGAGGCGGAGATCGGCGGAAGGATATTTGAAGCTCCAGCGACGATCATAAAGATGCCAATCTTTGATTTGATCCTAGGAATGACATGGTTGAACTAGAATCATGCTCAAATTGACTGCACGCCCAAGAGAGTTACCGTGAGACATGGAGATTCCTACCTCGTCATTGAAGGTACTAGATCTATTCCCCCTCTCATGTTGTCATCTGTACAGGCCGTCAAGGCTCACTTACAGGGGGAAGAAGTGTATGAGGTAATATTTGAAATGACTGAGGCCAAGGTCTCCACCTCGGATATTCTGGTGGTACGAGATTTTGCCGACGTATTCCCAGAGAAACTGCCTGGGCTACCCCCGCACCGGGAGCAGGATTTCCGGATACAGCTGGTGCCAGGGGCTAAGCCGGCAGCTAGAGCCCCTTACCGTATGGCCCCAAAAGAGCTGACAGAATTTCGAAGCCAACTCCAGGAACTGGTGGAAGCCGGATTTGTTAGACCGAGTTCCTCGCCATGGGGAGCCCCGGTCTTATTTGTGAAGAATAAGGATGGGACACTTCGCCTGTGCATCGATTATCGAGCACTAAACAGGCTGACCGTCCGGAATACCTATCCGCTCCCACGGATAGACGAATTATTCGACCAGCTGGAGGGAACCCATTATTTCTCGAAGCTGGATTTAAGGTCGGGTTACTACCAACTACGGATCCAGGAGGAGGACATTCCAAAGACTGCTTTCAGTAGCAGATATGGGCTATATGAGTTTACAGTGATGCCCTTCGGGCTCACAAATGCTCCGTCGGCATTCATGAGCCTCATGAACCGGGTTTTTGAGGCCTACTTGGATGTGTTCGTCATAGTATTCATAGACGACATCCTGATCTACTCTAGGACGGAAGAGGAGCACACTCGGCAATCTGACGCTGACTCTAGAGAGACTACGGGAGCACAAGCTCTATGCGAAGATCAGCAAATGCCAGTTTTGGTTGAAGGAGGTGGCCTTCCTAGGCCATATCATCAGTGGTGCTGGGTTGGCAGTGGACCCGGCCAAGATCCAAGTAGTCCAGGACTGGCCACAGTTGAAGACGGCCACAGATGTACGAAGTTTCCTAGGACTCGCCGGTTACTACCGGAAGTTCATAGAGGGATTCTCTCGTATCGCCCTTCCACTCACATCTCTGACAAGGAAGGAGGTGCCCTTTATCTGGACCCCACAGTGTGAGGCGGCCTTTCAAGAGCTAAAGGGGCGACTCACTTCGCCTCTTATACTTGCTCTCCCTTCAGGGAAAGAAGGATTCCAGGTCTATACCGATGCCTCCTACCAGGGCATGGGTGCAGTGCTTATGCAGAATGGCCATGTGATAGCTTACGCTTCTCGGCAGCTGAAGAAGCACGAGCAAAACTACCCAGTCCATGACTTAGAGATGGGAGCTGTCATCTTTGCACTAAAAGTCTGGCGTCACTATCTGTACGGTGTCCACTGCGACATATACTCCGACCATAAAAATTTGAGGTATGTGGACACGCAAAAAGAGCTGAACATCAGACAGAGACGATGGGTGGAATTTTTGGCAGACTACCAGTATGAGATGTACTACCACCCGGGAAAGGCGAATGTGGTAGCAGATGCACTGAGCCGAAAGACCGCAAACGCCGGAATAAGAACACCATTGATGGCCTTGGAGTTAATACAGATGTTTGATAAGATGCAAATATCCCTGGTGTCTGAGGATCACCCTGAGTTATACCGAGAATATCTGTCGTCATTAATCGCCACGGATGACATACGAGAACGGGTCAAGGATGGACAGAGGCAGGATACCCAGCTAGAGCCAATATTCCGGGCCTTAGAAGCAGGCACTGCGGGAGATTGCACACTGAGGGATGATTTAGTGTG
The DNA here is from genome assembly GCA_039513925.1 of Platanthera zijinensis. Lineage (NCBI taxonomy): Eukaryota > Viridiplantae > Streptophyta > Magnoliopsida > Asparagales > Orchidaceae > Platanthera > Platanthera zijinensis. The sequence goes on along the minus strand of CM077089.1, from coordinate 113,697,378 downwards.
CTTCAGAGGATGGGTCTATATACCAGAGGGAGGCCAGATCCGGGAGGACGTCATAATGGAGGCTCATTGCAGTCGATATTCGGTACACCCGGGGATTACGAAGATGACAGCAGATCTGAAGAAGACTATGTTCTGGCCTGGCATGAAGAAGGATATCACCTACTTCGTGACCCATTGCAAGGCTTGTCAGTTAGTGAAAGCAGAGTGCAGGAACCCCGCAGGACTATTGCAGCCACTCCTTGTACCAGAGTGGAAGTTCGATGATATCGCCATGGACTTTATACACGGACTTCCTCGATCAAGGACAGGGAATGATTCGATCTGGGTGATCGTCGACCGGCTGACAAAGGTAGCAAGGTTTATTCCAATCAGGAAGGATGACTCGGTGGGCGTGTTAGTCCGAAAGTTTGTGGAGCAATTCGTCCGCTACCATGGCATACCCAAGTCGATTGTGTCAGACCGAGATGGACGATTTACATCCAGGGAATGGAGGTTAGTGCAGACTTACTTAGGCACTCGACTAACATTCAGTACGGCTTTTCATCCCCAGACGGATGGACAGACAGAACGGACCAACCGGACTCTGGAGGACTTACTACGACTCTGCATATTAGATCGCGGTGAACCATGGGAGAAGTTATTACCACTGATCGAGTTCTCGTATAATAACAGCTACCAATCCAGTATAAAAATGGCTCCTTATGAGGCGTTGTATGGACGAAAGTGCAGGACTCCTCTGTCATGGATAAAGGACGAGGACCCTAAGGCGTTGGATTCGGAGTTCATCGAGGACACTGAGGCTCAAGTAAGATTGATACAGGACAGGATGCTGGAAGCACAGAGCCGGCAGGCTAAGTATTACGACGCTCGGCACCATCAGGTGGAATTCCAGGTAGGAGATCAGGTGTTCTTGAAGATCCGACCCATGCATGGAGTTACTCGGGTACGCGGACAGAGGAAGAAGCTCAGCCCAAGATACATGGGGCCTTATAGGATCCAGGAACGGATCGGTCCCTTGGCATATAGGCTGGAACTGCCACCGGAGCTGGCGAGTCTGCACGACGTATTCCATATATCCTCTCTTAGGAGAGCTCTACTACGCCCAGAGCAGCAAGTTACAACCACAGATGGACCGATAGCATTTGATCGGTCAGTTCACCTAGAACCGGTCCGGATTGACGACAAGGGGGTACGAGTTTTACGCCACAAGAAGGTTCCGTTAGTCAAGGTCCTGTGGAGAAATCACGGAAGAGAGGAGCACACATGGGAGCCCCAGGACTTGATGCGACAAAGATACCCGGAACTCTTCAGTTAGGTATTCCTCACAACCACTCAAGATGTTCAATTTACCTTCCTAATTTAAACTAGTAGAACTGAAATTTCAAGGATATGGGCTAAACTTTTATTTATTGGGGTCTAGACTTTGCCAATTGGGGGATTTGGTCTTAAATTTGACTATCACCTTTAAACCTCATATAATCAAACATGGTGTCGTGACGTAAACCTTTCAACTCTCATGGGATGTTACAAGCCTCTTCCTTCCCGATAGGAGTCCCCGTAGGCTTAACCTTGATTTCGGGGATGAAATCTTTGTTTTGTTTATTGGGATTTGTAACATCCCATTTCCAACTAGACCCCTAAGAGTGGTTTTGTCATGACAAAACCCTAGGAAGCCCAAGAAGGAGTCAAGTGGACCTGGTGGTGTGGATAGGGCCACTATGGTCTACACTTAGCAGATTTCTAAACCTTGGCTTAAGGTGATCATGGGGCTTCACCAAGACTCCAAGACCCCACCCATACCCTTATAACCCTAGAAGGGGGTCAATGGGTCACTAAGGACCCATGGAGAGCAATCAAAGGACCTAAGTTGACCAAAGTCAACTCTAACCCTAATTGGGTCAAATTGACCTACACAAGGGTCAATTGCAGTCCCTTAGCCCAGTGCACCCCACCCATACCCTCATAGCCCTAGTGAGAGGCCAATAGGTCACCAAGGACCCATTGGGACCAATCATAAAGGCTAGGTTGACCAAAGTCAACCCTTGACCTAAAATGGTCAAAGTGCCCTAGTTAAGGGCCATGTGACCTCCAAGGGCCAATCCAACCCCACCTTGACCCTAGGGGATGCTAATGGGTCACCAAGGACCCATTAAAGAAATCTCAAGGACCAAATTGACCTAGGTGGGCCCTAGTCCAACTTTGGGTCAAGTTAGCCCAAATGGGCTAACTCAAGCTCAAGCCTATTTCAATTGGGCTAACCATGACTTAAGTGACCAAATGGATTTGTGGGTTGCAATGGGACATGTAGGAGCCAAAAAAATTCAGGCTTGGTGACTAGGAGAGAGAAAGTCACCCATGGAGGAGAGAGAAAGAGAAGGAAGAAAAGGGAGGAGGACTTTTGGGCTCATCCTCCCCCTCCCCAACCCCTCCATTCACTCCTCTAGGACAAGGAAAGAAGCCCCAATTCAACCAGCTAGCTTTGACTGGTGTGATCCATGCTTCATCCCCTACCTACCATGGCCGAAATCTTTGACCAAGGAAGCCAATAATGGCAATGAAGCTTGCAGCCAACTACCACCCCAATTCTCCTCTTTAAAAGGTTCACTGGAATCCAGGGATGAATTCCCACCAGTTTCCTGAAGAAGCCGGGCCCTATTCTGCATTTTTGAACAAGACAACCACCGCCGGCCACCACCATGCCAATCCGGCGATCAGCCCAGCTACAGCCTCCACCACAGGTCCTCCTCTACTCCTTCTTGCATGGGTAGATCCTTAGAATCCATAGGGCCAAGGTTGGAGCTCAATTGAGCCCAATCGGATTTTGAAAATCATGGATTTTCCATGAAATTACATCCTATCGGGTTCGGCGGAATAGGGCTTCCCGGCGGCCTAGACGCCGCCTGGAGATAGCCCCGACCACCACGAAGGTGTCGGCGGCAGTGGCAGGCCGGGGAGGTGGCCGGAGCGACGGCGGCAGCCGCTGGAAATCAGCCCAGGCGGGATGAATCTGGGCCGTTGGCGCGTGGGGACGATGACGGGATGCCGTCCAATTATGCGCCAAGATTCGTGCAGATGAATAAATAAACTATAGCTTAAGTTTAATTTTATTTCATTTCCTATCACAGAATTTGTATTTATTGGTATTAATTATTAAAAATATCAGGCATTTTTCAGAGAAAATGGTCAACAGAAAAACTGTAGCCCTATGCGTCTACTTTCAAATAAAATTAGTTTGAACCAATTTGGGTGAAGGGTTTGACCAGGGTACTCATTTTGGTGGGGTCTATACAAATGACTAGGCAGTAATTAAACTAAGTACCCACACTTCATCCTTGGTCCAAATGAGCTGAAATTTTGGCAGGGAGTCGCCCTACCCTATATATAGTCCCTGCCCAAAAATGGGAATTTTTGGGAATAATGTTCATATAGTTTTGTAAATAATTTAATTATACATGGGTAAATTAATTTGTGGGTCAAATGAACCCCAAATTCATCCAAATTTTGGTGGGAGGTATCTGAGGTTATTATAAACCTCTGGTTAAAATTTCATTAAGTTTGGAGGAGATTTGAATGGGAATCAAGCAAACCCTAGCCTTGCCCTAAGAAGGGCATTTTGGTCCAAAATGTAATTTTGGCTTATAGTGTCCAATTCACCTCAACAGAGTTTAAAATTTGGTACACTGATTTGGCATGACATTATACACCTCCCAAAGAAAAATTGGGGGCATTGGAGTTGGTTTGGCCCAAGATCCTAGGTCAAACCCTAAGGAAGGGCTTTTGTACCTTGTGAAGGGCATATGGCCAAAACACCTTGTATGGCTATGAAATTTTGTAGGGATGGTATTTTGGTAACTATAACCCTCTGGTAAAAATATTAGGGTATTTTGGAAGGTTTAGGACCCTCAAAAGCCTAACCCTAGTTTAGGGCACAAATGTGGTGGGATAGGAATGGGTTAGCTAAACCCCTGAAAATGTTATGCAATTTCGGTAGGATGGTCATAAGGATATTAAGAAGCTTTGGTGATTTATTTAGTAATTTTGGAGTAATATTTATAGCACTTCATTTGTAACACAAGGAATGCCTCAATTTAGTAAATTAATTTTTATGCTCCCTCTGACCCTTGGGAGGTCATCAAATTTTGGCAGAGGATGTTTTGAATAATTATGAGTTTATATAAATTTTATAAAAAATTCTTGGACACTTATTTGACGTAGTTACTTCACAAGCTTATTAAATGATGGAGTTATGCAATAATTTAATTAAGTCCATTTACTGATAAATGAATTATGAAATTTAGCCCAAACCATATACATGCCATTAGAATCATACTTGAATTTTCTCTGAATTTTTGAAAGTAATAGAGTATTTTATATTTCTTAAATGAATTTTCAAGGATTAAAATGAAATATTGATTTAAGGATAAAACCTTACTGAAAAGAATTAGATATTTTGGAAGATGAGTTATATCCTTATTTTGAGTAACATATAAAATTTGTAGAATGATATCCTGACTTAAAATGGTACTTCATGTTCATTATTGGAAATTTTAGACATTAAAATAATTAAATAAATTATTAAATAAGTTAGGAAAATTTTGAAACTCTGGACTTAGGATTTAAAGGTCATAATGGACCTTCATTAATTTTTTATAGGAGTATTGGATGATTACTTGACATACTTCCCATTTTACATGACATTAAGCCTTGGTGGTCTGCATATAGTAATTCTTCAGAAATAATCTGGAGTACAAGTTAGGTACATAAGTCAAAAATTGGTGGAATGAGTTCATCACTCAGGGTTGGATGAGATAGGAATGAGTTTGACTAAATGTTGGGTGGTGTTTGGGATCGACGAAAGATCGTCTTCCCCATAGCGTGGAAGGTCAAATCACCTTGGATTTAGTTTACTGTAATACGGAAATGAAATGGGTAAAACCTAAGTCATAGGCATAAAGTAAATAGTAAACTTAGGGTTTCACACTTTCACACCCCAGTGTCCCGGGAGATAGTATGGGTTACTTGGGCAATAAGCCAAGTAGTTATGGCATTGGGTATGGTAGCCTGGCGAGCTTCGGCTTGGTTGTTGATTATGACGGACGGGATAGTCCGGAGAGCTTTGGCTCGATGGTAGATTGTGACGGACAGGATAGTCCGGGGAGCTTGGGCTCGGTTATAGATTATGATGGATGGGATTGTCCGGTGAGCTTCGGCTCGGTTGTTTGTTTGACTCATAACTATTGCATGTGTATAAAAGGTTTAAGGTGGTGGGTTTGCGATATTGGGGAGTTTGATGCACCGACACCAATATCGTTGGCTCGGCAAGTGTGGTTAGCACTTCGCCAACAGCAGTCCGGTACGCCAGCCGGCAAGAGTACGCAGGCGTCCGCTTAGTGCACCAAGCGTTGAGGCGTACGATAGGTCTGACCGGTAGTGCTTTACTGGTTTAGAGGTGGGCGAGGCCCAACCCACCGCTTCCGTCTGCCACTATGGAGGTATCCTGGGAGGTAACGGCTCCGAAAGGGGGAACTAAAGGTCTGTGTACACAGAGTCGAGTGGGTGAGTTGCACTTGCATGTTCACATCATAGCATATTTGCATTCCATAGCATAACCATTGCATATAACCTAACACCTAATGTATAAGCGGTATGGGACGTTCTATACATTAGGCCTTGCAAAACAACCCCTTGGCCTATAAGTTCGTGCGAGCGTGCTTATAAGTCAAGGTTCTCTTTCAATATTATAAGCCTGCTAGTAGAACAGACACCCTAACGTATAAATCAATATGGGACTTTTTATACGATAGGAGCCCTGCAAAAGATCCCTTAGCTTATGTGTACTGACATAAGTTAAGGTTACTTATTTAATTTTTTATATTATCATGCTTACACTATCAGTTTAGTTCCGCTGTCATATGCAATTTGACTATTCTCCACCTTCAAGTCCTTCCCTTTCCTTCTCCCCGCTCGGTACTTAGGAGCCATGGGGGAAGGGGTGGGGGACGATAGGCCTTAGTCTTTTAGACTAACGGTTTTCGAACCACATCATTTAGGGGACCACGGAGCCCAGCATGGAGGAGTAGCCCCAGAGGTCGGCATGCTTGGAGATCGGACAGTCTAGTACTGGAGTCCAGACAGCAGGGACTGTGAGTCCCGAACACTAGTAGTTGTATTAGTTTGCTTCCGCGATGAGTGATTTGTTGTGAGGACTTGATGTACCGGGCATAAGCCCGAGATTTTCATTATATGTACTATTTGTGGGCACTCCCTTCGTGGAGGTTATTTTTCTATATATGTGATTTATGTGGACTTGCTTTTATACTTATGCTACAATAGAGATCGATTTGGCCGGCAGAATCGGCGTCTTGTAGTGACGACCTTCCCGGGTGAGAAGGTATCACCGCAAGGCGGCGGTTCTGGGCCTAAGACCCCGGTGTCGAAAAAGAAAAAAAATTGGGGGTCTTACAGATACGAGGCACGACAAAAAGTTTGAAGGTACTCTTACCTAACGGATGTGTTTTGTGCGCGGATTAGTCTGGGTGTGTAGAAGGGAAAATAGGAAGTTGGGACTTCAGATTGGCAGCACTTGTGCTGCCGATTTCGGAATTCGACATAATCTTCGGTATGGATTGGTTGTTAGAGCAACATGCTCGCATTGATTGTAATTCTAAGGAAGTTGTGTTGGGACAGAACACCGACCAAGAAATACGGTTTAGCGGCATGCAGGGGATAAATGAGATGTTTATATCCGCTCTGTACAAGTTCGGAAGGCCGTGATAAAGGGTGCCGAGTTGTTCTTCACGCTAGTAGCAGCGGTAGAGCCAAAGGCTAGTGTGAATGAGGTGCCTATTGTGTCGGAATTCCTGGATGTGTTTCCAAAAGACCTTCCGGGGTTACCACCCCAAAGAGAAATCGACTTCACGATAGAACTGGTACCGAGTGCAAAACCTGTGGCTCGTTCCCCCTATCGTGTAGCACCAAAGGAAATGGCGGAGCTGAAGGTTCAGTTGCAAGAATTGCTAGATCAAGGTTTTATAAGGCCAAGTCAGTCACCTTGGTGTGTGCCAGGTTCTCTTTGTGAAAAAGAAGGACGGCAGCTTGCGTCTATGCATAGATTATCGAGAACTGAACAAGCTGATAGAGAAGAATAAGTATCCTATCCCACGGATCGATGATTTGTTTGATCAGCTAGTGGGCTCTTCGATGTATGCTACGCTGGATTTGAAATCAGGTTATTATCAGCTGAGGGTTCGAGAAAGTGACATACCCAAAATGGCATTTGGCACACGCTACGGGCATTATGAGTTCACGGTGATGCCCTTTGGATTGTCTAATGCACCTTCGGTGTTTATGGATTTGATGCACCGAAACGTTTAAGCAATATTTGGATCTCTTTGTGATCGTCTTTATCGACGATATCCTGGTGTATTCCCGATCAGAAGAAGAGCATGCAAATCATTTGAGGATGGTGTTGCAAACCCTAAGGGAGAAGAAACTCTATGCCAAGTTTGCTAAGTGTGATTTTTGGTTGTCATCCGTGGCTTTTCTGGGCCATGTAGTTAGTGGAGAAGGCATTGCAGTGGATCCTGCCAAAATTGTTGCTGTGTAGGAGTGGCCTGTTCCTTTGTCGGTAGTCGAAGTCAGGAGTTTCCTTGGACTTGCGGGCTACTACAGGCGTTTTGTGGAAAATTTCTCAAGAATTGAATTGCCTCTCACTACCCTAATGCGGAAAGAACAAAGGTTCGTTTATTCGCACGAGTTTGTACGAGCTGTTGAAGAGTTAAAGAGTCGGTTGACTACGACCCCCATTTTGACTACACCTTGTGGCATAGATGGTTTTGAGGTGTACAGTGATGCATCGGGTAGCGGCTTAGGCTGCGTTCTCCTTCAGCGTGGTAAGGTGATAGCATATGGTTCGCGCCAATTGAAAGCCCATGAGTGGAACTATCCAGTCCATGATTTGGAATTGGCCGCAGTCATCTTTGCACTTAAGTTGTGGCGTCATTATTTATATGGTGTAAAGGTGGATATCTATACAGACCACAAGAGTCTGAAATATCTTTTAGATCAAAAAGACTTAAATATGCGACAGAGAAGGTGGATGGAATTTCTTGGTGATTATACCTTCCAAATTCATTACACCCCTAGTAAAGGGAATGTAGTCGCAGATGCCCTGAGTCGTAGGACTCCGGCAAGTCCGAATTGGTTGTCATACCATGATGAACGGTTGATCCACGAGCTAGAACAGATGGATATTACTTGTGTGGAGAAAAACACTGCTGCGACCATGTGTTTGAATTGGATAGAGGTACAGTATGACCTAATGGATAGGGTCCGCCAAGCGACGGAATTGGATGATAGTTTGTAGCATTATGCAGCGGAAGATAAGAGCTCTCAGCTTTCTTTTGAAAATGGACTTTGGAGAAAAGACGATCGAGTATGTGTTCCTTGTCAGAGAAATCTTCATGAAGAAATCATGTACGAAGCCCATTTTTCAAGGTATTCGATTCATCCTGGAAGTTCAAAAATGTATAAGGATCTGAAAAAGAACTTCTGGTGGCCGGGTATGAAGAAAGATATAGCATGTTATGTTGATAAGTGCCATACATGTGCTCTGGTGAAACCGGAATGCCAAAGGCCAGGAGGATTCCTGAAGTCATTACCGGTCCAAGTGTGGAAATTTGATGATATTTCCATGGACTTCGTGCATGGATTGCCGAGATCTCAGCGGGGTAATGATGCGGTTTGGGTGATTGTGGATCGGTTAACAAAAGTTGCTCATTTTATTCCAAATCGAAGAGATGATCCAGTCGATAAATTGGCTAAAATGTACGTAGATTCGATCGTACGAATGCACGGGATTCCCCGTAGCATTGTTAGCGATCGAGATGAACGCTTCACATCAGGAGATTGGAGGCTAATTCATCAGCTATTGGGCACAAAGTTGCATTTCAGTACGGACTTTCATCCCCAGACGGACGGTCAAACTGAAAGAACCAACAGGACGTTGGAAGATATGCTCCGGATGTGTACGCTAGATTTTGGAAGTCGCTGGGAAGATCATTTGTTCATGATTGAATTTGCCTATAACAACAGTTACCAGTCCAGCATTCAGATGGCCCCTTTCGAATCTTTGTACGTCAGGAGTGTCGCACACCGTTATCTTGGGCGGAGACTGGTGAAATGAAGCTTTACAAGCGACAAGATGTGACTGATATGCATGAAACGGTACATACAATTCGTGAAAGGTTGTTAATTGCTCAAGATAGGCAGGCAAAATATTATAATGCCAAGCACCGAGACGTAAAGTTTGCGGTGGGTGATTGGGCATATTTAAAAATAAAGCCTTTTAAAGGTGTGTCCAGGATATGGCGTCTGAAAAAGTTGAGACCGCGGTATCTAGGACCTTTTGAGGTGATTGAATGCATCGGTGAGGCAGCCTATCGGTTACTGCTACCTCCTGAGTTAAGTAGTTTACATGATGTGTTTCATGTATCGGTGCTGCAGAGAAATAAAAGAGCCATCGCAAGTGATAGTTGCAGATCGGGTATCAGTCGATAGTGGGCTAACAACAAAGGTTAGGTCCATTCGGATTGAAGATGCCGCCGAGAAGCAATTGAGGAACAAAACAATCGGGATGGTCAAAGTCCGGTGGGATAATTGTGGCCGAGAAGAGCTTACTTGGGAGCGTTAACAAACCATGCGGACAGAATTTCCGAGTTATTTTTGTAAGTGGTTGTGTTTTAGACCGTGTAATAATCAATAAATATGGACTTTACTGAGTTTTTCAGTCATTCAAATTTCGGGACGAAATTTTCTGCAAGGAGGGGAGGATTGTAATACCCCAAAACCCAGTTTTGGTTTTCAGGCCAAGTGACACGGCCTGGGACACGGGCGTGTCCCAGGGCGTGTCAAGCAAATACTCGAGCTGGTCTCGAGTAAGTTTCAAAGTTGGGTTTCAGGGGTTTTGTGAGTGACACGGCCTGAGACACGGGCGTGTCCCAGGGCGTGTCATCCTCGGGTTGCTGCAGGTCGCGCGTTCGACGATCGTTGAGCATTGTGATCGACGATCGAAGAGAAGAGGCGACACGGCCTGTGATACGGGCGTGTCACAGGGCGTGTCCTTCTCGACGATTGGCGAGATCGTGTCGACGATCAGCGAGTATAATCTCGGCGATCGACGAGTTTCATCGAGAGAGGAGACACGGCCAGAGACACGGGTGTGTCTCGGGCCGTGTCAGGTTAGGCGGTGGTCACGGGCGTGTTCAACCCGTGTGGTGAGGCGGTTCTTTGCCGCTTAAGGGACACGGCCTGTGACACGGGCATGTCACAGGGCATGTCAGGGCCGAAAAATGTTATTTTCTGCAGATCTCGGCCGTTTGTTTCCCTCTTTCCAGATCTGGTGGTCTTCAGTTTTTCCAGCCCCTATAAGACACCGAACCAGCAAACTTTTCCTCACTTTATCTTCTTAAGTGAGAGAAGGAAAGAGGAAGAAGGAAGGAGGAAGAAGAAGGAGGAAGGAGAGGGAGATCTAGCTAGTCCAAGCTCGAATTCGCGATCAGAGGCCATATTCGGGAAGGCAGAGCTCCAAGCAGTGCTTGCCATGGCTCCAAAACGTCCTCCAAGGGTAAAGACTTCCTCCTTAGATTTGTGAAATCCTTCCTTTTTTCATATGCATGAATCCTCTACAAAGGTAGAGTTGAATTCTCTTGGGATGTTGAACTCCATCCCTTGATTCTTGTTGGAGTAGTCCCGGAAGCGAGGAGTACAGGTAGGCATGCTGTGTGAAGCCCATCTGGACAGGTTGGTCCAGATTGGTGATGATTGTATGCATATCAGGGCAAGACTCTGTATTGTTGTGATGCGTGTGATGTTCTTGGTGGACACCTGCAGCTTGGTGCGGCAGGATATTATGTGGATGGGTTGATGCTGTGTGATCTCAGCCCATGTAGCTGTGAGTGCTACTTTTGGGGGTTGATGCTGTGTGATCTCAAGCCTTGTAGTTGTGATGCTACTTATTGAGCCGGTGGGGCTGCAACTGTAACGCCCCGTTTTTTTTGTTCAGCGATTATTTTTATTCTCGGTTGGCGTTACGATGACGCGTTTCCGTGGCTTGTGCCATGTGTGGAGTATGGTTTAGCTCCTTAGAACTGAGTGCCCTGTTTGGTAGCCTGCTGGCAAGATCTCCCTAGCACACCGAGTCGTTTTGGTGACCGGTGAGGCCTCTCGGGGGGATGTTTGTGTTTGGCTTCGTTTGGGTGTAACCCGAGTTCTGTTCGTCGAAAGTTAATTTCGACTTCGCCGTTGTGTTCGTAGCGTGGGTATTTAGCTACGGTGCGAATTTCGTCGAATTCCGAGGTAGTTCGGTTTTCGCGTCGATTTAGTGCTTTAGGTAATTTTGTAATTAATTATATAATTATATATATATATATAGAATGAATAGGGCCGATCATTCATCTTCTTCACGTAAGAAACCGCCGGTCCTGTACGAGAGAAACGAGTAACCGCCGAGCCTTCCCTTCAGACGCCGATTCCCGGAGCGTTTGTGGACGGAATTCGATTCCGAGAGTGGATACGGATTGCTCTCGTCGAGACCTTCATTCCTGCGGTAAGAAATTCGATTTTCGTGGAGTTTTGGAAGGATTGGAATTTCCGATTTTGGGAAGTTTTCCGCCATTAATGGCCAAATCTTTGTTCTAGGTGTTGCGGCCATTTTGATCCGTGCGAAGAGGAGGAAAGCAATCCAAAGCTTCGCTGAGATTTGAGGCAAGTGGTATTCTTGCCCTTGCCAAGTGTTTTCTTTGAATTTATTTGCTGAAATTGAAATCCCGGTTAGCCCAGGTTAGAGGCCTTGTTGTTTTCATTTTCTTGCTAACTATAGGGCTTAGTTCTTCCTAATGAAACCCCCCCTATGTTGTGATGTTTGGAATCCAAATTGTCGGCGTGGAGCCGTTGTTTTCCTTTATTTTTGAATGTTGCTCTGGTTCGGGTATAGCCGAGAGGGAAAGTTAGGAGGGGGGGTGTGGTTGCCAATTTCCTTCGTTAAGATATTATTCGAATGGTTAGGCATAGTTTGAATGGTAGTAGCGTGCGGCGTTGAGAGTTGTCTACTGCTACTGCAGTGGCGTGAGTCGTGTGCGCGTTCCGGTGTCGTTCGGGAAATTCCAAACGGTGCAGGTTGACCGCGCACGGTCATCAACCTTTAGGGCGCACGACCACTGGTCGTGTGCCTCTGTTCGTGCGCGTATAAACTTCAGTTTCCAAAGTTCTGTCTCGGGCAATCGCACGAGCGCTGACATCAGTGCGCACGACCACTGATCGTGCGACACTGATCGTGCGCAGTTGCTAGGTTTTCTGTCAGGTTTCCAGGTTCGTTTCGCACGATCATCAGCCGATGAGTGCGCACGACCACTGATCGTGCGTCACTGATCGTGCGCTTTGTATATTTTCTTTTGATAGGCGAATTTAGATGATTTCGAGTGCGGGAGTTTAGATACTCAAGTGGCAGGCAACTACTCGAGTTCTGGATCTTCTTCCTTGGTCGTTCGACTGTCGTCGAGCTCCGTTTTCTTTAGTGGGCTTGTGGGTAGTGGTATAATTTTGGCGGTGAGTGAGGCTAGCTCACTCAACGCCAAAGTTTAGGTAGGCGCTGAGTGCGTTTCACTCAACGCCTAGTCGTGTTGGTTTATTTCAACACTCTTCCTTTACCTTGTATTTCGTTTCCGAGTGGATTTTTCAGTTGTATTTTTGGGTTTTCCTTGTCGGCCGTTTTCTTTAATTTTCCTAAAGGCCGAATCGTGGGTCGTGGTTAGTAGTGGTGGTTGTAGCTCTTTATGGGGGTGGAGTTGTGTGATATAGCTAAGGCCACCCAGGGATTTCTTGCTCCAGGTACGGGCTGGGCATGTCGGGTGGAAGGTCCCTTGTGTTTTCACGTGTTGACCCTCGAGCTTTTGACTTAGACATGGTGGATTGGGGGACTGCGTTTGCCTTCGATCCGGTTCCTCGTTGTTGTTTTGCTACTATCACTTCCCACAGTTTAGGGTGTTAGAAGTTTCTTCTTTGGTAGTTTTGCAGCATTTTGGCTCTTGGCAGCCTAGTAGACCCTGCAGGATGTGGTTCCTGGGCTGGGTCGTTGCTGTTTCTTTGCACGTTGTGCATTTCTTGTGGTCCTGTTTGGACAGTTGTGACTCTTTCTACTGCATGTTTTCTGTTATTTTGTCCTTTGGTTGACTCTTTCATGCAGTTTTACCTTGATTTTTGCTTGCTGAGGTATTCTGTTTTCTTTTGGAATACCCCAGGTTCTGAGCTGTAGCCAGTCTGGTGGCTAGTTGGAGGTGGTGTTGTTGGTGGACTTCCGGACCTTTGGAGTTCTGTTTACCTTGTTTGTGAGGTTGTTTTCAGTACTTTCTTACAGACATATATGTGTGCTGGTGGGTTCGTGTCAGGTTGTTGGCGCCCACTAGTAGTTTTTACCTTGTACTAGATATATACTATTGCTGCTACCATTTATTTTCTGGAGATAGTCTACTTGCTTTGAGAAGGTTTTATGCTAGGTTGCTAGTTATTTTTAAACTATAATTACTATTATAAATGAAGCTCATGATCAGCATGTTTTGTAAACTTAATCACTACTTTCCAAATCACGTATGAAAACCGTTTTCTTATATATATTATATAAACTAAGTGTAGTGTCTTGCATAGTATGAGTGGTTCTCTTGGGACCCTTATGCGCTCTTTAGGGTGTAAAACCTAATCAAAGTATTTTTCCGCAGCGTTTAAATATAGTTTTCTTTTGTGGACTAGATGATCCACTGAGCCGAGGGATACGGACTCTAAACATAACTGATTTTTCTATTCATTAAGCACATGATTTCCTTGCATAAAGATTGTAGTTGGATTTGCCTGAGCGTCAACAGTTATCCCCTGCTTGACGTGGCATCATGACGCGGGTTTTCTCTTACTCTGATAATTCTTAATTCGGAGAAAATGCGGGTTGTGACAGTTGGTATCAGAGGGAGGTTGCTTGACAAGTTAGTTGGGCAACCTTCCTTGGATGCTTTTAGTAGTTCAGCATCATGTCATTCACACACCGATATGTCATCAGCACGTCTTAGCAAAAGCACGAACACTACACTCATAGCATAACATGAAGTATACGGGGCATATTATGTAGTATGGGATGCATAATATGTGTTCGTATATGGATCCACCATAGGGGCTACATGTGAGGGTTATGTAGTATGGGATGCATAACCTCACCACATGACTGCGACTAGCGCGTTTCTTTTTCGTTGCATGGAAATGTTATGTAGTATGGGATGCATAACATTTTCATGTGTACGCCGCTCATATCATGCATTAGGGCCTTTTTAGAATGCATAGCACAATCATGCATATCATAACATTGCATAAGCACAACGCGCCGAGCTAAAGATTTGCAGGATGACATATGTACACACATAAATTTTCAAACTAACATAAGTTCATGCATCCGATCTAGGCACAAGAGTTGGTGAGGTGGTGGTTAACCATCCTAGGTTAGGGCATATCATCTAATTATTGTGAAGAAGATAAACTCTCAGAGCAAGTTTGGCAGCTTTAAGTCTATATCTACATATGTATTGTCTGTACTGGTAGTCGGTTCTCGTCGTGGGATTTGGATCTGATTTGCGTTGTATTGATTTTTTTAGGATGGCTAGGCGTCCTGCGACTCGATCGACTCCCCTGTCTGAGGGTGAATCTTCTGGAGCTCAGAACGATGCGGTGATCGAGGGTCTGCGTCAGAGTAGCGAAGCTATGGGTAGGCAGTTGGAGGAGGTGCAAGCCCAGATTCAGACTTTGGTGGCAGTTGTGGCAGGGCAGGCTCAGGGTGCGCAAGTTCCTGCGGGGGGGGGGGGGGTTAGCTGTTCCTCCTCCTCCTGCACCCTTGAGGCCTCCAGTGGTGGTGCCAGCAGAGATGGCCTTCATCTCGCAGTTTCAGAGGCTGAGCCCTCCCACTTATGATGGGAAGGCAGATTTCATGGTGATAGACGACTGGCTGATCTCCATGGAGGAGATGTTCTCGTACTCAGGGATTTCAGATGATCAGAGGGTGATGATAGCCGCCTATCAGCTTAAAGGTTTGGCTAAGAGTTGGTGGCTGAGAGAGAAGGAGAGCCTGGTAGCCGGATGCTCTTGGGAAGTGTTCAAGGAGATGCTGTTGAGGAAGTTCTTACCCTCGGTCGAGCGTGACCGCCTCATGAATGATTTCCTCTATCTGAAGCAAAGGCAGCTCACGGTGGGTGAGTATGAGATAGAGTTTAGTAAGTTGAGCCGTTTTGCCCCTGGATTGGTCAGCGTTGAGGCTGATCGAGTTAAGCGATTCCTCGGTGGTTTGAGGAGTGAGGTGCAGCAGTTGGCCAGTGCTTATGGGTCAGTGACTTATGCTGGAGTTGTAGAGGCTGCTCTTAAGGTTGAGGCCATTGAGACGGCGAAGAGCAGAGGCCAGCAGTTGAGGAAGGATAAGAGGAAGTTGGTAGAGGAGAAGAAACCCCTGGTACCCGATGCTGTTCCGGTAAAGAGGAGCAGGGTGGTGTGCAGTTTTTGTGGCCGATCAGGCCATCCTGTTGAGAGGTGTTTCAAGAAGGCGGCAGCTCAGAAGAAGGAGCAGGTTCATGCTATTCAGGGTGCTCCTGGGAGAGATGTCTCCTGTTCAGTTTGCAAGCGATCCGGGCATGATGCAGCCCAGTGTTGGTCCAGGGTTAGAGTCTGCTATCAGTGTGGGCAGAAGGGTCACGTTAAGTCGAGGTGTCCTCAGGTCCAGTCAGCTCTTCCTGCAGTTCCATTGCAGGCATTACCTCCACCTCAGCGTGTGGACAAGGGAAAAGGGAAGCTGAACGTGATTTCTTCCGAGGAGGCTCAGACTTCGGCCCAGGTGATCTCAGGTTAGTAGTTTGTTGTTTTCTTTCTAGCCTGGTAGTTTAGTTGCTAGTTTATTTGCGGTACTGTTGTGCTAGTTCCTTAGCTTTGTGCGTTCCTATAGGGAAATTTAAGGTGAAGAACCGCTGGGCGCGTGTTCTGTTTGACTCCGGCGCTACCCACTCGTTCGTGGCTAGAGCCTTTGTGGAGCGTCATCGGTTGTCTCTAGATCGTGTTCGGGATTCCTTCCGTGTCAAGTTTCCCTCTGGTGAATCTGTGTTGTCAGATTTGGGTATTTTGGATTGCCCGGTTTTGTTGGGGGATTTTCTTGCGAAGGCGGATCTGAAGATGATTGATCTAGAGGACTTCGATGTCATTTTGGGCATGGACTGGCTCTCTCGGTATGATGCGGTCATTCAGTGCAAAGGAAAGCGCTTGGACTTCATCAGGGACGACGGTCAGCCCGGCAGCGTGTATGCTGATCCGTGTCAGGATTCTCCTGTTCTCTCTGCGGTATGTGTTCAGAGATTGTTTCTTTCTGATTGTTGTGTTTGTTTAGTCTCGGCGGTTGGAACCGTTGATAGCGTGCCACGCTTGGAGGAGATTCCTATTGTTCGTGGTTTCGCCGATGTTTTTCCTGATGATCTTCCTGGTATCCCTCCTGAGCGGGATGTGGAGTTTGTTATTGATTTGGAGCCGGGTACGCGTCCTATTGCCAAGGCGCCGTACCGGATGGCCCCTCGTGAGTTAGAGGAGTTGCGAATTCAGTTAGATGAGTTGTTGGCTAAAGGTTTTATCAGGCAGAGTTCGTCGCCTTGGGGTGCTCCTGTTTTGTTCGTAAAGAAGAAAGATGGGTCGATGCGGCTTTGCATTGACTATAGAGAGTTGAACAAGGTCACTATCAAGAACAGGTACCCTCTGCCGAGGATCGATGATTTATTTGACCAGTTGCGTGGTAGCACGGTGTTCTCCAAGATCGATCTTCGTTCGGGCTATCATCAGCTCAGGATCCGTGAGGCAGATATTCCACGGACTGCGTTTAGGTCGAGGCATGGGCACTTTGAGTTTTTGGTGATGTCGTTTGGTCTGACCAACGCACCATCAGCCTTCATGGATATGATGAACAGGGTGTTCAAGGATTTCCTAGACAAGTTCGTTGTGGTCTTCATTGATGACGTGTTGGTTTATTCTCGCAGTGCTGAGGAGCACGAGCAGCATTTGCGTTTGGTCCTATCAGAGTTGAGGAGCCACAAGTTATTCGCCAAGTTGAGCAAGTGCGAATTTTGGTTGCCTCAGGTTTCTTTTCTAGGCCACGTGGTGAACAAGGATGGGATCTCGGTTGACCCAGAAAAGATTGCAGCAGTGACGGATTGGAGTAGGCCGAATACTCCTAAGGAGATCAGAAGTTTCTTAGGGTTGGCTGGCTATTACAGGAGATTCGTGGAGGGTTTCTCTTCTCTAGCCGCACCGTTGACCAAGCTGACTCAGAAGAATGTGGCATTTGTTTGGAGCGAGAAGTGCGAAGAAGCTTTTCAGGAGTTAAAGAGGAGATTGTGTACTGCTCCCGTTCTGACCCTTCCTACTGAGGGCATGGATTATGATGTGTATGTGGATGCTTCGCATATAGGTCTGGGATGCGTATTAATGCAGGATGGAAAAGTAATTGCTTATGGGTCAAGGCAGTTGAAAACTCATGAGCGGAATTATCCTACGCATGACCTTGAGTTTGCAGCGGTTATCTATGCGTTGAAGTTGTGGAGGCACTTACTTTATGGGGCTCAGTGCAAGATTTTTACTGACCATAAGAGCCTGAAGTACGTGTTCACGCAGAAGGAGTTGAATCTGCGTCAGCGGCGGTGGCTTGAGTATGTGGCGGATTATGATGTGGAAATCCAGTATCATCCGGGCAAGGCCAATGTGGTGGCCGACGCCCTGAGCCGAAAGACGGGAAAGATCTTTAACCTCTCCGCCGATCGATTAGTTGAGGAGTTCCTCCTTATGGATATTTCAGTGGGATGTTGTAGTTTGCAGAGTAGCTTATCAGTGGAAGAGCCGTCCTGGATTTCTTTGACTAGACTGCATCAGAAGGACGATCCGGATCTGTTGCACCTTTTTACCAGGACAGAGAAGGGAGAGTTGCCAGATTTTTCTATTGATGATGCGGGTACTTTGAAGTACCGCGGCAGGTTTTGCGTTCCCGCTGTTGGGGACATTAAGAGTATGATTTGCAGTGAGGCTCATGGTTCCAGCGTTGCCTACCATCCAGGATCTACGAAGATGTACCGTGACTTAAGGCAAATTGCTTGGTGGAATGGTATGAAAGGAGATATAGCCCGATATGTTGCTAAGTGTCACACTTGCAAGCGTGTGAAGGCCGATCATGGAAGGCCCGGTGGTAAGTTGACTCCGCTAGATATCCCGACTTGGAAGTGGGAGAGTATATCAATGGACTTCATTACGGGTTTGCCAAAATCCCCGAGAGGATTTGATTCTGTTTGGGTTATAGTGGATAGATTGACGAAGTGTGCTCACTTCGTGCCTTATAAGATTGATTACCCGATGAAGAAGATAGCGGAGTTGTACTTGAATGAAGTCATCCGACTCCACGGTGTGCCGGTTAGCATCATTTCTGATCGAGACTCCCGGTTTACTTCTCGTTTTTGGCAGAGTCTGCAGGAGGGTTTGGGTACGGATCTGAGGTATTCTACTGCGTACCACCCTCAGACCAATGGGCAGACGGAGCGGGTCAATCAGATTGTTGAGGATATGATCCGGTGCTATATTTTAGACCACGGTGGAGCGTGGGATGAGCGTCTGCGACTCATGGAATTTGCTTATAATAACAGTTATCAGGAAAGCTTGCAGATGGCTCCGTTTGAAGCTTTGTATGGGAGGCGTTGTAGGACTCCGTTGTTTTGGGCTGAGGCTGGTGAGAAGCCTTTGTTGGGTCCTGATGCTCTGGAAGAGATGGAAGTCGCCGTGAAGCTTATTCGGGAGAAGCTTCGTTTAGCCCAGGAGAGGTATGAAAAGAACGCCAATCGGCGTAGGTCTGCCTTGGAGTTTTTAGTAGGGGATCATGTATACCTCAAGGTTTCTCCAATGGTTGGTGTAAAGAGATTTGGTAAAAACCGGAAATTGGACCCAAGGTATGTGGGCCCGTTTGAGGTTTTGGAGCGGGTTGGTTTGTCTGCTTATAGACTGGATTTGCCAGCGAACTTCCCTGGTGTTCATAATGTTTTTCACGTTAGCCAATTGCGGAAGTGTGTGCGCAGCAGTGGGCAACTCTTGGATGTTGTGCCCCAGTTAGAGCCCAAACTCTCTTTCGTTGAGGTGCCAGTTCGTATTTTGGATACTCAGGAGCGTGTGCTGCGAAAGAAGTCCATACCGATGGTGAAAATTCTATGGAAAAATCAGGATTTGGAGAGCGCGACTTGGGAGCTAGAGTCGGCCATGAGGAGGGCGTACCCTCACCTGTTTCTCTGATTTGATCGGTATGTTTCCCTTTGTAACTTCTGTTTGTTACTTTTCCTTCTTTTGTAGGAGGGTTGTGCGTAAAGTTTCGGGACGAAACTTTCTTCTAGGGGGAGTGACTGTAACGCCCCGTTTTTTTTGTTCAGCGATTATTTTTATTCTCGGTTGGCGTTACGATGACGCGTTTCCGTGGCTTGTGCCATGTGTGGAGTATGGTTTAGCTCCTTAGAACTGAGTGCCCTGTTTGGTAGCCTGCTGGCAAGATCTCCCTAGCAAACCGAGTCGTTTTGGTGACCGGTGAGGCCTCTCGGGGGGATGTTTGTGTTTGGCTTCGTTTGGGTGTAACCCGAGTTCTGTTCGTCGAAAGTTAATTTCGACTTCGCCGTTGTGTTCGTAGCGTGGGTATTTAGCTACGGTGCGAATTTCGTCGAATTCCGAGGTAGTTCGGTTTTCGCGTCGATTTAGTGCTTTAGGTAATTTTGTAATTAATTATATAATTATATATATATATATATATATATATAATGAATAGGGCCGATCATTCATCTTCTTCACGTAAGAAACCGCCGGTCCTGTACGAGAGAAACGAGTAACCGCCGAGCCTTCCCTTCGGACGCCGATTCCCGGAGCATTTGTGGACGGAATTCGATTCCGAGAGTGGATACGGATTGCTCTCGTCGAGACCTTCATTCCTGCGGTAAGAAATTCGATTTTCGTGGAGTTTTGGAAGGATTGGAATTTTCGGTTTTGGGAAGTTTTCCGCCATTAATGGCCAAATCTTTGTTCTAGGTGTTGCGGCCATTTTGATCCGTGCGAAGAGGAGGAAAGCAATCCAAAGCTTCGCTGAGATTTGAGGCAAGTGGTATTCTTGCCCTTGCCAAGTGTTTTCTTTGAATTTATTTGCTGAAATTGAAATCCCGGTTAGCCCAGGTTAGAGGCCTTGTTGTTTTCATTTTCTTGCTAACTATAGGGCTTAGTTCTTCCTAATGAAACCCCCCTATGTTGTGATGTTTGGAATCCAAATTGTCGGCGTGGAGCCGTTGTTTTCCTTTATTTTTGAATGTTGCTCTGGTTCGGGTATAGCCGAGAGGGAAAGTTAGGAGGGGGGGTGTGGTTGCCAATTTCCTTCGTTAAGATATTATTCGAATGGTTAGGCATAGTTTGAATGGTAGTAGCGTGCGGAGTTGAGAGTTGTCTACTGCTACTGCAGTGGCGTGAGTCGTGTGCGCGTTCCGGTGTCGTTCGGGAAATTCCAAACGGTGCAGGTTGACCGCGCACGGTCATCAACCTTTAGGGCGCACGACCACTGGTCGTGTGCCTCTGTTCGTGCGCGTATAAACTTCAGTTTCCAAAGTTCTGTCTCGGGCAATCGCACGAGCGCTGACATCAGTGCGCACGACCACTGATCGTGCGACACTGATCGTGCGCAGTTGCTAGGTTTTCTGTCAGGTTTCCAGGTTCGTTTCGCACGATCATCAGCCGATGAGTGCGCACGACCACTGATCGTGCGTCACTGATCGTGCGCTTTGTATATTTTCTTTTGATAGGCGAATTTAGATGATTTCGAGTGCGGGAGTTTAGATACTCAAGTGGCAGGCAACTACTCGAGTTCTGGATCTTCTGCCTTGGTCGTTCGACTGTCGTCGAGCTCCGTTTTCTTTAGTGGGCTTGTGGGTAGTGGTATAATTTTGGCGGTGAGTGAGGCTAGCTCACTCAACGCCAAAGTTTAGGTAGGCGCTGAGTGCGTTTCACTCAACGCCTAGTCGTGTTGGTTTATTTCAACACTCTTCCTTTACCTTGTATTTCGTTTCCGAGTGGATTTTTCAGTTGTATTTCTGGGTTTTCCTTGTCGGCCGTTTTCTTTAATTTTCCTAAAGGCCGAATCGTGGGTCGTGGTTAGTAGTGGTGGTTGTAGCTCTTTATGGGGGTGGAGTTGTGTGATATAGCCAAGGCCACCCAGGGATTTCTTGCTCCAGGTACGGGCTGGGCATGTCGGGTGGAAGGTCCCTTGTGTTTTTACGTGTTGACCCTCGAGCTTTTGACTTGGACATGGTGGATTGGGGGACTGCGTTTGCCTTCGATCCGGTTCCTCGTTGTTGTTTTGCTACTATCACTTCCCACAGTTTAGGGTGTTAGAAGTTTCTTCTTTGGTAGTTTTGCAGCATTTTGGCTCTTGGCAGCCTAGTAGACCCTGCAGGATGTGGTTCCTGGGCTGGGTCGTTGCTGTTTCTTTGCACGTTGTGCATTTCTTGTGGTCCTGTTTGGACAGTTGTGACTCTTTCTACTGCATGTTTTTTGTTATTTTGTCCTTTGGTTGACTCTTTCATGCAGTTTTACCTTGATTTTTGCTTGCTGAGGTATTCTGTTTTCTTTTGGAATACCCCAGGTTCTGAGCTGTAGCCAGTTTGGTGGCTAGTTGGAGGTGGTGTTGTTGGTGGACTTCCGGACCTTTGGAGTTCTGTTTACCTTGTTTGTGAGGTTGTTTTCAGTACTTTCTTACAGACATATATGTGTGCTGGTGGGTTCGTGTCAGGTTGTTGGCGCCCACTAGTAGTTTTTACCTTGTACTAGATATATACTATTGCTGCTACCATTTATTTTCTGGAGATAGTCTACTTGCTTTGAGAAGGTTTTATGCTAGGTTGCTAGTTATTTTTAAACTATAATTACTATTATAAATGAAGCTCATGATCAGCATGTTTTGTAAACTTAATCACTACTTTCCAAATCACGTACGAAAACCGTTTTCTTATATATATTATATAAACTAAGTGTAGTGTCTTGCATAGTATGAGTGGTTCTCTTGGCACCCTTATGCGCTCTTTAGGGTGTAAAACCTAATCAAAGTATTTTTCCGCAGCGTTTAAATATAGTTTTCTTTTGTGGACTAGATGATCCACTGAGCCGAGGGATACGGACTCTAAACATAACTGATTTTTCTATTCATTAAGCACATGATTTCCTTGCATAAAGATTGTAGTTGGATTTGCCTGAGCGTCAGCAGTTATCCCCTGCTTGACGTGGCATCATGACGCGTGTTTTCTCTTACTCTGATAATTCTTAATTCGGAGAAAATGCGGGTTGTGACAGCAACTGTGGAAAAGCCTGTGTGGCGAACGGGCAAGGTGAAGCTGTACCCGTGTAAGTCTTGATCGACGTCGGACGTATGCGAGCTACGGGCAAGGATGATCTGTACCCGCATTCTGGTTGAATAACCGTGGGGTGCTTAAGGCCCTGTTAGGATCACAGAATGAGAATCGTTCCGGCTATTTGAGCCATGGAGGATTGGAATGCTCACAAATTGCCGTCATGTCTGGGACCTCTTAACGGTGGTGGGACCCTGGTTTTCCGGTACACCGATAATGTGCCCTGAGAGCACGGAACGTCGGGTCGTCGTGTCGACGTTTGTGATGGATGATGACTTGTACGGGCGTACAACTGTGATGTGCTAAAGCATACCCTTTTTATTGTATATAAGTGCTATGTAGGGAAGGAATTCCGCTGTCCCGTGCTAGGGACAGGGTCGTTATAAATGGTCAGCCAAATGCTGACCGTTGCTTTGTTTACCACTTCTTGGCTGATCTTTTGCGTGCAGGTCACGAAGGGCCAAGCAGGGATGAGGGTGGAAGACCCTAAGCTACTTCTGCTGAGTGCTAGCCCTCGAAGGCTATTTTTGTACCTTGTGTAAGAACTCATGTGTGGCCGGCCTGCGTGCCAATGTATGGAAGATACCTTCTTATATAAAGAGTAACACTTGTAATAGGCCATAAGGCCATACTTGTGGTTTTATATTATGGCATGTTTGGTTTAGCTGTGGACTTCTGTGTTGATGTTTGAGTTCATTCTTGCAACCCTTTAAACTTCCGCTAGAATGCTCTGTGATAGGATGCGTATTTGGTATTACTTCGTAACGTCTCCGCCTGTTTGTAAGACATGGTGTGGGGCCCCGGCCGGACCTTCTACTATGTTGCACGTAATGGGTACGGGTGTTACAATAAGAATTAAAAACTCTTGTGTTTTCTATACTGACCCTCTCCACAGACCGGTTTGCTCTATCCCTTTCCCTCCAAGAAAGGTCCTCAAGCCGACTCTTCACCTCCATGCAAGGAAGGGTATTAGAGCCTCGCTAGATCCACCGATCTAAATGTCTCTATCCCCATGAAGATTTTCCACGAAATCCTCCCCAGGTTCTGATGACCCTCACCGGTCAATTTTTCTCACCACAAGATTCAGAAAAGAAAAGATTATAGAAATAAGGATGTAAAGAGTTTAAAAGATAAAGTTCTCCCTCTTGACGACTTCTCCATTGAGTGTTCCGCGACGGGTGTTTGAGATCTTCATTTGCTAGCAACCAGTCGATTCTTCATATTCGATGTAGATCTTGGATCGCCGGAGTTATTCGTTCACGAATGGGAGGGAGACAACTTTCTTCTTCTTCGACGGAGACTTTTGGACCGAACCATAAGATGGAGCGGGCGAACCCAAGAATACACGAACTCCTATAGCTTTTCGTTTTAAGATACCTAAGGCACAGATACCGAGGCAGCCTTATATACGTCTTCGTGAAGATTTTCTACCGCCGACAATAAGACTAGCGCACGGTAGTAAGTTCGCGCGCTTGCTGTGCTAGCTGTCATCCAAATTTGGAATAATATTTCAAAATGAATGTTTTCCTTTACATAGAGCTAGCGCCCCGTGGTAGAAGGTAGCACCACGTGGCAGGTCAGTAAGTCGATGAACCCTTCTCGATACTCGTGGAATGGCTAGCACGGTGCGGTAACCACTATCACCTGACGCTAGGTCGGTAACTCGACGAACCCGTCTCGACACTCATCGAGTGTCCAACGCAGCACGGTAAGCACTACTGCTTGGCGGTAGTTTCTCGAGAGGCTAGCTAAAATAATTCCTTACATTAGCATGGGTGGTAGGACTAGTGCGGAGCGATAGGTTCCCGAGAGCTCTATCAAGTCAATTCATGGCTACCGCTCATCGGTAACTTCTACCGCTCGACATTATCATCCATAGAAGACTTCTTCTCTTTACTTGAACCTATCAACCTGCACATTCTATCAACACAAGACGTGATTAAATATAGCTGGGATTTGATATTTTCAAACATAGGGAATATAAAATAGCGGTTCCAACAAATTATCCCTTTTGATAATATCAAATCCTGTTCATGAGAAATAACAACGTGCATGATAGAGTGAATATATATATAAGAGATAGTCTTGAACGTTCAGGTTCTTTATATATATCCCCTACGTACACGCTCCCCTACCTACGTATTCTACATGCTCCCCCTATCAACGTATTCTACACTCTTCCCCTATCTATGTGCACGCATTAAAACAAGCTCCCCCTACATGAGATCCTACCCATGAACAATTCTCTTGAATAATCTCTTCTCCACCTTTGATAGTATCAAAAGGGGCGCGGGCCAGACCAAACAGTCATGTGGGAGTAAAAACCAGTATATATCATGAGTGTGAAAGAAATAGCAAATAGTGCACACAATTAGTAAAGCAAATAGTGAGAGCTAGAGGGATGACCCAAAAGATGCAAATTAGAGAGTATGAAGCACATGGGTCATAAAAGTAAGAGCGAAGTACACAAATAAAAACTAAGTCATTTTGTAGAGTTTTTATGGATTGGACAGCATAAAGTAGACTAAGCACACAACGAGGAACACTACAATGCTACGAGAGTTATAGAGTTAATCACATTTAAAACATTGTAAGCATCAAAAGTGTAAATCGTATGCTAGTACCTATAAGCGAAAGACATATAGTGTAATTTCAGTCCAATATTTATGAATGGAAGCGTTAAATAAGGCAATGATGTGCACGTGTAGCATCAACAGTGAGAAAACACCAAGTAGAAATAGCTTATTTACATTTTTATCTCGATCTTTTAAAATGCTAGCACAAGTTAAATAGAGAGAACAATCACGTCACATACCAATCTATGCCATACCAAGACTAGAACTAAGGGCACTAAGCTTAAGTTAGAGTTTATGCACAAGATTGAAATGACTCTTTGAACCAAGATGTTCACCCTAACAATGCTCATAAAGACTTATCAGGAGGGATGGGTAGTGCTTGGGGGTCCATTACATGACTTTGGATAGCTTGCATAGTTTTCATTTTAGTTTTCTTTGAGCTATCATTTTTTTCTATATAATTTTTGAGTTCAAGGAGCCTCGAGTCAATCAAAATCTATCCACCTAGATAGATATACTTTAACTTGTATACATAAGACTTTAGCACTAGAGATTTGGCCCAAAGTTTTGATCTTCATATATGCACATATATATATATATTGTGACATTGATTATTCAAAATATTCCTAACATGTTAAGATGCAATGTCACGAGTTATAGCATGCAAGCCTAGTATTTGTACATGAGTGCTCTGTCTAGGGATGTGTGAATTGTGTGAAGTCATTCTCCTATCTAAATCCTCACACATAGATAGAGGCATAGTCAACATACACTAACATGTAATGTCACACTCAGTGGCTAAGCACCTATAGATTCGACACACCATGATCAGGGGCAATGTTCACACAGATTAACAATTCTAGCTCAAACATTGTATGTACTCATTATAGCCTAAGTTCAAGTCATGTGTGCCCGAAGAAATGAACGATCCATTGTTTTTTTGTTTTTATATCATTTTTTAAAACCATTACACAATACAAACAAAGCGAATAAAACAAGATGATCATGTTTTTGTTGTTTTTGAAGTTTTTAATTTTTTTTAAATAAAAATACCAAGCAATAAACACACAAAGAGATATATAAACTTTTTTGTTCTTTTAAATTATTTTATAATTATATATATATAAATAAAATACGTGTGCTTTTCTAAAAACATGAAGGCTCAAAAAGATATATGATGAAAACACAAGATAACATGATAGAATATTGTGCATGAATATAACGTACATGATAAGTGAAATAATGTTCATGTAGTGGATATGTGAATCGTAAGTATGCCCAATAATCAAATACCGAAGCTATATGTCTACACCCTAGCCCCATACTAAGTGATAGATGAGCATGAGGAGCTGCATAAATGCGATAGGGTGGGGTGTTAATCCCATGTGCACACAAAAGA
Organism: Platanthera zijinensis; assembly: GCA_039513925.1. Classification (NCBI taxonomy): domain Eukaryota; kingdom Viridiplantae; phylum Streptophyta; class Magnoliopsida; order Asparagales; family Orchidaceae; genus Platanthera; species Platanthera zijinensis. The sequence continues at coordinate 113,670,892 of CM077089.1, read as the reverse complement.
ACCCGCTCAACCTAACACTCTTTCCCCCAGCGCCACACAAGGACCTACTAGAACCCTTCCCGATTAAGGACAAGACGTGGTTTACAAGTTAGCATTTCTAAAGCGCACACACCTACACCCCTGCTATTGTGAGACATATAATGGGTGAATGGTCGCATGCATACTAAGACAACATGATATAATTATGATAAAAGGTAAATTATGGCACTTAGATATGATATGACTTTTATTCCAATATATTGAGTTAGATTGATTTATCTTTAATCCTAATATGAGAAAGTCATATGGCAAAAAAAATATCTACAGTGTCCATGACATGTTATCTTAAAAAACAAAAATAATAAATAAAAACAAAAACAAAATAGTAAAAATAGAAAGAACATTAAGCATATCGTGAAGTAGATTATCGAGTAATTTTGGTTTGATTAGTTTCTACTTCACGTAATTGGTGGATACTAATGGATAAGAGATTTAGGTATCAAAAAGGAGCCAGGGGTGACAGTTCCTTTGGGTACCGAAACAAAGCATGGTACACCTTGTGGAGATGAGGGTGAAAGGGCCCTTTTGAGTAAATGGATGCGCTATTTTGAATGATGGGCCTCCATTCATACTTTGGTTTAATGTTATTTTTATTTTTATGTTTCAATTTTCCTTTTAGATTTCTACGAGTCCTTAGGTGATGAGCTTCAGTTGAATAATCTTGCATTTGAGGTTTAGATATGTTGAAATTATTCTCTGAGTTAAGATTATGTTGCTTAAGGTAAAGACTCATATTGTATTTTTTCTTTGAAGGAAATTTACATTCATTTGATTTTAAATTGGTAGTGACTTGAGGTTGTAAATGAAGATGATTTTTTTGTTTTGGAATTTCATTTACACGCGCTTGATATTTTCTACTCCCGGTGATTGACTTAGTTATTATATAATAATTCATATTCAACATGCTCTCGGGTTTCGCTTGGAAGTTAGGAGTTATATTTTGTGAGTGTTTAATCATAACTTCCTTAATCATGTTGATCTTTGTACCTAATTCTTTATTTTTTAATTTTAAGATTATGTCTAGCTTTTTTTTACGTGATTGTGCTATTTTTAAGAGTGAAGACTACATATTCAATATGAGATTCATACTTATTTTGTATTCCTCAAAAGTCTCATCCATCTCTTTAATTTCATTTTTATAATTCTTGCATCCTTCACAATCACTTTCAACAATGAGTTTTCTGAACATAATTTATCATGTTATTCTTTTGCAAAGCTAATATCATGTTTAAGAACCTTATATTTTTCTTTTAATTCATTATAATTTATACAAGGTGTAGAAATGTTATCTAAAGAGCAGTTGGGAGGACAAGTCACATCATAATAAGGTTCTATATTAAGTTGTGCTTTAAAGTTTTGTGTTTTAGTTGTAGGTTTGAATTAATATTTTTTAACATCTTAATTCTACGTCTAGCATTTTCTAGCACACGCAATGTAGAGATGGATTTATAAGCCAAAAGGGAATTTGACTTCCTTGCAAAGCTCTTGGATGAGGCAAGATTGAGGTATAGAGTCTCTTTGACTTCTCCATGTGTTTCCTCATCCATTGTTAAGATTTCATCTTCCCATTCCATCGACGTGGTAGTCCTGTCTTCCTCCAAGATTAAGTCTCCATTTGGTTCTTCACGTGGATCCATGAGAAATTGCTCAGATTTATTACCTATAGAAAGAGAACTATAAGTTAGCTCAAGAAAATTCCATATATCATATGCAGTGGGAAGTGTATAGATTAGTTTGAAAATATCTTGACCAAGCCCATAAAATAGTCTATTCATAGCTTTGGCATTTAAATTACATTCGTGCTTATTCAAATTATTTGGGGGCTTGATACACGTCATGTTCCAAGCTTCTCTATCTAATGATATAAGGAATTTTTTCATTAGTGTTCTCCATTCGTTATAATTCAATCCTATAAATAGAGGTGGAGCAAACGGATATTCAGGGTACCATTTTTAATCCCCACTGGTCGATTCAAGATCAGGGTTGGCCATTATTCCCGGTGGTGAAAATGATTTGGAATAACCTGATTCTGATACCACTTATTGGATCAGGTTGGGGGGCGGTGAATAAGGTTTCTCGTATTTATTGCAATTTAAAAAATTTTGACCCAAAAAATCAAGTTCTGGAAGCTACTGCGGGGCGTTAGGTTGCAAACACGTGATGGTAAGTCTCGTAACTCATTTTCCTGGGCAGTTATGGTTGAGCACCACACGCCAGAAATCAAAATATTATTCGCAGGAAACTACTGTAGTTAAAATCACAGAAAACAAATTTCATTGCAAGATTTAAAACAACAAAAGTTTTTGAACAACTACAACACTGTGATCTCCGTGATGCCCGAGATCGAAGGCGATGAGAAATAAAAACTCTTGTGTTTTCTATACTGACCCGCTCCACGGACCGGTTGGCTTTATCCCTTTCCCTCCAAGAAAGTTCCTCAAGCCGACTTTTCACCTCTACGCAAGGAAGGGTCTTAGAGCCCCACTAGATACACCGATCTAAACATCCCTATCCCATGAAGATTTTCCATGGAATTCTCGTCGGGTTTCGATTTTCCTCACCAGTCGATTTTCCTCACCACAAGATTCAGAAAAGAAAAGATTACAGAAATAAGGATGTAAATAGTTTAAAAGATAAAGTTCTTCCTCCTTACGATTTCTCCGTTGAGCGTTCCGCGACCGGTGCTTGATATCTTCATTTGCTAGCAACCAGTCGGCTCTTTGTATTTGATGTAGATCTTGGATCGCTGGAGTTCTTCACTCATGAATGGGATGGAGACAAATTTCTTCTTCTTCGACGGAGACTTTTGGAACGGAGCGCAAGAGAGAGCGGCCGAACCCTAGAATGCATGAACTCCTGCCGCTTTTTGTTTTTAGATACCTAAGGCACAAAAATCGAGGCAAACTTATATATGTCTTCATGAAAATAGGCTATCGCTGGCGGTAATACTAGCGCCCTGCGGTACATTCGCGCGCTTGCTGTGCCAGCTGTCATCCAAATTTGGAATAATATTTCTAAATGAATGTTTTTCCTTTTCATTGAGATAGCACCCTGCGATAAAAGGTAGCGCCATGTGGAAGGTAAGTAAGTAGACAAACCTGACTCGATACTCATGGAATGGATAGCGTGACGCGGTAACTACTATCGCCTGGCAGTAGGTCGGTAACTCGACGAACCCATCTCAACACTAGTCGAGTGGCTAACATGGCGCGGTAAGCACTACCGCTTTGCAGTAGTTTCCCGAGAGGCTGGCCAAAATTATTCCTTGCGTTAGCGTAGGCGGTAAGACTAGCGCGCAGCGGTAGGTTCCCGAGAGCTCTGTCAATTTAATTCACGGCTACCGCTCGGCGATAACTTCTACTGCTCGGCATTATCATCCATAGGAGACTTCTTCTCTTTACTTGAAACTATCAGCCTGCACACTCTATCAACACAAGATGTGATCAAATACAGCTTGGATTTGATGTTCTCAAATATAGGGAATATGAAACAGTGGTTCCAACAAACTCCACCTCATGAGTTTTCAGATTCCCAATGAGATTCCCAATTTTAAGAGTCTTTAGATCGTGTGAATCCGAGATGGCAGTCACTTTTGGATTAAATTTTGGGGGAAGAGATCTAAGAATCTTCCTTACTATATCACCATTTGAGAAATTTTTTCCAAGAATCTTGGAGTCATGTATAATTTTACTGAATCTTGTTTACATGGAATCTATATCTTCATCAACTTCCATCTTGAACTTTTCAAATTCCGATTATAATTAGAATTAATTTGAATCCTTCATCTGTGATGTACCTTCATGAGTAACTTCAAGTAAATTTCAAATATCATATGCAGTTTCACATGCACACACTCGATTAAACTCAGTCTTATCTAGTGCATAGAATAAAGCATTCATTGCCTTAGCGTTATTTCTACATCTCAGTTTATAAGTATCATCCCATTTGTCCTTAGGTTTTTCCATAATGACACTTCTAACTACCGGTGTAGGTTGAGTGTAGTATTGTTCTACCATGCCCCATACTTCAATATCTAAACTAATTAGAAAACATCACATTCGAGTTTTCCAATAGTTATAATCCATGCCAGAAAATAAGGTGGTCTACTAATCCCTTGCCCCTTAGAAAAAGCATGATCTTTATGCGTCATTAATCTCGGTGGTGAAACCGATTTGGAGTAACCTCCCTCTGATACCAAGTATTTGAACTTGAGGCATCCTTAGAGGGGGTGAATAAGGGAAAATAAAACTTTTTCAAAATGTAAAACTTAAAGTACAATAAGTGAGAATGTTAAGATGATATTTTTCACAAACCAAAAATATTCCAAATACTTCGAAATTTAATGAAAAAGAAATGAATATTTTATTTCATAAGTGATGAAAAAGCATAGACAAAGATTTCAATAGAGCTTGAAATCGAGGCTACAAATGATTTTTTTTTAATTTTCACCGGTCCTTCTTCCAAGGACAGGTAGGCTAAATTCTATCTCTCCCTAAATACAACTACTAGCCTCACCCTAGATCACCCCACGAACAAATCGCTGCACAAAAGGCGGTGATTTCCCCCAAAGTCACACACGAACCTAGTCGCCACTCACAAGGAGGTGATTTCTCTATTAATAACAAGAACAAATAGAAGTAATAAAATAGAAATCTGAATGAAAACTCCTTCTGGTGTAGAGCACTTGAAGAAGACGATGAATCCTTGCAAAGGTTGTCATAGTTGTAAAGTACGGTCTCTTCTACGCTTTTCAACTTACTTTCACACTTAGGAGTTTTTCTGGTTCCACGGAGTTATCAGGCTGGAAAGTCTCAACACAAAGGCTCCTAGAGATGTGTGTGTCGAAATGCACGAAATGCAGCCCTTTTATGTAATCTTCACTCTTGCCCCGCGTTAGCTAGATATTTCTTGTGCGATAGCACATCAGCCTACCACATGGCCCATTATGTAGTAACCATGCCAAAATGATGGTGTTCATACCGACTTGTGCGCTATGGCCCCGCGATAAGAAGATATCGCCAGGAGATATTAGTGAATTATGTGTTGTACTCAAACAGACGAGAAAATGGCTGAATTCATCAAGTCGATATCGCTCGACGATAGATAGATATCGCCAGCGATATCTCCTGTCTTTGAAAATACTGTAGCTCAATGCAATCCAAAATTATCAAAGTATTGACCTGAAGATATCTGCACACCATAAACACACTATGATCAAATACATTCGGGAATTTTATTTTCAAACTAAGGAATGCGGAATGCATGCTCCAACAAACATGAACTAGACCAAACCTCCTGTAATCACCTGAGCTCTCTTTGAAAAGTATAACTCATGGCGATAATGACCAATCATGAATTTGTAATGTTCAAAGGTTGCTCGCAAAATATTAGTAGTAATTTAATGCAATTCTAAAATTGGAGAGCAGTTGCTATTTACCTCAGAGTTTTATCTAGAGGGGGGGGGTGAATAAAGATTAAAATTATTATTTTTTATAATTTTTTAAATTCACAGAACTTGCATATACATCAACAATCAAACATAAATAAATGCAGATATATAAAAACACAACACATAATTGAAAATAAACACAAAAACATAGAAGATACAAAGATTATAGTGGTTCCCCCTCAATCTGGGTACATTTACTATTCTACCCCCTTAGTAGGAATTCACTATAACAGTGTCTGAGTATTTTGATCCGGATACTGTTAGAACCAACAAAAGATCTTTTGATAAGGAGATCTCGAACAAATACAATCTGAGTCTTTTCTCATGTAGACTCTTAGAACCTCCCATTGAATCCTTTGAAGAGGGATTTTCAAAACTCATTTCACAAAGTATAAGAAGTGAATGAAAGAAGATTTGTGATAGAATTAATCTTCTTTATGTCCTCTCAGCATATTTTTGAGGATTGGCAATAATAATCCCTAGAACTTTTGATGAATCTCTGAATATCAAAATCACAAAGATTATGATCCTTGTTTTAAAGTTTATCCTTGAATCTTCTCTGAATCTGATGCAATTTCCTCTTGAGAAGAAGAAGAACTAATTCTATTTAGCAGATTCAACAACACTTTAATAATCGATTGATTGATGGAAGAAATTCAATTACTGATGATGATCTTCCAAACTTTCTCTGTCAAAATCAAACTATCACGATCTAATATGAATTTCTTAATTGTCTGTAGTTGATGATTGATGTGTGGATTTAATAATAACTCATCATTCTTATTTTTTGTTGTATCTTATCATATATATAGAGATCGACATCTTTAATAACTCCAAGATTCTGATATGTAAACTACTTGTTGAAATAATTTTGATTAAAAATCTCAAAATAGATTATGTCAAGAAATTTAGTTGACGTAAAATCAAATTCTAATTGAAGCAACATCAAATTCTGACTATATGTAATAATATCTCTATAGTCGACATTCCGTCGATTTCATGTCAAAGTATGTGTCGATATAATTCTTTAAATTTTTTCGACTTATTAAATTCAATTGCTCTGACTTCTATTCAAAGAAGCGTCAAATTATAGTCGAAGTTGCGTCGACTTTTAGTCGACGCATGTTGGCAAATCATGACTTTTCTCTTAAATTCATTATTTCTTTCTGATATCCTTTATATCAATAACATCCTAAGACTTTTAAGACAAAATTACCCTCACTATATATTATTAATAATAAACCTAGGATGTAAAATCACTAAATCTTATTTGTTAAGATAAATTATAAGGGTTTTTCTCAACAATCTTCCTCTATTTAACTTAACAAATTTTACAAAACTTCAAAAGTGATTTTACAAATATAAATCAATAAGAATACAAAATTTTGATTGAGCATGTACTCATAACAGATAAGGATCATAAGGAAATATATAAGAGACAACTGAATATATCAAAAAGTAAATCTTTTGTCTTCAATAAGTAGTATTATTTCCTTTTTTGTCAGCAAGAAAATTTGTAAATGCACTATACAATTTCTTTGACATCTTCTTAACAAATTCAAAATGAGGCCTTCTTGCCATTTTTATATGACTTTGAATCCCCTGATATATATTAAATAACTTTTGAACTTCTGTCTCTGCATTATATGATGCTGAATTGAGTGTATATCCTTTGCTTAACATTTTTGAAGATAGTTCATTAATAGATTCCAGTAAATTATCAGGAAAAGTATCTTTCTACTTTCTCCAATTATTGATGTTTCAGTGCTGATGCTTTTACAAAGCTTATCATTCTTTTATTTCTACTTTCATAGGGATATGTATCCTGATTGTAACCCAGAAATACTATTCTTTCTTGACAATGTCCAGTGGTGTCCACAATTTGAGTAGCTGGATGTTTCTCAACATATTTATTAGCATCAACGATTGTTTCTGGAAGAGTGATTGGTAAATAAGAAACATTTCTTTTCCCAGATTCCATAGTTTGTAGTTTTGCTAGAAAATTCTTTTCTTAGCAGCGAAGTCATCTTCAGAAGCTTTGAACTCAGCTTCTTCTCTTTCTCTAATTATTTCAAAAGCTTTCTCCAGCTCAATGTCTTCTGATATTTTCCGCCCTTGAGTATTTGGTATAAGAACTTATGGATTCTCCCCCTGTGTAGCAGGCATCCGATCCTTTTAAACTAATGGATTCTCCCTCTGTGTAGCAGGCATCTGAACAATATTATCTGATATCATTGTATCTTGAACCATACTCACACTATCTGAAACCATGTCCATATTTAATCTCTCTGAAATTTCTTTAATATTTGTATTACAAGTTCGAACACAATAAAAGTCTTAAATTCTGCCATTCATGCCTCGATTTTCCTCCCCCTTCTTTAAATCTTGAAAAAATTATTTAATTACTTTTCAATGAAGTAAACATTGATCAACTTGTTGATCATGAAGGTGCAAAAAACTTGATAGCTCATCTATCTTATTTTGAAGTATTAGAAGTTTACCATTGCACTCATCTCTAAAAATAAAAAATTCCTTTGTAAATTCAATAACTAATGACGTTAGGGATTGAACAAGAAAATCCAATAACTCTTTCTCTGTCAACATTAAAAGTATTTGATTATGATTATTATCTGAGTACCTACAAAGATTATAAGAAAGAATAGAGAGAAAGAGTAGAAAGAAAACAGAGTGGGGAAGATGAAGAGTTTGGAGAAAAAAATGATGTCTAAATAGATGATAAGTCAAGAAATTAGGGCATAAATATTTCTTTAGTCGACGTAACGTCGATTTATTTTCGACATATATGAAAATATCATAATTGATGCATGCGTTTAACATTGCGTTGAATTGATACAAAACTCTTCATAACCACTGTAACACCTCCATCAATCACGTAGATTATAACAAAAGGTTCGGTCGGGGCCCCACACCATTTTCCATGGACAGTCAGTGGAGTTACTCATTGAGACCATATCATTCACGCATCCTAACTTTGAGTGCATTCTAGTGGAAGCAATTAAAAGTTGTAGAATCCAAAAGTCAGAAATGTCCTCTAAAAACATAGGAATATCATTTCATAAACAATAAGTTCTAGCCTTAAGGCCTTACAACTATTCCCTTTACAATATGCGTCTTTCATACAACGGAACACAGACCGACCACACATAAAAATAGTAAATGTTTGCCTTTGGGCATTTGAGGTCCAGCAAATCACAATATAAGGGACTTCAGCCCGCTACTTTCCACTTAACTCTCCAGCACCTGCATAGCACGACCCACCAAAATGCGGCAAAATAAATCAACGGTCAACAATAGTTGACCAAATTATAACGACTCCACCCCTCACTCGGGGCGGTGGTTCTCCTTCCCTGCAAACATCAGTATATATCTCTTGGCAACAAAATGTGCATTTAAGCACTATTCGCCATAGACGTAGGCTATCGGCCACACGCCTCGTGCACTCATGGCACATTATCGGTGTACCAGACTTCTCAGGTTCCCACCACCATACACAATACCAGACTTGATGGTTCATACTTGAGCATTTCTAGTCTTTCCGGTCCATAGCCTATGATTCTCGTTATGCCAACGACAAAAGCCAGTTATATTAGGAAATTTAGTCCGAATGACTTAACGTGGGTACGGTTCAGCTATAGCTTATTTCTCAAATTGCCATGCCAACGCCGATGGTCATAGCCAACATGGTTAATGACAAGACATAGGTCAACCTCCCCTTACCTGTTCGGCACATTGGCCTTCTGGCTAGGCACTTCAGGCTCTCAGCTTCAATTGTCGCTCACATTGTCCCCGGGACCTGAGCTTGCAATGATCACATCAATGGCTCTCATGGCCATAATAAATAGGCTCATATGGCTCAACATCTTCTCATGCTACACTACTTGTCTCGCAAACACAGGCTTCAGAACCACAATCAGGCTGGATCTCATGGCCACCTTTGCTGTGCGTGTATGGCTCTCAAGTTCAATCAATGGCCCCAAGACTCCAAGTGACAGGCCTCTCATAGCTCACTAGGAGTTATCATCAGTGGTGTTACTACTGCCGCGCGATAGAGGACAAAATTTCCTTTCTTCCCCACTTTTGTTGTTTTCCTAGAGGCAACCTCCAATACTATCACTATAGTATCCTACACACCCCTTGACCCTGAAAACTATACGTTTATTCACGAAGTCTTCTCTGGCATGCAAATCAATCATCACCAATCCAGACCAACCTGTCCAGATGGGTTTCACACAATATGCCTATTATGTACTTCGATTCCGGATTCTATATACAATTTCTACTGGGGAACATAACGATCTACCTGTTGGAAACCACCCTTTTCTTTAACTTTTGGTGAGGGGTTCCATGCACGTATGCAATTTGAGGACTTCACTTGTCCAAGGAGAAAGGTCATTACCCTTGTCGATCATTTTAGATCCATGCTCTTGCCCTTGGTCCAGATGAAATTGATTACCACAGCTTCCTCTCCGCGGATTTGGCTTCGACTCACGAATCTAATCACAAGAATGCCTTGGATCACCTTTTCCCTTTACCTCCCGATTTCTTCCTTCTATTTATTCAAGAACCAAGAGAGAGAGAATGAGAGAAAAATGAGAACTAAATCTCATCCAAAGCCTTTATCAGGGAGCTACCGCCATGCGGTATCTTGCTACCGCCATGCGATACCCTTTGGTGGTGGAGGCAGCCTCAACTAGCATCACTCTGCCGCCTCGATTACTGTTATGCGGTAGCTTAAAACTGCCAGGTGGTATCAACCAGAGACCTTGGTCTATTAGTTCGGCTATCACCGCACGTTACCTTACTATCACCACGCAGTAGGCTCTTAATGATTCGTTGAGTGGTACCGCAGCGTGTTACCTTCCTACCACTGTACAGTACCTTCGTGAAATGAAGGTTATTTTAATCGGTTGGATACCACCAGCGTTAATGCTACAGCCTGGTGGTAATACCCAGAAGTCAACTCCTCATTTTCAGGAACTTTGGGGCAATACAATTCTCCCCTCCTTAAAGAGATTTCGTCCCGAAATTCATAGCAAATATAGAAGTACAAAACATATCAAATGTACCTCAATGGATTTGTTCAGGAAACTCTTTGCGCATGGTATACTCTCGCTCTCATGATAGATCCTCATGGCCACACTTGTCCCATTGGACTTTGACCATCTTAATTTCTTTATTCTGTAGAAGTTTCACTTCTGCATCTTCAATACAAATGGGCTTAACTTTCGTCGTCAACACACTATCGACCAGAATTTGCTCCTCAGTAACAACTTGTGTAGGCTCTTGCATAGCTTTCCACAACACCGATAAGTGAAACACATTGTACAAACCACTGAGCTCAGCTGAAAGCTTCAGCCGATAGGCAGCTTCTTCTATCCGCTCAATGATTTCAAACGACCCAAGGTATCTCGGACTCAACTTTTTCAATCATCGGATCCTTGATACTCACTTAAATGGTTTAATCTTGTGATAAATCCAATCGCCAACCGCAAAATCCACGTTTCGGTACATGGCATTGTAGTATTTTGTTTACCTATCTTGCGCAATCAGTAGTCATTCTTGAATCAAACGTATCGTTGAAATCACATCTTCAACGTCATTTCGCTTATACTGCTTCAATTTAACTGTTTTAACACAAGCCAACGGAGTACGATACTATCTACCATATAAGGCCTCAAAAGGTGTCATTTGTATACTCGCTTGGTAGATATTATTATAGGCGAACTTGATCATAAAGAGATGATCTTTCCACCTCTTCCCAAAATCCAGGGCACACATGGGAAGCATATCATCCATCGTTCTGTTTACCTCCTCAGTCTGACCATCCGTTTGGGGATGACAGGTCATGCTTAATTTCTGCTTAGTACCTAACAACTGATGAATAAGCTTCAAATCAGTCGATGTGAAACGCCCATAATGATCACTAACGATGTTATGGGGCGCACCGTGCAATCGTACAATCTGCTCAACAAAAAATTTAGCTATCTTTTCAACTGAATCGTCCCTTCGATTCGGAATCAAGTGTGCTACTTTTGTCAACCGGTCCACGATAACCTAAATGGAATCGTTCCTGCATTGTGATCTCGACAAACCATGCAAGAAATCCATCGATATATCATCAAACTTCCATACTGGTATTGGCAACGAGTTCAGGAAACTGCCAGGTTTTTGACACTCATCCTTCACTAGGGAACAAGTATAGCGCTTTGCCACATAAAGTGCGATGTATTTCTTCAACCCTAGCCACCATAACAATTTCTTCATGTCCTTGAACATTTTTGTGCTCCCTGAGTGGGTTGAATACTTGGCGAAATGAGCCTCGTACATCAATTCCACCCGTAACTTGCCAACATTTGGGACGCACAACCAACTGTCCTTCCACAAAAGAACATCATTTAGCAAGAATTGGGAATTTGACCCGTCCACAATTTCCGCCATATAGCGCTTCATGCTCTCGTCAAGCTCCAATACTTGTAAAATTCTGTCCGCGAGGCCATATTGCACCTCCGTCCAGTTCAAACATTCATCCGCGCCCATTTTCCTGTCAACATGAGAGATATACAGAGCTTCTAACACACGAATCAATTGCTCATCATACACCTGTTACCAATTTGCTTGTGTTGGAGCTTTGCGACTCAGCGCATTTGTGACTACAATTCCCTTCCCGGGAGTGTAATGAATCTCAATGGTGTAGTCCCCAAGGAACTCCATCCACCTTCGCTGTCACATATTTAGATCCTTCTGATGAAACAAGTATTTCAGGCTCCAATGGTCCGTAAAGATATCAATATTCACGCTATAAAAATAATGTCGCCATAGTTAAAGAGTGAATATCACGGCCGCCAATTCTAAGTCATGAATCGGATAATTCCTCTCTTTTACTTTCATTTGGCAAGAGTCATAAGCAATCGCATGCCCGTATTGTAAAAGAACGCATCCAAAGCTACTTCCCGATGCATCAGTATAGATTTCAAAGCCTTTTGTTCCACATAGCGAACACAAAATAGGCATCGTGGTCAGACGATTCTTCAACTCCTCAAAGGATCGCATGCAATCTGGCGTCCAAATGAACTTTTGATTCTTCCTTGTCAATGTCGTGAGAGGTAAAGAAATACTCGAAAAGCTCTCTACAAAGCGCCTATAATAACTGACAAGTCCTAGGAAACTCCTGACTTTCGCGACTGAAGTAAGTACAGACCACTCTCATTTCACAACAATCTTTGCCGAATCTACAACAATACCATCTCCACTTACAACATGACCAAGAAAAGCCACCAAAGATAGTCAAAACTCACATTTAGAGAACTTGGCATACATGCGATTTCACCTCAAGGTATGCAGAACCAATCTCAAATGATTCGCATGATCATCTTTCGACTGAGAGTATACTAATATGTTGTCAATAAAGACAATCACAAAGAGGTCCAAATACTCTCGAAAGATCCTATGCATCAAATCAATAAACACCGATGGCTCATTAGTGAGTCCAAGAGGCATCACAGTAAATTCATAATCCCCATAACGTGTACCAAACGCTGTCTTGGGAATATAACTTTCCTGAATCCTCAACTGCGAGTAGCCGTACTTCAAATCCAACTTCGAATAGACAGTCGATCCAACTAACTGATAAAACAAATCATCGATTCGCGGAATCATATACTTGTTCTTCTTTGTCAGCTTCTTCAATTCATGATAATCAATTCATAGACCCAAGACTCCATCCTTCTTATTTACAAGGAGAACTGGTACACTCCAAGGTGATATACTTGGACATATATAGCCTTGCTCCAACAATTCTTGCAACTGAACATTCAATTTTGCCATTTTCTTTGGTGCCACTCGGTACGACGAGCCTGGCATAGATTTTGCACCTGGCACGAACTCAATAGCAAATTCGATGACTCGCTGAGGTGGAATACTATATAGATCATTAGGAAACACATCTGCAAACTCCGATGCAATAGGAACGTCACTCAAAATGGGCTTTTGCTCTACAGTCTCTAACAGGGTGAAAAACAATTATGCGCCCTTCCGAACCGCCTTGACTACTTAGAGAGCATACATCAATATCTTGCTCGATCCTCGCATACCCGCGAACTTAGTCTCGCATTCAGTGTATTGCCCAAGTATGAATTCCTTAGAGTTGAAATTAATACATGTACGCTGCTTCGAGAGCCAGTCTATACAAAAGATTACATCAAACTCAGATATCGGCAACATAGATGCTTCCAAGTAAAAATCTTGACTTCCTATCCGCACCTTAACACCACAGGCTTTATCTATGCGCATCAAGAAATTGTTAGGCAATAACAGATTCCCACGATTTTTTGGCATAAAATAAGGCACTCTGATACCCACTACGAAGTCCTCAGACAGAAAAGAATGAGAAACTCCTGTATCGAACAATTCTCTTGCCGAATATTCCAATATCTGGACAAAGCCTAATCCAAACAAATTATACACAAGCAACGCACAAGGTACTAAGTATAGAAAGTAGTAAAAATTATATCTTAAATCATACATGTTACAACATCACTTTGTTTTATGACCTCCTATTGTCCAAGATTATATACTCGGGGTTGCTCTTGGGATGCAATCGATTCCACTACAAACTTTCCCTTTTCAGCATACATCACACCCGTCTTTTTCTATATTTGGAGGACCACTCTGGCAATCGTGAGCCATGTATCCCGGCTTGCCACATGTGTAACAAGTAAACAGACCTCGCCTTGTCGTCACTTCGGGCTTAGTAAAAGAAGTTGATCCCGAAGATTTAGCCTTCTTCCTTCACTTTCCATATCCATACTTTGCTAAACTCGGTACTTTAAACTCTTGCTTCCTTCCCACCAAGTCATTTTCACGCTGCATGCGCTTTATATCTTGTTCTAAGGAATGGGCCGTATTGCCCAAGGTCAGAAAACCTTACATCATTAGACCTGAGAGAAGCAATTGCAGGTCATCTCGTAGTCCTTCATAGAACCGATTTTTCTTATGTTCCTCGTTTGCAAACATAACGCCTATATAACATCCCAACCTCGTAAAATCGTGCAAGTAGTCATCCACATAACTCTTGCCTTGAGTTAATCTTTAGAACCAATTTTCCATTGCAATCTGCTGTGTAGATGGAAGATATCTTGCTATAAATAGTCTCGAGGATTCCTCCATCGAGATCTCAACCAATGGCCGACCAGCAAACAGGTGCAGCTCTAACTCATCTCACAATAGTCTCGTCTCTCCTTCTAACAAGAAGGAAGCTACAGTGACTTTCTGCCACTCCTTTGTTTCTTTTGCCTTCATGGTTCTCTTTATCCCCGAGGGCCAGTCTTCAACTTGTGTTGGGGTTCCAGTACCCACAAACATAGGAGGATTTAAACTTATCACGTGTTTTAATTGTTTTTTCGTCGCTCGCTTTGCAGCCACTTGCTTAACGACCACTTGTCTCATTGCCACATGCTCAAATATGCTAACCGATTTCCTGGACAACCGTAGGGGTAAGAGGTTGTACTTTCCCTCCTGGTTGCACGTTGATTAAAGCGAACACAGCTTCAACAACCAACTATATCATTTCCGTAGAACGAGGAGGTGTTGGCACCTTAGTTGGTGCACTGCTCTCCGCCGAGCGTTGGATTTCATGATTCCCCGCACCACTTCTAGCCGCCTATAATTGTGAAACACACAATTAAGCAACTGAAAATATTGCAAAAAATAATCATAGGAACACGCAGGTTCCACAAATATGTGTATTTTTTATTCCTAAGTAGACATTCATGGGTTCTTTCTTGTTATAACGGTAACGCAATACATGTGCTCACAACCACTTAAAAGAATTTGACCACAAATTCGAATAAGAAAGACCGACACCAAGAACTGAAACCAAATTTTAACACCTCCATCCGTCATGTAGAATATAATAGAAGGTCCGACCAGGCCCCATGCTATATTCCACGGACAGTCACCGGAATTACTCATTAAGACCATGTCATTCACGCATCCTAACTAAGAGTGCATTCTAGCGGAAACAATTAAAAGTTGTAGAACCCAAAAGCCAGGAATGTCCACTAAAACATAGAAATATCATTTCATACACAATAAGTTCTTGCCTTAAGGCCTTACAACTATTCCCTTTACAATATGTGTATTTCATACATCGACACACAGGTCGTCCATATATGAAAATAGTAAATGTTCAGTCACAACCCACATTTTCTCTACATTTAACGATATATCAGAGTAAGGGAAAACGCGTGTCATGATGCCATATCAGCAGGGGATAACTGCAGACGCTCAGATAAAACTCTAACTTAACCCTTTTATGAAAGATCCATAAGTTATTACGAGGAAAATCTAGTTAACGTTAAGCGATTAACCATATCACATGGCTCAGCGGCTCATCTAGTCCACGAGAAAAGATGGTTATACGCAGCGAAAAGTACTTTATTTGCAGTATTAGACATCCTATATAAGTATAAACATCCCCAAAGGAAAACTCATGAAATGCAAGACTCTAGATTTATAATAATTACGAAAGTAGCTTTTACGATCGTCAAATATAGTGATTTAGATTTAAAGTATGGCATATATGAAGTAATAATAATAATTTTTATACCTTAAAATACCTAACATGCAACATAGCATAAAACCTTCCTAGAGAGCAAGAATAACCAACCAAAAGCTGAACTAATAGCTAGCAAAGTATTCAACATTCCAAAAGAAAACTACCAGTGGGCATCAACAACTTGACATGAACCAACTGAATGTATCCATGTCCGAACTAAAATAGAAAACAACAAACTACAACACGACTGTAACGACCCGGTCCGGCTAGGCCAAGCATTAAGCGTCGCCGCCCTACCAGTAGCCCGGGTTTAGGCCCTTTAGACCGCCCCACGGCACCACTGGTAGTAAGCCTAAACATCAAGGCCTGCAGGCCCATTGCACCCAAACCAAATCTCCACGCCTATTTATCACCAGTGGTAGGTTGTTGCAGCTCAGTAAGTGATGAGGAGTGGTAATAAGACTCTCTTTTCAAGGTTACGGGTTCAAAACTCCATGACAACAACCTACTGCTGCTGATATGTAACATTCCTACCCGTTACATGGGATATAGTAGAAGGTCCGGCCGGACCCCACACCATATTACATAAATAGGCGGAGAGGTTACTATATAATATCAAAACTACCAACGATTCCTAACACAGAGCATTCTAGGGGAAGCTTCAAGGTTGAAAACTTTGAACTCATGTACAACAAAAGAAATGTCCACTACAAATAATTAGGAATGAATAGAACCAATACACAAGATACATGGCCTTATGGCCTTACAAGTTTCTCTTAACAGGAGTGTGGTTTACAAACATCGGCACGTACGCCAGCCATACATGAATAAGAGTAAAGCAAAGTAAAGCCTTCAAGGGCAGCAACGCAACCAGGGCTTCAGCCCGCTATTTCCCGCTTGGGCTAGCTCCACCTACAAGAAACAAACCACCAAGCGGCGACAAATAGGGCAACGGTCAGCATTCAGCTGAACAATTATAACGACCCTGCCCTTGGCACGAGGCAGCGGAATTCCATCCCTACAAAGCATTTTATTAACCAGCATATGTATACTATAAGCCACCACGATTGTGCATAACCGCACTAGCCAATACATAACACAAACATCGGCATGACGACCCGATGATCCGTGCACTCAGGGCACCTTATTGGTGTACCGAAAAGTCCAGGGTCCCACCACCGTTTCAAGGTCTCTCTACCTTACGGTCCAAAATGAGCATTCCTAGTCTTTACGGCGCGCAAGCCTAAGACTCTCGCTATGAGATCCTAACAGTGACTTAAGGACCCAAGGTTAGACAACTATAACGTGGGTATAGATCCGCCTTGCCCGTTGCTCATCATCGTCAGTCGTCACACCGGACCAACGCGAGTATAATATCTCCTAGCCCGTTCGCCACCAAGGCTTTTAGTTGAAGCACAATGGCCCAACAACACGCAACATGGTACTCATGAATACATGAGTTGAACACCAAGTATCAACTCTCACATTTTCCTGGACTTCCTCCAGTACTTCGTGCTGCACCAAGCCACAGGTATTCACCAAGGGACTCCATACAAACAATCAATGAACACATAGTCTTCTCCGATTTGCAAATAAAGCATCACCAATCCGTACTACTCACTTCCGGATGGGTTTCACACAGAATGCAACAAAGCAAGGGATGAACAACCGATCATCATTTCTTGGGAACAAGGTAAGAAGGATGTGTATCGCGCATCCTTCTCAGTGTCCGGTGAAAGTACCGTTCGTCATGGGAACTTCCCATTCCTTTTTGTCCGAAGGATGTGTATCGCGCATCGGAGTTCCTTCTTCGATGGCAAGAGACAAATCAAAAGTACTGATGCCTAACAGGTGCTCTATACTCGCGAATAGAGTCTGTTGTATGGAGTTACGGATAGGGAGTCAGGAAATTAACTTGCAAGCGTCGATATTGCTGTTTGTAGAATTCGACGAAATCTTTGTTATGGACTGGCTCTCGGAGCAGTGTGCGTACATCAATTTCAACCGTAAGGTGGTCAGATCGATGCTAGCTATAGGTTGTGAGATGTCGGAACTGAAGTACAACTTAAAAAGCTGGTGGAACAGGGTTATGTGAATCCAAGTTTATTGCCATGGAGCACACCGGTCCTCTTGTTAAAAGGAGGATGGAAGCTTACAACTCTATAATGATTAGTAGAAGTTTATTAAGTTAATGGTAAAGAATAAGTATCCAATCCCAAAAAATGATGATCTGTTCGATCAACTCATTGGGTCAACTATGTAAGTGATGAACCACCGATCCCACGGGAATCACTTCACGTTCCATCTTTTGGTGGAGGATTCCTATGCAAATGCAGGAAAGAAGGACTTCACATGTCCGAGTGGAAAATTGTTACCCTTGAATCACACTTTGGCGCCATGGAGAAAAGAATAAGGTTGGAAAGGACCGCAACGCTCTTACCTCCGCAAATCTGAATTCGGCACGGAATTCGAACCACCGTAGCACCACCAGTCATTAGATTCCTCTTCTCCTACCTCCTCTTGCTCTCCCCTCTCTCTTCTCCTTAGAAAGAGAAAGCCAAATATGAAATGAGGAATAACTTCCCCTTTCCCGTCCATAAACCATCAGGAGGCAAGCCAGGGTCGTTTGATCGTATTTAATAAAGACGAATCGCCCAGAAAAACTCTGAAATTCATTTCAGAAGGCCGAACACGGCTTTGCACATGGCCATGTGCCTGGCCATGTGTCCCTGTTCACACACGAAATCGTCGACCCAGAATAGGAAATGGGTTGAGACACGCCCGTGTCCAAGGTGACACGCCCGTGTCGCCCAAACTAGAACGCCCGTGTCGGTGGCCGTGTTCCATAACTGCCCTACGGAACTGACACGACCCTTAGTGGACATGGGTCCTGACACGCCCGTGTCAATATTGACATGGCCGTGTCGACCATGACATACCCGTGTCCCGAGCCTTGTACACGCCTCTCGACACAACCCAGTTTCCAGAGAAGGACACGACATGTTGACACGCCTGTGTCAACTTTGAAACGGCTGTGTCGACCCCCCTTACACGCCCGTGACCTCAATTCGGGAAAATCACAGGGCTCCAGAACCCATAAAAACACTTCCCATACATATAGTGTTTTTGGGGCATTACAATTCTCCCCCTCTTATAAGAATTTCGTCCCGAAATTCACTAAGCATAAAAAAAAATTATATACTATGCAAATATATACTATTGCTCATACAAATGGTTAAAATAATACTACAAAAATAGCTCGAGAAACTCAGTACGCATGGCTTGTTCCTGCTCCCATGACAACTCCTCTCAGCCACAATTGTCCCATCGGACTGTGACCATCCCGACAGCTTTATTTCATAGTTGTTTAACCACCGTATCCTCGATCTGAATAGGCCTAACCTTCGTCGTTAGACAACTATCGACAGATACTCGAATAGCATCAACCAACTTAGATGGCTCTTTCACTACTTTTCATAATACCGAGACATGAAACACGTCATACAAACCACTCAGTTCTGTTGAAAGCACTAACCGATAGGCAACCTCACCAACACACTCTACCACTTCAAACAGTCCCAAATACCTCGGGCTTAGCTTTTTCAAACGTCGTATCCTGGACATGCCCTTGAAGGGTTTAATCTTCAGGTATACCCAATCGCCCACCGCAAACTCCACATTTCAGTGCTTGGCATTGTAGTACTTTTCTTGCCGTCTTGAGCCACCAACAATCTTTCTCGAATCAACCGAATAGTCAAGTTAGCATCATCCATTTCTTTTCACTTGTACAGCTTCGATTCGCCAGTCTCCGCCCAAGCCAAAGGGGTACGACACTTCCTACCATACAAGGCCTCAAAGGGCTCCATCTGAATACTAGCTTGATAGCTATTGTTGTAGGCAAACTCGATCATATATAGATGATCTTCCCAACTCTTTCCGAAATCTTGTGCACACATGCAGAGCATATCCTCCAACATCCTGTTGGTCCTTTCGGTTTGACCATCCGTCTGAGGATGAAAGGACGTACTGAAATGCAATTTCATACCCAATAGTTGGTGAATTAGCCTCCAATCTCCCGAAGTGAAACGCCCATCACGATCACTAACGATGCTACGAGGCACACCGTGCAATCGTATAATGTTATCCATATACAACTTTGCCAACTTGTCAACTGAGTCGTCCTTCCGGTTCGGGATGAAGTGTGACACCTTAGTTAACCAATCCATAATCACCCAAACTGCATCATTACTGCGTTGCGACCTCGGTAGCCCATGCACGAAATCCATCGAGATGTCATCAAATTTCCATATAGGAATAGGCAACGACTTCAGAAGACCACCTTGCCTTTGGCATTAAGCCTTTACCAGGGCAAATGTCTGGCATTTCACAACATAATGTGATATATCCTTCTTCGTTCTAGGCCACCAGAACATTTTCTTCATATCCTTATACATCTTCGTGCTCCTAGGGTGAATTGAATATTTAATGAAGTGGGCTACATACATCAATTCTTCATGAATTTTACCCCTACTTGGGATGCACAAATGACCGTCTCTCCGCAAAATGCCATCCTCAAAAGAAAACTGATAATCTGAACTCTCCGCTGCATACCATGATGGCGCACCCCCTCCACCTCTACTTGGAGACGATGCTGACGATGATGAGGTTGACCCGGTTGCTGAGGCGATTCAACTGAAGGACGTGAGGCGTCACGATGATGCTAGCGGAAGGCTACGTTACAACCTCCGCCCGCGGCGCGCAACATTCGCCGCACCGCATTAAAACATTTCCCTTTCATGCTTTATTATTTCTATTTTAGGAATATAAAATTATCCAAGTTTGAAGTGATAATTTTATATTCAATATTGCACTTTTTATTTTTGCATTTGGACAATATTTTTATTTGGTGTGCATTTAACCATTTGGATGGATGAGATTACATCTCCATCATGAATGGTTAAGGCTTGTTTGTAACTCCTATTTAAGGAGGCCATGTTATGAGATCATTAGTGAAATTTGAAACCTAATTCCCCCTCTTTGAGATTTCGGCCAAGAGGCTCTCCCCTCTACCGCCGCCCCCCTTGTGGTGTGAAGCCGCCGCCCCTTTGCTCCCTCCATCCGGTTCGGTGCGACTCCGGCGCGGCTTCCTTCGGTGCGACTCCGTGGAAGAAGGTTGCAAGTCCTTCGGTGTGACGCCGGTGGATCCGTGGAGAGAGTGATTCTCCCACAGTTATCTTGTGTGAACGTTCTCCGGTTGGGTAAAATATCTCATCCCTCCTTGTGTGATTTCTTCTAATTAGTTGTGGTGGATCGCAAATCGTTTTATCCGCTTTGTTAAATCAATCGCTGCACTTTTCATTTCGAAATCGCCGTTGCTAGGCTTTTTATTTCCGGATCGGGTGGATCCTATTTGCCGGAGCGGATCTTGGCCTATAGCCTTGGTTTTGCTCCCAAAAAGGTTGGCAATCTTTATGTTAATTTGGGGAACGATCCGACTCAAATTTCGATCGCTATTTTCGAGTCGACCAATCCTCCTTGTTATTTTTATGCGCTGCGTTTGTGACGAGGAAATATTGTGGGCGATAGGTGCTGTGTAGGTGCGGTAGATCTAAGACGCGATTGGGCGTAGATTGACTTTTACCGTAGAGATCTCCGATTCCGGACATCCCTACATCAATTTGGTATCAGAGGCGGTCGTTTCAACTCCCAAGTTGCAAACATCCTCTCTGCGTTCTTCGTTGGTTGATATGAACTTTCAAAAATCTGAAATTTTCGGGTTGGTCTGCATTTAGTAAATCCTTCGGAATTTTAAAACTTGTCAAAAAAATCTGAAAAAATTGCTGTAGCTTCCTAACCTTATTTCCAGTAACATTAAAACAAAAAATTTTTTGATTCGGCCGCGTTAAGTCTGCCTGCAAATTAGAACATCGTAATTCTGTCCAAATCTGTCCAGTTGGTCTGCAAATAGCAGGCTGAAATTTTTTTTTTTTCAGCAAAATTTCAAAAAAAAAATTTTTTTTAACGATCTACGTGTTTCTCACATCACGCTTGTCAAAAAAAAATTATTTTCATTCTAGCTACAACCCTAGGAAAAATTATCTTTCATAATTTTCTGGGTCTTGCATGCGCACAAGACTAGGCACGGAGTATTCGGCACCGTCTACGTCTAGGATGGCTGAGAACGAACACGAAATTCGTAACACTGAAGCGATAGCAGGCCTTCGTAACGATATGGCGGAACTTAGGGCCACCTTAGCACAGATTTTACAAAATCAAGCTAGGCCACCCCCACCTCCCGCTAATGTTGAGTTGCCCCACCGGCGCCAACATATTTCCGATTCGGATTCGGATGGCGACTCCCCACGGGTGCCCCCTCGAGGCAATCGCCACGGGCGAGAGTTTGATATTACAAGGGCCATCAAAATTGATGCCCCCACTTTCGATGGTATGGGAGATCCACAGAATTTCCTCACATGGATAGTGGACATGGAATGCTATTATGATTGGCACCATCTTACGGACCCCCAAAAGGTCCAAGTTGCCAGGATGAAGCTAACCGGTCGCGCCAAAACTTATTGGCTGAATGAAGAGCGTAGGCTAGGGACTGGGGACGGAGACCCGATTATTGGATGGACCGTCATGAAGAATTTGCTGACCGATCAGTACGTCCCCGCGTACCATCGGACACAAATGTTTGACGAGCTCGCCTCCCTGCGGCAAGGCTCCAATTCTGTATCAGAGTACATGGGAGAATTAAAGGACCGGTTGGTGCGTTGTAACCTGAGGGAGATCCCCGAAGTCACCCTTTCTAGGTTTCGTAAGGGGCTTCAACCCGATATTCAGCGGAAGCTCTTGCGTTATGGCCACACTGATTTGAACACCACATTCAATGCCGCCCTCGACATTGAAAAACACTTAGCCACTAAGTCTCACTCCCGTTATTCTCATGCGAAAGGAAAATCCTCTACCGGAGCATCTTCCTCCACCTATCAAGATAAGGGGAAGTACCGGTCGGCCGAGTCCAAGTCTGTCGTGATCACGGCTAGGAACACCAAGAACCCCGCGAGCGAACGCATTCCAATCGGAAAGGTGAGCAAGACTAACGCCACATGCTATTCTTGCGGCATTCAAGGTCATTATGCCTTCGAATGCCCAACGAAGACTAAAGCCATAGCCCTATTAGAGTCGACGACCGATCTTGCGGATTATGTTTATGAGGCTGCTGAGGAGAGCGACCCGGAAGGGGTCCCAAGTGACTTAGAGGACGATCACCCCCTTATGGTGATGCGTTGTATCTTGGCCACCCCTCGACCATTAGATGAATGGAAAAGGACGAGCATATTTTCCCTGATTTTTAAGAGTGGCGAGAAACTCTGCAAGCTGATTGTTGATAGTGGTAGCTGTGTGAACGTTGTATCTGAGAACGCCATAGCACGTATGTCCTTGACCACGGAACCACACCCGACCCCATATAAGGTCGCTTGGATCAACAAGATCTCCGTACCCGTTACCAAGCGATGCCTGGTCCCACTCTCATTCAAATCCTACGTTGATGAGGTGTGGTGTGATGTCCTTCCGATGGACGCTTGTCATGTGTTGTTAGGCCGCCCTTGGCTATATGACCGTGATGTTACTCATTTTGGTAGAGCCAACACATATGAATTCAAATTCAATGGCAAAACCGTCACCTTGAGACCGACCATCCCAAAGGAGCCCGTAGTCTTGGCTAAGGACACCACTATCCCGGTAGAACGGAAAGCATTGAATCTAGTTGGTAAGAAAGAGTTTGAGAGAGATCCGTTCCTTGATGGAATTATGTATGCGCTAGTCCTCCTAAGTGCGAAGCCCGATTCTAGCGTTTTGGATGAGTTACCTAGTGAGTTACGGGTACTATTGGAAGAATATAGGGACGTGTACCCGGATGAGCTACCGTCCACGTTGCCCCCGCTTAGAAATATTCAGCATGCGATAGACCTCATCCCGGGGTCTTCCTTGCCAAATCAGCCCCATTATCGACTCCACCCCACAGCTCACCTGGAGTTGCAGTCCCAGATAGAGGGCTTGCTAGAGAAAGGTTTCATTAGGACTAGTATGAGCCCATGCGCGGTGCCAGCCCTTCTTGCCCCCAAGAAGGATGGTACGTGGAGGATGTGCGTTGATAGCCGGGCTATCAACAAGATCACCATCAAGTATAGGTTTCCCATTCCCCGCCTGGATGATTTGTTGGATGTCTTGTCTGGGGCCACCGTATTCTCCAAATTAGATCTTCGGAGTGGCTATCACCAAATTAGGATACGAGAGGGCGATGAGTGGAAGACAGCATTTAAGTCGAAGGATGGACTGTACGAATGGCTTGTGATGCCCTTTGGGTTATCCAATGCCCCTAGTACCTTCTCCCGGATGATGACACATGTCTTTCAGCCATTCATGGGGAAGTTCGTTGTCGTCTACTTTGACGACATACTGATTTATAGCACCTCTACTACCGAGCACATCTCCCACATGAGAGTGATCCTTTCCACCCTGCGGAAAGAGACCTTATTTCTCAATCTTAAGAAATGCACTTTCAATGCCTCGGAGGTAGAGTTCTTAGGTTATATAGTCGGTTCACAGGGTATTCGAGTTGATCCGGGTAAGGTTCAGGTCATTAAGGACTGGCCCGTGCCAACCACCCTACGTGAGGTACGTAGTTTCCATGGGTTAGCCACGTTTTATCGTCGTTTCATACGAGACTTCAGTAGTATTATGGCGCCTATCACCGACTGTATGAAGAAGGGAGAGTTTACATGGACGAAATCCGCCACCTATGCTTTTGAACGAATAAAGGAGCTTATGACTGAGGCACCTGTCTTACGTCTACCTGACTTTTCTAAAGTCTTTGAGCTCACATGTGATGCGTCTGGAGTAGGGGTTGGAGGTGTCCTGAGCCAGGAGGGCCATCCCGTTAGTTATTTTAGCGAGAAGTTGTCGGGCCCCAAGTTGAATTATTCCAATTACGATAGGGAGTTCTATGCTGTAGTCCGATGTCTACACCATTGGAGGCACTATCTCCTCTCTAAGGAGTTCGTGATCCTCTCCGATCATGAGGCCTTGTGTTTCATTAACGGACAGCATAAAATCAGCCCAAGACACGCTAAGTGGGTAGCATTCCTACAAGGTTATACATTTAACCTCAAACATCTTAAAGGAGCTGATAACCGAGTCGCCGACGCCCTTAGTCGTCTTACGCTTTTACTCACTTCTATGGAAGTACATGTTATAGGATTTGAGCGGGTTAAGGATGAGTATGCTACGTGTCCTGACTTCCAAGACGTCTATTTATCAGCCCAGGATAGTTCCCCCACGACGATATCTGCATACGTCATTAAGGACGGTTACCTGTTTAGGCACGGAAAGCTATGTATTCCACAGTCATCGTTGCGTCTACATATCATTTGGGAATTGCATAGCGGAGGGTTGAGTGGTCACTTCGGTAGGGATAAGACGGTTACGTTAGTCGAGGAAAAGTTTTATTGGCCCAAACTTAAGACTATGGTAGGAAGAGTCGTGAGTAGCTACCGAACGTGTCAGGTTTCTAAGGGTGGTAAAACCAATGTAGGATTATATACACCCTTGCCTATTCCCTCCATGCCTTGGGTGGATGTTAGTATGGACTTTGTATTAGGCCTTCCCCCTACCCAACGCCGTCATGATTCCGTTTTTGTAGTTGTGGATAGATTTTCCAAGATGGCTTATTTCATCCCGTGCAGTAGAACAAACGATGCGTCTCATGTCGCTAAACTATATTTTAAAGAAGTCGTTAGTCACCGCGGAGTGCCAAAGACCATAGTTTCGGATAGAGACGTAAAATTCACTAGTTATTTTTGGAAAACGTTATGGATATTAATGGGAACAAAGTTATTGTTTTCCTCCGCCTATCATCCCCAAACGGATGGGCAGACGGAAGTAGTTAATCGGAGTTTAGGGAATTTGTTAAGATGCCTCGTGAGCGATCATTTAGGCACTTGGGATCTTATCTTACCCCACGCCCAATTAGCCTACAATAATTCCAAAAATAGGTCTACGGGTATGTCTCCGAATGAGATTGTCCACGGTTATAAAGCTCCTGTGCCGCTTGACTTAGTACCGTTGCCTCCAACGTACAAAGCAAGTCAATTTGCACAATCCTTTGCCCAACACATCCATGATCTACATGCACGTATACGGGCCACTTTGACGTCACAATACGACTCTTATCAGGCGCACGCTAATTTACATAGGAGAGTATCAAACTTTAAAATTGGCGATCTGGTTTTAGTCCGTTTAGTTCCCGAACGCTTGCCAACTGGCACCGTTAAAAAGTTAGCACCAAAGCGCGCCGGCCCTTTTCGGATTATTAAGAAGTTAGGTGACAACGCTTTCGTTTTGGATTTGCCTGCTGATTGGGGTATCTCCCCCATTTTTAACGTTTCGGATTTAACGATATTTGTGTCGCCACCACAAGAGTTGATTTCTTTGTCGTCTTCTTCTCCCACTTTAAATTCTCATGGGTTGGGGAGTGGTAGAACGGATGATCTCTCTCTTACGGTCCTCACAGGTATATCATCGGATGGTATGTTGCCTTCTTTCTTGCCTACTGCTAATATGTTCCCCAGGTTCCCACGGACATTTTCCACTCCAGAGATGATACTTGCTGCTGAGCATGTTACCACTGCTGATGGCGATACCCGCCGCTTCCTCATCCGTTGGCGTGACCGCCCCCCTTCGGATGACTCTTGGGTGCTCGAGTTGGAGCTGCAAAGTTTGGATGCCGATCTTCTTCGCCGCTACCTCTTGGACCACGCAACAGAGATGCGTGATTTTGAGCGGGGGAGGATTGATGGCGTACCCCCTCCACCTCTACTTGGAGACGATGCTGACGATGATGAGGTTGACCCGGTTGCTGAGGCGATTCAACTGAAGGACGTGAGGCGTCACGATGATGCTAGCGGAAGGCTACGTTACAACCTCCGCCCGCGGCGCGCAACATTCGCCGCACCGCATTAAAACATTTCCCTTTCATGCTTTATTATTTCTATTTTAGGAATATAAAATTATCCAAGTTTGAAGTGATAATTTTATATTCAATATTGCACTTTTTATTTTTGCATTTGGACAATATTTTTATTTGGTGTGCATTTAACCATTTGGATGGATGAGATTACATCTCCATCATGAATGGTTAAGGCTTGTTTGTAACTCCTATTTAAGGAGGCCATGTTATGAGATCATTAGTGAAATTTGAAACCTAATTCCCCCTCTTTGAGATTTCGGCCAAGAGGCTCTCCCCTCTACCGCTGCCCCCCTTGTGGTGTGAAGCCGCCGCCCCTTTGCTCCCTCCATCCGGTTCGGTGCGACTCCGGCGCGGCTTCCTTCGGTGCGACTCCGTGGAAGAAGGTTGCAAGTCCTTCGGTGTGACGCCGGTGGATCCGTGGAGAGAGTGATTCTCCCATAGTTATCTTGTGTGAACGTTCTCCGGTTGGGTAAAATATCTCATCCCTCCTTGTGTGATTTCTTCTAATTAGTTGTGGTGGATCGCAAATCGTTTTATCCGCTTTGTTAAATCAATCGCTGCACTTTTCATTTCGAAATCGCCGTTGCTAGGCTTTTTATTTCCGGATCGGGTGGATCCTATTTGCCGGAGCGGATCTTGGCCTATAGCCTTGGTTTTGCTCCCAAAAAGGTTGGCAATCTTTATGTTAATTTGGGGAACGATCCGACTCAAA
Organism: Platanthera zijinensis; assembly: GCA_039513925.1. Taxonomy (NCBI): domain Eukaryota; kingdom Viridiplantae; phylum Streptophyta; class Magnoliopsida; order Asparagales; family Orchidaceae; genus Platanthera; species Platanthera zijinensis. The sequence continues at coordinate 113,643,084 of CM077089.1, read as the reverse complement.
TTTCGATCGCTATTTTCGAGTCGACCAATCCTCCTTGTTATTTTTATGCGCTGCGTTTGTGACGAGGAAATATTGTGGGCGATAGGTGCTGTGTAGGTGCGGTAGATCTAAGACGCGATTGGGCGTAGATTGACTTTTACCGTAGAGATCTCCGATTCCGGACATCCCTACATCATACCATTATAGAACTTCATCAAGTTCTGTTGCCTACCGAACTCTATTCGTAAGGTCACACTGTACCTCTGTCCAGTTCAAACACGCCTTTGCAGTGGAATCACTGTCAACATAAGAAATGTCTAAGACTTCCAGTTCTTGAATTAGGCTTTCATCATGCCTTAGCAACCAATTATCCCTTGTCGGAGTACTACGACTCAAGACATCCACGACGACATTCCCCTTACCGGGAGTGTGGTGAATCTGAAAGGTGTAGTCTCTAAGAAACTCCATCCACCTTCTCTGTCGCATATTGAGATACTTCTGATCCAACAAGTACTTCAGGCACTTATGGTCCATGAATATATCCACTTTCACGCCATATAGATAATGACGCCACAGTTTAAGTGCGAATATTACCGCCTCCAACTCCAAATCATGGACGGGGTAATTTCGTTCGTGTACCTTCAACTAGCGTGAGTCATATGCTATCACCTTCCCAAACTGTAGAAGAACGCAGCCTAAGCCGCTCTCTGATACATCACTATACACTTCAAAGCCGTCCAAACAAGATGGCGATGTAAAGATTGGCGTCGTGGTCAACCGACTCTTTAGCTCTTCGAAAGCTCGTGCACATTCAGGCGTCCAAATGAACTTCTGATCCTTCCTCGTCAGTGTGGTGAGAGGTAAGGCTATCTACGAGAAATTCTCTACGAAGCGCCTATAGTAGCCCGCCAGTCCAAGAAAACTCCTGACCTCCACCACTGTAGTAAGAACTGACCACTCCCGTATAGCAGCAATCTTAGTCGGATCCACCACAATGCCGTCTCCACTAACCACATGGCCAAGGAAAGCCACTGACAAATGCCAAAACTCACACTTAGAGAACTTGGCGTAGAGCTTGTCTTCCTCAGGGTGTGCAACACCACCCACAAATGATTTGCATGATATTCTTTTGTTTGGGAGTATACGAGGATATCGTCAATAAAGACGATTACAAACAGATCCAAGTATTCCCTAAACACCCGATGCATTAAATCCATGAATACCGATGGCGCATTGGACAGCCCAAATGGCATTACCGTGAACTTATAGTGACCATAGCGTGTTTCGAACGCTATTTTTGGTATGTCACTTTCATGAACTCTCAACTGATAATAACCTGACTTCAAATCCAACTTAGAGTATACAGTCAAGCCAACTAACTGGTCAAACAAGTCGTCAATCCGTGGAATCAGATATTTGTTCTTTTTTGTCAGCTTGTTTAGTTCTCTGTAGTCAATACATAGACGCAAGCTACCGTCCTTCTTCTTCACAAAGAGAACTGGCACACACAAAGGTGACTGACTTGGATGTATGTAGCCTTGCTTTAGTAGTTCCGACAACTGAACCTTCAACTTTGCCATTTCCTTTGGCGCTACTCGATATGGCGAGCGCGCCACAAGTTTCGCACCTGGTACCAACTCGATAGCGAAGTCAATCTTCCTTTGGGTTCGTAACCCTGGAAGATCTTTCAGAAAAAAATCAGCAAACTCTGATACAATCGACACCTCACTAAAATTGGCCTTAGGCTCCACAGCATCTATAAGTGTGAAGAATAACTCTGCACCCTTCCGAAATGCCTTAACGACTTGGAGAGCAAATAACAATATCCTACTCGTCCCTCGAATGCCATTGAACTTAGTCTCTTGTTTGGTATCTTGACTGTAACGCCCCAATTTTTCTGTGTTTTGTTTGGTTATTGTTTGGCGTTACGATGACGCAGTTCTTGCCTTTTTTCCGATGTTAGAGCGAGGTCTTAGATCTTTAGGTTCCTTAAGTGACCTATTTGTAGCCTGTTTGAAAGATTCCCTTGCTAGCCGGAGTCAGTTTTGGTGACTCGGCTGAGCCTCTCAGGGAATGCGTGTGCTTTGGCTTCGGGAGGTGTTAGCCCGAGTTTTGATCGTCGGATGTTGTTTTCGATTTCGCCGTTGTTTTCGTAGCTTTGGTGTTTAGCTATGGTGTGAGTTTTGTCGAAATCCGAGATCATTTGTTTTTCGCGTCGTTTCGACGTTTGTTTTGTTAGCCGGTAGTGGCTACCTGTTTGCTGTGCATGGCCTTGTGTGATCGAGCTTGGTAAGGCTGGTTCTTATTTAAGGCTAAGTTTGTTTAGCCAATTATTTTATATATATATGTATGTATATATATATTTGTGTGTAAGCTTGGGTGCTGATAGCTTTATTTTTATAAGTACATATATATATGAATGATATATATATATAAGTATGTGGCTGTTTTTATATATAAGTATATATATATGCATTATATATATATGTACATAAGAGTATGAGTTGGATGGTTTATGAATCACTATTTTTATTTAAGTGCCAGCTAGTGGCCGGTTGCTATATATAAGTTTATATATGTAGGCAGCTAGTGCTTAGGCTAGGTTATCTTTAATTAGCTATAGAGTAAGTGAGTGGAGGATTTATTAAAATCTCCAGCTATTCTCCTCCTCCCCATTTATCCCTATTTCCCGAGCATTGTTAGCTTCCAGCGGAAGGAAGCGAGTGGGAGGCGGAGCACCTGCTGCTTTGACCATCGGTTAGCTGTTGAGTTAGGGCTGGTTTCTCTCGGGTAGCAGCGTATCTGAGCTGATCTCGTCGTGTTGTTCCTTCCTAGGTAAGTAATTTCGTATTTCGAGCCGTCTATAGGAGCTAGGGTTTCTTCAGTCCTTCTTCTTCCTCCCTAAAAGCTCCAGGTTTTCCTCTATAGGTAGCTGGAGGTGCAGGTGGCCGATCTCTTACCGCTGGTGCCAAGCTTTGGAGTTTTCTGTGGTTTTCCTGGAAGAAGAGGCAAGTGGCTCCCTTGCCCTTGCCAAATTATTTCTAACTCTTACTATATTTTCATTTCTCGTGCTATAGATCTATTTTCTTTATTTCCTCCCTAGAAGTTAGAGCAGCAGGTTGACATTTCCCTTCATTCCAGCCATGTGCTGCTTCATTATTTCCTAGATTTAAATTAAGCTTTCTATCTTATTTATCTCGTCATGTGTCCAGTTATTAGCTGGTGTCAGGGTTAGGCTTAATTTAGTTGTAAGCTTAAGTTTAGGGCTGCTGTGGTCGGTTAGGAGGGGTAGGAGAAAGAGTTGGAATAAATTTCCAACTCTCTGGATAAGTGGCGTTGAGTGGGCTGGGGTCGGGTTAGCTGATTATTAAGCTAAGTCAAAAGAGTTGAGTGAGTGTACCTCACTCAACGCCTAGACTGTTAGGCTTATGGCGTTGAGAGTGGTTCCCTCACTCAACGCCATGGTTGTTTTTACGACTAAGTGTTTTGGCATTGAGTGAGTCGACCTCACTCAATGTCGTGGCTGTTTGGTATTGAGTGTGGTGGACTCACTCAACGCCACAGCTTTTCCTATCAGCTAAGTCATTTGGCGTTGAGTGAGTCGACCTCACTCAATGCCGTGGCTGATTTGGCATTGAGTGGGGTGGACTCACTGAACGCTAGCGCCTGCTTTTGCGGCTAAGTCATTTGGCGTTGAGTGAGTCGACCTCACTCAATGTCGCGGTGGTTTTGGCGTTGAGTGTGGTTGACTCACTCAACGCCAAAGCCTATTTTTGCGGCTAAGACATTTGGCATTGAGTGAGTCGACCTCACTAAATGTCGTGGCTATTTTGGCATTGAGTGTGGTGGACTCACTCAACCCCAAAGCCTGCTTTTGCGGTGTTGAAGCCAAAATTGACCTCAACGAATGTTCAAAACCAGGGTGCATCCAACGCCTACTTCTCTCAGGCCCTTCACCTCGAATGGTAGCTAACGACTTAGAACTGACCCAAAGCCTAAGCAGGGAGGTCCCACCTCACACCCGGAAGATCTCTGAGAGCTTCCCCTCCAAAGCCAAAAGCTGGGCTAGGAGCTCCTCAGAAAGCACTAGAGACTTGGAGAAAATGAGAGTCTGCTTTCTAAGGAGCCCTTCTGGGTCTATTTATAACCTTTTGCTGACCTGAAATTACTGAAATACTCCTGACTGGTCTGCCAATAGCCAAATCCCGCTATTTGAGAAGTGTTAAATGCAGCCTCTAGGGGTATAAGAGTAATTTTACCCGAGGGCAATTAAGACATTTTACCCTGAACCCTGGGCCCCACTCGGCGAGAGCCCTAAGCCGGGAACCCTCTCGTCTTCATTTGCGGGAGCTAAAAAGAAGTGTCAGAAGTCTCAAGCTGAGCCAGCCCCCGCCTTCTCGCCGACTTTGTCGAGAGCGGGTCCTGGCTGACCAAGGGTGAACGCTCTCGCCCCTCTTCAGGCGGGAGCACCTCTAACCTTGGCACTGTCACTGGGCGCGACGTTGGGTGAGTGGATCTCACTCAATGCCCTCGCTGCTGACCCCGACGCTGAGCGAGTGGATCTCACTCAATGCCCTTTCCGCTGGCCACGACGTTGAGTAAGTGGAGCTCACTCAACGCCCTTTGCTGTTGGCCACGGCGTTGAGTGAGTGGAGCTCACTCAACGCCCTTTGCTGTTGGTCGCGGCGTTGAGTGAGTGAAGCTCACTCAATGCACTTTGCTGCTGGCCTTGGCGCTGAGTGAGTGAAGCTCACTCAGCGCCCTTGCTGATTACGGCGCTGAGGGAGTGAAGCTCACTCAGCGCCGTGCCTTCTCTCCCGCTTCTGGCCATGGGCGGGATCTCGCCTGCTCCTAAGCGGGAGCTCCTCCGGCGCGAGTGCTCTTATGGCCTTCAGACCCGAGCTAACTTGTGTGCTGGTCGAACCCCAACTGTAGTGCATCTAGGTCCCACCCAGCGAATATGGGGTTGTACAAAATCCCTGCTCTTTTTGAGCTTGCTCTGCACTCGAAAAGACACGTCCAACCCAGCAATATTCGCTGGGCACGTGTCACTTCAAAAGGAGAATCTTTTGGTGGGTCATACCACGACTATATATATGTACGGATACGCGGCCGTAAATCTGCCCCTGACCGTTGCTGAATTCCTGAGAGCTCGCGTGATCTCACGATGCGCCCCAAACAAGTTGGTAAGCAACTCTCGCAGAATCTTCAGGACTGCATAAAGGCGGCGCAAGCGCAGGCCCTTTCCAACAGCGCCCTAGTGGCCCCTTGGCTGGCGAGAGAGGCGCCCACCGTGGAGTCTCCGCCGCCACCGCAAGAGAAGAAGGAGAAGAAGAAGACCCCCCCCCCGGAACCCCACGCGGGAGCACCGAGCTCTCCAACTCCATCCCCAAGCCGCGCGACCGACCCCCTTCTGCTGTAGAAGGTATGTCTCGCCGGCTAACGGATTACTATTCTTTAGAATTGGCCACTGAATCCTTCTTGGCAGGTGGTCCCGGAAGGTGGTGCTGGGCTTCCGCCGGTGCACCCCGACCCATTGACGTCTCGCCCGCCTGAGGACCAGCCGCTGGCTCCGAAAAGAGATCCTGCCAATGGTTCAGGACCTCCAGGTAGCCCCTCCTTTTTCGCCCGCTTTTCTTTTAGTAATTCTAACCCTTGGGCGGGACTCTCGAAGCGCCTGCTTCCGCCTGCCCGGGTCTTACCTTACAGGAGACTATCGTAGAGATTGCCCCCCGTGACCATCCGGCAATCAATCCTCACCCCTCCATGGGTGATGCGCCTGCCGACCCATCCCTGACGCTGGGGTGGACAATTCTGAGAGGGAGCGCGACCCTCCCCAGACTTCGGGCCCTGCGGAGATTACGACGCGCGAGACCTTCCGTCCGGGCCGTGGAAAGCCACTCAATCTTTTTTTTGGGAGGGAAGCCGAGGGAGAACTCAAGCCCTCTCGCCTTCCCCCAGCCGACGAATCTCGCTACGGTACTGGTATGCCACACTGTTGCTGCCTTTATCCTGTTCTCGCACTGACCACTAGATTGCCTTCTCAGGAGACTCGGACCTGCAATTGGGAGCTGAAGAGGATGAGGATGACGGCGGGGATCGAGAGGAGGATGGCGATAGCTCTCCCTTCCCCTACTCTGATGATATGGAAGAAATGCTAGTTGGCGCGGGAAGCGCGAGAAGGCAAGGGAAAAGGGTCACGGCCGTCCTTTCTAAACTTGCGCGGCGGGAGCGAGACCAGGCCTACGTGGCGAGAGAGTTACACAGATCGGTGGAGAAAATGCTGGAGGCCCTGGAGCGAGACTACTTTCTAAGCGAGGCGGAGCGGCCGGGCTGCCCTGCTGCGGGATCTTCCCCCGGGAGGTGCCTTGCACGGATAGGAGATCAAGCTCGCCGGATCAATCTGGGGTACACCGTGCTCTCCTCCTACTTCAACCAGTTGGCGCCCCCGAGGACCCGACTGTAAGACCCCCCTCCCGGAACACAAAACAGGGCATGAGAGGGGTCTTATGCCCAGAGCAGCCGCCTTGCAGTTGTACTAGCACTCAGGCTAGCCTGTACCACAGGACGCCTACTCTGCCAGCTACAACCAATATCAGAAAATAACCGCCAACCCAACCATAATAATATGAAAGTCAAATCCACACCAAGCATATGTCCATAATATTATAAATAAAGAAGCTACAACAAGCTTCTAATATCAGAGTACGAGAACAAAATTGCCCCGAAGGGCTACAACAAAATCTCTCTCTCACTCACATCTGTAACCGACGGTAGCGACGGTACCATCCCTTTAGGCCCTGTCACCATGGCCTGGCTGTCCGTCTGCATAGCCTGCTGCTCCACCTGCAGGGTTTCCTCCTAAAAAGGAAGACGTAGCAACTATTAGTCCAAAATACTAAGTGGTTTCACATCCGCTCCCCCGGCGACCCCTCGGCACTGGGCGGAGAAAGGAACAAGTACAATAAATATATATCAGTAGTACAAGCAGGTGAAGTATGTGTACATAGCATAAATAGCAATAGACACAGTATACAAATGAACAAGGTCTTATTTTACAAATCTACAATCTACAGCAGCAAGAGAGTATATATCTAGAACAGTAAGTAACTCAACTTATATGGGTGCCCATACAAGCATATAAGTTGAGGGTCGTTCAGCAGAAAGTAACTCATCGTATAGGAGTGCCCATACAAACTTATACGATGAGGGTCTTGTGTATGTAATGAAGTGCAATGCTATGTATGCAATGCAATGACACACCCATGATCAAGCACATGCAATCGCTATGTCGACAGAGACTTATAGTTCCCACTATTCGAGCAGGTAGCTAACCTCTCAGGCATCAACCGTCGTGGCCAAACGGTGATAGTAGAGCGGGCATCTCCACTACTAGGCTGGTCTCCAAACTACCTGGCCTAGGCCTCCGTACGCCTCAACGCTAAGAACACAACAGCGGAGCTCACATGCGTACTACGGATCAGCGGGTTCTCTCGGGTAAATATGCACCAAGATCCTAGCCCCGACTGGCCTATGGTATGACACGGAAGGAGCCTCGGAAATGAGCACGAGGACCAAGCCCAACCGTTCACTTGGCACGGAAGGAGCCTCGGGACGTGAACACCGAGGACCAAGCCCAACCGCCCAAGGTCTAACTGTCAACTCCCATCGGTGTGACGATTGGCAAGCCCGTAGACCTGCCACACTATCCTTAACCCGGGATTACGACACCGTGTGTCGACTCACACCGCATGCAATTCCACAATTCATGGCATGGAAGGAGCCTCGGAGAAAGCACAAGGTCCAAGCCCAACCATCCAACAAATACGGATGGAGCCTCGGGACGTGAACACCGAGGACCAAGCCCAACCGTTCACGTGGCACGGAAGGAGCCCCGGGACGTGAACACCGAGGACCAAGCCCAACCGTCCAATTTTATTCAACTCAACCTCATTCCCAGTAGTGACGGTCTACACCGCACTTGTTAACTTCCACAATGCTACCCGTAGGGAGACGACACTCTAAGCATTGGACTATCCATTCCCTTCCATCAAATTATTATACATCAGGACCATAGTTTAATCATTTACAAATCCTTCCACATGAATTCAACATATTATAGATAATGCGCATAATGGTGATCTGCCAAATATAACAAAGCCTTTCATTCACTTAGGCTTGATTCACATCTCGGCATAGGAATTCAATTCCTCAAACATCAACCCTCACATTACCTCGGTGATTAACACAAAAGAATTCACCCAACCTCAAGATGGATTGCAACATCTATTCCATCGAATCCAAGTTCATATTGTAATCACCTAGAAATATATGTAATCTGGTCAGCAAATTTGACCGAGGATTCCCGTGGCTACAGGTATTGCCTGAATACGTGCAACCACTCGTTGGAAAGGTAATTTCAAGGGCTACGACTTTCGTGTTTAGTTGAAAGCCCAGATCTAGTCACATCATACCAGAAATCTAACTCGAAGTCTGCTGCGTACAGGATACAGATTTCCTGGGCATTAACTCCCAACTGCAGCGGATTCAAACGGACTTTCCTGTGGCTACAGGTATCGCCTGGAAACGTGCAACCACTCGTTGGAAAGGTAATTTCAAGGTCTATGACTTTCGTGTTTAGTTGAAAGCCCATATCCGACCCTTTATTGCTTAAAAGTAGCCAAGAAGGTCGCTGCGTGTAGAATACAGATTCTGCACGCATCTTGAAGCGAAGTGAACAGCATCCGTTCATCTTCCTCCTCAAGCGATTTACCCCAAATCGCAACCAAAAGTTCTTCCACCCTTATTCTCCCTCTTGAGGCCATTTCCTCTTCACGAGACCACCCCTATCATCACTTTGAAGCGAGGAGAGGTTGAAGATGACTAAGCTTTAGAACACAAGTTCTAGCATGGCCTTCCTAGAAAGCTTCATCTCACACATCAAGACTCTTTTGAGTCGATGTCTCACCTAAGAATAGATACAGATCTAGCACTAAGGGAGAGGGAAGGAAACTCACTTCATTTCTGGCGTTTCCTCCGTTGTCGGCCATGGATCGCGTTACCCTTCTCCGCGACATCTCTCGGTGCAGACGTTCTTCACGGCAAAGGCGTTTCTCCTCCTCCAAAACTAGCTCCAGCAAGCCTTCCTTCAACGATCCGAACTTTTCCTCCGGTGATCTGCGATATTCCTCTCTTCCGCTCCCGTCGGTTTTGCACGGTGACGGCTCGGCAAGAACGATCGGGTGCGATGGCTAGGGTTTGGTTTACTCCCTTTTATATTACATATTAGGTTAAGTCCCTTCCGCCACGTGTCACTCTCTAATTGGACCGGCCAAATTAGGTTTCATTTAAAGTGACCGGTCCAAGGATCATTCAGCACGAATCCCGAAGTCCGGTTCAGCCCGCCTGTGCATGCCGGTGAATCCGCCTGGGCGCAGAAAACGCACAAGTCAAATTCGGTGGGAATCAGCCAATGATTCCCGTCGATCGGCGAGTATTAGCGGGTCATTCTCGACGAATTCTTCGAGTATCATCAATGATACTCGACGATTCTCCCTTAGCCGTTTTATCGAACATCCTGTCTGTGCGTTGAGTATCAGTTGGTGATACTCGACGGTCGGTGGGTATCACCGGGTATTTTCGGCGATCGGTGAGAATCGTCAGGCATTCTCGACAATTTTCCCTTAGCCTACTGCAGTACTGAGTCCGGCGGGTATCGACCACCGATACCCGTCAAATCGGCGAGTATCCACCTCCATTCTCGACGATCGATGAACATCAACCTCCATTCCCGTCGATTTTTACTTGGCCGAGTTCCCTCATCTCGGCTACTGGTTGGGGTATCCTTGAACCCAACCCTACACTTATTCAATGCACCTGACACCTCGCGTCAGTGCACCCCGAGCCCGAGTTGAGTCTCTTGACTCAGAACACGTGCGAGGGGTCTAGCGCGAATTGGGACGTTACAAATCCTATAAACAAAATAAAAAGATTTCGTCCCCGAAATCAGGCTGAGGTCATGGGGAGTAAAGCATACAGAAAACAAAATATGCTTTTAAATAAAATTACCTGAAGCAAACAACTCTGGGTAGCGTCTTTGCATCAAATCCATTGGCTCCCATGTGAATTCCTCCTTCCCATGATTGGACCATAGCACTTTTGCCAAGGGGACACTTTTGCGGCGCAAGGTTCTTATCTCATTATCAACGATCCGCACCGGCTCTAGTCGCACAGATCTGTCAGACGCCACTGTACCATCAGTTGTGGGGATGTATTGTTCGGGCCGCAACAACGCCTTACGAAGCGACGATACATGGAACACATCGTGGAGATTCTCTAGCTCGGGCAGTAGCTCCAGCCGGTAGGCCAAAGGGCCAACCCTTTCCAATATGACATAGGGCCCAACATACCGTGGACTGAGCTTCTTCACTCCTCACACTCGTGACACTCCATGCATCGGCCGGATTTTTAGAAACACCTTGTCACCCACTTGAAATTCCACCATACGGTGCCTTGCGTTGTAATACTTCGCCTGCCGACTTTGAGCCTCCAACATGCGATCCCTTATCAGCCTAACCACCGCATCAGTGTCATCTATGTACTCAATTCCCAAATTCTTCGGGTCTTCATCTTGCACCCAAGACAAGGGGGTCCTACACCTCCTTCCATATAGGGCTTCATGGGGCACCATGCCAATACTAGCTTGATGGCTATTGTTATAGGAGAATTCCACCAAGGGCAAGAGTCTTTCCCACGGCTCTCCCCTATCTATCACACACAACCTCAACAGATCTTCCAATGTTCGGATGGTCCGCTCAGACTGTCTGTCCGTCTGAGGATGAAATGCGGTACTGAAGGTAAGACGTGAGCCCAAATACGTCTGTACCGCCTTCCACTCCTTGGAGGTGAAACGACCATCACGGTCCGAAACTATCGTCTTGGGTATGTCGTGATACCGTACAAATTGTTCCACAAACAGGCGTACCAAGACATCCACATGAGCCTCCTTCTTCATAGGAATGAACCGGGCAACCTTCGTCAGGCGATCAACGATCACCCACACTGAATCATTCCCTGAGCGGGAGCGAGGTAGCCCATGTACGAAGTCCATGGATATATCCTCGAACTTCCATTCGGGGATTGGCAACGACTGCAACAGGCCACCGGGGCTCCTACATTCCGCCTTCACTCTTTGGCAGGCTTCACAATGCGTGACAAAGTACCGGACGTCTTTCTTCATCCCTGGCGAACACATCGTCTTCCGTAAGCCGGCGTACATCTTTGAAATTCCTGGGTGCACGGAATATTGAGATCAATGTGCTTCTCTCATAATATCCTCCCAGATTCTGCCACCTTTGGGAATGTAGAGTAGGCCGCGAAAGTAAACGAGGCCGTCCTTTAGTGTGTACTCGTCGGTAGTCCCGTCTTCGATTAACTTTATTGTCGGGGCCAAAGCCGCATCCAATCCTTACTCCACTCGGATCCGGTCCCGGATATCACAAACCATGCTCATGCTGGACAGGTACTCCGTATATTCCGAAGAAGCCTTAAATATTAAGGTGATGTCCATCTCCTCGATCATCCGTGCCAACTCCATGCTCATCAATTGAGATTCTGGGTTCGAGCCGGGTACTTTCCTACTCAACGCATCGGCTACCGAGTTTGATTTTCTGGAGTGGTAGTTCAAGGTGAACTCATAGTCGCATAGAAACTCTAACCACTGCCGTTGTCTTAAGTTCAATTCCTTCTGGGTATGGACGTACTTCAAATTTTTATGATCCGAGAAGATTTCGCAGTGGATGCCGTATAGATAATGCCTCCATACGTTCAAGGCGAACACCACCGCTTTTAGCTCCAAATCATGCACCGGGTAATTGATTTCATGGTTCTTCAATTGTCTTGAAGCATAAGCAATTACGTGCCCGTGCTGCATCAACACCGCTCCCAACCCCTGATAAGACGCGTCCGTGTAAACTTGGAATCCTTCCTTCCCAGACGGAAGGACAAGGATGGGGGCGGAGGTAAGTCTATCCTTCAATTCCTGGAATGCCGCTTCACACTGGGGTGTCTACTCAAATGGCACTCCTTTCTTTGTCAAGGAAGTAAGCGGGAGGGCAATCTTGGAGAATCCTTTTACGAACTTGCGGTAGTATCCGGCAAGTCCAAGAAAACTCCTCACATCGGCCACTGACTTCAAAGGTGACCACTCCTTCACGGCACGCACCTTGGCCGGATCCACAGCTAGTCCAGCCCCACTGATCACGTGACCCAAGAAATCAACTTCCCTAAGCCAGAATTCACACTTGCTAAACTTGGCGAACAAGGCGTGCTCCTTTAACTTCTCCAGTACCAAGGCCAAATGTCCGGCATGTTCTTCCTCCGTCTTCGAGTAGACCAGGATGTCGTCAATGAACACGATGACGAAGACATCTAAGTAGGGCTCAAACACTTTATTCATCAAGCTCATGAAAGCTGATGGGGCATTGGTGAGTCCAAACGGCATCACTGTGAACTCATATAAGCCGTACCTTGAGCTGAAAGCCGTTTTCTGTATATCATCCTCCTGTATTCTCAATTGGTAGTACCCCGAGCGCAAGTCTAGCTTGGAGAACCAATGCGCTCCCACCAGTTGGTCGAACAACTCATCGATCCGAGGTAACGGGTAGGTGTTCTGTACTGTCAGTCGGTTGAGTTCCCGATAGTCTATACATAAACGCAGGGTTCCATCTTTCTTCTTGACGAATAGAACAGGGGCTCCCCAAGGCGACGAGCTGGGGCGAACAAACCCTGATTCTACCAACTCCTGCAATTGCACTCTAAACTCCGCAAGTTCTTTTGGGGCCATCCGATAAGGGGTCCTGGAGACAGGCTTAGCTCCTGGTACAAGCTTAATCTGAAAATCCACTTCTCTATGCGGGGGTAACCCTGGCAATTTCTCGGGAAATACCTCAGGGAAATCCCAAGCTACCCGCACATCCTTCACATCTACCTTCATCTCTTTTAGTTCGAACCGTATCATGTAGACTTCATCCCGTCTCATGTGAGCTTTCAAGGTCTGGATTGAGGATAACAATATTCGTGGTGCGAAATTTATACCTTGGAAGACTACATCAGTATCCCCATGTCTCAAATAGATACGCTTCTCCGCACAGTCAATTCTTGCATGGTGTCAATCCAGCCACGCCATACCCAGAATGAGGTCGAACTCTGGTATTCTCAAAATTATGGCAGGGGTATCAAAGGTCTTTCCCCCAATGTTTATCTCTAACTCACACTTCGCGGTTGCCGTCACCTCAGATCCGTCTGGGAGGCGTACTCTTCGAGCAATACCAGTGAAATATTGCACTCCGTGTATATCTTTGATGAAGTCTTCAGACACGAATGAATGTGAGGCACCGGTGTCAAATAACGTATAAGCCGGTTTCCCGCCGACCATCATGGTGCCTAAGTGTCATTAATAATACTCAAGCTAGACGTCTAGTATATCTCAAGCAACTAGAGGATATTAATGGAAGCAAAATGACTAATTCAAATCGTACCTGCAATCATCTCTTAAGGGTTCCGCTCTTGAGTCATGTCCAGGGCATACATCTGATCTCGAGCGGGTCCGGGGTTTCTTCCTCGTGGTCCTCGTCCTCGACCACGCACATACCCTCTCCCCCGCGGGGCTGCTGGAGGGAGAGCAAAAGGCGCATCTCCAAACAGTTGCGGGCAGTAGCATCGAATGTGGCCCGGTTGGTTGCATTCAAAGCACACCGTTCCTACCTTCCGCCGTGTTGCTGAAACTGTGGAGGTGGAGGTAATGCTGGCGATGTGGAACCAGGCGCTCCTCTCTAAAGTTTCGGGGGAAACGCCCGTCACCCCTCCGATATCCTCTTCCTCTTTTATTGTCAAATCTCCTTCTGTTGCTGGGGCCTGCTTCCATCACGCCTTCCGCTGGCCTCTTACCACTTCCCAAGTGGTCCGCTTCCAATCTCTTTTCCATATCAATAATCTCCGCCAGACTAGAGTCTGCTATAAACAAAAGGGCTTGCCTTAGGGTATCTTACAAGCCTTTGTAGAATCGTTTGGCGTACCCTCTATCATCCAGCTCATAGGAATCGGCGAATCTAGCCAGGTGCTGAAACTCCCGTTGGTACTCCGTCACCGACATGGACCCTTGCTTTAGTTGCAAAAATCTCTCTTCCAGACCATCCCGAGCGGCCGAGGGGATGAAATGCTCTAAGAAGGCTTCGGAGAATTCGCTCCAACTAATGTCCGTGTACACTCTTCCACGAAAAGTGGAGCCCATGAGGGACTTCCACCACCTTTTGGCATGCAGCTCTAAGAGTGTCACCGCCATGTTGTTTGGACATCTTATTCCTGCCAACAACTCTTGTATAGTGTCGAGCCACTCTTCCATACGCACTACCGACTCTGTCCCAATATAAGCAGGAGGGGAGAGAGCTCGGAAAATGCTTAACCAACTAGATCCCGGACCCTGTTGTTGTACAGGTGTCTGTTGAGATTGGGACCTAAAGGCGTCCAGAATAGCTGTGAGCGTCTGCCCCAGCTCTGATTGTTGGAATTGTGTAGGTACGGACGGGGCGGGGGTGCCCCTTACTGGCTCAACATGTGCTGGGATCTACACATAAGGTACAAACCTAGGGTTAGGTTGGCTAATCTAAGGTTAAAGATGGACAACTTAGTGTGAATTACATATGGGCACACCACTGCTTCCGCTAAGTCAGCTTGTCCCCAAACTGACCAATCAAACGGGGGTGGCACCATTGTTAAGTGACTTTCTCCTTGGAGGATCGTAGCAAGCTGATACCATTTGTAAGACCCCCCTCACGAAACACAAAACAGGGCACGAGAGGGGTCTTATGCCCAGAGCAGCCGCCTTGCGGTAGTACTAGCACTCGGGCTAGCCTGTACCACAGGACGCCTACTCTGCCGGCTACAACCAATATCAGAAAATAACTGCCAACCCAACAATAATAATATGAAAGCCAAATCCACACCAAGCATATGTCCATAATATTATAAATAAAGAAGCTACAACAAGCTTCTAATATCAGAGTACGAGAACAAAATTGCCTCGAAGGGCTACAACAAAATCTCTCTCTCACTCACATCTGTAACCGACGGTAGCGACGGTACCGTCCCTTCAGGCCCTGTCACCCTGGCCTGGCTGTCCGTCTGCATAGCCTGCTGCTCCACCTGCGGGGTTTCCTCCTAAAAAGGAAGACGTAGCAACCGTTAGTCAAAAAGACTAAGTGGTTTCACATCCGCTCCCCCGGCGACTCCTCGGCACCGGGCGGAGAAAGGAACAAGTACAATAAATATATATCAGTAGTACAAGCAGGTGAAGTATGTGTACATATCATAAATAGCAATAGAGACAGTATACAAATGAACAAGGTCTTATTTTACAAATCTACAATCTACAGCAGCAAGAAAGTATATATCTAGAACAGTAAGTAACTAAACTTATATGGGTGCCCATACAAGCATATAAGTTGAGGGTCGTTCAGCAGAAAGTAACTCATCGTATAGGAGTTCCCATACAAACTTATACGATGAGGGTCTTGTGTATGTAATGAAGTGCAATGCTATGTATGCAATGCAATGACACACCCATGATCAAGCACATGCAATCGCTATGTCGACGCAGACTTATAGTTCCCACTATTCGAGCATGTAGCTAACCTCTCAGGCATTAACCGTCGTGGCCAAACGGCGACAGTAGAGCGGGCATCTCCACTATTAGGCTGGTCTCCACACTACCTGGCCTAGGCCTCCGTACGCCTCAATGCTAAGAACACAACAGCAGAGCTCACATGCGTACTACGGCTCAGCGAGTTCTCTCGGGTAAATATGCACCAAGATCCTAGCCCCGACTGGCCTATGGTATGACACGGAAGGAGCCTCGGAAATGAGCACGAGGACCAAGCCCAACCGTTCACTTGGCACGGAAGGAGCCTCGGGACGTGAACACCGAGGACCAAGCCCAACCGCCCAAGGTCTAACTGTCAACCCATCGGTGTGACGATTGGCGAGCCCGTAGACCTGCCACACTATCCTTAACCCGGGATTACGACACCGCGTGTCGACTCACACCGCATGCAATTCCACAATTCATGGCATGGAAGGAGCCTCAAAGAAAGCACGAGGACCAAGCCCAACCATCCAACAAATATGGATGGAGCCTCGGGACGTGAACACCGAGGACTAAGCCCAACCGTTCACGTGGCACGGAAGGAGCCCCGGGACGTGAACAACGAGGACCAAGCCCAACCGTCCAATTTTATTCAACTCAACCTCATTCCCAGTAGTGACGGTCTACACCGCACTTGTTAACTTCCACAATGCTACCCGTAGGGAGACGACACTCTAAGCATTGGACTATCCATTCCCTTCCATCAATTTATTATACATCAGGACCATTGTTTAATCATTTACAAATCCTTCCACATGAATTCAACATATTATAGATAATGCGCATAATGGTGATCTGCCAAATATAACAAAGCTTTTCATTCACTTAGGCTTGATTCACATCTCGGCATAGGAATTCAATTCCTCAAACATCAACCCTCACATTACCTCGGTGATTAACACAAAAGAATTCACCCAACCTCGAGATGGATTGCAACATCTATTCCATCGAATCCAAGTTCATATTGTAATCACCTAGAAATATATGTAATCTGGTCAGCAACTTTGAACCGAGGATTCCCGTGGCTACAGGTATCGCCTGAAAACGTGCAACCATTCGTTGGAAAGGTAATTTCAAGGGCTACGACTTTCATGTTTAGTCGAAAGCCCAGATCTGGTCACATCATACCATAAATCCAACTCGAAGTCTGCTGCGTACAGGATACAGATTTCCTGGGCATTAACTACCAACTGCAGCGGATTCAAACGAACTTTCCCGTGGCTACAGGTATTGCCTGGAAACGTGCAACCACTCGTTGGAAAGGTAATTTCAAGGGCTACGACTTTCGTGTTTAGTCAAAAGCCCAGATTCGACCCTTTATTTCTTAAAAGTAGCCAAGAAGGTCGCTGTGTGTAGAATACAGATTCTGCACGCATCTTGAAGCGAAGTGAACGGCATCCGTTCATCTTCCTCCTCAAGCGATTTTCCCCAAATCGCAACCAGAAGTTCCTCCACCCTTATTCTCCCTCTTGAGGCCATTTCCACTTCACGAGACCACCCCTATCATCACTTTGAAGCGAGGAGAGGTTGAAGATGACAAAGCTTTAGAACACAAGTTCTAGCATGGCCTTCCTAGAAAGCTTCATCTCACACATCAAGACTCTTTTGAGTCAATGTCTCGCCTAAGAATAGCTACAGATCTAGCACCAAGGGAGAGGGGAGGAAACTCACTTCATTTCAGGCGTTTCCTCCGTTGTCGGCCATGGATCGCGTTACCCTTCTCCGCGACATCTCTCGGTGCAGACGTTCTTCACGGCAAAGGCGTTTCTCCTCCTCCAAAACTAGCTCCAGCAAGCCTTCCTTCAACGATCCGAACTTTTCCTCCGGCGATCTGCGATATTCCTCTCTTCCACTCCCGTCGGTTTTGTACGGTGACGGCTCGGCAAGAACGATCGGGTGCGATGGCTAGGGTTTGGTTTACTCCCTTTTATATTACATATTAGGTTAAGTCCCTTCCGCCACGTGTCACTCTCTAATTGGACCGCCCAAATTAGGTTTCATTTGAAGTGACCGGTCCAAGGATCATTCAGCACGAATCCTGAAGTCCGGTTCAGCCCGCCTGTGCATGCCGGTGAATCTGCCTGGGCACAGAAAACACACAAGTCAAATTCGGCGGGAATCAGCCAGTGATTCCCGTCGATCGGCGATTATTAGCGGGTCATTCTCGACGAATTCGTCGAGTATCAACAATGATACTCGACGATTCTCCCTTAGCCGTTTTATCGGTCATCCTGTCTGTGCGTTGAGTATCAGTTGGCGATACTCGACGGTCGGTGGGTATCACCGGGTATTCTCGGCGATCGGTGAGAATCGTCAGGCATTCTCGACGATTTTCCCTTAGCCTACTGCAGTTCTGAGTCCGGCGGGTATTGACCACCGATACCCGTCGAATCGGCGAGTATCCACCTCCATTCTCGACGATCGACGAACATCAACCTCCATTCCCGTCGATTTTTACTTGGCCGAGTTCCCTCATCTCGGCTACTGGTTGGGGTATCCTTGAACCCAACCGTACACTTATTCAATGCACCTGACACCTTGCGTCAGTGCACCCCGAGCCCGAGTTGAGTCTCTTGACTCAGAACACGTGCGAGGGGCCTAGCGCGAATTGGGACGTTACACCGACAGCGAGAGCGAGGACGCTGGCGCTTGGAGCCTTATTGATTCTTGCTATCTCGCCTCTCCTTACCTCTGGCCTTCCCTTCTCGCCATGTACCATGTCTTCTTATTATGTTTTTCTTAATTGTTTTGGATTGTGGACCGCTTGTGATACCATGAACTGCTTTTATTGGTTAAACGTTGTTATTGCTGTTATCTTAGATTTTGCTTAGCGAGAACATTCTTTGCTTTCGCTTCCGCCGTACCGTTTGACCCTTGCGCGGGATAGGGCTGTCGATCAGTCACTGTAAATTTGGGCAGGGAAACCGAGGCGCCGTTAACTTAGGGCGTGATAGCTGTACTTCTGCCCCCTTTTTCGAGAAAATCATCATTATCACAGCTTTCTATAAATAGGCAGATTCACCCACCACATTCATTTCTCTAATCCGGAACCTCCCCCTCTCTCTCTTTCGCTTTGGCGTTCTGCCGAGAACGTCTTGCTCTCGCCCCCCTTTTCTTGGTATTTCGCCTTCGAACACTTCAGTCACAATGCCTGGCGAGAACGATGGATGTTCTCATTGTGCAGAAGCTTTCTGGAGGCACCGATTCCCGTCGTGTCATCTGACCTTGGACAAGTATCAGCTGATCACGTCCCGATACATTCCCGCCAACTTCTCCACGAGAAACCCAGACAACAACGGTAGGGTGAACACTGGGCGAGAGGGAGAGCTCGCGATCCCCCTCGAACACTTCGACGTGGGCTTTCTCCTCCCTCTTTGGCCAGAGATGCGCCTCGCCCTGCGCTACTACGGAGTCATTCCCGTGCAACTGAACCCGAATTCGGTTTCCATCCTTATAGCGTTCATCTGCTACATGCGATCTGAAAGGATAGAGTTCAACCTCTCGATCTTCCAGAAGTTGTTTACCTTCCGCGCGAAGGGAGGATTCGTATTCTTCTCCGGGCAGCTGCTCAAAACAATCGGTCTCGCCAACAAGCACAATCATTGGGGCGAGAAATTCGTTTTCGTCTCCGACGACTTCGGGAACATCCCGATCGCACTGATTCAATACGAGGATGTCGCTTACAAGCCGCCCTCCTTAGGGTCCCACGAGGGCGCGCTCCTCGAGATCTTTGGGACTAAGGAGTTTGACGTCCCCTTTCTTATGCAGGACGTCAACTCCCTTCCCCACCTTTCCTCCTGGTGAAGGTGAGATCTCGCCTCTTTTTTCTTTTGTTCGGTGTTTGCGTGTCCCTCGATGCTGAGTGTTATTCGTTGCCTTTGCAGGAGAGCGGGAGATCCCCTTGCGCCAACCCTTCCCCGAGATGCCAACTGCCGAAGGCCAGACTGCGGGAGATCCGTTGGCTTTCGCGAGGTCTGCGGCCCGCGCTTGCCGAGACGAGCCAGCTCTGCCTCCGCCGCCTGGTGCCGCGAAGCGAAAACCCAGTGGCTTCTTGTCTCAACGGGTGAAGAGGCCGAAGCCATCTGCCGCCGATAAGGGGAAGTCCAAGATACCTTCGCCCGCCCGACCTCCCCCGCCGTGCAGGTCTTTTGCTGAGATCCTAGCGGCGGTCAGCGAGATGAGGGACATCCCAGGAGTAGTTTTTGGGCCCCTACCGAGAACCCTTCGGCCACAGTCGAGGCGGGCGGCGAGGTGGGCACCGAGATAGTGGCTGTCGCAAGCCCTGTCCAACCTCCGCCCAAGCCTATACCGAAGGGGTACAGAAACTTTGGCATTGGCGTGAAAAGCCTAGATGCGGAAGGTAAGCCCTGCTGCAATGGGACTCGGAGGCCAACCAGGTATCTCTCTCGACACTGCTCCCGAGCTAGGCAAAGGGCGACGAAGTCACCGGCGAAGCCTTCGCACTGGGCTATGACCTCTACAGCCGGGAGTTCGCGGGCCTGTACGACCAGATGTCCACTAGCCTCCTCGCCTTCAATTCCGTTCGGGCCCTGATGCGTGGGTTCGAGCTTGCGCACATGTGTGCTCGCCGAAGCATCACCATCGACCGGAACTTCCTCGACATGTACAAGACGAGAGAGGAAGCGGTGGCTCAGGCGGCGGCCCTGAAGACCGAGCTAGAGGACGCCCGACGCCTGCTGTCCATGCGCCCGACGGAGGAGGTATGTGAGACCCTTTCCAACCTTCGTTCTTGCCTACGAGATCCGTACCTCCGTTCTCGCTGCTGACAAAACATTCTTACGCAGGACTCTCCGCAAGTCATGGTGCTTCGCGTGCGACTGGCCGGGGTGGAGTGAGAGAACGCCCTGCTGAAGGACCAGGTCAAGCACCTAGAGACGCCAGCAGCTGCGGTCCCTTCCCCTCCTCCACTCGATTCAAGACTGAAGAGCCGGAATTATTCCGAGTATGACATCGACAAGCTCTTACAGGTCAATGCCCAGGCGACGGCCAAATTGATGATCGAGACATTGCGGGACGTGGGCTGCCTGGATGAGGGTGGCGAGACCCTGACCGCCCCCCAGCTCGTCCCCTAGCTCTTCGAGCCCATCCTGAAGCCTCCAGGGGCGCCCGACTCTCCACCTCCGGAGGTCTCGCGACTTCACGCTGCTACCGGCGAGGCTGTCGGTGAGATGTCCGGGGAGGATTCGGGCGAGAGCTCTCGCGACGGCTTAAGCTGGAGCTCGGGCGGCTACAACGCGTCTTTTTTGAGTCCTCCCTCTCTCTTTTCTTTTCTTTGGTTTGTAATGGGAGAGAGGCTCCTCCTTTTTGTAATACTGTATTCAGTTTATAATGTAAATGTAACTGTTGGTACTGTGCTTCTCCTTTAGTTCTTTTTCCAACTGTTAAAAACGAATGCTATTCAAGAACGTTTTTGCCCGGGGCCCCTGGCCCCCCCTCTAGGATAGTCTCTCTTAGCAGCCGATAGGTGAGGATCTGCCGAGATTTTAAGGTTCAGACACGTCGTTATTGCGTTCTGCCGAGAACCATTTGCCGAGAAGTGTCCCTCATGGGCCAAGGGAAGACCGCCCCTCCTTACCTTACGCGACCGATCGGTCTCCTTGCCTAGGCCCGCCGGGAACTTCGTTTGGCGAGATCTCTCAGCAAGGATCTCCTTGTCAGGACCTCTCCTGGTCGAGACCTCTCCTGGCCGAGACCTCTCCTGGCCGAGACCCTTTTGGGTCTGTCCTTAGGGTGATTTTTTCCTAGCCTAGAACATCCGTGTCGAAACATTTCTAAACACTAAACTAGTCCCCCATAGGCAAGCCTTCGGACCTGTCGGCTAAATGAGAGCCTGTGCAGCGGGTCTACCTGGGGCCGAGCCGAGCTCGGGATGTTGATGATGATTTAATATCCAACCTCTCCCCCACAGGCAAGCCTTCGGACCTGCCAGCTAGATAAGAGCCTGCACAGCGGGTCTACCTGGGGCCGAGCCGAGCTCGGGGTGCTGATGAAGATTTCATATCCAACCTCTCCCCCACAGGAGAGCCTTCGGACCTACCAGCTGGATGAGAGCTTGTGCAGCGGGTCTACCTATGGCCGATCCGAGCTCGGGGTGCTGATGAAGATTTCATATACAACCTCTCCCCCACATGAGAGCCTTCAGACCTGCCAGCTAGATGAGAGCCTGCGCAGCGGGTCTACCTGGGGCCGAGCCGAGCTCCGTGTGCTGATGAAGATTTCATATCCAACCTCTCCCCCATAGGCGAGCCTTCGGACCTGCCAGCTGGATGAGAGCCTGCGCAGCGGGTCTACCTGGGGCCAAGCCGAGCTCGGGGTGTTGATGACGATTTCATATCGAACCTCTCCCCCACAGGCGAGCCTTCGAACTTGCCAGCTAGATGAGAGCCTGCGCAGCGGGTTTACCTGGGGCCGAGCCGAGCTCGGGGTGTTGATGAAGATTTCATATCCAACCTCTCCCCCACAGGAGAGCCTTCGAACCTGCCAGCTTGATGAGAGCCTACGCAGCGGGTCTACCTGGGGCCGAGCCGAGCTCGGGGTGCTGATGAAGATTTCATATCCAACCTCTCCCCCACAGGCGAGCCTTCGGACCTGCCAGCTGGATGAGAGCCTGCGCAGCGGGTCTACCTGGGGCCGAGCCGAGCTCGGGGTGCTGATGAAGATTTCATATCCAACCTCTCCCCCACAGGCGAGCCTTCGGACCTGCCAGCTCGATGAGAGCCTGCGCAGCGGCCCAACCTGGGGCAGAGCCGAGCTCGTGGTGTTGATGACGATTTCATATCCAACCTCTCCCCCAAAGGCGAGCCTTCAGACCTGCCAGCTAGATGAGAGCCTGCGCACCGGGTGTACCTGGGGCCGAACTGAGCGCGGGGTGTTGATGAAGATTTCATATCCAACCTCTCCCCCATAGGAGAGCCTTTGGACCTGCCAGCTAGATGAGAGCCTGCGCAGTGGGTATACCTGGGGCCGAGCCGAGCTCGGGGTGCTGATGAAGATTTCATATCCAACCTCTCCCCCACAGGCGAGCCTTCGGACCTGCCAGCTGGATGAGAGCCTGCGCAGCGGGTCTACCTGGGGCCGAGCCGAGCTCGGGGTGCTGATGAAGATTTCATATCCAACCTCTCCCCCACAGGCGAGCCTTTGGACCTGCCAACTAGATGAGAGCCTGCGCAGCGGGTCTACCTGGGGCCGAGCTGAGCTCGGGGTGCTGATGAAGATTTCATATCCAACCTCTCCCCCACAGGCGAGCCTTCAGACCTGCCAGCTGGATGAGAGCCTGCGCAGCGGGTCTACCTGGGACCGAGCCGAGCTCCGGGGTGTTGATGACCATTTCATATCAAACCTCTTCCCCACATGCGAGCCTTCAGACCTTCTAGCTAGATGAGAGCCTGCGCATCAGCTCTACCTTGGGCCGAGCCGAGCTCGGGGTGTTGATGATGATTTTATATCCAACCTCTCCCCCGCAGGCGAGCCTTCAGACCTGCCAGCTAGATGAGAGCTTGCGCAGCGGGTCTACCTGGGGCCGAGCCGAGCTCGGGGTGCTGATGAAGATTTCATATCCAACATCTCCCGCACAGGCGAGCCTTCAGACCTGCCAGCTAGATAAGAGCCTGCGCAGCGGGTCTACCTGGGGCCGAGCCGAGCTCGGGGTGTTGATGACGATTTAATATCCAACCTATCCCCCACAGGCGAGCCTTCGGACCCACCAGCTAGATGAGAGCCTGTGCAGTGGGTCTACCTAGGGCCGAGCCAAGCTCGGGGTGTTGATGAAGATTTCATATCCAACCTCTCCCCCACAGGTGAGCTTTCGGACCTGCCAGCTAGATGAGAGCCTGCGTAGCAGGTCTACCTAGGGCCGAGCCAAGCTCGAGGTGCTTATGAAGATTTCATACCAGACCTATTCTATCATTAAGGTGAGAAAGCAAATATTAGATCAAAGCAAGAAGAATGCCCTGATAGCATTTTGGTGTGATAATATTCCTTAAATGATAATATTTGATTACAACAGTCTAACCCCCTTTTTCCCTCACAGGTAAAAGCGCTTTAGATCATCAACGCTCCAGGTGTGGCTCAAGGTCCTCCCCTCCACATCCTGGAGATAGTAACCTCCGTTTGCCATCACCTCCTTTACTATGTTAGGTCCTTCCCAATTGGGGTTGAGCTTGCTAACTGGAGCCGACCTTCCTGCCGCGTCTACCTTTTTCAGCACTAGGTCCCCCACGGCGAACTGCTTGATTCTAACATGTTTATCGAAGTACTTGGCCATTCGTCGCTTGATCTCTTCCTGCCTGATGGCTGCAACATCCCGCAGCTCTTCCGCCATGTCTAGCGAGAGGCACAACTCTTATTCGTTTCCCAATCTCCAAGCCTCGCCTCCTTCGCCTGTGGTTGTGACCCGTGGGGACCGAACCTCGAACTCTATGGGGAGGACAGCCTCACACCCATGAGAGAGCTTGAAGGGGGTCTCACCGGTGGCCGTGTTCGGGGTCATTCGCAAGGCCTACAGGATGGAGGGGAGCTGCTCTACCCAGTTCCCCCTCAGGTTCTCCACCTTCTTCTTGAGCAGGTTCACAATAATCTTATTTGCCGCTTCCACCTTGCCATTGCTCTGAGGGTGATGGACAGAGGCAAACCTGAGGTCTATCCCCTGCTGGGTGCAGAAGCTGATGAACTCCTCACTAGCAAATTGGGGACCGTTATCCGTCACTATCGCTCGGGGTAGCCCGTTTCTGCATATGATTTCTCCCCAAACAAAGTTCCTGATGACCTGGGAAGTGACCTTGGCTAGAGCCTTGACCTCCAGCCACTTGGAGAAGTAATCGATCATGAACAAAAGGAACCTCCTCTGTCCACTAGCTGGAGGGAAAGGCCCGACCAAGTCCATTCCCCAAATGGCGAAAGGCCATGGTGATGTTATACTCTTTAGTCTTTGAGCGGGCAAGAGCTGGAGGGGGGCGTACAGCTGGCACTTTTTACACCTCCTCACGAACTCCGTCGAATCCTTCCTCAGGGTCTACCAGAAGTACACCTGCCTGACCACCCATGCCTTTAGAGTCCTTCCCCCCGAATGACTGCCGCACTCGCCTGAATGAATCTCCCCAAGTATCTTCGGGACTTCTTCCTCGATCACACACCTGTCCAGGAGTCCCGACGACATCTTACGATGTAACCCCCCTTCCAACATTAGGTAGTGAGCTGCCTTACACTTAAAACTCCTTGCATCTTTAACTTATTTTGTCAGTTTGCCGGTTGATAGGAAGGTTACCAGTGGGTCCACCCACGAAGGTTGCCGGCCTATCTCTATCAGCTCCCCTTCTTCGATCACTGGTCGGAACAGTTCGGTTTAGGTCCTCCTCCTCGAGGCCCGAACTTTGCTAATCGGTCGGCAGCCACGCTCACCTCCCGAGGGACGTGCTGGATTGAGAATGATCGGAAGCCCCCGATGATTGTCCTGACCTTGGATAGGTACTTTATGAGGATAGGTTCTGGAGCTTCAAACTCTCCTCGGATCTGGGATACTACCACCATCGAGTCCGTGAAGACCTCCACATCCTGGATCCCAAGCTCCTTTGCCAAGTGAAGACCGGCTATCACGGGTTCGTATTCTGCCTGATTGTTGGTCACCGGAAAGTGATAGGCCACTGCCTGTTCTATTATCACCCCCTGGGGGCTTACCAACACCACTCCTCCCCCCAGGGAATGCTTTCCCGAGGCCCCACAAACCATCACCTCCCACGCCCACTGCTGCCGTGACTCCTCCTCCCCTACTTCAATGACATAATCTGCAAGAAAGTCCTCCACTGCTTGCGCCTTAATCGAGTGCCTTGGGACAAAAGAGATGTTGAACTCACTTAGTTCAATTGACCACTTGGCCAGCCTCCCGGAGTGTTCCACCCCTTCAAAGATCTTATGGAGAGGATGGTCGGTTACTACCCTGATGGTGTGCGCTTGGAAGTATGGCCGAAGTTTTCTTGCCGAAATGATCTGAGCATACGCTAGCCTTTCGAGGATGGGGTAACGGAGCTCCGCCTTCCTCAAAATACGGTTCACGTAGTAGATGGGTAGCTGCTTCTTCCCCTCTTCCCTGACTAGAACAGAGCTCACGGCTTCTGCTCCCACCCCGAGATATAGGGCCAAGTCCTCCCCTTCCTTTGGGCTTTAGAGTAGGGGAGCCTGGGAGAGCTGTCTCTTCAGTCCTTGGAAGGCTTCCTCACACTCGGATGTCCACTCGAATCTCTGGTTGCCCCTTAACACTTTGAAGAATGACGAACATTTGTCTCTAGACCGAGAAAGGAACCTGCTTAGTCCAGCCAGCTTGCCTGCCAAGCGCTGGACCTCCTTGGCATTACGAGGTGATTCCAAGTCTAGGATGACCTTTACCTTGTCTACGTTAGGCTCCACCCCCACCGGAGTCAAGAGGTGTCCAAGAAACTTCCCGCGACTGGCCCCGAAGACAAACTTCAAGGAATTCAACCTCATCTTGAACCTCCGGAGGGTGGCAAAGGTCTCTTCGAGGTCCCACAGGTGTGAGCTCACGCACTTGCTTTTCACCATCAGGTCATCGACATAGACTTCCAAGTTTCTCCCCCTCTGCCCCTGGAAGACTCGATCCATCATGCGCTGGTATGTGTCTCCTGCATTTTTCAGCCCAAAGGGCATCATCTTATAGCTGAAGCATCCTTCCCTAGTGATGAAGGAGACGTTTTTGACGTCGGGGGGGGGGGGGGGGGGGGTGCATGCGAATCTGGTGATAACCTGAAAAAGCATTAAGAAAACTTAACAGAGAAACCGACGGCTGAATCAACCAGCGCGTCGATTCGAGGCAGAGGATAGCAATCCTTGGGGCACGATATATTCAATAAAGAGAAGTCAATACACATGCGCCACTTCCCTCCCCCTTTCTTAACCATTACCACATTGGAGATCCAGCCTGGGTACTGGACCTCCGAGATGAAGCCCGCCTCCAAAAGCTTTCTGACCTCCTCGCGGATGGGCACCTCTAACTTGGTGGTGATGACCATCATCTTTTGGCGTATGGGGCGAGTTCGGGGGTCCAGGTTCAAGCGATGACAGGCCACATCCGCGTCAATGCCCAGCATGTCTGCCGCGCTCCAGGCAAAGATGCCGACGTTATCCTGGATGCAAGCTCTCATCCGCTCCTGGTCCTCGAGGCTCAGGCCCCAACTGACCCGTACACTCTGCACCTGCCCCGCCTTGGTGGAGACCTCCATCTCCACCACTTCCTCTGCCGGCTCCAACCGTGATTGCTCCCAGCCGTCCCTTACTTCTTCCTCAACCTCCACCTCTTCCCCTCATTCAGCCTCCATCGCCTCCTCCGACTTCTCTTCCTAGAGCTGATGAATCTCCACACCCGTCGGGGCCTCCTACCCAACTCTCGCAACTTGACCCTCCTCTCCTTCATCCATCCCTTCCTCCAGACCCTCTTGTTCAACTCAAACATCCATCTCCTCTATCTCCATCGCCTCCTCAAGGCTCTTCTCCCGTCGCGGCTCAACTTCCTCCCCCCTCCGGACCTCCTTCTCGGCCCCTCTCACCACTTGCTCCCTTTCCTCCGAGCTTACCTCCTGCTCCACTTGCTCCCTCTCCAGTTCTTCTGCCTCCGCCATCCAGGACACAGTGTTCACTGTCATCACATAGCATTGTCTTGCCACCTTCGGATCCCCCCTGATCCTGACCTGCACCCCTCCGTTGTTGAACTTGAGACATTGGTGAAACGAGGAGGGCATGCAGTGAAAGGCGTTGATGATGGGACGCCCAAAGATGGCGTTGTAACTGCTTGGAGCGTCCACTATCACGAACCTACAGTTCCGTGACACACCTCCTAGCTTTACATATAATCCCACTCCTCCTTCCACCTCTTTCCTTTCTCCAGAAAACCCGAACAACAGTCCATCTGAGGCTAGGACCCTCTTCTCCTCGACCTTCATTTCATCGAAGGCTTTCTTGAAGATGACGTTCACCGAGCTCCCATTGTCTACCAGTATCCTGGAAACTGTGAAGTTCTCCACCGCCGCCTGAATCACCAGAGCATCGCAGAAAGGGTCCACGTAATCCGGCATATCCGCGGATTAAAAGATGATTTTTTTCTTCCGGAGGGGGAGCTAGGGAGGTCGAGGTGACCCCCTGTGGAACATGGTCTGCAAGCTTCCCTTACGGGTTGCCTCAATCTCTACCCCTCCGTGGATCACTCTGATCCCTCCTCGGGTCCCCACGTCTACCCGATCTTCGCATCTATCTTCCTCCCCTCCCTGCTGCACTTCCACGATCCTCACCGGCGGATCCTGCCTCCCAACTCCTCTTGCTTCCCTCACCTATAAAAACTCCGGGCAGGTGGCCATTGCATGACCCTCCTCCTGATGGAATTCACAAAAGGGTAACGCCACCCTACCCCTCCTTCCTTCTCCTCCCCCTCTTCTCCCAGCTCCCCTGACTCTTCTTCCTCATCCTCCTTTTCCTCTACCGACCTCCATCGCTTCTTGCGGTGGTGGGAAGTGACCCCTCGGCCCCTACCTCCACGCCTACTGGTCAAACATTCTCGGTTCCCGAAGATTGTATCTTCCCTGAACACCTCCTCCTTGACCCTGGGGGCGACCCTC
This sequence comes from Platanthera zijinensis, assembly GCA_039513925.1. Taxonomy (NCBI): domain Eukaryota; kingdom Viridiplantae; phylum Streptophyta; class Magnoliopsida; order Asparagales; family Orchidaceae; genus Platanthera; species Platanthera zijinensis. The sequence continues at coordinate 113,614,770 of CM077089.1, read as the reverse complement.
TTGGGGCCTCCAACCCAATCGGTTGTTCGGCTCCAGGGCCCCCATCCCTGCTGCTGCCCCTGCCCTCGAGGCTCTTCTCTCCTTCTTTCTTCTCTTTGCTCCCTCTTTTTTCCAGCCGCTGGTTCCTTATCATCCTCTGCCAACCTTGCCAGCTTCCTGACAAACGCCGGGTTTGCCCTCTCGAAGTCGATCTCTTTTGCCGCCCTCTTCATAAGCTCTTCAAACGAGAGGGGGGGGGGAACCCTCTTCAGCTCCATGCTAAAGAAACCTGGTCTCAGCCACAGAGTAAAAGCGAGCATCAGCGCGTACCTCGGGACCTCCTGGACCAGGAGGATCTCTTCTTGGAACCGGTCAACATAGTGACCCAACGTCTCGTCTTGCTTCTGCCTCACCGCGAACAGGCACACCGTTTCTTTCTTCCTCTTCTTCGATGTCGAGAACCTTAACAAGAAACCCCGACGTAGATCCTCGAAGCTGTAGATTGAGCTTGCCGGCAACTGGTGGAACCGGTCCCTGGCCTTCTCCTTCAACGTGATGGCAAATAGCCGGCACTTGAAGGCATCATACATCTGCCTAATCGACACCACATCCTCAAACCATTGCACATGCTGCACCGGATCATCCTTGCCTGAGTAGTAGGACATGTCCGGCTCCCAGAACCCCTCTGACACCGAAGCTGAGACGATAAGCTCGCTGAAGGGAGTCTAGCCTCCTACCTGGCGAGAGGGCATGTCTCGCGACCTCGGCTGGCTGGAACGATCTGCGAGACCGTGCCCCGGGAACAACTCCCGCACCACCGCCTCCCTCTCGCCCAAGTCTTCTAGAATCTCCTTTCCGGGACGCTTGCCTGGGAAAAGCTCCCACGCGGCCACGTCCCTATCGCCGACCTCCGCCGGGACCTCCTTCCCAGGGCGCTACCCATGGGAATTCTCGCCAAGAAGCGGGACCGCCACCACCGGGACTTGAGGCGTCTCCCACTCACTCCTTGCCGAGAAGGCCAGGCTGATGGTCTGTAGGACCTCTCGCCTAAAGTATTCCAACATCTTCCTTGTCGATTCCTCCCACGGGGTGGGGATACCCCCTGAGCCAGACACTTCACCTTCACCTCAAGTCATGGGACCAAGCTCAAGGCTTTCTTGCACCGGCTGCCCTCCACGCTCACTACACCAGAACTATTGAAGCAAAAATTGACCTCAACGAATGTTCAAAATCGGGGTGCAGCCAACGCCTACTTCTCTCAAGCCCTGCCCCTCGACTAGTAGATAACGACTTAGAACTGACCCAAAGCCTCAGCAGGGAGGTAACACCTCTCACCCGAAAGATCTCTGAGAGCTTCCCCTCCAAAGCCAAAAGCTACGCTAGGAGCTCCTCAGAAAGCACTAGAGACTTGGAGAAAAATGAGAGTCTTTTTTCTAAGGAGCCCTTCTGGGTCAATTTATAACCTTTTGCTGACCTGAAGTTACTGAAATACCCCTGACTGGTCTTCCAATAGCCAAATCCCGCTATTTGAGAAGTGTTAAATGTAGCCTCTAGGGGTATAAGGGTAATTTTACCCGAGGGCAATTAAGACATTTTACCCTGAACCCTGGGCCCCACTCGGCGAGAGCCCTAAGCCGGGAACTCTCTCGCCTTCATTTGGCGGGAGCTAAAAAGAAGTGTCAGAAGTCTCAAGCTGAGCCAGCCCCCGCCTTCTCGCCGACTTTGTCGAGAGCAGGTCCTGGCTGACCAAGGGTGAACGCTCTCGCCCCTCTTCAGGCGGGAGCTCCTCTAACCTTGGCACTGTCACTGGGCGCGACGTTGGGTGAGTGGAGCTCACTCAATGCCCTTTCTGCTGACCCCGGCGCTGAGCGAGTGGAGCTCACTCAACGCCCTTTTCGCTGGCCACGACGTTGAGTGAGTTGAGCTAACTCAACGCCCTTTGATGCTGGCCACGGCGTTGAGTGAGTGGAGCTCACTCAACGCCCTTTGCTGCTAGTCGCGGCGTTGAGTGAGTGAAGCTCACTCAACGCCCTTTGCTGCTGGCCTTGGCTCTGATTGAGTGAAGCTCACTCAGCGCCCTTGCTGATTACGGCGTTGAGGGAGTGAAGATCACTCAGCGCCGTGCCTTCTCTCCCGCTTCTGGCCATGGGCGGGATCTCGCCTACTCCTAAGCGGGAGCTCCTACGGCGCGAGTGCTCTTATGGCCTTCAGACCCGAGCTAACTTGTGTGCTGGTCCAACCCCAACCGTAGTGCATTTAGGTCCCACCCAGCGAATATGGGGTTGTACAAGCGGTTAAGTCCTTTGGCGTTGAGTGAGTCGACCTCACTTACTGTCGTGGCTATTTTGGCGTTGAGTGTGGTAGGCTCACTCAACGCCAAAGCCTGTTGCTGCGGTTAGTTTGCTTGGCGTTGAGTGGGTGGACCTCACTCAATGTCGAAGCTGTTTGGCATTGAGTGTTGTAACCCACTCAGTGCCGCGTCGAGTGAACTCGATGCTTTTGCCTTGGGTTTTGTGTGTTTGCTTAGGATTATTAGTATGGATTTTTTCCTCAGGGGGAGTTGGGTGATCGGCTAGTCTTTGCATTCCGACTCGGGGATTATTGCAGGTGGTGTGTTTTTGTGGGCTCTGTAAGGGGTGATTTGTGTGTGCTGAGCTGTGGCCACCACCACCTAGGCCATTTTGGGCTAGTATGGTATGGTGTGTGGACTCTGTAGCTGCCACCGTTTGTTTTCACCCTGGAGTGTTTTTGGGTCTTGTTGTTGGTTAGGGCTGTGCCGCCCACTCCGATCCAAGGTTTTCACCATGACCAATAATTAACCAGGATTAGGACTGTTAGTTCTTTTCCTTTCTCAAGGCTACTTCTTTTTGCATATATTTGCCTTGGTGCCGCTGTAGTTTTTTTTGCAGAGCTTGTTGCTATTTATGTTCACACTTGGTGTGCTTTTACTGCTCTTTTGACAGTGTTTTACTCTTACTGTCATGTTTTTCTTCTACTGATAACATTTCTGTTGCAGGGTTGGTAAACCCCTTCTTTCATTGCTTATGAATCCAATGCTCCACTTCCTTTTTATTTGTTTTGATTTTGCTGAGGTGTTCTTTCTTTGAATGCATCAGGTTCAGGTTGTAGCAAGTTAGACGGCTAGTTCTTTGGTGGAGTGCGCTTGTGGCCTCCTGGGTAGCTGTGGTTGTTGTTCTTCATCTGGTGAGGTAGTTTTCTTCCTTTCTGTATAGACTTGCATACTCACCAATGGGTTCGTGTCAGGTTGTTGACGCCCACTAGTGGCTTACTTATGTTGCTGGGTATAAACTAAAACTTCTACTTTTGCCTATTTGAGGTTGTTCACTTGTTTCTGGGAAAGTTTTATGCTAGGTTGCTTATTAGGTATTTTAAAACCCTAAAATATTACTACATGTATCTCATGCACATCATGTTTACAAAACTAAAACACTTCTTTCCCAAGTAACGTAAAGGATGTTTTTATTACTATATTAAATTTAGAGTCGTGAATACCTTGAGTCGTCCCTCGGGGACACTCATGCTCATTTAGGATATCAAACAAACCTAATTAAGGTATTTTCCGCTGCGAATAAATAAATTTTAATTGTGGACTAGCTGATCCACTGTGCCGAGGGATACGACCGTCAAATTTAACTGATTTTCTCTCATAATAATTTATGATTTTCTGTTAAGATGTAGAGTTTGGAGCTTTGCCTGAACGTGTGCAATTATCCCCTGCACGACGTGGCATCATGGAACGTACTTTCTCTTGCTCTGATACAATTTTATTCGTGAGAAAATATGGGTCGTGACAGTTGGTATCAGAGGAAGGTTGCTTGACAATTAGTCGGGCAACCTTTCCCTTGTTAGCATTAGTGGTTTAGCGTCATATCATACACACACCGATATGTCATCAGTAAGTCTTGGCTAAAGCACGAACACTACACTCATAAGCATGAAGAAGTATATGGGGCCTATTATGTAGTATGGGATGCATAATATGTGTTTGTATATGGACCCACCATAGGAGGCAACATGTGAGGGTTATGTAGTATGGGATGCATAACCTCACCACATGAATGTAGCTAGCACGTTTTCTTTTTTCGTTGCATAAATTGTTATGTAGTATGGGATGCATAACATTTTCATGTGTATGCCGCCCATGGCATGCATTAAGGCTTTTTTTAGAATGAATAGCACAACATGTATAGCATAACATTTTATAAGCACAGCGTGCCAAGCTAAAGATTTGCATGATGACATATGTACACACATGGTTTTGAGTCAAAGGAAATACAAATTCATGCAATCATGGTCTACGCACATGATTTAGTATGATGGTGGTGAACCATCTTAGTTTAAGCATAACATAATCAATGTAAAAACAAATCCCAGAGCAAGTTTAGCAGTCTAAGTTCATATTTAAATATATTTGTCTGTACCAGGTAGTTTTGTTCTAGCAGTTTAGCCAGGTTCTAAGTCACGCTGATAAGATTATAGGATGGCAAGGCGTCCTTCGACGAGATCAACTCCCTAATATGAGGGTGAGTATTCTGGAGCGTAAAATGAGGCGTTGATTGAAAGTCTGTGGCAGAGTAATGAAGACTTATCTAGGCAAGTGGTGGATATGCAGACTCAGATCCAGTCTCTGATAGCAGTTGTGGCTGGACAGCCTCCGAGAGTGTCGGACCCTACTGTAGGCATAGCTGTTCCAGTTCCTCCTGCTCCCTTGGTACCTCCTGTTGTGCTGCCCCCGAAGATGACATTCATATCACACTTCCAGCGACTTGGACCACCTACTTATGATGGGAAAGCAGACTTCATTGTTTTGGATGATTGGATTATAGCCATAGAGGAGATATTCTCCTATTCTAGTGTTACCCCCGATCAGAGGGTGATGATCGCCGACTATCAGCTTAAGGGATTGGCAAAGAGTTGGTTCCTGAGAGACAAGGAGAGCTTGAAAGAGGGATGCTCCTGGGAGACCTTCAAGGAGCAGGTGCATGCGATTCAAGGTGCTCCCAGGAAAGATTTATTCTGCTCTGTGTGTAAGCGGCCAGGGCATGATGTTGTCTATTAATGAGGAAAGGATAAGAGTAAGGTAAGAGGCTGTTTTCTTTGCTGTCAAGAAGGGCACATCAAGGCTCAGTGCCCCCAGCTCCAACCAGTGTTCCAGCCAGTGCTACTCCAGGCGTTGCCACTGCCTCAACGGGTGGACAAAGGCAAGGGAAAGCTGAATATAATTTCTTCAGAGGAAGCACAGACTTCGACTCAGGTCATTTCAGGTTAGATTTCTCCCTAGCCTAAATGTCTTATTTCTAATATAGCTTTAGCATTTGTTTTTCTTTGTTGCGTATGCCATCTTATAGGAAGGTTTAAGGTGAGGAACCGCTGGGCACGTGTTCTCTTTGAATCTGGCGCTACCCAATCTTTTGTAGTTATAGGCTTTGTGGAGCGGCATCATTTGGGTCTAGAGCGAGTTAGTGATGCCTTTTGCGTCAAGTTTTCTTCCGGTGATTCCGTGATTTCAGATAAGGGTATTCGGGATTGTCCGATTTTGTTGGGAGATTTTCTAGCGAAGGCAGATTTGATGGTGATCGACCTAGAAGACTTCGATGTTATCTTAGGCATGGACTGGTTGTCCAGTTATGATGTCGTTATCAAGTGCAAGGGTAAGCGCTTGGAGTTCGTTAAGTACAACGGTCAGCCTGGGAGTGTTTATGCTGATCCGCGCCAGGATTCTCCAGTCATTTCTGCGGTATGTGTTCAGAAGCTGCTTGATTCTGATTGCTTGGCCTATTTTGTCTCAGTAGTAGGGACTGTTGTTAGCGTACTGCGTTTGGAGGAGATTCCTGTGGTGTGCGAGTTTTCAGATGTGTTTCCTGACGATCTTCCTGGTCTTCCAGCTGATCGAGATGTCGAATTTGTTATAGATTTGGAGCCAGGTATGCGCCCTATTGCGAAGGCACCATACCGGATGGCCCCGCGAGAGCTGGAAGAGTTGCGTATCCAACTGGATGAGATGTTGGCAAAGGGTTTTATCAGGCCAAGTTCTTCGCATTGGGGTGCGCCTGTTCTATTTGTAAAGAATAAAGACGGGTCGATGAGGCTTTGCATCGACTATAGAGAGCTGAACAAGGTTATTATCAAGAACAGGTACCCTCTGCCACAAATTGACGATTTGTTTGATCAGTTGTGCAGTAGCACAGTATTCTCCAAGATTGATCTTCGATCTGGCTACCATCAACTCAGGATCCGTGAGTCCGACATTCCACAGACTTCTTTTTGATCTAGGCATGTGCATTTTTAATTCTTGGTTATGTCATTTGGTTTGACAAATGTGCCCTCAGCCTTTATGGATTTGATGAACTACGTGTTCAAAGACTTCCTGGATAAGTTTGTGGTTGTGTTTATCGATGACGTCCTGATTTATTCCCGTAATGCTGAGGAGCATGACCAGCATCTGCGTTTGGTTTATCTACCTTAAGGGACCACAAGTTATTCGCCAAGTTGAGCATGTGCGAGTTTTGGTTGCCTCAGGTTGCATTTCTGGGCCACGTGGTGAATAAGAGTGGGATTTCGGTTGACCCAGAAAAGATCGCTGCTGTGATGGATTGGAGTAGGCCGGGCACACCCAAGGAGATTAGGAGCTTTCTGGGATTAGCCGGCTATTATAGGAGATTCGTGGAGTGTTTTTCAATCCTGGCTACACCTTTGACTAGATTTACCCAGAAGAACGCAGCTTTTGTCTGGAGCGAGAAGTGCGAGGAAGCCTTCCTGGAGCTCAAGGACAGATTGTGCAGTGCCCCTGTTTTGACCCTGCCTAATGAGGGTGTGGATTATGATGTTTATGTGGACGCTTTGCATGTTGGTCTTGGTTGCGTGTTGATACAAGTCGGGAAAGTGATTACGTATGGGTCGAGGCAACTGAAGACTCATGAGAGGAACTTACCTACGCATGACCTGAAGTTTGCGGCCGTGATCTATGCGCTGAAGTTGTGGAGATATCAGCTCTATGGCGTGCAGAGCAAGATTTTTACTGATCACAAGAGCTTAAAGTACATCTTCACCCAGAAGAAATTGAATCTGCGCCAGTGGGGATGGTTAGAGTGTGTGGCCGACTACGATGTTGAAATCTAGTAACATCCGGGCAAGGCCAATGTGGTTGTAACGCCCCCGATTTTTCTGTGATTATTTTTATTCTCGTTTGGCGTTATGGTGACGCGTTTCCGTGGCTTGTGCCATTTGTGGAGTATGGTTTAGCTCCTTAGAACTGAGTGCCCTGTTTTGTAGCCTGTTGGCAAGATCTCCCTAGCAAGCCGAGTCGTTTTGGGTGACCCGGTATGGCCTCTCGGGGGGATGTTTGTGTTTGGCCTTATTTGGGTATAACTCGAGTTCTGTTCGTTGAAAGTTAATTTCGACTTCGCCGTTGTGTTCGTAGCGTGGGTATTTAGCTACGGTGCGAATTTCGTCGAATTCCGAGGTGATTCGGTTTTCGCGTCGTTTGGTGTGTTAATAGTATATGTAATTAATTATTAATTTGATTAAGTTTGTCTTGAACCTTCAGTTATGGACTGAAGAGTTGTTTCCGCGGCTGAATTGATTCAGCAGTTTATTCCTGCTTAGGTGGCAGCTTTGTATTGGCATGTCCTTTTGAATTCTCATAAGTTAATTAAGAGAATAGGCGGCTCCTGTTCGGTTTTGCTGAACCGACGTGTCAAGCTTTAGTATAAAAGCTTTGTTTAGAAGTGGCGGCCCACTTCTTTTCCTCGTCTTCTTCCTGAGAGAGAAACAGTCGCCTGCATAGTTCGGGAAAATAGAGGAGAAAAACTGTCGCTCCTGCTCCCCTTCGGACGGTGATTCCGGGCGTGTTTGTGGACGGATTTCGATTCTGAAAGCGGCGTTGTCTTGCTCTCTCTTAGATCTTCGTTTCGACGGTAAGATATTCTATCTTCGTGGAATTTGGTGAGATTGGGATTTCAGTTTTGAGGATTTTCTGCCATTAATGTTAGGAAGATGTTTTAGGTGCTGCTGCTGTTAGTGCTAAGTAAAGGAGAGGGAAAGTCGTCCAAAGCTTCGCCGGAAATAGAGGCAAGTGGTATTCTTACCCTTGCCAAGTTTCTTTTTGAATATTCTTGCTGAATTTGAAATCCCTGTTAGCCCTAGGTTAGAGGCCTTGTTGTTCTCTTTTTTTTGCTAACTATAGGATTTAGTTCTTCCTATTGAACCCCCCTACTTTGTGATGTTGGAATCCAAAATTGCTGGCGTGATGCCATTGTTCCTTACTCAGATTTTTGCTCTGGTTCGGGTGTAGCCGAGAGGGAGTGTTAGGAGGGGGGGGTGTGATTGCCGATTTCTTTAAGGTATTACTGGAAAACGTCGAGCTCCATTCGAAGCTTTTCCAGGAAGTATAGCGTCGAGCTCAGTTTTCTGGTTTGGCTTCGAACTCCGTTCGACGTTTTTCCAGGAGGAAAACGTCGAGATCAGTTTTCTGGTTTGGCTTTGAACTCCGTTCGACGTTTTTTCCAGGAGGAAACGTCGAGCTCCGCTCGACGCTTTTCCGGGAGGAAAAGACGACGAGCTCAGCTTCTGTTTGGCTCTGATCGTCGCTCAACGTTTTTCCCGGAGGGAAAGCGTCAAGCTTCGCTCGACGCTTTTCCTGGAGAGAAAACGTCGAGCTCCGCTCGATGCTTTTCCGGGAGGAAAAGGCGTCGAGCTCAGCTTTCTGTTCTGGCTTCGAGCTCCATTCGACGCTATTCCGGGAAGAATAACGTCGAGCTCAGCTTTTGCTTAGCTTCGAGCTCCGCTCGACGCTTTTCTAGGAAGAAAAACGTCGAGCTCTGTTCGTTCTTAGCTTCGTCCTTCGCTCGATGCTTTTCCTGGAGAGAAAACGTCGAGCTTCGCTCGACGCTTTTCCGGGAGGAAAAGACGTCGAGCTCAGCTTCTGTTTGGCTCTGATCGGCGCTCAACGTTTTTCCCGGAGGGAAAACGTCGAGCTCTGCTCGACACTTTTCCGGTAGGAGAAACGTAGAGCTCAGTTAGCGTCTAGCTCTGTTCGACGCTCGACGTTTTCCGGGATGAAAAACATCGAGCTTCATTCTGTCTTAGCGCCGTTCGACGCTCGATGTTTTCCGGGAGGAGAACGTCGAGCTCAAATTTGTCTCGAGCCGTTCGACGCTCGACATTTTTCCGGGAGGAAAACGTCGAGCTCAGCTTAGCCTTATCTCCGATCGACGCTCGACGATTTCCAGGAGGATGATCGTCGAGCTTTGCTTGCCTTTAGCCTTCGACGATCGTCGATCGCTGGGATGATGATCATCGGGCTTCTTTTGGCCTTCAACCGATCGACGATCGTCGACCTCCGACTGACGATCGTCGACCTCCGTGTTGATTCATTTCAGCATTCTTCCTTTACCTTGTTTTTCGTTCCAGAGTGAATTTCTTGTGGTATTTCTGGTTTTTTTTTTCATTGTCGGCCGTTTTCTTTACTTTCCTAAAGGCCGAATAGTGGGTTGTGGTTAGTAGTGGTGGTTTGTAGCTCTTTATGAGGGTGGAATTGTGTAATTTAGCCAAGGCCACTCTTGTTTTTCTTGCTCCAGGTATGGGCTGGGCATGTGGGTGGAAGGTCCCTTGTGCTTTCACGTGTAGACCCTCGAGCTTGTTGACTTGGACATAGTGGATGGGGGACTGAGTTTGCCTCCGATCCGGTTCCTCGTTGTTTGTTTTTGCTACTACAACCTCCAACAGTTTAGGGTGTTAGAAGTTTCTTCCTTGGTAGTTTGCAGCACTTTGGGTTCTTGGTAGTCTAGTAGGCCCTGCAGGATGTTGTTCCTGGGTTGGGTTGTTGTTGTTTCTTTGCACGTTGTGCTTTTCTTGTTGTCCTGTTTTGGACAGTTGTGACTCTTTCTACTGCATGTTTTTCTGTTACTTTGTCCCTTTGGTTGACTCTTTCATACAGTTTTTACCTTGTTTTGCTTGCTGAGGTATTCTGTTTTCTTTTGGAATGCCCCAGGTTCTGAGCTGTAGCCAGTTGGGTAGCTAGTTTGCTGTGGTGGTGTTGGTGGTCTCTTGGACTTTATAGATCCATTTGCTTTGTTGGAGAGGTAGTTTTTCAGTACTTTCTCACAGACATACATATGTGTCAGTGGGTTCGTGTCAGGTTGTTGGCGCACACTGGTAGTTTTTACCTTTGTACTAGATATTTTACTTATGCTGCTACCGTTTTCTGGAGATAGTCTACTTGCTCTGAGAAGGTTTTATGCTAGGTTGCTAGTTATTTTTAAACTATAAATATTATTATAAATAAAGCTCATGATCAGCATGTTTTATAAAACTTAATCACTATTTTCCAAACATCGTATAAAGACCGTTTTCTTATATATTATATAAATTAAATGTAGGGTCTTGCATAGCATGAGTGGTTCTCTTGGGACCCTTATGCGCTCTTTAGGACGTCAAACCCGATAAAGTATTTTTCCGCAGCGTATAAATATAGTTTTTCTTTTGTGGACTAGGTGATCCACTGAGCCGAGGGATACGGTCTCTAAGATATAACTGATTTTCTAATCATTAAACCCATGATTTTCTTTCATTAAGTTTGTAGGTGGTTTTGCCTGAACGTCGGCAGTTATCCCCTACTTGACGTGGCATCATAACGCGTGTTTTCTCTTACTCTGATAATTCTTAATTCGGAGAAAATGCGGGTTGTGACAGTTGGTATCAGAGGGAGGTTTGCTTGACAAGTTAGTTGAGCAACCTTCCTTTGTTTGCTTTTAGTAGTTCAGTATCATGTCATTCACACACCGAAATGTCATCAGCACATCTTGGCAAAAGCACGAACACTACACTCATGGCATAACATGAAGTATACGGGGCATATTATGTAGTATGGGATGCATAATATGTGTTCGTATATGGATCCACCATAGGGGCAACATGTGAGGGTTATGTAGTATGGGATGCATAACCTCACCACATGACTGCGACTAGCACGTTTTCTTTTTTGTTGCATGGAAATGTTATGTAGTATGGGATGCATAACATTTTCATGCATACGCCGCTCATAACATGCATTAGGGCTTTTTTTTAGAATGCATAGCACAATCATGCATAGCATATCATTGCATAAGCACAACGTGCCAAGCTAAAGATTTGCAGGATGACATATGTACACACATAAGTTTTCAAATTAATATAAAGTCATGCATTCCCAATCTAGGCATAAGAGTTAGTAAGGTGGTGGTTAACCATCCTATGTTAGGGCATAACATCAAATTTTTGTAAAAAGATAAACTCTCAGAGCAAGTTTAGCAGCTTTAAGTCTATATCTATATATGTATTGTCTGTACTTGTATTTGGTTCTAGTCGTTGTATTAGGATCTAATTTGTGTTGTTATGATTTTAGGATGGCTAGGCGTCCTGCGACTCGATCGACCCCCCTGTCTGAGGGTGAGTCATCTGGAGCTCAGAATGATGCGGTGATCGAGAGTCTGCGTCAGAGTAGCGAATCCATGGGCAGGCAGTTGGAGGAGGTGCGAGCCCAGATTCAGTCCTTGGTGGCAGGGCAGGCTCAGGGTGTGCAAGTTCCTGCTGGGGGGTTAGCTGTTCCTCCTCCTCCACCCTTGAGATCTCCAGTGGTGGTGCCAGCGGAGATGGCCTTCATCTCGCAGTTTCAGAGGCTGAGCCCTCCCACTTATGACGGGAAGGCAGATTTCATGGTCATTGATGATTGGTTGATCTCCATGGAGGAGATGTTCTTGTACTCAGGGATTGTAGGTGACCAGAGGGTGATGCTAGCCACCTATCAGCTTAAAGGTTTGGCTAAGAGTTGGTGGCTGAGAGAGAAGGAGAGCTTGGTAGCTGGATGCTCTTGGGAAATGTTTAAGCAGATGTTGTTGAGGAAGTTCTTGCCTTCGGTCGAGCGTGACCGCCTCATGAATGACTTCCTCTATCTGAAGCAAAGGCAACTCACGGTGGGTGAGTATGAGATAGAGTTCAGTAAGTTGAGCCGTTTTGCCCCTGGATTGGTCAGCGTTGAGGATGATCGGGTTAAGAGATTTCTTGGTGGTTTGAGGAGCAAGGTGCAGCAGTTGACCAGTGCTTATGGGTTAGTGACTTATATTGGAGTTGTAGAGGCTGCTCTGAAGGTGGAGGCTATTGAGACGGCGAAGAGCAGAGGCCAGCAGATGAGGAAGGACAAGAGAAAGTCTGTGGAGGAGAAGAAGCCCCCGGTACCCGGTGCTGTTCCGGGAAAGAGGAGCAGAGTGGTGTGCAGTTTCTGTGGCCAGTCAGGCCACCCTGTCGAGAAATGTTTCAAGAGGTCAGCAGCTCAGAGGAAGGAGCAGGTGCATGCGATTCAGAGTGCTCCTAGGAGAGATGTCTCCTATTCTATTTGCAAGCGATCCGGGCATGATGCGGCCCAGTGTTAGTCCAAGGAAAAAGTCTGCTTTCAGTGTGGGCTGAAGGGTCACATCAAGGCTAGGTGTCCTCAGGTTCAGTCAGCTCTTCCTGCAGTTCCATTACAGGCATTACCTCCACCTCAGCGTGTGGACAAAGGAAAAGGGAAGCTGAACGTGATCTCTTCCAAGGAGGCTCAAGCCTCGACTCAGGTCATTTCAGGTTAGTTGTTTGTTGTTTTTCCAGCCTGGTAGTTTTATTTGCTAGAATATTTGCGGTATTGTTGTGCTAGTTCCTTAGTTTTGGGTGCTCCTATAGGGAAATTTAAGGTGAAGAACCGCTGGGCGCGTGTTCTTTTCGACTCCGGCGTTACCCACTCGTTCGTGGCTAGAGCCTTTGTGGAGCGACATCGGCTGACCTTAGATCGTGTTCGGGATTCCTTCAGTGTCAAGTTTCCCTCTAGTGAATCTGTGTTGTCAGATTTGGGCATTTTGGATTGCCCGGTTTTGTTGGGGGAATTTCTTGCGAAGGCGGACCTGAAGATGATTGATCTGGAGGACTTCGATGTCATTTTGGGCATGGACTGGCTGTCTAGGTATGATGCAGTCATCAAGTACAAAGGAAAGCGCTTGGACTTCATCAGGGACGACGGTCAGCCCGGCAGCGTGTATGCTGATCCGTGTCAGGATTCTCCTGTCATCTCTGCGGTATGTGCTCAGAGGTTGTTTCTTTCTGTTTGTTGTGCTTGTTTAGTCTCGGCTGTTGGAACTGCTGTTAGCGTACCACGTTTGGAGGAGATTGCGATTGTTCGTGGTTTCGCCGATGTCTTTCCTGATGATCTTCCTGGTCTTCCTCCTGATCGGGATGTTGAGTTTGTGATTGATTTAGAGCCGGGTACGCGTCCTATTGCGAAGGCGTCGTACCGGATGGCCCCTCGTGAGTTAGAGGAGTTGCGAGTTCAGTTGGATGAGTTGTTGGCTAAAGATTTTATCAGGCAGAGTTCGTCACCTTGGGGTGCTCCTGTTTTGTTTGTAAAGAAGAAAGATGGGTCGATACGGCTTTGCATCGACTATAGAGAGTTGAACAAGGTCACTATTAAGAACAGGTACCCTCTGCCGAGGATCGATGATTTATTTGACTAGTTGCGCGGTAGCACGGTGTTCTCCAAGATCGAACTTCGTTCTGGTTATCATCAGCTCAGGATCCGTGAGGCAGATATTCCACGGACTGCGTTTAGATCGAGGCATGGACACTTTGAGTTTTTGGTGATGTCGTTTGGTCTGACAAACGCACCATCAGCCTTCATGGATATGATGAACCGGGTGTTCAAGGATTTCCTTGACAAGTTCGTTGTGGTCTTCATTGATGACGTGTTGGTTTATTCTCGCAGCACGGAGGAGCATGAGCAGCATTTGTGGTTGGTTCTGGTAGAGTTGAGGAATCACAAGTTATTCGCCAAGTTGAGCAAGTATGAATTTTAGTTGCCTCAGGTTTCTTTTCTAGGCCACGTGGTGAACAAGGATGGGATCTCGGTTGACCCAGAAAAGATTGCAGCAGTGATGGATTGGAGTAGGCCGAATACTCCTAAGGAGATCAGGAGTTTCTTAGGGTTGGCTGGTTACTATAGGAGGTTCGTGGAGGGTTTCTCTTCCCTAGCTGCACCTTTGACCAAGCTGACTCAGAAGAATGTGGCTTTTGTTTGGAGCGAGAAGTGTGAAGAAGCTTTTCTGGAGCTAAAGAAGAGATTGTGCACTGCTCCCGTTCTGACCCTGCCTACTGAGGGTGTGGATTATGATGTTTACGTCGATGCTTCACTTGTAGGTCTGGGATGTGTATTGATGCAGGTTGGGAAGGTGATTGTCTATGGGTCAAGGCAACTGAAGACTCATGAGAAGAATTATCCTACGCATGACCTTGAGTTCGCAGCGGTGATTTATGCGTTGAAGCTGTGGAGACACCTACTTTATGGGGCTCAATGCAAGATCTTCACGGACCATAAGAGCCTGAAGTACGTGTTCATGCAGAAGGAGTTGAATCTGCATCAGCGGCGGTGGCTAGAGTATGTGGCTGATTATGATGTAGAGATCCAGTACCATCCGGGCAAGGCCAATATGGTGGCCGACGCCCTGAGCCGAAAGACGGGAAAGATCTTTAACCTCTCCGCTGATCGGTTAGTGGAGTAGTTCCTCCTTATGGATATTTCAGTGGGATGCTGTGGTTTGCAGAGTAGTTTGTTAGTGGCGGAGCCGTCCTGGATTTCTTTGACTAGACTGCACCAGAAGGACGATCCGGATCTTCTGCACCTTTTCATCAGGACAGAGAAGGGAGAGTTGCCAGATTTTGCTATCGATGATGCGGGTACTTTGAAGTACCGCGGCAGGTTTTGCATCCCCGCCGTTGGGGATATTAGAGGTATGATTTGCAGAGAGGCTCATGGTTCCAGCGTTGCCTACCATTCAGGATCTATGAAGATGTACCGTGACTTAAGGCAAATTGCATGGTGGTATGGCATGAAAGGAGATATAGCCCGATTTGTTGCTGAGTGCCACACTTGCAAGCGTGTGAAGGCCAATCATGGAAGGCCTGGTGGTAAGTTGACTCCGCTAGAGATCCCGACTTGGAAGTGGGAAAGTATATCTATGGACTTCATTACGGGCTTACCGAAATCCCCGAGGGGATTTGATTCAATTTGGGTTATAGTGGATAGATTGACGAAGTGTGCTCACTTCGTGCCTTATAAGATTGATTACCCGATGAAGTAGATAGCGGAGTTGTACTTGAATGAAGTCATCCGACTCCACGGTGTGTCGGTTAGCATCATTTTTGATCGAGACTCCCGGTTTACTTCTCGTTTTTGGCAGAGTCTGCAGGAGGGTTTGGGTACGGATCTGAGGTATTCTACTGCGTACCACCCACAGACCAATGGGCAGACGGAGCGGGTGAACCAAATTGTTGAGGATATGATCCGATGCTATATTTTAGACCACGGTGGAGCGTGGGATGAGCGGCTGCGACTTATGGAATTTGCTTACAACAATAGTTATCAGGAAAGTTTGCAGATGGCTCCGTTTGAAGCCTTGTATGGGAGGCGCTGTAGGACTCCGTTGTTTTGGGCTGAGGCTGGTGAGAGGACGTTGTTGGGTCCTGATGCGCTGTAGCTCTGTTCTCTTTATTTCCTCCCTAGAAGTTAGAGCAGCAGGTTAACATTTCCCTTCATTCCAGCATGGTGCTGCTTCATTATTTCCTAGATTTAAATTAAGCTTTCTCTCTTATTTATCTCGTCCCGTGTCCAGTTATTAACTGGTGTCAGGGTTAGGCTTAATTTAGTTGTAAGCTTAAGTTTAGGGCTGCTGTGGTTGGGTAGGAGGGGTAGGAGAGAGAGTTGGAATAAATTTCCAACTCTCTGGATAAGTGGCGTTGAGTGGGATGGGGTCGGGTTAGCTGATTATTAGTCTAAGTCAAAAGTGTTGAGTGAGTGTACCTCACTCAACGCCTTGACTGTTAGGCTTCTGGCGTTGAGTGTGGTGCCCTTACTCAACGCCATGGTTATTTTTACAGATAAGTGTTTTGGCATTGAGTGAGTCGACCTCACTCAACGCCGTGGCTATTTGGCGTTGAGTGTGGTGGACTCACTCAATACCGCAGCTTTTCCCAACAACTAAGTCATTTTGCGTTGAGTGAGTCAATCTCACTCAACGCCGTGGCTGATTTGGAGTTTAGTGGGGTGGACTCACTCAACGCCAACGCCTGTTTTTTCGGCTAAGTCATTTGGCATTGAGTGAGTCGACCTCACTCAACGTCGTGGCTGTTTTGGCATTGAGTGTGGTGGACTCACTCAGCGCCAAAGCCTGTTTTTGCGGCTAAGTCATTTGGCATTGAGTGAGTCGACCTCACTCAATGCCGTAGATGTTTTGGCGTTGAGTGTGGTGGACTCACTCAACGCCAAAGCCTGCTTTTGCGGTTAAGTCCTTTTGTGTTGAGTGAGTCCACCTCACTTAACGCCGTGGCTGTTTTGGCATTGAGTGTGGTAGGCTCACTCAATTTCAAAGCCTATTGTTGTGGTTAGGTTGCTTGGCGTTGAGTGGGTTGAACTCACTCAATGCCGAAGCTGTTTGGTGTTGAGTGTGGTAACAAACTCAGCGCCCGCGCGAGTGAACTCGACGCTTTTGCCTTGGGTTTGGTGTGTCTCCTTAGGATTGTTAGTATGGCTTTTTCCTTAGGGGGAGTTGGGTGATCTGCTAGTTTTTGCAAGCCAACTCGAGGATTATGGCATGTGGTGTGTTTTTGTGGGCTTTGTAAGGGGTGATTTGTGTGTGCTGAGCTATGGCCACCACCACCTAGGCCGTGTTGGACAGGTATGGTTTGGTGTGTGGAATCTGTAGCTGCCACCGTTTGTTTTCACCCTGAAGTGTTTTTGTGTCTTGTTGTTGGTGAGGGCTGTGCCGCCCACTCCGACCCAAGGTTTTCACCACGACCAATAATTCACCAGGATTAGGACTGTTAGTTCCTTTCCTTTCTCATGGCTACTTCTTTTGGTATATGTTTGCCTTGGTGCTGCTGCAATTTTTTTTTTGCAGAGCTTGCTGCTATTTATATTCACACTTGGTGTGCTTTTACTGCTCTTTTGACAGTGTTTTACTCTTACTGTCATGCTTTTCTTCTATTGATAGCATTTATGTTGCAGGGTTGGTAAACTCCTTCTTTCATTACTTATGAATCCAATGCTCCACTTCCCTTGTTTTTTTGATTTGTTATTGCTGAGGTGTTTTTTCTTTGAATGCCTCAGGTTCAGGTTATAGCCAATTAAACGGCTAGTTCTTTGGGGGGAGTGTGCTTTTGGCCTCCTGGGTAGCTGAGGTTGTTGTTCTTCATCTGGTGAGGTAGTTTTCTTCCTTTCTGAATAGACATGCATACTCACCAGTGGGTTCGTGTCAGGTTGTTGACGCTCACTAGTGGCTAACTTATGTTGCTGGGTATGAACTAAAACTGCTACTTTTGCCAATTTGAGGTTGTTCACTTGTTTCTGGGAAAGTTTTATGCTAGGTTGCATGTTAGGTATTTTAAAACCCTAAAATATTACTACAGGTATCTCATGCACATCATGTTTACAAAACTAAACCACTACTTTCCCAAGTAACGTAAAGGCTATTTTTATTACTATATTAAATTTAGAGCCGTGCATACCGTGAGTCATCCCTCGGGGACACTCATGCTCATTTAGGATATCAAAGCAACCTAATTAAAGTATTTTCCACTGCGAATAAATATATTTTAATTGTGGACTAGCTGATCAACTGTGCCGAGGGATATGGCCGTCAAATTTAACTGATTTTCTCTCATAATAATTTATGATTTTCTGTTAATATGTAGAGTCTGGAGCTTTTCCTGAACGTGTGCAGTTATCCCCTGCACGACGTGGCATCATGGCACGTACTTTCTCTTTATCTGATAGAATTTTATTCGTGAGAAAATGCGGGTCGTGACATTGACCCAGTGTAATCTCTTTGGAAGTGCAATTTATACTGACATGCTGCTCTGAAAGCCAGTCCATACCAAAGATAATATCGAACTCAGATATCGGTAGCACTGATGCGTTCACCAAGAAATCCCGAATTCTTATCTTTACTTTCACACTACACGACTTATCCGCGCACAATACACATCCGTTTGGTAGGAGCACCTTAATACTGACTGTCGTGGTCCGTGCAGGTACCCCGTTTCGTAAGATAAATTCTTCAGACAGAAACGAATGTGAGGTACCATTATCAAACAGGGCTCTTGCCGGATGGTCCAGCATAAGGAAAAAACCTATATTACCAAAATCAAAACAAGCACAGCACAAGGCACAAAGTAAAACTACAAACTACCCGTACCTGTGACGACATCAGCCTGTTTGATAGCCTCCTGCTGCTCGAGATTAAAGACCTGGGGCAGCACCTGCGATGCAGAAGACTCCATCACTGTATTCCCTTTCTCCGCATACGATGCTCCCGCCTTATTTTCCCCCTTTGGAGGGCCAGAGCGACAGCCATGAGCAAAGTGTGCCAACTTTCCACACGTGTAACAAGATCGAGAACCATACCTAGAAGATGCCTCTATCACAACTTCTGAAGGGGCTTTTCCAACAAATTTGGACCTCTTTCCCCATCTCTCACGGAACCCAGACTTCTCCGGACGCGGCGTATTAAACTCTGGCTTTGTCACTGCCAAGTTCCTCTTGTCCCGTGTCCTCTTCAAGTCCTTCTCCAAAGCCTTAGCCATACAGACCAACGCTTGAAATCCTTGGCTCAAAGAACTCGAGAGCAAAAACCTTAGCTCATCCCACAGTCCTTCATAGAACCTACTGGTCTTACGCTCCTCTTCGACAAAGATAGATCCTGCATAACGTCCCAGACATGTAAACTCATGGAGATAGTAATCCACGCTCTTTTCTCCTTACGTCAGCCGTTGAAACTCCAATTCCATACCAATCCTTTACGGCATCGGCAAATGCTTTGCCAAGAACAACCGAGAGAACTCCACCATCGAGACCTCAGTTAACTGCCTGCCTGCCAAGTGGTGCAGTTCTACCTCATCCAACCAAAGCCGATCCTCTCCCTCCAATAGGAAAGTGGCTAACGTTATCTTCTGCTCCCCCTCAACCCTGATTGCTTTCAAGATCCTTCTTATCCTTGAGAGCCAATCCTTCGCTTGAGCCGACAAACCAGTCCCATCTAACGTTGGAGGATTGAAGCTCATGAACCGCTTCAGTTGGTTATCTGCTGCCCGGAGATCAACCACCACTTCTACTGGTTCTTGCCTTAGCCCAGCCTGATTTGGCACCACTGCAAGCCTCGCCTGTCCAGCCTGCTGAGCATTCATCACAGCAAGTACCATCTCCATAATCATACGAACAGTTTCAGCAGAAGGAGGAGGTGTGGGTACCTCCACTGGTGCTGCACTCTCATCGAAACATTGGGGTTCTGACTGTCCTGCATGACTTCTAATCACCTATATGTGTAAGAAACACAACTTAGTGACTAAACAAAATGGCAAACTTACAAAAAGGAATACGTAGATTCCGCAAACAAGTGTATTTTTATTCCTAAGTGGACATTCTTGAGTTCATTTTGTGTTATAACGACAATACTTACACGTGCTTGCCACCTCTCAAAATAATTCGCCCACAAATTCGGAAGAGAAAGACCTATAAGATGATACCAAATTGTAACATCCCTACCTGTTACATGGGATATAGTAGAAGGTCCGGCCGGGGCCCCACACCATATTCCACAAACAGGCGGAGAGGTTACTATATAATATCAAAACTACCAATGATTCCTAACACATAGCATTCTAGCGGAAGCTTCAAGGTTGAAAACTTTGAACTCAAGTACAACAAAAAAAATGTCCACTACTAATAATTAGGAATGAATACAACCAATACACAAGGTACATGGCTTTATGGCCTTACAAGTTTCTCTTAACAGGAGTGTGGTTTACAAACATCGGCACATATGCCGGCCACAGATGAACAAGAGTAAAGCAAAGTAAAGCCTTCAAGGAAAGCAACGCAACCAGGGCTTCAACCCGCTATTTCCCACTTGGGCCAGCTCCACCTGCAAGAAACAAACCACCAAGCAGCGGCAAATAGGGCAACAGTCAGCATTCAGCTAACAATTTATAACGACCCTGCCCCTGGCATAGGGAAGCGGAATTCCTTCCCTGCATAACATTTTATTAACCAGAAAATGTATACTATAATCCACCACAGTTGTGCACAACTGCACTAGCCAATACATAACACAAACATCGGCACGACGACCCGACGCTCCATGCACTCAGGGCACCTTATTGGTGTACCGGAAAGTCCAGGGTCCCACAACCGTTTCAATGTCTCTCTACCTTACGGTCCAAAATGAACATTCCTAGTCTTTACGGCACGCATGCCTAAGACTCTCACTATGAGATCCTAACAGGGACTTAAGCACCAAAGGTTAGACAACCGTAACGCGGGTATAGATCCGCCTTGCCCGTTGCTCATCATCGTCAGTCGTTACACCAAACCGACTCAGGTACAACATCTCCTTGCCCGTTCGCCACCAAGGCTTTTAATTGCAGCACAATGGACCAACAACACGCAACATGGTACTCATGACCACACGAGTTGAACACCAAGTATCAACTCTCATATTTTCCTGGACTTCCTCCAGTACTTCCTGCTGCACCAAGCCACAGGTATTCACCAAGGGACTCCATACAAACAATCAATGAACACGGATTCTTCTTCGATTTGCAAACAAAGCATCACCAATCTGCACCACTCACTTCTGGATGGGATTCACACAGAATGCCTAATCGTACTACTCACTTTTGGTTCTAATGCAACAAAGCAAGGGATGAACCACCGATCCCACGATAATCACTTCGCGTTCCACCTTTTGGTGGAGGATTCCTATGCAAATGAAGGAAAAAAGGACTTCACGTGTCCGAGTGGAAAATCGTTACCCTTGAAGCAAGCTTTGGCGCCATGGAGAAAAGTACACGGTTTGAAAGGACCGCAATGCTCTTTCCTCCGCGAATCTGAATTCGGCACGCGATTCGGACCACCGTAGCACCACTGGCGGACGGATTCCTCTTCTCCTACCTCCTCTTGCTCTCCCCTCTCTCTTCTCCTTAGAAAGAGAAATCCAAAGATGAAATGAGGAATAACTTCCCCATTCTCGTCCATTAACCATCAGGAGGCAAGCCAGGGTCGTTGGATCGTATTTAATAAAAATGAACGGCCCAGAAAAAAATCTGAAAATCATTTCAGATGGTCGAACACGGCTTTGCATACAACCGTGTGCCTGGCCGTGTGCCCTGTTCGCACATGAAATCGTCGACCTTGAACAGGAAATGTGTTGAGACACGCCCGTGTCCAAGGTGACACGCCCGTGTCGCCGAAACTGGCACGCCCGTATCAGTAGGCGTGTTCCATAACTTCCCTATGGAACCGACACGACCCTTAGTGGACATGGGTCCTAACACCCCCGTGTCAATATTGACACAGCCGTGTAGACCACGACGTACCTGTGTCCCGAGCCGTGTACACGCATCTCAACACAGCCCAGTTTCTAGAGAAGGACGCGACATGTTGACACGCCCGTGTCAACTTTGACACGGCCGTGTCGACCCCCCTTACGTGCACGTGACCTTCATTCGGGAAAATCCCAGGGCTCCAGAACCCATAAAAACATTTCCCATACCTATAGTGTTTTTGGGGCATTACATGATAAACAGGAGCGAAGATTTTGTTGGGCTGCAATGGGCATGCAGGCCTTGATTTTTAGGCTTACTACCAGTGGTGTTGTGGGGTGGTCTAAAGGGCCTAAACCCGGGCTGCTGGTAGGCCGGCGACGCTTGGTGCTTGCCCTAGCCGGATCGGGTCGTTACAATGATGGTGAGCACAAACACTACAACAACTACAGCCCATAAGCTACCACACAACACAGCTGCTCCACCGGGTACAACCCTGAACTTGAGACATTCAAAATAAGAACACCTCAGCAAGAAAATACAAGTGGCTATGGAAATAAGCAGGTAATAAGTAGAGAAGGCAAGAAAGAGTTTACCAAACCCAACTATAAGAAAAGCTGCAACCACGCCAGATTAGCAAAATAACAACAAGTAAAGTGAAAAGTTTGCAATAATGGAGTTAAAGGAAATTTGCACCAAGTGCGGAACGAAGCCATGCTTCGACAAAATCTGCAAGGATAAGCATGAAATTCTATAAGAAGCAAACTGAGCACAAAACAGCTCGAAAACGCGAATCATTAACACTTGGTAAAAACAACCAGGATGGAGTCGGTGACCAAAACATCAAATACCAGGCTTCCTGACCCAAACGTCTCACAAAAGGCACTGCGGTGGTGGCCACTAGGCCCAACACAACCCAACAAGCCACAAAATAGAGACCAAACAAACCACCAAGTGTAATGATTCTCAAACCGTAGACCACCAGAAGAAAACATCATACCCAAATACCCCGATCCAAAACACAAGACTAAGCCCAAAGACATACCTAAACAAGCCCTAAAATCACTCTAAGGACCATACTCGACGAATCAGACATAAACAAAAAAAATATTCTAAGTCCTGGCTAAATTCGGCGAGTATACCCGACGAACTGCATGGATACTCGACGAATTTCCACAATACTCGGTGAATAAGACTTGCGATACTCGACGAATCAGCTTGATTCAGCATGAATACTCAACGAACTCCATTGATACTCGCCGAAAAACACTTATACTAACAATCTATATTTGACGAATCGTTACCTGACGAAACTGTATGAAATTCGGCGATACTCGCCGAATCTGCTTAAACCGATACTCAACGAAGTGCATAATACTCATCGAATTATCCTCAGACTAAATCCCTACATACCTGGCGAAATCTACCATCGATACTCGACGAATCCTACCTACCTATACTTGACGAACTCGGCTACGATATTCGGTGAATTTCTACCATACTCGGCGAATAAAACTTAATGATAAACGCCGAATTTTCCTTAAGATATCCACCGAATTCTACTAAAAAATCCTAAACCTAGTCTCCATGCCTTGGCCGAAAACTTGTCCTTACTCTAGGAGTTCTTTCATAGTTAACTTAAACAAATCCTACTCTCTAAGGGAGGAGGAAAGAAAGGAAGAAACTAAGCTAGAAATGGACATGCAAGGTGGAAAAATCTAGTTTCCTTGAAACTCTAGAAGCTGTCTGCTCGCACCGCAACAAGGGTCGGCTTACAAATGATCTTAGCAACGTTTCCTGAAACTTTTGGAGGAAGAAGGAGGTCAAAATCACTAACCATAATGCCTAAAAATTGAGGAATTGGGAAAAGCATACCACGAACATGTAGATCTCGGCGAGAGTTCTCCAAATATCTAATCTATTGCCAAAACTGACCTTCAGATCGCTCTCGATCGTCGGCCAACCCTACGCGAAGCCGTCGTTCCTCTTCCACTCAAAAAACCTCCGCCACTCGAGTAGGGAAGATGATGAATAGGGTTTTGATGCGGTGGATTCCTATTTATACTTATATATATAATATTGATTATTTAAATAACGTCAAAATGACCCGAAATCCGAACCAACTTGGAATCTTATGAAAAACGCCTCATAGCTAAATACTGACGCTACGAATCCAATGACGAAGTCGAAATCAAAATTCGACAAACCAAACTCAGGTAAAACTACACCTAAAGATAAACGCCACCACATCCCTATAAAAAGCTCCACCGAGTCACCAAAACAGACCCGACTCGCGAGGGAAGGTGCCCAATTAAGCCAAAACCAACCACACAGGATACCCACTGATCAAACCCATGCTCCAACAAATTACACCCATTAACAATGCATCAACGTACCGCCTTGATGTTAAAAATACGTCATTATGAGAATTAAAATAAACACTGAAAAAGCAGGGGTGTTATAGCCACCCCCCTAAAAAGAAGTTTCATCCCGAAACTTGACATAAAAATGATCAAGTCCAAAACAAAAGAAAAGTAACCAAAGGATATCAAATAAAACACCTACCAAAAGAATCAGGAGAATAGACGAGGATGAGCCGCCCTCATAGCTGACCCAAACTCCCATGTCACGCTCTCCACGTCTTGGTTCCTCCACAAAAATTTAACCATTGGTATTGTCTTCCTTCGCAATGCCCGATCTTGAGTATCAAGAACACGAACATGCCCCTCCACATAGGAAAGGTTAGGCTCCACTTGCGGCACAACATTAAGAATTTTCCTGTCGCTCAGCACACACTTCCACAATTGGCTCACGTGAAAAACATCGTGCACACCTTGGCAATTCCAGCCTATAAGCAGACATTCCAATATGCTCCACAATCTTGAAGGGTCCCACATACCTAGGATCCAACTTATGGTTCTTACCAAGCCTCTTAACACCAGACATTGGGGAAACCTTAAGAAAAACTATGTCCCCAACAAAAAATTCCAACTCAGTCCTTCGACGATTGGCGTTCTTTTCATAACGCTCTTGAGCTATCCGAAGCTTCTCTCGAATTTGCTTTACAGAAACATCCATCTCTTCTAGTGCCTCAGGACCCAACAACGGTCTCTCACCAACCTCGGCCCAAAACATGGGAGTTCTATAATGTCTCCCATACAAAGACTCAAACAGGGCCATCTGTAAGCTTTCTTGATAACTATTATTGTACGCAAATTCCATCAATCTCAAACGCTCGTCCCAGCTCCTCCGTGGTTCAAAATATAACATCTGATCATATCCTCCACGATCTGATTTACTCTCTTCATCTGACCATTTGTCTGCGAATGATAGGCGGTGGAATACTTCAAATCAGTACCCAATCCTTCCTGTACACTTTTCCGAAAGCGAGACATAAACTTGGAGTCTCGATCTGATATAATACTAACAAGTACTCCATGTAGTCTGATGATCTCATCCAAGTATAACTTAGTTATTTTCTTCATGGAGTTGTCGATCTTGAACGGCACGAAGTGAGCACACTTCGTTAGTCTGTCCACTATAACCCAAATTGAATCGTGTCCTCGGGGAGATGTCGGCAATCCAGTAATAAAATCCATCGAAATACTCTCCAACTTCCAACCCTGAATTTCTAAAGGCTTCAACTTTCCTCCAGGCCTTCCATGATCGGCCTTAACTCGCTTGCAAGTAAAACATTCTGATACAAACTTAGTTATATCGCCCTTCATACCATACCACCAAATGATCTGCTTCAAATCCTTATACATTTTAGTAGAACCGGGGTGGTAGGAAACACTAGAACCATGCGCCTCTTTGCACAAATTAACTTGAATATCCTCAACTGCGTGAATACAAAATCTGTTGTGGTACTTCAAGGTACTCACGTCATCAATCGAGAAGTCTAGTAATTCCCCTTTCATAGTTCTATTATAAAGGTGCGAAAAATCAGGATTATCCTTTTGATGAAGCCTTGTAAGTGTAATCCAAGAAGGCTCTATTACTTCCAAGCTGTTCGGCGTGTCGTTACTCCCCACTGAAATATCCATCAAGAGAAATTCTTATATCAGCGATTCCACAGAAAGGTTAAAAAAATTTTGCTGTCTTTCTACTCAGGGCGTCGTCTACTACATTAGCTTTGCCCGGATGGTATTGGATCTCAACATCATAATCTGCAACATATTCTAACCATCTAAGCTGGTGCAAGTTTAGTTCCTTTTGAGTGAAGACATACTTTAATCTCTTATGATCCTTATAAATCTTGCATAGAGAGCCATATAACAGATGCCTCCATAACTTTAAGGCGTAAATCACAGATGCGACTCCAAATCAAGCGTAGGGTAATTCTTCTCATAAATCTTTAACTATCACGACCCATACACAATCACTTTGCCTTCTTGCATCAACACGTAACCAAGTCTCACGTACAATTCATCTACATACATAACATACTCTATCCCTTCGGTAGGCAAGGCCAAAACCAGAGCAGTGCACAATCTCCTTTTTAATTTTTGAAAAGCCTCTTCGCACTTATCACTCCAGACAAAAGCTGAGTTCTTTTGCGTCAATTTAGTCAAAGGCACAGGAAAAATAGAGAAACCCTCCACAAACCTTCTATAATAGTCTGCCATCCCTAGGAAGCTCCTTATCTCTTTGGGAGTAGCAGGTCTATTCCAATCCATAACAACATCTATCTTTTTTGGGTCTACAGAAATTCCAACCTTATAAACCACATGACCCATAAAAGAAACCTGAGGAAGCCAAAACTCACACTTGCTTAGCTTGGCATACAACTTATGCTGCCTCAAAGCGAACAAAACTAAATGTAAGTGCTGGGCATGCTCATTAGCACTGTGGGAGTATACCAAAACATCGTTTATAAATACAACCAAAAAACGATCTAGTAAATCCTTAAACACTCTGTTCATCATATCCATGAAGGCAGAGGGTGCATTGGTCAGACCAAAGGACATCACTAAGAAATCAAAATGTCCATGCTGGGAATGGAAAGCAGTCAGTGGAATATCCGTCTCACAAATCCTCAACTGATAGTAGCCTGAATGAAGGTCAATCTTTGAAAACACAGTGCTACCATGCAACTAATCAAACAAGTCGTCTATTCTCAATAGGGGTTACCTATTCTTAATGGTAACCTTATTCAATTCTCTATAATCAATGCACAGTCTCAGGGAACTCACACACTACAGGAATCTTCTCAACACGCGGCAAACTACCACCGGTCTCCAACACCAAAACCAAACAGGCAAAACATACGGAATTTAAAAGCTTCCGAGCACATACCGCAGAAATAATCGGAGAAACTTGGTGCAGAAAACCATAAACACTCCTGGGTTGATCGTTGTCCATCTTGAAGTCCAAACGCTCGACCTTGCATTGGATGAATGCATCATACTTCGACAATAAGTACATGCCCAAAATCACGTTGAGGTCTTCCAAGTTTATCACCTTTAGATCAACAATGACTAGAAAATCACCTAACAGAATCAGACAACTTTGAATGCCTTGGTCCGACACCACTGAATCGCCAGAGGGAAACTTGACATGAAACGCGTCACCAACATGATTGAGGGTTAAACGGTGATGCTTAACAAAGGCCCAGCCACAAATGAGTGGGTAACACCGGAATCGAAAAAAACGTGCGCCTGACTGTTCTTTACCTTAAAATTTCCTATAAAATCGTATACGCAACTAAGGGAACGAGCGTCGAAACTACAGTTACAAATTAAAAGCTAGAACTAGGTTAGGATCAAACCTGAAATTACTTTAGTAGACGTCTGAGCTTCCTCCAAAGACACCATGTTCATCTTGCCCTTCTCCTTATCCAATTGTTGCGGTGGCGGCAAGGACTGAAGTGGAATTTGTTGCAATATGGGCTGGGTCTGCGAGCACTTCGACTTGAAATGTCCTTTCTCTCTGCACTGGTAGCAGACCTTTTCCTTTCTCAAACAATGGGCAGCATCATTCCCCTCCCCTTACCGGTAGAGCAGACTAAATCTCCCTTAGGAGCACTCTGAATTGCATGAACTTATTCCTGCTTCAGAGCTCCTAATCTCTGGTAACATCTTTCAAATTGATGGCCTGATCGGCCACAGAAACTGCATGACTCTTTACTCCTTTTCCTCGAGGAAGCACTGGATTCTTAGGAACTCTTACCCTCACTCATCTTCCTCTTATCCTTTCTCATTTATTGACCTGGGTTCTTGGCATTGTCGATCGCTTCGACCATCAGAGCAGCCTCCATAATTTGAACATAGCTTTTGGATCCATAAGCACTAGCAAGCTATTGGATGTAATTCCTAAGACCACCCAGAAATCGTTTAACTCGACTAGATTCTGAGGACACTATGTCAGGGGAAAAAAAGAACAGTTTGTTGAACACCACCTCGTACTCGCTAACGGTGAGCTGTCTTTTCTTTAGATGCAGAAAATCATTCATCAAACGATCCCTCTCAATCGACGATAAAAACTTTTTTAGTATCTATTCCTTAAAGGATTTCCATGAGCACCCATCCTTAAGGTTTTCCTTTTCTCTCAGCCACCAACTCTTTGCAAGTCCCTTGAGCTGATAAGCAGTGACCATTACTCTCTAGTCCGCAGAAACTCTTGAGTATGAGAATATCTCCTCGATGGCTATAACCCAATAATCCAGAGACATAAAATATGCTCTACCATCGTAGGTATGGGCTCCTAATCTCTGGAAATGCGAAATAAACGTCATTTCTAGTGGAAAAAAAAGCGGGTGCACCAGAGGTGCCGAGGAAACAGGAATTGCTTGACATACAGCTTGGTCCTGCGCTCTAAGCGGCTGACTAGAAACAACTGACAACGACTCCTGGATGTGTGACTACATCTCCAACATTACCTCGATAGAGCCTCATTGCTCTGTCGTAATCCTTCTATCACGCCTCACTCTGGGCACCAGACAATTTCCCCCTCCTACTAGGGAGTCAACCTCATCACTGGACGCTTAGGTGACATCTAAACGAATAACGAATAACGAATATCTAATCAAAACTAGCTTAACCGCTAGAACCAAACAACTTAGTTTAGACAATATATAATTAAATACTTGCTCATGCTGCTAACTTGCTCTGGGATTTTCATTTATGATGTCATGCCTAAGCTTAGGATAATATTCCGTCATCCTACTAACTCATATTTCTAAACAATGAATGCATGAATTCTTATTCCTTTTGAGTCAAAACCATGTGTGTATGTATATCATCATATAAATCTTTAGCTTGGCATGTGTGCTGATGCAATGTTATTGCAAGCATGCTGTGCTATGCAATCTAAAAAGTCCTTAATACATGTTATGAGCGACATACACAAGAAATATTATACATCCCATACTACATAATATCAAATGCAATGAAAATAAAAATCTAATGAGCATTCATGTGATGATGTTATGCATCACATACTACATAACAATCACATGTTGCCTCCTATGAGGATCCATATGCAAACACATATTATGCATCCCATACTACATAATATGCCTCGTATACTTCTTATCATGCTTATGAGTGTAGTGTTCATGCTTCATCCATGACATACTAATGACACATCGGTGTGTGTATGAAATGAAACTAAACAAATAACACAAACCTGAGATAGCTGTTCGACCAATTATCAAACAACCTATCCCTCTGATACCAACTGTCACAACCCGCATTTTCTTCGCATTTAACGATATATCAGAGTAAGGGAAAACGTGTGTTATGATGCCACGCCAGCAGGGGATAACTGCAAACGCTCAGGAAAAACTCTAACTTAACACTTTTATGAAGGATCCATAAGTTATTAAGAGGAAAATCCAGTTAATGTTAAGCAGTTATCCGTATCCCTCGGCTCAGTGGATCATTTAGTCCAGGAGAAAAAGATGGTTATACGCAGCGGAAAGTACTTTATTTACAGTATTAGACGTCCTACATGAGTATAAACATTCCTAAAGGATAACTCATGAAATGCAAGACTCTAGATTTATAATAATTACAAAAGTAGCTTTTACGATCATCAAATATAGTGAATTGGATTTCAAGTATGGCATGTATGAAGTAATAATAATAATTTTTATACTTTAAAATACCTAACATACAACCTAACATAAAACCTTCCCAGAGAGCAAGAATAACCAACCAAAAAGGTGAACTAATAGCAAGCAAAGTATTCAACATTCCAAAAGAAAACTACCAGTGGGTGTCAACAACCTAACATGAACCCACAGAAAGTATGCATGTCTGAACTAAAACAGAAAATAACAAACTACATCACGACGGTGAGGAAAAACACTACAATAACTGCAACCCATAAGCTACCACCCAACACAGCCTCTCCACCAGTTACAGGCCTGAACTCGAGTCATTCAAAAGAAGAACACCTCAACAAGAAAATACAAGTGGCAATAGAAATAAGCAGGTAATAAGTAGAAAAGGCAAGAAAGAGTTTATCAAACCCAACTATAAGAAAAGCCGCAACCACAGTTGATTATCCAAATAACAACAAGTAAAGTGAACAGTTTGCAATAATGGAGTTAAAAGAAATTTGCACCAAGTGCGGAATGAAGCCATTCTTTGACAAAATCTGCAAGGATAAGCATGAAATTCTATAAGAAGCAAACTGAGCACAAAACAGCTCGAAAACGCGAATCATTAACACTTGGTAAAATAACCGGACCGGAGTCGGTGACCAAAACGTCAAATATCAGGCTGCCCAACACAACCCAACATGCCACAAAATAGAGACCAAACAAACCACCAAGTGTAATGATTCTCAAACCGGCGACTAGCCGAAGAAAACATCATACCCAAACACCCCGAACCAAAAACCAAGCCTAAGCCCATAGACATACCTAAACAATTCCTAAAATCACTATAAGGAGGATACTTGACGAATCAGACACAAATGGAAAAAATATTCTAAGTCCTGGCTAAATTCGGCGAGTATACCCGACGAAGTGCATGGATACTCGACGAATTTCAACAATACTCGGCGAATAAGACTTGCGATACTCGGCGAATTGTCTTGATTCTGCGCGAATACTCGACGAACAACACTTAGACTAAAAATCTATACTCGGCGAATGATGCGTTGGCGGTAAGATTACCTTTCACGGCCATGTAATAAAAGGGGGGAGTAGCTTCCCCAAGTATCGATCTCACGTGGAGTGCAAGTAGGGAGCATGAATTTCGCTTTCAGAGAAATGAATGAAAGTGCTAAGTAAACATGAGGGGTTTGATTTTGGGTTTCATAAACTAAGCAGCATTAATATAGTGCGGGTCGCCATCACCACATCGCCAGGGTGAATTACACCAAAGAGTTATAGAGGAGACGAACAAAATATCGAGGGTAAACACCTCTTCGTAATGCGCGCTTCTAGTAGTCCCTAGAACGGCTCAAACACAACTTTCTCTAACAAAGATGAAGCTTTTCAACACACGTCATGATCAAGAAATCATCACACAAAACCATAACAAGACCTTGAGCAAAACATGAATATTAAATCTCAAGCATACTAGCACAAGTTTATGTTAAAGCAAATCCAAGAAAAGAGGGGGAGAAACACAACCATGCACTCGAAGGCTCTCCAAGGTTCACGGCCGGAAGCGAGTGTACTCGAGCCTCATCCTAGCTCGGTCTTTGGAAGGTGTCCGGGATCTCGAAGGGCTGTCACTTCCTTCTTCACACCCGCCTTCTTCGTGTTTTGGTCGCTGATTCAGATCAGAGCGAAATGCTTCACAAGTTCTGCAACTAAGAACTCAAACAGTAGCTTGGAGGTCGACAATGGCGATGGCGGTCAGAGACAAAGCTTTAGCAAGCCCTTTGGAGGAGAATGGGTGGCCGGATCAACCCTCCAAGGAGGAGAGAGAAAATGATGGCTGGAGGGGCAAGTTCTCGCTCAAAGTGGCGGAAATGGAGGGGGAATTGGAGATGTACCGGTTCAGAAGAAATCTGCGGCTTAAATAGTAAAAGTCATAAAAAATGGCCACGCACGATCTGGCGCACGACCGTGTGTGAACCGTGCGATATTAATATCTAAAAAACGCTAGAGGAAGAATAATCGTTGACCCGTGCGTTTTACTCACGCACGGGCGATTCCGCCCGTATGCTAAGGAAATTGCACGGGTAATGACAGAGTGCTCAAAAAGTAGGCAACCGGATGGAATTGTGCATTTTACTCGTGTACGGGCGCTTCAACCCGTGCATGAAGTAAAACGCATGACCAACCACAGAACAGAGTAAAACCAGAAGACAACAGGAAAACCGTGCGTTTCCTTCGCGCACGGTTCTGAAGAAATCGTAAGTGAAGAAATCTCATGGGCTGGTCAATCTTCCCAAATAATCTATAGAAAATGCACGACGGAAACAAACCGTACTCCAAGAAAATGCACGACTGTGCATTTACCACAAATCAGAATTCTGAAGAGGAGAAAACTGACCACCTGCACACAATAAAAACTCACAAAGGAGGACCCTCGAGCAATCAACAAAATGCAATAAAAACTACATGAATGAGTCTTGGAGAGCACCAAGTGCATACCCCAGCAATCGAAAGTGCAATTGCGCACCCACGGGTTAGAAAAGTGCACTAAACGTGAAACACAGTAGGAACGAAATATCAATGAAAATAATCGAAAAGTGAAGTGCAAAGTCATGAAAACCAACCCAGATGAGTCCGCAAAACCCTATATACACGGGACTCATCACACCCCCAGGCTTACCTATTTGCGTGTCTCGAGTAAAGAAGATCCTTGCAGACTAGAAAAATAACTAACTAACACAGTAATTATGATCCGAAGTACCATGCGAAGTGGCAAGCTTGCGGGCATAAAAAAATAATAGAGAAAATTTCTAAGCATACGAAAAAATTTATACTTTTCAGCCTGCGTAATAAAAATTCTACGACTACTCAAAAGCAAGATCGCCGTGAATCCTCTTGTCATGAGTAAGGAGAAAATAGACTAACTGCTAAGGCAAGTATTGCCAAAGATCGGGATTTGGGACAACCTCCAAAGGAATCCACCAATGTCGGTGACCATATGCTTGCCCATTCGCACTCTCTTCACGACACTAGTTTGACTTAACCGCTAGTTTGTATGACTTCGGGTAGTAATGGGGCTTGGATTAAGGCGAGGTAACAAAGGATAAAAACGAAGGCTACGCACAAAACCCAACTGAGCTAGCACAAAAACAGTCTATCTGCCACCCACAAAACGCGCGGGTACACCACACCCCTGACTTAATTTTTAAAATACGGGTGTGCGTACCGCCTACTTTTTTCAGTTATACTTTTCCTTTCTCTTCTTCTTTCTTTTTCAAATTTTCTTTTTATAAATTTTCATCTTAATTCTTCTTTTTCTTTTACATAATTCCAGCAAATAAATTCTTGGGACCACAACCACATATTTTACAAATAACAACACCGCATCAACACCCCCATCCTGAAATTAGAAAACAGTAAAGCTAGACTTGGGTGTGCGACTAGGGTCGGTTAATAGGCTTTGGTGAAATAAAAGTGGAGCTGAATCAAAGGAGGGGTAGGCACAATGGGGCTAGCGAGGATAAGATGTTAGGAATGGGTACAAAGCTCAACCTGGCCAAAATGATGACCTACATCATGCTCACGCTTAACTAACCATGCACCAATGCTTCGAGAGTAGCCTGGGGGCAAGTTCATAGCCAACGAGAAAGACTATCCATCCTCCCTACTCGAGCAATACGAATCTAACAGCTGTTTACACACATCCTTAAGCTACCGTCAGATTCACACCGGATTCAGCAATTTTTGAGTAGAATAAAAAGAATTTACGCAATTAGAACAAAATATAAAACTACAAGCATGCAGAAAAATTAATCCTACTCTAATTTCTACACGAGACGGGATCACTCGACTAGGAGCGCAGCAAGGTCAACATTTTATCCCGTCTCACAATCCTATGTTAGCAAGGTAATTTTCCTAAATCTAATGAAAGAAACAAGTTTGACTCGCCGTATGCAAAAGGTTAAGTACGCGCTCATGTGGGTGAAACGGTGCGCAATGCAATGAACTAAACAAATAAATTAAAAACAACTACTGGTATGCAAATGAAGTGCACGTGCAAAGGTAGCATCGACAAGCTCTCTCCCAGACTTAAGCTAAGAAGCACAACAAAATATGTTGAAGTTAAGATCAAAATGAGATAAGGGGAGAAGTTACCCAATGCTAAAAAGATGAGCATACTAGAAGATTGTCTTTAAACTTGATCAATAAGCCCACGGTCCTGACAAAATCACCTGCAAGAAGCACATCTCCAACCAAGCAAATAATAGGCCTGCACACTCAAAAATATAAGCAAACAGATTAAACGCAGCTAAATTGGGTTGTCTCCCAGAAGCCCTTTTCTTTACCATCCTTAAGGTGGACCAAATACCTGTATTAACAGTTTTATACAATGTTCAGGTAGTAAAAGTTTAATACGCAGAAAAAGAGAATTCAAAGTCACACACAACATTAAGCAAATAAAACGCTAGCAGCAATAAGACAAAAGGAGATGGCCCTGGAGATCCCTCACTCTTCAGCTAAACGCTGATTTGTGATAGACCCCCCCCCCCCCCCCCCGTATACGCGGGATGAGGAAGAAGTGGAAGCTTTAGGGCCCAGGAAAGACAAATATCCCCTTCCCCTAGCCTCCTCCTTCTTGTGCCGGCGGGCAAAACTCTGCGCCTTGCGTAAGAACAACTCCTTACATTTTAACTCCACTGAAGCAGATCGCTATGGTGGTACAGGTCACCTCCAGCATCACAGCAGCCAGTTTCACATCCAAAATCGGGGGCATCCTTTCTTCACCTGTTGAGGGTGAAAGATCAGCCCATGTTACCTGTTTCATAGTTTTACAGACTTTGGCTAAACAAATTGCAGTTTTTAAATCAAAATTCTGCATGCAAACATCCGGCGTGCACAACACATCCATCTTTGCAGCAGCATCATGCATCACATAAAGTACCTTTGTCTCTTATTTCCCTTTAGTTGTCATTGGCATTTCAAAAACTTCCTTAACCTGTTCTTGTCCCGTCGATTGAAAATTTGCCTTCACACCACTAGAAACATCATTATATGACACGATAGTTAAGTTCACTAGTTTTGCGAGGTCAGCAATAATTAATTGAGGAGGCAAAGGTGGTAAAGGTGCATTAACTTTGGGCGCAACAGTGATACCACTAGCATCAAAATGCAACGTTTCCTCACTGGCTTTAAGGAAGGGGACCCCAAGGATGGGTTTTGACGTGTTGCCCCTGGGTCCAAGCACCTAAAAGTCTGTGAGGATAGCCGCCCCATTCAAAATCACGTTTGCACCCTTCACCTCTCCATTAGTCTCAACCACAGATCCATCAGCTAGCATTAAAGATTTCCTTCCCTCAGATTCGATATCCAAATTAATCTTTTCAACATCTTACAAAGCAAGAATGTCGCAAGATGAACCAAAATCACACAGCGCTAGAGTTTCTATGGCATTAATCTCACATATAACAGTCGTTTCACGGGCATTAAATTCCCCCACATCCTCAATACTCTTCCCCTGCTCACGAGAATTCTCCTCTGTGTCATTAGGAAGAGTGTCGTGGGTGCGCTCAGAAAATACGTGGGATAATTATCCCAATTGCATTTCCAAATTCCTCATGGAAGCAGTCTGAGTCGCCATATTCGACTGGGCCATTTCAAAAAACTTTTCCATTATCTCCTCTAATCCGCTCTTGCGCGTCCCTTGAAAATTCTGATTATAACCCTACTGAGATGGTCGCGGCTGGCTACAAGAAGCCTGAGCATCGAATTGATGTTGGCCCCCCTGCCATCTTTGACCAGGCGTGTTTTGGTTCCACAAGAAATTAGGATGGTTTCTCGCGTTAGGATTATAAGTATTATTGTAAGGCACATCACGATTTTTAATTATTTATAAAATTAACATTTTCTTCACAAGCCACACCTGTCTGGCTAGCAAACAACTCACCCTCAGGGCACTCATAAGCATGGTGGACAGAGTAACCATAACCCTGACACGATATGCTCATCAAAGGGGCAGGCGGTGGGGTCGATCGGGTCAACATCATCTTCTCATCCAAGGTAGGATGGCTCGATTCGGCATGCAGCGCCACCGCATTTACATCAAACAAATTTCTCGCCCCTCTAGGAGCATTCCTGCCTGCTGTACAGTACGTGTTGTGGGAGGCCGTGTCTTTAAGGAGTCTCAATGCTTCCTCAGGAGATAAGTTCATGATCGTGCCACCCGCCGCTACATCGATCATCGCCCTGAAATTTGGCTCAATGGAGAAATAAAATATCTCCACAAAATTCCAAGGCTCACAGCCATGTTGAGGATAACGGCACTGCAAGTCGACAAATATCTCCCATGCCTCAGAAAGAGTTTCTTGATCCAGCTGTCTGAACGTGGTTATTTCCCTGCGAGAATGAACAATTTTATCAGCAGGATGAAACTTAGCCAAAAACATGGAAGATAAAGCTTCCCAGGTGGCAGCGGTGCCTGGCGCGATCGTATGCAGCCATGTCTTGGCTCTATCCCTTAGTGAAAAAAGGAACAACTATAGTTTCACAACATCCGCAATTCCCGCATAGCGGAAAGTACCGTAAATTTTAGAAAACTCAGCCAAATGTAGCTGAGGATCCTCGCTTGGCAGACCCGAGTATTGAGTATTGTTCCTAATCATATTAAAAATCACAGGCTTGATCTAGAAATGATTATTGGCTATGGCTGGCCCGAACCCTGGATAAACACTCCCCACTGTAGGGGTAGTGAAATCCCGTATTATCCTAATGCGAGGTTGGGCCACATCCTGTTTCTCAACGATTCCTTCCCCTTGGCCATTTCCCAAATGGCCCAAGTCATCTATCCTTCCCTCAGCTACAGCAGCACGCAAGTAAGCTCTCCTAGCTCGTGCAGTCTCAGGATCAACACCCAAATCTTCGCCCCCTCCACCAGGGTTCAGATCTGTCATACAAAACTCACAAAAAGAAAACACAAAAAACACCAAAACACTCACAAACGTTTCCCAAAAGAAACAAAATCCATGCAATAGTTGCACTCTCTGGAAACGACGCCAAAAACTTGATGCGCTGGTGGTAAGATTACCGTTCATGGCCAAGTAATAAAAGGGGGGAGTAGCTTCCCCAAGTATCGATCTCACGCGGAGTGCAATTAGGGAGCATGGATTTCACTTTCAGAGAAATGAATGAAAGTGTTAAGTAAACACAAGGGGTTTGATTTTTGGTTTCCTACACTAAGCAGCATTAATCTAGTGCTGGTTGTCGTCACCGCGTCGCCAGGGAGAATTACTCAAAAGAGTAATAACAGATACAAACAAACTATCGAGGGTCATAAACACCTCTTCGCAACGTGCGCTTCTACCAGTCACTAGAACATATCAAACACAACTTTCTCTAACAAAGATGAAGCTCATCAACACACATCATGATCAAGAAATCACCACACAAAACCATAGCAAGACCTTGAGAAAAACATGAATATTAAACCTTAAGCATACTATAATACCCCAAAACCCAGTTTTGGTTTTCAGGCCAAGTGACATGACCTGGAACACGGGCGTGTCCTAGGGCGTGTCAAGCAAATTCTCGAGCTGATCTCGAGTAAGTTTCAAAGTTGGGTTTAGGGTGTTTTTGGAGTGACACGGTCTGAGACACGGGCGTGTCCCAGGGCATGTCCCCCTCGGGTTGTTGTAGGCCGCGCGTTCCACGATCATTAAGCATCGTGATCGACGATCGACGAGAAGAGGCGACACGGCCTGTGGCACGGGCGTGTCACAGGGCGTGTCCTTCTCGACGATCGGCAAGATCATGTCGACGATCAGCGAGAATATTCTCGGCGATCGACGAGATTCGTCGAGAGAGGCGACTCGGCCAGAGACACGGGCGTGTCTCAGGCCGTATTAGGTTAGGCGGTGGTCACGGGCATGTTCAACCCATGTGGTGAGGCGATTCTTTGCCGCTTAAGGGACACGGCCTGTGACACGGGCGTGTCACAGGGCGTGTCAGGGACGAAAACATTATTTTCTTCAGATCTCGGCCGTTTATTTCCCTCTTTCCAGATCTGGTGGTCTTCAATTTTCCCAGCCCCTTTAAGACCCCGAACCAGCAAACTTATCCTCACTTTATCTTCTTAAGTGAGAGAAGGAAGGAGGAAGAAGGAAGGAGGAAGAAGAAGGAGGAAGGAAAGGGAGATCTAGCGAGTCCAAGCTCGGATTCGCGATCGGAGGCCATATTCGGGAAGGCAGAGCTCCAAGCAGTGCTTTCCATGGCTCCAAAACGTCCTCCAAGGGTAACGACTTCCTCCTTGGATATGTGAAATCCTTCCTTTTTGCATATGCATGAATCCTCTACAAAGATAGAGTTGAATTCTCTTGGGATGTTGAACTCCATCCCTTGATTCTTGTTGGAGTAGTGCCGGAAGTGAGAAGTACCGGGTAGGTATGCTATGTGAAGCCTATCTGGACAGGTTGGTCCGGATTGGTGACGATTGTATGCATATCAGAGCAAGACTCTGTATTATTATGATGCTTGTGATGTTCTTGGTGGACACCTGCAGCTCTGTGCAGCAGGATATTATGTGGATGGGTTGATGCTGTGTGATCTCAACCCTTGTAGTTGTGAATGCTACTTGTTGAGCCGGTGGGGCTGCAACTGTGGAAAAGCCTTTGTGGCGAACGGGCAAGGTGAAGCTGTACCCGTGTTAGTCCTGATCGAAGTCTGACGTATGTGAGCTATGGGAAATGCTGATCTGTACCCGCGTTCTTGTTATCTAACCGTGGGGTGCTTAAGGACCTGTTAGGATCACAGAATGAGAATCGCTCCGGCTATTTGAGCCATTGAGGATTGGAATGCTCATGAATTGTCGGCATGTATGGGACCTCTGAACGGTGGTGGGACCCTGGTTTTCCGGTACACTGATAATGTGCCCTGAGAGAACGGAACGTCGGGCCGTCGGGCTGACCTTTGTGATGGATGATGACTTGTACGGGCGTATAAGTGTGATGTGCTAAAGCATACCCTTTTGATTGTATATAAGTGTTATGCAGGGAAGGAATTCCGCTGTCCCGTGCCAGGGACATGGTCGTTATACATGGTCAGCCAAATGCTGACCGTTGCTTTGTTTGCCACCGCTTGGTGGACCTTTTATGTGCAGGTCAAGAAGGGCCAAGCAGGGATGAGGGTGGAAGACCCTAAGCTGTTGCTGCTAAGTGCTAGCCCTCGAAGGCTATTTTTGTACCTTGTGTAAGAACTCATGTATGGCCGGCCTGCGTGCCGATGTATGAAAGATACCTTCTTGTATAAAGATAAACACTTGTAATAGGACATAAGGCCGTACTTGTGGTTTTATATTATGGCATGTTTGGTTTAGCTGTGGACTTCTGTGTTGATGTTTGAGTTCATTCTTGCAACCCTTTAAACTTCCGCTAGAATGCTCTGTGATAGGATGCGTATTTGGTATTACTTAGTAACGTCTCCGCCTGTTTGTAAGACATGGTGTGGGGCCCCAGCCAGACCTTCTACTATGTTGCACGTAACGGGTAGGGGTGTTACAATTTTGTATCAGATTCCTTGGTTCCCTCCTCTGAATTCGTGGACGATTTTTTTTGTGGGGTGGCGAGCTCGTGTGTGAGTGTACAAAAATTGAACTCAAACATGTCCACATAGGATTGAAATGCACTGGTGTGTACACTTGTGTGTTTGTTTTGACTGTTTGTTGTGTGGCTTGTCGCTGAATTGTGTGGTTTGACACATATAGGTGACGCGAAGTGTTGTGGGTCAGTCAGAACCTCAGCATTCTGTTAAGAGTGCGTCACCGGCAGAGGTGCCCACCCCTCCTCCATCAGCTGAAACTGTACGTTTGATTACAGAAACGGTACTGGCGGTGATGAATGCTCAACAGACAGGGAAAGCTCGGTCTGAGGCTTCTGTGCCTGTGGCAGTGCGTCAAGAA
Organism: Platanthera zijinensis; assembly: GCA_039513925.1. Lineage (NCBI taxonomy): Eukaryota > Viridiplantae > Streptophyta > Magnoliopsida > Asparagales > Orchidaceae > Platanthera > Platanthera zijinensis. The sequence continues at coordinate 113,575,390 of CM077089.1, read as the reverse complement.
TCGGCGGGCATAGCAGTTGATTAGCGTGCCGCAGATCAGCAGCTGAAGCGGTTTATGAGCTTTCATCCTCTGACGTTTACCGGGGCGGGTTCCCCAGCTCAAATAAAAGATTGGCTTGCTCGGATCAAGCGCATCTTGACCGCCCTTCGGGTTGAGGATGAACAGAAAGTCACGTTAGCCACTTTTCTTCTTGAAGGAGAAGCTCGGCTGTTGTGGGATGAGGTAGAACTGCACCACTTGGCAGGCAGACAGTTGACGGGAGTCTCTATGGACGAGTTCTCTCGGTTGTTCTTGGGCAAGCATTTGCCATTGCAGTAACAGATTGCTTTGGAATTGGAGTTTCAGCGGTTGACTCAAAAGGAGAGCAGTGTGGATGAGTATCTGCATGAGTTCACGTGGTTGGGGCATTATGCGGTCGCTATCTTTGCCAAGGAAGAGCGCAAGACCAGTCAGTTTTATGCGGGACTGCGGGATGAGTTGCGGCATTTACTCTCGAGTTCCGTGAATCAGGGATTTCAAGATCTGGTCTGCACCGCGAGGGAATTAGAAGCAGATTTGAAGCAAGGACAATCTAAAGGACCTTTGGCTGTTGCAAAATCGGAGTTCAAACCTCCGCGTATGGAGAGAAGTGGATTTCGAAAGAAATGGGGTAAGAAGTCCAGACGTTTTGGGCAAGCTCCTTCATCAGTTACTTCGGAAGCGTCGTCGGGCTATGACTCCCGCACTTGCTATACGTATGGCAAGCCGGGACATCTTGCTCGGGACTGTCGGGTTGGTCCTCCGAAAGGTGACAAGAAGCCAGGCACGACCTATGCGGATAGAGGGAAGGCGGTGGCGGAGTCTTCTGCTTCGCAAGTGCAGCCTCGAGTTTTCAATCTGCGACAACAGGAGGCCATTAAGCAGGCCGACGTCGTCACAGGTGCGCGTGATCTCTGAGTTCTTTTCCCTTTGTGTAGTGCTGTTATGTTTTTGGTGTTTATTGTGTTGTTGCTATGTTAGGCTTTGTCCTAATTTGGGAGCATCCGACACGAGCACTGTTTGATACTGGTGCGTCACATTCGTTTTTGTCAAAGGATTTCGTATTGCGCATTGGCGCGCCGATACGAGGTACGACAGAAAGTTTGAAGGTACTCTTACCTAACGGATGTGTTTTGTGCGCGGATCAGTCTGGGTTAATTCTGGATCGGTTAACAAAAGTTGCTCATTTTATTCCAAATCGAAGAGATGATCCAGTCGACAAATTGGCTAAAATGTACGTAGATTCGATCGTACGATTGCACGGAATTCCCCGTAGCATTGTTAGCGATCGAGATGGACGCTTCACATCAGGAGATTGGAGGCTAATTCATCAGCTGTTGGGCACAAAGTTGCATTTTAGTACGGCCTTTCATCCCCAGACAGACGTTCAAACTAAAAGAACCAACAGGACTTTGGAAGATATGCTCCGGATGTGTACGCTAGATTTTTGAAGTCACTGGGAAGATCATTTGTTCATGATTGAATTTGCCTATAACAATAGTTACCAGGCCAGCATTCAGATGGCCCCTTTCAAAGCTTTGTACGGCAGGAAGTGCCGCACACCGTTATCTTGGGCGTAAACGGGTGAAACGAAGCTTTACAAGCGGCAAGATGTGATTGATATGCATGAAACGGTACGTACAATTCGTGAAAGGTTGTTAATTGCTGAAGATAGGCAGGCCAAATACTATAATGCCAAGCACCGAGACGTAAAGTTTGCGGTGGGTGATTGGGCATATTTAAAAATCAAGCCTTTTAAAGGTGTGTCCAGGATACGGCGTCTGAAAAAGTTGAGCCCGCGGTATCTAGGACCTCTTGTGTAACATCCCTCAGCCAACTAGACCCCTAGGAGTGGTTTTGTCATGACTGGGTCATGACAAAACCCTAAGAAGCCCCAAGGAGACCAAGTGGGCCTAGTGGTGTGGTTAAACCATTATGGTCTGCAAATAGTAAACTACTAAACTTTAGGATAGAGTGACCTAGGGCCCTCAACATACCTCCAAGACCTCCTTATGGTCACTCTAACCCCTGACAAGAACTTTAGGACTCATCAGGGTGAATCCTAGAACCTGTGTTGACCAAGGTCAACCCTAACCCTAATTAGGTCAAATTGGCCTGTTCAGGGTTGATTGACCCTACCTAGGTCAAGTAGGCCCTACCAAGGCCCCACTGGACCCAAAGTGAGGTCAATGGGTCACCTAAGACCCATTGGAGTCAACCCTAGGAGCTAGGTTGACCCAAGTCAACTCTAACCCCAAAATGGTCAAAGTGCCCTTATTAAGGGTCAAATGACCTACAAGGTGCCCTAACAACCCTACCCACCCCTACCTAGACTTTAGGGGAGGCTAATAGGTCACCAAGGACCCATTGGTGGTGACCCAAAAGGCCAATTTGACCAAGGTCAACCCTAGGCTAGGTTAGGTCAAATCTAGCTCAAATGGGCTAACTCAAGCTTGGACCCATTAGCCATTTGGGCTATCCACCTCTTAGACCATGCTTAATCAGATTAGTGGGCTGACATGGGGTTAACAAATTGATAAAAATCGGCCAGGGTGACTAGGAGAGAGAAAACTCAAAATGGGTTAATGGAGGAGAGAGAAAGAGGAGGAGGAAATGGCATTCAAGGCTAGGGAGGCCAAGGGCCTCCACTAATGGCTGGATTCAACTCCTCTGGGGAAGAGGAGGAGTTTCCAGCCGTTTCCCGGCCTTCCCAAGTCAGTTTCACCCCTCCCCATGCATGGCCGAAAACCCCCCTTCATGGCCATCAATGGCTTTGAAGAGAGACCCCTCCCCTCCCCATTCTCTTCCATGAAAAAGCATCCCCAGGTCCAGAGGAGCCGTTTACAATCTTCCCCCATCAATTTTCTTCAACTTCACAGTGTAAACGCAGAACTCCGGCGATCTCCTCCACCACATGGCATCCCGGCGATCGGCGCGCATCCAAGCCACAAGAGAGGTCCTCCCTTACTCCTTCTCTCATGGATAGATCTTAGATATTATTTAGGGAGAGGATCGGGCTCAATTGAGCCCGATCCATAGTTTTGGTTTTCACGGATTTTGCCAAAAAAAATGGCTTGCGGGATCGCCGGAAAAAGCCTCTCCGGCGGCCGTGCCGCCGCCTGGCGGTAGCCACCACCTCACCGGAGGTGATGGTGGCGGTGGCCGGCCGGGGAGGTGGCTGGATGGCCGGCGGCAATGAGATAAAGGGGCTCCAGGTTCGGGCAATCCCCACCCTTGGCTGGAGGTAGGAGATGAATGGATGCCATCCAAATCGCTTCAAGATCCGTGCAAATAGTGAAAATCATGATAGTATAGTTTGGATATATTATTTGTATTTCTGTCACAGTTTTACCTCTTAATGTTTGTATTTATTAAAAATACCTAGAGCCCTCTACAGAAAAAGTAGTGAACATGAAAGTTGTAGCCCTTTGAGTCTACTTTATTTTAGAATTGATTTCACCCAATTTGGATAACTGTGCTGACCTCAGCACTCAGTTTGGTGGAAGGTGTCCTTAGGCTAGGTCAGACACCATTTTGGTTGCCCACATCAAACCAGACCTCCAAATGACTTAAAATTTTATGTAGGGGTCATTCTTACCTACACCTATGACATATCCAAAAATGGTAATTTTTGGATAACATTTTTCTATAGTTTTTGTTAAAATTTAATAATCATATCTTAGAGTGATTAAGGGGTCTAATGACCTCCAAATCCCCCAAAATTTTGGTGGGAGGTCCTTAGGGACCTAGGGAAGCTCTGTATAAAGTTTCATTTAATTTGGAGATGTTTTGGGTGGGTAATTACCCAATCCTAGGTTAGCCCATTAAGGGGCAAATAGGTCAAAAGTGCACTTAGTGATTTTAGTTGACCAAACTCCCTCACCAGAGGCTGAAACTTGGTCCACTGGTTTGTAATGGGCTTTAACACTCCCTTATGGTGTATGGAGTGGTTTGGGGTGAGTATGCCCTAGGACCCAAGTCCAAACCCCTAGGTTGGACTTTGGGGGCTTGTGAAGGGCATGGGGTCAAATGACCTTGAATGGAAGTGATTTTTGGTGGAGAGGAGACTAGTGAGGTTAGAACCCCCCCTGACCAAAGTCTTGGAAGATTTGGAGAGGGTTACCCTCCCTTAAACCCTAACCCTAGTTTAGGACACCTCCTTGGTTAAGGTAAAATAGGTCACCAAAACTTGCCTAAAGGCCATGAAACTTGGGTAGTGTACTTCTTGGGTTTAGGGAAGTCTCTGGGAAGTAATATTGAGAGCCTTGGAATTCAATACATGATAGTTCCTTCATATCTCACAAAAATAGGCTTTTGGGTATTTTAATTAATTTGATTTCTCTGGTTGATTAATGGATATGAAATTTTGGCAGAGAGCTTTTTAGATTCTTATACATATGCTTGAATTTTGCTGGAATTATTAACTGATTATTTTAAGTACTTCATTCACAAGCCATTGATTTTCTAAAGATAGTCAAATAATTATTATGGGTTGTTCCCTCACTGAAATCTGGTGTAACTTAGGCAAATGAGTTTTTATGACCTCTTACATCTCTGGTAATTATTGTAGAATTTTTGGATCTATAATCATAGGGGTTGATTCACAAGGCTTGCAATTTGTAGAATTTATAAATGATTTTTAAATAATATTTTTAGGCCTTGTAAAATTATAATTTTTGATCAGTGAACATTTATGGACATTGTAGAGCCCTGGTAATTTTCTTATAATTTTATGATGAATGAATGTAGTACCTCATGCTCAAAATCACTCATGGCTTTAATTTCTGGATAATTAAATAAATATTAAATTATTTAGGAAAAATTTGGAAGTGCTGGATTTAAATTATAAAAGTCATGATAGGCCCTTAGTAATTATCTTAGGGTGTTTGGATGAGAAATTGATGCACTTCCTATCATACTTGTTGTTAGCTCAAGTTGGTCTGCATATAGTGAAATCATAGAAATTGTAATACCATGGTCATAGGGCGACAAATCATGTGTAAATGCCGTGGCAAGATGATTCGGAGGTTATCAATGAAATTGGGTATGGGATAGTGGTTAGGTTAACTAAGGATGGGTGGAGCTCGGGTTCGACGGAACATCGTCTTTCCTGGGAGCGGGTGAAGGAGTTAAAACACATTAGGGTTAGAACCAGAGTAACATTAAGGGTTTGGGAATGGGGTATTAACCAACAATAATAAGTGCCTTGCGAAAGGGAACTTCGGGCCGTAATGCACCGTCTTGGTTCCTAGTGCCCCTTGAGAGCCCTTCACGGGGTATGCCGGGGGCAGTCCTGGGCTAACGTAAATCTTAAAACAAACGGAAGAGTAATTAGCCTAATAGGGATTCACATTGCACACACTCATTAGTTAGGGTTGGTAATGGTTAAGTCGTCCCGAGGTGTTCAAGGGGACGCCGTCCCGGGGTGTTCTAAGGGATGAAGTCTGGAGATGAGCCGGACGGTTTAGTCCGGGGAATTTGATCTTGGATGTGGTTAATACGGACGGTTTAGTTCGGGAGTTTGACACTTTGAATTATTATATATTAAACTGCTGCATGTGCATAAAAATAGGAAGGATTAAGGTGGTGGGTTCTCGATATCGGGGAGTTCGATTGCACCGACACCGATATCGTTGACTCGGCAAGGTGACTAGCACTTAGCCAAGGTTAAGTCCGGCGGACCAGTCGGCAAGAGTACGCAGGAGTCCGCCTCGTGCACCAGGCGTTGAGGGCGTACGATAGGTCAGACCAGTAGTGCTTTTACTGGTTTTGAGGTGGGCGAGGCCCAACCCACCGCTTCCGTCTGCCACTACGGGAGTATCCTGGGAGTTATCTCCAGAAAGGGGGAACTAAAGGTTTGTGTACACAAAGTTGGGTGGGTGAGTTGCACTGCATGACATAACATACCCACCATATAGCTGCATATCATAATCATTCATAACAACCTTGACACCTAAAGTATAAGTGGAATGGGACGCTTATACTTTAGGACTTGCAAAACGACCCCTTGGTCTATAAGCTTGTGTGGGCAAGTTTATAAATCAAAGGTTAATTTCAATATATATATGCTGCTGTTTGATAACCGACACCCCAACATATAAGTGGTATGGGACACTTTATATGATGGGAGCCTTGCAAAAGACCCCTTGGCTTATGCGTACTCACATAAGCGAAGGTTTAATTTCTTACTTACTTCCTTTATGTTATACCTATTACAACATTTGAATTGCTCCCCGAATGCACAACTGCTAGTTAGGTCCACCGTCATCTGCTTTTGACTACTCTCCACTTTCATGTCCTCCCCTTTCTTCCTCTCCGCCCGGTGCCTTAGAGCGTGGGGGAAGGGGTGGGGGATGATAGGACTTAGTCTTTTTGACTAACGGTATTCGAACCATATCATTTTAGGGGATCGCGGAGCCCAGCATGGAGGAGCAGCCTAGGAGGCCGGTACGCTTGGAGATGGGACAGTCTAGCACGGGAGTCCAGACTACGGGGACTGTGAGTCCCGGCCCTTTAGTAGAGATTTAGTTTTGCTTCTGCATTGAGTGATTTTGTAGTGAGGACTTGATGTACCGGGCATGAGCCCTTTTATTTCTAGTATCATTGTACTCTGATGTTTTCTGTGGACACTCCCTTCGTGGAGTTTTATTTTATGTGATATTCTCTTTTGGTGGACTTGCTTCTCTCTTGCTTGCTACTTATTGTGATCGAAAAGGCCGGCAGAATCGGCGCGTTGTAGTGGCGACCTTCCCGGGTGCGAAGGTGTCACCGCAAAGCGGCGGTTCTGGGCATAAGACCCCGGGTATTTCAAAAAAAAAAAAAAAATGGGGTCTTACAAAGTGGTATCAGAGGAAACATCGATCGGATTAGTAGCAGTCCACAAATCCCTGGGTCACCCCCGCGCGAGTTTAGTTTGCGGACAAACTAAGCAGCGGAAGCAGTGGTGTGCCCATAAGGGGAATCACATATAATTGTCCACATTTAGTCCTTTCGAACCGTTTTCTCATAATAAAAATTTTCTTTTCGCAGCCCTCAGCGCAGCCTACTCCACAGGGTGAGGTTTTGCAGACTCCGGATGCTGCACCACCTCCACCAGCTCCCGCTCCTTTCCTTCAGACGGACATGGGGCAGACTTTGACAGCCATCCTAGAAGCCTTCAGGGCTCAACAGGCTCCGGCTCCGCAGTTGATTCCGGGAGCCAACTGGCTGAGTATATTCCGAGGACTTTCTCCCCCGTCCTACTTGGGGACAGAGACGGCAGTTCGGACAGAGGAGTGGTTGGACATCATGCATGAGATGCTGACTGGGATACGATGCCCGGTGGAGGAGAGGGTGGCGTTGGTGGTCTCTTGCCTAGAGTCCCATGCCAAGAGGTGGTGGAAGACACTCCTGGACAAGACTTATGCTGACAGGGAGGTTGCGGAGGTCACTTGGGGAGAATTCAGGGTCGCGCTGTTGGAACATTTTGTTCCGCAATCGGCCAGGGATGAGCTTGAGGACCGGTTCTTACAGCTAAAGCAGGGCACCAGGTCGGTGGTGGAGTACCATCGGGAGTTCGATCATCTAGCCCGATATGCAGATTCTTATCAGCTGGACGAAGCCGGGTACACCAAGAGGTTTTACAAGGGCTTGAAGGAGGATTTGAGGGAGGCCCTATTGTTCGTGTCCGATGGGCCTATTCCTCGGATGCTAGAGATGGCCAAGAGGATCGAGGCAGACTGGCACGCTACCCGGGGCCGGAAGCGGCCAATGGAGGATCAGAATCGTGGAGCAAGAAATGAGAAGCGACGAGGTCGTGTTACAGATGTGGGCAGGATGGAGGATCAGCCTCGTCAGGAGGTGAGACAGGAGTCGAGGGAGCAGGTGACTCTAGCTCCCCAGCCCCTCCAGATGCGGGAGATACCAAGACCACAGATGCAGGATTTGCAGAGACCAGGAGGGAGGGCTTACCCTCCACCAGAGTGTTTTCACTGCCGTCAGGTGGGGCATATCAAGAGGAACTGCCCTATGAGAAGGGGGCCCCCACTAGCGCCACAGATTGCCCCACCTGCTCAGCATTATGGAGGTCGAGGACGCGGTCAAGGACAAGGATACCAGGGCGGAGACCGTAGGCAAGAAAGGGAGCAGGTATATGCACTGGACCTGGCCCAGCCCCGACAACCTGAGCAAGTGATCACAGGTACGACTATGTTTGTTTGCTTTGTCTTAAATCTTTTTCCATCCTTTCCTAGGAATTAACTGTTTTTAGCATTAGGTAGTAAAAACCAAGAATAAAACTCTAAGTTAAGTCACAATCTCAGGCATTGTCTTCATTTGCGGCAAACCCCTCACACACTCTCTTCGACACGGATGCCTCGCACTCGTTTGTGTCGGAGACTTTTATCCAAGGGTTGGATGGCGTGGAGAAATTCACGGGGTCGATGATGAAGATACGGCTACCTGACGGGTCGGAGCTGTTCACCTCGTCCCGTTGCAATATGGAGGCATGGATAGGCGGGAAACCTTTCGAAGCGTCAGCAACGGTCTTGCCACTGCCAGATTATGATCTGATTCTGGGTATGTCATGGCTTCATTGGAACCATGCCCAGATTGACTGCTTGGCCAAGAAGGTTACCCTTAGATATGGGGATTCTCTCATCGTGATGGAAGGTATTAGACCTGCGTCCTATATTTTCTTATCCTCTATTCAGGCCGTCAAGGCCCACCTACAGGGAGACATGGTATATCAGGTACTGTTCGAGATGACCGAGGAGAAGGACCGGATTGCCAATATACCGGTGGTTTGTGATTACGCCGATGTGTTTCCAGAGAAGCTGCCAGGATTGCCTCCGCACAGGGAGAAGGATTTCCAGATTCAGTTGGTGCCAGGGGCTAAGCCGATATCCAGGGCTCCCTATCGGATGGCCCCGAAGGAGCTGGCGGAGTTTCGGACTCAGTTGCGAGAGTTGGTGGAGGCGGGATTTGTTAGACCGAGTTCTTTGCCATGGGGAGCTCCGGTCTTATTCGTGAAGAAGAAGGATGGGACACTTCGCCTGTGCATCGATTATCGAGCACTAAATAGGCTGACCGTCCGAAATACCTATCCGCTCCCCCGGATAGACGAGTTGTTCGACCAGCTGGAGGGAGCCCACTATTTCTCGAAGCTGGACTTGAGGTCAGGATACTACCAGCTGCGGATCCAGGAGGAGGATATTCCGAAGACGGCCTTCAGTAGCAGATATGGCTTGTATGAGTTCACCGTGATGCCCTTCGGGCTCACAAATGCGTCGTCGGCGTTCATGAGCCTCATGAACCGGGTTTTTGAGGCCTACCTGGATGTGTTCGTTATAGTATTCATAGACGACATCCTGATCTACTCTAGGACGGAGGAGGAGCACACTCGGCATCTGGCACTGACTCTACAGAGGTTGCGGGAGCATCACCTTTATGCGAAATCCAGCAAGTGTCCGTTTTGGTTGAAGGAGGTGGCTTTCCTAGGCCATATTATCAGCGGAGCCGGGTTGGCAGTGGATCCGGCAAAGATTCAGGCAGTTCGAGATTGGCCGCCGTTGAAGACAGCCACTGATGTACGAAGCTTCTTGGGACTTGCCGGTTATTACCGGAAGTTCGTGGAAGGGTTCTCTCAAATTGCCCTCCCCCTCACATCTTTGACAAGGAAGGAGACGCCTTTCGTTTGGACCGCGCAGTGCCAGGCGGCCTTCCAGGAGCTAAAGGACCGACTCATCTCAGCCCCGATTCTGGCCCTTCCATCTGGAAAGGAAGGATTCCAGGTGTATACCGACGCATCATACCAAGGGATGGGAGCGGTGCTAATGCAGAACGGACATGTCATAGCATATGCCTCCCGCCAGCTGAAGACCCATGAGAGGAACTACCCGGTGCACGACCTCGAGATGGGAGCGGTCGTTTTTGCTCTGAAGGTCTGGCGCCATTATCTTTATGGAGTCCACTGCGATATCTTCTCCGATCACAAGAACTTGAAATATGTGGACACGCAGAAGGAGCTGAATATCAGGCAGAGGCGCTGGGTGGAGTTCTTAGCAGATTATCAGTATGAGATGCACTACCACCCAGGGAGGGCAAACGTGGTGGCCGACGCGTTGAGTCGGAGAGCGGCCACTTCCGAAGCCAGGCCCCAAGTTATGTCCATGGAGCTAGTTCGGACCTTCAGAGATATGCAGATATCCCTAGTGTCCGAGGATGACCCAGAGCTATATAGGGAGTATCTGGCATCGATGGTGGCTATTGATGATATTCGGGACCGCATCCGGGACGAACAAAGGACAGATGCATGGGCAGTGCCGATATTCCGAGCCTTGGAGGAGGGTTCGACAGGAGATTATTCCCTGAGAGACGGATTGCTACATTTCAGAGGCAGGGTTTATATACCCGCAGGAGGCCGGGTTCGGGAGGACATCATGGCGGAGGCGCATTGTAGTAGATATTCTATACACCCGGGGATCACGAAGATGACGGCAGACTTGAAGAAGATGATGTTTTGGCCAGGGATGAAGAAAGACATTATGTACTTCGTGACCCACTGCGAGACATGCCAGTTAGTGAAGGCAGAGTGTAGGCATCCCGCTGGTTTATTGCAGCCACTCCCGGTGCCGGAGTGGAAATTTGAGGACATCGCGATGGACTTCATCCACGGCCTACCTCGATCACGGACGGGAAACGATTCGATCTGGGTGATCGTGGACCGTCTAACGAAGGTGGCTAGGTTCATCCCGATCAGGAAGGATGACTCTGTTGGAGTGTTGGTTCGGAAGTTCGTGGAGCAGTATATTCGTTATCACGGCGTGCCAAGGACGATCGTATCAGATCGAGATGGGCGGTTTACGTCCAGAGAGTGGAAATCGGTGCAGGCGTACCTTGGCTCCCGACTGACTTTCAGTACGGCCTTCCACCCCCAGACTGACGGGAAGACAGAGCGTACCAATCGAACGCTAGAAGACCTTCTGAGACTATGTATTGTAGACCGCGGAGAGCCCTGGGAGAAGATGCTGCCATTGGTGGAGTTCTCGTATAACAACAGTTATCAGTCCAGCATACGGATGGCTCCTTACGAGGCCCTGTATGGGAGAAGGTGTAGGACACCGTTATCTTGGCTGCAGGACGTGGATCCGAAGATTCTGGACTCAGAGTTTGTGGAAGACACCGAGGCTCAGGTGAGACTGATCCGGGACCGGATGTTAGAGGCGCAGAGCAGGCAAGCGAAGTATTATGACGCTCGGCATCGTCAAGTAGAGTTTCAGGTAGGAGACCGGGTATTCTTGAAGATACGACCGATGCATGGAGTCTCGCGGGTGCGTGGCCGGAAAAAGCTCAGTCCGAGATACATGGGGCCTTACAAGATCCTGGAGCGGATCGGTCCCTTGGCATATAGATTGGAGCTGCCATCGGAGCTAGCGGGTTTGCACGACGTCTTCCACGTTTCCTCCCTCAGGAGAGCTCTACTTCGGCCGGAGCAGCAGATTACGACTACGGATGGGCCTATAGCTTCCGATCGATCGGTGCACCTAGAGCCGATCCGGATAGACGATACTGGGATGCGAGTCTTACGACGCAAGAAGGTTCCGCTGGTCAAGGTCTTGTGGAGAAATCATGGACAAGAGGAGCACACCTGGGAACCACAGGACTTGATGCAGCAAAAGTACCCGGAGCTCTTCAGTCAGGTACTTCTTTCCACCTCTCGGGATGTTACAATTTAGCTTTCTTTCTTGAAAACCCGTAGGCTTAACTAGAATTTCGGGGACGAAATTTTTGTTTATATATTGGGATTTGTAACATCCCTCAGCCAACTAGACCCCTAGGAGTGGTTTTGTCATGACTGGGTCATGACAAAACCCTAAGAAGCCCCAAGGAGACCAAGTGGGCCTAGTGGTGTGGTTAAACCATTATGGTCTGCAAATAGTAAACTACTAAACTTTAGGATAGAGTGACCTAGGGCCCTCAACATACCTCCAAGACCTCCTTATGGTCACTCTAACCCCTGACAAGAACTTTAGGACTCATCAGGGTGAATCCTAGAACCTGTGTTGACCAAGGTCAACCCTAACCCTAATTAGGTCAAATTGGCCTGTTCAGGGTTGATTGACCCTACCTAGGTCAAGTAGGCCCTACCAAGGCCCCACTGGACCCAAAGTGAGGTCAATGGGTCACCTAAGACCCATTGGAGTCAACCCTAGGAGCTAGGTTGACCCAAGTCAACTCTAACCCCAAAATGGTCAAAGTGCCCTTATTAAGGGTCAAATGACCTACAAGGTGCCCTAACAACCCTACCCACCCCTACCTAGACTTTAGGGGAGGCTAATAGGTCACCAAGGACCCATTGGTGGTGACCCAAAAGGCCAATTTGACCAAGGTCAACCCTAGGCTAGGTTAGGTCAAATCTAGCTCAAATGGGCTAACTCAAGCTTGGACCCATTAGCCATTTGGGCTAACCACCTCTTAGACCATGCTTAATCAGATTAGTGGGCTGACATGGGGTTAACAAATTGATAAAAATCGGCCAGGGTGACTAGGAGAGAGAAAACTCAAAATGGGTTAATGGAGGAGAGAGAAAGAGGAGGAGGAAATGGCATTCAAGGCTAGGGAGGCCAAGGGCCTCCACTAATGGCTGGATTCAACTCCTCTGGGGAAGAGGAGGAGTTTCCAGCCGTTTCCCGGCCTTCCCAAGTCAGTTTCACCCCTCCCCATGCATGGCCGAAAACCCCCCTTCATGGCCATCAATGGCTTTGAAGAGAGACCCCTCCCCTCCCCATTCTCTTCCATTAAAAAGCATCCCCAGGTCCAGAGGAGCCGTTTACAATCTTCCCCCATCAATTTTCTTCAACTTCACAGTGTAAACGCAGAACTCCGGCGATCTCCTCCACCACATGGCATCCCGGCGATCGGCGCGCATCCAAGCCACAAGAGAGGTCCTCCCTTACTCCTTCTCTCATGGATAGATCTTAGATATTATTTAGGGAGAGGATCGGGCTCAATTGAGCCCGATCCATAGTTTTGGTTTTCACGGATTTTGCCAAAAAAATGGCTTGCGGGATCGCCGAAAAAAGCCTCTCCGGCGGCCGTGCCGCCGCCTGGCGGTAGCCACCACCTCACCGGAGGTGATGGTGGCGGTGGCCGGCCGGGGAGGTGGCTGGATGGCCGGCGGCAATGAGATAAAGGGGCTCCAGGTTCGGGCAATCCCCACCCTTGGCTGGAGGTAGGAGATGAATGGATGCCATCCAAATCGCTTCAAGATCCGTGCAAATAGTGAAAATCATGATAGTATAGTTTGGATATATTATTTGTATTTCTGTCACAGTTTTACCTCTTAATGTTTGTATTTATTAAAAATACCTAGAGCCCTCTACAGAAAAAGTAGTGAACATGAAAGTTGTAGCCCTTTGAGTCTACTTTATTTTAGAATTGATTTCACCCAATTTGGATAACTGTGCTGACCTCAGCACTCAGTTTGGTGGAAGGTGTCCTTAGGCTAGGTCAGACACCATTTTGGTTGCCCACATCAAACCAGACCTCCAAATGACTTAAAATTTTATGTAGGGGTCATTCTTACCTACACCTATGACATATCCAAAAATGGTAATTTTTGGATAACATTTTTCTATAGTTTTTGTTAAAATTTAATAATCATATCTTAGAGTGATTAAGGGGTCTAATGACCTCCAAATCCCCCAAAATTTTGGTGGGAGGTCCTTAGGGACCTAGGGAAGCTCTGTATAAAGTTTCATTTAATTTGGAGATGTTTTGGGTGGGTAATTACCCAATCCTAGGTTAGCCCATTAAGGGGCAAATAGGTCAAAAGTGCACTTAGTGATTTTAGTTGACCAAACTCCCTCACCAGAGGCTGAAACTTGGTCCACTGGTTTGTAATGGGCTTTAACACTCCCTTATGGTGTATGGAGTGGTTTGGGGTGAGTATGCCCTAGGACCCAAGTCCAAACCCCTAGGTTGGACTTTGGGGGCTTGTGAAGGGCATGGGGTCAAATGACCTTGAATGGAAGTGATTTTTGGTGGAGAGGAGACTAGTGAGGTTAGAACCCCCCCTGACCAAAGTCTTGGAAGATTTGGAGAGGGTTACCCTCCCTTAAACCCTAACCCTAGTTTAGGACACCTCCTTGGTTAAGGTAAAATAGGTCACCAAAACTTGCCTAAAGGCCATGAAACTTGGGTAGTGTACTTCTTGGGTTTAGGGAAGTCTCTGGGAAGTAATATTGAGAGCCTTGGAATTCAATACATGATAGTTCCTTCATATCTCACAAAAATAGGCTTTTGGGTATTTTAATTAATTTGATTTCTCTGGTTGATTAATGGATATGAAATTTTGGCAGAGAGCTTTTTAGATTCTTATACATATGCTTGAATTTTGCTGGAATTATTAACTGATTATTTTAAGTACTTCATTCACAAGCCATTGATTTTCTAAAGATAGTCAAATAATTATTATGGGTTGTTCCCTCACTGAAATCTGGTGTAACTTAGGCAAATGAGTTTTTATGACCTCTTACATCTCTGGTAATTATTGTAGAATTTTTGGATCTATAATCATAGGGGTTGATTCACAAGGCTTGCAATTTGTAGAATTTATAAATGATTTTTAAATAATATTTTTAGGCCTTGTAAAATTATAATTTTTGATCAGTGAACATTTATGGACATTGTAGAGCCCTGGTAATTTTCTTATAATTTTATGATGAATGAATGTAGTACCTCATGCTCAAAATCACTCATGGCTTTAATTTCTGGATAATTAAATAAATATTAAATTATTTAGGAAAAATTTGGAAGTGCTGGATTTAAATTATAAAAGTCATGATAGGCCCTTAGTAATTATCTTAGGGTGTTTGGATGAGAAATTGATGCACTTCCTATCATACTTGTTGTTAGCTCAAGTTGGTCTGCATATAGTGAAATCATAGAAATTGTAATACCATGGTCATAGGGCGACAAATCATGTGTAAATGCCGTGGCAAGATGATTCGGAGGTTATCAATGAAATTGGGTATGGGATAGTGGTTAGGTTAACTAAGGATGGGTGGAGCTCGGGTTCGACGGAACATCGTCTTTCCTGGGAGCGGGTGAAGGAGTTAAAACACATTAGGGTTAGAACCAGAGTAACATTAAGGGTTTGGGAACGGGGTATTAACCAACAATAATAAGTGCCTTGCGAAAGGGAACTTCGGGCCGTAATGCACCGTCTTGGTTCCTAGTGCCCCTTGAGAGCCCTTCACGGGGTATGCCGGGGGCAGTCCTGGGCTAACGTAAATCTTAAAACAAACGGAAGAGTAATTAGCCTAATAGGGATTCACATTGCACACACTCATTAGTTAGGGTTGGTAATGGTTAAGTCGTCCCGAGGTGTTCAAGGGGACGCCGTCCCGGGGTGTTCTAAGGGATGAAGTCTGGAGATGAGCCGGACGGTTTAGTCCGGGGAATTTGATCTTGGATGTGGTTAATACGGACGGTTTAGTTCGGGAGTTTGACACTTTGAATTATTATATATTAAACTGCTGCATGTGCATAAAAATAGGAAGGATTAAGGTGGTGGGTTCTCGATATCGGGGAGTTCGATTGTACCGACACCGATATCGTTGACTCGGCAAGGTGACTAGCACTTAGCCAAGGTTAAGTCCGGCGGACCAGTCGGCAAGAGTATGCAGGAGTTTGCCTCGTGCACCAGGCGTTGAGGGCGTACGATAGGTCAGACCAGTAGTGCTTTTACTGGTTTTGAGGTGGGCGAGGCCCAACCCACCGCTTCCGTCTGCCACTACGGGAGTATCCTGGGAGTTATCTCCAGAAAGGGGGAACTAAAGGTTTGTGTACACAAAGTTGGGTGGGTGAGTTGCACTGCATGACATAACATACCCACCATATAGCTGCATATCATAATCATTCATAACAACCTTGACACCTAAAGTATAAGTGGAATGGGACGCTTATACTTTAGGACTTGCAAAACGACCCCTTGGTCTATAAGCTTGTGTGGGCAAGTTTATAAATCAAAGGTTAATTTCAATATATATATGCTGCTGTTTGATAAGCGACACCCCAACATATAAGTGGTATGGGACACTTTATATGATGGGAGCCTTGCAAAAGACCCCTTGGCTTATGCGTACTCACATAAGCGAAGGTTTAATTTCTTACTTACTTCCTTTATGTTATACCTATTACAACATTTGAATTGCTCCCCGAATGCACAACTGCTAGTTAGGTCCACCGTCATCTGCTTTTGACTACTCTCCACTTTCATGTCCTCCCCTTTCTTCCTCTCCGCCCGGTGCCTTAGAGCGTGGGGGAAGGGGTGGGGGATGATAGGACTTAGTCTTTTAGACTAACGGTTTTCGAACCATATCATTTTAGGGGATCGCGGAGCCCAACATGGAGGAGCAGCCTAGGAGGCCGGTACGCTTGGAGATGGGACAGTCTAGCACGGGAGTCCAGACTACGGGGACTGTGAGTCCCGGCCCTTTAGTAGAGATTTAGTTTTGCTTCCGCATTGAGTGATTTTGTAGTGAGGACTTGATGTACCGGGCATGAGCCCTTTTATTTCTAGTATCATTGTACTCTGATGTTTTCTGTGGACGCTCCCTTCGTGGAGTTTTATTTTATGTGATATTCTCTTTTGGTGGACTTGCTTCTCTCTTGCTTGCTACTTATTGTGATCGAAAAGGCCGGCAGAATCGGCGCGTTGTAGTGGCGACCTTCCCGGGTGCGAAGGTGTCACCGCAAAGCGGCGGTTCTGGGCATAAGACCCCGGGTATTTCAAAAAAAAAAAGGGGTCTTACATCTTGAGCTGATTGAATGCATTGGTGAGGTAGCCTATCGGTTACTGCTACCGCCTGAGTTAAGCAGTTTGCATGATGTGTTTCATATATCGGTGCTGCGGAGAGCAATAAAAGAGCCGTCGCAAGTGATAGTTGCAGATCGGGTATAAGTCGATAGTGGGCTAACCACGATGGTTAGGCCCATTCGGATTGAAGATGCCGTCGAGAAGAAGTTGAGGAACAAAACAATCAGGATGGTCAAAGTCCGGTGGGACAATTGTGGCCGAGAAGAGCTTACTTGGGAGCGTGAGCAAACCATGCGGACAGAATTTCCCGAGTTATTTTTGTAATTGGTTGTGTATTAGACCTTGTAAAAATCAATAAATATGGACTTTATTGAGTTTTTCAGTCATTCAAATTTCGGGACGAAATTTTTTGCAAGGAGGGGAGGATTGTAATACCCCAAAACCCAGTTTTTATTTTAAGGCCAAGTGACACGACCTGGGACACGGGCGTATCCCAGGGCATGTCAAGCAAATTCTCGAGGTTGTCTCGAGTAAGTTTCAAAGTTGGGTTTAGGGTGTTTTTGGAGTGACACGGCCTGATACACGGGCGTTTCCCAGGGCATGTCCCCCTCGAGTTGCTGTAGGCTACGATTTTGATGATCGTTGAGCATCGTGATCGACGATTGATGAGAAGAGGCGACACGGCCTGTGACACGGGCGTGTCACAGGGCGTGTGTAACGCCCCCGATTTTTCTGCAATTATTTAATTCTCGTTCGGCGTTACGTCGACATGTTTTCTTGGCTTGTGCCATTTCTGGAGTGTGGTCTTAACTCCTTGGAACTGGGTGCCCTATTTTTTAGCCTGTTGGCAAGACCTCCCTAGCAAGCCGAGTCGTTTTGGGTGACCCGGTGTGGCCTCTCGGGGGATGCTTGTGTTTTGGCTTCGGAAGGGTATAACTCGAGTTCTGTTAGTCGAAAGTTAATTTCGACTTTGCTGTTGTGTTCGTAGCGTGGATATTTAGCTACGGTGCGAATTTCGTCGAATTCCGAGGTAGTTCGATTTTCGTGTTGTTTTGGGTATGCCATTAGTAAAATCTAAATAGAAACCCTTTTAAATTAAGTGAACCGGTGGCTTGGGAGGTAGTTAGGCTGAACCGTCATGGCTAAGCATATATAAAAGCCTTAATTAGAATCAGCGGCCCATTCTTCTTCCTCCCGAGACCAGAAGAAACTGCTGCTCCTGTTCGCGGAAAACAGAGGAAAATCGCCGGACCTGCTTCTCCTTCGGACGGCGATTCCGGGAGTGTTCGTGGACGGATTTCGATTCCGAAAGCTGCGTTGTCTTGCTCTTGCTCAGATCTTCATTTCGACGGTAAGATATTTGATTTTTCGTGGAGTTTTAGGAGACTTGGATTTTCGGTTCTTGTGCTTTTCCGCCATTAAAGTGCGGGTTTGCTTGTTAGGTGTTGCTCCTTCTAGTGCAGAACGAAGAGGAGTGAAAGCCGACCAAGCTTCGCCGGAAATCGAGGCAAGTTGTATTCTTGCCCTTTCCATTGTTGTTCTTTTGATATTCTAGAATGTTTCCCGGTTAGCCCTAGGGTAGAAACCAAGCATATTCTCTTTTTCCTTGCTAAATTTAGGGCTTAGATTCACCTATGAGTCCCCTCCATGTGCTGTTTTGCTCAACCCGATGGTTGTTATAACCATTTAGACTCCAGATTTGTAGTTCTAGTTGGGTGCTTTTGCGGGTGGAGCCGAGAGAGAGAGTGAGGGAGGTTGTTGTGGTAGGTCTCTGGTTAGAACCATCTTGGTAGACTCTCGGGTTTTTGTGTTGAGTGTGGTGCACACACTCAAAGCCAAAAGCCGCCCGGACTCGGCGTTGAGTGTGGTGGACACACTCAAATCCATAGTTCGGTTTGTTCTTATCGGCTGAGTGGTGGGGTGTTTGAGTGAGAATTTTCGTCCAAGTCAAAATCGACGGGAATCACCAAGTGATTCCCACAGATTTCGACGTGATTCCCACCGATCGGCGAGAATCATCCTTGATTCCCGCCAATTCGGAGAGAATAATCCTTGATTCCCGCTGATTCGGCGTGAATCATCCTTGATTCCCGCCGATTCGGCGAGAATCATCCTTGATTCCCGCCGATTTCGGCAAGAATCATCCTTGATTCTCGCCGATTCGGCGAGAATCATCCTGTATTTCCGCCGATTCGGCGAGAATCAGTCGGCATTCCCGCCGACCTCCTCTTGTTGGCATTGGCTTAGGGTTTTCCTGCGAGAATGAACTTTGGCATAGAGTGAGTTGACCTCACTCAACGCCAAAGCTGCTTTGGCGTTGAGGGAGGTGGACTCACTCAACGCCACTATTGGGTTTTGTTGTTTTGGCTGAAGGCGTTGAGGGAGTGGACCTCACTCAACGCCATAGCCATTTTGGCATTGAGTGAGGTTAGCTCACTCAACACCGCTGCCTCTTTTACTGAAGGCATTGAGGGGGTGGACCTCACTCAACGCCATGGCTGTTCTAGCGCTGAGTGAGGCTAACTCACTCAACTCCAAGCTCTGGTTAGGCGTTTAGTGGGTCCCACTCAACGCAAAGCCGGGTTGAGTAACTTCAGCATTGTTTCCCTTACCTCGATTTTCGTTCCCGAGTGAATTCCTTGATTATATTTGTAATTTCCTTGTCGGCCATGTTTTTCTTTCCTAATGGCCGAATCGTGGGTCGTGGTTAGTAGTGGTGGTTTGAAGCTCTTCATGGTGGAGGCGTTGTGTAATTTAGCAAAGGCCACCCTTATTCTTCTATCTTGCTCCAGGTACGGGCTGGGAAAGGGGGTGGAAGGTCCCTTGTGCTTTCACATGTAGACCCTTGAGCTTGTTTGCTTGGAAATGGTGGTTGGGGGACTGTGTTTGCCTCCAACCCGGATCCATGCTGTTTGTTTTTGCTACTACCATCTCCGACAGCTTAGGGTGTTAGAAGTTTCTTCCTTGGTAGATTGCAGCACTTTGGGCTCTTGGTAGCCTAGTAGACCCTGCAGGATGTAGTTTCTGGGCGGGGTTGGTGTTGTTTCCTCGCACGTAGTGCATTCCTTATTGTCTTGTCATGGGCAGTTGTGACTTTTACTGCTGTGTGTTTTCCTCTTTTATTTATTCCCTGGTTGGCACTTCCATGCAGTTTTTCCTTGTTTTTTTTGCTGAGGTATTCTTTCTTCTTTTGAATGCCTCAGGTTCTGAGCAGTAGCCAGTTTGGTGGCTAGGTTGCGGTGATATTGCTGGTGGTCTCTTGGACTTTGGAGATCCTGTTGCTTTGTTAGTGAAGTAGTTTTTCTGTACTTTTCTTACAGATATACATATTTGGCTGTGGGTTCGTGTCAGGTCGTTTGCGCCCACTGGTAGTTTTTACCTTTGTACTACATATATTACTTTTACTGCTACCATTTTCTGGAGATAGTCTACTTGCTCTGGGGAGGATTTATACTAGGTTGCTAGTTATTTTAAAACTATAATTATTATTATTAGAAGTACATCGCATGATAAGCATGTTTTATAAAAGTAAATCACTATTTTCCAAACAACGTATAAAGATCGTTTCCTTATATATAATATGAATTAAATGTAGAGTCTTGCATGGCATAAGTGGTCCTCTTAGGGCTCTTATGCACTCCTTAGGAAGTCAAACCTGAATAAAGTATTTTTCCGCAGCGCATAAGTATAGTTTTTAACTGTGGACTAGGTGATCCACCGAGCCGAAGGATACGGCCTCTAAAGTATAACTGATTTTCTAATCATTAAACTTATAAATTTCTTTCATAAAGTGTAGTAGTTGGTTTTGCCTGAGCCTCAGCAGTTATCCTCTGCTTGACGTGGCATCATGACGCGCGTTTTCTCATACTCTGATAATTCTTTAATTCGGAGAAAATGCGGGTTGTTACAGTTGGTATCAGAGGGAGGTTTTCTGACGGGTTAGTCGGGCAACCTTCCCTTTTGATAGCATTAGTAGTTCAGCATTATGTCATTCACACACAGATATGTCATCAGCACGAACACTACACTCATAGCATAACATGAAGTATATGGGGCATATTATGTAGTATGGGATGCATAATATGTGTTCGTATATGGATCCACCATAGGGGCAACATGTGAGGGTTATGTAGTATGGGATGCATAACCTCACCACATGGCTGCGACTAGCACATTTTCTTTTTTCGTTGCATGCGAATGTTATGTAGTATGGGATGCATAACATTTTCATGTGTACACCACTCATAACATGCATTAGGGCCTTTTTAGAATGCATAGCATAACATGGCATAAGCACAACGTGCCAAGCTAAAGACTGGCAGGATGACATATGTACACACATAAGTTTTCGAGTCAGAAATAATATAAAGTCATGCATTCCCGATCTAGGCACAAGAATTAATATGGTGGTGGTTAACCATCCTAGGTTAGGGCATAACATCAATTTTTGTAAAAAGATAAACTGTCAGAGCAAGTTTAGCAGCTTTAAGTTCATATCTATATATGTATTGTCTGTACTAGTAGTTGGGTCTAGCAATTGTTCTAGGATCTAACTAGTGTTGCTATGACTTTAGGATGGCGAGATATCCTTCAACTAGATCAACTCCCCTGTCTGAGGGTGGGTCATCTGGAGCTCAGAATGATGCGGTGATCTAAAGCTTGCGACAGAGTAGCGATTCCTTGAGCAGGCAGTAGGTGGAGGTGCGAGCCCAGATCCAGTCTTTGGTAGCAGTTGTGGCAGGTCAGACTCAGGGAGTGCAAGGCCCTGTAGGGGGATTGCTGTTCCCCACCCCTCCTGCACCCTTAAGACCTCCAGTGGTGGTGCCAGCGGAGATGGCCTTCATCTCACAGTTTCAGAGGCTGAGCCCTCCCACTTATGACGGGAAGGCAGATTTCATGGTGATAGATGACTGGCTGATCTCCATGGAGGAGATGTTCTCGTACTCAGGGATGGCAAACGATTAGAGGGTGATGATAGCCGCCTATCAGCTTAAAGGTTTGTCTAAGAGTTGGTGGCTGAGAGAGAAGGAGAGCTTGGTAGCTGGATGCTCTTGGGAAGTGTTCAAGGAGATGCTGTTGAGGAAGTTCTTACCCTCGGTCGAGCGTGACCGCCTCATGAACATCTTCCTCCATCTGAAGCAAAGGCAGCTCACGGTGGGTGAGTATAAGATAGAGTTCAGCAAGCTGAGCCGTTTTGCCCCAAGATTGGTCAACATTGAGGCTGATCGAGTTAAGTGATTTCTCGGTGCTTTGAGGAGTGAAGTGCAGCAGTTGACCAGTGCTTATGGGTCAGAGACTTATGCAGGAGTAGTGGAGGCTGCTCTGAAGGTGGAGGCTATTGAGACCGCGAAGAGCAGAGGATAGCAAAGCAGGAAGGATAAGAGGAAGTCTGTGGAGGAGAAGAAACCCCAGGTACCGGATGCAGTTCCGGGAAAGAAGAGCAAGGTGGTGTGCAGTTTCTGTGGGCGGTCAGGCCACCCTGTCGAGAGATGTTTCAAGAGAGAAGCAGCTCAGAGGAAGGACCAGGTTCATGCGATTTAGGGTGCTCCGAGGAGAGATGTCTCCTGTTCTGTTTGCAAGCGACCCGAGCATGATGCTGCCCAGTGCTGGTCCAAGGATAAGGTCTGTTTTCAGTGTGGACTGAAGGGATACATCAAGTCTAGGTGTCCTCAGATTCATCCTGCCCTTCATGCAGTGCCTCTTTAGGCATTACATCCACCTCAGCATGTGGACAAAGGAAAGGGAAAGTTGAACGTGATCTCTTCCGAGGAGGCTCAAGCTTCGACTCAGGTCATCTCTGGTTAGTTGTCTTTCCAGCCTGAATGTTTTGTTCTTGTCTTGTTAGAATATTTGTAGTATTGTTGTGGTAGTTCCTTAGTTATATATGTTCCTATCGGGAAGTTTAAGGTGAAGAACCACTGGGCGCGTGTTCTTTTTGACTCCGGTGCTACCCACTCGTTCGTGGCTAGAGCCTTTGGAGAGCGACATCGGTTGACTTTAGATCGAGTTCAGGATACCTTTCGTGTCAAGTTCCCCTTTGGTGAATCTGTGTTGTCAGATTTGGGCGTGTTGGATTGCCCTGTTTTGTTGGGGGACTTCCTTGCGAAGACAGACCTGAAGATGATTGATCTGGAGGACTTCGTTATTATTTTGGGCATGGACTAGCTGTCTAGGAATGACGCAGTCATTCAGTGCAAAGGGAAGCGCTTGGACTTCATCAGGGACGACGGTCAGCCCGGAAGCGTGTATGCAGATCTGAGCCAGGATTCTCCTGTCATCTCTGCGGTATGTGCTCAGAAGCTTTTTCTTTCGGACTATTTTGCTTGTTTGGTCTCGGTGGTTGGGACCGCTGTTAGGGTACCGCGCTTACAGGAGATTCCAGTTGTTCGTGATTTTGCCGATGTTTTTCCAGATGACCTTCCTGGTCTTCCTCCCGAGCGGGATGTTGAGTTTGTGATCGATTTGGAGCCGGGTACGTGTCCTATTGCTAAGGCGCTGTACCGGATGGCCCCTCGAGAGCTAGAAGAGTTGCGAGTTCAGTTAGATGAGTTGTTGGCGAAAGGGTTTATCAGGCAGAGTTCATCGCCTTGGGGTGCTCCTGTTCGATTTGTGAAGAAGAAAGATGGGTCAATGCGGCTTTGCATCGACTATTGGGAGCTGAACAATGTCAAAATTAAGAACAGGTACCCTCTGCCGAGGATCGATGACTTATTTGACCAGTTGCGCGGTAGCACGGTCTTATCCAAGATTGACCTTCGTTCAGGCTATCATCAGCTTAGGATCCGTGATGCAGATATTCCACAGACTGCGTTTAGATCGAGGCATGAACATTTTGAGTTCTTAGTGATGTCGTTTGGATTGACCAATGCTCCTTCAGCATTCATGGATATAATGAACCAGGTGTTCAAGGATTTCCTAGATAAGTTCGTGGTGGTCTTCATCAATGATGTGTTGGTTTACTCTCGCAGTGTTGAGGAGTATGAGCAGCATCTGCGCTTGGTTCTATCGGAGTTGAGGAACCATAAGTTATTCGCCAAGTTAAACAAGTGCGAATTTTGGTTGCCTCAGGTCTCGTTTCTGGGCCACGTGGTAAATAAGAATGGGATCTCGGTTGACCTGGAAAAGATCGCAGCAGTGATGGATTGGAGTAGGTCGGGCACGCCCAAGGAGATCAGGAGCTTTTTAGGATTGGCCGGCTACTACAGAAGGTTTGTGGAGGGTTTCTCTACCCTAGCTGCACCTTTGACTAAGCTGACTCAGAAGAATGTGGCTTTTGTTTGGAGCGAGAAGTGCGAAGAAGCCTTCCTGGAGTTAAAGAGGAGATTGTGCACTGCGCCCGTTCTGACCCTGCCTACCGAGGGCGTGGATTATGATGTATACGTAGATGCTTCGCATGTAGGTCTGGGATGCGTATTAATGCAGGTTGGTAAGGTAATTACCTATGGTTCAAGGCAACTGAAAACTCATGAGAAGAATTATCCTATGTTATCTATGCGTTGAAGCTGTGGAGACACCTACTTTATGGGGCTCAATGCAAGATCTTCACCGACCATAAGAGCCTGAAGTATGTGTTCACGCGGAAGGAGTTAAATCTGCGCCAGCGTCGGTGGCCAGAGTATGTGGTCGATTATGATGTAGAGATCCAGTATCATCCAGGCAAGGCCAATGTGGTGGCCGACACCCTGAGTCGGAAGACGGGGAAAATCTTTAATCTCTCTGCCGACAGTTTAGTGGAAGAGTTCCTCCTTATGGATATATAAGTAGGATGCTTTGGCCTGCAGAGTTGTTTGTCAGTGGAAGAGCCATCTTGGATTTCTTTGACCAGACTTCACCAGAAGGACGACCCGGATCTTCTACACTTATTCTTCAGGACTGAGAGAGGAGAGTTGCCGGATTATTCCATCGATGATGCGGGAACTTTGAAGTACCGCGGCAGATTTTGCATTCCCGCGGTTGGGGACATTAGGGGTATGGTTTGCAGAGAGGCTCATGGATCCAGCGTTGCCTACTATCCAGGATCTACGAAGATGTATCGTGACTTAAAGCAAATTGCCTGGTGGTATGGCATGAAAGGAGATATAGCCCGATTTGTTGCGGAGTGCCACACTTGCAAGCGGGTGAAGGCCGATCATTGAAGGCCTGGTGGCAAGTTGACTCTGTTAGAGATCCCGACTTGGAAGTGGGAAAGTATATCTATGGATTTCATCACGGGTTTACCGCGATCCCCGAGGGGATTTGATTCCGTTTGGGTCATAGTGGATAGACTGACAAAGTGTGCTCACTTAGTGTCATATAAGATTGATTACCCTATGAAGAAGATAGCAGAGTTGTACTTGAATGAAGTCATCCGACTGCACGGTGTGCCGGTTAGCATCATTTCTAATCGAGACTCTCGGTTTACTTCTCATTTTTGGCAGAGTCTGCAGGAGGGTTTGGGTACGGATCTGAGGTATTCTACTGCGTACCACCCACAGACTAATGGGCAGATGGAGCAGGTGAATTAGATAGTTGGGGATATGATCCGATGTTACATTTTAGACAACGGTGGAGAGTGGGATGAGCGGCTGCGACTTATGGAATTTTCTTACAACAATTGTTATCAGGAGAGCTTGTAGATGGCTCCGTTCGAAGCCTTGTATGGGAGGCGCTACAGAACTCCGTTGTTTTGGGCTGAGGCAGGTGAGAGGCCATTGTTGGGTCCTGATGCGCTCGAAGAAATGGAAGTCGTAGTGAAGCTTGTTCGAGAGAAGCTTCGTATAGCTCAGGAGAGGTACGAGAAGAACGCCAATCGGCGTAGGTCTGCCTTGGATTTTTCTGTGGGGGACCTTGTATTTATTAAGGTTTCCCCGATGGTGGGTGTAAAGAGGTTTGGTAAGAATCGGAAATTGGACCCAAGGTTTGTGGGCCCGTTTAAGGTTTTGGAGCGGATTGGCGTGTCAGCTTACAGGTTGGATTTGCCAGCAAACTTCCCAGGTGTTCATAATGTTTTCCATGTTATCCAATTACGAAAGTGCGTGCGCAGCAGTGTGCAAGTCTTGGATGTTGTGCCCCTATTGGAGCCCAACCTCTCTTTTGTTGATGTGTTGGTCCGTATTTTGGATACTCAGGAGCGAGTGCTGCGAAAGAAGTCTATTCCAATGGTGAAAGTTCTTTGGAGGAATCAGGATTTAGAGAGCGTGACTTGGGAGTTAGAGTCGGCTATGAGGGAGGCTTACCCTCAACTGTTTCCCTGATTAGTTTGGTTTGTTTTTCTTCTTGTAATGTTTGGATTTTTACTTTCCTTCTATAGTAGAAGTGTTGGGCGTAAAGTTTCGGGGCGAAACTTTCTTTTAGGGGGAGTGACTGTAACGCCCCCGATTTTTCTGCGATTATTTAATTATCATTCGGCGTTACGTCGACGCGTTTTTTGGCTTGTGCCATTTCTGGTGTATGGTCTTAACTCCTTGGAACTGGGTGCCCTATTTTTTAGCCTGTTTGCAAGACCTCCCTAGCAAGCCGAGTCATTTTGGGTGACCCGGTGTGGCCTCTCGGGGGATGCTTGTGTTTTGGCTTCGGAAGGGTATAACTCGAGTTCTTTTCATCGGAAGTTATTTTAGACTTTGCCGTTGTGTTCGTAACGTGGATATTTAGCTACGGTGCGAATTTCGTCGAATTCCGAGGTAGTTCGGTTTTCGTGTTGTTTTGGGTGTGCCATTAGTAAAATCTAATTAGAAACCCTTTTAAATTAAGTGAACTGGTGGCTTGGGAGGCAGTTAGGCTGAACCGTCATGGCTAAGCTTATATAAACCGCCGGACCTGCTTCTCCTTCGGACGGCGATTCCGGGAGTGTTCGTGGACGGATTTCGATTCCGAAAGCGGCGTTGTCTTGCTCTCGCTCAGATCTTCATTTTGACGGTAAGATATTTGATTTTTCGCAGAGTTTTAGGAGACTTGGATTTCCTGTTCTTGTGCTTTTCCGCAATTAAAGTGCGGGTTTGCTTGTTAGGTGCTGCTCCTTCTAGTGCAGAACGAAGAGGAGGGAAAGCCGACCAAGCTTCGCCGAAAATCGAGGCAAGTGGTATTCTTACCCTTGCCATTGTTGTTCTTTTGATATTCTAGAATGTTTCCCGGTTAGCCCTAGGGTAGAAACCAAGCATATTCTCTTTTACCTTGCTGAATTTAGGGCTTAGATTCGCCTATGAGCCCCCTCCTTGTGCTGTTTTGCTCAACCCGATGGTTGTTATAACCATTTAGACTCCAGATTTGTAGTTCTAGTTGGGTGCTTTTGCGGGTGGAGCCGAGAGAGAGAGTGAGGGAGGTTGTTGTGGTAGGTCTCTGGTTAGAACCAGTCTTGGTAGACTCTCGGGTTTGGTGTTGAGTGTGGTGCACACACTCAAAGCCAAAAGTCGCCCGGACTCGACGTTGAGTGTGGTGGACACACTCAAAGCCATAGTTCGGTTTGTTCTTTGCGGCTGAGTGGTGGGGTGTTTGAGTCCCGCCGATTTTGACGTGATTCCCACCGATCGGCGAGAATCATCCTTGATTCCCGCCGATTAGGCGATAATCATCCTTGATTCCCGCTGTTTCGGCGAGAATCATCCTTAATTCCCGCCGATCGTCGAGAATCGTTCTGGATTCTCGCCAATTTGGCGAGAATCATCCTGCATTCCCGCCGATTCGGCGAGAATCAGTCAGCATTCCCGCCGACCTCCTCTTGTTGGTGGTAGCTTAGGGTTTTCCTGCGGGAATGAACTTTGGCGTAGAGTGAGTTGACCTCACTCAACGCCAAAGCTGCTTTGGCGTTGAGGGAGGTGGACTCACTCAATGCCACTGTTGGGTTTTGTGTTTTTGGCTGAAGGTGTTGTGGGAGTGGACCTCACTCAACGCCATAGTCGTTTTGGCGTTTAGTGAGGTTAGCTCACTCAACGCCACTGCCTCTTTTGTTGAAGGCGTTGAGGGGGTGGACCTCACTCAACGCCATGGCTGTTCTGGCGCTGAGTGAGGCTAACTCACTCAACGCCAAGCTCTGGTTAGGCGTTGAGTGGGTCCCACTCAATGCCAAGCCGGGTTGAGTAACTTCAACACTGTTTCCCTTACCTCGATTTTTGTTCCCGAGTGAATTCCTTGATTATATTTGTAGTTTCCTTGTCGGCCATGTTTTTCTTTCCTAATGGCCGAATCGTGGGTCGTGGTTAGTAGTGGGGGTTTGAAGCTCTTCATGGTGGAGGCGTTGTGTAATTTAGCCAAGGCCACCCTTATTCTTCTATCTTGCTCTAGGTACGGGCTGGGCAAGGGGGTGGAAGGTCCCTTGTGCTTTCACATGTAGACCCTTGAGCTTGTTGGCTTGGAAATGGTGGTTGGGGGACTGAGTTTGCCTCCAACCCGGATCCATGCTGCTTGTTTTTGCTACTACCATCTCCCACAGCTTAGGGTGTTAGAAGTTTCTTCCTTGGTAGATTGCAGCACTTTGGGCTCTTGGTAGCCTAGTAGACCCTGTAGGATGTAGTTTCTGGGCGGGGTTGGTGCTGTTTCCTCGCGTGTAGTGCATTCCTTATTGTCTTGCCTTGGGCAGTTTTGACTTTTACTGCTGTGTGTTTTCCTCTTTTATTTATTCCCTGGTTGGCACTTCCATGCAGTTTTTCCTTGTTTTGCTTGCTGAGGTATTCTTTCTTCTTTTGAATGCCTCGGGTTCTGAGCAGTAGCCAGTTTGGTGGCTAGGTTGCGGTTGTGTTGGTGGTGGTCTCTTGGACTTTTGAGATCCTGTTGCTTTGTTTGTGAGGTAGTTTTTCTGTACTTTTCTTACAGACATACATATTTGCCTGTGGGTTCGTGTCAGGTTGTTGGCGCCTACTGGTAGTTTTTACCTTTGTACTAGATATATTACTTTTACTGCTACCATTTTCTGGAGATAGTCTACTTGCTCTGGGGAGGATTTATGCTAGGTTGCTAGTTATTTTTAAACTACAATTATTATTATTAGAAGTACATCGCATGATCAGCATGTTTTATAAAAGTAAATCACTATTTTCCAAACAACGTATAAAGATCTTTTCCTTATATATAATATGAATTAAATGTAGAGTCTTGCATGACATAAGTGGTCCTCTTAGGGCTCTTATGCACTCCTTAGGAAGTGAAACCTGAATAAAATATTTTTCCGCAGCGCATAAGTATAGTTTTTAACTGTGGACTAGGTGATCCACCGAGCCGAGGGATACGGCCTCTAAAGTATAACTTATTTTCTAATCATTAAACTTATAAATTTCTTTCATTAAGTGTAGTAGTTGGTTTTTCCTGAGCATCAGCAGTTATCCCCTGCTTGACGTGGCATCATGACGCGCGTTTCCTCACATTCTGATAATTCTTTAATTCAGAGAAAATGCGGGTTGTGACAGCGTGTCCTTCTCGACGATCGGCGAGATCATGTCAACGATCGGCGAGAATATTCTCGGCGATCGACGAGATTCGTCGAGAGAGGCGACATGGCCAGAGACACGGGCGTGTCTCAGGCCGTGTCAGGTTAGGCGGTGGTCACGGGCGTGTTCAACCCGTGTGGTGAGGCGGTTCTTTGCCGCTTAAGGGACACGGCTTGTGACACGGGCGTGTCACAGGGCGTGTCTTGGCCGAAAACGTTATTTTCTGCAGATCTCGGCCGTTTGTTTCCCTCTTTCCAGATCTGGTGGTCTTCAGTTTTCCCAGCCCCTTTAAGACCCTGAACAAGTAAACTTATCCTCACTTTATCTTCTTAAGTGAGAGAAGGAAGGAGGAAGAAGGAAGGAGGAAGAAGAAGGAGGAAGGAGAGGAAGATCCAGCGAGTCCAAGCTCGGATTCGCGATCGGAGACCATATTCGGGAAGGCAGAGCTCCAAGCAGTGCTTGCCATGGCTCCAAAACGTCCTCCAAGGGTAACGACTTCCTCCTTGGATATGTGAAATCCTTCCTTTTTGCATATGCATGAATCCTCTACAAAGGTAGAGTTGAATTCTCTTGGGATGTTGAACTCCATCCCTTGATTCTTGTTGGAGTAGTGCCGGAAGTGAGAAGTACGGGCAGGCATGCTGTGTGAAGCCCATCTGGACAGGTTGGTCCGGATTGGTGATGATTGTATGCATATCAGAGCAAGACTCTGTATTATTGTGATGCTTGTAATGTTCTTGGTGGACACCTATAGCTTGGTGCAGCAGGATATTATGTGGATGGGGTTATGCTGTGTGATCTCAACCCTTGTAGTTGTGAATGCTACTTGTTGTGCTGGTGGGGCTGCAACTGTGGAAAAGCCTGTGTGGCGAACAGGCAAGGTGAAGCTGTACCCGTGTCAGTCCTTATCGAAGTCTGACGTATGTGAGCTATGGGAAAGGCTGATCTATACCCGCCTTCTGGTTGTCTAACCGTGGGGTGCTTAAGGCCCTGTTAGGATCACAGAATGAGTATCGCTCCGGCGATTTGAGCCATGGAGGATTGGAATGCTCACGAATTGCCGTCATGTCAGGGACCTCTGAACGGTGGTGGGACCCTGGTTTTCCGGTACACCGATAATGTGCCCTGAGAGCACGGAACGTCGGGCCCTCGTACCGACGTTTGTGATGGATGATGACTTGTACGGGCGTACAAGCGTGATGTGCTAAAGAATACCCTTTTGATTGTATATAAGTGCTATGCAGGGAAGGAATTCCGCTGTCCTGTGCCAGGGACAGGGTCGTTATACATGGTCAGCCAAATGCTGACCGTTGCTTTGTTTGCCACCGCTTTGTGGACCTTTTGTGTGCAGGTCAAGAAGGGCCAAGCAGGGATGAGGGTGGAAGACCCTAAGCTGCTGCTGCTAAGTGCTAGCCCTCGAAGGCTATTTTTGTACCTTGTGTAAGAACTCATGTATGGTCGGCCTGCGTGCCGATGTATGGAAGATACCTTCTTGTATAAAGATAAACACTTGTAATAGGCCATAAGGACGTACTTGTGGTTTTATATTATGGCATGTTTGGTTTAGCTGTGGACTTCTGTGTTGATGTTTGAGTTTATTCTTGCAACCCTTTAAACTTCCGCTAGAATGCTCTGTGATAGGATGCGTATTTGGTATTACTTAGTAACGTCTCCGCCTGTTTGTAAGACATGGTGTGGGGCCCCGGCCAGACCTTCTACTATGTTGCATGTAACGGGTAGGGGTGTTACACATACTAGCACAAGTTCAGGTTAAAGCAAATCTAAGAAATTAGGTGGACAAACACAACTAAGAACTCGAAGGCTCTCCAATATTCACGACCGGAAGCGAGGGTTGTCGAGCCTCGTCCTAGCTCGGTCTTTGGAAGGTATCCAGGATCCCGAAGGGCTGTCACTTCCTTCTTCACACCCGCCTTCTTCATGTTGTGGTCGCTGATTCGGATCAGAGCGAAATGTTTCACAAGTTCTGCACCCAAGAACTCAAACAGTAGCTTGGAGGTCGGTAATGGCGATGACGGTCGGAGACAAAGCTTTAGCAAGCTCTTTGGAGGAGAATGGGTGGCCGGATCAACCCTCCAAGGAGGAGAGAGAAAATGACGGCTAGTGGGGCGAGTTCCCGCTCAAAGGGGTGGAAATGGTGGGGGAAAACGGAGATGTCCCGGTCCAGAAGAAATCTGTGGCTTAAATAGTAAAAGTTAGAAAAAATGGTCATGCACGGACTGGCGCACGACCGTGCGTGAACCGTGTGATATTAATATCCAGAAAACGCCTGAGGAAGAAAAAGCGTTGACCCGTGGGTTTTAATCACGCACGGGCGATTCCGCCCGTGCGCTAAGGAAATCGCACGGGTAATGACAGAGTGCTCAAAACACAGGAAACCGGGTGGAATCGTGCGTTTTACTCGCGCACGGGTGCTTCCGCCCGTGCGTGAAGGAAAACACACGACCAACCACAGAATAGAGTAAAACCAGAAGGCTACAGGAAAATCGTGCATTTCCTTCACGCACGGTTCCGAAGAAACCGTGCGTGAAACAATCGCACGGGCTAGTCAATCTTCCAAAATAATCTGTAGAAAACACACGACGAAAACAAACCGTGCACCAAGAAAACGCACGACCGTGCGTTTTCCACAAATAAGAATTCTGAAGAGGGGAAAATTGACCACCTACACACATTACAAACACACAAAGGAGGACCCTCAAGCAATCAACAAAATGCAATAAAAACTACAGGAACAAGCCCTTGGGAGCACCAAGTGCATACCCCTAGCAATCAAAAGCGCAATTGCGCACCCACGGGCTAGAAAAGTGCACTAAATGTGAAATGCAGAAGGAACGAAATATCAATGAAAACAACCGAAAGTGAAGTGCAAAGTCATGAAAACCAGCCCAGATGAGTCTGTAAAACACTATATACACGGGACTCATCAGTGAATCGTTACCCGATGAAACTGTACGAAATTCAGTGATACTCGCTGAATCGGCCTAAACTGATACTCGACGAAGTGCATAATACTCGCTGAATTATCCTCAGACTAAATCCCTACATACCCGAAGAATTTTACCGTCGATACTCGACGAATCATACCTACCTATACTCGATGAACTCGACTACGATATTAGGCGAATTTCTACCATACTTGGCGAATAAAACTTAACAATAAATGCCAAATTTTCCTTAAGATATCCACCAAATTCTACTAAAAAATCCTAAACATAGTCTTCATGCCTTGGCCGAAAACATGCCATTACTCTAGGAGTTCTTTCATAGTTAACTTACACTAATCCTACTCCTAAGGGAGGAGGACAGAAAGGAACAAGCTAAGTTAGAAATGGACATGCAAGGGGGAAAAATCCACGTGCCTTGAAACTATGAAAAATCGCCGCCTAGTCGTACTGCGATAAGGGTCGGCCGGCAAATGACCTTAGCAACATTTCTTGAAACTTTTGGAGGAAGAAGGTGGTCAAAATCACTAACCCTAATGCCTAAAAATCGAGGACTCTCACGCAAATCCCCCAATTGCACGCAAATCCGCTGCTATATCGCCGACCAACTGCACGCAAATCCACTGCTCCTCTTCTGCTCACGAAACTGCCGTCGCTCGGGTAGGAAAGATGATGAATTGGATTTTGACGCGATAGATTCCTATTTATATTTATATATATATATATATATATAATGTAATATTAATTATTTAAATAACGTCAAAACGACTCGAAATTCGAACCAACTCGGAATCTTACGAAAATCTCACTGTAGCTAAATACCGATATTATAAATCCAATGGCGAAGTAAAAATCCAAATTCGACATGCCTAACTCGGTAAAAACCCCAACCAAAGATAAAATGCCACAACATCCCAATAAAAGCTCCGTCGAGTCACAAAAATAGACCCGCCTCACAAGGGAAAGTGCACAACCAAGCCAAAACCAACCACACAGGAATACCCACTGAGCAAACCCATGCTCCAACAAACAACACTCGTTAACTTCGCATCAACGTAATGCCCTGACATCAAAAATACATATCTACGAAAATTAAAATAAACACGAAAAAAGTAGGGGCGTTACACGTTCGCCTTTGGGCTTTCGAGGGCCAGCAAATCGCAGCATAAGGGACTCTGCTTGCTACTTTCCACATAGCTCTCTAGCACCTGTATAACACGGCCCAACAAAATGTGGAAAAACAAAAAAGTGTTCAGGATTAGCTGACCAAATTATAACGACCTCACCCCTCACTCGGGGCGGTGGTTCTCCTTCCATACAAACAACAAAATATATCTCTTGGTAAAAAAAATATACATTTAAGCACCATTCTCCACGAACATAGGCTCGATCGGCTACAAGCCTCATGCACTCAGGGCACATTACCAGAATACCGGACTTCTCCGGGTCCCACCACCATCCACAGTCCCAGACTTGATGGTTTATACTTGTGCATTTCTAGTCTTTCCGGCCCGTATCCTAAGACTCTTATTATGCCAACGAAAAAAACTACTTATATTAGGCAATTTAGACCGAATGACAAAACATGAGTATGGTTCATCTATAGCCCGTTTCTCAAATCGCAATGCCAATGTCGACGGTCACATCCATCATGGCGAACAACAAGACGTAGGTCAGCATCCCCTTGCCCTTTCGACTCTTTGGCCTCTTGGCCGGGCACTTCAGGCTTTCAGGTTCAATTTCTGCTCACATTGTCTCTAGGACCTAAGCTTGCAATGATCACATCAATGAATCTTACGGCCATAATAGCTGGGCTTATAAGGCTCAACAGCTTCTCATGCTACACACCTTGTCTTGCAGACACAGGCTTCTCAACCACAATCAGGCTAGATCTCATGGCCACCTTAGTTGTGTGCGTAAGGTTCTCAGCTTCAAACAATGGCCTCAGAGCTCACTCAGAGCTATTGCCAGCGGTAGCACTACTGCCGTGTTGTAGGGGACAGAATTTCATTTCTTCCTAACTTTGGGTGTTTTCCTAGAGGTAACCTCCAGTACTATCACTGCAGCATCCTGCACACCCCTTGAACCGAGAAATTACACGTTTATCCATAGAGTCTTCTCCAGTATGCAAATCAATCATCACCAATCCAGACCAACCTGTTAGATGGGCTTCACACAACATGACTATTCCATACTTCAACTCCAGATTCTATGTGCAATTTCTACCGAGGATCATAACGATCTAGCCACTGGAAACCACCCTTTTCTTAACCTTTTGGTGAGGTGTTCCACACACGTATGCAAATTGAGGACTTCACTTGTCCAAGGAGAAACTTCTTTACCCTTGTGGATCATTTAGGAGTCATGCTCTTGCTCTTGATCCGTATGAAACTAATCACCACAGCTTCCTCTCCGCAAATCTGGCTTCGACTCGCAAATCTAATCACAAGAATGCCTTGGATCACCTTTGCTCTTTGCCTCCTGATTTCTTCCTTCTCTTTCCCCAAGAACCAAGAGATAGAGAATGAGAGAAAAATGAGAACTAAATCTCATTCCAAGCCTTTATCAAGAGGCTACCACCGCGCGGTATCTTGCTATTGTCGGACGGTATCGACCAGGGGCCTTGGTCCATTAATTCGGCTATCGCCACGCTGTAGGCTCTCAACGATTCGTCAAGTGTGTTGAGTGGTACCGCCACGCGTTACCTTCCTACTGCTGCACAGTACCTTCCTGAAATGAAGGTTGATTTAATTCAGCAGGATACCACCGCCATTAACACTACCGCTTGGCAATAACACCCAGAAATCCACTCCTTCCCATTTTAAGGAACTTTAAGGGATTACAACAACCGTCTCTAGACGTTGTGTTGAACAGAATTTAACGTTCTGTCGACTTCTACTCAATATTACGTCGAATAGAGACCTAAATTTTCA
Organism: Platanthera zijinensis; assembly: GCA_039513925.1. Taxonomy (NCBI): domain Eukaryota; kingdom Viridiplantae; phylum Streptophyta; class Magnoliopsida; order Asparagales; family Orchidaceae; genus Platanthera; species Platanthera zijinensis. The sequence continues at coordinate 113,540,280 of CM077089.1, read as the reverse complement.
GTCTTTTGCAGGTTTTCCCAGCAATATTTATAATTAAAATTTAGAGATTTTTAATGACTAAGCTTTATCAAGCATACCCAAAGCATTGTTAAAGTAGTTGTTTAGTTTCATCAAGAGGCTTTGTGAAAATATCTGCCCTCTGATTTTCAGAAGTCACATATTCTAGGGAAATTTTTCCTTTTTCAACATTATCACTGAGAAAGTGGTGCATAATCTCTATGTGATTGGTTCTACTATGCTAGATAAGATTTTATGTAATTGAAATAACACTTGAACAATCACAAAGTTTGTGGAATTGGTGAAATTCAGGTTATAATCAAGTAATTGATTTTTTATCCACAAAATCTGTGAATAACAGCTTCCAACTATAATATATTCAGCTTCTGCCGTTGAAGTGGAGACTGATGTCTGCTTCTTAATGAACCAAGAAATTAGTCTAGCACCTAGGAATTGACAAGTTCCATAGGTATTTTTCTATCCAATCAACATCTTACATAATCAGCATTTCTCTATGTCCAGTCATATATTTGGAGCATCCACCTTCCAAATTGCACTGCTGATTTGTGGAAGGACAACCTTTTTCCTGCACATGAGTTTTAACATTAGTTGGAATCCATATTACCTTGGACCAATTACTTCTTTTTCCATTATAAGGTGTAATGAAAGTATATGATGGCCTTTCATAATACCCCTTAAGATAAAAGAGTGTTGGTCTATTAAACCAACAACTTTTAGTTTTATGACCTTTAATAAAGAAATCTTGGCAAAAATCTTTTACAGAGTTATTTTGATAAGAAAAAATACTTTCATGGGATATGCATCAAGTTGAAGCCGATGTAATATTTGGAATGCATCGATTTGAAGTCGATGTTTCACAAGGGTTGCATCGATATGAAGTTGACGCATGTTCCTGACTAATTGAAACTACTGATTTATATTTCTTACTTAACATCGATTGTCTATCAACTACACTTTTTCCTTTGAACTTACTCCTATCATTATTAAAGTTTGTTGTTCTTTATGGATATCCATAATAAGTTATTTTGTATGGTACTTCCTTTGCATTAACAAAATACACAAGATTTTCTCAATCGGGTTTACTATTTATTATTGCTATCCTGTGAGGGTTTGCTTCTAATCCCAAATGGTCAAACCTTCTCTTAAGATTTTCAGTAATATTCTTAAGTTGATGACTCCTTCCATTCAAAGAGTCTTCAAAGACTTTTGCCTTTGATAATTATTCCTTCAATAGAGAGTTTTCTTTAGTTAACTTACTTACATGTTCCTTCAGGTTATTTATCTCAATTTTTAAAATCTTATCCCATTTTATTTGTTCATTATCATCAGGACAGTCTTCATATAATTTTAATTTCTATCTTAATAATTTAATTTACTTTTCTAATTCTATCTGATCTATATAGAAATATCTAAAACATACTTTAAAATCATCTGACATAAAATCAATATCATAAAAACAATCAGTTACCTCATTTGTATCACAATCAATTTCTGTCTCTAGAGCCATAGGGCATGCTTCTTCAGTAACAGTTTCTTCTTCTGATGAAGAGTTGGATTCAGAACTTGTGTCACTCCAGGTTTTAGCAATAAAACATTTTCCATTTTTCTTATCTTTTCTTTTCAGGTATTTCATCTTTTGATCCTTGCTACTTGATTTTTCCTTTTGTTGATCTGAATATTCTGTTGATATATGTACAAGTTTTTTATACGTGAAATAGATTATCTCAATGTTAGGAGTCTTTTCAAGATTTGGTTAAAATTGATATCTGTCTCTCCCCCTATAGCCTTCTAATTTTATCCATTTTAACAATCTTCTTGCCAGAAGATTAAACATCTCATTCTCTGAAATAGATGGCTCATCCTTAGTAACTTTAAATGTAACTGATTTTTCTTTAGAAGTTAAACTATTCTACTTGGCTTCTGTTTTAGCTCTACTCTTTAGTAGTTATTCATATGACTTCAACTTTCTTAGTAAAACATTTCTTGTAATTTCTTTGTGGCACCTTGCTTCTCTGATGACCAAAATTCTATAATCTCATGTACTTGGGAAGCAAATGAGTAATTTATCATTTATTTCAGTGAGAAATGTCTTTATTCAATCCCTTCAACTTATTGACTATTATGGTGAATCTGTCATATATTTCTTTGATAGATTCATTAGTTTTCTTTTGAAAATTCTCATAATGAGAGATTAAAAGTGATCTTTTATCCTTTTCTCATATGCATTTCCATCAAATATTCTTGAAAGTGATTCTTATATCTCTTTTGCTGATTGACAATCAATAATTTTTTGAAACATATCATCAGACACAGTGGAAACTAGTATGTTCATAGCTTCTGCATCACAATCTTTTCCTCTTCTCCATGTCTGTCCATTCATGTCTTGGTATAGGTTTTATAGTTATATTTCCTTCTGCATCCTTCCTTTTTGGCATTAGTGGTCCTTATTGGATCGGGTAACCAACCTTAGTGGGGGGGGTGAATAAGGTTTGCAAATTAAATTAAAAATTAAAATTATTTTTATCTAGGAAAACTGGTTCTGGATGCTACCGCAGGTCACTAGCTTGCTACCGTGTGGTGGTAGGTCACATAACTCATTTTTTGGATAAACTTTCTCTTGGAGACGCATACACCCTTCAGAGATCTAGCAGCATACAACCAAAAAATTACAATAATAATGAAGAATGAATAATAATTTTATTCAAAAGTAATGAAAGTAGTTTACAATTACAAACAACTAGATCTTCATGACGCCAGAGATCAGAGGCAATGAAATATTAGTTTCTATTTTTGTTTCTATACCAACTCTATACCCAGACTAGTTGGCCCACTCCCTTTCCCCCTGGAAAGGTCATCGAGTCGGCTCTTCACCTTCCTCCCCGGAAGTGTCTTAGAGCCCCACAAGATCCCCCAATCTAAGCATCCCTTCCCCATGATGATTTCTCATGGAACCCTTCCCGGATTCCAGCGACCATCACCTGTCGATTTTCCTCACACAAACAATTAGAAAAGAGAAAAATACAATGAGAGAGTAAAGAAGATTTAAAGTGATTCACCCTTAAGACGATTCCTCCGTTGAGCAGTGCATGGCTGGTGCTAAAGATCTTTGTTCTATTGTACTCGATCAACTCCTCTTGGTTATTGTAGTCCTTTGCTCGCCAGAGATCTTCGTGAATGAATGGGAGGGAGGCGGCTTTCTCTTCCTTCAACGAATATGGTAGATCGTTGCTCTAAGACAACATGTGAACCCTAAAATCAGAATAGGTCTCTCTCTATGTCTCCAGGAAAAGAGACGTGTGATTTTATACGTCTTGAGAAAATAAGCTACCGCTGACGGTAGTGCTAGTGCCCGATGCTAGGTTGATGCGCGTGGATGTGAAAACTGTCCAGCCGATTTGGAAAAATATCTGAATAATATATTTTTCCACTTTTTCGAGCTATCGAGGCATGGTCCGTAGCTATCTCATAGAAAAAACATGTTGAATCAATGCTCGTTAAGAGAGCTAATGCGTCACGGTAAGGCTAGAGCCATAAAGTAGTCCACAGAGCACTTGTTAAAATTAATTCCAAAGCTAGCACGGGTGGTAGAGCTAGCGCTCGATGAGAGGTTCCAGAACTTGATTTTCTCATTCTTTTGTACCTATAAACTAGCACACTCTATCGAAACCTCGCATGATCAAATACAAAATGATATTTGATATTGTCAAACTAAAGAGATGTGAACCATAGTCTCTAACAAACTCCTCCTTTCGATAATATCAAATTCTGTTCATGAGATATACCAACAGTAACAATATGGTATAGCATAATTCAATCAGTAATCGTGAAATATATCGTGTTGAACTAATCAATATAGAAATAATCATTTATCAGGATGCAATAATCAATATAAAAATCATAAGAACAGTTCCCCCTACATTTGTGCTTCCCCTACACGAGATCTTCCCCTGCGCGACTAGCACTCAACAGTCAACAGTATAGGATATACTCATGAACACTCAATTCTTCCCCTTTTGATATTATTAAAAGGAGCCGGGGGTTAGCAAACATGTCTCGTGAACACTCAACTCTCCTATCATATCATGAGATACTAAAGAGATGAGAGAACGGTCACACGTGCATAAAAAAAATAAGTAATAGGGCAAAAGTTAGAGCGGAATACATGAATATAAACCTACCCAATACAAAATAGTTGATTTTACGAGTTTTCTAGAGTAGAAAAAATTTTGATAGCACAAGTGAAACTAAATACATAATCGATTTGGAGTACAATGCTAAGAGATTTATAGAGTTAATACATCGTAACATTGTGAGCCCCGGGAATAGAAATCGTGTAGTAGTACATATGTGTTATAGACATATAATGCAGTGAAAGTCCAATTCTTATGCATGGAATCATTAGATATAACAATGACATGTGTATGTGTAGTATCAAAAGAAAACATCCAGTAGAAATAATCTTTAGTACATGTTTTATCTCAACAATTCAATATGCTAGTACAAGAGAAGTAAAGTGAAAAATCATGTCACATTACTATCTACTTCATACCAAGAGTCAAACAAGGGGCAATAACTTAAGTTGTAGTTGTTGCACAAGATTGAAATGATTCATTTGATCAAGGTGCTCATCCTCACAATGCTTATGAAGATTTATCAGGTGGAGTGAATAGTGCTTAGGGGTATCCTTGAAACATGATTTGATAGCATATGATGTACTCATTTTTTCCATTAAATTTTTTTTCACTATAATTTTTCTTACCTTTGTGAGTTTAAGGACCCCAAATCAATCAAAATCTACTCACATTGATAGATACAATTTAACTTGTATACAAAAGACTTTTGCACTAGAATTTTGGCCCAAAATTCTAAGCTTTATATAAATACATAAACACTATGACATTGAATATTCAAGTTATTTCTAGCATGTTAGACACAATATCATGAGTTATAGTATGTACGCATAAATTTCTATATGAGTGCATTTTCTAGGGATGTGTGAACAGTGCAATGTCATTACGCGACTTAAATCCTCACGCATATCTAGAGTCATATTCAATATACACTATCATGTCTAGTCGCACTCAGTAGCTAAGTACCTATAGATTTGACACATCATGACATAATGAGACACTGTAAGCAGGAATTAAAAATCCTAAATCAAACATTACACATAATTTTTATGCTCTAAGTTATAGTCATGTGTGTCCTTAGAGTGAACGATCCACCATTTTTTTTTTGTATTTTGGCATTTTTAAATTTTTTGTTTTAATAAAAGGATTAAATAACGCAAACAAAAAAATGTGTTTTTGGAGTTTTGTTATTTTTCAAAAAAAATTTTGATTTTCGATTATAAGATAAATGAAATAGACAAAACAAAGGGAAAAAAAATAGAAACACATAAAACAAACCCAACAAAAAATGCAGCCTTCTTACTGCCATCATTAGGGCTACCATACGGCGGTAACTCACAGAAATCAAAAAAAATGAAAAATGCCCGATATTAGTAAATGATGCAGCATGATCAAGTAGTGAGATCCAAAATGCCCTGTTCAAGTCAAAGTAAGGAAAAATGAGCATCAGAACGAGTTTGGTAAAGATATAAACTAGTTGCCGTCAGTTCCAATGAAGCTCACTTTCACGTTTTCTTTCTAAAGTGATCCTGGATAAAGTGATGATGAACGTCAATATGTTTAGAGCGAGAGTGATGTACAGGATTATTCGTCAAGTCTATGACACTCTTATTGTCACACCTAAGGTTAATGCTCTTGAATTTTAGGCTGAAGTACTCTAACATTTGTGACATCCAAAGTTCTTATGCGCAACAACTTCCTAGAGAAATATACTCAGCATTTAGCAGTGGAGAGGGCAACTGAGTTCTGTTTCCTACTTGACCATGAAACTAGTGTTGAACCTTGGAAGTGACAGGTACCACTTGTGCTCTTGCTATCAAGTGAACATCCAGCATAGTCCGAGTTAGAATATCCAAAGAGCGTGAAATCGGTGGTGTGTGGATACAAAAGGCTAAGATTTTTGGTTCTTATGAGATACCTAAAGATGTGTTTAATAGCTTTGAAATGAGATTCTTTAGGATTGGCTTGATATCTTGCACAAAGACACACCATGAATATAATATCGGGTCTAGAAGCACTTAGATAAAGAAGCGATCGATCATTCCTCTAAAAGAAGTTTGGTCCACCGAAATGCCACATTCATTCTTTCCTAATTTTAAAGATGTGCTCATTGGAGTTTTTACTTGTTTCAGATTGTCAAAGTTGAATCATACAGACATATCTTTTATGTATTTCGATTGACTTTCATCCTTTCATTGAGAAATCTGAAATATTAAGAAATATGGTCACTCTCTAACTAGGCACATTTCAAAATTCAGATTCCATTAAGGTGACAATTTCATTGCATAGATTTTCATTTGTTCCACCAAAGATGATATCGTTAACATAAATTTGTAACAAAATCAGATTGAGATTTTATTGCTTCACAAACAATGTAGTGCCCGCACTACTAATCCTAAAATCATGCTCTAAGAGAAAATTCATGAGCCTATCATACCAAGCACGAGGTGCTTATTTCAGTCTATAAAAGGCCTTCACTAATTTATATACATGATTTTGGTTTTCAGCATTCTTGAAGCCGGGTGGTTGCTCTACATACATCTCTTCCTTAATATATCCAATTAAAAATGCACTATTAACATCCATTTGATATTACTTAATTTGTTTATAACTTGCAAACACCAAAATCTTATGAATGGATTCAAGATGTGCAACTGGTGCAAATGAATCTTCAAAGTCCACACCCTCTATTTTTGAATATCCTTATGCAACCAACCATGCTTTATTCCTAGTTATCCTAGATTCACCATCAAGCTTATTTTTATATACCCATTTCAAACTGATAACTAGATAGATATTTGGACGCTCCACTAATACCCAGACTTTACTTCTTTCAGATTGATTTAATTCTTCATTAATAGTTAAGAACCAAGATTCATCATTTAAAGCTTTTGAAATATTCTTTGGTTCAATTTCAGATATAAAGCATAGGTTTGAGAAGGATTCATGCAGGGCTGACCATGTTATATCCCTATGTGAGGGCTCTCCTATCACTAATTCTTGTGGATGTTATTTTGAAAAATTTAGTGTGCTTGGAGGCTTATATCCTTCCACATGAGTTGGAATATCGACTACCTCTTCTCTCTCCTAACACTTGTCTCCCAATGGCACATCATCATCAACTTCCTCTTCATTCAACCTAGATTCTTTAGTTTATGTATTTTCATTAAAGTGCATGTGAGCCGATTCTTCAACAACCACGGTTCTATTATTATAGACCTTATAGGCATGACTCATACTAGATTATACTAAGAGGATGACATGGTCTGATTTTTCATCAAAATTTTCTAAGGGATTCTTAGTGTTAATAATAAAACACGGACAACAAAAGACTCTAAAATATGATACTGAGGGATTCTTATCAAAATATAGCTTATACAGAGTTCGCTTAAGAATAGGGTGAAGCATGTTTCGGTTCATCATATAACTTGTTTTGTTGACCGCTTATGCCCAAAAATATCGAGGCAAGCCGAACTCGTCGAGCATTGTGCATGCTAGTTCATAGAGTGTACGGTTCTTTCTTTCTACTACTCTATTTTGTTATGGAGTGCATGGGGCAGAGAATTCGTGCTTAATTCCTAGATTGTTACAGAAGTTCGTAAGGTTTTCATTCTCAAACTCTCCCCCGTGATCTGACCTTATGGATTTTATCTTTAGTTCCTTTTCATTATGTAGTCTAGTCCATAAAATTGTGAATTCAACGAATGTGTCAGATTTATTTGCAAGAATGATTATTCAGAAAAAATGGGAGTAGTCATCTATAATAACAAACGTGTATAGTTTTCCACCAAGACTATATATACTAAGAAGACCAAATAAATCCATGTATATGAGTTTTAGTGGTATAGACGTGGAAATATAATTTTTGCTTTTGAATAAGGTTTTGATAAATTTTCCTTTTTGACACGGAGCGCATAAAGAGGTCAAACTACCGCTTAATTTTGGAAGTCCACAAATTAGTTTGTTTTTTGATAGTTTGACTATTAGTTGACTTCCTGAATGACCTAGTCTCCGATGCCAAAGATCTGATTACTCATTTTTGGTGACTAAGCATTTCAAATCAGAAGAAGATATATCTTTAAAACTAATAATGTAAACATTATGAGTCTTATATATAATAAGCAAAACACTAATCGTTTTAGCAATTATAATATTGCTGGTGTTCGTAGATGATTCAAATAATACATTAAAGCCTTTGTCACAGAGTTGACTAATTGAAATTTAATTATGCTTAAGGCCATCTACAAACAATATATTTGAAATTGAAAATGCTTTGTTACCTATAATATAGATTCCAATAATATGTCCTTTGTTGTTATCCTCGAGTGTCACCATGCCCCCTTTCTTCTTCTCTAGGCTAAAGAACTTGACTTTATCTCCGTTCATGTGCTTGAAACAACTAGAGTCCAAGTACTACACGTTCTCCTTGTCCTTAGCCTGCCAACATTCCTAAAAGGAAAATGAGGGTAGAGATCTGGTCACCCAAGTTATCCCACCCATACGATAGGTAGACGACTTCAGTAGCCAGATTTGCATTGTTTTCTTGGCACTTTTCCTCAGACATGAGCCAGATGCGTGACCAAACATGCATCTGTTTGTACATAGGGTATAAGCAGTAGATGACGCCTTTCTTGTGTTTTTAGAGCTCGTGCTGGAGGATGGGGAAAACCTTCCAGAATTATTGATTTCATTTTGTGATTTTTTATTTAAAGCATTAGACTTAGCTGGAAATCGGTTACCGCTCGGTGGTAGCATTTTACTTACATACCCCAGTCCAAACTTTCCAGATCCATGATATTGTGCTCCCAACAACATATATAGAGATATTTGTCCTATTCCAAATTTCTGGACAACACAGTTTAGATAATGGATGCTCGCCTTTAGGGCAGTATTTTTTGTGACTAGCATTACACACCGATTTACAAATTTCTTTTTACCTTCTTCTATTTTTGCAAGAAATATTTGAAGCTTTTTTCTCCAAGACATTATTTTCATTAATTAGATTGTTCATTTTCAAGGATGTCTTGGAGAGACTTTCTTTTAGCTCTTCGATCGGTGCCACTGAGTGAGAGCACTCTTAGTACGCAATCTTCTCTTTGCCGCATTTAATTAATTCATTCTTTAAATTTTTTATGTCCTTTTTTGTTTTCTTTTTTAGTTTAAAGGACATTTTCTCAAAAATTACGCTATCTAGCTTATCACAAAGGTGTTCATAGATTTCAAAGAGTTCATTATAAGAATGTAGGGTTACCTCAGTGTCGCTCTGAACACTGGATTCGTTGTCAGACTCATCCTAATTCTTCCCCATGGGACATAGATTTTCCTCGTCTTCACTACTTGAACCGGAAGTGCTTGACTCGTCAGATCCATCTTTGTCCCATGTTAATGCCTTCAACACTTTCTTCTTTCCCTTGTCCCGAGTCTATTTCTCCTTTTCCTCCTTCTGGAACCTTGGACACTCCTTCTTGATCTGCACAGGCTTGTGGCAGTGGTAGCACTATGGTAGAGACTTCTCATCATCACTCTCCATCTCCTTTGATGTTTTTTTCCACTTCTTCTTGCCTTCAGCACTTCTCTTTATAAACTTCTTGAACTTTCCCGGCCTCTTGGGATTCTTCATGAATCTTCTGAATTCTCGAACATAGAGGCTTTCTTCATCTTCATCCTCAGACTCTTCAACAACCATCCTCTCTTTTATGACCTTCAGTGCCAGCCCTTCTTTTTCATTTCCCTGGGATACTCCTCAGCTTGTATCTTTAGTTCGAGCTCATGGGTCTTTAGGTTTCCAATGAGGCTCTCTATATCCAAGGTGCTGATATCTTGTGATTCAACAATTGCCATCACCTTCGGGTTTGAACCATGGAGGAAAAGATCGCAGGATCTTCCTCACCAGGTCTCCATTTGAGTATGTCTTTCCGAGATATCTAAAAGCGTCAACAATCTTGGTGAAACAAGTGTACATGTTTTCCACCTCCTCGATGATCTCCATTTGGAACTGTTCGTATTCAGATTCCAGCCTGAATAGTTTCGACTCCTTCACCTGCGAGATACCTTCATGAGTCAGTTCAAGTAAACGCCAAATATCATAAGATGTTTCACTATACAAATTCAATTGAATTTAGTTTTATCCAATGCACAAAATAAAGAGTTCATGGATTTTGCATTGTTAGTGCATTTTAGTTTATTAGCGTCATCCCATTTATCTTGCGGTTTTTTTAAAATTGTATCGCCTATAGTGATTGTGGGTGCGATGTATTTTGTTTCTATCATGGCCCATATGTCCATGTTTTGTTTCATTAAGAATATCTTCAAGCGAGTTCTCTAGTGGCTGTAATCACTCCCTATAAGTACTGGAGGTCTACTAACACCTTGACCTTCAGGGAAAGCATGATTAACGTTGTCCATCTTATTTCAGGATTTTAACCCCTTTTTAAGTAACCTTCCTCTAATACAACTTGTTGGATCGGGTGGCCAGCCTTAGAGTGGGGGGGCGGGTGAATACGGTTTGTAGATTAATTTAAGATTAAAATTAGATTCATTTAGGAAAACTGGTTATGCATGCTACTGCAGGGCGCTAGCTTGCTAGCGCGCGGCGGTAGGTCACAGAACTCATTTTCTTGAATATACTTCCCCTTGGTGACGCACACACTCTTCAGAGATCTACAATATACAACCACAAAATATAAATAAAAATGAAGAACGGATAATAATTTTATTCAAAAGTAATGAAAGTGATTTACAATTACAAACAACTAGATCTCCATGATGTCGGAGATCAGAGGCGATGAAATATAAGTTTCTATTTTTGATTCTATACCGACCCTATACCTAGACCGGTTGGCTCTCTCCCTTTCTCCCCGAAAGTGTCTTAGAGCCTAACAAGATCCCCCAATCTAGACATTACTTCCACGGGACGATTTCTCACGGAACCCTTCCCGGATTCCGAAGAGCTTCTTTGACTGATTTTCCTCACACAAACAATTAGAAAAGAGAAAAATACAATAAGAGAGTAAGGAAGATTTAAAGTGAATCTCCCTCAAGGTGATTCCACCGTTGAGCATTGCATGAATGGTACTAAAGATCGTTGTTCTATTACACCAGATCAACTCCTCTTGGTCATTGTAGTACTTTGCTCGTCGGAGATCTTCGTGCACGAACAGGAGGGAGGCAACTTTCTCTTGCTTCAACGGAGATAGTAGATCATTGCTCCGAGATGGCACACGAACCCTAGAAACATAATATGTCTCTCTTTCTATGTCTCCAGGAAAAAAACTCACGCTTTTATACGGATTGAGAAAATAATCCACCGTCGGCGATAGAGCTAGTGCCCGGCGGTAGGTCAATATGCGTGGATGTGTTACCTGTCCAGCCGATTTGGAAAAATATTCAAATAAAATATTTATCCGCTTTTTCGAGCTATCGCGGCGCAATATATAGCTATCGTATAGCGATAGCATAATGACTCTACGCTCATTAAGAGAGCTAATGCACCACGATAACTCTAGAGCCATACAGTAGACCACATAACACTTGTCCAAATTAATTCCGAAGATAGCATGGGCGGTAGAGCTAGCGCTCGGCGGTAGGTTCCAGAACTTGATTTTCTCATTCTATTGTGCATGTTGTTAGTGTTCGGCGGTTTGATGATCTAAGCGCAGTGGCTTGTTGACAGTTTTACTTTCAAGACAACCTAAACACCTAGAGGGGGGGTGAATAGGTTCTAATTTCTTGTTTATAATTCTAGGCAGAATTCAATTACAAATTTAAACATCTAGCACAGCATTCACAGACAACTAAGCATCACAGATTGCACAATGTTTTATAGTGGTTCCCCAAGGTCTGGGTACATCCACTTTCCCCCTTCACCTATCTAGCAATATGCTAGATTCGGCCAAACTTCCACTATTCTCAGATCCTCAGATCCTACAGCTCAGAACCTGGATAGGTTCCTACAACTCAGGCTCAACAGCCCTACCTCAGCCTTGCCTCAAGGCCTACCACTCAGAGAATAACCTTCTCCTACACTCAGGCAAATAGCCCTACCACTCAGAGATCAGCTCTCCTACACTCAGCCTTTATAACACAGGCTTACAACTCAAATCTGTGTAAACAGATCCTACAGAAATTTAGAAAAGATATTTTAATGTCTTGCCTTTGTTGAGAGAGAAGAGGACAAGACACTTCTTGATCAGCTGATGAAATCAACTGAATCTGAGCTTTCTTCAAAGCTTCTTGAATCTGAACTTAGCTGAGTTGATTTCCAAACAGCTTCTTGAGAAACCACTGATGGCTTTCTTCTTCTTCTTCAAGATGACTGGATCCCTCTCTATCCAACACCTTTTCTGATACTTCAGACTTCTTCTTTTTCTTCTTAGATCTACTGATGAAGATCTTATTTAGAGCTTAGCACTTTCTTGAAGCTTCAACAGGATTGTAATCCTTCTGTTTCTTCTTCTTAGATCTTCTTCAGTTATTTTTCTTAGTTCTTAATTTCCTTCTGAATGTGTCTATTTATAGACTTTCTTCATGGTAACCGGCTGATCCGGTTTCTAACTGTTTTCTGACAGGTCTGACAGCTTCAGTTAAACGGTGGCAACCCACAGCTGTCAAGTATTCAAACAGTTCCTGTACCTTAGCCTTGGACAGCAAAATGTCGAGACAGTCTGTTAGAAAGTGTCGAGACCAATCTGTCTATCTGTGTCGACACAAGTGACTTTGGTGTCGACACAGTCTTTGATGATGTCGACTAAGTTGCCTTTAAGTCGACACAGCTTCTTCAGAAAATAACTTGGTCTAGACTCTGTAGTGTGTCGACACAAGTCCTGTGTGTCGACACAGTTGTTGTAGATTCAGAACTCAGTATGTGTCGACTCAGCCTTCTGGTGTCGACACAGCAATCTTCAATTCTGCCAAAATGTGTCGACTCAGTCTTCTGGTATCGACACAAGCATAGTCGACTTCTGTCAATATGTGTCGACTCAATCTTCTGGTGTCGACACATCCACCCAGTATCGACACAGTTGAGGTCGACTATCTTCTTCTGTGAGTCGACTATCTTTCACTAGTCGACTATCTTCCACTAGTCGACTATCTTTCTCTGGTCAACTATCTTTCACTAGTCGACTACCTTCCACTAGTCGACAATTTTTCTCTGGTCGACTATCTTTCACTAGTCGACTATCTTTCTCTGGGTGTCGACAATCTTTCACTGTGTCGACACTGCTTCCCAGTGCTGAGGTCGACGATTTTCTTTATGTGTCGACACTGCTTCCCAGTGTCGACATAAGTGTGGTCGACTATCTTTCTCTGTGTCGACACTGATATTCTGAAGTGTCGACACAAATATTCTGAAATGTCGACACAATTTCTTCAGGTGTCGACATGTGGACTTAGAATATTTTTCTGCATTCTTTAATACTTCTTCACCTGCACATGTCAACTCAAAACAACATCAAATACACCTTGATGTATATCATTGAGCTAAGTTGGGCTTCTTCAAATCAGGTACACATTTTCCAATGTACCCAACAATCTCCCCCTATTTGGAGAAGTCATAACCCTATAGGCAATGATATACACCATTTATAAAAAGTATAAACTAATGATATATGACATAACAGGAATACTTAATATAAACAAAATAAAAACAATCCATCACAGAATGAACATTATATGATACCAACCAACATTTTGTTTATAACTTGATAATGTTTGAATACAGAGATTTACATTTAATGATTTAATCAAAACATTACAAAATACTTTGAAAGAACTAAAAATTAAGACTGATCAGGCTCTTTAATGATAATCCCTTTGCCAGATAGAACTTGAGCCTTCACAGGAGCTTCAGAATCTTCAGCTGGCTTCTTGCCTTTTAGATCAGCCTTCTTCTTTGCTTCTTCCTTGAGCCTTTGCCTTTCAAAATAATGAAAGGGCTTTGGGAAGTACTTGCTTGGCTCCTGAGCATCTGGAGGCTGCCTACCCAGCTTGGCTTTTCTTCTAAACTGTATTATTGCCTCTTGCCTGGCTTCATACTTCTGCCATTCCATCTCATTGAACCACTTGCTTCTCTCATGTTGTTGGTCTTTGACAGCCTTCCATGCAGTGAGTATTATATTTCTGGAAGTAGGACTCCACTGCTCAAAGTCTGGCTTAAGTTCAGCCTGCTCTCTAAATCTTTTCTTAGATAGTAGAGCATCTTGCTGGTCTTTCAAAGTAGCCTCAGGCTTATCAACCTTCCCAATAACAACATTAGTAACCTCCTTTGGAGGACTATACATTCCTTGAACTTGCTGATCAATCATATCATAATCTGGAGGAGGGTAAATGACTTGGGCAACCTCAGGTTGATTGCCTTCAAGTAGACTTGTTTGTATTCCTGACTCAGCTACCATAGCATCATCACACAATGGTGGATATCCCAATGTGGCTCGAATACTATTGGTCACCCATTTGGTGTGCTCTGAGCCTGCATGAACTAACATCCTCTCCCCCTTTATGGCTTCTCTAGTAATATGATCTCTTAGATCTTCCTTCTGAAATCTAATTTGGCCATCCAGATAATTCACATCCTCTTTAAAAAATGGTTTTAACTTTAGAAGCTTTTCAGATATTTCCTTTTGAGAGGCAGTGATAGCAGTTTTAACAGAATCAATAGCAGCTTGAAAGTTCTTATCAAATTCTTCCATTTCTTTTGCTCTAGCTGCAGGCAGGCCTGGAACAATCTTTTTCAATTCCTCAATGATCTCATGATGAGATTCAGTTAAATTGTCATTCATCCTTATCTGATTTTCCAAGACATAGCTTTGCTTTAAAGCAATATCATCCACCTTAGGGATGATAGTCTGCTGTTGTTTTGCCAAATACACCACAGCATTACCTCCCTTATGGAAGCAATCTGTCATCTCCTTCTTATGCATATTGACCTCAAACCTAATAGATTTTATATCTTGAGCTAAGTCAAATTGCAGGGACTTGTTGTTCTCATCAACATATTTTTCAATGGCCACTCTGTGTTCATCCAATTTCACTTGTAAATCGACCAAAAACTTGTTATAATCAAAGTCAGAAGGAGTGTGATGTGCTGTAGACTGTAGAGCCTGCTTGTAGCTCTTGCTCCTTCTCTGGAAGACCACAAGTTTTCTCTTCTTAGCCACCCTGGCTTCTTCACTCTCAGAATCAGAAGTACTATCAATTTGAACTCTTTCTTTGGGAGGAGAAGGAACAGCTGCTTCAGTGCCATGTTGTACAGTCTCAACATGCACAGGCTCCACCTCAATTTCTTGCTCCACTTCCATGCTATCAGTAATTATTTCATCATTTGGAAATAACTCTTCTAGAGTATATTCCTTCTGGGCTGAAACATCTGCAGTATTCAAATTTTGAGATATATCAATTTGAGCATCTTCTTGCACTTGCTCAGACAGCTTCTCCCCCTGTACTTGTTCAGTATTGGGGATGTCCTAGGCAGGTGAGGACACTTGCTTTCCCTGGACCTGTGCAGAAATAGAAATATTAGAAATGTCTTTTGTAGGAAAATACACCAGCTCCCCCTGCACCTGTACCTGGTCATGAGTAGATACAGTCTGTGTAGGTGAATAGACTTGCTGAGCTGGTATTCTTACTTCTTCTTCTTGAATTGCAGGTATTGTGGCATCCTGAACTTGTGTAGAAGCAGGCTGATCTTCAACCTCTTGTCTTACGTGCTCTTCTTGTGGGTGCTCAGTATTGGTAGCATGACCTGGGGATTTCTCAGGTGAATCCTGCCTTTCCACTTCAGGCATCTCTTTGGTCAGCACCCTATCCCATCTGGAGAATAATCTCATGTCCATCCTTCTCATGTGATTAATTTTTGTTCCAGGTTGTTGTTGCATAACATCAGGAATCTCCTTACATAGGTATAGACTCATTATTCTAGCCAGATTTGGCTTCTTGATTCCTTCCTTAATCTTTTCAAAGATTACAGTTGACCAATCCGTTGGAATTGTGAACACAATCCTGGTCATTAGGCTGAACATGTAGGCGGAAATCCTATCATGTCCACCTGGCTTGCACAGAATAACTTTTCCAACCACTTCAGACAGAAACTTGCCCTGTTGATTCATTCCTTTCCTATGGAAAGCAGCTCCAATTTTCATGGTGGAATCCAATCCACACCATTGAAGAGCCTCCCTTGATTTAGAAGCAGGGACATCCTCTTCATTCTCAATTATAGGTAAGTGTAGAATTGTTCTTAACTTACTTGGTGTAATTTCCACTAGTGACCCATGAACTGTGGATTTTATCTCATGACTTTCAGTGTCTATAGATGCAGAAGTAAAGAACTCGTGCACCTCCTTCTTCCATATCTTAGATGGTTCGGAGACCAAAAATTCTAATCCTGAGTCGGAGAGGAGAGAGATAACCCTGAGAACATCTGGAGGGGCAGCAGCAAAGGCCTGACGCACCAACTCATTTCCTTCATTCACATTATCTTCAATCTTTGGCGCCATTGATCAGTCGAGAAATCTTGAAAGATGAGAGAAAGAGAGAGAGAGGGAGAATGTCGACACAGGGTTTCGAAAACCTTGTAAGTGTGTCGACAGAATGAGCTTTTGACCTATTTATACCTTCTGTTTAAAGAAGATCAAAAGTCGCCAAAAATAGACTATAAGTGTCGACACAGATGGAATGTGTCGACACAAGCTTCTATTGTCTCGACATCAAGTCCGTCTATTATGTGTCGACACCAATTTGCTATTATGTCGACACCAGAGATATATAGTAGAGCTTCAGAAATTCTGTGTCGACTCTTAGTATAAGTGTCGACACAAAATCTGTAAGTGTCGACACCACTATCCTGGTGAAGTCGACACTACATTCCTGGATAAGTCGACAATAAGATTCTTAAGTGTCGACACATATTTTCTGTGTCGACACCACATCTCTGACTTGTCGACATTACTACCCTGAGTCGACACATTATTACTGAATGTGTCGACACCATCTTACTTAGCTAATTTCTGTTTGTTCAACACAACTTATAAGTACTACAAAGTACTTGATACTACTTCAATGTGTCTTTATATCACTTGAATGTCTTGTTACCACTTCAACTTCATTGTTGATGATTTTGTGATTACACTAATCAATGGTTAACATACCTAATTCAATTTTGAATTTATTGAATTTGGTCTCATCCAGGGGCTTAGTAAACACATCTGCTATTTGATAATCTGTTTTCACAAATTCCAATGAGATGTCTTCTTTTTCTACATGTTCTCTAAGAAAATGGTATTTTATTTCTATATGCTTAGTTCTACTATGAGAAACAGGATTATTAGCAATAGAAATTGCACTCTTAGAATCACACAAAATAGGTGTTCTACTTACTTGAATACCATAATCCTTAAGCTGATGCTGCATCCATAATAGCTGTGCACAGCAGCTTCCAGCAGCAACATACTCAGACTCAGCTGTGGAAATTGCCACACTGGTCTGCTTCTTACTACTCCATGATATTAGTCTTCCTCCCAGGAATTGACAAGTACCTGTAGTACCTTTCCTATCCTCTCTACATCCTGCAAAATCTGCATCTGAATAGTCTGTTAGTTGAAAATCTCTATTCCTAGGGTACCAAAGACCTAGATTAGGTGTGCCCTTAAGATATCTCAAAATCCTTTTGACTGCAGTATAATGAGATTCTTTAGGGCAGGCTTGGTACCTAGCGCAGACACATGTAGCATACATAATATCTGGTCTACTAGCAGTGAGATATAGTAGTGAGCCAACTATTCCTCTATACAAAGTCTCATCAACAGGTTTACCTGCATCATCTTTGCATATAGGCATACTTGTTCCCATAGGAGTTCTCATGGTGGAGGATGACTCCATACCATATTTCTTAATCAATTCTTTGGTGAACTTAGACTGGGATATGGACAAGCCATCATCAGTCTGTCTTACTTGGAGTCCCAAGAAGAATTTCAGTTCCCCCATACTGCTCATCTCAAACTTCCCTTGCATAAGTTTGGCAAACTTTTTACAAAGGTTGTTTTCAGTAGATCCAAAGATTATGTCATCAACATAGATCTGTACTAAGATGATCTTGCCTTTGGATTCCCTAAGGAATAGAGTTTTGTCAATTTTTCCTCTTGAGAATTTATTCTCAATAAGGAAAGTAGACAGGGTTTCATACCAAGCCCTTGGGGCTTGCTTTAACCCATACAGAGCTTTCCTAAGCTTATAAACAAAATCAGGTTTAAGAGGATCTACAAAACCTGATGGCTGCTCTACATATACTTCTTCTTTAAGATCACCATTCAGAAATGCTGACTTCACATCCATCTGGTATACTTTGAAGTCTTGATAGGCTGCATAGGCAAGGAATATTCTGATTGCCTCCAGCCTTGCTACTGGAGCAAAGGTTTGATCAAAGTCAATCCCTTCTTCCTACCTATATCCTTTTGCAACCAATCTTGCTTTATTCTTTACTATTATTCCTCTTTCATCTAGCTTGTTCCTATAGATCCATTTTGTGCCAATTATGTTGTGGCCTCTTGGTTTAGGAACAAGCTCCCAGACATTGCACCTTCTGAATTGATTCAGCTCCTCTTGCATAGCATCAATCCAGTGCTGGTCTTGGATAGCTTCTTCAAACTTCTTAGGCTCCATTTGTGACAGGAAACTTGAATGTAGAACTGTGTTTTGATTTCTGCTTCTAGTTTGCACCCCCTGTCTTGGATCACCTATTATCTGATCAGCTGGATGATATCTTAAATGTCTTGTAGCTGGAGGAAGATTTCCTTCTGGTTGAACATCTCCAGCTCCTTCATTTAGCAGAATCTCTTGGTTTTCTTCAGCTTTTATAGTGTCTTGTTCTCCCCCTGGACAGAAGCCTTCATTTTCCAATGCCCCATCTTCCTTTGATACTTCAGTAATGGAGAGCTTGTCCATACTTTTGCTTATACATGTTGAGTCACTTGATCTACAAGACAACTCACAGTTGATTAATCTTGTTTCATCAAACACAACATACACAGATTCTTCAACAACTTGAGTAGTCAAGTTGAAGACTTTATAGGCCTTACTATTTGTGTTGTACCCAACAAATATCCCATCCTGGGATTTGGCAGCAAACTTAGTCAAATATGACTTGCCATTGTTAAGTATATAACACTTGCAACCAAAGATCCTAAAGTAAGATAGATTTGGTTTTCTGCCTTTCACAATCTCATAGGGAGTCATTTTGTGGCTTTTGGTGATAGTAGCCCTATTGATTACATGACAAGTAGTGTTAACTGCCTCAGCCCAAAAATATTCTGGGAGAGAGGTGTCACTCAATAGAGTTCTACCAGCTTCAATTAATGTTCTATTCTTTCTTTCAGCAATTCCATTTTGCTGAGGTGTTCTAGGTGAAGAGAACTCTTGGAAAATCCCAAAGTCTTTACACAATTTTGTTATGCTTTCAGATTGAAACTCAGTACCATGGTCACTTCTGATTTTGACCACTGTACTATTTAGTTCATTCTGAATTTGCTTTACAAAGTTAAGTAATACACTTGGGGTTTCAGATTTTTGTCTCAGAAAGAACACCCATATAAATCTTGAATAGTCATCTACAACCACAAAAGTGTAGACTTTCCTACCTAGACTGTGAACTGGCATAGGACCAAAAAGATCCATATGCAAGAGGTATAAGCACCTCACAGAATCCTTGTTTTCAAGGCTTTGAAAGGAGGATTTTGTCTGCTTGCCCTTTTGACAAGCTGAGCATATCCCTTCCTTTATACACTTAACTTGAGGTCCATTCCTCACTAACTCTTTGCTAAAGAGTTGGCCAATTGTCTTGTAGTTTAGATGAGCCAATCTCTTGTTCCACTTAACACAATGAGAAGCATTGTCATCAGCTACAAGACAGATGGGAGAAGCCTTATTCTCACATTCAAAATTAAGACAATATACATTTCTCTTCCTATACCCAGTCAATATGATCTTTTGATCACTTGACCTTTTGATATGACATCCATCTTTAACAAATGAAATGTCATATCCTAAATCACTTAGCTGGCTTATGCTTATTAGATTATGTTTCAAGCCTTTTACATAAGCCACTTGAGTGATAGTAATTAGGTTAGAAGAAATGTTACCAAACCCTTTGATGACTCTTTTTTCTGATCCACCAAAGATCACTTTAGGTCCATCTTTGACAGATGAATACTCCTTCAGCAGCCCCTTTGTTCCAGTCATGTGCCTGGAACAACCACTATCCAAGTACCATATAGGGGCATGGTTACTTGGATTCACCTGCAACACAGAATTACTTACCCTTAGAACCCAAGTAAGTCTTGGGTCCTTGGTTCAGGTTAGCATTAATAAAGCTACCATAACCTCTTCTAACAGGTAGACTATTGTTCTTTATAACACTTGGGTTATACCAGCAGTCTAGTGCAAAATGGCCTCTCTTGCCACAGCACCAACATTCAAACTTATTGTATCTAGATCTAGATACATCCTTGTCAGAAGAATTTCTGTTCATTGCTGGTGCTGCAGCAACTTCACCTACTGATTTCTTAAAACCATTGGGTTTATGACCATAGGTAGGCCTGCTTGCATTTACACCCTTGTTCTTCAGAACATTAGTCTTAATATGACCTTGAATATCTTCATGATCATATTTGTTAGAAGGCACTTTCACCTTACTAAACTTTATGGGGACTGAAAGGTTTAGTGGCTGAACAGGAGCTTTGCCTTTCCTCTTGAATCTGCCAGCCCTGAAGTTACCTTTAAATCCTAATCCAGCCTTACCCTTTTGAGTGACAAATTCATCTATCAAGGGTAAGACAGATTTTGGCTTAGAGTAACTAGCCACTAAATCCCTTTCAATTCTAAGTCTGGCCTCCAGACTCTTCACTTGATCATTAGTATAGTTAATTGTGCCCATCTGAATAATAGTTATATTCTTCAGCTTGGCAATTTCATTTAATTTTTGATCAATAACTTTCTCTAACTCAGTTGTAGCAACCCTTAGTTCAGTAATTTCCTGAGCCTGAGATTTAACCAGGTTCTTGCTTTTCTTAAGGGCCTGCAACAAGTCCCCATACTTGTCTATCAATTGATAGACATCTCCTTCAGATTCAGATGCATCTACATCACTTGATGCAGATGTAGCTGATTCTTCACTTGTACAACAAACAGATGTAATAGAAGGACATTGTACCTTATTAGGACCAGACTGATTCTGGCATATGTCCTCTTCTGATCCTGCCATCAGCCCCATACACTGATGATTCTTTTATTCATTGATGGAGTCTAGCAACTGCAGAAACTCCTCTTCTTCAGATGCAGCATATAGTCCAATATATGCTTCAGCTTCAGATTCTGACTCTGAAGTTGACTGGTCTGTTAGACTCTTATCTTTCTTTGCAACAAAGGATTTCTCCTTCTTGCCTTTCTGATGAGTCTTCTTCTTGTCTGAAGACTCCTTTCTCTTATCAGGACAGTCTGCCACTACATGTCCAGGCCTATTGCAATAATAGCAGACAATCTTTGAAGTAGAGGCTTTGCTGGGCTTTGATCTGCTCTTCTCTTTCCTTGATGACCTTTTCTTCTGATAATAGTCATCAACTTACTGTGATGTGGAAGGCCTAGACTTCCATTGCTTCTTTCTCAAGAACCTCTGGAATTGCCTTGTGAATGCAGCAAAGTCTGCATCTGAATCATAGCTTTCTAAACCCTTATCTGAATTTTCAGAACTATCTTCTACAACTTCCTTAGGAGGAGATGGTGATTTCCTCCTATTCTTTCTAGTGGCTTCTGCATTGAATGCCACAGTCTTTTCTCTATGCTCTCCTCTTGAATTCTTTTCCTCCTCCTTCCTCACCATAAGTTGCATTTCATAGGATAGCAACTTCCCAAACAAGGTGGGAGGAGATATCTCTGCCAATTTAGCCACTTCTCTTATGGCACAGATCTTTGTGTCCCAATCCTTTGTTAAGGATCTCAAGAATTTGTCATTCAGTTCATAAGTACTGAAGACTCTTCCATAGGACATAAGCTCATTCACAATTCTATAGAATTTCTTGTAGCACTCAATTATGCTATCAGATTTTCCTTGTCTAAAACTTTCATACTCCTGATTGAGCATAGAATTCCTGTCATGCCTTACTTCTTCAGATCCCTCCATGTAGACAATCAATGTGTCCCACATCTCTTTGGAGGTCTTGCAGTGAATCAGATTCTGAAATGTTGAATCATCTATGGCACTAACAATAATGTTCTGAGCTCTTTTATCCATGGTTGCCAAGATGATTTCATCCTTGGTCATTTCTGAATAACTCTTTGGAGTTTGGATATTTGCATCAAGAACTGATACCTTCATTGGAATGAAGGGGCCTTCCTGTACTGTGATGTAAATCCTTGGGTCAGATGCCTCCATAAACAGTCTGACTCTTTCTTTCCAAATTCCAAAAATTTCTTTCTTGCATATGGGTAATTTCATAGACCCTAGCTCCTTATGATTCTCACTAAAACCCATCTTTTTGAATCTTGATTCTGCCTTCCAGATCTACCTCAGACTGTTAAGTCCTTTTGAGGAACCTCCCTCTGATACCACTTGACAGTTTTACTTTCAAGACAACCTAAACACCTAGAGGGGGGGTGAATAGGTTCTAATTTCTTGTTTATAATTCTAGGCAGAATTCAATTACAAATTTAAACATCTAGCACAGCATTCACAGACAACTAAGCATCACAGATTGCACAATGTTTTATAGTGGTTCCCCAAGGTCTGGGTACATCCACTTCCCCCTTCACCTATCTAGCAATATGCTAGATTCGGCCAAACTTCCACTATTCTCAG
The DNA here is from genome assembly GCA_039513925.1 of Platanthera zijinensis. Classification (NCBI taxonomy): domain Eukaryota; kingdom Viridiplantae; phylum Streptophyta; class Magnoliopsida; order Asparagales; family Orchidaceae; genus Platanthera; species Platanthera zijinensis. The sequence goes on along the minus strand of CM077089.1, from coordinate 113,517,294 downwards.
ATCCTCAGATCCTACAACTCAGAACCTGGATAGGTTCCTACAACTCAGGCTCAACAACCCTACCTCAGCCTTGCCTCAAGGCCTACCACTCAGAGAATAACCTTCTCCTACACTCAGGCAAATAGCCCTACCACTCAGAGATCACCTCTCCTACACTCAGCCTTTATAACACAGGCTTACAACTCAGATCTGTGTAAACAGATCCTACAGAAATTTAGAAAAGATATTTTAATGTCTTGCCTTTGTTGAGAGAGAAGAGGACAAGACACTTCTTGATCAGCTGATGAAATCAACTGAATCTGAGCTTTCTTCAAAGCTTCTTGAATCTGAACTTAGCTGAGTTGATTTCCAAACAGCTTCTTGAGAAACCACTGATGGCTTCCTTCTTCTTCTTCAAGATGACTGGATCCCTCTCTATCCAACACCTTTTCTGATACTTCAGACTTCTTCTTTTTCTTCTTAGATCTACTGATGAAGATCTTCTTTAGAGCTTAGCACTTTCTTGAAGCTACAACAGGATTGTAATCCTTCTGTTTCTTCTTCTTAGATCTTCTTCAGTTATTTTCCTTAGTTCTTAATTTCCTTCTGAATGTGTCTATTTATAGACTTTCTTCATGGTAACCGGCTGATCCGGTTTCTAACTATTTTCTGACAGGTCTGACAGCTTTAGTTAAACGGTGGCAACCCACAGCTGTCAAGTCTTCAAACAGTTCCTGTACCTTAGCCTTGGACAGCAAAATGTCGAGACAGTCTATTAGAAAGTGTCGAGACCAATCTGTCTATCTGTGTCGACACAAGTGACTTTGGTGTCGACACAGTCTTTGATGATGTCGACTAAGTTGCCTTTAAGTCGACACAGCTTCTTCAGAAAATAACTTGGTCTAGACTCTGCAGTGTGTCGACACAAGTCTTGTGTATCGACACAGTTGTTGTAGATTCAGAACTCAGTATGTGTCGACTCAGCCTTCTGGTGTCGACACAGCAATCTTCAATTCTGCCAAAATGTGTCGACTCAGTCTTCTGGTGTCGACACAAGCATAGTCGACTTCTGTCAATATGTGTCGACTCAATATTCTGTTGTCGACACATCCACCCAGTGTCGACACAGTTGAGGTCGACTATCTTCTTCTATGAGTCGACTATCTTTCACTAGTCGACTATCTTCCACTAGTCGACTATCTTTCTCTGGTCGACTATCTTTCACTAGTCGACTACCTTCCACTAGTCGACAATTTTTCTCTGGTCGACTATCTTTCACTAGTCGACTATCTTTCTCTGGGTGTCGACAATCTTTCACTGTGTCGACACTGCTTCCCAGTGCTGAGGTCGACGATTTTCTTTATGTGTCGACACTGCTTCCCAGTGTCGACATAAGTGTGGTCGACTATCTTTCTCTGTGTCGACACTGATATTCTGAAGTGTCGACACAAATATTCTGAAGTGTCGACACAATTTCTTCAGGTGTCGACATGTGGACTTAGAATATTTTTCTGCATTCTTTAATACTTCTTCACCTGCACATGTCAACTCAAAACAACATTAAATACACCTTGATGTATATCATTGAGCTAAGTTGGGCTTCTTCAAATCAGGTACACATTTTCCAATGTACCCAACACTTGTAATTCGGTCGGTAAGGCGGTTTGTCCAGGAAGTCTGATTGTGTGGCGGTTTGGTTAGTGCCAACAGTTATGTCTGGCAGCTATCTTGTTACGGTTGGTCGTCTGAAGGTTAGTCGCAATAGCGGTTTGGAGACTTGCCGCAGTAACGGCCTGGTGGTTAGCCACATTAGCAGCTTGGAGACTTGCCGTAACAATAATGGTGGGAGTCCGCATCTTCGGTCTGGTGGGAGTCCATAACTACTGTCTAGTGGGAGTCCGTAACTGCGGTATGTTGGGAACCCGCAGTTGCAGTCTAGTGGCTTGCCACAGCAGCGGTCTGATGGTTAGCCGCAATTGCGGTCTGGTGGCAAACCACAATTGTGGCCTGGTGGCCTGCACCGGTAGTCATCCCTGGTGTTCTGGCGGCTTTCCTCAGTTTTCATCGGGTGGTCTTTAGTTGTTCTTTGTATAGTGTGCGGTTTGATGTTGTCAAACCATATAGGCCGCGCGGATTGTATTTAGTCCAACATCGTTTGTTGTATTCTCTTATCTCCCTAATTTTCTATAAATGAGGGGGCTTACCTATATTATGATTATCTTTTTGAAGCAATAGAATTTGCCTTTATTGAGCTCTTTTTCACATGGTATCAGAGAGAATTGGTCCTTTGCTCCATCTTATTTGCGGTTTGTTTGTCTGACCACTTCTGGTCTGCTTCTTTCGGTCTTCTTCTGGTTTTCTTCTCGTCATGCCCTCCTTTGCTTGTAGTTGTTCATGCGACTTCTTATTTGCGGCTTGTTTTGTTCATGCGGTCTTTCTTGCTAGCCGCGCTTTCTTGCTCTTTCTTTCTTGTGGCTGCTTGTTTGTGCGGCCTTTGCTGGTTTCTTGCCGCGCGCTCTATTTTGTTTTTCGCTCTTCTTTGCGACTTGTTTTGTTTGCAGAGCTTCTCAGCTGTTTGCGCTTCCTTCTTTCTCCTGTATTCATGTGGCTTGTTACTTCTCGCGCGGTCTCTTTTTCTCTTTTCTCTTCTATTCTAGCGCGAGTTGTTATCTCTACTCGTGCGGTCTCTCTTTCTACGCATGTTCTTTCAGCTTCTTACTGAACCGTATGGTTTGAGTCTCTGTTGGTTTTATTTTCTTGGTCGTGCTCTGTCTGAGACTTGTTTGCCAACCTGTTTGTCGGTCTGTTCTCTTTTTGCTCTTTTGCCTACTTGTGTATAACTGAGCGGTTAGTCCTTTTTCTTCCCGGTTTCTTTCTTCATGAGGTCGTTTTCTCTTGTCTCCTCTACAACTCGTGCTATTTTGGCCTATTACAATAAATGGCTTATTGACTCCGAGGCCACTTGTCATATGACCGGAAATTCTCGTTTGTTGTCCTGTTTGAACAACCAGAAATAGGTATCTCCTGTGGTTAATATCGATGGGACTTCTGCTCCTGTACATGGTGTAGGAACTATGCACATCACTCCGTCTTTACAGCTTGAGGACACTCTTTATGTTCCCACTTTTTCATGCAATTTACTGTCTGTTCATGCTCTCTGCATACAGTTGTAATGTACGGTTACTTTTACTGCCACTACTTGTTCTTTCTGGGAATCTGCCTCTACGGATACAATTGTTATTGGGACTACGAGTGGTGGCCTCTACTTTCTTGACAATATCGTTGCTCTTTCTGCTTCTTCTTCCCTTTAGAAATGACATCGTTGTTCTGGCCACCCTCCTTCTCGCCTCGTCCACCAACTTCTTCCAGATCTTCCTCAAGAGGATTCCCCTTCGAATTGTGAAGCTTGTCACCTTGGCAAACATCATCGCTCTTCTTTCCCAGCATGAATAGGATGTAGTTCTTCATGTCATTTTGAACTAGTTCACTCTGACATCTGAGGTCCTGCTCCTATTGCCACTATTGGTAGAGGTAGCTTATACTTTGTCTCATTGATGATTTATCCAGGTGTACTTGGATGTTTCTCTTGAAAGATTCGTTCTGAACTTTACACTATCTTTACCGCCTTTTATAATGAGATCTTGACACAATTTAATGTGTCTATTCAAGTTCTTCATACAGATAATGATAAGGAATATTTCAGCAATCAATTTTCTGATTTTGTACGAGCCATTGTTTAATTCATCAAACATTTTGCCCATATACCTCTCAACAGAATGGCATTGCTGAACGCAATAATAGTCATCTCTTGGACAATGCTTGCAACCTTCTGTTACAAATGAATGTTTCTCGAAATTATTGGTGTCATGTTGTCCTTCTCTCCTACTATCTCATTAATCGAATTCCCTCATCTATTCTTTAGACAAGGCTCTATTTTAAATTTTTTATCCTGAGGCTGGGCCGTTTCTTTTACCTCTTTGGATTTATGGATGTACGACATTTGCTCACGTACCTTCTCCTAATCGTGACAAATTTCTCCCCGTTCTATTAAATACATATTCCATGGTTATTATTCTTCTCAGAAGGGATATCTCTCTCTTGATCCTCTTCTCGGAAAACAGTACGTCTCTGTTAATGTCACCTTCTTTAAGGATACATCATATTTTTCTCCTGCTTCTTCTCTCTTGCATTTTGATACTTCCTCTTCAATTACTATTGTCTCAGAACCTATGCCAGACCTAGTTCTTTCCACCACTGTTCAAGTTACACAGTCTCCTTCTCTCGAGACTGAATCTTTGCCCTTGGAGTCTTATGTACCTGTTCTCGGGCATCTTCTCTCATTTTACATTAGATCTGTTCCTACGAACCAGAGTGATCTTGATCTACCCATTGCCTTACGTAAGGGTGTCCACCAATGCACTAAGAATCCTATTAAATATGTTATCTCATATACTCAGCTTTCTCTGGTTGCCAAGTTTTTTGCTCTTGCTATATCTTTTACTGTCATCCCGACTACATATCAAGAGGCTCTTTCTATTCCGTAGTGGAAGTCCGCTGTGGATGAAGAAATGCAAACCTTAATTGAGAGAGGTACTTGAACTCTTGTTCCCATACCTTTAGGCATAAATATGGTTGGTTGTCGATGGGTTTTTGTTGTCAAGTATCTTCTAGATGGTTCTGTTGACCTCTATAAGGCGAGGCTGGTTGCCAAAAGATTTATTCAGAAGTATGGTGTTGACTTCTTTGATACCTTCTCTCTGGATTCTCGCATCAGCACTATACGTGTTCTTTTCTCTATCACAGTTAATAAAGACTAGGAAATGTCTCATTTAGATATTAAGAATGTCTTCCTCTATGGTGATTTGCAAGAGGTGGTTTACATGGAGTAACCTCCTGGGTATGTTGCTCTGGGGGAGTCTCAGTTATGCAAGCTTCGAAAGGCAATTTATGGTTTAAAGTAGAGTCCACGAGCTTGGTTGGACAAGTTTAGTTGGGTTGTTTCTCTTATTAGGTTCAATCAGAGTTCTACTGATCATTCTCTATTTATATGCAAGACTACTAAAGTCCTTATGGTTCTTGCCGTCTATGTTGATGATATCCTTCTTACTGGTGATGATAAAGAAGGCATTGATCCAGAAAAATGATATCTTCGACAACATTTTGTTACTAAGGATATGGGGATTCCAAAGTATTTTTTGGGAATTGAGATTTCAGGAAAGCAAAACTCTGTGGTTCTTTTACAGCGAAAGTATGTGCTAGATCTCTTAAAGGAAACTGGTCTTCCTGGCATAAGAACTGCTCGTTGCTCGATGGATTTTGGGGATGATAAGGGGTGGACTAAAGATTTTGCTCTTATCCCAGATTGTATTGTGTACAGGCAACTTGTAGGCAAACTCATCTATCTTACTATTACAAGACCAGATATCTGTTATGCAGTTGGGAAGGTCAGTCAGTTTATGCAAACTCCTAAAGAGTGTCATCTGCATTCTACTATGAAAATTCTTGAGTATGTGAAAGGATCTCCAAGAAAGGGCTTGTTGTTTCAGAAGCATAATCATTTGAAGATTGAAGCATATTTTGATGTTAGCTATGTTGATAACAAAGAAGATAGAAAATCTACATCAAGTTTTTGCACCTTTGTAGGAGGAAACCTTGTTAGCTAGAAAAGCAAGAAACAATCAGTGGTTTCAAGATCAAGTGCTGAAGCTGAGTATAGGAGCATGACTTTAACAACTTGCGAATTAAAGTGATTCGAGCACTTATGCTTGACTTGGGATAAGTCTATGATCATCCTCTCACTATGTTTTGTGATAACAAAGCTATTATTTATATATCTAAGAATCCTGTCTTCCATTAGAGGATAAAAAACATCGAAGTTGATTGTCATTTCAATAGAGAAGAGGTGTTAAAGAACCAGATCTGCACTTCATTTGTCAGTTCTGATAAAGAACTGACAGACATCTACACGAAACCAGTTTTCGCTTTTCTTTTAGATATTTGTGGCAAGCTAGGCATGGTTGATATATATGCTCTAGGTTATGGGGGAGTGTTAGAGTTCGGTGGTTTGATGATCTAATCGCAGCGACTTATAGTTCGAGCGGTCAGGCGGATTGTTGAGGCTATCTGATTGTGTAGCGGTTTAGTCAGTGGCAACGGTTATTTATGGCGGCTATCTTGGCAGGATTGGCAGTCTGAAGGTTTGTCGCAGTAGTGGTCTGGAGACTTACTGTAACATCATCCTGGTGGTTAGCCGTAGTAGCAGCCTGCAGACTTACTGCAGTAGTAATGGTGGGAGTCCGCATCTGTGGTCTGGTGGGAGTTTGCAACTACGGTCTGGTGGGAGTCCGAAACTGCGGTATAGTGGCAACCTGCAGTTGCGGTCTGGTGGCTTTCCGTAGTAGCGTCTAATGGTTAACCGCAACTATGGTCTGGTGGCAACCCGTAGTTGCGGTCTGGTGGCCTGCACCACGGTCTTCCCTGGCGATCTTGCGGCTTTTCTTAGTTGTCGTTGGGTGGTCTTTAGTTGTTCTTTTTATAGTGTGCAGTTTGACGTTGTCCAACCATATAGGTCACGCGGATTATATTTAGTCCCACATCGTTTGTTATATTCTCTCATCTCTCCCATTTTCTATAAATAAGGGGGCATAATTATGTAATGATTATCGTTTTGGAGCAATAAAATTTGCCTTTATATAGATCTTTTTCACACCTGTAAACTTGCACGCTATACCCAAACCTCGCATAATCAAATACAACACGAGATAAGATATTGTAAAACTAAAGAGATGCAAACCATAGGCTCCAATAGTCCTGTCAAAATTGATTCAAATATACCCTCATTAATTTGATTCATATATAATCTAATTTTGGTTTCTAGAGTGTAAACTTTTCAAGATTACAAACTGGTGGCCTAGTAGATACAAATCCTTTGAATGTATTGGAAGACATTATTGAAAGTATAAATGTAAATACACTAAAGTAACTGAAATGATCTTATGATCAAGGTATTAACCTTTTATTGATTAGTCTTATCTAGATTAACCTAATAATGATCAACCTTCCTCTGATACTAATTAAAATAGGAGAGTAGTTTCTATTTACCTCAAAGTTTTCTCTAGAAGAGGAGGGTGAATAATGATTAAAATTTTTATTTCAAATACATTATTTAATTCACAGAATTTACATATACATCAACAATCAACCATAAATAAATGCAGATATATAAAAACATAGCACAGAATTGAAAATAAACACAATAATAGAAGACACAAAGATTATAGTGGTTCCCCCTCAATCTTGGTACATTCACTCTTCTACGCCCTTGGTAGGAATTCACTATCACAATGTCTGAGTCTTTTGATCAGGAGACTCTTAGAATCAACACCAGATCTTTTAATAAGGAGATCTTGAACCAATACAATATGAGTCTTTTCTAAACGAGATTCTCAGAACCTCTCACTGAATCATTTAAAGAGGGATTCTCAAAAATCTTTTCACAATGTGTAAGAAAAGAATAAAAGAATATTTGTGATAGAATTAATCTTCTCTTTATGTCCTATGAACAGATTTCTAAGCACTAACAATGATGATCTCTAGAACTTCTGATGAATCTCCAAATATCAAAATCACAAAGATTATGAGTCATGTTTTTGAATTATCCTTGAATCTTCTCTGAATCTGATGCAATTTTCTCTTGAGAAGAAGAACTAATTCTCTTTAGTAGATTCAGCAGCACTTTAACAATCGGCTGATTGATGAAAAAAATTCAATTATTGATGATGATCTTCCAAACTTTCTCTGTCAAAATCAAACTATCACGATCTGATAAGAATTTCTTGATTGTCTGTATTTGATGATTGATGTGTGGATTCAATAGTAACTCTTAAGTCTTATTTTTTGGATGTATCTCGTCATATATATATATATATATATATCAAAACTTTTAACTTCTCCAAGATTCTGTTATGCAAACTCCTTGAAATAATTTTTATTAAAAAGCTCAAAATAAATTTTGTTAAGAAATTCAATCGACGTAACGTCGAATTCTAATTGAAGCAACATCGAATTTTGGCTGTATGTAAGAATATCTCTATAGTCGATGTTCTGTCGATATCATATTGAATTATGTGTCGATATAATTCTGTAAATACCGTCTACTTATTAACTTCAATTGCTCTGACTTCTATTCAAAGTTGCTTCAAATTCTAGTCAAAGTTGCGTCAACTTCAAGTCGACGCATATTGACAAATCATGACTTTTCTCTTAAATTCATTATGTCTTTCTTATATCTTTTATATTAATAACATCTTAGGACTTCTAAGACCAAATTATCCTCACTATATATTATGGGTACTAAACCTAGGTTGTAAAATCACATAAAATAATTTGTTAAGATAAATCATAAGGGTTTTTTCCAACAAATTCTTTTAAATAAATAATATGAACTTGCGCATCGTATGAAATACGTTCAAGGACCGAGAGATGATGACAGACAGGTGGGAGGGGAAACACATAGAAAATCTTATGAGGAGATATATTAAGAGAGTGGCTTATAGAATCATTACAAGTGAAACTTACCTATGGAGGTATAAGTTCTCATTGCTTTGAATTTTCCCCGATTAAATGCCTAAGAAGGTCTCCAAACACTTATAAACAATTTCAATCGGTTCATCAGTTAGAGAGTGATAAGCGCTACTAAATTCGAGTATGTTGCCCTCTCGACCCCATAATATGTTCCAAAATTTTGATATAAAATATTTAATATAATGTTGTAGCTCCACAATTCCGCTTATATCAAACTTTATATTACAAATTTTAAAATTGATTCCAATTTTATAATTTAAATGTTTCTATATAAATTCTATAAAATGTTTATCCTTATTGAGAGTGAAAATTTTTGGAGTTCTTATTATCCTTAAAATATGAGTTCTTTTAAATATATCGATGATTTGATAATAAATTTTTTCAGACACATTTATTTCTATCGAATAATTGAATGTCATAAAACATAATGCCAATATGCTCAAGTGTTGGTGACACTAGTGCTATGGGTGGGTGAGCATCAAACATAATGTCAATATGCTTAAGTGTTTGTGAGTGTAGTGTGCTAGGAGAATCACGATATATATAGATCGAGTCTATGTCACCTAGGGCATAGGGCTCATCAATAGACAATTCTGACTCCGGGAGAATTTGAGATTGAAATTGCATCATATATAATGAGTGACACATTACTAGTAAGTCCCCCTTCCTAGAGTAGGGGCTCGGGAAGAAACTCAGTTACTACAGTTGTTGATTCAGTGGGGGAAAGTGGAGTCTCTACTTCAATTTAGATAACATAAATAGGAGGACAAAACTCTTTTTCTTGAAGTTGAGGCTCATGAAGAAACTCCTCAACTGGAGGGGGTGTTACTATGGAGCTAAGTGGTGTCAAGGTGCTCATGGGGATGATACTCTGAGGGAATATATTTCCTTTAAAGTGGGGGCAAGGATGAAACTAGCGAGAGGTCTAGCAGTATACCTAAACTCAGACTCCACCCTATGAGTCATACTGGAACTTCTTATAAATTGCAATACTCAGGAAACTCTAGTTGGTCCCTAATGGAGTAGTCTAACTTGTGCAGATAACTGGATATGGTCATCTCATCACCCTCCTAAATACCTAGTTTAGATTAAATGACTATAAATTCATTAGTGTACTCATCGATCGACAAACCTCTTTGTTGTAGATTTTAAAATCTATGATATTAAGTTAAGAGATAATCGGGGGAGACGTAGTATTTGCACAACTCCATTTTAATATCAACCCAGGAAGTGATGGGGGGTAGCAATTACTTACCTCTCATGCGTCCTAGTTGTTTCCACTAGTCAAATGCGGGTCCCTTGAATCCACGGATCACAAACATAATTTATGTACTGAAAGGTATTTGATTAGTTCTCATAAAATATTCCATAGTATCACACCAATCTAAATATTCTTCGGGTCCTAAACATCCGTCAAAATCACTCGAGTGTGTGCTCTAGGTGCTTAGGATTAATGTACTTGCCATGCCATGGTTGCTTTATATTAGCGAGGCTACCATTCCAGATAAAATTTTTAATTCGAACATTTAAAGTTTTCGCATCATTTTCCAACCCTATGTTAGTTTCTAAATGATCGTCCACTTTTTCCATTTGAAATAATTTGTTTTTAATCGCTCAAAATTTAGATTAATTGATTTTTTAAAAATAGATTTTTTTAAAAAAAATTAAAATAGAATTTAAAAAATTAAAAAATATTTTTTTGTTTTTAATTTCTGATCGCTTGATTCGCAATAGAAGCAAATCTCAGCCCTCTGATACTAAACTGATGTAGAATAAAATCTAGCCTTTTGAAAAATAACTATTTATTAAGCAAATTGTTTTGTTTATTATGAAAATAAATTGGGATTTTGAAAAAAATAAGTGGATTTTAATTTTGAAAAAATAAGTGGATTAAAAAATAGAACTTTCGCGCGTATGACACTCTTGGCGTTTGAATTTCATGAAGGCGTTAATCCTTCTCTAAGAAATGTTCCACGACGTCTAATGAATTGACACAAAGCAGGATCCGTACACCCACAGGCAATCATAAAAGAAATAATTTATGAGTAAGTAGTAAATTAAACAATTGGAACGTTCAAGGTAAGATCAAAAATTATTTAGTTAGAACACATAAATTTAAGTTAAAAGATGGAATAAGGGGGCAATGATGTTACCCAAGGACATAAGACCTGTCTATACCCAGTTGATGCATCGGAAGAACCAGTGGAGCGGCGGATTGTGAAGCCGGGGGTGTGCTGCACTACACCGTGCAATGCAGCACATCCAATGGCTGTGAGTGCATCGGCACTCGCGCCGATATGCACTGGCAGTCACTAGATGCTGCATAACACGGTGTAGTACAATACCTCCCCCTTTCCCGGTGATTGGCTGAATTAGTGGTAGGCATCGTAGATAATAACCAATTTGTCAGATAGTGAAGGAGCTTCTGCTCCCAGTAGCGGTTGACAATAGTCGATAGGATTGGGGGTATCCGATGGCCTGATCGCTTGAATAGAAGTCGACATTGACATCAAACTGGAGGTGGGCATAGGGTGTCAACATGAATGATGTTAGAACCTAGACAAGTGACGAAACACCGGAGGAAGAGTCAGAATACCCGGGGGCGACGAACGGTTGGCGCGGAAGCTTCATAAGTGGCCGGCGGGGTAGAATATGACTGTCACACTGGGCTTCGCCGGCTAGGGCTATTTCGACAATATAGAAGGATGAAATGTGGGTTTTGTCCTCTGTTCAATCCAATCTGATTTCTCTATCTCAATAGGGATATTAATAGGTGTTGTACATTTAATCTTTTTCCAAATTTATTAGCCATATATTATTTCTTCCCGGAATGTCTCCCTATTTTATTTCTTGCCAACCGTAGGAAGGAACATTGGCTATTATATTGGCCAATATTGTCCCAGCAAGAAACAGGCTATTATGTTGTCTCGGTAAATTTATTTTCTTTCCAAATTCACTTTAGGAAAGGATAGATTAGCTATAACATTAATTTTTACCTACTTAAATTTATGCATTTAAAAAATATATTTTAAGTTTGCTTCTACCGTCCTAACTACATAAATTACCAAAACATTTTATGCTAGGCCTCGTCGGGCAGTCAACCAGATGAGCCAACCAGCTTCAAAAAAAAATGCGCAAATGAAATGCGTGCTAATAAATAAATGTTGAAAAATAAAATGCATCACTTAGGATGCGATGAAGGATGAATCAACCATGTAGTAAATGAGTAACATAATACCTATTGAAACAAGTTGGGTTGCTACAATAAACAAAATAAACCTTGGTTCTACAATCTACGATGAAACACCTTACGAGCGTTTTTTTACGCTAAAAACATTATAATGCTTAAGAACTTAAATTTTCACACAAGAAATGTTAAATAATTTAAATAAAAAAACGAATTGTTATAGGCACAGTAGTTTTGGCTATTGATACAATTTTGTTAAAGACACCACACAATGCTAAAGGCACCCAAAATTGTTAATTGCACCACAACAAATTAAAGGCACAATAAATGAAAATTTGATAATTATACCAAGAAAATTTTTTAGAGTTTCGACTGTATGAGCACCACAACTAACGTATAACTTTGTGAAATCATATACAGCAATTTTTTTATACATACAGAGCTAATGTACAACATCTAAAATTTTGGAAAATGATTGTTTATGAAGAAGCAATGGTGGAGCACAAAATGATTATCAATTCCTGCTACCAGTCAAAGAAGCCCGAGCCATCCTTGCAGATTAAATCCTTTCCTGCATCTTCACCCATCTCAACCATCTCATCAAGACTGTAATTTCATTTGCTCCAAAATAATTCCACCGCCGTAATACAATATTTTCCCAACTTCAAATCGATAATATAATAATTAAAATTTGTTTGTGAAATTATAATAACACAAATGAATTCTTGATTAACCTTATCAAAAATCATCTAAGACGATAAGGGAATTGCTTTTTGGGTTTGTTGTCGGTGGAGTTGTGATCTGTGAATGTCAAGGCGGATCCATTTCCATTACTGAATCAATCAACTGCTACCAAATCTTCATAAACCGCTCGAACTCCATTCCTTTAGCAAGAAATTTTTTTTAGTTTACAGATACATTTCTATTTATGTGTACTCGACACAATATATTTTTTTAACTGGGAAAAAAATATTTGATAACATTTGTCAAAGCAAGTTCCCTATCCGTTACTAGTACAATGGGTTGTGTTGATTGTTCAAGTACTGATCAGAAACATTCAAGTGATTACATATAACTACCTTCAGTTTCATCTGACATGAAACAAAAGCAAGAAAAGAGGACTGATACGTTGAAGAGATACCAACAATACACAACAACAAAATGTGATACCTATTTGTTTTGTAGGTGCAATCTAGCTGAAAAATAGTGGACAACATGTTGCTTAATTGTATGGAGACTAGGTGCGCAAAAAACAAACTTTGTAACTTATTGCTACTCTAAAGACCCTGTTAAAACAAACATTCCCCTCCAACTTGATACACTTGTATAAGAATTGTATCAGAGTACCTCCATCTAACTCCTTTGTGTGTAGCCAAACTCTCTCATTATATATAGTTCTTATGATAGTTGTATTCATAGAATTATCTCTTTTTATAGCGGCTAGAATTTTCCTTGGTTTAACACCAACGACGTACATATTTTCCACCATCTTGCTTCATCCTCACCCAACCGACCAGAATATGCCCAAGTGAACAACATCAGGGTTATACTTCTCACAAAAAATAGTAACCATCCACTCATTAATTTTGCTTCTTTTTTCCCAGAAATAGAAAACGGACAATCGCAATGCTTACTTGACGATTTTTGAATTCCCTTCTTCAAAAAGTTCTTGTTTTGATTGGCCCTAAGATGTCCTCCTCTATCACACCCCAAAAACACACGTGTGTTAGACGACCAACTTCCTTATATGAATATTTAATTGTAATAATAAAACCAAAACTCAGTGCTGTTGGAGTTACCATGGTGATCTGGAAGTGATCAAACATGTAATCTCACTGCCAATGCGATATGAGCCTGCAGGGTCGCACATAAGAGCATGTGGAGAAGTTGGAAGATTGACTGTGTTGGTAAAGGTTACCAATCACCATTAAGTATGGGGTCCGGCAATCGTTGCCGGGAAAGTTCATTGAGAATGGTTAGTCAAGGGTCGTCGAGTATGACTCGACGACTAAGACTGTTTCGACGAGAGTCGTCGAGAATCGTTGAGTATGACTCAACGCTTTCAACGTCAGGCAAATGTTGCTATGGGAAAATCATTGAGAGTCGACGGGAGTTGTCGAGTATGACTCGTCGACTGTGGCAAAATCAACGATAATCGACGGGAGTCGTCGTGTATGTCTCGCTGACTAAGGCATAATCGTCGAGAATCAAACTGTTCGATTCTCGCCGATTCTGCGTTTGATTCTCGCCGATTCTCGCCGACTGATTCTTGCCGACTTATTCTCGCTGACTGATTCTCGCCGATTCTGGATCTGATTCTCGCCGATCGATTCTGAAACCCTATGCTGTGTGGTCTGCGGATAACTATGCTTTAAGTCTGTTTATACTTTTAGTATAAATAGGGACTTAGGGTTTTGGGATTGTGTGTGATTTTTCCTACGGCCGATCGGAAACCGACGGAAGTGTTCCTCTGCTCTTCCGATCTGCCAAATCCCGAACATTGCCGACGGAAGGGTTCCGCCGCCGCGTCTGCTCCGCCGACCTTTCCATTTCCGACGATCGTCGTCGGTATTGCCTCTCCTGGGGCGGACCTAGCAGTCCGTGGAGTTGCAAGGTGCGGTCGACTTTCTTCCCGACCCTTCGTGTGACGGAAAGTTTGGAGTTCTCCCGCTCGTGTGGATTTCTGCAGAGACGTAGATATTATTCTACGTGGAACTCGCCACCGACAAGGAATCACATTTGGAGCATCTTCGTTGAGTTGTGACTCAACACCGAAGAGGTAATTTTTGCCTAATTTTGTTAACTTCTTGATTCACCATGCATGGCCCGATCCAATCTCTTTTGGGTTGTTCTGATGTTTTATTCCTTCCGCTGCGTGCACAAGCGTTGTGCCATCCTTATAGAGAAACCAAACAAGTGCAACATTTTTAGCCCACTTAATTAAGGCTTCATTTGTAGAAAAAATTTATCTGTTTCAAAGTGATAACTAACATCCACTTCAATTTTTTCAGTATGAACAAGATCAACAGATAAATTCATATCACTATAATCCAAACTTCAAATAAACAATATTCATTAAATCACACATGCAACACAGCATGACTAAAAACATATGTCAATCAACAACTACACATTACACAATACAAAATTGATTAATATACCTTCCATGATAATTTTTGCTTTCTTTTTCATCTTCCATTTCAATTTCAAACATACCCTAAATTAATGAAACACAACAAAATTAGGTGAAACATATACACACCCAAAAATAAAATCAAAAATGCAAAGGGGAAGGACAAATACTGGATCCATTTTGGTTGAGAAATGAGAATGAAAAACTGCAGCTTAAAGGATAGGGGATGCACAGATAGTTACGACTAGGACATGAATATCTGTGAAATTAGCGAAAAAGGAAGGAACCTCAATGCCAGAGGAAGAATATATAAAAAGGAAACAAAGGAAGGTAATTTACTAGACGGAGAGGGCGGGGGAGCGGAGAAGTTCAATGCGGAGGAGCGGCGCTTGGAGAGGAAATATTGAGGGCTGGAGGGGATGTAGCGGAGGTTGCAGATGAGCTTTCGATGGGCGGGGTGGATCTGCAGCTGGAACGACGAGCTGTAGGGGGGCTGTCGGGTTCTACACTAGTATGAGGGAATAAAAGGGGGGAGGTGGAGAAAGGAGAAAGAAAAGGGGGAGAGGGATAAAAAGAGAAGAGGGAAAGAAAGGAAAAAGGAAGGGAGGGAGGGAGGAAACAAAAAGATCATGAGTGTGACAAAAACATCATCCGACCCTTCGTGAGTGCAACAGAACAGGCCTTCGCAAAAGTGGTGAAATATTTTATTATGTTTCTTTCTAAAAATGAATTGAATTAAACAGATCCATCAATTACTGCAACAACACTTTTTAATAGGTTTTCTGCGATGGTTTTTAAGCCTTCCGCAATACTTAAAGCATTGCGATTGAATTTGCGACACTTTATAAAATGCTGCAAAGGCTTTGTGAAAGTATTTGTGGTGCTAAAACCTTGTGGCAACATTTAGATAATCATAATGATTAACTTGCAGACATTCAAGGTTTTTTATTATTGAAAGCATCTGGAATGATTCTATAACAAAATTCCCCAATCAATTTTGATTTTTTTAAATGTTGATGCGCTTAATTTATTTTTACAATCATAACAACACCTTAAAGGTATCCATAGAACCATTATATAGATATATTTCATGCGAGCACACCAACAGATAATTGAAATAAGAATAAGTCTAAACACTAATGTAAATACACTACTTAATAACAATTAGTTCTATTACATTATATTCAATCTTTCCTGAAAAACTTGAAAGTCATGTTATGACTCATTTTCATTTCATGGACTCTTTTCAAAATTAGAGTTAATTTTTATTTTCAAAAATCATAAATGGTTGTAGAAGAATACACATGAATTTAATGGATCAACTAAGAAATCTAGACATTGCGAGCAACTGTTACTATTAATAGATCAATGATTAATGACTGATTGCATCCAGCTTTCATGTATTATATTATATTGTACATATGAAGAGGTCTAAAAAAGACGTTGAAATTAAGCAAGTTCGAGAAAAGCATTCAGACTTAGGCTTCAAAATCCTTAAATTTCAAACATATAGTTTATGTTGCAGATGTTGGAACCAAGATTTGGCCCAACGAAGAGTTTGGACTCAAAGGGGGTAGCCGACACCTACTTCTCCTGAGAATAATACATTTTTCATTAGAATAAGAACAAGATTTAGGTTTCTAAATGCATACAATTAATACATTTTTCATTCGCCATGCTTTTTAATAAACGCCACAAATTTTAGATTTTTTTAAAAAGCTTTGATCAACAAGGAGCACCATTAAACTAGCTGCACAACAGACATGTAAATTGATACAACAAACATATTCATTGCAGATAAGCATGCAAATGATTGCAAATAAACATGCAAACAACAGACATATTAATTGCAGAAAATAGATTCTGATTCATACATTGTTTAGTAAAGGCCTCTATCGATTATGCTGGTAGTCCTGATACAGTTCAATATAATTTCATCAGTTATTTCAGGCATGTGTGAATATGAAAGGTTGTAGGTTGAAATCAAGACTTGCAACATCCTCATAGAGCATGTCGGATGACTCCATTATGTATGCAAGGAAGTTGCTCTCTCCCTCAAATATCTGGGAAAAAGCAGACGGAAAATATTGATGTTAGAAGATTTGGTTGAGAAAGCTGAAATCTACTGATGTAGATGTCTTTAGAAATATACATGAGATAAATTTCTTATATCAAATACAATGATAAGTAGTACCTAAATGAGAGCAAGCTGTACACATCAATCTCCTGTTCAATAATAGGTTAATGATGAATGTAAATTAGAGGAAAAATGATGTAGTTTTCTTGATTTGTTGTTACCATAGTTGCAGGTTTGGCGCCTGAAGGCAGGTAGTTTGGTTGTTGTGGTTTTTAGAGTTTATTTTGTTGGCTGATTTTCTGATGCTCATATTCAAAATATCAGAAGCATTTTGCAAGATCCGGGCTGATTTTGAACATTGCAAGAGTTGTTATTTGCATCAATAGTCAAAGACAAGATTATAAATTATGGAGAAACACATTGTAGAAAAAATTATATGCAATCTTAAGAACAAATGTTATCCTTTTCATGGTGAAGAAGATAGGAGGTAAACTAAATACCAATTTAACATTTTACTAAATTCTCACACCATATTTATTGATAAGATTAGAAGCATATTGAACAATGTGAGAAATAAAAATTCTAAAGTAATAATCACCCCAAATTTGCAAAATCAATTACCAACCAACAAACATCTTCCAAAAGAGTGAAAGACTTCATCTAACTTTATAATTACACACTTTTTATTTGAAACACATTAATTGTAAAACTTGCTAATTAATCAAAATTTTAGAAAAATTTTATAATTACACACTTTTTTATTTGAATTGCCAAAGAGTAAAATACTTCGTCTAACTTTTCAATTTTAGAGAAATTTTATCATAGAAATGAATAAAAACACTTGGTTTTAGGTCAACTTTTTATCCCTTAGTACCTATTTCCTAGGGAACTCCACAATGAAATGTAATAAAAACAACATAATTTCTGATTAAATTTACCGTCAAGATCCCAAATTATACATCAATTTCTCAAAGTTCCTTTATTCTAGAAAAATTCTATATGAGAAAGGAGTTAAAAACTAGTAATAAGAAAGAAAACCTTGGCCTTAAGGGAACGGTGTGCCATGAGATCCTTAGCTGCATTGCCTGCATTGCTCTCCTCAATGAAGCTGATGGTCTAGTTGATCACAAGCACAGTTATGATATCCATGAAGTCTTGCCAATCAGGAGGCTTACCATGCTCAAGAAAAATCAAAATAATATACATATCTTTAATAATTTGACTGGGAACATGGATTAAAAGATTGATCTGGGGAGAACAGGTTTATAATCTCTATGTTCACGACGGACATTGCAGTGCCAAACCAAGTATTAATCTCTTTAACCAGAATTAGGTGATTAATCGCCTTCTCTCCATCAAAATTTAGAACTCTAAATAAAAGAACTACATGATGATGAAGGTGACTCCTCCATTGTTTGTGATTTTTAACTAGGTTGAACAATCTTTGCAAAAAAATTTTGCATAACAAATTGAAAATTGAAGAATGAGTGTTACATTAAATCATTAAAGACGACAAATAAATTAAAACTCAGGCCATATAAAATCCCAAATCATTATCATTTAACATACATATTTTAGCTTAACAAAAATGCAATTGGATTCTCACATTTTAAAGCTATAAACATCAAAGCTAAAATATCAAAGCTATAACCATCAAAGTTATAACCATTTCTGAGCATAAAATTAGCATTTTTTGAACATGGAATCAACATTTTTTGAACTTAGCACATCATTTTCTGAACATGGAAATACCGATGATCAAATATATAATGCAAATGGATTAATGATGCAACGTGCTCACTTGACACCAAAAGCTATCTGATGTCATCTTATAAGTTTATCTCAAGAGCAGGTCCATTGCCAGCGGTGGCCCTGCCCGCTCGCCGCTAGAAAATCCTCGACGGGTTATCCACTTACTCACTTGAGCAGGGAGGACAGTCGCCTTCTTCTAAAAACAAATTTAACAAGAATGAAAAGGTTACCATTACAAGTTAAGAATGACAAGATCTTGAATTTGGGTGAGGTGGAAGTTATAAACAAAAATTTTGGAGGTCGGGTAAACAAACAAACCTAGTTCAAAGTATGAAATAGAGAATCCAACATAATCCCTTGAGGAGTACGGTCATGATAACCATTTTCGTTAGAAACTATATGGAAGGCCTCCAACTCCATCAAACAAAGTTAAGAGGAATGGTAATGTGTAACCAGGCATGGTTGATCTGTTGTGTTAGGTGTATAGAGATGTTTGTTGGGATCGAGAGCTCTCTCTTGTATGCAGGAAAACCAAGTGACTATTGGACCTTGTGCTCATGGAAATCTTAATCTATATCTAAATAAATACTAATTTATCAATTAGAGAAATATGATTATAAAATGCATCAATCTACATGAAAAAAAGCTTGCTCAAAAGTTCACTCATCTTGAGCACTAGTTCCTGAAGGGGAATCAGAGTAATTCATCATGTACTGATGACATGTGCAAAAAATGCGTAAATAATAAAGAAGACATCATCAAACACTACCATGACAACAAACCATGTCAAAATTGAACAAAACATCCTCAAATGTGCAGCAAATACAAAATTTTCTCAACGTGTATCCATCCTTAAACTCATTGAAGGAAATATAAAATCATATGTGAAGATGAATATTAAATGAAAATAGGAAATTGAATTCTGAAGATTTTTTGTCCAGGAAATCAAACATCATTGATTCATTGTAATGCCAAATGAGTAAAAAAAGAGATTCTGATTGTTGAAGTGCACATTTCAATGGCTGGGTCCTGGAAAGCATCTTGGAATCAGCCAAGTTCCGGCCTGAAGTGTGAAGTTGAAGGCCCCTTAACTACTGCTACAGCATTGGAGCCCCTTCCCCTTCCTCCAGTTCTCCTTCCTGTTCTATTTGGAAAAGGAAAAACCCAATTTACATCTTGATCAAAGTGCTGGGGTTGACTTGGGATATCTTCAATTTTCTTTTCCTTCAATCGAGCTTGCCTAGCTCCACTCCGAAGCCCCGACATCCTTTCCCCATGCAAATCACACCAACATAAGTTCCCAGCAATCGGTTATAATCACCTTGTGATCGAATGATCCTGGCCGCATCGCCAATCTTCTAACAGTATTATAGTAATTCCTCGCGCCTGCACGCTGTTGCGAAGCTCAATACGCCGACAACAGAGAGAGGATGAGAGATAGATTTAGGGTTCAGCGCGCATGCACGCTACTATGGAGCTCAATGCACCGGCAATAGAGAGAGGAGGACGGATGGATTTAGGGTTCGGCGCAGCTGACTTCTCGAGAATCATACTATTGTAGCGAAGCATGTCCAAAAGAAAATAGGTATAGTTTGGCAGTTAGAGAAATGCTGAATAAATCCGATTTCTATTCATAAATGCTTCCAAAAGAAGTTACCAAATCTAAGTTATTACTACTGTTTTTCATAAATGGTTAAAAATAGCCTAACAGGGTGATGGACTAATGCTGCAATCTAAAACTGAATCTAAATCTAAAACCCACTCCGCGGGACCACAATTGTTTATGCATAACATCTGCTCAGAGGTGTGCGATAGTCTGAAGTTAAGACTGTCAATAGTTGCAAACTGCTTCATTGCCCAAGACACCTGCACCCCGTTTCAAATCCAAGATGGTGAATGGGTCCAGGTCTTCAAATTTGAGTTATCGCCAAGAAGGAAGGCAGAGTATTCCTTTGACTACATAAGCATTGATTTCTATTTGAGTTTTGTTCTACATTAAAAAAATGTTCCTTCAATACTTGAACCCAATATGAAGATACGGTTGATGACAAGATTCAACCCAGGAATGAGTAGCTATGCAGTAATCTTAACAATGAATTTCAAGAGTAAAAGTTTCAAATCTATAAGCTATCATTGCTGTCCTACTGTTCCAGCTTCTAATACCATATTTTAAGAGAGGATATGAAACACAAAGGATTAGATACCTAGACCCATTCACCATCTTGGATTTGAAATCATAAGCTAGAGCAATCTAAAATCTGCGTCATCTTTACTTATCTCTTTGCTCAAAATGAGCACTTTATAGTACCATATTCCCTGATTCTGAACAAACTGGTGGTGCAACTCCATGCTAATAGCTCAGCTCCGTCCACTAGCCACATGCATGAATACTCCATTTATAACATCTAAATAGATGTAAGCATAACTTGATAAGAATTTTCATCATACAGCAGCACATTTAAAAACATTCAAAAAATTTTGGTTGATATTTGTTTGATGTACAAATCCTAGTGAACCTAAAGTTCCTTTGTCATTAATAGTTGGAAAAAGACCATGGATATGCATCTCTTCATATAGCTTTGAAACATGCATCATGTCCCCAGATCTTATAAACCATAAATCAATGTGCAGTAAGTCACAAATTTTGGATCAACTCCACTCTCAACCATCTGATTCAGAAGCTTGATGGATGTTTTCATGTCACCTTGTCTGCAGAAACCATGTATCAGGGTTGAATAAGTAATAATATTTGGACAGATTCCTTTCTCCACCATTTTCTATTTGAATTTAAAAGCTTCTGTCAAGTCGCCGGCCCTACAAAACCCATCAATCACTGTGTTGAATTAATAGAATTAGGAGATAAACACTTTCCAGGAAGCTTGTTATAGAGCCTAACAATAAGGAAAATGCACGAGGCTCTGAATCCGCCAGAGTGTCACTGAAATAACTGGAAGATGAGGCAGGAGGGGGTCACTAGAGTCGTAAGATAGCTCTGGAAGTAGAAACCGCGGCCGGTGGAGCTTCCCTGGGTTTTCGTCGAAGAGGCTGAAAGATGGGAGGCTACTGTGGCTTCAATGGGCACTGTAGTGAGGAAACATCGAAGGCGAGAGGTGGTGGTGATGAGAGCCATCCGCCGAGAAGAATAATTGATGTAAGTAGGGGCTTCCATCTGGGAGAGAGGAGATTGGGAGGTAGGGTAGTGCCAGTCGGTGCGGGGAAGAGGAGATAACAACCCAATTTTTAAAAAATAAATTTAGTGGGTGGGTATTTCTAGAACAATAGATTTTAAGTAAAATTAAGTGGATCGGAGTGAGGACCGACCGAGGGGGCCGCCGGGTTCCACTCCAGTATGACGGGTAAAATGGGGAGGGGGAGGGAAGAGAGAAAAAGAGGGGGAGGAGAAGAAAGGGGGGTGGAGAAAGAGAGAAGGGAAAGGTAGAAAAGAGGTGGGGCAGAGAGTGGTTTTGGGTGCATTAGCTGCCGTCGGATTGTGGGCCCAGGTTGACCTTTATATGGTCAGCCTTGACCTTTTATGGTCGGTGGGCCCACTTCCAATGCCCTATTATCAATTCTATACCCCTAATGTGAAGGGTCTTTGGTATCTAAATCGTGTTTTTATATAATTTTTGTGACGTCTTAGTGCGTTGTTTAACTTAGCTCATTTTGATATCATATTAGAATATGTGTATCAGTGTATCTAATCTTTAAGCAATTGATTATAGGCGGAGCACAAGATCTATATTAAGTGCATAATGACATGAGTTTTGTTATGTGAGACTAAATTCCATCACATGCAGTGACAGTCTTTTCCTATATTTGAATTATTTTTACTCTTTTCTATATTCATACAATGATGTATTTTTTTATTATATACATATATATATTTCACAACAATTAAAAAATAAAATAATACAAATGCATAAATTTTCAAAATATAAAAAGTGAACAAATAAAATGCAAAACTCAGGACCGATAGAGGTCTGGACAGATGTGTCGTCAGATACTTTTGCATCCACCAATCAGTGTACTTCTAACTTCAGGCTAATGTCCATAATTAGTAAATGAAAGAAATAAATTATTCAAAATTTTATATTATGCACATGTTTCAAGATCTCAGTAGGCTAAAGCTATTGAACAGTAACTTCTCAGCAACATCTTACTAAAAGTCAATACTTACTAGCCTGATAACAGAATTACTACATTTGAGCATTTTTTTTCAAAATGTAAGCATCCTGAACATTATTAGTACAACATTTGAGCATTTTTTTCATCTTCTCCAACCATACCCAGGCCCTTATAGAGTTCATCTCAGGCCACGCCAAGGCCCTGTGCTCAAATGTAGCGATGTAAGTCTATGGTCTAGTTTAAAGCCAATAACCCGTCAAATAAAAGCATAAAAATAGCACTCCCTATCAAAATAGAAGCACACAGATAGTGTCTCTCTAATTAAGATGCTTATACAATAAGACAAGAAATAAGAGCCTAATAAGGAGAGGAAGTATTCATAATATGCAGTAAGATAGAGTAAGTACAAATAGGTAAGAGGTGTATCCATTTGGATGGAGCGAAATACAATTGGTATTAAAAGAAGCTACTGCAGTCTGCAGAGGCAAACTATGATGATAACTGCTCCAGTTTATGTTGCCCAACACAGTTCATAATGTTGTAAGAATCCCATAAATTATTTCTTTTCAAATGTTGCATCAGTCGTAATTATAAAAAAAAGAGTAGAGACAAGTTTCTGTTGAGTTATCGAATCGTGCTTCTTTTAGAGAGCGTGATTCTTCCACTGATTGAGTTAGTGTTGCAATCTCTATCTCATAATTTTCTTCAGATCGGCAATCTCCTGATAGGCCACATATATCCTCTAGTCTGCAAATAAAACTTTCTCTTACACAAAAATCATTTAAATAAGGAAAACGAAGGTTTATCTACGTGCAGAACTTATAAAAATAAACTATTTGTTATCAATACAAATCTCTCTCTAGTTTTTTGAAAGGAGACGGAAAAATGATGGGATGTACATTAATTGAAATCTGAATATAACCACCTGTAGTAGACTAGCGTCAATCATTGGGGTATTATATTGAAACTAAGAATAATCACACTTATCATTCTGAATAACAACCATCTTGAAGACAGACACCCAGTGGAAATGGGTGTGGTTCAAACTCCATCGATAACTTTCGATAATTGTCAAGGAATGCCTGCTTTTCCCTCGGTTTTTCATACTGGTCTAAACACTTGTTGAAGAGGTGTCGAATGCTAGTGTGATTCGCAAGCATTAAGCCACTAAAATATAATTAGAATCAAGTTTACTATTTACTGAAGTGATAGTAGGAAAGGGACTAGGTGTCTGTAAATGAAATCTATCAATACAATGTAGGATTCATGAGAACAAATAGGACTTACCATGTGAGTAGTTTGAACATATGGAGATTTTCTAGGTAAGACAACCTGCAGATTAAGCAGCAAAAAGCATTATGATGAAACAACATCTTGAAGATGACTTATTTTTTGCTCGATCAGTTGTTAGTGGTACCAGAATGCTTGCAGGTCCCCACTCTATGAAATTAACTAGCTTTCTTTCACATATTCTTTGTAAGCTCTCATGAACCTGGGTCAAAATTGTATTGCTCATCGTGATAAAGAAGAACGCTGAATCAAATAAATTAAAAGAATTAATTGTTGCATAATTTTCCAAAAGAAAAAGCTTGATAAAGAAAATATTAAAAATCATATTTGTATATTCTATCCTAAATAAAATCTTTATTTAAAAAGCAATTTTTACATCTCATGTGTAGGTAATTTAATATTATGGAACCAAAAAAGCAAGGATAGACGGAAACATGTTAAGTCACACACACATTTATTGATATACCTATTTTATACTTTTAAGTATATATCTAGAGAGATATAGGAAACGAATTTTCCACCTATGCTGTGATTGAACATTCTCCTGCTAAATATAGTTGTAAAAATCAAGGTTGCCCCACTGCTTGTCATTTACCACTAACAAATTACTTATATTTGAATTTCACAATTTTTCATAGTGATAAACTATTTATCAAACTTGTAAAAACAATTAAGATCATCAGACAACGCACAAGCCTATTTTGATGTGTAGTTAACCAAAAAACTAAGTTCCACCTAAGATTCCTCTGATTTCCGTGGTAGGAAAAGATGTCTTGGAACCAGGTTTCACAACCTTTACCCTCTTCCTGTTGACTTCTAACATCCTTCTCTCAAGATTCCCTTCACCTGGCACCTGTGAAAGGAGATGGTTTCAATTGTCTAGAACATGTAAATTTTAGCCAGGAAAAATTGAGGGAGAACCAAAGAAACCAATACCTTCTTGTCATTCTCGATTAATGCCTAATCCCAAGGAGTAAAACAATTAAGTCAGCTTTTGAAATCAAGTATATCGTGAAAGTATGATCTTCTCATGCTTGAGCCACCTCAACAAGCCTAGCGAGATTAAAAGAAGGAAAATTTCAATATTTGAGGAGTTTTTTGAAGATGGAAATGAAACCAAAAGCAAAATATTGTCGACCTGTTAGTAACTCTTTTTCTTGTTATCATCCTTGACCTTTTGCTTAAGCTGCCCATCTGATCGGGCCCGAAACTGGTTCATCCCAAATACCCGTGCGAATCGCGCCCATTACAAGAAATGCTTTGCTAGGCTCTTCCAAGATATTTGATCACCTATCGCCGATTTCATGTGGGAGCGCTGTGCTGTACTGGTGAATAAGTAATTGAGCAGCTCCTTATCCACTTGGGAAAATGGGTCCCCTGCAGATGGGGCGGGGATGCTGGCCGCCAATATATGATCCAAACCAGGAAACTGATGATCGACCATGAATGGCGGACGAAAAACAATCTCGCGGACAGTAGACGTGTTGGCCATAGCAGGTTCCTCTGCTGTGATGATGATTATAGAAGAGGTCGGTTGATTTGAATTCCGGGTGGTCGGAGATGCGGCTGGCACTGATGATTCGGCCGGCGGT
This sequence comes from Platanthera zijinensis, assembly GCA_039513925.1. Classification (NCBI taxonomy): domain Eukaryota; kingdom Viridiplantae; phylum Streptophyta; class Magnoliopsida; order Asparagales; family Orchidaceae; genus Platanthera; species Platanthera zijinensis. Next base: position 113,491,576 of record CM077089.1, on the reverse strand, counting down.
GATGGAAGAATATTTAGGGATCCTGGATCGTCGTGCTGGTGGGCTACCTCGGAATATGATTGCAAACGAGAATGACAACCTGGTCGTGATGATTTTGTTGATGGAGCACGCTTCTTGAGGCATGCAAGATACTCCCAAAGATTATGGATCTCCTTATGGGTCATCTCGAGCAGATCATCATGACGGGAAGCAATGCGGGCATACTCGGGGGCGACCACTTTGGTCCAATGAATGTTGTCGGCATGCCCGACATCAATCTTTTGTTGAACCAGTCTATAATTGATATTTTCTAATGACCCTTCAATGAGTTGTTCGGGAAAAGATTGCATATCTGATGCATGAGGATGACTTTAACTTTGATTGGCGCTGGTTGCCAAGGTGATGATTCGAGTTGTAGTTATTGTCATAGTCTCTTCCAACGACACAATGTTGAAACTGACAACAGGGGCGATCGTAATGGAGCAATCACTAATGCGGCTTCACTTAGGGAGTAATGATGCTGCGTTTGGGCGCTACTCTTTTAATGGGCAATCTGAATCGGGAATGGGCAACCATATCCTCCAAGTGCTGCTTTAAAACTTGTTCTGATTTCAGCTGAAAGAACCGTTTGAAAGAGAAATTGGTGGTATGTAGAGCCGAGACTAGAACAGACTAGATTCGGTGAAATTGCGGAAGATGCAAAGATTCAATAGGGAAATTCATCAGATCCTGGAGTTCATTGGGCAAAAGAAATTTGATAGAAATCGTTCAGAGCAAGAGACGCTCCAAGGGGTTGATCATTGGTGAAGTGCTCTTGATAGCTTCCCATAGATTAAGCCCTTGTAATGCTGACCAACGTTCATTGCCTGATGCGTTGAGGCTGCGAGGTTTTTTATGGTGACTCGATGAAGAGCTGCACTCATGCGATATTGGTCCTGGCTTGTGGAGCTTGTGATTGGACTGAATGGAATGAGGAGTGTTGTTGAATTTGATACCAGATTCTGAGCCAATCAAAGGATCAATGTCATCGGCATGGTTCGGATCACCATCATCCTGCGATGCAACATTGTCATCTTCAATGATGCGATGATCATCGTGAGCTCTCTCGACAATAGCAGCGACAACATAAGGAGCATCGTGCACAATCGCATTGATTGTGTGACTCAACCAAATTGCATTATCGGCGATTGATTCCGCGATCACTCCAAGAGATTTAAGTTGCCCAGGAGGAATTTCGGGCAGTTGAGTAAGGGATTGTCCAAACGCTGTCGTCAATCCAAATTCGTCGTCACAATCATCAATTGAGAGAGGCAATAAGTGAAACATCGTCAACAAAGACGTAGGCGAGGGAGTGATTCCATCAATCAAAAATAGTGTGAGATATTGAGTGAGAATGATATGCATCCCAGAAATTGGCAAATACTCCTATCGAGGATCAAATTTTAGTTCGCCTCTAAAGTTGATTTGAGCGACAACGGTATGGAGCAGCAAGTTACCTCCTTCCAGGGATATGGTCTCCGGGCAAATAGCTCATCCATGATGCCATAAGTTTTCATTCTTCCCCGATCCATGGCGCATACTCGAACGAAAGAGGCGATCCACGATGGTAGTCAATGCGGATGCGGGCGGCGTTAAGCAATTTCTGATGTGTTTTTTTTGTGTCTTATGGAAAGCGAGAAGTTTTCTCGTCATGATGCGCTTGGATGGGAGCACATCATTCTCGATTTCCCACTTTTTAATGCAATCCAACAGTGCATCCAATTCAGCCTCAATGATGGAGCATTCCTGCATCAGAGCTTGTCCAGTGCCAACAATGATTTCGGCCACGATAGACATGAATTGTTCATGCCGAGCACGATCCGTGTTGTTCGAATTGTCTTGGTACCTTGTGATCAGGTGGTGATTGTCAAGAAGAACAATGATGTTCTCGAACTCTTCCATCAATTCCTGATCATCGCAGCACTTGTCTAGTTACATGATGAGCATCGAAGTATCAATACTGTAAGCGTTGTACCATCTCAACAAACCACGGCTAACAGATTGATGTTCGGCATTCCTGTCATGCTTGTGAATTGATGGGAAAGGATTTGTTAGCGCTCGTTCATGACAGAGTGCAATCCAGTAATGGGGGTGAATTTCCTGCCGTTGAATTCATCCGTTAATTTCATGCGTCTAAGCATGTTGTGATGATGGTCAGTCGAGAAATGAGTCCCTGTGATGGCGTCTTCCATTCGGTTAAAGAATGGGAGTTGGCGAGCAATACAGTCATTGACCAGTCCTATCAGCATTGATTCCACTGGACCGAGAGTGCCATTGTACCCATTGCAATGCTGAATGAATGACAGAAAATCGTGAAACACTGTCAGATAAAGAGGCGTCAACGATTGCCAAAGTGTGGCATCCCTAGCGTGCATTTTCAAATACCACGACACGTGACCATGATATAGCGCGGCTTGACGCATATATCGAGTCGTTCAGGTACAACGAATCACCTTGGCGGCAACAGGACTGCCGGAACGGAACGTGTACAAGTCGTATGCCATTTGAACAAGACTGACGTCATGCGCTCTCTGTTCGAACAGTTGTAAGGGATAATTAAGGACGATGGGCGTCGGGATCAACTTCTCAGTTTTGGCATCGTCCATGACATGGAACGTGGAATCACAACCTCCCGAGCTTTGTGACTTCCTGCACATATATCGAGCACAGAGAGTAAATGTAGTGGTGTCGATGCAATCGATGATTCGTGGGGCACTGAATTGCTTACGGAAAAGAAAGTCATCTTTGTTGTAAGATTAAAGTTTAGGAATTAAGGTTTCAAATTAAAAAAACAACTCGAACTTACAAATAGAAAACATGTTGCCTACCTCAGCAAAAATTCTATTCTACGAAAACTAAGAAATGGGTTCAACTACTGATATCAAATGAGCTTAGAAAAATTTAGCAATAGCAGATCAATATAGATTCCATCAAAATGATCATAAAGCATTTTGATTCACATGATAGTTTGAGCAATAACCTTATTCAATACTTCAATATCATGATTTTTGCAGAAATAGTAGAATGGGAAAGATTCGGAGCAGGGACTTACCAGGAGCGGGCCCAAAATCACAGATTTTTAAGGAATGAACCTTTTATTCATCAAGAAATTCAATTTACCATCAAAACAAAACAGCTGATTAAGAAAAAGGTCTGAAACAAAAATGTTAATACAGCGGTTCAGTAATTTTCCACATTTTTTACCAAATTACAGTGCTTCAACTACTCCGTTCAGCATATCATTGAGTAAATCACAGCACTTTTTTTTCAATCGATTATAGTTTAAATCAAAATGAAGATCAATAACAATCATGGAAATTTTTTGCGGGGAAGGAGACATTCAGTGTGAATTAGAAATTCATTCAATCAAAATAGCTATGTTTGATTGACAGCTCAAAACATGAACTGGGGTCATATAGATCGACTTATGTTTGAAGTGACCAAATTGACGGGGATCCAACTATACGCATCAAGATCCAACTTTCAATGTTTTTCTTCATTTTGGTTTATCATAGTGACCCGCTCAAGATATCACATAACTTGGTTTCTATTGGGATTTATAGGTAACGATACTTTTCTATCTATTCTAAACTTAATTGCTCAAAGACATGTTTTTTATAATGCTTCCCTTATAATAGTATTCTTTCAAAGCATGAAATATGCAATAACAAAAACTTCAAAAAGAATTCAAATTGTTTTACTTGTTTTGTTATTTAAGTTCTTTGTGAAAGTGAGGAATAGATAGAATTTACTCTAGAGGGGGGGTGAATAGAGTATTAAAAATTTATTTAGATTTATTGCGGAATTAAAATATTGATACTTATAAATAAGAGAATGAAACAAACTAAACTAACACAACACAATATTGCACACAAAGGAAACACAAGGCAAACCAGACGACAAAAGAAAATTTATAGTGGTTCCCCAAATCTGGGTATATCCACTCTTCTACCACCCAGGTAGGAATCCACTATAGGTTTTTTTCAGGTGTCCTGCCATCACAAGATCTCTTTCAGGTAGATCTAGAGACCCTTTGAGCTTTTGATCTTGAGCCAAAAATCCAATAGGTTTTTGATCAGGTGCCCTATCACCAAGAGTTCACTTTTGAAGGGAGAGATAACCCTGTACAGATGGAGGTAAAAGAAAGAGGTTTACTGAAGTCTTCTCTTTCTCAAGCAAATAAGAAGACTATGTGGATTGCTGTAAAAAGCCCAAGCTTCCCCTAAGATGATGTGTTGATTCAGGAAGAGGTAACTTGGTCCTAGGTGTAGGTCTTCAAAGTATTATTGTAGAGCCTTCTAGATCTATAGACTGATTTTGATTGAAGATCTCTGTAAATATTTGAAGGCTGGGGAATGAAGAAGACTAGAGAGAGTTGATTTGAAAATGTTCTTCTTCTTCCTTTGAAAGCAATGCAATAGTCCTTGAGAATGAGATGAATACTACTGACAAATGTTTTTCTCTTTTTCACTGAGTGACTAACTTTTTTATCTTTCTCTCTTTGTTTCTTGTTATATTCAATCAGAAAGAAAACGACATGTATTTGAAATCTCAAGACAATACTTAATTTTTTGCAAGAATTTAGGAGCCCAAATGGCTAGAATGGCTGGCAACATAAATGCACTTCCATAACTGTCTTAATAAGATAAGCCAATAAAATATTCTGTAAATACCATAATTAATGCTTCATGAAGTACGGCAATTAGCCTTGAGAATATCAGCATTATTTATCAGAATATAATTTCCATTAAATAATTGATCATAAGCAAAATAAACACTTTAAACCGTTTTTGTAAACTGATAATTGCAAGCAGAATAAAATCATAGCACTTAGTTCAGAGATCGTCGAACTGGGTTAAGAGATCATCGACTTGAGAACAACTATCGTAGAACTGAGATAACTACTAAGAAACAAGAGATCGTCGACCTGAGCTCGTAGATCGTCGAGCTCAGTTCAGTGTAGAAGACTCTGAGATTGTCGATCATCGAGCTGAGTTCGACTATACTCAAACTGATATAGATATTCCACTAAATTCTTCTGAGTCTAATTCTGAGTCCACTACAATGCTGGTCTGCACAAACCTTACCTTAAAAGGACCTAACTTAGACTCAACAAAGACCCTGGCTGTACAGGTGGGTCAAAACATCCTAAGAGTAGACCTAGCACAAATCCAAACAAGGGTTCCAACAATCTCCCCCTATTTGTCTGAGGTCGCTCAAAAACAAAACTGAAAAGAAATAAGAATACAAAGTCCATAAATATCTATAAGGATGAAATAACATCAGCAGATATATTATAGCAATGCATTGTACATAATTAAGTTAAATATAAAAACATTACAGAGCATAAACTATAAATTATGAGAAGAAGGACAAGAGGAGGGTTTAGAGAAAATTATCTTTCTTTTTGGATCTGGTACTTCCTTCTTAGATATCTTCAGGTCCTGTCCACCAAGAGTTGTCTGAGTACCTGTTCTGGGCACAACTGCTTTAGGATGCAGTGCCATATATTTAGCTGGATTGAATACATTCCTGCTAACTTGAAGCTTGTCCAGTTCTTTTTCTCTGTAAGATGACATGGTGGTGAACTTTGATGAATCCTCTCCTTATTAAACAGCTTTCCTTATCTGAGAAAGACCAATCAGTTCTTGAAGCCTGACCATCCTTAAGTTTGGATCAACTTCTTGTTCAACAGGTGGCTGATCATTTTGAGGAGGCAACATGGTAACTGGTTTGAATTGAGTGGATTGAGCCTGAAAACATGTTATGCTGTGTTGTTCATCACGTTGAAAATAAAGAGATTTTTGAGGAGCAGCCTCACTATTCTTTCCTTTTAGCTTATGAGATTCATCATGCCTTCTGGATTGATAGTGAGCTGTCTTCTGAACTTTGGGTGAAGCTTGTTGTTGAGGAGGAGAAAAACAGGGGTTCTTATATATAACTTCTTTTACTTGCTCTGCTGAACTTTGATTCCTGTGCTGCTGACTGCTTTCTTCGGAATGATATCTAGATAATCTATCCTGCCTTTGATAAGATCTAGTGAAAGAGGTAGGCTTGGAAGATGCATCAGAACCTTGAGGAGCAACTCCTGAGGCACCAGCAAGAGGAGGAGGAGGAGGACCTCTCTTAAACTTCTGAGAAGGAGTAGAGTATCTCTTGCTCTTCTTCCTAACTTTTTGTTAATTTTTAGACAACCACATCCAGCTTTCCATGCCTGGGTATGGTGTAATCCCTTTCAAAATGTAGTAAGGGGTATCATTAGTATTGCCTGGCTTGGGAGCAGCTTTGGGAGCAGCCTTTCTTTTCTTTGACATTTTCTTCTTCTTAGGATTAGAATCCTCTGAATCATCATCCTCAACATCATTAGATGTATCAGGAGGATTATCATATAGGTCATTGATTTCCTTTAGTTGTTTATCATCAATCTTCTTGGCAGCTTTCTCTTTAGCTTCTTCCTAGAAAACAAGAGCTATGAGATCATCCAAAGAGGGAAGGGGACTTGTTGGTACCCTAGTTTGATTTGAGTTTAGTCTTGTCTTCTTAGTCTCTTGACCCATGAATTATCTATGGTCATGGTTAGCTGTCTAGCTGTAGAGTTCCCAGCTTATCCAGATAAGAATTTGGTTAAGTTGTTTGTTCGTTCGACTATGGTCGAATGCCGCTCGACTATCGTCGACTAACTGTTCGACGATCGTCTATCAGTTGCTCGACATTCTGTCTGCGTGGATAGTTTGACTATCTGTTGATAGTTCGACTATCTGTGTGTTGTGATAGTTCGACTATCTATTGATAGGTCGACTATCTTCTTTCTTTTGATAGTTCGACTATCTGTTGATAGGTCGACTATCTATTTTCCCTTGGTAGTTCGACTATCTGCTTTGATAGTTCAACTATCTGATAGCTCAACTATCTGTTGATAGTTCGACTATCTGTCGTTCTTTGATAGTTCGACTATCTGTTGATAGTTCGACTATCTGTTGATAGTTCGACTATCTGTTTCTCTTCTGATAGTTCGACTATCTGTTGATAGGTCGATTATCGGTTTTGCTTTGATAGTTCGACTATCTGTTGATAGGTCGACTATCTGATAGCTCGACTATCTTCTGATAGTTCGACTATCTGTTGTGATAGTTCGACTATCTCCTTTGATAGTTCGACTATCTGGATCGTTTGACTATCTGTCCGATAGTTCGACGATCTCCGTTCTTCGGTCGACGATCTCCGAGGGTCGTTCGACGTTTTCTGTTTGCCTTTTTATTTTGTATTTATTTATTCTATTTAAATAATTAATATATTATCTGGCATTTTATTTCAGTTGTTTTATGATAATATTTCCAGGCAATATCTGCTCCATCCCTTTTGCCTGAGTCAAATCTTTTCAGATAAAGTTGTTTGTCTTATTAGCTGACATTGTATTTTACTTTATCTGCTGTCAGTCCTTTATAGCCATTAGACTGAAAAGTCTTCCTTCTGCTATAAAGAGTTTGCCTCTGATGTGATTTTATTTAGTACCTTTATTATCAGATTGCTTCCTACAGCTTCTTTGAAAAAGGTTTATCCCTTTTATAGAATATTTTGCTGCAGAGTTTGTTTGTCTTTGTGATATTTGCAGCCCCGGTTTCAAGTTTCAGAAGAAGACAAACAGTTCAAATTGAAAAGAGCCGTTGCTTGTTGCTGCTATAAAAGGAATCCTTTGGAGAAGGATTTCAGCTAGCTAACCAATTATTCTAAGAGTTATTCAATTAGCATTCAAGCTTTCATCAAGACTAAGTTTAACTGCTCTCAGTAATCTTCATTCAACTGAGAAGTGTTAAGCTCTTCTGCTCTTCTTCAACCTGAGTTCTCCTGCCTCCAGGAAGTTCAGACTCAGAGTTCTTTTGAAGAAGAAGAAGAAGAAGATAGCTGCTAGAAGATTTCTATTTTATATTTTATATCTTCTTGTAGTTTTTCCTTCAGAACTTTCTGAAGTGTTTTCTGCACTGAAGCAAGACTTCACCTGGACATTCTTTGAGCCAGGGGGAGCCTTGATTCTTTTGAGCTTTCTAGCTCAGTGCAAGTCTTTGTGCTTCTCAAATCTATTGTAAAATAGAGAAGACTTTTTAACCTTCTTTCCCCCTCCTGTACAGGGTTATTACTCCCTTCAAAAGTATCCCTTGGTGGCAGGGCACCTGATCAAAAACCTGTGTTCGGTTTTTAGACACCTGATCAAAAGTCTAAAGGGTTTCTAGATCTACCTGAAGCAGGTCTTGTGGTGGCAGGGCACCTGATCAAAAACCTGTAGTGGATTCCTACCTTGTTGGTAGAAGAGTGGACGTACCCAAGTTGTTTGGGGAACCACTATAAATTCCTTGTGTCATCTGACTTGCTTAATTTAATTACTTGCATTGTGGCTGTGATTAGATATAACTAGGTTTGCTAGTTGCTGATTAGGATTTCCAAGCCTTAACTGTAATTACAGTTAGCTTGAGTTTGTGCACAACACTTGTGTTAGGCTTTAGGGTTATCTCCTTATCTATAATCTTTTCATTCCGCGTTTCACTCCAAGGGAGTTGGGTAGACTATTAAGTTTTGTCTAGTGCAAAATTTGATAACTCTATTCACCCCCCCCCCCTCTAGAGTAGTATCTATCCCTTCACTTTCAATTGGTATCAGAGGGAGGTTGACTGACTGAATAGGCTAACACCTAAGTCACAAGATCCTGATAGATACCAAAGTTTATAGATATTCACTTTCACTATCATGGCCCAGTCCAAGGATTATTCTAGCACCAGACCTCCAGCATGCAACTTAGCTAAGTTTGGCATCTGGAAGGCAAGGATTAAATTATATATGAATTCTATTGATGAAAGTATCTTTGCTTCTATTTTGTCAGGACCCCCAAGAGCACCTGCTGCTACTACTGCCTCATCATCTGATATGAGTGCAGTGCCTCCTACAGACTACAATGATGAGTACAAGAAGGCAAAGATAGCAGATGCCAAGGCAATGAATATACTGCTCAGACAATGTCTGATGAAGTATTCCAGAAGGTTGCTGACTGCTCTTCAGCAAAAGCAATGTGGGATACACTGAACCAGATTGTAGCTGGTTCAGCTGATGAAAGGAAGGACAGGAGGTCCAACCTTATCTCACAATATGAGAACTTCAAGAAAACTGATGCTGAATCAGTTGAAGCCATGTATACAAGGCTCAGCTCAATCATCAATGAGCTGAGGACCCTTGACAAAGATATCTCATTGACAGAGGTCAATGATAAGATTCTTATGTGCTTCCCTAGCACATGGGATCTGAGGATCTGGCCCATCAAGGAAGCCAGAAGTACAATAGAGATCTCAACAGAAGCTCTTCTCGGCAAGCTCAAATCCTTTGAGCAAGTGCTGAAGACAAGGGAAGCAGAAGCTAAAGCAAAGACCCCTACTCCAATAAGAAAAGAGTAATCTCTAGCTCTTAAGGCTGCTGATGCTTCTGAAGGCAGCCAATCCAATGAGGAGCTAATGGCATTATTTGCTAAGAGGTTTCTCAAGATGGGTAGAAAGGAATTCAGAAAGAAGTCTTCACGCTATGAAGACAAACCAAGGTATGACCGTTCACCTGCTAAAGAAATTATCTGTTATGGTTGCAGGAAACCTGGACATATCTTACCAGATTGTCCAGAGGAGAAGAACAAAGATAAGAGAAAAGAAAAGGAACAGCACAGGAAGCACTCCAAGCCATCCTCCTACAAGAACAAGAAGAAGGAGAGAGGTTTCATTGCTGAAACCTGGAGTGATTCTGATGAAGAATCTTCCTCCTCTAGCTCTAGTGAGGATGAGGAAGAGAAGAAGGCAAAGGAAGTTTGCCTGATGGCAATAGATGCCTGCAGCAATCATTCAGCTGCAGAGAGTTCAGATTCAGAGGAAGAAATGCCAACCGAAGATGAGGTACTATCTTCTTATGATTTCACTTCTGCAGAATTCAAATTAGATTTTAAATCTTTATGCTTAGATTTAATTTGTTCTGAAAAAGAGATTAAAGAACTTAGACATAGGCTAGCTGAATCAGAAATCATATCTACTGAAAATATTAAGTTAAAGGAAGATCTCACTAATTATAGTGAAGAAATTAAGTTTCTTAAAATTGAGTTAGCTAAATCTAAGAGGTCAGAAGAATCTCTAAATGGTAGAAGCCTTAAGTTATTAGAAATAACCAGCATGACTAACACTAGGTCAGGCAATAACAAACTAGGCTTAGGAGCTTCTCCCAGTGAACCCCCAGTTATTCTTAAAAATAATCTTTCAACTCCAGTGAACTTTATCTCAGCTGATGGGATAAAGAACACTGAGCAAGTAAACCAAGTTAATAAAACTTTAAATAAAGCTAAGAGAGAGAAAAGAAAACAATTTTTTAAGGAAATACAAAGAGCGTCAAACGCTGCTCGACGATCGGAAGCTCAATGGTCGAACGAAGCTCGACGATCTGAGCGCTCATCGTCGAACGTCGATCGACGTTTTCAATATGATTTTCAAAATCATCATCAAACCCGTAGAAACCTAAATGAAAATAGAAACCCTAGGTTTGTTGACTCATCATCTGCATGGAGAATCCCACCTAGGAGATCTCACCCATTAGGTTATCACCCTCAGCCTGCATTTTCATTTATTTCCAGTTTTTCTTATGTGAAAAACAAGGGACCCAAGGTTACCTGGGTCCACAATGTTTAAATTGTTTTAATTACAGGTGAAGGCCTATCCTATCACTCAAAATAAGTGGTATTTGGATAGTGGATGCTCCAAGCATATGACAGGAAATAAAAATCATCTGTCAAAGTTCAAAGCTAAGCTCGGCCCAAAGGTTATCTTTGGAGATTCAAGCTGTGGTCAGACAGAAGGCTATGGCAGGATCACAATTGGAGCTGTTACTTTCAAATAAGTTGCATATGTGACTGGACTGAAGCACAATTTGATCTCAGTCAGCCAGCTATGTGATGCTGGCTACCAGGTTTCATTTTCTAACTCCTCTTGTAATATTACTTTAAATAATAATGTTGTTTTAGTAGGCATTAGATTAGGTAATATTTATTTAGTAGATTTCAATTCAACTCATTCTGAAATCTGTTTATTTAATGAAGTAACAATTAATAATAATTCTTTGTGGCATAAGAGGCTTAGTCATGTTAACCTTAAAAATATATCTAGGTTATCTAAACACAACCTTGTTAGAGGTTTACCTTCTTGCCCCTACAAGAAGGAGAGCCTATGCAAGGCTTGTCAGCTAGGCAAGCAAACCAAAAACTCTTTTAAATCTGTAAATAAAAGTGATTCTCCTAGAATCCTGTATTTATTACATCTGGACCTTTTTGGCCTAATAAATGTACAGAGTTTAGGAGGGAAGTATTACACCTTAGTCATTGTAGATGACTTCTCCAGGTTCAGTTGGGTTTTCTTTTTGAGAACTAAGGCTGATAACTTCAAAGCCCTTACAGACTTTCTATTATGTGTGCAGACTGAGTACTCTACTCATGTGGCCTTGATCAGAAGTGATCATGGTACTTAGTTTGACTCTCTTCTCATGCAAGAATTCTGTGAGAGAGAAGGTATCAAACATAGCTTCTCAGCTCCTAGAACTCCCCAACAAAATGGGGTAGTTGAAAGGAAAAATCGAACACTCATTGAAGCTGCTAGCACATTGTTGGCAGATGCTAATATGCCTCTTTCCTATTGGGCAGAAGCTGTTAGTACAGCCAATTATGTCTTGAATAGAAGTCTTATACACAAGCTTAATTGTAAAACTCCTTATGAGTTGCTTAAAGGAAAGAAACCTAAAATTAATTATTTTAGAATATTTGGTTGTGTAGTGTACATTCATAATAACAATAAAGAATACCTTAGAAAGTTTGAAGCAAAAGCTTCAATGGGAATTATGCTTGGATATTCCCAAGTAAGCAAAGCTTATAGGGTTTATAACAAATCAACCTGTAAAATTGAAGAATCTGTGCATGTATCTTTTGATGAGTCTCAGATGTTTTACAAGGAGAAGGAAAATTCTCCTTCCTCCAGTTCATTGCAGGTACCTGATGCTACTCAAGAGATTCTTCAACTATCAACTCTTTAGATCACTGAATCAGACAGTGATGAAGACATTGCAAAAGCTGTTGTTGTTCCACCAACAGTAGATCAAATTCCTCCTGAGGAATTAATCCCAACTATTGCTGAAGATCACATCCCACCTGTTGATATTGTCACACTTAGAGATCACCCCACATCTCAAGTGATTGGAGACATATCAGCTGGTGTGGAAACAAGACACCAATTATGACAGGATGTGATGCACGCTTGTTTCCTCTCACAGGTTGAGCCCCTCACCTTTAAAGATGCTGAGCTAGATCCCCACTGGATCATTGCTATGCAAGAGGAACTCAATCAGTTTGAGAGATGTAAAGTTTGGACTTTGGTTCCAAGACCTAAAGGCTAACTGATCATAGGCACCAAGTGGGTGTATAGAAACAAGTTGGATGCAAATGGAATTATTGTAAGGAATAAAGCTAGGCTTGTAGCTCGGGACTACAGACAGGAGGAAGGTATAGATTATGACCAAACCTTTGCTCATGTTGCAAGGCTAGAAGCAATAAGGATCTTCTTGGCCTATGCAGCCTACATGAAATTTAAGGTCTTTCAGATGGATGTCAAAAGTGCATTCCTGAATGGTGAGCTTAAGGAAGAGGTGTTTGTTGAACAACCACCAGGGTTTGTTTCTTCAACTCAGCCCTCACATGTGTTCAAGTTGCAGAAAGCTCTATATGGTCTAAAGCAAGCCCCCAGAGCCTGGTATGAGACTCTAGCTAGTTTCCTGTTAGAGCACAACTTTACTAGGGGAGTAGTTTATAGAACCCTTTTCATCAAGCACCACAAGGACACAATCCTGTTAGTTCAAGTGTATGTGGATGATATTATATTTGGTTCCACTGATCCCAAACTTTGCAAAAGGTTTTCTGACCTGATGCACTCTAAGTTTGAGATGAGTAGTATGGGTGTGCTGTCTTACTTTCTTGGTCTCCAAGTTAAGCAAGATGCTGATGGTATCTTCATCTCCCAATCCAAATATGCCAAGGAATTGGTAAAGAAATTTGGGATGGCTGATGCTTCAGCAATGCCTACACCTATTGCTACTAATGTAGTTATTGATTCTGATGATCACGGCAAGTCAGTTGATCAAAAGAATTATAGGGCCATTATTGGTTCCCTATTATATTTAACTGCAAGTAGGCCTGATATAATGTTTGTTACATGCCTCTGTGCTAGATTCCAGGTCAACCCCAAGGAATCTCATCTGATTCTTCTCAAGAGAATCCTGAGATACCTGAAGGGATGTCCAAATCTAGGACTTTGGTACCCAGTAGAATCAGAATTTGAGTTAATTGGATACTCTGACTCTGACTATGCTGGTTGTAGAGTTGACAGGAAGAGCACCTCAGGAACTTGTCAGTTCCTGGGAGAGAGATTGGTCTCTTGGTTCTGTAAGAAGCAGGCTTCTGTCTCAACTTCAACTGCAGAGGCTGAATATATAGCAGCTGCCAATTGTTGTTCACAGATCCTGTGGATTCAAAACCAGCTTGTGGATTATGGTTACTCACACAAGAACACCAAAATCATGTGTGATAGTACCAGTGCTATCTCAATTGCACAAAATCCAGTGCACCACTCTAGAACGAAGCACATTGAGATTCAACACCATTTCCTGAGAGATTGTGTGGAAAGGAATAAGATTAGTCTTGAGTTCATATCCACTGAGTTTCAGAGAGGTGATATATTCACCAAGCCCTTAGATGAACAGAAGCATCTGTTCTTTTTGGTTCAACTAGGCATGATCAATGGAAGAGACTAAGTGTGACTTCTGCCTTGTTGAAACTTGTTTGAAGATAGTCGAACGACGTTCGAAGATAGTCGATCGGGTCAAGCCCATCGTCGACCTATGGTTGATGAAAGCTTGTCTGTTTGAAGATCGTCGACCGGCGTCCGACCATCGTCGAACAAGTCGAGCTCATCGTCGATCTCTGGATGACGACAGCTTGTTGTTTGAGAAGACAGAAATAGTCGAACGATTGATCGATTACTCTGCTTCCGGACCGATCGTCGAACGACCGTTCGACCATCGTCTCCAGTATCTTTTGAATAGATCGACTATCTTCGGTCTAATATAAAGCCGATAGTCGACCTAGGTTAAAAGATCTTTGCTTTTATCGTCGACGGAGAGCGTCTTTTCGTATTCCGTCGTCGTGCTTGCTCTGTCTCTTTTCTCTGCCGATTCGTCTTCTCCGTTCCTCTCGCGCCTTCTCCAGCAAATCGATGGCGATTTCTCCAACGCTCCTCGTAGTAGTCAAGTTTGATGCAGGTTTCAGCGTGGATTTTGATGCATTCAGCTGCTGTAAACCAGATATCGTGGAAATTCTCCAGCTATGCAAAGATCAAGGATTGGAAAGGCTAATGTCTACAAGGATCAAGTTAAATATCCCAGAGATAAAGGAATGAGAATTTACTTCATCTTCTACTGAAGATTCAATGACAGGATCTATTGGCGGAGTAGAGGTAATTCTGACTCCCGCCGTCTTGACTGATTTATTTGGATTGACTAATGGCGAAGAAGAATATGAGCAAGATGCTCCAGAATTTGGAAGAATGTTGATTGAGCTGGGACATGCAGAAGGCATTCCCTCGAAGCTGCTCAAGATAAATTTTCCTTTTAAGATTAAATTTCTTGCTGAGATTATCGGAAAAGTGCTGCTAGGCAAACACTCTGCCCACGATAACATTACAAGACAACAATTTGCACTAATGTGTGCAATTGTCAACAAGAAAAGGATCAATTGGGCAGGTGTTCTGTTTGACTTGATAAGGAAGAAGAATAGCAAGAAAGAAGTTACCCTAGGCAGGGTTATTGGGATTTTTCTGAAGGAAATATATCCCCATCTGCTAGTTTCTACTGCTACCACCATTAATGCTAGTAAGAAGATGGATCCCAACTTATTCTCAAAGTGGAAGAGGACATTCGTGAAGCCCGCTCCTGCAGGGGCTGCTCCAGCTGCATCTGAGAGCACAAGGACTGACTCTGTCGCTCCCCACCTCAAGAAGTTGGCTCAGTTCCTTCATCTTCTTCTGCTCTGCTGTCTACTTCAGTTGAAGTTCCATCAACTTCAGTTGAAGTACGACATTCTGCATCTCCAGTTCGTTCTCCAGTTCATCAGGAATACATTCATCCTGCTGATCTTCCATCCACTGCAGTTCCCCCACCATCTTTTGAAATAACTCCAGAATTCATTTCCAGCATTGTGGAGTTAATTACCCCTTCAATCAAAATCATGATTGAAGAGGCAATTGCTCCACTTGCTTCCTCCATTGCTTCTTTGACTGATGCCATCAAAATTCTTTCTAACTCTGCTGAGCCCTCTTCATCCAGGGGCCTGGTTTCAGTTCCCACTGAAATCAGGCAGGGGGAGATGTTCAATGAAGATGTCTCTGAGCAGCCTTTGGCCTCCCCTCTAGCAGCTCAACTTGCAGTAACAGAAAAAGCAGCAGAAGTTTCAGCTCCTCCTCCATCTGAAAAAGAAAAAGAAATATCTGATGCAATAATGTTGACTGAATTTGTTGTAAAAGTTTACCTGGAAGAATCCTCAACTCCCCTGGTTTCCCTATACCTAGAAGGAATAATCACATCCCTTCTAGATGATTTATGGGAGTTAGGTCACCCTGAAGAAAATCCTGAAGGTATGTCTCTTTCCCAATTTGTAGATTACTTAATTGATATGTTAGTATGGGAATATCTGGAAGGGATGACTAGATGTCATTTAGCAAGATTTTACTCCTAATCCTACAGATATAATGGAAGAAGTAGTTGTTGTCAAAGAGCCTGAATCGGTATCAGCTCCTGATGTCCAAGTGGTTGTAGAGCAAGCAGTGCTATCTGAGGCTGTAGAGCCTGTTCTAGTTTCTGAAGTTGCTGAATCTGCTCAGCAAGCAGTGTTATCTGAACTGGTCCCCTCGACAGTTCCTGAGCGTCAAGAAATGGATCCTGAAAGCCAAGTTGAAAATAAAGATGACACCCCAAAACTGAGTTTGGAAGAAGAGAAAGCAAAAGCTGCTTGGCAACAAAGAGTAAAGGCTGATTTGGAAGAGAAAGAAAAAGCTTGGCAAGCTGAAAAGTCTACAGTATGGGATGATTCCCCTGGCTTAGACTTGGATACTCTCCTGGCACAGGATGCCATGGAAGAAGAGAAAGAGAAAGCTGCCCTGAAAGAAAAGGAAAAGGCTGTATCAGAAGCCTATGATCCGTATGATCATCCTCCCTCATCTCATTCTGAGGATGAAGATGATTCAGATCTGTCTGAGGATTCTAAGAAAAAGAAAGCTGCAAAGAGGAAAAGAAAAGTTGTGGCTCCTCCTCCTCCCAATACCGATCATGACACTCCTTACTACATTCTGAAAGGGATTGATCCTAAATCCAAAGAGTTCCAGCACTGGATGTGGTTCTCTAAGAACCGGCAAAAGGAGAGGAAGAAATCAAAGAGGTATGATAGTCCTGCTCCCAGATGGACTCCCAGAGGTCCTCCTCCTCCACCTCCCGGTGCAGGAGCCTCTGGCAATATTTCAGCAAATCCATCTGCCCCTTCTGATAAATCTGCACCTTCTCAGCCTCCTTCAAGGAGAAGTTCTCAAAGCTATCAAGGTAAATCATATTCTGGATATCAAAGGCATGATGCTGAGGCAAAAGAGCAAGTAGAGGAGGTGGTATATCAAAAGCCAACCTTTTCACCTCCTCCCTCTCCCAAGAGAAAAGTTTCACCTGCTGCTAAAGACACTTCAAAGAGTAAAAGAACTGTTTTCTCAGAAAAGTCCTATAAGAAATTTGCTGAAATTGCTCCTCCTTCATCTCTTGTTATTCAAGAAGTTAAAGATCCAGCTTAAAGTTTATTAGATCTGTCTACCAAGTTTAAAGCTTGTGAAGCCAATAGATACTGCATCTGAAAATAAGTATGAAAGTCAAGAGTTAGATCCTGATTTCAGGATGGTTCGTTTTCTAGAGCTTGTTGGCTCAGCCCAGATAAAGAAAGCTAAGGCTGAAGGAAAAGATTCTGTAGGATTTACTACAATGTCAAAATTCAGAATGAAGGAACTTGATAAAATCCAGGTTAGTCCTGAAGTTTTTGACCCTTCTAAATACATGGAAAAGCATCCAGAAGCAGTCGTCCCAAGGGCATCAGAACTAAAGATTATTGGTGTACAAGATCTGAAATTGTCTAAGAAAGAAGCCATAAATCCCTTGAGGAAAGTACCTTTTGTTCCTAGCTCTTCTGATCCCAAACCTGATTCTGTAGATCCTTAATTTTGATTGACTGTTATATATCTGAATGATTGTTAATTGCCAGTTAGTTGTTTAACTATTTCCTGTATTGATTTTATTATTCTTTAGCTAGCTCTGTGTTTTAGTTTTTGAGAGACTTAACTCAAATAGGGGGAGATTGTTGGTACCCTAGTTTGATTTGAGTTTAGTCTTGTCTTCTAAGTCTCTTGACCCATGAATTATCTATGGTCATGGTTAGCTGTCTAGCTGTAGAGTTCCCAGCTTATCCAGATAAGAATTTGGTTAAGTTGTTTGTTCGTTCGACTATGGTCGAACGCCGCTCGACTATCGTCGACTAACTGTTCGACGATCGTCTATCAGTTGCTCGACATTCTGTCTGCGTGGATAGTTCTACTATCTGTTGATAGTTCGACTATCTGTGTGCTGTGATAGTTCGACTATCTGTTGATAGGTCGACTATCTGCTTTCTTCTGATAGTTCGACTATCTATTGATAGGTCGACTATCTGTTTTCCCTTGGTAGTTCGACTATCTGCTTTGATAGTTCAACTATCTGATAGCTCGACTATCTGTTGATAGTTCGACTATCTGTCGTTCTTTGATAGTTCGACTATTTGTTGATAGTTCGACTATCTGTTTCTCTTCTGATAGTTCGACTATCTATTGATAGGTCGACTATCGGTTTTGCTTTGATAGTTCGAGTATCTGTTGATAGGTCGACTATCTGATAGCTCGACTATCTTCTAATAGTTCGACTATCTATTGTGATAGTTCGACTATCTCCTTTGATAGTTCGACTATCTGGATCGATCGACTATCTGTCCGATAGTTCGACGATCTCCGTTCTTCGGTCGACGATCTCCGAGGGTCGTTCGACGTTTTCTGTTTGCCTTTTTATTTTGTATTTATTTATTCTATTTAAATAATTAATATATTATCTGGCATTTTATTTCAGTTGTTTTATGATAATATTTCCAGGCAATATCTGCTCCATCCCTTTTGCCTGAGTCAAATCTTTTCAGATAAAGTTGTTTGTCTTATTAGCTGACATTGTATTTTACTTTATCTGTTGTCAGTCCTTTATAGCCGTTAGACTGAAAAGTCTTCCTTCTGCTATAAAGAGTTTGTCTCTGATGTGATTTTATTTAGTACCTTTATTATCAGATTGCTTCCTGCAGCTTCTTTGAAAAAGGTTTATCCCTTTTATAGAATATTTTGCTGCAGAGTTTGTTTGTCTTTGTGATATTTGCAGCCTCGGTTTCAAGTTTCAGAAGAAGACAAACAGTTCAAATTGAAAAGAGCCGTTGCTTGTTGCTGCTATAAAAGGAATCCTTTGGAGAAGGATTTCAGCTAGCTAACCAGTTATTCTAAGAGTTATTCAATTAGCATTCAAGCTTTCATCAAGACTAAGTTTAACTGCTCTCAGCAATCTTCATTCAACTGAGAAGTGTTAAGCTCTTCTGCTCTTCTTCAACCTGAGTTCTCCTGCCTCCAGGAAGTTCAGACTCAGAGTTCTTTTGAAGAAGAAGAAGAAGAAGATAGCTGCTAGAAGATTTCTATTTTATATTTTATATCTTCTTGTAGTTTTTCCTTCAGAACTTTCTGAAGTGTTTTCTGCACTGAAGCAAGACTTCACCTGGACATTCTTTGAGCCAGGGGGAGCCTTGATTCTTTTGAGCTTTCTAGCTCAGTGCAAGTCTTTGTGCTTCTCTAATCAATTGTAAAATAGAGAAGACTTTTTAACCTTCTTCCCCCTCCTGTACAGGGTTATTACTCCCTTCAAAAGTATCCCTTGGTGGCAGGGCACCTGATCAAAAACCTGTGTTCGGTTTTTAGACACCTGATCAAAAGTCTAAAGGGTTTCTAGATCTACCTGAAGCAGATCTTGTGGTGGTAGGGCACCTGATCAAAAAAACCTGTAGTGGATTCCTACCTTGTTGGTAGAAGAGTGGATGTACCCAAGTTGTTTGGGGAACCACTATAAATTCCTTGTGTTGTCTGACTTGCTTAATTTAATTACTTGCATTGTGGCTGTGATTAGATATAACTAGGTTTGCTAGTTGCTGATTAGGATTTCCAAGCCTTAACTGTAATTACAGTTAGCTTGAGTTTGTGCACAACACTTGTGTTAGGCTTTAGGGTTATCTCCTTATCTATAATCTTTTCATTCCGCATTTCACTCCAAGGGAGTTGGGTAGACTATTAAGTTTTGTCTAGTGCAAAATTTGATAACTCTATTCACCCCCCCCCCCTAGAGTAGTATATATCCCTTCACTTTCAGGACTGTCATCTATGGTATAGGAAGGTCCAAGGGGACTTGAGACGGGGTCAATATCCATAGAAGATGGAGACAGTTCAACAAGAGGAGCTCTTGGCTCACAAAGGTTTATTAACCTTGTCTCTAGGGCTGAAGCCAGATTTCTTGAAGCCACTAGATAGATCAGTTCCTCAACAATTAAAAGAGCATCAAGCTCATCCTTATCTTCTGTAACAAAAGTAGGTTCAACAGCCATAGGATATGGCATTTCTATACAAACTGGAACTAACTGAATCTACAAGAGCTATTTTACAGCCTGAGGACTCATGGGTCTGGTATAACAGACCATGGCCTTAAAAGTATTGATCTCAACTGAAGGCAAAACTGATCTAAAAAAAGAAAAGAATGCAAAAGAATCTATAAATTAATAGTGAGATTTGTAAAGCAATCACCACTAGAAATGCCAAGAAATGACACATCAGTGTCCCATCTGAAATAAGCAAATCGGAGTAAGAAACTATATCTCCACAAAACTTCTGAAAGTCTTCTACTTCTAGCATTGTTGGAGGAGACAGAGCTTGAAGATCTGCTGAGGCTGAACCTTCTACATCTTCATTGGACATCTCCCCCTACCTGGTTTCAGTGGGAACTGAAACCGGGCCCCTAGATAAGAAGGGACAGTGGAAGTAGAAAGGGAAGCAGATAGAGTGGAGATAGATTGAGTAAGAGGTAAAATTGCCTCTGGTATCAAGGATTTAAGAGCTGGAGTGATGAGCTCTAAAAGATTAGTAAGGAAAGGGGTATCAAAATGAGGAAACTCAGATGGTGTCTGAGTTGATACAGAATGATGGATAGGAGGAGGAATGAAATCAGTCATGATTTCATCCTGGAAATGGGAGTTATTTGGAGAATTTTGTTGAGAGTTTTGTGGTGATGCATTAAGGTTGATGGGAGAATCATTTTGATGGGAAGGTGATAAGTGAGGTGAGAGTAGATCAAAGTTAGGAAAAGACATACTGTTGAGGTTTTGAGGTTCAACAAGATGTTGGGGAATTGGTGACTGAGTGGGAGAAATAGGGATAGCTGGGGAAGATGGAGGAGTTTGAACAAAATTTGTAGATTGTGAGGAAATATGAGGGATGGATGGGGAAGATGGAGGAGTAGGAGGAAGAACTACTTCACTAGTGTGAGAAGTGGCTGTTACAGCCCTTGTGTACTCAGATATATTGGAGGAAGGTCCAGCCTTGGTGGGCATTTGAATTGTCCTCTCCCACTTCCCAAATAGAGTGGAGTCCAATCTCTTGCTTGCATTGATAGCTACAGTTGAAGAAACCAGTAGCTCTGGAGCTTTCTTCTACAGGAAGATTCCCAGAATCCTTCCTAAGCAAACTTCCTTCTTGTTGTTTTTCCTCTTAATCAAATCAAAAAAAAACTAGCCAAATCTATAGACTTATTGTTAACTAGAGCAGACATAATGGCAAACTGTTGCCTATTGATATTGTCATGAGCAGAATGCTTGCCCAGCAATACCTTGCCCATAATATCAGCAAGAAACTTAAAACCAACAGATAAATTCTTCTTCAAAAGCTTAGATGGGATGCCCTCAGGATGACCCATTTCTATCAACATCCTGCTGTACTCAGTACTATCATGTTCCAACTCTTCTGTTCAATTTTTCAACTCAAAAATTTCGATAAGAATTGCAGGGTTTAGAATCACTTGCTGTCCTGAGATCAATCCAATCATTGAAGAGTCATCAGTTGAGGAAGAGTACACCCATTCTTTGATCTCTACAATAGATAGTTTAATCCTTGTAGACATGAATTTCTTTAGACCCTGATCATCACAAACTGCAACATCTCTTGAAATATTGGATCACAGTGACTGATCGATTCGAAATCGACGTCGAAATCAGTGTTGAATTTCATCGCTGATCGAACCGCTGCCAAAATCACCATTGAAGTTCTGTAGACTCAAGAGAGAAGAGAACAAGAGCAAAGGGAAAAATATGAAAGCACAGGACAAAGATCGAAGAGAAACCTACATATAGGTTTTTGGAATATGAAAAGACGATCTTTGTCTGATGATAAAACCAAAAACGTCGATCTTAAGTCAACGATTAATTTATAAACAAATAATATTGTTGGTCTCTGATCTCAATAGCCCAAATTGATAGTTGAGCATAGGTCGACGATTAATTTACTGAAGCAAAGTCATCGATCTCCGGTCGACAATTTTTGTCTTCACATAGAGCTGTCGTCAAACTCAGGTTGACGATAGAGCTCAAGATAAGTTCGAAGATCGTCGATCTCTGTTCGACGATCATTGAACAGATCTTCACAAAGACAAAATTCAATTTTAATCTATGACATTTATCATTCCAAGCTGATTCAAAAAGGATAGATGTTTTTGCTCATCCAAGGTTTTGGTGAAAATATCTCCTCTTTGAAAATCAATGGGGATAAACTTGAAATTAATTTTTGTTTTTGTCAACACAGACTCTAAGAAAATGATGGCTTATTTCTATATGCTTGGTCCTAGAATGAAGGACTGGATTTTGTGTAATTGATATGGCACTGGTACTGTCACAAAATATGGTGGTATTTTTAAGAGAGTATCCATAATCCAATAGCTTGTTTTGAATCCACAAGATCTGTGAATAGCAACTACCAGCTGATATATATTCAGCCATTGCAGTTGAAGTAGACACAGATGATTATTTCTTACCAAACCAGGACACTAATCTATCACCCAGGAACTGACAAGTTCCTGAAGTGCTTTTTCTGTCAACTTTGCATCCAGGATAGTCAGCATCAGAATAACAAGTTAAGTCAAATTCTGACTCTATAGGATACCAAAGTCCTAGATTAGGACAACCCTTTAAATATCTTAAAATTCTCTTGAGGAGAATTAAATGAGATTCTTTAGGATTGACTTGAAATCTAGCACAAAGACATGTGGCAAATATTATATCAGGTCTACTTGCAGTAAGATGTAATAAGGACCCAATAATGGCCCTATAATTTTTCTGATCAATAGGTTTACTGATGTAGGCCACTCCCTAAATGGAATTAAGGCACGAAAAAAAGACGAAAGACTCCTAAGGGGAATTTGAGCGAACACGTGGAGTGCGCGCAAAACTCGAAATTTCGGCAGAGTTTCGTTTGTAATTGCGTGATCTCACAACGGGGAAAGTCTCACCCGAACCTGCACGAACATACACAAATACATTTATCCTATCCTAACCAAACATCTAGCATCGCATCATCAACTTTTCCATTCACAAAGAGGGCTTCCGGACTAAAGATTGCAATTCGGAAAATAGTCCGAATATATCCCTCAAAATAAAACCATACGAGGATATACCAAATCCTCTTGATCCGTTCGAAACCAAAGGCTAAAAAAACCCCGGCTTGCAAACGTCCAAGGGGACCTACCCTTACGGAAATCTTCACGAAAATCGGACAATAAAAGCAATCAAATTCAGATTTTCATACATGCAACTGAATCAATAGTTAGGATAAAACTTTGAAACCAAATCTCCACTATCCTCACAATTACAAGATGAATATCACACAATATTTAGGGGATCGGAAATCGCTACCCAAATCTGAAATTAGAGGGGAGGAGAGGAGGAAGAGCAGGAGAACAATGGAAGAGTCGCACTTCCAAAAAGGTCACCGGAATCGCACCGGATGAGGAAGAACCGAGCCGCCTTCTTCGGAGTCACACCGGAGGAGGTTGGAGGTCGCCGGAGCAGCAAGGAGCAGCCCAAAGGGGCGGCGGCAGTAGCAGATCGACACTTCCTGGGCATCGGATTGCTGGTCGGGGTCGGCCAGGCCGAGAGAAACGGAAGGGGGGGCGGCTACAGCAAACCGAGTAGGGTTTTCTTCTTTTTTTCTTCTTCAATTCATCTCTCCCACTCCACATACATGTATATATATAATTTGGTACACCTCTCCATCACCCTTCATCTCATCAAACTAAAATCCTAGCCACTAATGCACTAACCATGGCTAAACATAGGCCATATTGAACAAAAATAAAATGCTGAAATTAGTTATAAAATGCTGAAATTAAAATGCAGAAATTAAGCAATAAAATTATAATCTCATGCGTTGATGCGGCAGAGATTTTGACGCGGCTATGGCGGAGGGTGTCGTGGCTTTTGACGCGGCTTTGGCGGAGGATGTCGCGGCAAAGTCCCAACCTTCAAGCTTGCGGCAACGGTCATCAAAATCAACGAACATGTAGCGGCGGCGATCAAAAGAGGGGTCCATGTGATGGAGGCGACGACGGTTACGGCCCCGACCGTCAATATCCTCGAACACATAGCGGCGGCAATCAGACGAGAGGTCCATGTCAGCAAGAGCAAATGGCGGGGGGTCCTCGCCATCAATCCTCCCCCGCTCAAAATCACTCATCACCGATGAGTGGCCAGAGAGAGAATAGCAGGAGACAGCAACATCCACAGGTGGCATAGCGAGAGCGGACATCCACGGGGCATCCGCAATAGAACAGAACCTGTCATGAGCAAGAACAACAGAAAACCTCGCAGATGTGTCAGCTTAAAGAAAAACAGTGCAGTTCTTACCATCCAATGCGAGAACCAGTAAACCCAAATGGAAGAGCGACACGGGAAAAATCTCACCTCTCAACCCACAAGAATTTGAAGTGGAAGAGTGAAACGTCGGAGAAAGCCACTCATATGGAGACCAGATTTGCAAAATTAAATCCGAAAAATTGAAATGCGGTGAAAAACCGATTGCATCATAAAAATCCAAAGAAATTGCATTAAATCCAAAATTCTTGAAAATCATGAAAGGATCGGCGCTCCAATGTACAAATTTTGTTTCGGAACCCGAAGGTATCCACTCGGGGGCTAACCAGACTAAATTAGAATCATCAATTCTGCAGTCAGAAGCTCTCGAAGGAGAACAGGCATGAAAGTGATGCAACTCATAGATACTGGCATAAGGCACTGATATGTTTACATGCAGTTCGTACCAGGATGGACGAAAAATATGTGCAAATTGATTTGGCGGGTAACAATGTCGTAAGGGCACCAAATCAATAGGCACAGTCGCCGAGAAATCATACGCAGTCGCAAAAGAAAACATGCTCGCCGGCAGATACTCACTAATACATAGCTCACTAGGCATCTCAAGCGGAGGTGCTAATAACGACGGTTTAACTAAGTGGATCGGACTAGGTAAAATCAATTTGTGTCCTAACAAGTCCGCTAATCAATCCAAACGGACAGCTCCCTTACAAAGTAAATCTTCCAACTCAGTAGGTACGTCAGCTAACTCTGGGTCATCGCTCGGTTCCTCAACGATAATTAGGATCAGCTCGTGAGCATCTAAACGAGGGGCCAACGCTAGTGTAGGGGGTATCCAAGTAGGTATATCATAAAAGCGTAGACTATGACTAGCGGATCCATGTCCTAAAATGATATCAAATGTAGGTACACAAGCAGGAGGGAGGGTCGGTAAAATCGAACCCGGGACTAAATCCAAATCCAAATGAATCTCACGCAACAGTGACTCAATCACGGGGCAGTCATCCGGGAAACTCACGTCCGGGCAAACATTAGAAGAATCGCCCAAAGATACCCTACCCTCAGGAGGAAACTCATCCAACATAGTAATTGAGAAATCCTCAATCTCTGGCTCCACTGATAGCTCAGATTTATGTTCAGAAAAATCAGATCGAGGTTTACTCGACATAGGGATCATAGACTCGAGAGGGTACTCAATAGTAGGGTGGACTGAAATATCACTAACAAGACATGTAGTGGCTAAAGGGGTACTCTCACAAGTCAAAGTCTCATCAAAATCCCAAAAATCATCATCCAAGTCGCTAGGATATCCAGTCTCCTCATCGTCAGATAAATTGGCAGGATCATCGGGTGTTATGAAACATGCCAGGTTACTCTCATCTAACTAGACATCCTCAACAAAATCAGAAGATACCACATCAACGTCCAGATCAGGATCAGCAGCAATCTCAGGGGTAGTCTGGGGTGTTTCCGGAGGGGAGACTGACATAGCTGAAGCCCTAGGTTTTGTGGGGCATGTCACGGCGTAGTGGCCAGTCACACCACAAGCATAACATAAATCCTTCTCCTTGGCAACCTTAACTGGCTTCCTATGTGTACTCAAAATGATAGGATCCTTTTGGGGAACGGATCTAACGCGAGGCCTATCATCACTCCTATAATCAAAAAGCGGTCTAGTGTCCCGGCAGGGAGAAATAAAATCATGAGACGTCCTCATACGGGAGTATGGGGGAATGTGCTTGTTCGGTATAGGCAAAATCTTAGGCAGCGCTACACTCGGATAACCAGAAGACTGAGAACGGCAGTATAAGGGATAATACTCATCCGTAAAAAAATTCTTCATAAGTTGCCAACCTACAAGTGAGCCAATGAAGGACGGTCCAAAACATCTCTCCTCATTGACCCAGAAGGTCAGGGCTCGACCAGTTAATTGCAATCTCGCGACGGGAATTCTGTGGGGGTCCACAAGATGATATTGCTCAAAATAAACTTCCATATCATTTACCCAACGTAAGAAAACTCGCGGTTCACCTAACCCATCGTAAGTCGGTGCAGGAATTCTAACAGGCCTAGAGGTACGCGATGGTGGTGTCGTAATCGCTTGACTAACCGTACTGGAAGGAACATTGGTCCTAAGCTGTTGCCTAGGGTCATCAAGATGCGGTGTCGGAAGCCGACCTCCAAGTTGTGCTAACATTTCTCTTATGTCATCACATTGGCGAGTCATCTCCTTGCGAAGGGCACCAACCGAGGAACATGGGGGAAGGGGACTCCCAACGCATGCCATGACAGACTAACGGAAAAAAGATTCAAATTAGGAAAGCACTTAAAACCTTTTTTTTTGTTGTTTTTATATAACTAAAAATAAAAAAAAATTAAAACGAACTAAACGTACCTAAGTGCAAGTGGGGGTAGCTCAGCCCGAGCGGATCGTTGTCAAGTTGAGAAATTGACAAACCTCCCTCTGATACCAAATTGATGTAGGCCACTCCCTAAATGGAATTAAGGCACGAAAAAAAGACGAAAGACTCCTAAGGAGAATTTGAGCGAACACGTGGAGTGCGCGCAAAACTCGAAATTTCGGCAGAGTTTTGTTTGTAATTGCGCGATCTCGCAATGGGGAAAGTCTCACCTGAACCTGCACGAACATACACAAATACATTTATCCTATCCTAAACAAACATCTAGCATCACATCATCAACTTTTCCATTCACAAAGAGGTCTTCCGGACTAAAGATTGCAATTCCGAAAATAGTCTGAATATATCCCTCAAAAAAAACCATGCGAGGATATACCAAATCCTCTTGATCCGTTCGAAAACAAAGGCTAAACAAACCCCGGCTTGCAAACGTCCAAGGGGACCTACCCTTACGGAAATCTTCGCGAAAATCGGACAATAAAAGCAATCAAATTCAGATTTTCATACATGCAACTGAATCAATAGTTAGGATAAAACTTTGAAACCAAATCTCCACTATCCTCACAATTACAAGATGAATATCACACAATATTTAGGGGATAGGAAATCGTTACCCAAATTTGAAATTAGAGGGGAGGAGAGGAGGAAGAGCAGGAGAACAATGGAAGAGTCGCACTTCCAAAAAGGTCACCGGAATCGCACCGGATGAGGAAGAACCGAGCCGCCTTCTTCGGAGTCACACCGGAGGAGGTTGGAGGTCGCCGGAGCAGCAAGGAGCAGCAAGGAGCAGCCCAAAGGGGCGGCGGCAGCAGCAGATCGACACTTCCTGGGCATCGGATTGTTGGTCGGGGTCGTCCAGGCCGAGAGAAACAGAAGGGGGGGCGGCTACAGCAAATCGAGTAGGGTTTTCTTCTTTTTTTTCTTCTTCAATTCATCTCTCCCACTCCACATACATGTATATATATAATTTGGTACACCTCTTCATCACCCTTCATCTCATCAAACTAAAATCCTAGCCACTAATGCACTAACCAAGGCTAAACATACGCCATATTGAACAAAAATAAAATGTTGAAATTAGTTATAAAATGTTGAAATTAAAATGCAGAAATTAAGCAATAAAATTATAATCTCATGCATTGATACGGCAGAGATTTTGACGCGGCTATGGTAGAGTGTGTCGTTGCTTTTTACGCGGCTTTGGCGGAGGATGTCGCGGCAAAGTCCCAACCTTCAAGCTTGCAGCAACGGTCATCAAAATCAACGAACATGTAGCGGCGGCGATCAAAAGAGGGGTCCATGTGATGGAAGCAATGATGGTTGCGGCCCCGACCGTCAATATCCTCAAACATGTAGCGGCGGTGATCAGACGAGAGGTCCATGTCAGCAAGAGCAAATGGCGGGGGGTCCTCGCCATCATTTACCCTTTTCATCAGAATCAATTACTGCATTGGAAGCTACAGGTGTTTTCATAGCTGAGGCATCAGCAATCCCAAACCCTTTTAATAATTCCTAGCATACTTGGACTGAGATATGATTCCATCAGGAGCTTGCTTCACTTGAAGACCAAGGAAGTAAGAGAGTTCACCTATGCTACTCATTTCAAACTTAGAATGCATAAGGTCAGAAAACTTTATACAAAGTTTAGAATCAGTAGATCCAAATATAATATCATCAACAAATACTTGAACTAATAGAATCCTATCATGATGATGTCTTATAAATAAAGTCCTATCTACAATGCCTCTAGAAAATTTATGCTCTAAAAGAATGCTAGCTAGGGTCTCATACCAAGCTCTTGGAGCTTGCTTTAAACCATAGAGAGCCTTATGCAATTTGAAAACATAAGAGGGGTGACTTGAAGAGATAAAACCTGGTGGCTTTTCCACATATACTTCTTCCATGAGTTCCCCATTGAGAAAGGCACTTTTGACATCCATTTGATATACTTTGAATTTCTTGCAAGCAGCATAAGCCAAGAATATATTGATAGCTTCAAGCCTTGCAACAGGTGCAAATGTATGATCATAGTAAATACCTTCTTCTTGCCTGTAGCCTTGAGCCATTAATCATGCTTTATTTCTGATAACTATGCCTTGAGCATCCAATTTGTTTTTGAAAACCCATTTAGTTCTAATGACTAGATGCCCTTTAGGTCTACGAACTAAATTCCAAATTTTGCATCTCTCAAACTGATTGAGCTCCTCTTGCATTACAATAATCCAGTGTTGATCTTGCTCAGCATATTTGATGGATGATGGCTCAATTTGAGATAAGAAGCAGGCATGCATCACATCTTGATTAAGTTGATGCCTTGTCTGCACACCAACTGACATGTCTCCTATTACTTGAGATATAGGATGATCTCTAAGTGTGAGAAAGTCAGGAGGTGGAGTTTTTTCAGCAATAACATTATGAACCAATCCCTCTTGTGGAATTAAATTTGCTGTTGGAGGAATTTCAGCAACTTCCAGAGATTCTTCTTCACTATCTTCATCAATCTATGGAGAGGGAGTTGATATCACCTTTTGGGTGAGATTTAAGTCATCCAACTTCTTACATAAGTTAGGTACCTTCAAATAGTTACTGGTAGAAGTTTCCTTCTCCTTGTAAAACATATTAGCTTCATCAAATATAATATGTATAGATTCTTCAATTTTCAAGGATGATTTATTGAAAACCCTATATGCCTTGCTAACTTAGGAATATCCTAGAAAGATTCTCATTGTAGCTTTGGCTTCAAACTTTCTAATATAATATTTATTGTTATTATGTATATAACAGATGCAACCAAAAATTCTAAAGTAGTCTATTTTTGGTTTCTTACCTTTGAGTAATTCATAGGGAGTCTTGCCCTTATATTTGTGTATCAAACTTCTATTCAGGACATAATTTGTTGTGCTTACAGCTTCTGCCCAATAGGATAGAGACATGTGAGCATCAACAAGCAATATGCCTGCAGTTTCAATGAGTGTTCTATTTTTTCCTTTCAACTACACCATTTTGTTGAGGAGTTCTGGGAGCAGATAAGCAATGCCTGATACCTTCCTTCTCATAGAATTCTTGCATAGGAAGAGATTCAAACTCAGTTCCATGAACAATTCTGATCAATGCAACTAGAGTAGAGTACTCAATCTTGATGCATTTTAGAAAGTCTGAAAGAACTTTGAAATTATCAGACTTTTTTCTCAAGAAGAAAACCCAAGAGAATCTAGAGAAGTCATTTACAATAAATAAAGTATAGAACTTCCCTCCCAGGCTTTGTACAGCAATTGGTCCAAAAAGGTACAAATGAAGCAAATAAAAAATCCTAGGTGAATCACTCTTATTAACTGATTTAAAAATATTTTTAGATTGCTTGCCTTCTTGACAAGCCTTGCAAAGGCTTTCCTTCTTATAGGGGCAAGAGGGCAATCCTCTAACAAGGTTGTCCCTAGATAACCTAGCAATGTTTCTAAGAATTACATGTCCTAGCCTTTTATGCCACAATGTATTGTTATTGCTAATCTGGTTGAACAAAAAGATTTCTGAACTAGCAGAATTAAAATCAACTAAATAGATATTGCCTAGTCTAATACCTGATAATACAGTGATGTTATTTAAGGAAATGTTGCATTTTGATTCAGTAAAACATACCTCATAACCTGCATCACATAGCTGACCTATGGATATCAAGTTATGTTTTAAGCCACATACATATGCCACTTTTCTGAATGTGACAACTCCAAGTGTAAATTCTCCATAACCTTCTATCTAACCAAAGCTTGAGTCTCCAAATATAACCTTTGGACCTAGCTTTGCCTTGTAGTTACTTAGATTGGCCTTGTTTTCTATCATGTGCTCAGAGCATCCACTATCCAAATACAACTTATCCTATATTGTAGGATAGGTCTTCACCTTCAAAATAATAGCTTATATATTTTGGACCCAGGTAACCTTGGGTCCTGACTTCTTTTCATATTTAAAACTTGAAATATAAGAGTATTCATGTTGGCTTTATAACCTAAGGGATGAAATCTCCTAGGTGGGATTGTCCAGTTCGTTAAGGGATTGGTTTAGAGTTAAGGTTCTTATTGAAATTTTTGTTGAAGTTATAGTTTTGATGAAACTGATTTGGGTTCGACGATTTATGTTGAGATCGTCGATCGGCGTTCGACGATAAGTATTGATATCGTCGATCTTGGCTCTCAGAATAATAGTGACTATTATCTGGGTTCCATGATCGTCGATCTCTGTTCGACGATACATAATGATATCGTCGATCCCCGTTTGCAGAGTGTTTAGGCTCAAGCTCTGGGTTCTGAGAACGTCGATCGTCATTCGACGAATAATGCTGAGATCGTCGATCTTGGTTCGACGATTTTTGTTCAGACATAGCATTTTGTTTTTCTTTATTTATCTCAACTTGTTTTAAAACTTTATTAACTGTTTTGATTTGTTCTGTGTTCTTCTTACCTTTATCTGATATGAACTTTACAGGTTGAGAGAGATGGTTTTTCTGAATGATTGGTGGTTCACTAGATGATGCACCTAATCCTAATTTACTTATATTAAGCCTAGCATTAAGTGTGCTGGTAATTTCTACTACGTTTTTGCTTCTTCCATTCAGTGATTCTTCTAGCTGTTTTGCTTTACTTAATTAAACTTTCAGGAAAGTGATTTGTTCACTATACATGTCTATTTCATTTTTCAACTTAATGTTTTCTGAAACTAATCTATCATAATTAACTTGTCTATGTCTGAGAAGTTTGATTTCCTTCTCAGGTCTTATAAGATCATTACACATAGATTTAAAGTCATTTTTAAAATCTTCAGAGGTAAAGTCAAAGTCTTCCAATACCTGATCACAATCTAAACATTCTTCAGATTCTCCTTCTTCTAAAACATGCCCTGAAGCATTTATGGCCATTAAGCAGATTTATTTGGCCTTTGCTTCTTCTTCATTTTCACTAGAACTGGAGGAAGATGATTCTTCAGTATCACTCCATGTTTCAGCAACAAACCCTCTCTCCTAC
Organism: Platanthera zijinensis; assembly: GCA_039513925.1. Lineage (NCBI taxonomy): Eukaryota > Viridiplantae > Streptophyta > Magnoliopsida > Asparagales > Orchidaceae > Platanthera > Platanthera zijinensis. The sequence goes on along the minus strand of CM077089.1, from coordinate 113,459,975 downwards.
TTCTTGTGCTTGTGGGAGGATGGTTTGCTTGAGTGCTTCTTGGAGTCTTTCTCGTTTCTTCTTTTCTTTTGATTGTTCTCTGTACATTATGGAAGAATGTGTCAAGGTTTCCTGCAACCAAAGCAGATAATCTCTTTAGAAGGGGTCTTGTCATACCTTTGTTTGTGATCACTTCTTGATGATTTCCTTCTGAATTCTTTTCTCCCCATTTTGAAGATTCTCTTTGCAAAGAGACTCATCAACTCTTCATTTGATGGAAAAGTTTCTAATTCTTCAGAATCTTTGAAGGCTATATTCTGCTCCTTCCTAGTTGGTCTAGCAGTCTTTTGTTATTCAGCTTCTCTTATCTTCAGGAACTATTCATAGGATTTCAGCTTTCTTAAGAATGATTCTGTTGTCATCTCATGTGTGCTTCTAGTCTCTCTTATAGGCCAGATTCTAGAGTCCCATGAGCTGGGGAAGAAAATGAGAATCTTGTAATTTTTCAGTTACTGAGATGTGTTTGTCAAGAGTTTTTAGCTCATTAACAATGATGCTGAGTCTATTGTACATCTTAGAAACTTGCTCAGTTTCTTCGTTTTTAAAGTTCTCATACTGGAAAATGAGATGAGCTCTCATGTCCTTCCTTTCATCTGCTGATCCTGCAACCATCTGGATTAAGGAATCCCAGATGGCCTTAGCTGAGTCACATTCAGCCACTTTCGGGAATATATCATCATACATTGTTTATGCCAATATATTCATGGCTTTTGCATTAGCTACCTTTGCTTTCTTATAAGCATCATTGTAGTCTGGAGGAGGTACTGCAGTCATATTTGTGGAAGTACTTGGAGGGGCAGCTGGTGGAGGTACTCCTGGTAAGATAAAATCATAAATATCTTGATCAATAGAATTCATATAAAGCTTGATTCTTGCCTTCCAGATTCCAAACTTTTGCAAGTAGCAAACTGGAGGTTTGGTCCTTGCAAAGTCCTTGTACTGTGCCATGGTTTTAATAAAAAGATAGAGTAAAATGATATCTATCAAAGATCTTAGGTTTAGGTGTTACCCTGTACAACCTTAAAAACACACCCTCTGATACCAATTGAAAATGAGGATAGATAGAATTTACTCTAGAGGGTGGCTGAATAGAGTATTAAAAATTTATTTAGATTTATTGTAGAATTAAAATACTGATACTTAAAAATAAGAGAATGAAATAAAATAAACTAACACAGCACAACACATCATATAAAGGAAACACAAGGACAACCAGATGACACAAGAAAATTTATAGTGGTTCCCCAAATCTGGGTACATCCACTCTTCTACCACACAGGTAGGAATCCACTATAGGTTTTGGTTCAGGTGCCCTGCCACCACAAGATCTCATTTAGGTAGATCTAGAGACTCTTTGAGATTTTTATCAGGAGCCCAAAATCCAATAGGTTTTTGATCAGGTGCCCTATGACTAAGAGTTCACTTTTGAAGGGAGAGATAACCCTGTACAGATGGAGGTAAAAAAAGAGGTTTATGGAAGTCTTCTCTTTCTCAAGCAAATGAGAAGACTATGTGGATTGCTGTAGAAAGCCCAAGCTCCCCCTGAGATGATGTGTTGATTCAGGAAGAGGAAACTTGGTCCTGGGTGTAGGTCTTCAAAGTATTGCTGTAGAGCCTTCTAAATCTGTACACTAATTTTTATTAAAGATATCCGTAAATCTTTGAAGGCTGAGGAATGAAGAAGACTAGAGAGAGTTGATTTGAAAATGTTCTTCTTCTTCCTTTGAATGCAATGCAACCGTCCTTGAGAAAGAGATGAATATTGTTGAAGAATGTTTTTCTCTTTTTCACTGACTGACTAACTTTTTTATCTTTCTCTCTTTATTTCTTGTTATATTCAATCAGAAAGAAAACGATATGTATTTGAAATCCCAAGAAAATACTTAATTTTCTGCAATAATTTAGGAGCCCAAACGGCTAGAATGGCTAGCAACATAAATGCACTTCCATAACTGTCTTCATAAAATAGGCCAATAAAATATTCTTTGAATACCATAATTAATGCTTCATAAAATACGGCTATTAGCCTTGAGAATATCAGCATTAATTATCAGAATATAACTTCCATTAAATAATTGATCATAAGAAAAATAAACATTTTAAACCGTTTCTGTAAACTGATAACTACAAGCAGCATAAAATCATAGAACTTAGTTCAGAGATCGTCGAACTGGGTTAAGAGATCGTCGACCTATCGTAGAACTGAGATAACTGCTGATAAACAAGAGATCGTCGACCTGAGCTCGTAGATCGTCGAGCTCAGTTCAGAGTAAAAGACTCTGAGATCATCGATGGTAGATCGACGATCGTCGAGCTGAGTTTGACTATAGTCGAGCTGAGTTCGACTATAGTCGAACTTATATAGATATTCCACTGAATTCTTCTGAGTCTAATTCTGAGTCCACTGCAATGTTGGTCTGTAGAAACTTGACCTAAAAAGGACATAACTTAGACTCGGCAAAGACCCTGGCTATATAGGTGGGCCAAAACATCCTAAGAGTAGTCCTAGCACAAATCCAAATAAGGGTTCCAACACTTTGGGTGAGGTGTTTAAATTAATTAGTGGAAAGATTACAATCAAGAAAAAAGTCTGATATTTTGAGGTCAATAAACCCTATTAATTTTCTTGCTAATTTCTTTGTTCAATAATAGCTTCTTATAATTTTATCTATTTTTTTAAGCAATGTTTTTGCTCTTTTTTTACGTCGATGTTACCCTCGGTTAACTATACACGGTAGGAGTTAAATTTTACATTTTAACTCAAGTCAACTTAAAATCAGATCTACTAAAAATTGATGCTACTTTTTTTCATATTCTATACATTTTCATGTTAACTCCAGTTTAAATCAAAACTAATACATCAGAAAACTAACTGCTAGAACAAAAATTTTCAAAAAAGATAAAATACCAAGGAGATAGAGGAAACAAAATTCATCAAGGAAAAGACAATATTAGCATCCATGAACCCAACATCCATATAATGTCCATGATAAACAAAGTTATATTGCTCACAAAAATAACTTATGAACACAGAAATTACTCGTTAACAATACGGGATGGAAAATAAATTCAAGAGAATCGCATAAAACTGGTGGAGTAGCTGCTCTGCGGCGTTGCGTGAAAGGAACGGGATGAAAAATTAGGTCTTTACCTCTGGAAAAATGGTAGTTAAACCACAGGATTCGTCCTAGCACTCGAATTACCGGAGATGAGAGTAGGTCCTAGAAGCTGGAAGTGCCAGAGAAGAGATCTGAGGCGTCGTAGAAGAGATCCAGGGCGCCGGAGAAGGAGAGTAAGGCGACAGTAGATGGATTTACGAAGAGCAAAAAGTTACAGGGAGGTTTTCGTGAATATGACGGGAAGGTTTTCTTGAAGATGCCTTTGATTCGGGGCGTCGAAGTAGAGAAACAGGCGCCGGAGAAGGAGAGCGCGATTGTAGATGGATTTCCCAAAGATTAGTGGCTGCTGGAGAGGAGAACGAGGCGCTCCGAAGGTTTTCGCGAGATGGGAGGGGGTTTTCGCGAGAAACAGGAGGTTTTTTTTAAGGAGTTTTTTTATGCAATAGGTGGGGGGTATTTCCGGAAGAGCCAAACTTCAGTCCAATTCACTGGACTGAAGTGAGGCCTGACCAGGGGGTACCGACAATATGGAGAGGTGCGAACTAAGTGTGACATTAAGTAAATGTGGCGCCTATAGTCAAAAATGTGGCACCTTTAATAATTTCCTCAAAAAAAGAAATATCACAACTTAAACTTTACATTAGCTAGTATTGCAACACTAGTATAAGGAAAGAACAAAAGAGTAAGAGAATGGTCAAATTAAGAACACCTGAAGCTCACTAATCAAGCAGAGTATCATAGAAGTTGTTCAATAGCAAAATTTGGGTTCCTCTTAACAAGTAAAAAAGAAGACGGGAATTGTTTGAAAAATCCACATTCATTATATTTCCTTCATAAGCAGGACCCAATCTCATTGTAAAATTGCTTTGTCAAGAAAGGAAATAAGATTCTTAACACAGAGAGATAGACATCCTAGGTCAAAAGAGAGATAAGGAATGAATGACTTGCAAAATAAACCATGAGAATAGTCACCAAATTACTACGGTGGCATAGGAGTAGCAACACTCATGTACATCAAAACAAAATTCTGAATTCAGTGGGGATCACATTGAGAGAGAAACATAATATTAGTAGGAGAACTAAATAATTCAAGAAATGTAGCAGTATCTATGATCAAAAATCTGTTGAAAGATAGAAAAGAGTAAGAAGAAATGGATCGGGCATTCTCCAGAGAAAAGCGCCCTAACCTTACTTGAAGCCGCCACTATATTCTTTGAAATCAGAACAAAGCTTTGTGTTTCAACTAGTAGCATGGGTGCCGGTAATTTCTTTAAGTTAGGGGCACTCTCGTTGCCTGTGATCCGAACTGAAATTCAAGAGTGGAACGATGGAGAATGCGATAGAAACTGGATAAGCCCATTATAAATGCTTTGCGGATTCCAAGCAAAAGAATAAATTTAGTTGGTAGAAGGTTCAGCTCCTACCGAAAATTTTTAGGTACGTATGCGTACCTATTAAATAGGTACGCATATAAAAGCCCTTTATTTCGGGAAGATCTTGTCTTTCCCACCAAAAAATTTCGCATTCACATTTTAAGGGTTTTGAGCGGCAAGCAGTCGTCTTCTTTGTTTGAAGACAAAAACTATGAGGATTCGGCCTAACTCTCGCAGCAAAAGTTAAGACAAAAAATAGGAGGATTCGGCCTAACTCACACAGCAAAAGTGAAGAATCCTGGAACGAAGCTCAACCTGCCGACGCATATCTGAAACGAACCATTCTCGCGGGCGGAGATCGACATTTCACGCCATTGCAGTCCGTAAGTATATGCTTCCCGAATTATCTTGGGTTTTTTCCTATTTCTTGTTATTTGCTAAAGATTAAGAGGGATGTTTTATAATTTTGAGGGTCCGTTTAAGGATAAATTTATGTGTTCAGTGTCATTTCTGTGGTGGGAGAGGCCAACAATATGTTCATCTATCGTAGATCTATGGAGGACAACTATATAGCACCTGAGAAGATTTAGGAGTTGTGCCTTTAACATATGACTACTACAAAAAAAACCACACAACATATGACTACTACAATACGATCTAGTAAGGACGTATTTTCAGATAGGCCACTAATTTCTGGAAAGAGAACTGTAATACAACTGTATTTACTACAATACAATAGGAATATGACCATATCTACATGCAATACTATCGTATTATCAAAAAATTGTTTTAGCTCCAACAAACAACCCGACAATACATAGAAATACATAAGTTCCAGAGTCGTTTTGCTCGGTAAAAAAAATCACAACTACTAGGTAAATAGCCATGAACACAACATATAACTACTACAATACGACTGTATTGTGTGTTATACATAGATAATACAAGAGCTGTGCTTTTAATATATGACTACTACAAAGTTCATCTATGTATTGTGTGTTATACATAGATAATACAAGTGTTGTGCCTTTAACATATGACTACTACTACAAAAAAACCACACAACATATGACTACTACAATACGATCTAGTAAGGACGTATTTTCAGATAGGCCACTAAATTCTGGAAAAAGAACTGCAATACGGCTCTATTTACTGCAATATAATAGGAATATGAGCATATCTACATGCAATACAATCGTATTATCAAAAAAATTATTTTAGCTCCAACAAATAACTCGACAATACATTGAAATACATAAGTTCCAGAGTCATTTTTCTTGGTAAAAAAGAAAAAGAAAATCGCAACTACTCGGTAAATAGCCATGAACACAACATATAACTACTACAACATGACTGTATTGTGTGTTATACATAGATAATACAAGAGCTGTGCCTTTAACATATGACTACTACAAAAAAACCACACAACATATTACTACGACAATACAATCTAGTAAGGACGTATATTCAGATAGCGCACTAATTTTTGGAAATAAAACTGCAATATAGTTGTATTTAATGCAATACAATAGGAGTACGACCATATCTACATGCAATACAATCGTATTAATAAAAAATTGTTTTAGCTCCAACAAAAAACTAGACAATTGTTTTAAAGCCGTTTTGCTCGGTAAAAAAGGAAATCGCAACTACTCGGTAAATAGCCATGAAATCGAAGTACGATGCTTGAGACTAACCTTTCTCGACTATATTTCCTTCGATAAGCAGCAAAAGGAGGTGATTGCAACCGGTTTCGAAGGCCGCAGCTTCTCAGTGACGGAGAAGAAACCCTAACTTCTTCTCTTTGTTAAAACTCGAGCCCCACCACAAGAACGAAACTCCTTTTATATGCATACCTAAAAATAGGTATGCATACGGACCGAAAACGGACCCCAGCTCCTACGGGGGCTCTTTCCATCATTCATGGATGTTAGTGCCAATCTTGGCTGTCAAATTTCAGGATGAAGCCACTTATACGGTAGGGATAAATTTTCGAAGAGCTAAAATTAGCCATGCAAGCGGTTCAGTGGTAAAACCGAGTCAGTTTTTACACACCAAAAATCAAAGCCGAACTGAAACTGATCGGTTTGATTTTTTAAAATCAGTTAGGTTTTTTGACAAACATAAAATATTGGTTTATGTTAGTGTTTTCGTACGTGAAGACTACGGACTCGGACGATGGATCGATCCCGCATATTCATAAACCGGTCCAGAAGTTCTTCATTCTGTGTTGTATTATCTTTTTCATTAATCTCGTCAAGTTGCAAATTTTCCCTAGGTAGGGGCTACTAGGTCTGCGAGACTTGGGAATCAAAATTTTCTGGTGCAGGCATCAGTTCTCTTGGAGGAGTCCATGAATTCTCCATGGGTGATGGAGACTAGATTAGGAGTAGATTTAGGGGAAGTTCGAGGCCATATCTAGGATAGATAGGCTAGGAATGAAAGACTTGATTTCAAGAGCCTAAACACCTAGAGGGGGGGTGAATAGGTTCTAATTTTTCCTTTAATACTTTAGGCAATTTAAACAGAACTTGTAAAACACAGACCACAATTCACAGTACAGTATACACCAGATTTATAGTGGTTCCCCAAGGTATGGGTACATCAATTTTCCCCCTTCGCCTATCCAGTAGATAACTGGATTCAGCCTAACTTCCTTCCATTGGCTCGGATCCGCAGATCTTACAACTCAGAACCAGAATGGTTCCTACAGCTCAGACTTAAACAAGTTCTACCTCAGATCATTCCCAAGAATCCTACCTCAGGCCTTAACCCTACCTCAAACTTTATCACTAGACTTGCAACTCAGACTTGCAACTCAGATTTTTCACAAGTCCTACAGGCTCTCAGCCCTACCTCAGCCTTTATAATTTCAGGCTTGCAACTCAGATCTAACAATAGATCCTACAAGAAATTTAATGATATAAAGATACAGAAAAATTCACCATCTAGATTTCTCTATTGGTGTTGCCTTCTTGATCAGTTCTTGAATGAACTGACCTTTCTGATCCAACCTAACTTAGCTTGTCAAAGCTTCTTGATAAAACAAAAGAAGGTGGACCTTCACTTGATGTAGAAGATGATCTTCAGTCAGCTTCTTCCTTAAATTCAGAATGACTTCTGAATTTTTCTTGTAGACAGCTTTGTATCTGCCTTCGTAAGGGGTTTCCCTGTTCTTGTTGAAGAATTTTCTAGTGTTGTTCTTCTTCTTCTTATGTTCTGTTGTTGTTGGTTGTCACAAATCTGACTCTTATATAGAGTTTCCTAATGGTTACCGGCTGATCCGGTTTGTAACAACCTTCTGTCAGTTCTGACAGAGGTGTCAGACCAGTTGGATATGACAGCTGTCGAGTCACCAGTCAAGTCAGCTGATTCTTCAAAGACTTTCCAACTCAGCACATTCCACTCTGCAAACTGCTTCACATGTGTCGAAACATATAGGCTAAGTGTCGACACAAGTCTTCATGATGTTGACACAACTCTTCATGTGTCGACACAGTCATTCTTCTGCTTCTCGACACTTCTTCTATTGTATGTGTCGACACAAGTCCAGTGTGTCGACACAAGTCTTTGTCTCGATATATCTGTTTCGTACAGATGGCATTGTGTGTATTTCATACGGCGTTGAGTGTGTGTCGACATAAGTCCTGTGTGTCGACACAATTTCTTCTGATCCCAACACATCACTTTGAGAGTTGATGTGTCGACACAAGTCCAGTGTGTCGACACAACTCCTTCCAGTGTCGATATAGCTCATGGGTGTCAACACAGCTCCTGCATTAGGTGTCGACACAAATTCTGGGTGTCGACACAACTGCTTCTTTAAGTGTCAACTAAGTTTGAGTGTCGACACAACTTCTTCATAAGTGTCAACTTAGCTTGGGTGTCGACACAACTCCTTCATAAGTGTCGACACAAGTTCTGGGTGTCGACATAACTTTTTCATAAGTGTCGACTCAAGTTCTGAGTGTCGACACAATTTCTTCATAAGTGTCGACTCTTGTACTTAGAAAATTTTCTTCGAATTCTTGAACCTGCACAATGTAACTCAAACATCTATCAAATACAAATTGATGCATATCATTGACAAAGATGAGGCTTCTCTAAATCTGGTACATATTTTTCAATGTACCCAACAATCTCCCCCTATTTGGAGAAGTCATAATCCTTAGTCAAAGATATACATCTCTCATAATAAAACATAATAGAAATAGATGTACATCAATTTCACAGCAGGTTAACATATAATCAATGTAAACAATAAAAAAAATTAATACTAACACTGATTTCATTTAATTAAAAAAAATGATATGTTTACAAGATTTTCTTTTAGAACAAAAAAAACAAAATATTACATTGTTCTTTTATAAAAGCCTAGCTATCCTATCACTGACTAGGCTCCTTAATTACAATGCCTTTTCCATGCTTGATCTTAGCCTGCAAAGGAGGTTCAGTATCATCAATAGGCTTCTTTCCTTTCAGAGCTTTTTTCTTTTGTTCTTCAGCCTTTATTCTCTGCCTTCCAAAATAGTGGAATGGCTTTGGGAAATACTTGCTTAGCTCCTGAGCATTAGCAGGTAGCTTCCCAGCCCTAGCACTTCTTCTGTGTTGAAGAATGGCTTCCTGCCCAGCCTGATACTTATTCCATTCCTGCTCTGAATACCATTTACCCCTATTATGGGTTTTATCCTCCACAGCTTTTCAGGCAGGCAGTATAATGTTTCTTGAAGTAGGTCTCCATTGCTCAAAGTCTGGCTTCAACTCAGCCTGTTCTCTAAACCTATTCTTGGATAGCTGAGCTTCCTTCTGAGCTTGTATGACAGCTTCTGACATTTCTACTTTCTCTAGAATAACATTTTGGGCCTCTAGTGGAGGACTATACATTTTCTGAACTTCCTCTTGAATCATTTCAAAATCTGCTGGGGGGGGTAAATTACCTGAGCAACTTCAGGCTGATCTCCTTCAGTATGAGCATGTTGTATTCCAGACTCAGCTACATTGTCATCATCACATAGGGGAGGATATCCAAGAGTTGCTCTGATGCTATTTGATATCCATTTAGCATGATCAGAGCAGGCTTTGATTACTACTCTCTCCCCCTTTATGTCTTCTCTATCAATATGATCCCTCAGATCATCTTTTTGAAATCTGACTTGATTAATAACATAGTCAGTTCTTTCTTTATAATAAGCTCTGAATTTTGACAAGAAATCAGATATATTCTTCTGTGAGGCTTGAAATATGGCCTGAATAGCAGCTATATCTTCCTTGAACTGCTTTGAGACTTCAACTTTGACAGTAGTTGTTAGTCATCAATTTTTATCAAGATAGCATGGTTTGAATCTTTAAGATTCTCATTCATTCTTAATTGATTCTGTTGGGTACATTAGAAAATGTGTACCTGATTTGGAGAAGCCTCACTTAGCTCAATGATATACATCAAGGTGTATTTGATGTTATTTTGAGTTTATATGTGCAGATTAAATATTGGCTTAAAATGCAGAAAAAGTTTCCAAGTCCATGTGTCGACACTTAAGAAAGTCTGTGTCGACGCTTGGAAAAGCTGTGTCGACACCTGAAGCAACTGTGTCGACACACAGAATTTATTTGTTGACATCAACTATGTCGACACCGGAGGCAGTATCGACACACAGAATAGTTAGTCGACATCAACTGTGTCGACACCTAGAGGCAGTGTCGACACACAGAAGCAGAGTCGACATCAACTGTGTCGACACCTGGAGGCAGTGTCGACACACAAAATTCTTAGTCTACATCAACTGTGTCGACACATTGGACTTGTGTCGACACACAGAAGAGTTTCAACTTAGTTGATAGTTGTGGAGTGAAGAAGTGATTGTGTCTACACAAATAATCTGTGTCGACACATTCTCAAGATATAGTGTCAAGAAGCAGTGTCGACATCAAGGAAGCTATGTCGACACCACCAAAGTCTGTGTTTACACTTAAGTCACTTGTGTCGACACATATTGACAGTTTGTCTCGACACATAATGACAGTCAGTCTCAACACTTAGCCGACAGAGACAAAGGCTCAAGAACTGTTTGAGGACTTGACAGCTGTGAATTACAACAGGTTTACTGATGCTATTAATACTGACAGGAATTCGTTAGAAACCGAATCAGCCAGTTACCATAGGTGAAGCCTATATATAGACGGACTGTGTCAAATCAAAAACACACACAACTAACATAACTATTGAGAGATTTATCTTTGATCAAGAAAGTGTAAGTCACACAGAAGAATATCTTCGTGAGAAGATCTAAGAAGACATTCTGAAGTGATTATCCACTCAGATTTTGTCTAAGGAGAATTCAATCCAGAATTCAGAAGGAACTTCAGAAGATTTGGGGAGAGAGAGCTCCAGCTGTTTTGAGGTCAAGAAGGAGACAATCACAAGTCTCTCAAGAAGTAGATCCTGAACTAATCTACTAAGTAGATCCAGATCTATTTCTGGAATCCAAGAAGGAAGCTGCCAGTCAGTCAACTTCAAAGGAGATCAACCCTACTGAGTTCAGATTCAAGAAACTTTGAAGAAAACTAAGAACAGGTTGATTTCAGCCATCAGTCTCATCAAGAAGCTGATCAAGAATCCTCTTATCCTTTCTCTCTCAACAAGGGTAAGAGTCCATCAAAAATACTTATCAAATTCTGTAGGATTTTTTCAAAGTTCTGAGTTGTAAGCCTGTGTTTTAAAGGCTGAGTGTAGGAGATTTAGATCTCTGAGTGGTAAGGCTGTTTGAGCCTGAGTGTAGGAGAATTAGTTCTCTGAGTTGTAGGCCTTGTGGCAAGGCTGAGGTAGGGCTTATTAGCCTGAGCTGTAGGAGTGTGGATACATTCTGAGTTGTAGGAATCCTTTAGGATTCTGAGTTGTAAGATCTGTGGATCTGAGAAAAAGGAAGAAGTTAGGCTGAATCTAGCATATTACTGGATAGGCGAAGGGGGGAAAGTTGATGTACCTAGACCTTGGGGAACCACTATAAATCAGTGTGCAATCTGTGATTAGAGTTATTATAGATTCTGTGATTGTATATGATTTGTTAGCTGTAAAGTTTTCAGATTTATATTAAAGAACTGAAGGTATATTCTGCCTTAGATTAAAACAAGGATAAGAACCAATTCACCCCCCTCTAGGTGTTTAGGTTGTCTTGAAGTTAAATCTATGAAGTGGTATCAGAGGGAGGTTACTCAAAGAAGGACTTAATAGTCTGAGTTAGATCTCTAAGGCAGAATCAAGAATCAAGAAAATGGGTTCTGGAGAAAATCACAAGGAACTAGGTTCTATGAAATTACCCATCTGCAGGAATGAGATATTTGGAATATGGAAAGAAAGGGTCAGGTTGTTTATAGAGGCTTCTGACCCAAGGATCTATATTACAGTAAAAGAAGGTCCTTATATTCCAATGAATGTGTCTGTTCTAGATGCAAATCAAAGAACTCCCAAAGATTTTTCTGAGATGACTAAGAATGAGATCATCCTGGTAACTATGAAATAAAAGAGCCCAGAATATCATAGTAAGTGCCATAGATGATTCAACCTTTCATAATTTGATTCACTACAAGACCTCCAAGGAAATGTGAAACACTTTGATAATCTACATAGAGGATTCTGAAGAAGTTAGACAAGATAGAAAATCTATGCTAAATCAGGAATATGAAAGTTTCAGACAAGGGAAGTCAGATAGCATATCTGAGTGCTATAAAAAGTTCTATAGAATAGTAAATGAGTTGATGTCTTATGGAAGGGTCTTCATAACATATGAACTGAATGATAAATTCCTAAGATCCTTGACAGAGGATTGGGACACCAAGATTTGTGCCATTAGGGAAGTGTCCAAACTTGCAGATATTTCTCCTCCAACTTTATTTGGAAAGTTGCTGTCTTATGAAATGCAACTAATGACTAGAAAAGAGGAAGAAAGAAATGCAAAAGGGTAGCATAAAGAAAAGTCTGTGGCCTTCACGGTTGAAGTCACTAGAAAGAATAGGAGGATGTCTCCATCACCTCCTAGGGAAGTTGCTGAAATTACCTTAGATAATTCAGACAACCAAAATTCAGATAGCAGTGATTCAGATACAGATTTTGCTGTCTTTACAAGGAAGTTTCAGAGATTCTTGAAGAAAAAGTAGTGGAAATCTAGGCCCTCCACATCACAGCCAGTTGATGACTATTATCAAAAGAGAAAGTCATCTAGGAAGGACAGGAGCAGGTCTAAGCCTAGCAAATCTACAACATCAAAGATAGTTTGCTATTGCTGTAATATGCATGGACATGTTGTGGCTGAGTGTCCAGACAAAAGAAAGGAGTCTGCTGATAAAAGAAAGACTCAACAAAAGAGCAAGAAGGAGAAATCCTTTGTTGCTAAGAAGGAGAAGAGCTTGACAGACCAATCATCTTCAGAGTTTGAATCTAAAGCTGAGGCATACATTGGCCTATATGCAGCAGATGAAGAAGATGAGTTTATGCAATTGCTGAACTCTATCTATGCATAAGAAGACCATCAGTGCATGGGACTGATGGCTGTATCAGAAGAAGCTAAGTGCCAGGATAAGCCTGTTCCTAGCAAGGTACAATGTTTGTCTAGTAATTCAGATTGTAGTACTGGCACAGAGTCAGCGACATCTACATCAAGTGATGTGGATGGATCTGAGTCTGAAGGTGATATTCATCAGCTGATAGATGAATATGAGGACTTGTTGCATGCACTAAAGAAAAGCAAGAACCTGGCCAAAACTCAGGCTAAGGAAATTACAGATCTTAAGATGGCTGCATCTGGTTTAGAGAAAGAGTTGGATCAAAAAATGAATGAGGTTGCCAAACTGAAAACTATAACTATTATTCAAATGGGTACAATCACATACAAAAATGATCTAATTAAAAGTCTGGAAGTCAGACTTCAAGAGGAGAAAGATTTGGTGGCTAGTTATTCCAAGCCAAAATAAGTTTTACCCTTAATAGATGAGTTTGTGGCTCAAAAGGGTAAGGCTGGAATAGGCTTTAAAGGTAACACCAGGGCTGTCCAACTCAAGAGAAAGGGCAAAGCCTCAGTCCATCCATTTAATTTTAAAGTCCCTGTAGTTTTTAGAAAGGTACAAGTGCCTCTTAATAAGTATGACCTTGAGAATACTCATGGTCATAGTAAGACTGAAGTTCTAAATGAAAAGGGTGCTTATGTCAATAAGGCAGCCCATGTTCATAAACCCCATGTTTGTGAGAAACCAGTGGGTGTAGCTACAGCAGTACCAGCACAATTCAAAAGATTTGCTGTCAACCAGACTGTCAAGAATGTATCTAAAAATAGATACAACAAGTATGAATGCTGGTGTTGTGGCAAGACAGGTCATTATGCCATAGATTGCTGGCACAACACTAGTGTCAGGAAGAACAATAGTCTACCTGTTAGAAGAGCTGCAGGTAGATTTGTTAAGTATGAAGCTAACTTGAACCAAGGACCCAAGACTTACTTGGGTTCTAAGGAGAGGTAATTCTTTATTGCAGGTGAGTCCAAGTCACCATACCCCTATATGGTATTTGGACAGAGGATGTTCAAGGCACATGACTGGAACAAAGGGATTGCTTAAGGAGTACCTACCTATCATAAATGGGCCTAAAGTAATATTTGGTGGCTATGAAAAAGGAATCATCAAAGGATTTGGTAACATTTCTAGTAACAAGATTACTATCACTCAAGTGGCATATGTGAAGGGTTTGAAACACAACCTTATAAGCATAAGTCAGCTAAGTGATTTAGGATATGACATTTCATTTGTTAAGAATGGATGTCATATCAAAAGGTCAAGTGATCAAAAGGTCATTTTGACAGGATACAGAAAAAGGAATGTGTACTGTCTTAATTTTGAGTGTGAGAATAAAGGTTCTCCTATTTGTCTTGTAGCTGATGAGAGAGCCTCTCATTGTGTCAAATGGCACAAAAGGCTGACCCATCTTAACTACAAAATAATTGTCCAACTCTTTAGAAAAGAGTTAGTGATGAATGGTCCTCAAGTTAAGTGTATAAAGGAAGGGATATGTTCAACTTGTCAAAAGGGCAAGCAGACAAAATCTTCCTTTCATAGCCTTTAAAACAAGGATTCAGTCAGGTGTTTATACCTATTGCATATGGATTTATTTGGTCCTATGCCAGTTCATAGTCTAGGTAGGAAGTTCTACACTTTTGTGGTGGTAGATGACTATTCTAGATATTCCTGGTGTTCTTTCTGAGACAAAAATCAGAAACCCCAAGTGTTTTACAAAGTTTTGTCAGATAAATTCAGAATGAACTGGACAGTACAGTGGTCAAAATCAGAAGTGACCATGGCACTGTGTTGGTACCCTAGTTTGATTTGAGTTTAGTCTTCTCCTTTTGTCCCTTGACCCAAGAAATATCTATGGTCAATGGTTAGTGGTCTAGCTGTAGAGTCCCCGCTTTTCCAGATGAAGAATTTGGTTAAGTAGTTTGTTCGTTCGACTATGGTCGAACGCCGCTCGACTATCGTCGACTAACTGTTCGACGATCGTCTATCAGTTGTTCGACTTTCAGTCTGCGTTGATAGTTTGACTATCTGTTGATAGTTCGACTATCTGTGTGCTGTGATAGTTCGACTATCTGTTGATAGGTCGACTATCTGCGTTGTTTGATAGTTCGACTATCTGTTGATAGGTCGACTATCTGCTTTCTTCTGATAGTTCGACTATCTGTTGATAGGTCGACTATCTGTTTTCCCTTGATAGTTCGACTATCTGCTTTGATAGTTCAACTATCTGATAGCTCGACTATTTGTTAATAGTTCGACTATCTGCCGTTCCCTGATAGCTCGACTATCTGTTGATAGTTCGACTATCTGTCGTTTGTTTGATAGTTCGACTATCTGTTGATAGTTCGACTATCTGTTTGTCTTTGATAGTTCGACTATCTGTTGATAGTTCGACTATCTGTTTCGCCTTGATAGTTCGACTATCTGCTGATAGTTCGACTATCTGATAGCTCGACTATCTTCTGATAGTTCGACTATCTGTTGTGATAGTTCGACTATCTCCTTTGATAGCTCGACTATCTGGATCGTTCGACTATCTGTCCGATAGTTTGATGATCTCCGTTCTTCGGTCGACGATCTCCGAGGGTCGTTCGACGTTTTCTGTCTGCCTTTATATTTTGTATTTATTTATTGTATTTAAATATTAAATATATTATCTGGCATTTTATTTCAGTTGTTTTATGATAATATTTCCAGGCAATATATGCTCCATCCCTTCTGCCTGAGAAAAATCTTTTCAGATAAAGTTGTTTGTCTTATTAGCTGACAGTGTATTTTACTTTATCTACTGTCAGTCCTTTATAGCCGTTAGACTGAAAAGTCTCCCTTTTGCTATAAAGAGTTTATCTCTGATGTGATTTTATTTAGTACCTGTATTATCAGATTGCTTCCTGCAGCTTCCTTGAAAAAGGTTTATCCCTTTTATAGAATAGTTTGCTGCAGAGTTTGTTTGTCTTTGTGATATTTGCAGCCTTGGTTTCAAGTTTCAGAAGAAGACAAACAGTTCAAATTGAAAAGAGACGTTGCTTGTTGCTGCTATAAAAGGAATCCTTTGGAGAAGGATTTCAGTTAGCTAACCAGTTATTCATTTAAGCATTCAAGCTTTCATCAAGTTCAAGTTTAACTGCTCTCAGCAATATTCATTCAACTGAGAAGTATTAAGCTCTTCTGTTCTTCTTCAACCTGAGTTCTCCTGCCTCCAGGAAGTTCAGACTCAGAGTTCTTTTGAAGAAGAAGAAGATAGCTGCTAGAAGATTTCTATTTTATATTTTATTTATCTTCTTGTAGTTTTTCCTTTAGTTTTTACTGAAGAGTTTCTGCACTGAAGCAAGACTTCACCTAGACATTCTTTGAGCCAGGGGGAGCCTTGATTCCTTGAGCTTTCTAGCTCAGTGCAAGTCTTTGTGCTTCTCTAATCTATTGTAAAATAGAGAAGACATCTTAACCCTCTTTCCCCCTCCTGTACAGGGTTATTACTCCCTTCAAAAGTATCCCTTGGTGGCAGGGCACCTGATCAAAAACCTGTGTTTGGTTTTTAGACACCTGATCAAAAGTCTAAAGGGTTTCTAGATCTACCTGAAGCAGATCTTGTGGTGGCAGGGCACCTGATCAAAAACCTGTAGTGGATTCCTACCTTGTTGGTAGAAGAGTGGACGTACCCAAGTTGTTTGGGGAACCACTATAAATTCTTTGTGTCGTCTGGCTTGCTTAATTTAATTCCTGCATTGTGGCTGTGATTAGATATAACTAGGTTTGCTAGTTGCTGATTAGGATTTCCAAGCCTTAACTGTAATTACAGTTAGCTTGAGTTTGTGCACAACACTTGTGTTAGGTTGTAGGGTTATTTCTATATCTATAATCTTTTCATTCCGCATTTCACTCCAAGGGAGTTGGGTAGACTATTAAGTTTTGTCTAGTGCAAAATTTGATAACTCTATTCACCCCCCCCCCCTCTAGAGTAGTATCTATCCCTTCACTTTCAATTGGTATCAGAGGGAGGTTGACTGACTGTATAGGTTAACACCTGAGTCACAAGATCCTGATAGATACCAAAGTTTATAGATATTCACTATCACTATCATATCCCAGTCCAAGGATTATTCTAGCACCAGACCTCCAGCATGCAACTTAGCTAAGTTTGGCATCTGGAAGGCAAGGATTAAATTATATATTAATTCTATTGATGAAAGTATCTTTGCTTCTATTTTGTCAGGACCCCAAGATCACCTGCTGCTGCTACTGCCTCATCATCTGATATGAGTGCAGTGCCTCCACCAGATTACAATGATGAGTACAAGAAGGCAAAGATAGTAGATGCCAAGGCGATGAACATTCTGGCTCAGACAATGTCTGATGAGGTATTCCAGAAGGTTGCTGACTACTCCTCAGCAAAAGCTATGTGGGATACACTGAACCAGATTGTAGTTGGTTCAGCTGATGAAAGGAAGAACAGAAGGTCCAACCTTATCTCACAATATGAGAACTTCAAGAAAACTGATGCTGAATCAGTTGAAGCCATGTATACAAGGCTCAGCTCAATCATCAATGAGCTGAGGACCCTTGACAAGGATATCTCATTGACAGAAGTCAATGATAAGATTCTTATGTGCTTCCCTAGCACATGGGATCTAAGGATCTGGCCCATCAAGGAAGCCAGAAGTACAACAGAGATCTCAACTGAAGCCCTTCTCGGCAAGCTCAAGTCTTTTGAGCAAGTGCTGAAGACAAGGGAAGCAGAAGCTGAAGCAAAGACCCCTACTCCAACAAGAAAAGAGCAATCTCTAGCTCTTAAGGATGCTGATGCTTCTGAAGGCAGCCAATCCAATGAGGAACTAATGGCATTGTTTGCCAAGAGGTTTCTCAAGATGGGGAGAAAGGAATTCAGAAAGAAGTCTTCACGCTATGAAGACAAACCAAGGTATGACCGTTCACCTGCTAAAGAAATTATCTGCTATGGTTGCAGGAAGCCTGGACATATCTTACCAGATTGTCCAGAGGAGAAGAACAAAGATAAGAGGAAAGAAAAGGAACAGCACAGGAAGCACTCCAAGCCATCCTCCTACAAGAACAAGAAGAAGGAGAGAGGTTTCATTGCTGAAACCTGGAGTGATTCTGATGAAAAATCTTCCTCCTCTAGCTCCAATGAGGATGAGGAAGAGAAGAAGGCAAAGGAAGTTTGCCTGATGGCAATAGATGCCTGCAGCAATCACTCAGCTGCAGAGAGTTCAGATTCAGAAGAAGAAATGCCAACAGAAGATGAGGTACTATCTTCTTATGACTTCACTTCTGAAGAATTTAAATTAGATTTTAAATCCTTATGCTTAGACTTAATTAGTTCAGAAAAAAAAGATTAAAGAACTTAGAAATAAGTTAGCTGACTCAAAATTAATTGCTACAGAAAATATTAAGTTAAAGGAAGATCTCACTACTTGTAGTGAAGAAATTAAATTTCTTAAAATTGAATTAGCTAAATCTAAAAGGTTAGAGGAATCTCTAAATGGTAGAAGCCTTAAGCTGTTAGAGATAACCAGCATGACTAACACTAGGTCAGGTAATAACAAATTAGGCTTAGGAGCTTCTCCCAGTGAACCCCCAATTATTCTTAAAAATAATCTTTCAACTCCAGTGAACTTCATTTCAGCTAGTGGAATGAAGAACACTGAGCAAGTAAACCAAGTTAATAAAACGTTAAATAAAGCTAAGAGAGAAAAGAGGAAGAAATTTTTTAAAGAAATGCAAAGAGCGTCGAACGCCGCTCGACGATCGGAAGCTAAATGGTCGAACGAAGCTCGATGATCTGAGCGCCCATCGTCGAACGTCGATCGACGTTTTCAATATGATTTTCAAAATCATAATCAAACCCGTAGAAACCTAAATGAAAATAGAAACCCTAGGTTTGTTGACCCATCATCTGCATGGAGAATCCCACCTAGGAGATCTCACCCATTAAGCTATCACCCTCAGCCTGCATTTTCATTTATTTCTAGCTTTTCTTATGTGAAAAACAAGGGACCCAAGGTTACCTGGGTCCACACTGTCTAAATAAATGTCTTGCAGGTGAAGGCCTATCCTATCACTCAAAATAAGTGGTATTTGGATAGTGGATGTTCCAAGCATATGACAGGAAATAAAAATCGTCTGTCAAAATTCAAAGCTAAGCTCGGCCCAAAGGTTATCTTTCGAGATTCAAGCTGTGGTCAGACAGAAGGCTATGGCAGGATCACAATTGGAGATGTTACTTTCAAGAGAGTTGCATATGTGACAGGACTGAAGCATAATTTGATCTCAGTCAGCCAGCTATGTGATGCTGGCTACCAGGTTTCATTTTCTAACTCCTCTTGTAATATTACTTTAAATAATAATGTTGTTTTAGTAGGCATTAGAATAGGTAATATTTATTTAGTAGATTTCAATTCAACTCATTCTGAAATCTGTTTATTTAATGAAGTAACAATTAATAATAATTCTTTGTGGCATAAGAGGCTTAGTCATGTTAACCTTAAAAATATATCTAGGTTATCTAAACACAACCTTGTTAGAGGTTTACCTTCTTTCCCCTACAAGAAGGAGAGCCTATGCAAGGCTTGTCAGCTAGGCAAGCAAACCAAAAACTCTTTTAAATCAGTAAATAAGAGTGATTCTCCTAGAATCTTGTACTTATTACATTTGGACCTTTTTGGCCCAATAATTGTACAGAGTTTAGGAGGGAAGTATTACACCTTAGTCATTGTAGATGACTTCTCTAGGTTCAGTTGGGTTTTCTTTTTGAGAACTAAGGCTGATAACTTCAAAGCCCTTACAGACTTTCTATTATGTGTGCAGACTGAGTACTCTACTCATGTGGCCTTGATCAGAAGTGATCATGGTACTGAGTTTGACTCTCTTCTCATGCAAGAATTCTGTGAGAGAGAAGGTATCAAACATAGCTTCTCAGCTCCTAGAACTCTCCAACAAAATGGGGTAGTTGAAAGGAAAAATCGAACACTCATTGAAGCTGCTAGTACATTGTTGGCAGATGCTAATATGCCTCTTTCCTATTGGGCATAAGCTGTTAGTATAGCCAATTATGTCTTGAATAGAAGTCTGATAAACAAGCTTAAGTGTAAAACTCCTTATGAGTTGCTTTAAGGAAAGAAACCTAAAATTAATTATTTTAAAGTATTTGGTTGTGTAGTGTACATTCATAATAACAATAAAGAATACCTTAGAAAGTTTGAAGCAAAAGCTTCAATGGGAATCATGCTTGGATATTCCCAAGTAAGCAAAGCTTATAGGGTTTATAACAAATCAACCTGTAAAATTGAAGAATCTGTGCATGTATCTTTTGATGAGTCTCAGATGTTTTACAAGGAGAAGGAAAATTCTCCTTCCTCTAGTTCATTACAGGTACCTGATGCTGCTCAAGAGATTCTTCAACTATCAACTCTTCAGATCACTGAATCAGACAGTGATGAAGACATTGCTGAAGCTGTTGTTGTTCCACCAACAGTATATCAAATTCCTCCTGAGGAATTAATCCCAACTGTTGCTGAAGATCACATCCCACCTGCTGATATTGTCACACTTAGAGATCACCCCACATCTCAAGTGATTGGAGACATATCAGCTGGTGTGCAAACAAGACACCAATTAAGACAGGATGTGATGCACGCTTGTTTCCTCTCACAGGTTGAGCCCCTCACCTTTAAAGATGCAGAGCTAGATTCCCACTGGATCATTGCTATGTAAGAGGAACTCAATCAATTTGAGAGATGTAAAGTTTGGACTTTGGTTCCAAGACCTAAAGGCCAACTGATCATAGGCACCAAGTGGGTGTATAGAAACAAGTTGGATGCAAATGGAATTATTGTAAGGAATAAAGCTAGGCTTGTAGCTCAGGGCTACAGACAGGAGGAAGGTATAGATTATGACCAAACCTTTGCTCCTGTTGCAAGGCTAGAAGCAATAAGGATCTTCTTGGCCTATGCAGCCTACATGAAGTTTAAGGTCTTTCAGATGGATGTCAAAAGTGCATTCCTAAATTGTGAGCTTAAGGAAGAGGTGTTTGTTGAACAACCACCGGGGTTTGTTTCTTCAACTCAGCCCTCACATGTGTTCAAGTTGCAGAAAGCTCTTTATGGACTAAAGCAAGCCTCCAGAGCCTGGTATGAGACTCTAGCTAGTTTCCTTTTAGAGCACAACTTTACTAGGGGAGTAGTTGATAGAACTCTTTTCATCAAGCACCACAAGGACACAATCCTGTTAGTTCAAGTGTATGTGGATGATATTATATTTGGCTCCACTGATCCCAAACTTTGCAAAAGGTTCTCTGACCTGATGCACTCTAAGTTTGAGATGAGTAGTATGGGTGTGCTGTCTTACTTTCTTGGTCTCCATGTTAAGCAAGATGTTGATGGTATCTTCATCTCCCAATCCAAATATGCCAAGGAATTGGTAAAGAAATTTGGGATGGCTGATGCTTCAGCAATGCCTACACCTATGGCTACTAATGTAGTTATTGATTCTGATGATCACGGCAAGCCAGTTGATCAAAAGAATTATAGGGCCATTGTTGGTTCCTTATTATATTTAACTGCAAGTAGGCCTGATATAATGTTTGCTACATGCCTTTGTGCTAGATTCCAGGTCAACCCCAAGAAATCTCATCTGATTCTTCTAAAGAGAATCTTGAGATACCTGAAGGGATGTCCAAATCTAGGACTTTGTTACCCAGCTGAGTCAGAATTTGAATTTATTGGATATTCTGATTCTGATTATGCTGGTTGCAGAGTTGACAGGAAGAGCACCTCAGGAACTTGTCAGTTTCTGGGAGAGAGATTGGTCTCTTGGTTCTGTAAGAAGCAGGCTTCTGTCTCAACTTCAACTGCAGAGGCTGAATATATAGCAGCTGCCAGTTGTTGTTCACAGATCCTATGGATTCAAAACCAGCTTGTGGATTATGGTTACTCACACAAGAACACCAAAATCATGTGTGATAGTACTAGTGCTATCTCAATTGCACAAAATCCAGTGCACCACTCTAGAACGAAGCACATTGAGATCAGGCACCATTTCCTGAGAGATTGTGTGGAAAAGAACAAGATCTGTCTTGAGTTCATATCCACTGAGTTTCAGAGAGGTGATATATTCACCAAACCCTTAGATGAACAGAAACATCTGTTCTTTTTAGTTCAATTAGGCATGATCAATGGAAGAGACTAAGTGTGACTATATCTGCCAATGTTGAAACTTGTTTGAAGACTAAGTGTCCTATTCTGCTGAGCCCTCTTCTTCCAGGGGCCTGGTTTCAGTTCCCACTGAAATCAGGCAGGGGGAGATGTTCTATGAAGATGTCTCAGAGCTTCCAGCCTCAGAGCTTCCAGCCTCCCCTCCAGCAGATATAGTGATGACAGTTCAAGAAGAGACTGCTCCAGCTCAAGAAGAATCAGTTTCAGTGTTATCTGAAAAAGAAATATCTGATGCAGTTATGTTATCTGAATTTGCTGTAAAAGTTTGTTTAGAAGATCTCACCACTCCTTTGGTTGCCCGTTTCCTAGAAGGCATTATTACATCCTATCTAGATGAATCCTGGGAGTTGGTAAAGTATGAAGGTAATTCACTCATCCGTTTTATTGACGAGTCAATTGATTTGCTAGTTTGTGAATACCTAGAAGGAATGCTTTTAGCTTATATAGCAGATTTGTGTTCATGAATCTACAGATTATATTAAAGAAGATATAGCTGCTCAAGTAGAAGTAGTTGTTCGAGAATCTACTTCAGATGTTTTAGTTGTTCAAGAAGATGTTGAATCTAAAAGTCAAGATGAAAAGACTCCAGTACTGAGTTTAGAAGAAGAGAAAGCAAGAGTTGCCTGGCAGCAAAGAATACAAGATATTTTGAAAGAGAAAGAAAAAGTTTTGCAAGATGAAAAATCTACTGTATGGGATGACTCTCCAGGACCTGATCTGGATTCTCTTCTGGCTCAGGATGCCAGGGAAGAAGAAAAAGAGAAAGCTGATCTGAAAGCAAAGGAAAAGGCTGTATCAGAAGCCTATGACCCTTATGATCATCCTCCTTCATCTCATTCTGAAGATGAAGATGATTCAGATATGTCTGAGGACTCTAAGAAAAGGAAAGCTGCAAAGAGAAAAAGGAAAGCTGTTGCTCCTCCTCCTCCCAATCGAGACAATGATACTCCCTATTACATATTGAAAGGGATCGACCCTAAGTCGAAAGACTTCCAAAATTGGATGTGGTTTTCCAAGAACCAGCAAAAGGAGAGAAAGAAATCTAAGAGATATGATAGTCCTGCTTCCAGATGGACACCCAGAGGTCCTCCTCCTCCACCTCCCGGTGTAGGAGCCTCTGGCAATTTATCTGCTAATCCATCTGCTCTATCTGCAAAATCTGCTCCTTCTCAGCCTCATTCAAGGAAAAGTTCTCAAAGCCACCAAGGCAAATCATTTACTGGTTCTCAAAGGCATGATACTGAGGTTAAAGAGCAAGTAAAGGAGGTTGTATATCAAAAGCCAATTTTTTCACCTCCTCCATCTCCCAAGAGAAAGGTTTCTCCTGATATACCAGTTCATGTTGATAAGGATGTTGCAAAAGGTAAAAGAACCATTTTCTCTGAAAAATCCAGTAAAAAGTTTGCTGAATTTGCTCCTCCTCCAGCTTTAGTTGTTCAAGAAGTTAAAGATACAGCTGAAAGTCTATTAGATTTATCTGTTAAGTTTAAAACTGTGAAGCCAATAGACACATCATCTGAAAATGTGTATGAAGGCCAAGAGTTAGATCCTGATTTCAGGATGGCTCGATTTCTAGAACTTGTTGGATCAGCTCAGATAAAGAAAGCTAAAGCTGAAGGAAAGGACTCTACAGGATTTACAACAATGTCAAAGTTCAGAATGAAGGAACTCAATAAAATCCAGGTTAGCCCTGAGGTATTTGATCCTTCTATATATATGGAAAAACATCCAGAAGCAGTTGTTCCAAGGGCTGCAGAACTGAAGATTATTGGTGTGCAAGATTTGAAGCTGTCCAAGAAAGAAGCTATTGATCCCTTGCGGAAAGTTTCTTTTGTTCCTAGCTCTTCTGACCCTAAACCAGATTCTGTAGATTCTTAATTTTGTTTGACTGTTATTTATCTATTTGATAATTGCTAGTTAATTGTTATCTATTTCCTGTATTGTTTTATTGCTCTATAGTTAGTTCTGTGTTTTAGTTTTTGAGAGACTTAACTCAAATAGGGGGAGATTATTGGTACCCTAGTTTGATTTGAGTTTAGTCTTCTCCTTTTGTCCCTTGACCCAAGAAATATCTATGGTCAATGGTTAGTGGTCTAGCTGTAGAGTCCCCGCTTTTCCAGATGAAGAATTTGGTTAAGTAGTTTGTTCGTTCGACTATGGTCGAACGCCGCTCGACTATCGTCGACTAACTGTTCGACGATCGTCTATCAGTTGTTCGACTTTCAGTCTGCGTTGATAGTTCGACTATCTGTTGATAGTTCGACTATCTGTGTGCTGTGATAGTTCGACTATCTGTTGATAGGTCGACTATCTGCGTTGTTTGATAGTTCGACTATCTGTTGATAGGTCGACTATCTGCTTTCTTCTGATATTTTGACTATCTGTTGATAGGTCGACTATCTGTTTTCCCTTGATAGTTCGACTATCTGCTTTGATAGTTCAACTATCTGATAGCTCGACTATCTGTTGATAGTTCGACTATCTGTCGTTCCCTGATAGCTCGACTATCTGTTGATAGTTCGACTATCTGTCGTTTGTTTGATAGTTCGACTATCTGTTGATAGTTCGCCTATCTGTTTGTCTTTGATAGTTCGACTATCTGTTGATAGTTCGACTATCTGTTTTGCCTTGATAGTTCGACTATCTGCTGATAGTTCGACTATCTGATAACTCGACTATCTTCTGATAGTTCGACTATCTGTTGTGATAGTTCGACTATCTCCTTTGATAGCTCGACTATCTGGATCGTTCGACTATCTGTCCGATAGTTCGACGATCTCCGTTCTTCGGTCGACGATCTCCGAGGGTCGTTCGACGTTTTCTGTCTGCCTTTATATTTTGTATTTATTTATTGTATTTAAATATTAAATATATTATCTGGCATTTTATTTCAGTTGTTTTATGATAATATTTCCAGGCAATATATGCTCCATCCCTTCTGCCTGAGTAAAATCTTTTCAGATAAAGTTGTTTGTCTTATTAGCTGACAGTGTATTTTACTTTATCTGCTGTCAGTCCTTTATAGTCGTTAGACTGAAAAGTCTCCCTTTTGCTATAAAGAGTTTATCTCTGATGTGATTTTATTTAGTACCTGTATTATCAGATTGCTTCCTGCAGCTTCCTTGAAAAAGGTTTATCCCTTTTATAGAATAGTTTGCTGCAGAGTTTGTTTGTCTTTGTGATATTTGCAGCCTTGGTTTCAAGTTTCAGAAGAAGGCAAACAGTTCAAATTGAAAAGAGCCGTTGCTTGTTGCTGCTATAAAAGGAATCCTTTGGAGAAGGATTTCAGTTAGTTAACCAGTTATTCATTTAAGCATTCAAGCTTTCATCAAGTTCAAGTTTAACTGCTCTCAGCAATATTCATTCAACTGAGAAGTGTTAAGCTCTTCTGCTCTTCTTCAACCTGAGTTCTCCTGCCTCCAGGAAGTTCAGACTCAGAGTTCTTTTGAAGAAGAAGAAGAAGAAGATAGCTGCTAGAAGATTTCTATTTTATATTTTATTTATCTTCTTGTAGTTTTTCCTTCAGTTTTTACTGAAGAGTTTCTGCACTGAAGCAAGACTTCACCTGGACATTCTTTGAGCCAGGGGGAGCCTTGATTCCTTGAGCTTTCTAGCTCAGTGCAAGTCTTTGTGCTTCTCTAATCTATTGTAAAATAGAGAAGACATCTTAACCCTCTTTCCCCCTCCTGTACAGGGTTATTACTCCCTTCAAAAGTATCCCTTGGTGGCAGGGCACCTGATCAAAAACTTGTGTTTGGTTTTTAGACACCTGATCAAAAGTCTAAAGGGTTTCTAGATCTACCTGAAGCAGATCTTGTGGTGGCAGGGCACCTGATCAAAAACCTGTAGTGGATTCCTACCTTGTTGGTAGAAGAGTGGACGTACCCAAGTTATTTGGGGAACCACTATAAATTCCTTGTGTCGTCTGGCTTGCTTAATTTAATTCCTGTATTGTGGCTGTGATTAGATATAACTAGGTTTGCTAGTTGCTGATTAGGATTTCCAAGCCTTAACTGTAATTACAGTTAGCTTGAGTTTGTGCACAATACTTGTGTTAGGCTGTAGGGTTATTTCTATATCTATAATCTTTTCATTCCGCATTTCACTCCAAGGGAGTTGGGTAGACTATTAAGTTTTGTCTAGTGCAAAATTTGATAACTCTATTCACCCCCCCCCTCTAGAGTAGTATCTATCCCTTCACTTTCACACTGAATTTAAATCTTAAAGTATGACAAGACTGTGTGAAGAATTTGGGATTTTTCAAGAGTTCTCCTCACCTAGAACACCACACCAAAATGGTATTGCTGAAAGGAAGAATAGAACATTGATTGAGGCTGGTAGAACTCTATTGAGTGACACTTCTCTCCAAGAATATTTCTGGGCTGAGGTAGTAAACACTACATTTCATGTGATCAACAGGGCTTCTATCACCAAGTGCCACAAAAAGACTCCCTATGAGATCATGAAAGGTAGAAAACCAAATTTATCCTATTTTAGGATCTTTGGTTGCAAGTGCTATATCCTTAACAATGGCAAGTCTTATCTAACTAAGTTTGCTGCCAAATCCCAAGATGGGATATTTGTTGGGTACAACAACAATAGTAAGGCTTATAGGGTCTATAACTTGATTACACATGTTGTAGAAGAATCTGTACATGTTGTATTTGATGAAACTAGATTGATCAATAGTGAGTTGCTTTGTAGTTCATGCAGTCCATCAGGTATAAATGAGAGAATGGACAAGCTTTCCATTGCAGAAGATTCAACTGCAGATCAAGAAATGGAAAATGGTGGCTACTATCCAGGGGGAGTACAGGACTCTCTAAAAGCTGAAGAAACCAAGAGGTGCAACACATTGAAGAAACTGGAGGTATTCATCCTGAAGGAAGACTACCTCCAGCTGTTAGACACTTAAAAGATCATCAAGTAAATCAGATAATTGGTGATCAATTACGTGGAGTGCAAACCAGAAGCAGGAATTTGAACACAATCCTGTACTCAAGCTTTCTATCTCAATTAGAGCCAAATAAATTTGAAGAAGCTATCCTAGACCCACATTGGATTAATACCATGCAAGAAGAGCTAAATTAGTTCAGAAGGTGCAAGGTCTGGGAGTTAGTTCCTAAACCAAAAGACCACAATATCATTGGAACAAAGTGGATCTTTAGGAATAAATTGGATGAGAGTGGAATTATTGTGAAGAACAAAGCATGACTTTTTGTAAAAGGGTACAAGCAGGAAGAGGGAATAGACTTTGATCAAACCTTTGCCCCAGTAGCAAGACTGGAAGCCATTCGAATGTTCCTTGCCTATGCAGCATATCAAGGATTCAAGGTATTCCAAATGGATGTAAAATCAGCATTCCTGAATGGAAATCTAAAAGAAGAAGTCTATGTAGAGCAGCCTTCAGGTTTTGTAGATTCTCTCAAACCTGATTATGTTTATAGACTTAGGAAAGCTTTGTATGGGTTAAAGCAAGCCCCAAGGGCTTGGTATGAAACCCTGTCTACTTTCCTTATTGAGAACAAATTCTCAAGAGGGAAAATAGACAAAACTCTATTCCTAAGGGAGTCCAAAGGAAAGATAATCTTAGTTCAGATTTATGTAGATGACATAATTTTTGGATCTACTGAAAATAACCTTTGAAAGAAGTTTGCTAAACTTATGTAAGGGAAGTTTGAAATGAGCAGTATGGGGGAACTTAAGTTCTTCTTGGGACTCCAAGTAAGACAGACTGATGATGGCTTGTCCATATCCCAGTCTAAGTTCACCAAGGAGTTAATTAAGAAGTATGGTATGGAATCATCATCCACCATGAGAACTCCTATGGGAACAAGTATGCCTATATGCAAAGATGATGCAAGTAAACCTGTAGATGAGTCTTTGTATAGAGGAATAATTGGCTTACTACTATATCTCACTGCATGTAGACCAGACATTATGTATGCAACATGTGTTTGTGCTAGGTACCAAGCATGCCCTAAAGAATCTCATTACACTACAGTAAAGAGAATTTTGAGATATCTAAAGGGCACACCTAATCTAGGCCTTTGGTACCCTAGGAATGGAGATTTTCTACTAACAGGCTATTCAGATGCAGACTTTGCAGGTTGTAAAGAAGATAGGAAAAGCACTACAGGTACATGTCAATTTTTGGGAGGAAGATTAATATCTTGGAGCAGTAAGAAGCAGACTAGTGTGGCAATTTCCACAGCTGAGTTTGAATATGTGGCAGTAGGAAGTTGATGTGCACAGCTGTTATGGATTCAGCATCAGCTAAGAGACTATGGTATTCAAGTAAGTAGAACAGCCTTGTTTTGTGATTCTAAAAGTGCTATATCTATTGCTAATAATCCTGTTTCAAATAGTAGGACTAAGCATATAGAAATAAGATACCATTTTCTTAGAGACCATGTAGAGAAAGAGGACATCTCACTAGAATTTGTTAAGACAGATTATCAAATTTCAGATGCATTTACTAAGCCTCTAGATGAAACTAAATTCAATAGATTTAAAATTGAATTAGAAATGTTGACCATATGTTAGATTAACAAAAGTGGCTAAGTAAAATTGTGTCGACACATTCAGTAATAAAGTGTCGACACAGAGGAGTTGTGTCGATAATTTAGGGAAATTGTGTCGACACAGTGTCGTAGTGTCGACACCTAAGGGACAAAGTGTCGACACATCCAGGAAAGTAGTGTTGACACATCCAGAGAAGTGATGTCCACACATTCAGAATTTGTGTCGACACTTCGAATAAGTGTCGACACAGACTTTCTGTTCAACAACTACATAAGTCAAGTGTCGACACATCATCAATTTGTGTCGATACATAGAGGTCAACATTGTTGTCGAGACATTAGAAGTATGTGTCAACACATTTCAACTGTGTCGACACATTTAGACAATTTTTGCCCGCCTTTTGACCTTCTTTGTTTAAAAGGGTATAAATAGGTCCAGAACAACTTTTGTCGACATGCTCACCAGGTTTTCGAGACTAAAACCCTGTGTCGACAAACTCTCTTCTCTCCATTAAAGCTTTCTCTTCATCCCAATGGCGCTAAAGGTTTAAGACAACATTAATGAAGGCTACGAGCTGGTGCGCAATGCTTTTGATGATGCGGAGACGGAGATTAAAAGGGTCATTACTCTTGTTACTGATAATGGATTAGAGTTTCTTGTATCTGAACCTACCAAGATCTGGAAGAAGGAAGTGTTTGAGTTCTATGCTGCTGCAATAGTGGACTCCACTGGACTCAAGATTAAATCGTCAGTTCATGGAAATAGAGTCAAACTTACTCTGAAAAGTTTAAGAAAGATTCTTCGCCTTCCTAGAATTCAGGATGAAGAAGAGGTCCCAGCCTCAAAGACAAGGGAGGCACTACAGTGGTGTGGATTGGATCCAACCATGAAGATTGGATCAGCCATTTACAGAAAAGGGATGAATCAACAAGGAAAATTTCTATCTGAAGTGATAGGGAAGGTGATTTTGTGTAAACCAGGAGGACATGATAGGCTCTCTGCCTTTATGTTCAGTCTGATGACAAGGATAATCTATAAGATTAACACAGATTGGTCTGCAATTCTGTTTGAGAAGATAAAGGAAGGAATCAAAAAGCCTAATTTGGCTAGATTGATGAGTTTATACCTGGCTGGAGCAATTCCAGAGGTAATGCATCAGATTCCAGGATCTAAAATAAATCATATGAGAAGGATGGACATCAGAATAATATCCAGATGGGATAGGGTCCTCTAAAAGGACATACCAGATTTGGATAACCAAGAGACTGCAGCAAAATCATCAGTACATGACATTACTGAGCATGACCATGTGCAGGAGGACACAATAAGTTCACAAGTGCAGGGGGAGCAAGTTAGGGAACAGGTCCAGGACCTGACTGAAAATGTCGAAGTCCATGAGGAGACAGTTACTGCAAAGTTTTAGGGGGAGCCACATTCTGCACAGGCGCAGGAGTAAAACAAAATCAACTTATCAGAAGAAATAGATTCACAAACTGATCTTGATACTTCTGGAGTTGCTGATGCTGCTGAGAAAGAACTATCACCTGCTTACACTCAACAGGAATTCACTCTGGAAGAGTTGTTTCCTGAGATTGAGGGAGCAGCAGATAAGGAGGAGCATATCAGGGTTGAGGAGGAACAAAAGAGGTTTGAGGGGGAGTAGGCTAATCTTTAGGGGGAGTAGATTGGCACTTAAAAAGATACACCCTCTACTCCACCAGAAAGGGTTGAGATAGCCAGTACTTCTGATTCAGAGAATGAAGAACTAAGGAATGCCAAGAAGAGAAAACTTCTGGTCTTTAAGAGAAGGAGCAAAAGTTATAAAAGAACACTACAAACTACTCCTCCACAACCTGCTCCTGAGACTGATTACAGCAAATTTTTGGTAGATTTACAAGTGAAATTAGATAAGCAGAGATTGGTTTTGGAAAAATATGTGGATGCAAGCTGCCATAAGGCCCTCCAATTTGATCTAGCACAAGATATAAAATCAATCAGATTTGAGGTAAATCAGAATAAGAAAGAAATGACAGATTGCATCCTCAAGGGGGGCCATGCTGTTGTATTTCTAGCACAGCATCAGGTAGAGATCAAGCAACAAGTGGATGATATTGCCATCAAACAAGGCTATGTCCTTGAAAACCAGCTGAGGATGAATGAGAATCTGACAGATTCTCACAATGCAATCTTAACTGAGTTAAAAAATACTGTTACTGGATTGACTGGCGCAAGGGCTAAAGACATGGAAGAATATGATAAGAAGCTACAGGCTTCCCTAGATTCAGTTAAAACTGCCATCACTTCATCTGAGAATTTAATTACTGACAAGCTTCAAAAGTTAAAGCCATTCTTTAAAGATGGTATCAATTTCCTGGATGGGCAAATCAGATTTCAAAAAGATGATTTAAGAGATCATGTAGTCTGAGAAGTCATAAAGGGGGAGATGGTGTTAGTATATACAGGCTTTGATCATGCCAAATGGATAACCAACAGTATCAGAGCCACTCTGGGATATCCACCCTTATGTGATGATGACAATATGGCCGAGTCAGGTGTGCAACCAGCTCTACTTGAAGGTGATCAACCTGAGGTTGCCCAAGTCATTTACCCCCCTATATATTTTGAAATGTTACATCAACAAGTTCAGTCTATTTACAGCCCTCCACAACAAGTTGCTAATGTTGTTATTTAAAAGGTAGATATGCCAGAAGCTGGTCTGAAAGCTCAGCAAGATGCTCAATTATCAAAGAAGAGATTCAGAGAGCAGGCAGAGTTAAAACCTGATTTTGTGCAATGGAGCCCCACTTCTAGAAATATCATATTAACTGCCTGGAAAGCTGTAAAAGACCAGGTTCATGAAAGGGGAAAATGGTATAATGAGCAGGAATGGCAGAAGTATGAGGCAAGGCAGGAAGCCATAGTTTAATACAGAAGAAAGGCTAAGAGTGGGAAGCTACCTCCTGATGCTCAGGAGCCTAGCAAGTATTTGCCTAAGCCTTTTCATTATTTTGAAAGGCAAAGGATTAAGGCTGAAGCACAAAAGAAGGCTGAGTTGAAAGGAAAGAAGCACATTGAAGATACAAAACCTTCTGTGCAGGCTCAGAACTATGTTGTTGGTACCCTAGTTTGGATTTGAGTTCAGTTCTTCTCTTTTAGTCTCTTGACCCAAGATTTATCTATGGTCAAAGATTAGTTGTTTAGTTAGTTTGCTCTAGTTGTAGAGTTGTCACTTATCCAGATGAGAATTTGGTTAAGTTGTTTTTTGTTCGACTATGGTCGAACGCCGCTCGACTATCGTCTATCGACTGGTCGACGATCGTCTATTAGTTGTTCGACGTTCGTCTGTCAGCAGATCGTCTATCTCTGAGTTAGCTCAACTCTTGTTAGCTCGACGTTCTGTGGAATCTGCCTCGCCGATCGTCAAACCCCGATCGACCTCTTTTGACCAGACAGATTTCTTGATAGTTCAACTATCTGCTTGGATAGTTCAACTATCTGATAGTTCGACTATCTGTTTGATAGGTCGACTATCTGTGTTTCTTGATAGTTCAACTATCTATCTTGATAGGTCGACTATCTGTTGTGTTTTGATAGTTCAACTATCTGCTTGGATAGTTCAACTATCTGATAGTTCGACTATCTGTTTGATAGGTCGGCTATCTGAGTTGTTTGATAGTTCGACTATCTGTTTGATAGGTCGACTATCTGTTTTCTTTGATAGTTCGACTATCTGTTTGATAGGTCGACTATCTGTTTGATAGGTCGACTATCTGTTTTCTTTGATAGCTCGACTATCTGTTTGATAGGTCGACTATCTGTTTTGCTTGATAGTTCGACTATCTGTCTTGATAGGTCGACTATCTGATAGCTCGACTATCTGTTCTGATAGGTCGACTATCTGTTGTAGTAGTTCGACTATCTTCGTTGGTAGTTCGATGATCTGTATCGTTCGACTATCTATTTGATAGGTCGACGATCTCTGTGCTTCGGTCGACGATCTCCGAGGGTCGTTCGACGTTCTGCTGTATGTCTTTAGTAATTTTGTCCTCTTCTATTCTATGGTTTATTTCATATTTATTTGGCATATTATTTCAGTAAATTTATGCTATTATTTCCAGGCAATCTCTGCTCCATTTATTTATGCATGAGCCAATCTTTATCTAACAAAGTGTTTTGTCTTATTAGTTGAAATATATTTTCTGCTTTATCTGCCAGGCTGTCCTTTATAGCCGTTAGACTCAAAAAGTCTTCTCTGGCCATAAAGAGTTCTTTCTGATGTGACCTTTTCTAGCCCCTTTTATCAGATTGGATATGCAGCTTCTTAGAAAGCTTTATCCCCTTATAGCATGTCTGTCTGCAGGATTTGTTTTTGCTTTATGCTTTTTGCAGCTCAGATTGCTGATTCCAGAAGAAGACAAGATTCAAACTCAAATTAGAGCCGTTGCAAAGGCTCATATATAAAGAGCTTCTTTTGAAAGAAGACATATAGATACAATACACCATATACAAGATATACACAAGAACTTACAGATATTCAAAGCAGCATAGAAATCTCCAGCTCTCAGTTTTTCACATTCAACTGAGAAGATAAATCTCTTCAGCATTCTTCTTCATCCTGAGTTCATCCTGCTCAAAGGAAGACATTCACTCAGTGCCTCAAGAAGAAGAAGAAGAAGAAGAAAGAAAAGCCTGTGAAGAAGAACAATCATTCAACAATCAAGAGTCTTCTTCAAGCTTCTCCTTCAGAACCCCAAGACAGCTCTTTGTCTTAGTTCAGAAGAGTTCCTGCACCCTGAAGCAAGACTCCTTCCTGGATATTCTCTAAGCCAGGGGGAGCCTTGATTCTTTAGAGCTATCTAGCTCTGTGCAATCCACTAGCTTCTCTAATCTGTTTAACAATAGAGAAGAATCCTTAACTCTCTCAACCTCCTATACAAAGGGTTATTACTCCCTTCAAAAGTGAACCCTTGGTGGCAGGGCACCTGATCAAAAACCTGTGTTGGATTTTGAGCTCCTGATCAAAAGCTCAAAGGGTCTACTTGATCTACCTGAAGCAGATCAGTTGGTGGCAGGGCACCTGAACAAAGACCTGTAGTGGATTCCTACCAGGGTGGTAGAAGAGTGGGCGTACCTATTTAGAGGGAACCACTATAAAATTTCTTGTGTCGTCTGAGCTGCTTATTTAATTTATTGCACTGTGGATGTGAGTAGAAATAATTAGGATTGCTAGTTGTTGTGATAGGATCCCAAGCTTAACTGTAATTACAGTTAGCTCTCTCTTGTGCACTACACTTTATGTTAGGCTCTAGGGTTATCAATATCTATAAACTAATTCCGCAAATTAACTCTAAGGGAGTTGAGTAGGGTGTCATAATTTTTGAATACTCTATTCACCCCACCCCCCCTCTAGAGTTTTATCTATCCTCACTTTCAATTGGTATCAGAGGGAGGTTGACTGACTGTACAGGCTAACACCCGAGTCACAAGATCCAGATAGACACCAAGCTTATAGATATTCACTTCATGGCCAAGTCCAAGGATTACTCTAGCACTAGACCTCCAGCATGCAACTTAGCTAAGTTTAGCATCTAGAAGGCAAGAATAAGATTATATATGAACTCTATTGATGAAGACATTTTCTCTTCTATTTTGACAGGACCTCCAGCACCTCCTGCTGAGCCCACTGCTACAACATCTACAAATCTAAGTGCAGTGCCTCCTCTAGATTACAATGATGCCTACAAGAAGGCAAAGATAGCTGATGCCAAAGCTATGAACATTCTGACTCAGACTATGTCTGATGAAATTTTTTAGAAAGTGGCTGACTGCACCTCTGCAAAAGCCATGTGGGACTCACTGAACCAGATTGTAGCTGGTTCAGCTAATGAAACGAAGGACAGAAGGTCCAACCTTATATCCCAGTATGAAAACTTCAAGAAAACTGAAACTGAATCAGTTGAAGCCATGTACACCAGACTCAGCTCAATTATCAATGAGCTGAGAACTCTTGATAAGGAAATTACATTGACAGAGGTCAATGATAAGATACTGATGTGCTTCCCCAGCACATGAGATATTAGGATCTGGCCTATCAAGGAGGCCAGAAGTACAACTGAAATCTCAACAGAAGCTCTCTTTGGTAAGCTCAAGTCTTTTGAGCAAGTGCTGAAGACCAGGGAAGCTGAGGCTGAAGCAAAGACTCCAACTCCAGCAAGAAAAGAGCAAACTCTTGCTCTCAAAGCTACTGATGCTTCTGAAGGAAGCCAATCTAATGAGGAGCTGATGGCACTCTTTGCCAAAAGGTTTCTCAAGATGGGAAGAAAAGACTTCAGAAAGAAATCTTCAAGATATGAAGATAAACCAAGGTATGGTAGATCTCCTGCTAAATAAATCATTTGTTATGGTTGCAGGAAACTTGGACACATTCTACCAGAGTGTCCAGAGGAAAAGAGCAAAGAAAAGAGAAAGGAAAAGGAACATCACAGGAAACACTCCAAGTCCTCCTCCTACAAAAACAAGAAAAAGGAGAAGGGATTTGTTGCTGAAACTTGGAGTGATTCAGATGAGGAATCTTCCTCCTCAAGCTCCAGTGAGGATGAGGAAGAGAAGAAGGCAAAGGAAATCTGCCTTATGGCTATTGATGCCTGCAGCAATCACTCAGCTGCAAAGAGTTCTGATGATGATGAAGAGATGCCTACAGAAGATCAGGTATTATCTTCATATGACTTTTCTTCTTCTGAATTTAAAACTGAGTTTAAATCCCTTTGCTTAGATTTAATTAGTTCAGAAAAAGAGATTAAAGAATTTAGAAATAAGTTAGTAGAATCAGAATCTATTTCCATTGAAAATGCTAGGTTAGAAGCAGAACTCACTAAATCTAGTGAAGAAATAAAGTTTCTTAAAAATAAACTAGCAAAGTCCAAGAAATTAGAAGAATCATTAAATGGTAGAAGCCTTAAGCTGCTAGAAATCACCAGCATGACAAACACTAGGTCAGGCAATAATAAGCTAGGCTTAGGAACTTCATCTTGTGAACCCCCGATTATTCTTAAAAATCATCTTTCAACTCCAGTGAACTTTATCTCAGCTGATGGGATAAAGAACACTGAGCAAGTAAGACAAGTTAATCAAGCCTTAAATAAAGCTAAGAGAGAGAAAAGAAAACAAAAGTTTAAGGAAATACAAAAAGCGTCGAACGCTGCTCGACGATCGCAGGCTCAGTGGTCGAACGAAGCTCGACGATCTGAGCATACATCGTCGAACTCCGATCGACGTTTTCAATATGAATTTCAAAATTATAATCAGAACCTTAGAAACCTTAATATGAATAGAAACCCTAGGTTTGTGGACCCATTAACTACATGGAGCATCCCACCTAGGAGATCTTACCCCTTAGGTTATAAACCCCAACCTGCTTATTCTTTTATTTCTAGTTTTCATTATGTGAAGAATAATGGACCGAAGGTTACCTGGGTCCACAATGTTTAACTTAACTCACTGCAGGTGAAGACCTATCCTATCACTCAGGACAAGTGGTATTTGGATAGTGGTTTCTCCAAACATATGACAGGGAACAAAGAAAATCTGTCAAAGTTCAAGGCCAAGCTTGGACCAATGGTGATCTTTGGGGATTCTAGCTGTGGTCAAACTGAAGGATATGGTAGGATTACCATTGGAGCAGTAACTTTCAAGAGGGTTGCATATGTAACTGGACTGAAGCATAATCTTATCTCAGTAAGTCAGGTATGTGATGCAGGATATCAGGTATCTTTCACTAACACTCTTTGTAATATTACTTTAAATAGTAATATTGTGTTAGTAGGTATTAGACAAGGTAATATTTATTTAGTAGATTTTAATTCAACCCATTCTGAAATCTGCTTATTTAATGAAGTAACAAATAACAACACCTTATGGCATAAAAGGCTTAGCCATGTTAACCTCAAGAACATATCTAGGTTATCTAAATACAACCTTGTTAGAGGTTTACCTTCTTGCCCCTATAAGAAGGAGAGCCTATGCAAGGCTTGTCAATTAGGCAAGCAAACCAAAAATTCCTTTAAATCTGTAAATAAAAGTGATTCACCTAGAATCCTGTATCTATTACATTTGGACCTTTTTGGCCCAATAAATGTACAGAGTCTAGGAGGGAAGTATTACACTTTAGTAATTGTAGACGACTTCTCTAGGTTCACTTGGGTGTTCTTCTTGAGAACTAAGGCTGATAACTTCAAAGTTCTTACAGATTTTCTACTGTGTGTGCAGACTGAGTATTCTACTCATATTGCCTTGATCAGAAGTGATCATGGTACTGAGTTTGAGTCTCTTCTCATGTAAGAATTCTGTGAGAAAGAAGGTATCAAACATAGCTTCTCTGCTCCTAGAACTCCCCAACAAAATGGGGTAGTGGAAAGGAAAAATAGAACCCTGATTGAAGCTGCAGGAACACTATTGGCAGATGGTAACATGCCTCTTTCCTATTGGGCAGAAGCTGTTAGCACAGCTAATTATGTCTTGAACAGAAGTCTTATACACAAGCTTAAGTGTAAAACTCCTTATGAGTTTCTTAAAGGAAAGAAACCTAAAATAAATTATTTTAGAGTATTTGGTTGTGTAGTATACATTCATAACAATAATAAAGAATACCTTAGAAAGTTTGAAGCAAAAGCTTCAATGGGAATCTTTCTTGGATATTCCCAAGTAAGCAAAGCTTATAGGGTTTTTAATAAATCAACTTCTAAAATTGAGGAATCTGTGTATGTGTCCTTTGATGAATCTCAGATGTTTTACAAGGAGAAGGAAACTTCCCCTTCCTCAAGTTCATTGCAGGTACCAGAATCTAGTAAAGATGTCACTCAAGAGATTCTCCATCTATCAACTCTTCATATCACTGATTCGGACAATGATGAAGACTTTGCAGAAGCAGTTGTTGTACTACCAATAGTAGATCAAATTCCTCCTGAGGAATTAATCCCAACTATTGATGAAGATCACATCCCACCTGCTGATGTTGTCACACTTAAAGATCATCCTACATCTCAAGTGATTGGAGACATATCAGCTGGTGTTCAAACAAGACATCAATTAAGACAAGATGTGATGCATGCTTGTTTCCTTTCACAGATTGAGCCCCTCACCATTAAAGATGCTGAGCTAGATCCCCACTGGATCATTGCCATGCAAGAGGAACTCAATCAGTTTGAAATATGTAAAGTATGGACTTTGGTTCCAAGACCTAAAGGCCAACTGATCATAGGCACCAAGTGGGTGTTTAGAAACAAGTTGGATGCAAATGGAATTATTGTAAGGAACAAAGCTAGGCTTGTAGCTCAAGGCTACAGACAGGAGGAAGGTATAGATTATGACCAAACCTTTGCTCCTGTTGCAAGGCTAGAGGCAATAAGGATCTTTCTAGCCTATGCAGCCTATATGAAGTTTAAGGTCTTTCAGATGGATGTCAAAAGTGCCTTTCTAAATGGTGAGCTAAAGGAAGAGGTATTTGTTGAACAACCACCTGGGTTTGTTTCTTCAACTCAGCCCTCACATGTTTTCAAGTTGCAAAAAGCTCTTTATGGACTCAAACAAGCACCCAGAGCCTGGTATGAGACTCTAGCTAGTTTCCTGTTAGAGCACAACTTTGTTATGGGAGTAGTTGATAGAACCCTTTTCGTCAAGCACCACAAGGACACAATCCTGTTAGTTCAAGTGTATGTAGATGATATTATTTTTGGTTCCACTGATCCCAAACTGTGCAAAAAGTTCTCTGACTTGATGCATTCTAAGTTTGAGATGAGTAGTATGGGTGAGCTGTCTTACTTTCTTGGTCTCCAAGTAAAGCAAGATGCTGATGGCATCTTCATCTCCCAATCCAAATATGCCAAGGAATTGGTAAAGAAGTTTGGGATGGCTGATGCTTCAGCAATGCATACACCCATGGCTACTAATGTAGTTATAGATTCTGATGATCAGGGCAAGCCAGTTGATCAAAAGAATTATAGGGCCATTGTTGGTTCCCTTTTTTATTTAACTGCAAGTAGGCCAGATATAATGTTTGCTACATGCCTATGTGATAGATTCCAGGTCAACCCCAAAGAATCTCATCTGATTCTTCTCAAGAGAATCTTGAGATACCTGAAGGGATGTCCAAATCTAGGACTATGGTACCCAGCTGAGTCAGAATTTGAGTTAATTGGATACTCTGATTCTGATTATGTTGGTTGTAGAGTTGACAGGAAAAGTACCTCAGGAACTTGTCAGTTCCTGGAAGAGAGATTGGTCTCTTGGTTTTGTAAGAAGCAGGCTTCTGTCTCAACTTCAACTATAGAGGCTGAATATATAGCAGCTGCTAGTTGTTGTTCACAGATCCTGTGGATTCAAAACTAGCTTTTGGATTATGGGTACACACACAAGAACACAAAAATCATGTGTGACAGTACCAGTGCTATCTCCATTGCACAAAATCCTGTGCACCACTCTAGAACCAAGCACATTGAGATTAGACACCATTTCCTGAGAGATTGTGTGGAAAAGAACAAGATCAGTCTTGAGTTCATATCCACTGACCTTCAGAGAGGTGATATTTTCACCAATCCCTTAGATGAATAGAAGCATCTGTTCTTTTTGGTTCAACTAGGCATGATTAATGGAAAAGACTAAGTGTGACATCTGCCTTTGTTGAAGCTTGTTTGAAGATCGTCGAACGACGTTCGAAGATAGTCGATCGGATCAAGCCTATCGTCGACCTATGGTTGATGATAGCTTATCTGCTTGAACATCGTCGACCGACGTTCGAAGATCGTCGAACAGGTCGAGCCTATCGTCGATCTATGGTTGACGACAGCTTATTGTTTGTGAAGACAGAAATAGTCGAACGATTGATCGACTACTCTGCTTCAGGAATGATCGTCGAACGACTGTTCGACCATCATCTCCAGTATCTTTTAAAATAGATCGACGATTGCTGGTTTAATATAAAACCGATGGTCGACCTAGGTTAAGAGATCGTTCTTTTTATCGTCGACGGAGAGCGTCTTTTCGCATTCCGTCTTTCTGCTTGCTCCCTATCTCGCGATTTCTGCCGTTTCGCCTTCGCCGTCTCTCCCGCCTTTTCCAACCCCTTCGATGGCGATTGCTCCAGCCCTCCTGTCCGTGGTGAAGTTCGATGCTGGTTTCAGCGTGGACTTTGATTCTTTCAGCTGCTGCGAGTCTGCGATAGTGGAAATCCTCAACCTCTGCAAAGATCAATGATTGGAACAGTTCATGTCCACAAGAATAAAGATAAACGTCCAGGAGATTAAAGAATGGGCGTTCACTTCGTCCTCCTCTGACGACTCTATGACCGGAACGATAGGCGGAGAAGAGGTAATTTTGACTCCCGCCATTTTAACTGAAATTTTTGGATTATTGAATGGGGAAGAGGATTATGAGCAAGATACCCCAGAATTTGGGAGAATGTTGACTGAACTAGGACATGCCG
The DNA here is from genome assembly GCA_039513925.1 of Platanthera zijinensis. Lineage (NCBI taxonomy): Eukaryota > Viridiplantae > Streptophyta > Magnoliopsida > Asparagales > Orchidaceae > Platanthera > Platanthera zijinensis. The sequence continues at coordinate 113,419,657 of CM077089.1, read as the reverse complement.
ACGGCATTCCTTCTAAGCTGCTAAAGGTGAACTTTCCGTTGAAGATAAAGTTCCTTGTTGAACTCGTCGGAAAAGTGCTTCTGGGAAAGCACTCTGCCAATGATAATATAACCAGGCAACAGTTTGCCCTGATGTGTGCCATCGTGAACAAGAAGCAGATTAACTGGGCAGGAGTTTTGTTCGATTTGATAAGGAAAAAGAATAGCAAGAAGGAAGTCACCTTGGGTAGGGTGCTTGGGATATTTCTAAAAGAGAAATATCCCCATCTGTTGGTCTCAGTTTCTACATCCATCAATGCCAGAAAAAAGATGGACCCAACCCTGTTTGTCAAGTGGAAAAGGAGCTTTCTGAAGCCCGCTCCAATAGGGGTAGCTCCAGTTGCATCTGAGAGCACAAGGACTGCTTCAGTCACTCCCCTCCTTCAAGAAGTAGGCTCAGCCAATCTCTCCTTTCCATCCACTTCTTCTACATTACCATCCACTGAAGTGCCACCATCTACTTCAGTTCCATCTACTTCAGTTGAAGTTCCATCTTCTGCATCTCATCTTCTTGATTCCTCCACAATTCTCCATGCATCACCACCAACATCTCCACTCCGTTCTCATCTTGCTAGGATATATCATCCTACTTTTTATTTATTGGCTTCTAAGCTATCCACTCCTCCTGAGTCACCAATTCTTCATTCAGATCATATTGATCTTCTTGCATCCACCCATCATTCTCCAGTTCACTCTCCATCTCATCAAGAATACACCATCCCTGCTGTTCATCCATCTACTGTGATTCCCCCACCTTCATTTGAAATCACCCCAGCCTTCATCTCAAGCATATTGGAGTTAATTACTCCTTCAATCAAAATCATGATTGAAGAAGCAATTGCTCCCCTGGTATCCTCCATCTCTTCCCTGGTATCCTCCATCCAAGCCCTCTCAAAATCTGCTGAGCCCTCTTCATCTAGGGGCCTGGTTTTAGTTTCCACTGAAATCTGGCAGGGGGAGATGCTCTATGAAGATGCCTCTGAACTGCCCCTAGCCTCTCTTCCAGCAAATCCTCCAGCAGATACAGAAAAAGAGATAGAAGAAATAGTATCTCCTTTGTCTGAAAAAGATATTTCTGATGCTATAATGAAAACTGAATTTGTTGTCAAAGTCTGCCTAGAAGAATGCTCCACTCCCCTAGTTGCCCTCTAACTAGAAGGAGTCATTACCTCCTTTCTAGATGAATTATGGGAGTTAGGACATTTTAAGGAAAATCCTGGAGGTAATTCTTTCACTCATTTTCTAGACTTGATAACTGACATGTTAGTATGGGAATACCTAGAAGGAATGATACAATGTCATTAAGCAAATTTGTGCTCATGATTCTACAGATATAGTGGAAGAAGTGTTAGCTGTCCAAGAACTTGATCATCAACCTGCTCTAGAAGTTCAAACTGATCCAGAACCACTTGTTCAAGATTCTGAGGCTGCTTAACCAGCTCAGTTAGCTGTGCAAGAAGAACTGGTCTCCATGATAGTTACTGATGAACAAGAGAAGGTTTCAGAAATTCAAGTGGAAAAGTCTACAGTCTGGGATGACACCCCAGGACTGGATCTAGACACTCTTCTGGCACAGGATGCCTTGGAAGAAGAGTTAGAAAAAGCTGCCTTAAAAGAGAAAGAAAAAGTTGTGCAAGAAGCGTTTGATCCTTATGATCATCCTCCTTCATCAAACTCTGAGGATGAGGATGATTCTGATGAATCTGAAGAATCCAAGAAAAAGAAATCTGCCAAGAAGAAAAGAAAAGTTGTTGATCCTCCTCCTCCAAACCCTGATAATGATATCCCTTATTATATCTTGAAAGGAATTGATCCCAAGTCTAAAGAGTTTCAGCATTGGATGGGATTTTCAAAGAATCAGCAAAAGTTAAGGAAGAAGTCTAAAAGGTATGACAGTCCTGCTCCAAAATGGACTCCTAGAGGTCCTCCTCCTCCACCTTCCAGTGCAGGAGCCTCTGGCAACTTGTCTGCAAATCCTTCTGCTCCGTCTGCTAGATTTACTTCATCCCAATCTTCTCAAAGGAAAAGCAATCAAGGATATCAAGGCAGATCGCAATCTGGATACCAAAGGCATGATGCTGATGCAAAAGAACAAGTGAAGGAGGTAGTTTATCAGAAACCAACCTTTTCTCCTCCTCCTTCCAAAGAAACCAAGAGCATATCTTCTTCAAAGCCAGATCATGTAGAGAAAACTATTTCAAAAGGTAAAAGAGTTATTTTCTCTGAAAAATCGAGTAAGAAATTTGCTGAGTTTGCTCCTCCTTCTTCTCTAGTTATTCAGGAAAATAAAGAGCCAGCTGAAAGCCTGCTAGATCTTTCTATTAAATTTAAAGCTGTGAAACCTGTAGATCCAACATGTGAAAATGTGTTTGAAAGTCAAGAGCTTGATCCTGATTTCAGGATGGATAGGTTCCTTGAGCTAGTTGGATCAGCCCAAATTAGGAAAGCCAAAGTTGAAGGTAAAGATACTACAGGATTAATGACAATGTCTAAATTCAGAAAGAAGGAGCTTGATTAATTCCAGGTTAGACCTGAGGTATTTGATCCTTCAAAATATATGGAAAAGCATCATGAAGCAGTTGTTCCAAGGACATCAGAATCTAAAATTATTGGAGAGAAAGATCTAAAGCTATCAAAGAAAGAAGCTCTAGACCCTTTCAGGAAAATTTCTTTTATTCCTAGTTCATCTGTATCTAAACCTGATTCTGAAGCCTCTTAAATTTCATTGATTGACAGTTATTTATTTGTCTGTTTGATTGATGTTATCTGCTGCTTAGATATTTCCCTTCCTGTATTTTATTTATTTCTAGTAGTTTATTTTGTGTGTTTTGTTGTTGAGAGACTTAACTCAAATAGGGGAGATTGTTGGCACCCTAGTTTGGATTTAAGTTCAGTTCTTCTCTTTTAGTCTCTTGACCCAAGATTTATCTATGGTCAAAGATTAGTTGTCTAGTTAGTTTGCTCTAGTTGTAGAGTTGTCACTTATCCAGATGAGAATTTGGTTAAGTTATTTTTTGTTCGACTATGGTCGAAAGCCGCTTGACTATCGTCTATCGACTGGTCGACGATCGTCTATCAGTTGTTCGACGTTCTTCTGTCAGCAGATCATCTATCTCTGAGTTAGTTCAACTCTTGTTAGCTCGACGTTCTGTGGAATCTGCCTCGCCGATCGTCGAACCCCGATCGACCTCTTTTGACTAGATAGATTTCTTGATAGTTCAACTATCTGCTTGGATAGTTCAACTATCTGATAGTTCGACTATCTGTTTGATAGGTCGACTATCTGTGTTGCTTGATAGTTCGACAATCTGTCTTGATAGGTCGACTATTTGTTGTGTTTTGATAGTTCAACTATCTGCTTGGATAGTTCAACTATCTGATAGTTCGACTATCTGTTTGATAGGTCAACTATCTGTGTTGTTTGATAGTTCGACTATCTGTTTGATAGGTCGACTATCTATTTTCTTTGATAGTTCGACTATCTGTTTGATAGGTCGACTATCTGTTTTCTTTGATAGCTCGACTATCTATTTGATAGGTCGACTATCTGTTTTGCTTGATAGTTCGACTATCTGTCTTGATAGGTCGACTATCTGATAGCTCGACTATCTGTTCTGATAGGTTGACTATCTGCTGTGGTAGTTCGACTATCTTCATTGGTAGTTCGACTATCTGTATCGTTTGACTATCTGTTTGATAGGTCGACGATCTCTGTGCTTCGGTCGACGATCTCCGAGGGTCGTTCGACGTTCTGCTGTATGTCTTTAGTAATTTTGTCCTCTTCTATTCTATGGTTTATTCCATATTTATTTGGCATATTATTTCAGTAAATTTATGCTATTATTTCCAGGCAATCTCTGCTCCATTTCTTTATGCATGAGCCAATCTTTATCTGATAAAGTGTTTTGTCTTATTAGTTGAAATATATTTTCTGCTTTATCTGCCAGGCTGTCCTTTATAGCCGTTAGACTCAGAAAGTCTTCTCTGGCCGTAAAGAGTTCTTTCTGATGTGACCTTTTCTAGCCCCTTTTATCAGATTGGATATGCAGCTTCTTAGAAAGCTTTATCCCCTTATAGCATGTCTGTCTGCAGGATTTGTTTTTGCTTTATGCTTTATGCAGCTCAGATTGCTGATTCCAGAAGAAGACAAGATTCAAACTCAAATTAGAGTCGTTGCAAAGGCTCATATATAAAGAGCTTCTTTTGAAAGAAGACATATAGATACAATACACCATATACAAGATATACACAAGAACTTACAGATATTCAAAGCAGTATAGAAATCTCCAGCTCTCAGTTTTTCACATTCAACTGAGAAGATCAATCTCTTCAGCATTCTTCTTCATCCTGAGTTCATCCTGCTCACAGGAAGACATTCACTCAGTGCCTCAAGAAGAAGAAGAAGAAGAAAGAAAAGCCTGTGAAGAAGAACAATCATTCAACAATCAAGAGTCTTCTTCAAGCTTCTCCTTCAGAACCCCAAGACAGTTCTTTGTCTTAGTTCAGAAGAGTTCCTGCACCCTGAAGCAAGACTCCTTCCTGGATATTCTCTAAGCCAGGGGGAGCCTTGATTCTTTAGAGCTATCTAGCTCTGTGCAATCCACTAGCTTCTCTAATCATTTTAACAATAGAGAAGAAGCCTTAACTCTCTCAACCTCCTGTACAAAGGGTTATTACTCCCTTCAAAAGTGAACCCTTGGTGGCAGGGCACCTGATCAAAAACCTGTGTTGGATTTTGAGCTCCTGATCGAAAGCTCAAAGGGTCTACTTGATCTACCTGAAGCAGATCAGTTGGTGGCAGGGCACCTGAAAAAAAACCTGTAGTGGATTCCTATCAGGGTGGTAGAAGAGTGGACGTACCTATTTAGAGGGAACCACTATAAAATTTCTTGTGTCGTCTGAGCTGCTTATTTAATTTATTGCACTGTGGCTGTGAGTAGAAATAATTAGGATTGCTAGTTGCTGTGATAGGATCCCAAGCTTAACTGTAATTACAGTTAGCTCTCTCTTGTGCACTACACTTTGTGTTAGGCTCTAGGGTTATCAATATCTATAAACTAATTCTGCAAATTAACTCTAAGGGAGTTGAGTAGGGTGTCATAATTTTTGAATACTCTATTCACCACCCCCCCTCTAGAGTTGTATCTATCCTCACTTTCATATGTAATTCTTTGTTTTTGAAGAAGTCAATATTAACAGTTATTAAGAAACTTTTTGATATTATAAACAAAATAATGTTCCATGTTCATTTAATTTGCATCCTTATTCTGTGATGTCAGTTTATTATTTGTTTTGTTTATAAATTACCCTGTTGAATAATGCTTATACACATCATCATGTTTATTTATCATAAGTGGTGTATATCATTGACTAAAGGGTTATGACTTCTCCAAATAGGGGGAGATTGTTGGGTACATTGGAAAATATGTGCCTGATTTGGAGAAGCCTCACTTAGCTCAATGATATACATCAAGGTGTATTTGATGTTATTTTGAGTTTATATGTGCAGGTTAAATATTGGCTTAAAATGTAGAAAAAGTTTCTAAGTCCATGTGTCGACACTTAAGGAAGTTTGTGTCAACACTTGGAAAAGCTGTGTCGACACCTGAAGCAACTGTGTCGACACACAGAATTTATTTGTCGACATAAACTGTGTCGACATCGGGAGGTAGTGCCGACACACAGAATAGTTAGTCTATATCAACTGTGTCGACACCTGGAGGCAGCGTCGACACACAGAAGCAGAGTCGACATCAAATGTGTCGACACCTGGAGGCAGTGTCGACACACAGAATTCTTAGTCTACATCAACTATGTCGACACACAGGACTTGTGTCGACACACAACAGAGTTTCAATATAGTTGATTGTTGTGGAGTGAAGAAGTGATTGTGTCGACACAAATAATCTGTGTCGACACATTCTCTAAATGCAGTGTTAAGAAGCAGTGTCGACATCAAGGCAGCTATGTCGACACCACCAAAGTCTGTGTCGACACTTAAGTCACTTGTGTCGACACATATTGACAGTTTTCCTCAACACAAAATGACAGTCAGTCTCGACACTTAGCCGACAGAGACAAAGGCTCAAGAACTGTTTGAGGACTTGACAGCTATGAATTACAACAGGTTTACTGATGCTATTGATACTGACAGGAGTTCGTTAAGAACCGGATCAGCCGGTTACCATGGGTGAAGCCTATATATAGACGGACTGTGTCAAATCAAAAACACACACAACTAACACAACTATTGAGAGATTTATCTTTGATCAAGAAAGTGCAAGCCACACAGAAGAAGATCTTTGTGAGAAGATCTAAGAAGACATTCTGAAGTGATTATCCACTCAGATTTTGTCTAAGGAGAATTCAATCCAGAAATCAGAAGGAACTTCAGAAGATTTGGGGAGAGAGAGCTCCAGCTATTTTGTGGTCAAGAAGGAGACAATCACAAGTCTCTCAAGAAGTAGATCCTGAACTAATCTACTAAGTAGATCTAGATCTATTTCTGGAATCCAAGAAGGAAGCTGCCAGTTAGTCAACTTCAAAGAAGATCAAACCTACTGAGTTCAGATTCAAGAAGCTTTGAAGAAAGCTAAGAACAGGTTGATTTCAGCCATCAGTCTCATCAAGAAGCTGATCAAGAATCCTTTTATCCTTTCTCTCTCAATAAGGGTAAGAGTCCATAAAAAATACTTATCAAATTCTATAGGATCTTTTCAAAGATCTGAGTTGTACGTCTGTGTTATAAAGGCTGAGTGTAGGAGATTTAGATCTCTGAGTGGTAAGGCTGTATGAGCCTGAGTGTAGGAGAATTAGTTCTCTAGGTTGTAGGCCTTGTTGCAAGGCTGAGGTAGGGCTTATTAGCCTGAGCTGTAGGAGTGTGGATACATTCTGAGTTGTACGAATCCTTATGGATTCTGAGCTGTAAGATCTGTGGATCTGAGAAAAAGGAAGAAGTTAGGCTGAATCTAGCATATTGCTGGATAGGCGAAGGGGGGAAAGTGGATATACCAAGACCTTGAGGAACCACTATAAATAAGTGTGCAATCTGTGATTAGTGTTATTATAGATTCTATGATTGTATATGATGTGTTAGCTGTAGAGTTTTCAGATTTATATTAAAGAACTGAAGGTATATTCTGCCTTAGATTAAAACAAGGATAAGAACCTATTCACCCCCCCCCCCCTCTAGGTGTTTAGGTTGTCTTGAAGTTAAATCTATCAGATTCTCTACTATATAACCCTACTTTACTGCAATATCTTCCACTTGTACTTTCAGATCCTACTGTTGTTTTGACAGGAATACAACAACATTACCTCTCTTATGGAAGCAATCTGTCATTTCCTTTTTATTTTTATTAACTTCAAATCTAATAGACTTGATATCCTGAGCCAATTGGAATTGCAACTCCTTGTGAGTTTCATCCACATATTTCTCCAGAGATTTTCTTTGCACATGCAACTTAATTTGTATTTGGACCAGTAAAGAACTGAAGTCCATGCTTGGAGTAGGTGGTACTGTGCCTGTTTGCAAGGCCTTTTTGTAGCCAGAACTCTTTTTCCTTAAGGCAACTATTTTTCTTTTCTTAGCCATTGAGGCTTCTTCATCATCAGAAGTTTCAGATGTACTTTGTATATAAACTATGTCCTTATCAGTTGGGGCATGCTGAGACAGCTCCCCCTCAGTCCATGGTAAATCTTTTTCTTTTATTTGTTCCTCCCCCCAGTCCTTACTACAAGTGGATCATGGAATAGCTCCTCCATAATGAACTCCTACTATATCTGTACAGGAGGAACAAGATTAGACTTTAAAATAAAAGTTTCAACCTGAACATTGTTGATGAGAATACCACTAGATACCACCAAATTGTTGAGGAGATACTTACTGGCTCATTTTGAGCTTCTGTCTCAACATTGTCTTGTGCTGCATTATTGATTTCAGATACTATGTTCATGACAGTATCTGTAGCAAATTCTCTCTCAAGGGTAGCTTTAGCAATGCCTTCCCCTTAGGCAGGCAGCTCAGTTTGTTCAGTATTTTCTCCCCCTATAGTAGAGTCTATCTGTTGTTCTTGGGGCTCACTGCCCACCACTTGATCTTGGGCTTCTTTTGGTTGCTGGTCTTCATTTGAGCTGAAGACTACTTCTTCTTCAAAATTACTAGAGGATTCTGCTTGTTGAACAACTTTCTTCTATTTTTTTAATCTTTCTTAGTTTGTTTCTGAGGAGCGGTGACTTCCTTGGTCAGAACCCTATCCCACCTTGATAGAATTCTCACATCCATTCTCCTCATGTGATTGATTTTGGATCCAGCCACTTATTTCAAAACATCTGGTATTACTGAAGATAAACAAAAACTTAGGATCCTTCCCAGGTTTCGTTTCTTCACTCCTTCTTGGATCTTATCAAACACTACTGCTTCCCAGTCAGTTTTCACTTTGAATATTATCCGTGTCATCAGATTGAACATGTGGATTGAAATTCGATCATGTCCACCAGTCTTACACAGTATCACCTTCCTAACTATTTCAGACAAGAACTTCCCTTGGGAATTCATCCCTTTTCGAGTTTTGTATGATCCAACCTTGATATTAGGGCTCAGCCCGCACCAACTTAATGCTTCTGTAGTCAGGGATGGAGTTATTTCATCTGTATCCTTAACAAAAGGAAGCTGAAGAGATTTCCTAATTATCTCCAATGTAAGTTTCATTTGGGAATCCTGAACTGTTGCTTTGATCTTCTTCCCTTCTGTATCCACGCTTATTATTGAATAGAGCTGCAAAACTTGCTTCTTCCAAATCTTGGTTGGTTAATAGACCAAGTACTCCAAATCATTCTCAGAAATTAGGGCAATGACACCCTTAATTTCTTCTGAAGCTGTCGTGAACCCTTCACGAACCAGCTCATATCCTTCATTGACTTTGTCTTCTTAATGAGGCGCCATCGATGAGAGAGATGAGAGAGAAAATAAGAGAAGGTCTTAGTCGACAGAAGGTGCAGAGCTAAGAATTCTGAAAGCGTAGTCGACTAGATTTTTGTTTCATCTATTTATAGTATTAGTGTTAAGGGCAGGTCAAAAGACGGGCCTTAGTCGACAAATCAGCATACGTGTCGTCAGAAATGACCTAGGTCTCAACAATACTTAGGTTAAGTCGACACGACTATGTGTCGACATACTAATGTCTGAGTCGACAATACTTATATTAAGTCGACACATCTATGTGTTGACATACTTGAGTCAGTGTCGACATACTTGTGTATGTGTCAACACATGCCACTTAAGTCTCGACAGAGTTGTGTCAACACCAATTCTTCTGTCGACACAGATACTGTTTCTGTGTCGACATAACATACTGAGTGTGTCGACATAACTTGCTTGTGTCGACCCAAACATTATACTTAGAAAAATTTCCAGAGAAATTTGGTGCTTACATATACTACTAAAGGAAGCTTGTGCTAACCTATTATAGGTTCAACATACCTAATTCAATTTTAAAATAATTGAATTTAGTTTCATCCAGAGGTTTTGTAAAAATATCAGCTATTTGATTATCTGTTTTCACAAACTTTAGGCTAATATTTTCCTTCTCTATATGATCTCTTATGAAATGAAACTTAATTTCTATATGCTTGGTCCTACTGTGTGATACAGGATTCTTAGCAATAGAAATAGCACTTGTAGAATCACAAAATAGTGGAATTCTACTTACCTGGATGTCATAGTCTTCAAGTTGATGCTTTATCCACATCAATTGTGCACAGCAGCTACCTGCAGCTATATATTCTGATTCAGCTATTTGTATAGCTACACTGGTTTGCTTCTTGCTGCTCCATGACACTAGTCGCCCACCAAGGAATTGACAAGTTCCTGTAGTACTCTTCCTGTCTTCTTTGCATCCAGCAAAGTCTGCATATGATAAACCAGTTAGAAAGAATTCTCTATTCTTAGGGTACCAAAGGCCTAGATTAGGTGTGACCTTAAGATATCTCAATATTCTCTTAAATGCAGTATAATGTGATTCCTTTGGGCAAGCTTGGTACCTAGCACAGACACATGTTGCATACATGATGTCAGGTCTGCTAGCGGTCAAGTAAAATAGGGAGCCAATTATCCCTCAATACAAAGACTCATCAATAGGTTTCCCTGCCTCATCTTTGCCTATAGGCGTACTTGTTCCCATTGGAGTTTTCATGGTAGAAGCTGAGTCCATACCATACTTCTTAATCAACTCCTTGGTGAACTTAGACTGAGATATGGACAAACCACTATCAGTCTGTCTAACTTGAAGTCCCAAGATGAACTTCAGCTCACCCATACAGCTCATCTCAAACTTCCTTTGCATAAGTTTGGCAAACTTTTTACAAAGGTTGTTTTCAATAGAACCAATGATAATGTCATCCACATGTATCTGGACTAGTATTATCTTGCCTTTAGATTTCCTATAGAATAGAGTTTTGTCTATTTTTCCTCTAGAGAATTTATTCTCAATAAGTAAAGCAGACAAGGTCTCATACCAAGCCCTTGGAGCTTGTTTTAAACCATATAGAGCTTTCCTAAGCTTATACACATAATCAGGAAAATGAGAATCTACAAAACCTGAGGGTTGTTCAACATAGACTTCCTTTTTTAAATCCCCATTCAGAAATGCTTATTTCACATCCATCTGGTATACCTTGAACCCTTGATAGGCATCATAGGCTAAACACAGCCTTATAGCCTCCCGCCTTGCCACTGGAGCAAAGGTGTGATCAAAGTCAATACCTTCCTCTTGCCTGTAGCCTTTAGCTACCAGTCTCGCCTTGTTCTTGACTATGGTGCCATTCTAATCAAGCTTGTTCCTTTATATCCACTAAGTTTCTATTATGTTGTGATCCTTAGGTTTAAGCACCAATTCCAAAACTTTACATCTTCTAAACTGAATGAGCTCTTTTTGCATAGCATCAAACCAGTTGGAGTCTTGCATTGCTTCTTCAATCTTCCTGGGTTCTATTTGAGACAGGAAGCAAGAACATAGAACTGTGTTCATGCTCTTGCTCCTAGTTAGAACCCCTTCACTTGCATCACCAATGATTTTGTGAGTTGGATGATCCTTCAAGTGTCTTCTTTCTAGAGGAAATATGTCAGCATTATGGCTTTCTTCAATTTCCTCAACTTGATACCCCACATTGTCTTATTCATCTAATGGGACTTGTTCTCCCCCTGGATAGCTGGCATTTTTTTCTTCATCCAGCCTAGCAGGAACTTCTTTATTGATGGTCAGCTTATCCAGCCTATCTGTTCGACTTGTAGAACTAACTGAAGAACTAGACAATTCATTGTTAATAAACTTTGACTCATCAAATACAATATGTACAGATTCTTCTACAACTTGGGTAGTCAAGTTGTAGATTCTGTATGTCCTACTTTGGTTGCTGTACCCAACAAATATCCCTTCCATGGATTTGGCAGCAAACTTTATTTGGTAGTGCTTACCATTAACTAGAACAAAACACTTGCTACCAAAGATTCTGAAGTAAGATATGTTTGGTTTTATGCCTTTCAAAATCTGGTAAGGAGTCATCTTGTGTTCCTTATTGATGGAGGCTCTATTGAGCACATGACATGCAGTATTTACTGCCTCAGCCCAGAAGTATTCTGGGAGAGTAGTGTCATTTAGTAGTGTTCTACTAGCCTCAATTAGAGTCTTATTATTTCTTTCAACAACACCATTTTGCTGATGAGTTCTAGGTGAAGAGAATTCCTGATAAATCCCAAGTTTTTCACAGAATTTTTTAATACATTTAGACTGAAATTAAGTTCCATGGTCACTTATTATTTTGACCACTGAACTGTTATGTTCATTCTAAATTTGTCTAATAAAAGTCTGAAAAACAATTGGGGTTTCAGATTTCTGCCTCAAGAAGAAAACCCATGTATATTTAGAATATTCATCCACAATAACTAGTGTGTATGCTTTCTTACCAAGACTGTGAACTGGCATAGGACCAAACAAGTCCATATGCAAGAGATATAAACATCTCAAAGAATCTTTGGTATCTAGTGCAGGAAAAGAGTACTTGGCCTGTTTTCCCTTTTGGCAAGCTGCATACACTCCCTCTTTAATGCACTTGACTTGAGGACCATTCCTCACCAGACCCATGCTAAACAGCAGTCCTATGGACTTATAGTTCAGATGAGCTAACCACTTATGCCATTTTACACATAGTGAAGCTTTCTTTGCTGCAACTAGGCAGATGGGTGAGTTGTTAAACTCGCACTCTAGGTTAAGGTAATACATATTTCCTTTCCTAGAGCCAGTCAAAATGATCTCTTGAACACTTGACCTTCTTATTTGGTACTCCCCTTTGAGAAAAGAGATGTCATAACCTAGATCACTAAGTTGACTTATGCTAATCAGGTTATGTTTTAGACCTTTCACATAAGCCACTTTAGTGATAGTAATTGAATCACTAGAGATGTTACCAAATCCTTTGATGATTCCTTTTTATGATCCACCTAAGATTACTTTGGGTCCATTATCTATGGGTACATAGTCCCTCAACATTCTTCTTGTTCCAGTCATATGTCTGGAACAGCCATTATCCAAGTACCACATAGGGGTATGGTCACTTGGATTCACCTGCATCAAATAAAGAATCACTTACCCTTAGAACCCAATTTGCTATTGGGTCCTAGGTCCTTGTTAGTTTGTAATCCTGCAGCTGTTCTAACAGGAAAACTACTCTTTGTTTTAACACTTGTGTTAAATCAGCAATCCATGGCAAAGTGGCCCACCTTGCCACAACACCAACACTCAAATCTATTATACCTTCTCTTAGGTACAGACTTTGCTACTTTGTTGGTAGCAGTCTTGTTAAGTGTTGGTGCTGGAGCAGCAAACTTCAAGAATTTCTCTTGTACATGATAAGCATGCCTATAGAGTGGCCTATTGGCTTTTTCACCCTTGCCCATGAGATTTCCATACTCACAGTGACCATGAGTAGTGTCATGATCATACCTGTATATAGGATTCATCACCTTCCTAAAGAAGATAGGGGGTTTTGCAGCTAGAGGCTGAACTGGGGCCTTACCTTTTCTATGTGAATTGGTGGCCCTAGTTCTTCCCTTAGAACCTAGACCGGTCTTCCCTTTTTGTGAAACGAAATTAACTATTAAGGGTAAGACAGATTTAGGCTTGCATAATTTAGCCACTAGCTCTCTTTCTATCTGAAGTTTTGCCTCCAATTTCTTGATATGATTCTCCTTGAAAGAGATTGTGCCCATCTGAATAATAGTAATGTTTTTCAGTTTTGCAACCTCATTCAATTTTAGATCAAACAGCTTTGCTGAATCTGCTGTAGCCAGCTTAAGAGACTCAATCTCCTTGGTATTCTCTTTGACAAGAAACTTGCTCTTCTTCAGAGCATGCAACAACCCACCATACTCATCAATGAGTTGGTGTACATCCCCCTCAGACTCAGAACCATCCACTTCTATTGAAGCAGATGCTTCTGATTCTGATCCAGTAAAGTAATCAGAAGCTGAGGAAAAATTGTATACCTTACTTGGTCCAGGCTGATCCTGGCACTGATTATCTTCTGATTGAGCCATCAGCCCTTTACAGCAGTAGTCTTCTACTCCATTAATGGAGTCCAGCAATTATAGGCATTCTAGTTCCATAGAATCCTCTTCTGTTGAGTATAGCCAAACATAAGCTTCTGCATCTTCTTCTCCAGATTCTGAAGATGAAGAGTCTGTCCAACTCTTCTCTTTCTGAGCAACAAGATTTATCCTTCTTGCTTTTTACTTGCTATTTCTTCTTGTCTTTAGAATCCTTCCTTTTATCAGGATAGTCAGCTATGACATGTCTAGGCCTATTGCAGCAATAACACACAATCTTAGTATTATATTGTTTACTAGGTTTAGAGGAATACCTATCCTCCTTAAGAGTCTTCTTCTTCTTGTAGTATTTATCCTTGGAGTAAGATTTTGATGGCCGGGTTCTCCACTTCTTCTTTTTCATGAACCTTTGGAATTGCCTTGTAAAGGCAGCAAAGTCCTCATCAGAATTGTGGCTATCTGATGTGCTGTTGTCAGAATTTCCTTCTTCTGCCTCAACACTCCTTTTGGGTGGAGAAGGAGATTATCTCCTACCCTTTCTTTTGCCTTTAGCCTTGAAGACTACTGAATTTTCTTTGTACTCAGATCTGCTGCCCCTCTCCAATTTTCTGGCAGTTAGTTGCATTTCATAGGATAGCATCTTTCAAAAAAGTATGGGTGGAGGTGTATCAGCCAGCCTGGCCACATCTTTGATGGCACATATCTTAGTGTCCCAATCCTTTGTTAAGGACCTAAGCAACTTATTATTCAGTTCATAAGTATTGAAGACTCTTCCATAGGTCATCAACTCATTCACTATTCTGAAGAACTTTTTGTAGCATTATGCTATGCTATCAGTTTTGGTCTGCCTAAAGCTCTCATATTCCTAATTCATTATAGACTTCCTGTCCTATCTGACTTCTTCTGTACCCTCCATGTAGATAATCAATGTGTCCCACATTTCCTTGGAGGTTTTACAGTGCACAAGATTCTGAAAGGTGGAATCATCTATGGCACTTTTAATGATATTTTGAGTCCTTTTGTCTAGAGTTGCCAGGATGATTTCATCCTTTGTCATTTCAGAATAGTTCTTTGGGGTTTTCACATTTGCATCTAGCACTGATACCTTCATTGGAATGAAGGGGCCTTCCTGTACTGTAATATAGATTCTTGGATCAGATGCTTCCATAAACAACTTGACCCTTTCCTTCCATATGCCAAAGGATTCTTTCCTGTAGATTGGATGTTTCATAGATCCAAACTCCTTTTGATTCCCATTTGAACCTATTCTTGATATCTGTTTATTTGCCTTGGAGATTCACTCAGACTTTTAGGTCAATCCTTGAGTAACCTCCCTCTGATACCACTTGAAAGACTTAATTTCAAGAGCGTAAACACCTAGAGGGGGGTGAATAGGTTCTAATTTTTTCCTTTAATACTTTAGGCAATTTAAACAGAACTTGTAAAACACAGACCACAATTCACCGCACAGTATACACATGATTTATAGTGGTTCCCCAAGGTATGGGTACATCCACTTTCCCCATTCGCCAATCCAGTAGATAACTGGATTCAGCCTAACTTCCGTCCACTGGCTCGGATCCGCAGATCTTACAACTCAGAACTGGAATGGTTCCTACAGCTCAGACTTAAACAAGTCCTACCTCAGATTCTTCCCAAGAATCCTACCTCAGGCCTCAGCTCTACCACAGCCTTTATCACTAGGCTCACAACTCATACTTTTCACAAATCCTACACCTCAGGCTCTCAGCCCTACCTCAGCCTTTATAATTTCAGGCTTACAACTAAGATCTAACAATAGATCATACAAGAAATTTAATGATATAAAGATACAGAAAAATTCACCAGCTAGATTTCTCTATTGGTGTAGCCTTCTTGATCAGTTCTTGAATGAATTGACCCTTCTGATCTAGTCTGGCTTAGCTTGTCAAAGCTTATTGATAGAACAAAATAAGGTGGATCTTCACTTGATGTAAAAGATGATCTTCAGTCAGCTTCTTCCATAAATTTAGAATGAATTCTAAATCTTTCTTGCAGACAGCTCTGGATCTGCCTTCGTAAGGGTTTTCCCTATTCTTGTTGAAGAATTCTCTAGTGTTGTTGTTCTTCTTCTTATGTTGTGTTATTGTTGGTTGTCACAGATCTGACTCTTATATAGAATTTCCCAATGTTTACCGACTGATCCAGTTTGTAACAACCTTCTGACAGTTCTGACAGAGGTGTCAGACTGGTTGGATATGATAGCTCTCGAGTCACCAGTCAAGTCAGCTAATTCTTTAAAGACTTTCCAACTCAGCACATTCCACTCTGCAAACTGCTTCACATGTGTCAACACATATAGGCAAAGTGTCGACACAAGTCTTCATGATGTCAACATAACTCTTCATGTGTCGACAAAGTCATTCTTCTGCTTCTCGACACTTCTTCTGATATATGTGTCGACACAAAGCCAGTGTGTCGACACAAGTCTTTATGTCTCGACATATCTGTTTCAGACAGATGACGTTGAGTGTATGTCAGACGGCGTTGAGTGTGTGTCGACACAAGTCCTGTGTGTCGACACAATTGCTTCTGATCCCGACACAGCACTTTGAGAGTTGATGTGTCGACACAAGTCCAATTTGTCGACACAACTGCTTCCAGTATCGACATAGCTCCTGGGTGTCGACACAGCTCCTACATTAGGTGTCGACACAAATTCTAGGTGTCGACACAACTTCTTCTTTAGGTGTCAAATCAGTTTGAGTGTCGATACAACTTCTTCATAAGTGTCGACTTAGCTTGGGTGTCGACAAAACTCCTTCATAAGTGTCGACACAAGTTCTGGGTGTCAACACAACTTCTTTATAAGTGTCAACTCAAGTTCTGAGTGTCGACACAATTTCTTCATAAGTGTCGACTCTTGTACATAGAAAATTTTCTTCAAATTCTTGAACCTGCATAATGTAACTCAAACATCTATCAAATACAAATTGATTCATATCATTGACCAAGATGAGGCTTCTCCAAATCTGGTACATATTTTTTAATGTACCCAATAAGAAACAACCGATCCTTGGGGATAAGGGTCAATATAAAAAAGAAAAAAAGATTTGTAGTATCGCCCCGACCCCAAATATTATTGGGATAAAAATTGTTTGTAATGTTATTCTTATTGAAATAAAGTTATTATTCTCTTTTATCAAGAGGCAATTAAATTTGATATGTGTTTAATTGTTAAAACTAAGGTCCTGTCACTATCTCCAGGTGGTATCACTATCAGTGGAGGTAGCAATAGAAACCAAAAATTGTATATTTCACTTATTAATAGTCAAAAGTTTTAAGAATCCTTATTCACCCCCTCTAAGGGTGTTGCAGGATCCAACAAGTTGTATCAGAGCTAGGTCATTCCAAATCGGCTTAACAATCAAGAATAATAATGCTCCATGATCTCGCTTTTCATGAGGGACAAGTAATAAGTAGACCAACACTATTCACCGGAAATGATTACAATTACTGGAGAGCACGCATGCGATGCTTTTCAATGACATTAGATATTGAAGTCGGGAACATAGTAGAAACACGCTATATGACTCCTATTTCTATTGTAGGATAAGTTAATATAGACAGAACTACAGATAAGTGGAATGAGGGTGATAGAACAATATTTAAAAATAATGCTAAAGAAATGAATGTTTTCTTTTGCGCCATAGATAGAGCTGAATTTAATAGAATTTGTACTTGTGAAGCTGCTTATAATATATAAACTTGTTAGAACTAACACATGAAGGTACCTTACAGGTAAAAGACTCAAAGTTATTTCAACTCGAGTCAGAGTATGAAAAGTTCCATATAGAGGCAGATAATGACGTATATTCAATGTATACGTAATTCTTAAAGATTATTAACGCATCAAAAATTCTTGGGTGAACATTCTCCAACGGAAATCTCGTGTGAAAGATCCTTTAGTAACTTCCTCCAAAGTTCAACCCAAAGGTGACCACAATCTCTTAATCACATGATCTGCGACAGCTCCATTTTGAGAAACTTATTGGGAACTTAAAAACCCATGAGGTTGAATTCAAAATTCAAAGTGAAGAATACAATAAGGAGTCAAAGAAGAAAGCCTTGGCAGTCAATTCAAGGTGAGAATACGAGACGATAGTGAACAAGATGAAGAGAGTCTCATTGTGAAGAATTTCAAAAGATTCATAAAGAATACAGAAAGAAGAATTCGTTCTGAAAATACTTCAGCAAGGATACTTGAAGAAAATTAACATCAACTAAAAAAGAGAAAGGGAGCGATGATGAAAAAGAACATGCCCCGCCGGAATGCTTCCACTGCATGAAGACCCTCCATATTAGAAGCCAGTGCCCCCAAAATACTTGAAAGAGCAAAATGAGAAATGACACAAAGGAAAGAAAAGAAGAATGTACTAAAAGCTTCAACTTGGGATGACTCGTGTTGGGTCCATTGATCCCAATGTCCCTGATTTGAAGAAGGCCTACTAGACACTGGCATACACATGTTTGTAACTAATGGTTGAAATATGTTCTATGTATACATGTGGTTACTTGTTACAATGATAAGACAGGTTAGGTGGACAAAAGGAAGGATTCAGGAAAGGCAAAAATTTATCTAAGTCCACAGGAATTAAGTGAAGGCAGTTCACTCAACGCCAGATTACAAGAAGCGCTGATTAAAGCATAGACAGTCAAAGCCTAACTATTTCCAAGGCAGAATTTTGGTTAAGTCCAAAAGCATTTAGGGAAGGCAGTTCACTCAATGCCTAGAGCAAGAAGAGTTGACTCAAGCTTAAGCAGTCAAAGCATTTGAGAATCAAAGTAGGGTTCTAACTAGGCGTGTACAAAAAGACCGGTCCCAACGGGACCGGTTGGGACCGGCCCGGTAAGGACTGGCTCGGGACCGGTCCCGGTTAGGACCGGTCCGGTCCCGGACCGGTCCCAGGGGGCCTAACAAGGCCCCCTTTTTTTCCCTGGAACCAGTCCAAGACCGGTCCCAGGGAAAGACCGGTCCTAGACCGGTCTTAGGCAAAGACCGGTCCAAGACCGGTTTAAGACCGGTCTTGGACCGGTCCCAGGCTTATTACCTGGCAGCTTTGCTGCCAGGTAATAATTGCCTAGGCAGCCTAGCTGCCTAGGCAATTATTACCTGGCAGCAAAGCTGCCAGGTAATAATGCCTGGCAGCAGCAGCCGGGGAGGCTACCAGCCTCCCCAGCACCCCAACGGCTCTAATTAGAGCCGTTGTTAAACGGCTCTAATTAGAGCCGTTTTTTTTCTTTTTTTTTTTTAATTATTATTTTTAATTTTTTATTTATTTTTTATAATTTTTTATTAATAAATAAAAAAAAACTTAAAAACTATAAAATCCCCCCTCCCCTCTCATTTTCTCCTCTTCTCATTTCACACTCTCTCATTCTCTCTCTCTCTCTCAATTTCTCACACACTCTCTCTCTTTAATGGATTCCTCTTCATCGATGCCGGCGTCTTCCTCCTCTTCTGTCGCTCATGAGATAGTAGAGCACAGACACAAAGCTCCAGTATGGGAGCACTTTGAAAAAGTTCGGATCGGCAGCGAATTCAAGGCGAAGTGCAGACATTGTGCGAAGCTAATGGCTCTCGGCGGCAACTCAACGCTCTCCCGACACATTCTTTCGTGTGTCTCTAAACGAGCCCCGGAGTCAAGTCAGGCACAAATTTCGGCTAGCGGACAAATTTGGACGTATGATCAAGCTCGACAACGAGAGCGGCAAATGGAGAATGTCATCAGATGCGGACTAGCATTCAACCACTACGATAACGAAGAAATGACGGAGTATATACACGAAGCGCTTCAACCTAAATATCATCAGGTAAGTAGAACTACACTTAGGCGTGATGCTTTACACGCATATTTACAGTCTAAACAATATTTAATAAATTATTTTGAAACTTTTGAAGGTCGAGTGAGTTTAACGAGTGACGTTTGGAGTAGTAGTATAGCAAATGGTATTTCTTATATTTGTATTACTTGTCATTGGATCGATCCCGATTCTTGGGAGTTAAATAAACGTATTATTTGTTTTGAGGGTTTCGAATTTCCGCACACCGGTAGAGCTATTTATCAAACCATTATAAAATGTATTAGAGAATTTAAAATTAAAGATAAAATAATGAGTATTTCATTCGATAACGCTACTAATAATACGGTTGCTATTAAATATTTAGAAGAAGATTTGAATCCAATATTAAACGGAATATTTTTTTCATACTCGATGCGTGTGTCACGTTTTTAATTTAATTGTACAAGATAGTTTAGAATTTATGAATAACTACGTTTCAAAAATCAGAACGATGTTAAAAATTATTTATAGTTCTAAAAAAAGAAAACAAGATTTCAAAAAATTTGTAACTTCACAAGGTAAGAAATTTTTAAGTCCTCAATTTGATATGCCTGTAAGATGGAACTCTACTTATAAAATGTTAAAAAGAGCCGTTTTACAAAAATCATTACTAATGGAATTTTATAATAGTATTGAAACACATGATTTACACGCGTCCGATTGGGTCGTGATTGAAGATTATATAAATTTACTAGAAATTTTTTATCGAGCAACAACGATTTTATCTGGAGTTTATTATCCGACTAGTTCATTAGTTATCGAAAATTTTGTATTAATTACAGAAACTTTTAAAAATTATAAAAAAAATGATCGATGGTGTTCATTAATAAGAATAATGGAAGAAAAATTTTTAAAATATTATAAAGAAATGCCTCCCATGTTTTCTTGCGCAGCCGCTTTAAATCCTTTAATGGGTGTAGAAGGAGTAGAAAATCTAATAGAAGAAATTAATAGTAATTTAAATTTGAGCGAAACTTTTAATTTTTTTGATAATATTAGCATTTCAAAATTTAATTCCGATTTTACAAATTTTTATAATTATTATGACCAGTTATATGGATCGCGACCTAGAGAAGAATCCGCCCAACCTAAAACAAAAGATATTTTGAAAAATAAAATTTTAGAATTAGCATCTAGGAAAAAACAACGAACCTCGAGCACTTTAAATGAATTAGGTTTATATAGTAAAACACAATTTCAAGAATTTATGAGCACACACGAAATAGAAAATTTTGATATTTTAAATTGGTGGAAAAATAAAATTAATATGTATCCTATTATGGCCTTAATGGCCCGAGATCTACTAACTATCCAAGCTAGTACGGTAGCTTCGGAGTCTGCGTTTTCTTTGAGTGGCAGGATTCTGAACGAGCGAAGGAGCCGTTTGAGCGAAGAGTCCTTGGAGATTTGCATTTGCTACAAGGACCATTTGGATGCCATTAGGAGGAGACAGCACGTCGCATCAATCGAAGATAGCGATTCCGACGTTGAAGAAGAACTGAACAATCTTAATTTGACCGGCCAAAATTAAAACTCGGAACGAAAATTTGAAATTTAAAATTTCAAATGTTGTATTTTTTTGTTATTTTTTAAGTTGTATTTTGTAACATGTATTTTGTAATTTGTAATTTTAAACTTTTTTGTAATCTTGATTTGTAATTTTTGGGTATTATTTTGGAATTTTGTAATTTTTTAAGATGATAATACAATTATTTATTTCATTTAAGAATTTGTACAATTTCAATTATTTTTCATTTGAATATTTTTAGTAAATAAATTAAAATAATTAAAAAAAATAAAAAAAAAATAACTGGGCTAGCCCGGGACCGGACCGGTCCAGGACCGGTTTGGGACCGGTTTGGGACCGGTATTCCGGTCCCGGCAGTCCCCCTTTTTAGGGGGAAGACCGGTCCCGGACCGGGACCGGTTTTGCCAGGGACCGGTCCGGGACCGGACCGGAAAAAACCGGTCCTTCCAGGGACCGGTTTTTATCTGGCCCGGAGGTCTTTTTGTGCACGACTAGTTCTAACAAAGTCCAGAAGCATTGAGTGAAGGTAGTTCACTCAACGCCTAAAGAAGAAAGCGTCAATAGAATAAATTTTAGTGAAATCCTCAGAAGTTGAAGACAAAAATTTTGTCTAAGTCCAGATGCGTTGAGTGAAGGCTGTTCACTCAATGCCAGCTCAACAAGAAATTCTACCAAATATAGAAGCATTGATTGAAGGTTGTTCACTCAACGCCTCATCAACATGACGAGCTAAGGCAGAAAGCGTTGAGTGCATAAGCATAACTCAACGCTTTCATATAGAAGAAAAGCGGCAAAGTCCAAATGCATTGACTGATGAAGATTCACTCAACGCCTTATCAGTTAAGACAGTTAATGTCTATATTCATCGAGTAAATACTGATCACTCGATTTCTAGTGTTGCAGGATAATTGGCTTAGTATTTTGGCACTGAGTGAAGGCTGTTCACTCAACGCCTATGATGAATTGACTAAGTCCACATGTGCTGATGTCAGTAGAAATTCAAAATGTTGCGGGAAGCCTATAGTACATGACAAACGGCGCAACATGCCTCCTCTACTGCATTTAATGCAAAAGCAAAGTTACAGGAAATAACTACAGCTGGTCCTACTACTCAAACAGCCACTGGACATCGTGATAAAAAAAAGCTACAGATCAGTAAAGAAAAAAGATAGAAACTTTTGGATAGAATTGAACTTCAACTTCTTCCTCTCGACATTGTTGAAGAGCCAAGAGAAGTTGTTCAAACTACTGATCTCAAAGTTCTAGTAAGATAGTTGTTGTCATTCTCATCCTCAATAGAAAGTTTAGAGAGACATCTCTGAGAAAGAAGGAGCAGAAAAGGCAAGACCTAGCTGTAGATACTTCACAAGCTCAAGATGAATATTTCTGAAGAACACTTTCTGGAGCTATGAAGAAGACTTGACTGAGTTATCTCAGCAGAGAAGGAGGAAGACACAGAGAATATTTCTCGGGTGTCTAAACATCATCAACAAACCATTATTCCCTCTATAGTATCATTTGGATTGAGTGTAAGTCTAATATATAAAGGCTGAGTGTAGGATCTTCTATAGATCTGAGGTAGGATTCAAGTGGTGAATCTGAGGTAGGATCCAGGTTTGGATCTGAGTTGTAGGGTTGTTGGTCTGAGGTAGGAGATTCATTCTCTCTAAGTGGTAGGGCTATCCTCCTAGCCTGAGTTGTAGGACTTAGTGATAAGTATGAGATAGGTGGTCTGTGGATCACTGAGCTGTAAGAGCTTTGCTGGATCTGAGTGGTAGGGCTTTGTGCCTTAGGTAGGTCTTGGAGGAGACTAAGAGATCCTGAAATTTGATTTGAGTGTAAGCCTAATATATATAGGCTGAGTGTAGGATCTTCTATATACATGAGGTAGGATTCAAGTGGTGAATCTGAGGTAGGATCCAAGTTTGGATCTGAGTTGTAGGGTTGTTGGCCTGAGGTAGGAGAGTCATTCTTTCTGAGTTTTAGGGCTATCCTCCTAGCCTGAGTTGTAGGACTTAGTGATAAGTATGAGATAGGTGGTCTGTAGATCACTGAGTTGTAGGAGCTTTGCTGGATCTGAGTGGTAGGGCTTTGTGCCTAAGGTAGGTCTTGGAGGAGACTGAAAGATCCCGAAGGATCTGAGTTGTAAGCTCTTAGGAGCCAAGTTTGGAGAAGTGTCCCTGTCTACCAAACTGTTAGAAAGGTGGGAGGGACAGTAGATATACCCATAATTCGGGGAACCACTATAAAATTCATGTGTGCTGTGTGTGATTGTCTTGAAAGCTAACTCAACAAACTCACAACACACTAAAGCAAAGCCAAAAGTATTAAAAGATTGAAAACCTATTCACCTCCCTTTAGGTGTTTAGCTACTCTTAAAACTAAATACTTTAAACTCATCTTCCAAAACAATTAGTGAGACTGTAATAAGTGATGAAGAAGAGGAAAATATGTGCTGATAGTTAATAGGGTAGTAGTCTAAAGCACCTAGAGAGGAGGGGGTGAATAGGTTCTTTGTTACTTTCTTATTTTTACTAGATTGTTTTAGGCTTAATCAAACAAATGCAAAAAAGCACATAATTGTTTATTGTGGTTCCCCAAGGTATGAGTACATCCACTATCCCTCCCAACTTTTTAATAGTGTATTAGACAAGGCAAACTTCTCCAAACTCAGCTCAAAGAGCTTACAATATAGATCCCTTAGAATCTCTCAGGCTTCCATCAAACCCTATCTCAGGCCACTGTCCTACAAACTAAGAGTAAACTTTAATCCTACAGCTTAGTGACCCTCTAGATCACCTACCTTAGGCCTATCAAGAATCCATATAACTCGGGCTAGAAGGATAGTCCTGCCTCAGGCACATATGCCCTACAATCTCAGGCACTCAGGCCCTAGACGCTCAGAACACAAATGTTCTTACAGAGAAATAATGTTTAGTTTACAACTGAAGACATTAATGAATTTAACCTTCAACTTTTTGTTCTTCTGTTAAGAATGAATATTAGAAAGCTTTCCTGGAGCAGTGCAGGAGATTTGATCTTCAGCTTTTACCCCTGCTTCACCTTGATCTTTTGTCTTTAGTAGAAAGGGGAAGATCAATGTCTAAGGATAAATGGAATCAACTTGTTCTCCTTAGATAAGATCTAGGAACAACTACTAGAAACACAAAGCTTTATCCCATTCACAACACTTCCAGTTCACAGTAACACTCTAGCACTTCTCAGCACTTAGCGTCAGCTTTTACAATGATCCAACACTTATCTATGCTTTCCTTTGACCTAGAGTATGATTTTTATATGACTCACCACTCTACCATTGCTCTTCAGTTGATTTGACATCACATGGCCATGAATGGAAATGGCTATCATGCTTTATTAGATTTCCAAAAAAAATAGATCGCGTCATGTCAACGGCTAGATTTGAATTTGTCTCAGCGAATGGGCTAAGACAGGCTTCTATCTTAGTGAAAGATTACAATGTCAGAGTGGTTCCGCTAAGACCAGTCTGCTTTCTCAATAAGGCTGAGACAGGCAGTTGTCTCAATGGTAGATGGCTGCGTCCTAACGATTCCACAGAGGCCAGAAAATCTTCTCAATGGATTTTCATACAAGAGCTGAGATAATTACAACAACTTCCAAGAATGTTCTAAATATGTTTTAGAATAACTTAAACCTGTAAATAATTGAAGTAGAAGGTTTATCAAGTACACTATGCACTTAACATTGATGGTGATGCCTTTTCAAATCCAAGGAACATTGAAGGGCAATATTCCCAACAATCTCCCCCTATTTGAAGAAGGCAGAAAACAAAGCAATGCTAAGATGCATTAATATATAAAACATATCATGATGAATTTGAAAATTAGGTTCATTAGCATCATGACAACAATGTAGTGAACTGGCTAACAAATATAAGCAATAATGAATTGCATTTAACCAACCATAAATCATACAAAAGTATTACATGATAGTCAAACAAATATAACTTGTTCAAAGTTTCCAGGTTTAATACAATGAACCAACATATTAAGGTTAACAGATAGTGTTCAAACAAAAATTAAAAGAACTACAACTAAGATTCAGATTTTCTCTTCTTTGTTACAGAGCTTGAGCTTTTATCTTGAGCAGTACCTAACAGGTTTGCACTTTGGGCTTTATTCTTCTACCTCTTGAAGTAGAGAAAAGGTTTGGGTAAGTATTTTGGAGGTGTAAGAATTGGTTTCAAGAATGTCTAAACACCTAGGGGGCGAATAGGTTCAATTCTTATTCACCTAGGTAGTTAATAAATTAATCACAACACATCTATAAATTCTACAGCTACCATAACACACAAAAATCCAATCACAGCATACACATAGATTTATATTCGTTCCCCAGATGATGGGTACATCCACTTTCCACCTTCTCCTATCTAGCAGTACACTAGATTCGGCCAAACTTCCTTCCACCTTCTCAGATCCTCAGATCTTACAACTTAGAACCCAAATTGGTTCCTACAGCTCAGACTTCAACAAGTCATACCACTCAGGCTCTTCCCAAATACCCTACCTTAGAGTGAATCCACACTCCTACCACTCAGGCAATCAAGCCCTACCTCATCCCTTATCACCAGGCTTATAACTCAGAGAACTTAATCTCCTACCTCAGGCAAACAGCCCTACCTCATCCTTTATAATTACAGGCTTACAACTCAGAGATTGAATATCTTGCACTCAAATCTAAAAATAGATCTTACAGAAAATTGAATAAAGAGTATGTATCTTCCTTCACCCAGATATAGAGAGAGAGAGAGAGGTGAGGTAATTTTGATCAGATCTTGATGGATCTTCTTTCTCCTGACCTTTGTTGTAATGAGTCGAATTCAACCTAACTTATCTTATTCAAAGCTTCTTGAAAGAGAGAAACTAGGTTGAATCCTCTTGAGAAGTTGGTGTAGATCCAGCTTCTTCCTCCTTGCAGAATTAAATCTATAAACATTGACAGATCTGATGAGATGTTGTCAACTTCTCTGATCTTAAATCAGAATCTTCTTATTGTATAGAATTCTTGGAATTCTTCTTGGAGTGATTTCTCCTACTTATTTTTCTTCATTATCATTTTGTGATAGATCAGCTCTATTTATAGATCTCATCGGAGGAAACCGACTGATCCGGTAGTTAACCGACATCTTACAGTTCTTACATATCTGACAGCCTTGACGATTCTGACAGACGTCAAGTCTTTAGTATTGAGATCTGGAACTTAGAGTTATTTAACTCAGCTGAATGTGTCAAGACACAAATATAGAATGTTTCATCACAAATATAATATGTGCCGACACAATTCCTTGGTGTTGACACTACTTCTTTGATTTTGTCGACATCTTCAGAAAACTTTCTACACAGCTCTTCATCAAGTTCTCGACACAGCTGTTTTTAGAATGTGTCGACAGAAGTCCTGTGTGTCGACACAGCTTCTCCATATGTCGACCCAAGTTCTTGATGTCAACATAGTTGCTTATTTACAACTGACAGTACAACACGGTCAAAGTGTGTTGACACAGTTGATGTCGATTTAAACTCTAGGTGTCAACACAAGTCCTGTGTGTCGACACAGACTTGCTTCTGGTCTCGACACAGCTCCTTCAAGGGTGTCGACACTAAATAAGTGTCTCGACACTTTTGTACTTAGAATAATTTTTGCAATCATTAGCCTGCACAAGTAAACTTAAAATGCCATCAAATACAAACTGACATATATCATTGAGTTATATGAGACTTCTCTAAATCTGGTACATAATTTTCAATGTACCCAACAATCTCCTTCTATTTTGAGAATTCATAACCCATAGTCAATGATAGACACCAATATAATAAAAGTAATAAACATGATGTATACATACATTTCAGATAGGGTTATTCATAAGCAGAAATAGCATGTTACACACAAATATCCAAAATAAAACATTATAAAGAAAAAACATACAACTCAGAGACATAGATATATTATTGTCAACCAAGGATTTCTTTATATCATTTAACCATAGTAAGATTACAAGGTTTTTATAATAACAACAAAAGTTTACGTAGTTTTTCTAAAACCTAGTCAATCTAAAGTTAAGATTGGTCTGGTTCCGTTATGACAATGCCTTTGCCTATCTAAATAGTAGCTTTGACTTCAGCTTTAGCATCAGCAACAGGCTTCTTACCTTTGATTTCTTTGGCCTTAAGTTGAGTAGCTTTCATCTTTTTCCTTTTAAAGTAGTGGGATGGTTTAGGGAAGTACTTGCAAGGCTCTATGGAATTTGTAGGGATTTCTCCATCCTTCAAGTCCTTCCTGAATTTGTGGATTACTTCTTGTTGTGTAAGATATTTGTCCCACTCTTGTTTGGAGTACCACTTACCCCTGTCATATTGATTATCAGTAGCTGCATTCCATGCTGTTAAGATGATGACTTTGTTGGTTGGACTCCATTTCTCAAAATCAGGCCTAGCCTCAGCCTGTTCTCTGAATCTTTTCTTGGATAACTAAGCCTCTTGCTCTTTAAGCGAAGCTGAATCAGCCATATCCACTTCTTCAGAAATTAATGGAAATTTTTCTAGTGGAGGGCTATACATATTCTGGACTGCTTGTTTAATTTCTTCAAACTTAGGAGAGGGATATATGACTTGAGCTACTTCATATTGCATCCCCTCCAAAAATGCAGGTTGGTATCCATATTCTGCAGTATTTTTGTCATCACATAAGGGTGGATATACCAAGGTAGCTCTAATACTATTATATACCCATTTTTCATGTTCAGAGCTAGGTTGAACTAATACCCTCTCCCCCTTTATGACTTCTCTATGAATATGATCTATGAGATCATTCTTCTGAAACCTTATTTGATCTGTAATATGATAGTTCCCAGTTGTATAGTAATCTTTGAACTTCTTTACTTGAGCTGAAATTACAGACTCAGAAGTTTTGATAGCAGTATCAACTGTTGCCAGATCCAGTTTTATCTGTGCCTCTATAGCAGACATTTTGGTGTTCATATGTGTTTGTATTACAGTTGTTTGGTTAGCCAATTTTGTCAAAGTAATTGAATGCATGTCAATCAAATTCTCATTCATTCTTAGGTAGTTCTCTAGCACATACCCATGCTTGACAACCAGATCATCTACCTGAGACTTTGTCTCTTTCTGCTACTTGGCAATATATACCACAGCATTGCCTCCCTTATGGAAGTAATCTGTCATTTCTTTATTTAGAAAATTTACTTCAAATATTATAGATTTGATGTCCTGTACCAGACTGAACTATAACTCCTTATGACTTTCATCCATATACTATTCTACTACAGCATTGACCTGTAGTTGCACTAACAGAGAACTAAAGTCCATTGTAGGAATAGTAGATGAGGATCTAGCCTTTAAGGCTTTCTTATATCCAAAGCTCTTTTTTTCCTTAGCTCCATAAACTTCCTTTTCTTTATCCTAGAGATTTCTTGCTCATAAACAGAATCAGAAGAACTGTCAAGTTCCACTAGTTGTTCTGGAGCATCTGCTCCTTGTCCTGGGGCTAGATGAGGTGCCTCCCCCCCCCCAACCCTTGAATCTGGTTGAATATCAGCAGGAGTGTCTTCCTTGTTTACTTGTGCATGATCCCCATGGAAGTCAGTTTACAGCCCTATGACTATCATATGTACATGATTCTGAGGTTGTGCTAGGAGAATAGAAATATGTACATCTTGTGCCTCTTTTTCAGAAGTTTCAGTAGCTATGTTGATGTCTTGAACCACTTCCATAACAGTGATGTTTGCAGTCTCACTGTCTAGCCCAGCTTCATTGTTATCTCCCCATTGGACTGATATCTCTTGATTATCTGTCAGATGGACAGTCTCCCCTAGATTCGAGCTTCAGTTCTAGATGTGAGATTGGGAGACTTCCTAGGTATTTCTGTGTTATCATCATCAGAACTAAAATCAACCCTTTCTTCTGAGTCACTAGAGGACTCTAAATCATTGGCATGAGTATTCTTTTTTTTAGTGACCTATGTGGACTGTTGCTTTGGGGAAGGTTCTTCCTTAGACAATATTCTGTCCCACCTAGACAGGATTCTTGTATCCATTCTTCTCATGTGGTTAATTTTGGAACCAGCAATCTGGTTTAGTACATCAGGTATGCTTACAGCCAGATACAGACTTAAGATTCTTCATAGATTTTGCTTCTTAATACCTTCCTTAATCGTGTTAAAGATTACAGCACCCCAGTCAGTCTTCACCTAGAAGATGACTCTAGTCATAAGGCTGAACATGTAGGAAGAGATCCTATCATGCCCCCTTGTTTTGCAGAGAATTACTTTTCCAATAATTTCAGATAGAAACTTTATTTGGAGTTCATCCCTTTCCTAGTCATGGATGATCCAATGTTGGTGGTTGAGGACAACCCACAGCAATTAAGGGTTTTAGTAGTTAAATTAGAATCAACCTCAGTCTCTTGTTTAATCCTTTGAAGTTAAAGGGATTTACTCAGATTTTTGAGAGTTATCTTCACCTTTTCTCCGTGAATAGTAGACTTGATCTTGTTTCGCTTAGAATTCAATGAAGCTTTGGAATAAAATACAAGAACTTCCTTCTTCCAAATCCTTGTTGGTTCAGAAGCCAGATAATCCAGTCCAATGGCTTGGATTAGGTCCACAACCGCCTTGATTTCCTGTTCAGCATTGTTGAACGCTTCTTGGACAAGCTCATAACCATAATTTATATTGTTGTCCATCTTGGGTGCAATTAGAGAGAGAAGAAGTGGAAGTTGATGAAAGAGATGAAGAATTTCTTGTCAACACTGAGGGTTTAGTCTTGAAATTTTTGAGAGCATAGTCGACAAGGTCTCGTTTCCTCCTATTTATAATTTTCTAAATAGGGTCGGTCAAAAGGAGCACTAAAATTTGAGTTTCGTATGTCGACACAAGTTTGTTTGTGTTGACACTGACTGCTAAAGTCTCGATAGAGAGTTTAGAGTCTCGACAACTCTATGTGTCGACACCGACTTCTGTGTGTCGACACAAACATTACGGTCTTGACATAGTTTATAATATCGACAACTCTATGTGTCGACACCAACTTCTGTGTGTCGACACAAACCACTAAGGTCTTGACACATATTTGTCTTAGTCATATGTTGAGTAGATTTTTTTCTTAACCTATCATTTTATTCCAGGTTCAACATGCCTAATTCAATTTTAAAATAATTGAATTTACTTTTATCTAGAGGTTTAGTGAATATGTCTGCTACTTGTTTATTAATAGAAAAAAAACTATAGACTTATGTCCTCTTTCTCAACATATTCTCTAATAAAATGGTACCTAATTTCAATGTGCTTTATTCTGCTATGGGAAATAGGGTTTCTAGTAATTGATATAGCACTAGAAGAATCACAATATAATGGAGTTCTACTTATCTTTATATCATAATATTTAAGTTGATTTTTGTATCCACAGCAACTAAGCACAGCAACTCCCAGCTATAATATATTCTGACTCTGATGTGGATATAGTAACACTTGTCTGCTTTTTGCTGCTCCATGACACCAATCTTCCACCTAGGAATTGGCATATACCTGTGGTACTTTTCCTGTCCTCCTATCAGCCTACAAAGTCAGCATCTAAAAAACCTGTTAGTAGAAAATCTCTATTCCTAAGGTACCATAGAACAAGTTCTGGTTGCCCTTAAGATATCTTAAAATTCTCTTTTCAGCAGAATAATGAGACTCTTTAGGGAATGTCTGGTACCTAGCACAGACACATATAGCATACATGATGTCAGGCCTGCTTGCAGTCAAGTATAGTAAGGAGCCAATTATCCCTCTATAAAAAGACTCATAAATAGGTTTCCCTGCCTCATCTTTGCCTATAGGCATACTTGACCCCATTGGAGTTTTCATGGTGGAGGCAGTCTCCATGCCATATTTTTTAATCAAATCCCTAGTGAACTTAGACTGGGATATGGATAGGCTATCATCAGTCTGTCTTACTTAGAGTCCAAAGAATAACTTTAGCTCACCCATGCTGCTCATCTCAAACTTCCCTTGCATAAATTTGGCAAACTTTCTGCAAAAGTTGTTCTAAGTAGATCCAAAGATTATGTCATCAACATATATTTGGACTAGGATGATCTTGCCCTCTTATTCCCTCAGGAATAGGGTCTTATCTATTTTCACCCTTGAGAATTTTTCCTCGATGAGGAAAGTAGACAATGTCTCATACCATGCTCTAGGGGATTTTTTCAACCCATATAGAGCTTTCTAAAGACTATAAACATGATCAGGAAAGTGAGGATCTACAAAACCTGATTACTGATCAACATATACTTCCTCTTTTAGATCTCCATTCAGGAATGCTGGCTTGACATCCTTCTAGAAGACCTTGAATTCTTTATAGGCTGCATAGGCAAGGAATAGTCTTATTGCTTCCAGCCTTACTACTGTGGCAAAGGTCTGGTCAAAGTCTATTCCTTCTTCCTGCCTATAGCCTTTTTCCACCAATCTTGCCTTGTTCCTTATAATAATTCCATTTTCATCTAGCTTATTCCTGTAGATCCACTTAGTCCCTATAACATTATGTCCCTTAGGTCTGGGAACCAGTTTCCAGACTGTGTATCTCTTGAATTTGTTCAACTCTTCCCAATCTAGTATGTGTCTTGGATTGCCTCTTCAAACTTCTTTGGTTCCATTTGAGATAGAGAACTTGAACATAGTGCTGAGTTCAAGCTCTTGCTTCTAGTCATTACACCATGACTTGCATCACCAATGATTTGGTGAGCAGGATGGTCTCTTAAATGTCTCATAGCTAGAGGCAATCTTTCTTCAGCTTGCGGTTCTTCATTTCCTTCAGCTTGCTGATCCCCAATGTCTTCAGCTGGTTGTTCTTCAATCTCAGCTTGTAAGTCTTGAGCCCCCCTGGACAACATCCATAATCTTCAATCTCTTGGCGTGCTGGTTTATCTTCCCTGATGGTTAGATTGTCCATCTTATCTTTTAAACCTGTAGGACTAGAAGAAGTGCTTGGCAGCTCACAGTTAATTAACTTAGACTCATCAAAGATAACATGGATAGATTCTTCTACAACTTGTGTAGTCAAGTTATAGATCCTATATGCCCTACAATTGTTGTTGTACCAAACAAATGTCCCTTTTTGGGACTTGGCACCAAACTTAGTCAAATGAGACTTATCATTATTAAGTACATAACACTTGCTACCAAAAATCCTGAAATAGGATAAATTAGGTTTTCTGCCTTTCAGAATCTTATAGGGAGTCTTTTTGTGGCTTTTGGTGATTGAAGCTCTATTGAGGACATGACAAGCAGTATTTACTGCCTCAGCCCAGAAATATTCTGGGAGAGAAGTGTCATTTAACAAGGTCCTACCTACCTCAATTAGAGTTCTGTTCTTCTTTTCAACAATTCCATTTTGTTGGGGAGTTCTAGGTGAGGAGAATTCCTGATGAATCCCAAGCCCTTCATAGAACTTTGTCATGCATTCAGACTGAAACTCAGTCCCATGGTCACTTCTTATCTTGATCACAGAACTATTAAGTTCATTTTTAATTTGCTTGACAAAAGTATGGAAGATATTTGGGGTTTCAGATTTTCTCCTTAGGAAGAATACTCAAACAAACCTAAAAAAGTTATCAACCACCACAAGGGTATAGACTTTCCTACCTAGACTATGAACTGGCATAGACCAAATAGATCTATATGCAGGAGGTATAAACACCTCACTGAGTCTTTGGTATCAAGACTTTGGAAGGAAGAACCGGTTGCTTGCCCTTTTGACAAGCTAAGGATATTCCCACCTTAATGCACTTAACCTCGGGACCATTCCTCACCAACTCTTCACTAAAGAGTCTGTCTATGGTCTTGTAGTTCAGGTGAGCTAGCCTCTTGTGCCATTGGACACAATGAGAAAATTTCTCATCTACAATAAGGCAAATAGGAGAGTCCTTACTCTCACACTCAAAGTCTAGACAATAAATATTTCCTTTCCTTGTTCCTGTCAAGATAACCCCTTGGTCACTTGACCTTCTAATTTGACACTCATCCTTATGGAAAGAAATGGCATAGCCAAGATCACATAGTTGACTTATGCTTATAAGGTTATATTTCAAACCTTTTACATAAGCTACTTATGTGATAGTTACTATGTCATTAGTTATTTTACCCAAACCTTTAGTTACCCCTATTTCTGAGCCCCCAAAGATAACTTTGGGACCATTCTCAATAGGAGTGTATTCCTTCAGCATGCTCCTTGTTACATTCATATGCTTGGAACATCTACTATCCAAGTACCATGTAGGGGTATGGCCACTTGGACTTATATGCAACAAATATATTATCTAACCATAGGACCCCAAATTTTATTGGGTCCTAGGTGCAAGTTAGACTTAAACTAAACATGCCTACCTACAGTTCTTCTGGCAGGTAAGCCACCATTACTTCTCTAGACACTCGTATTGTTCCAGCAATCAATGACATAGTGGCCCACTTTGCTACAGCACCAGCACTCATGCACATTGTACCTTCTTTTAAGAACTGGCTTAACAACAATAATATTTGCAGCTCTTAAACTAGCTGATACATCAACTCTTTTCTTAAGTCGTTCAGCCAAGGCTTGCTTAGGGACTTATCTGGCAGCAGAAGCACTTGGGATATCTTGAACCCTATCTGCAGCTGCCTTCTTTTTAGAATGCATACTCCTGATAACTTCAGATATTCCTAAGTCTGTTTTGCTAATAAACTTTTCCTTAGCTTGATAATGGGGTGGCTGACTTTGTGAGTCAACTGCTACCATGTTCTTGAGTGTTGGGGTTGGTACACAAAACACAAATGGTCCATTATGGGACATTTGTGTTTTATCATAGACTGCCCAATAGGCACTATAAACCCTTGCCATTTCTACTGCCTTACTCATAGTGACCATAAATACTATCATGATCATACTTGTTAGAAGGTTGAACCACTTTTTTAAAAGAAATTTGAGGCTTGGAAGCAAGTGGCTAAACTAAAGCTTTGCCTTTCCTGTTAGAATTGACAGCTCTTGTTCTTCCTTTGAAACCTAATCCCTTCTTACCCTTTTGGGAAAAGAAGGAATCTATTAAAGGTAACACATAACTAGGTTTTGAGAACTTGTCCACTAGCTCCCTCTCCTTTTGGAGTCTACTTTCAAGATTCCTAATGTGGTTCTTATTGAAAGTAATGGTATCCATCTGAATAAAAATTATGTTCTTCAATTTACTAATCTCTTTTAACTTCAAATCCAGTACTTTTGCTGAGTCTGAAGCAGCCAACATAAGAGTGGCATTCTCCTTTGCCAGCTATTTGGCTAGGAGTCCGCTTTCCTTAAATGCTTGTAGGAGCTCTCCATAGTCATCAATTAGTTGATTAATGTCTCCTTTAGATTCAGAGCCACCTTCACCTCTTGATGAAGATGCTTCTAACTCTAGGCTAGTAACATAATATGACACTGAAGGTGAAGATTGTACATTACTAGGACTAGCCTTCTCCTGGCTGAGTCCATCCTCAGCTATGGCCATCAGCCCTATGCATTGGCTGTCTTCTGCTTTATTGATATCATCCAGCATCTACAAGAATTTTGTTTCTACAGAATCTTCCTCAGTTGAGAAAAACTCAATGTAGGCCTCAGCATCCTCTTCATTTTCTGACTCTAATGAAGAAGAGTCAGTCTAGCTTTTCAACTTCTTGGCCACAAAGGATTTCTCCTTCTTACCTTTATGCAGGTGGTTCTTTTCTCACCAGACTCCTTTCTGTTGACAGGACAGTCTGCTATAACATATCCTGGCTTGCTGCAACAATAACACATAATTTCAGTAGAAGTTTGTTTACCAGGTTTAGAACCATACCTTTCCTCTTTAGAGGTTTTCTTCTTTCCCTTGTAGTAGTCATCCTTGGAGTAAGAAGAAGAGGATGGACTGGTCCTTCAGTTCTTCTCTTCAGGAACCTCTGGAATTACCTAGAAAAGGCAGCAAAATCCTCATTAGAGTTATGGCAATCTGATGTGCTTGTGTCTGAACTTTCTGAATCAGTATCAATAACTTTTTTAGGAGGAGGAGTCTTTCTCCTGCCCTTCCTTGTAGCTTCAACTTTGAAAGCCACCGACTTATCTTTGGCAAAAGACCTGCTGCTTTTCTCATCTTCCTTTATGGAAGTTAGCTGCATTTCATAAGACAACAATTTTCTAAACAAGGTTGGTGGAGGAGTATCTATAAGTCTGGCTATTTCTCTGATGGCACAGACCTTGGTATCCAAGTCCTTGGTTAATGATCTGAGAAACTTGTCATTCAGTTCATAAGTGCTGAAGACTCTTCCATAGGTCATCAGCTCATTGAGAATTCTAAAGAACTTTTCATAGCACATAACTATGTTATCTGTCTTGGCTTGTCTGAAGCTTTCATACTCTTGATTGAGCATGGACTTCCTATCCTCTCTTACGTCTTCTGTCCCCTCCATGTAAATAATTAATGTGTCCCACCTTTCCTTTGAGTTTTTGCAGTGGACCAAATTCTGAAAGGTAGCATCATCTATGGCACTAATAATTATGTTCTGTGCCATCTTATCCAAAGTTGCTAAGATCTCATCTTTTGTCATCTCAGAATAACTCTTTGGAGTCTATAGATTTGCATCAAGAACTGATGTCTTCATTGGGATGAAAGGACCTTCTAGAACTGTGATGTAGATTCTAGGATCAGATGCTTCCATGAATAATTTGACCCTCTCTTTCTATATCCCAAATGTTTCTTTTCTATAAATGGGAAGTTTTATGGATCTAAGTTCTTTGTGATTTTTACCTGAACCCATCTTGGCTATCATATTACTGCCTTGGAGATATACTCAGACTGTTAAGTCTAATTTTGAGTAACCTACCTCTGATACCACTTGAAAGAATTGGTTTCAAGAAGGTCTAAACACCTGGGGGGTGAATAGGTTCAATTCTTATTCACTTAGGCAGTTAATAAATTAGTCACAACACAGTTATAAATTCTACAGCTACCACAACACATAATAATCCAATCATAACATACACACAGATTTATTGTGGTTCCCTAGATGATGGGTACATCAACATTCCTCCTTCGCCTATCTAGCAGTACACTAGATTCGGCCAAACTTCTTTCCACCTTCTCAGATCCTCAGATCTCACAACTCAAAAATCAAATTAGTTCCTACATCTTATACTTCAACAAGTCCTACCACTCAGTCTCTTCCCAAGAACCCTACCTCAGAGTGAATCCACACTCCTACCACTCAAGCAATCAAGACCTACCTCAGCCCTTATCACCAGGCCTACAACTCAGAGAACTTAATCTCTTATCTCAGGCAAACAGCCCTACCTCAGCCTTTATAATTACAGTCTTACAACTCAGAGATTGAAATCTATTACACTCAGATCTAAAAATAGATCTAACAGAAAATTGATTAAAGAGTATGTTTCTTCCTTCACCTAGATAGAGAGAGAGAGGTGAGGGAATCTTGATCAGATCTTGATGGATCTGCTTTCTCCCTACCTTTGTTGTAATAAGTCTAATTCAACCTGACTAATCTTATTCAAAGCTTCTTGAAATAGAGAACCCTTGTTGAATCTTCTTGAGAAGTTGGTGTAGATCCAGCTTCTTCCTCCTTGCAGAATTAAATCTGCAAACACTAACAGATCTGATGAGATGCTGTCAACTTCTCTGATCTTAAAAAAGAATCTTCTTGTTGTATATAATTCTATGAATTCTTCTTGGAGTGAGTTATCCTACTTTTTATTTTTCTTCACTATCATTCTATTATAGATCAGCTCTATTTATAGATCTTGTCAGAGGTAACTGGCTGATCCGATAGTTAACCGACATCTGACAGTTTTGACACATCTGACAGCCTTGACGATTCTTAGAGACCCCAAGTCTTCAGTCTTGAGATCTGGCACTTAGAGTTATTTAACTCAGTTGAATGTGTTGAGACACAAATATTGAATGTATCGACACAAATGTAATGTGTGCCGACACAATTCATTGGTGTCAACACATCTTCTTTGATGTTGTCGACATCTTCAGAAAACTGTCGACACAGCTCTTTATTAAGTTCTTGACACAAATGTTTTTAGAATATGTCGACACGAGTCATGTGTGTTGACACAGCTTCTCCATATGTCGACCCAAGTCCTGGATGTCGATATAGTTGTTTTTTTATAACTGACAGTACAACAAGGTCTAGGTGTGTCGACACAAGTTTTGAGTGTCGAAACAGTTGATGTTGACTTAAACTCTGGGTGTCAACATAAGTCATGTGTGTCGACACAGACTTGCTTCTTGTCTCGACACAGCTCCTTCAAAGGTGTCGACACAAAATAAGTGTCTCGATAATTTTGTACTTAAAATAATTTCTGCAATCATTATCCTGCGTAAGTAAACTTAAAATGCCATCAAATACAAATAGACATATGTCATTGAGTTATGTGAGGCTTCTCCAAATCTGGTACACAATTTTCAATGTACTCAACAGGAGGCATATTTCTAGGATTGTTCCTCCTCACCAAATTTTATTTAAAAAATTTATCTCTTAGAGAATTTTTTTCCAAATGATTAATCCATTCTTCAGAGGAGTACACACTGTCAATGTTCTTGAGTAGTTGACCATGGCTCAAACAAGCATTAATAATGATCTTCTCTGAAGCATCACTTAGGTATTCATAATCAGGGTCATCTGCATTTTTAGCTCTCCTCTTAGCCATGAACTCTTCAACTAATAGAGTTCCCTCTCTTTTCCTCCTATTCTAAGATGTGCATCCTCTGCGACTCTACCTTGAGTAGGGAAATCCAGATCATCTGGCCTAGACTTGTCTAGTAAAGGCAGGTATAGAGCAATACTTGTGTCTTGAAGAAGTTTGAAGGCTTGCTCATCAATGATTTTTGCTTTGTTGGCATTGCTCTCATCCC
The DNA here is from genome assembly GCA_039513925.1 of Platanthera zijinensis. Taxonomy (NCBI): domain Eukaryota; kingdom Viridiplantae; phylum Streptophyta; class Magnoliopsida; order Asparagales; family Orchidaceae; genus Platanthera; species Platanthera zijinensis. The sequence continues at coordinate 113,381,656 of CM077089.1, read as the reverse complement.
CTTTTTTGGCTTCTTCAATAAGCTTATTTTTCAGCATTAGGGTGTTGGCCTCAATCTTGTTGAATAGTGTTTGGAAACTGTTTTCATTGACAGCTAACGATTCATCTTTGAGCAAAATTGCTTCCTTCATTTTTTGATGGCAGTATTAGTGATATGGGTATGGACATGATCTGCTGCACCCCTGATAACATCATCAGTTTGAATCACAATGTTCTTTAAATAGCCAATATCAGTTGCAGAGAATTTTAGGCTTTTGTTTATGGATCTGAGAATTGAGGATTGAGCCTTGTCTATTTGAGCAGCTTTGTCAATCCAGCTGGTCACTTGGCTATTCAGGTGAATAGTTCCATCCTTGGTAGCCATGATCTCTGTCATCAGCTCAGCTTTGACTTTAGAAATTTATTGGTCTATGTAAGCCTTTATTGATGGGGTTTATTCATCTAATAGAGCCTTTATAGTTCTGAGGAGGGAGTCATTTGAATTTATTGAGGGTGGAGTCAGGATCATGGGTGGAATTTTCTCTTGGTCCTTTTGACCATCATACTTATGAAGAGTTGATCTCTCATTAAATAGGGTGGATGGAATGACCTCATTCTTAGTAGGGACTTTTAAATGCTCCCCCTCAGCTTCAGCATTATCTTTTGGAAGAACTTCATTCTTGTCCAAATCTGTATCTGCAACAATATCTGACTCATCATCCTTAACTGAGTCATCATCGTCTCATATAGAGGCATGATCATTATCTGAAATAGCAAGTGTATCAGTATTAATCATAGCTTTATCAACATCAATACTTAAGTCATCAATATTACATGTAAGAGTAGTGACATCTGCAGCAACCACAATTCTTGTGACCATTTGATCAAGAGCTGGCTCATTTATTAGCCCAAGCTCTCCCGCAGAAGGTGCATTCACATTTTCTAGTATAGATAATTTTAATTAATCTTTAAGGTCTTGTTCTAGCTCAATGATCTCTTCTTTGTCATTGGCACATCTGGTGTATCACATTCTGTAGAAATGTTCCAAGACTCAAGAGGAGCATTGATTTCATCAACATGCTCTCTAAAAATTTGACTCCTAATTGAGTCCAGAGGAGCATGTATGCTAGTAGAAGATTGACTAGGGTCAATATCAACCTGAAGTCCAATATTTGTAGGAGATGAAGAATCTTTCTCATACACTGAACTGGAAGAATTGGCAGACCCAACTATCTATTTTCCTGTATCCTTGGACCTGGCCTTTACCTCAGAAGGTTGACTCATTACAAGAATTCTTGTAAATCTGTCCAAAGTCTTTATGTCCATCCTTTTGAGATAGTGGATTTTAACACCTTGCTTCTGGTTGAAGTTGACAGGATAGGTGTTGATCAGGAATAGGGATAGAATTCTTCCCATATTAGGTGCTAGCAGACAATCAACTAATCTTTGGAAGATGATGTTGGTCCATGAGGTCTTCTTGTGCAGAATTATCCTTATGATAATATCAAATATTGGTTTGGAGATAGTGTCATGAGACCCAAGCTTGCATAATATGGATTTCCAAATAATGTCAGCCTGTAATTTACCGCTTTGGTTAAAGAATTTCCTTCTTAGTGATCCACTTTGGCATCACTATACTCACACCATTTTAGTGCTCTATCTCTGTCCTTATTGGAGATGACTTCTTCTTCATCACTAGAAGTGGAGGGCAGCTGAAGGTTCTTACCCAATTTCCTTGGGGTAATCTTGATCTTCATCCCTCCAATCTTAGATTTTAGTGATGTCTTGGAAGGGGAAAGCTTAACATTGGAGAAACATTTCAAGCACTCATCCCTCAAAATGGGGGAAGGTTCAAAAAGAATGTATTCCAGACCTAGGGCTTCCAACATCCTAATCACTTCTTTGATTTCTATTGAAGCATGTACGCAGCCATTCATGACGATTTTATAACCTTCTTGCAGATCATTTGTAGATTTTGCCGCCATTAAAGATGGAAGTCGAGACACTGAGAAGGGTTTTGGTATCGACGGCTAGAAAAGATATTGAGGTTTAATGACTTTCGTTTTACTGTGTCTTTATATATATAAGTGATTTTAAACTTGATGGGGTTACCTAGATTATTTAATCGACTGATTTGACAGTTAAAATGAGTTGATTTAATTATAAACAGCCTGTCTCTGCGGATACGCAGATATAGTGAAATAAGCTGCTAGGACAGGGTAATTCTTATACCCATGAGAACCGTTGAGACTGTTTTAGTGGTTTCAGCGGTTCAGTTGAATCTTTCTCAGCTGATTTAGCTTATCTCACAGATTTCCAGTGAATAATGTCAAAACAAGTTTGACATACATTAACAATTAATTTTGCCATTTTATCAAATTAATCGGGATTAAGGTTCTTAACCTAACATGCTAATAGGGGTATTTTAGCAACTAACTAATTTAGTAGTTCAACTGGTTAAATTAGCTAGTTAAAGTGATTGCCAACTATTTATCTAACATCATAACAGATTTTTTTCATTATAAATTGAAAATAGAGAAATACAAGTAGATCTACAACTGAAACACTTGATGTACATGAGTAATTCAATATTAAGCATTCCTAACTCAATTTTGAAAGAATTGAACTTAGCCTCATCCAATGGCTTAGTGAAGATATCAAAAACTTGATTTTTAGTCGGGACAAATTCATGGCAAATATCTTCACTTTCTACATTTTTTCTAATAAAGTGATATTTAATTTCTATATGCTTAGTCCTGCTATGTTAGATAAGATTCTTAGCAATAGAAATTGCACTAGATGAGTCACAATATAAAGGTGAATAACTTATCTTGAGATTGTAGTCCTCTAGCTAATGTTGTATCCACAGAAGATAAGCACATCAGCTCCCTGTAGAGATGTACTCTGACTCGGTAATGGATATAGCCACATTAGTCTGCTTCTTGCTACTCTATAAAATCAGCCTTTTCCCTAGGAATTGACAAGTTCCACTTGTGCTTTTCTTATCTTCCTTATAATCTGCAAAGTCTGCATCTGAATAGACAATTAGTTCAAAATCATTGTTTATAGGATACCAAAGGACAAGGTGTTGGCTTCCCTGAAGATATCTCAAAATCCTCTTTGCAGCTGAGTAATGAGATTCCTTAGGGCATGCTTGGTACCTAGAACAAACACATATTGCATACATTATATCTAGTATACTAGAAGTTAAATATAACAAGGATCCAATGATACATCTGTACATGGATTCATCAAAGGGCTTGCCCTTCTCATCCTTATCCAGGGAAATATTGGACCCAATGGGAGTTCTCATTGTGGAAGCTGATTCCATCCCCAATTTCTTAATAAGCTCCCTAATGTACTTGGCCTGAGAGATAAAAATCCCTTCATCAGACTGTTTCACTTGGAGGCCTAAGAAGTACTTGAGCTCTCTCATGCTGCTCATCTCAAACTCCCCATGCATAAGGTTAGCAAACTTTTTGCAAAGGTTATCATCAGTAGACATAAATATTATGTCATCCACATAAATTTGGACTAGGAGAAACTTGCCTTTTATTTCCCTAAGAAACAATGTGCTATCAATCTTTCCCCTCAAGAATTTGTTCTTGATGAGAAAGGTAGATAATGTTTCATACCAAGCTTTATGAGCTTGCTTTAACCCATACAAAGCTTTCTTTAATTTGTAAATATGATCTATAAAGTAGGATGTACAAAACCCGAGGGATGCACCACATATACCTCTTCCTCTAGATTGCCATTCAAGAATGCTGACTTGATATCCATCTAGTATACTTTAGATCTCTTGTGTGCAACATAGGAAAGGAACATCCTTATGAACTCTAACCTTGCAACTGCGGCAAAGGTTTGGTCAAAGTCTATTCCCTCTTCTTGCCTATAGCCTTTGGCTACCCGTCTTGCTTTATTTTTGATAGCAGTCCCATTCTTATCAAGCATGTTCTTATAAATCCACTTGGTGCCAATAATGTTATGTCTAGTTGGCTTTAGCACCAACTTTCATACCTTGCATCTTTTGAATTGTTGCAACTCTTCTTGCATGAAAATGATCTAGGAGTTATCCTTATTTCCATCTACAAACTTCTTGGGCTCATTCTGAGACAGGAAGCTTAGGAACAATGCTTCACTGTGAGTCTTGCTCTTTTTGATTACACCTTGATGTTCATCCCCAATGATGAGATTTCTTGGGTGATCTCTCAGGAGCCTGGTTATAGTAGGCAATCTGTCTTCATCCTGCTGAACATTATTTATAGCATCTGCTTCTCCTTCAATCTGAACACCTACAGCCTCATTTGTGAGTGCCTCAAATTCTTGAAGTGATTGGGCTTAGGCTGGGTGTGTCCTCAATAGTCAGCTTTTGCAACTGTTGGTCAATACTTGGAATAACAGGAGTGTTGGACCATCCTTTATAAAGTAGGCTTGTATCATCAAAAACTACATGCATTGATTCTTCAACTACACAAGTCTTCTTATTGAATACTCTATAGGCTCTACTATGTGAGTTATATCCAACAAGTACACCCACATTGCATTTTTCAGCAAACTTTATAAGTTGAGATTTTCCATTATTTAAAATATAGTATTTGCAACCAAAGATTCTAAAATTTGAAATAATTGGTCATTTTTCTTTCAAAATTCATAGGGGGTTTTATCATGGGACTTGTTAATGGAGGATTTATTCAGAACATAATAAGCTGTATTGACTGCCTAAGCCAAAAGTATTCTAGTACAGAGGAGTCACTAAGCAGTGTTCTGCCACCCTCTATTAATGTCATATTTCTTCTCTCAGCCACTCCATTTTGTTGTGGGTTTCTGGGAGAGGAAAACTCTTGGGTGATATCTAAGTCTTGATAGAACTTTGTCATGGCCCCAGATTAAAACTCTTTACCATGGTAAGTTCTAATTTTGACCACTATACATTTTAATTCATTCTGGATAGCCATGATATGGTTTATAAAGACACCTAAGGTATCTGACTTTTTCTTAAGGAAAAATACCCATGTATACCTAGAGTGATCATCTACAACCACTAGTGCATACAACTTCCCACCTAGTATTTGAATGTGCAAAGGACCAAATAAGTCCATATGAAACTGGTAGAGACATCTTTCAGTGTCTTTGGATCCAGTACTTATATAGGTGTCCCTTATTTTCTTGCCTATTTGGAATGCATGATATGGAGCACTTTTAACACACTTTAAATTTGGGCTATTTCTAATTAGATTTTTTGAAAACAATTTATTCATTGTCTTGTAGTTAATGTGGGCAAGTCTCTCGTGCCATTAAACCGAAAGAGACTCTCTCTCATTAGCTACAAGACACACAAGAGATAAGGAATTATTGCAAATAAAATCTAAGCAATATACATTTCTACTTCTAGTTCCTGAGAGGATGACCTCTAAGTCAACATACTTCTTGATCAAACACTTATCATTATGGAATTCAATGACATATAATAAGTCACATAATTGACTTATGCTTACAAGGTTGTGTTGCAACCCTTTCACATAAGCTACCCTTATTATTGTGACTATGCCATTAGTAATCATACCATAGCCTCTTGTGATACTCTTATCAGAGCCACCAAAGATGACATTGGGTCCATTCTTTACAAGAACACAGTCTTTAAGTAAGCTCCTTGTCCTAGTAATATGCTTGGAATACCCACTGTCCAATTACAAAATCTGATCTAAAAAGGCACTTGGACTAACCTGCAAAATATGATTTACTTAACCTTAGGAGCCCAATTAATTTTGGGTCCTGGATGCATGTTAGCAGCATAAGAATGTCTAACAAATCCTTGCCTGTGCTGAATGCATTTCTTTGCATTAGGGACATTAGGATTGTGCCAACAATCTATGGCAAAGTGTCCCACTTTCCCACAGCACCAACACTCATAGATGTTGTATCTTCTTTTCTGAATAGCTCTTGAAGTAGATTCTTCATATTTCTATTCATGAAGGAAGACAGCAACATTCTTCCTGTTCCTCTTAGTAATAATTCGGCATTTTTCTGCCTATAGTCAGTCTTAAAAGACAATATCTTATGGGTATCAACATGAATTAGCTTGGAGGCTGATAAAAAGTTGATGGCTTCAGAAATTTCCCTTTGAGATTGAGCTTTAGGCTGGACATCAGCCAACTATTTAGCTAGTAGGGACTTGGAGGTCGAAGCTCCCTTATCCTTGAGTGAGGGGGCTGAGGTAAAAAATACAAATGGTTTAGGATTGGCCATATGTATTTCCTCATATGGGGACATAAAGGCACTCAAGCCCATGCCCTTCTGTAAGACCCTCCTCCCGGAACACAACACATGGCAAGAGAGGGGTCTTATGCCCAGAACAACTGCCTTGCGGTAGCGCTAGCACTCAGCTAAACTGTACCCCAAGACGCCTATTCTGCCAACCTTAACAATATCAATCATTGCCAACCAAACCAAGATATAGAGTTAGAAGTCAAAATTCACACAAAGTATATATTAGTCAAAATACAACAAGTAAAGAAGCTACAACAAGCTTCTATAATCAGAGTACGTAAAATATTTTGCCCAAAAGGGCTATATCAAAAATCTCTCACACTCACATTAGTAACCGATGGTAGCGACGACACCGCCCCTTCAGGCCCTGTCGTCCTGGACTGACTTTCCTGTTGCCTAATCCGCGACTGCTCTACCTGTGGGGTTTCCTCCTAAAAAGAAAGACATAGAATCCGTTAGTCTTAAAGACTAAGTGGCTTCACATCCGCTCCCCCGGCAACTCCTCGGCACCGGGTGGAGAAATGGACGAACGTACAATATATATAAAGTATTTAAGAATAAGTACAAGCAGGTGGTATAGATTGAATATTATCATGTATGTAAAGCAGCTTAATAAGTGAGTAACATCTTATTCTAGCAATTCTACCAACTACAACAGCATAAGAATATAAAGCTACAATAGAAAGTAACTCAACTTATATGATTTCCCATACAAACATATAAGTTAGGTTCGACTCAACAGAAAAGTAACTCATCGTATAAGAGTGCCCATACAAACTTATACGATGAGGATCTTGTGTATGAGATGTAATGCGATGCAATGAATGCTATGCAATGACTCACCCATGAACATGCACATGCAATTGCTGTGTCGACACAGACTCTGTAGTTCCCAATTTTCGAGCAGGTAGCTAACCTCTCAGGCGTCAACCGTCGTGGCCAGACGGTAACAGTAGAGCGGGCATCTCCACTACTAGGATGGTCTCCACAATACCTGGCCCAGGCCTCCATAAGCCTAAATACTAAGAACACAACAGTGGAGCTCACACGCGTAATATAGCTCAGCGGGTGTCTCGGGTAGATGTGCACCGAGAACCTAGCCCTGAACTGGCGTATGATATGACCCGGAGGAGCCTCGGAAATGAGCACGAAGACCAAGCCCAACAGTTCACTTGGCATGGAAGGAGCCTCGGGACGTGAACACCGAGGACCAAGTCAAACCGCCTAAGGTCTAACCGTCAACTCCCGTCAGTATGACGACTGGCGAGCCCGTAGACCTGCCACACTATCCTTAACCCAGGATTACGACACCGCTTGCTGACTTACACCTCATGTAATACCACATCATCGTGGCACGGAAGGAGCCTCTAATCAAACACGAGGACCAATACCAATCGTCCACTTGACACGGAAGGAGCCTCGGGACATGAACACCGAGGACCAAGCCCAACCGTCCATTTATAACTCTTCTAAGCATTACCAACCAGTGCGATCAGACACCCGCACACACACCCTTTCACAATCTTGGGCCCAAGGAACCTTAAGTGTTTACCACAAACATAGGTGGCGAACCACCTCATACAATGAACCATCTTAGACTTCCATATATGACAAGCCTCATGACCATGCATCACTCTTTCGGCCAACTCTTTCGGCCAACATGATTACGTCTAGACTATGGTCACATAACTTTAACATCACCGATTACAACTCTTTTACAAAACTCAATCATTCGTGTGCACATGAGTTAATCATCTAACTATCAACAACACATGTTCATAACAATCAACACAGACCAAATACACAAGTTCAAGTCAATCTTGTTATAATCGACGAATTACCATTCGTTCACTAACCCCCACTTAATTTTTTCGTTCAATTACATTTCATTTCACCATTTGTTTATGTGGGGTCTATCCAACAATTTCATCACTCGTTGAATTATCATGGTTGGACATATTATAATTCCCCAAAACCTCAACGTCGATTTGTTACAAGACCTCTACTGAGTCCAAACCCGATTCTACACTAACCCAGGAAATTCAGGTGCAGAACACCTTCTGGACAGCAACTTTGACCGAAAATTCCAGAGGCTACAGGAATCCGGTGAATGCGTGTAACCCCTTGATTGAAAGGTCTTCCCATGGGTTACAAATTTTATGTTCAGTCTATAACCTAGATTAGACTGTATTACACATGAAATTAGATCCAAGGCCTGCTGCATACAGAATACGGTTTCTGCATGCTTAGCCTATCAGCCCTCTTCTTTGATCAGACTTTACCGTGGCTACAGAATTTTCCTGAAGATGTGTAACCACTCATTGGAAAGGTATTTCCAAGGGCTATGACTTTTGTGTTTAGCTAAAAGTCCAAATCTGGCCGTTTCATATCTGAAAACCGCCACGAAGATCGCTGCGCGCAGAAAGTAGATTTTTGTTCGCATCTTAAGGCAGAACGAACGACATCGGTTCGTCTTCCTCCTCCAGCCGAACTTCCCAAATCACATCAGAATTCCTCCTCCCTTATTCACCCTCATGATGTCATTTCTCTTCACGAAACCATCTCCCTATCATCACATAGAAAGAAGGAGAGGTTGAAGACAACACTATCCATAGAGCACAAGCTCTAGAATGGACTCTTCCTAAGAAGATCATCATCTCACAAGTCTAGACTCTTTTGAGTCAACATCTCGCCTAGGAATAACTACAGATCTAGCACCAAGGGAGAGGGGAGGAAGCTCACCTCGTTTCCGGCGCTTTCGCTATTTTCGGCCATGGATCTCGTCACTCTTCGCGGAGGCATCCTCTTCTCCTTGGTGGCGGCGACGGTTCTTCACGGATTATAGTCGATTCCAGCAACTCCTTCCCTCCTCCAGCAGTTTCTCCAGAAAAATGGCTTGGAAGAGAATAAAAAATGGCTAGGGTTTCATTTCCCCTTTTTATTCAGAAACGACACTGGTAGGGACACACCCGTGTCCTGCTCGGGTGAATCGGCGACGATGGTTAAAGTGTCGCTTGGACACCAACACGGGTAGGGACACGCCCGTGTCCACTACCTGTGTCAGGTGAAATGCCGTGTTTATTCCTGGGTTCTTACTCGTGTCCTGCTCGGGAGACACGGCCGGCTTCCTTAAGATATACACACGGGTAGGGACACGCCCGTGTCTCTACCCGTGCACTGCGCGGGTTACATTTCATTGATCTTCACTCAATGCACACGGGTAGGGACACGCCGTGTCTCTACCCGTTTCCTGCTCAGGACAGACCTTGTCAGTTCTATTCGACGCACATGGGTAGGTGCACGCCGGTGTCTCTACCCGTGTCCTGCTCGGGACAGGCCTTGTCGAGTTCCACTTGACGCATCTCAAGTTCTACTCGACGCACACGGGTAGGCACACTCCCATGTCTCTACCCGTGTCCAATTCTGGACCAGTTTCTCTTTTCCACACGAGTGTAAGCCTTGTCGCCTGCACTCCCTGAGCCCAAGTCAGCTCTTTTGACTCAAAAGCGCGCACGAGGGGCCTAGCGCGAATCAGGATGTTACAAATCCTATAAACAAAATAAAAGATTTCATCCCCAAAATCAGGATAAGGCTATGGGGAGAGAAAAGCATACAATAAAATATGCTTTTAAAGATCACCTTGATGAAACAGCTCTGGGTAGCGCTTTTGCATCAAGTCCACCAGCTCCCATGTATAGTCCTCCTTCCCATGATTAAACCACAGCACCTTTACCAATGGAACACTTTTGCGGAGCAAAATCCTAATCTCATTGTCTACTATCGGCACTGGCTCTAGTCGCACCGATCTATCAGTCGCAATTTCTCCGTCAGTGGTGGAAACATATTGATCGGGCCGCAACATCACCTTTCAAAGGGACGAAATATGGAATACATCATGCAGATTCTCTAGCTCTGGCGGTAACTCCAACCGATAGGCCAACGGGCCAATCCTTTCCAATATAATGTAGGGCCCAATGTACCTTGGGCTGAACTTCTTCATACCATGTACTCGTGATACTCCATGTGTCTGCCTAATCTTCAAAAACACTTTGTCGCCAACTTGAAATTCCACCATCCGGTGCTTTGCATTATAATATTTTGCCTGCCGACTTTGAGCCTCAAGAATGCGGTCCCGTATTAGTCTCACAACCGCATCTGTAACATCAATGTATTCAATTCCCAATGCCTTTGGGTCTTCATCCTGCACCCAAGATAAGTGTGCTCTATACCTTCTTCCGTAAAGGACTTCCTAGGGGTGCCATTCCGATACTAGCCTGGTGACTGTTGTTATATGAAAATTCCACCAGGGGTAAGAGCCTTTCCCACAGCTCTCCTCTATCTAATACAAATAGCCTTAGTAGATCCTCCAATGTTCTGATGGTTCTATCAGACTGCCTGTCCGTCTGAGGATGGAATTCCGTGCTAAAGGTAAGACGTGAACCTTAGGTATGCCTTTACGGCCCTCCACTCCTTAGAGGTCAACCAGCCATCCCAGTCAGTAACAATTGTCTTTGGTACACTGTGATACCGTACGAATTGCTCCACAAAGAGGCATACCAAAAAATCCACATGAGCTTCTTTCTTCAAAGGAATAAATCGGGCTACCTTCATTAGGCGGTCAACGATTACCCATACTAAATCATTTCTTGAGCGTGAACGAGGCAAACCGTGGACGAAGTCCATGGAGACATCCTTGAACTTCCACTCAGGAATGACCAATGACTATAATAGTCCACTAAGGCTCCTGCATTCTGCCTTCACCCTTTGACAGGTCTCACAGTATGTAACAAAATATCGGACGTCTCTCTTCATTCCCGGCCAACACATGTTCTTTCGCAAGTCGACGTATATCTTAGAAATCCCAGGATGCACAGAATACTGAGTGCAATGAGCCTCTCTTAGGATATCTTCCCGAATTTTACCACCCTTGGGAATGTAAAGCCGGCCACAGAGATGAACGAGGTCGTCTTTTAAAGAGTACTCATCAGTTGTCCCATCTTCAATCGACTTGATTGTCGGGGTCAGTGTCGCATCCTTTCCTTGCTCCCCCCGGATTCGGTCTTGAATAACATAAACTATGTTTATCGCGGTTAAGTACTCAGTATACCCATCCGGTTGGTCCTTATACACCAGAGTGATCTCCATCTCCTCAAGCATCCGAGCTAACTCCATACGCATCAACCGGGACTCGGGGCTTATTTCCGGTACCTTCCTGCTCAAAGCACCTGCTACGAAATTTACTTTTTCGGGGTGGTAGTTCAGGGTGAATTCATAATCACACAAAAATTCCAACCACCGCCGTTGTCTTAAATTCAATTCCTTCTGGGTATGGACGTACTTTAAGTTCTTGTGATCCGAAAAGATTTCGCAGTGAATGCCATATAGATAGTGCCTCCGAATCTTCAAGGCGAACACCACTGCCCCCAATTCCAAATCTTGTACTGGGTTGTTGATTTCATGCTTCTTCAGTTGTCTGGAAGCATATGCAATCACATGCCGGTGCTGCATCAATACCGCTCCCATCCCTTGATACAATGCGTCAATGTAAACTTAAAATCCCTCCCTCTCGGATGGAAGGGCTAGGATGGGTGCGGATGTAAGTCGGTCATTCAATTCCTGAAATGCGGCTTCACACTGAGGAGTCCACTCATACAACACACCTTTTTTTTCCAGTGTAGTAAGAGGAAGGGCAATCTTTGAGAACCCTTTTACAAACTTGCGACAGTACCTGACAAGTCCAACAAAGCTCCGCACATCATCCGCTGACTTCAAGGGTGACCACTCCTTCACGGCACACACCTTGGCCAGATCCACAGCTAACCCGGCCCCATTGATCACTTGGCCCAAGAAGGCAACCTCTTGGAGCCAAAATTCGCACTTGTTGAACTTGGAAAACAAGGCATGCTCTTTTAGCTTCTTCAGTACCAAGGTCAGATGTTTGACATGCTCTTCCTCCGTATTAGAGTAGACCAAGATGTTGTTGATGAAAACGATGATGAAGACATCTAGATAAGGCTCGAACACTTTGTTCATCGGGCTCATGAAAGCTGATGAGGCATTTGTGAGCCCAAACGACATCACAGTGAACTCGTACAAGCCATACCTTGAGCTAAAGGCCGTTTTCTGAATATCCTCCTCTTGTATTCTCAATTGATAATACCCCGAGCGAAAATCCAATTTAGAGTACCAATGCACTCCTACCAATTGGTCGAACAACTCATCGATCCGAGGTAACAGATAGGTGGTCCGTACCGTCAGTCGATTGAGCTCCCGATAGTCTATACATAATCGCAAGGTCCCATCTTTCTTCTTAACAAATAGAACAGGGGCTCCCCAAGGTGATGAGCAAGGGCGAATGAACCCTAATTCTACTTACTCTTGCAAATGAACTCTAAACTCCATGAGCTCCTTCGAGGCCATCCGGTAAGGGGTCCTAGAGACGGGCTTGGCTCCTGGTACTAGCTTAATTTTAAAAATCCACTTCTCTATGCGGGGGTAATCCTTGCAATTTCTTAGGAAATACCTCAGGAAATTCCCGCACTACCCGCATATATTTGATGTCCAACGACACCTCCTTCAACTCGAACCAAATCATGAAGACTTCATCCCCATTCATATGTTCTTTTATGGTATGAACTGAAGATAAAGATATACGGGATGCAAAGCTAATACCTTGAAAGATGACTTCAGAGTTTCCATGTCTCAAGGAAATCCTCTTCTCTGCGTAGTCAATCCTTGCGTAGTGCCAATCCAGCCATGCCATGCCTAAAATGAGATCGAACTTTGACATCCTAAAAACTATTGCAGGGGTATCAAAGATCTTTCCCCCAATGAGTATCTCCAATTCGTACTTGGCGATTGTAGTCATCTCAGAGCCGTCGGGGAGGCGCACCCTGTGAGCAATTCCAGTGAAATATTGCACTCCATCGAGGTCTTTAATGAAGTCCGCAAACACAAACGAGTGAGAGGCACTGGTATTGAATAACGTATAGGCCGGTTTCCCGCCGACCACCACGGTGCCTAAGTGCTAATAGTAATTCTCAAGCTAGGTGTATAGTATGTCTTAAGCAGCTAAAGGTAATTAAATAAGATATGAAAGCTAACTGCAACATACCTGTAATCACCTCCTGAGGGTTCTGCTCCTGTGTCATGTCAGACACATACACCTGATTCCGAGCAGCCCGGGGTTTCCTCCTTGTGGTCCTCATCCTCGACCACGCATATGCCCCCGCCCTTGGGGAGATGCCGGAGGGAGAGCAATAGGCGCATTCCCAAACAGTTGCGGGCAGTAGCATCGAATGTGGCTCGGATGGTTGCATTCGAAGCACACTCTCTCCTGTCGCCCACCGGGTTGCTGAAACTACTGAGGCTGTGGTGGTGGAGGCAATGCTGGCGGCTGCGGAGCCGGGTGCTCCACTCTATAATTCCAGTGGAAACGTATTCCACCTCTCTGTTGCCCTCTTCATCTTCGATAATCGTGTCTCCTTCTATTGCTTGGGTCGGCTTCCATCACGCCCTCAGCTGGCCTCTTACAACTTCGCAAGTGGTCTGCTTCTAACCTCTTCGCCATGTCAATTATTTCGGCTAGACTAGAGTCTGCTATAAACAAAAGGGCTTGCCTTATGGAGTCTCGCAAGCCTTTGTAGAACCTCTTTGCATATCCTCTGTCATCCAACTCAAAGGAGTCAGCAAATCTAGCCAGATGCTGAAACTCCCGCTGGTACTCCATCATTGACCTAGACCCTTGCTTTAGCTGTAAGAACCTCTCTTTAAGTTCATTCCGAGCAGACGAGGGGATGATATGATCTAAAAAGTCTTCAGAGAATTCGCTCCAACTGATTTCTGTATACACTCTCCCTTGAAAGGTGGAGCCCATGAGGGACTTCCACCAACTCTTGGCATGCTGTTGTAGGAGTGTCATTTCCAGGGTCACAGTCATGCTGCTTGGGCATCTAATTCCTGCTAGCAGTTCTTGCACGATGTTGAGCTATTCTTCCGTATGCACTACCGACTCTGTCCCAATATAAGCTGGAGGGGAGAGAGCTAGGAAAGTGCTCACCCAATTCGAGCCCGGACCTTGTTGTTGCACGGGGGCTTGTTAGGATCTGAAGGCATCCAGAATAGCTGTGAGCATTTGTCCTAGCTCCAATTACTGGAACTGTGTGGGTACGGACGGGGTGGGGGTGCCCCCTACTAGCTCAGTGCGTACTGGGATCTACACGTATAATATAAAACTATGTTCAGTTTGGCTAATCTTAAGGTCAAAGTTGAACATACTTAGTGTGAATTACATATGGGCACACCACTGCTTCCGCTAAGTCAGTTTGTCCCTAAACTGACTAATCGAACGGGGGTGGCACCATTGTTGAATGACTTCTCTAATTCACGATCGTAGCAAGCTGATACCATTTGTAAGACCCCCCTCCCGGAACACAACACACTGCACGAGAGGGGTCTTATGCCCAGAACAGCCGCCTTGCGGTAGCACTAGCACTCGGCTAACCTGTACCCTAAGACGCCTATTTTGCCAGCCTTAACAATATCAATCAATGCCCACCAAACTAAGATATAGAGTTAGAAGTCAAAATCCACACAAAGCATATATTAGTCCAAATACAATAAGTAAAGAAGCTACAACAAGCTTCTATAATCATAGTACGTTAAATATTTTGCCCAAAAGGGCTACATCAAAAATCTCTCACACTCACATCAGTAACCGACGGTAGTGACAACACCATCCCTTCAGGCCCTGTCATCCTGGCCTTGCTGTCCTGCTGCGTAATCCGCGACTGCTCTAACTGCGGGGTTTCCTCCTAAAAAGGAAGACGTACATCTGTTAGTCATAAAGACTAGGTGGCTTCACATCCGCTACCCCGGCGATTCTTCGGCACCGGGCGGAGAAATGGACGAATGTACAATATATATAAAGTATGTAAGCATAAGTACAAGCAGGTGGTATAGACTGAATATCATCATGTATGTAAAGCACCTTAATAAGTGAGTAACATCTTATTCTAGCAATTCTACCATCTACAGCAGCATAAGAATATAAAGCTATAATAGAAAGTAAATCAACTTATATGATTGCCCATACAAACATATAAGTTGAGGATCGGCTCAACAGAAAAGCAACTCATCGTATAAGAGTGCCCATACAAACTAATACGATGAGGATCTTATGTATGCGATGTAATATGATGCAATGAATGCTATGCTATGACTAACCCATAAACATACACATGCAATTGCTGTGTTGACACAGACTCTGTAGTTCCCAATTTTCAAGCAGGAAGCTAACCTCTCAGGCATCAACCGTCGTGGCCAGACGGTAACAGTAGAGTGGGCATCTCAACTACTAGGTTGGTCTCCACACTACCTATCCTAGGCCTCCATATGCCTCAATGCTAAGAATACAACAACGGAGCTCACACGTGTATTATGTCTCAGCGGGTGTCTCGGGTAGATGTGCACCGAGAAACTAGCCCCGAACTTGCCTATGATGTGACCCGGAAGGAGCCTCAGAAATGATCACGAGGACCAAGCCCAACCGTTCACTTGGCACGAAAGGAGCCTCGGGACGTGAACACCGAGGACCAAGTCCAACCGCCCAAGGTCTAACCGTAAACTCCCGTCGGTGTGACAACTGGCGAGCCCATAGACTTGCCACACTATCCTTAACCTAGGATTACGAAACCGCTTGCTGACTCACACCTCATGCAATACCACATCATCATGGCACGGAAGGAGCCTCTGATCAAACACGAGGACCAATCCAAACCATACACTTGACACGAAAGGAGCCTCGGGACATTAACACCGAGGACAAAGCCCAACCGTCCATTTATAACTCTTCTCAACATTACCAACCAGTGCGATCAGACACCCGCACACACACCCTTTCACAATCCTGTGCCCAAGGAACCTTAAGGGTTTACCACAAACATAGGTGGCGAACCACCTCATACAATTGACCATCTTAGACTTCCCTATATGACAATCATCATGACCATGCATCACTCTTTCGGCCAACATGATAACATCTAGACTATGGTCACATAACTTTAACATCACTGATTACAAATCTTTTACCAAACTCAATCATTCGTGCGCACATGAGTTAATCATCTAACTATCAACAACACATGTTCAAAACAATCAACACCGACCAAATACACAAGTTAGAGTCAATCGTGTTATTAATCGACGAATTACCATTCGTTCATTAACCCCCACCAAATTATTTTGTTCAATTACATTTCACTTCACCATTTGTTTACGTGGGGTCTATCCAACAATTTCATCACTCATTGAATTATCATGGTTAGACATATTATAATTCGCCAAAACCTCAAAGTCAATTTGTTATAAGACCTTTACCGAGTCCAAACCAGATTCTACACTAACCCGGGAAATTCAGGTGCAGAACACCTTCTGGACAGCAACTTCGACCGGAGATTCTCGAGGCTATAGGAATTCGGTGAATGCGTATAACCCCTCGATGGAAATTTATTCCCATGGGTTATAACTTTCATGTTCAGTCTACAACCCAGATCAGACTGTATAATACGTGAAATGTGCTCCAAGGCCTGCTGTGTACAAAATACGTTTTTGCACGCTTAGCCTGTCGGCTCTCTTCTTCGATCAGACTTTCCCGTGGCTACAGACTTTGCCTGAAGATGTGTAACCAATCATTAGAAAGGTATTTCCAAGGGCTATGACTTTTATTTTTAGTTAAAAGCCCAGATTTGGCTGTTTAATGTCTGAAAACCTCCACGAATATTGTTGTGTGCAGAAAGTTGATTTCTGCGCGCATGTTAAGGCAGAATGAATGGCATCGGTTCGTCTTCTTCCTCCAACTGACCTTCCCAAATCACATCAGAATTCCTCCTCCCTTATTCACCCTCATGAGGCTATTTCTCTTCACAAAAACATCTCCCTATCATCACATAAAAAGAAGGAGAGGTTGAAGATAACACTATCCATAGAGCACAAGCCCTAGAATGGCCTCTTCTTAGGAAGATCATCATCTCATAAGTGTATACTCTTTTGAGTCGACTTCTTACCTAAGAATAACTACAGATCTAGCACCAAGGAAGAGGGGAGGAAGCTCACCTCGTTTTTTGTGCTTCCGCTATGTTTGGCCATGGATCTCATCACTCTTCGCGGTGGCATCCTCTTCTCCTTTGTAGCGGTGGCGGTTCTTCACGGAGTATAGTTGATTCCAGCAACTCCTTCCCTCCTCCAGCATTTTCTCACGAAAATGGCTTGGAAGAGAATGAAAAATGGCTAGGGATTCATTTCCTCTTTTTATTCAGAAATGACACGGGTAGGGACACGCCCGTGTCCCTATTCGTGTCCTGCTCAGGTTAATCGGCAACGATGGTTAAAGTGTCTCTTTGACACTAACATGGGTAGGGACACGCCCGTATCCACTACCCGTGTCACGTGACAAGGCTGTGTTCATGCCTATGTTCTTTCATGTGTCCTACTCGGGAGACACGGCCGGCTTCCTGAAGATATGCACACGGGTAGGGGTATGCCCATGTCTCTACCCGTGTCCTGCTCAGGTCACATTTCGTTGATCTTCACTCAATGCACACGGGTAGGGACACGCCCGTGTCTCTACCCATGTCCTGCTCGGGAAAGGCCCTGTTGAGTTCCACTTGACACACACGGGTAGGGACACACACGTGTCTCTACCCATGTCCTGCTCGGGACAGGCCTTGTCGAGTTCCACTCGACGCCTCTCGAGTTCTACTCGATGCACACGGGTAGGGACACCCCTGTGTATCTACCCGTGTCCAATTCTAGACCAGTTTCTCTTTTCAACACGAGTGTAAGCCCAGTCTCCTGCACTCCCTGAGCCCAAGTTAGCTCTCTTGACTCAAAAGCACGCATGAGGGGCCTAGCGCGAAACGAGACAATACACCTTCCTTCTACTATAGCCATGAACATTTTTTGTTCACACTATTAGATCTTCCATTCAAGTAATGACCATACATACTCTCATGGTTATACTTGTTGGATGGCAATAGAACTTTCTCAAAAGAGATATCAGGCTAGATTGGAGCCTTACCCTTACCCCTATTCCTTCTTTTAGTATTCCTCTCAATGTACCCCATCCCCTTCTTATTAGTTTGGGAGGTGAAGGTATCAATGAGTGGCAATATTGATTTGGTTTTGGAGTATTTAGCCACTAGCATCCCCTCTTTGAGGAGCTTTTCTTACAACTCTTTAATTAAAGAATTCTTTCTGTTTATAGTTTAAACTTGGATAATGGTGATTATTTTTAGTTGGGATATCTCTTTGCTCATTTGACTTAGCTGTGAGGCGGACTCAGTGTACAAGGAGATATCTTCTCTTAAGGAGACAATCTCCTTGGCTTGTCTTTTGACAAGCAACTTGCTCTTCTTCAGAGTTTCAAAGATTAACCATAATTATTAATCAATTTATTGACATCTTCCTCAGATCTTGAGCCATCTTTATCATAAGATGAAGGTGCTTCAGAATTAGGACTTGTTTCATAATCAGATTCAGAGGAGGAGATGGAGTGAATTAATACCTCATCTGGATCAGATTGATCCTGGCTAGATTCTCCTTCTATCATGGCCATAAGTCCATAACATCCACTAACATCTTCATCCACCTCATTGTCACTATCTGAGTGTGATAGAGGGGCCCTGATTCCTATCCTTGCAGTTAGATAGTCCTCATCCTCTTCAACAGCTGCAACAAACAACCCTATATAGGCTTCATCTTCTTCTTCAGAATCAGAAGATACTCAGTCAATTTGACTCCATCTCTTCTTATTCTTGGCAATGAAAGTCTTTTCCTTCTTACCCTTTTGGTGGTGGTGCTTCTTCTAACTTATTTTCACCAGTATCTTTTCTTTTAAATGGGCAGTCAGCAATGACATGCCTAGGCTTGCTATAATTATAATATATTATGTTAGAAGAAATATGTTTATTGGGTTTGACATCATACCTGTCTCCTTTGGTGAAGTTCTTCTCAGATTTACTGTGATCCTCTTGTAATGTGAGGAGGAAGAAGGTTTTTTCTTCCACTGATTCCACTTCACTTCTGGAATTGGCTTGAGAAGGCAGCAAACTCCCCATTTGACATGTTGCTGTCAGATGAGCTAGACTCAGAGAAGATCACTTGCAAAGAGTGCGATCACTTGCCAAGTGTGTGACCACTCCTCAAGAAGAATAAATGAACTTGAATATGCCCTCTCTAAGGCCCACTCTGAAATAAAAACTCTCAACCTTAAAAAGGGGGAATTAAAAAAGGGGTTAAAAAATTCTCTCTCCTAAATGATCTCGGGAAGAAAAACTTTGCAAATCGGTGTAGAGTCCTTGTTGGTGAAACACCACTTTAAAACCCAAATCAATGAGTTGTTCATGGCTATAGAATAATTTTGAATTGGTCAAAAAATGCTGGATATGATCTTATCAAATCAGTGCTTTGGAAACACAAAGTTCGGACTAGGTTATGGTCTCTATCACTATTGCCCGACCGTAACACCTACTGCTGGCAGTAGTAGAAGAAATAATAGCCCGTCCCCAAAAGTTTATTCTTATAACTTTGATTTCTCCCAGTCCTTCAACACGAATATATAAATAAAAACGGTCTCAACCCCCTTTTTTCGTGTACCAAATGCCTTCACTTTGGTCACATGTCTGGATCTTGCCGAAGAACGGATTGTTGCACTCTGAAGCAAATATATATGTAGAATGCCTGAAACACAAAATAATATATATTATCCAACTATACGATAAAAGTCTAAACATCTTATTTTATTCATCTACTAATCTTTGGATAATTATAAATCCAAAATCTAATGATCTTATATTCACTGCACCAAGAACACATAACGTTTATATGATCTTTCACTTGCCACCTTAAAATTGTTGATTTCAAAAAATTATGAACTTTAATTAGGATAAAGGCATCTTGGCCACTCTAGTGCCAAATTGATCTTAAAATTATCTAAAGATAAATTAATAAGAGGTTTACTAATAGTATGTGAAAATTTATCTTCACTTTTCTTGCCATATAGAAAAGGGAAATTCTCAAAAATAACTTTTAAAAATAAAAATGAGATTTCTACATCTAGACCACTTCAACTAATTCACATGGATTTATTTGGACCTATAAGCACTTCTAGTCAAGGTAATAGAAAGTATAGATATGTTTTTGATAGATGATTATTCTAAATTTTGTTGGACACTATTTCTCACCTCCAAGTCGGATGCATTTACTGAGTTTTCAAAATTATGCAATCGAATACTATATGAACTAGAGTTCAAAATTAAATGTATCCAATAAGATCATGGAGGAGAACTTGAAAATGAAAATTCACTAACCATTGTGACAACTTAGGGATTAAGCACGAGTTCTCCGCTCTACGCACCCTACAAAAAATGTTGTTGTGGAGAGGAAAAATTGAACACTTCAAGAATTAGCACGAAAAATGCTATCAGAGTATGGGTTGCCTCGATCTTTTTGGGCCGAAGCGATAAACACGTAGTATTATATAATAAATTGAGTCATGCTTTGACCAATACTAAAACAAACACCCTATGGGCTTTTTTATCAAAAGAAACCGAATGTATCTTATTTTCTTATTTTTGGTTGTAAATGTTTTATTTTAAATACCAAAGATGAATTAAGAAAATTTGATGAAGGAATATTTTTTGGATACTCTTCAACCAGTAAAGTATATAGAATACATAACAAAAGGTCAAAATGGTTGAAGAATACATACATGCTAGATTTGATGAATTTGTTCCACATGTAGATCCTACCGTAATAGGAAACGATGAAGAACCCTCTTCTTTGGAGCATGAGAATGAAGCACCACTTGACACAGATAAAGAGGAAGGATAAATACAAGAAGAGTAAATGCCACCAAGTGTGCTCAAATTCTCAAAGGATCATCAAAGGGAGCTTATCATTGGAGAACCATCAAAAGGGGTAACAACTTGCTCTTCTCCACATGAAACTTTCTCAAATTTGTTCTTTGTGTCTAAAATTGAATGGAAAAAATGTTTCTGCCACCTTAAATGATGAATTTTGGTATATAGCTATGAATGAGGAGTTAAATCAATTTGAATGTAAAAGGGTTTGGAAAATAGTAGAAAGGCCATCAAATAATTTTGTAGTATGCATAAAATGGATTTTTAAAAATAAACTTGGTGGTAAATCTCGAATTACTTGAAATAAAGCTAGATTAGTGGCACAAAGTTTTTCTCAAATTGAGAGGGTAGACTTTGATGAAACTTTTGCACTCGTTGCTCACTTAGAATCAATTAGGATTTTACTAGCCTTTGTGAGTTACAAAATATTTAAACTATTTCAAATGGATATAAAAAGTGCTTTTCTTAATGGGATAATAAAAGAAGAAGTTTATGCCAAGAAACCCACTGACTTTACAAATGAAAAAAAACCTAATCATATCTATAAATTAGAAAAGACACTTTATGGGCTGAAAAAAGCATTATGAGCTTAGTATGAACAACTAACATCTTGTTTTATTAAAGCACAAATACATGATGGGAAGTGTTGACACCACACTCTTTATTAAGCATAATAATCATGGTTTATTATTTTACAAATTTTTATAGATGACATTATTTTTGGAGCAACTAATGAATAGTTGTGTAATGAGGTAAAAAGTAATGCAAAATGAATTTGAGATAAGTATAATTGGAGAATAAATTTATTTTTTGGGGCTTTCAAATAACCAAAGAGATGATGGAATTTTTATTTGCCAAACTAAATATGTTCATGAAATGCTGAAATCATTTGTATTTTAAAACTTAAAATAACCTAGTATGCTAATGAGTGTACCTTTAAAATTAGGCAAGGATAAGACTGGGATTTTGATTGATCAAACACTATATCGAGAAATGATAGGGTCATTACAATATTTTAGTGCCTCTAGATCAGACAATACTTTTGTTGTATGCTTATGTGCTAGATTTCAAGTTAATCAAAAGATGCTCATTTAAAGGTGGTAAAATAAATTGGTAGATATTTGATTGGCACATCAGGATTAGATATTTGGTATCCATGCATTGATTCCTTTATTTTACACAGTTATTTGGATTCTGATTATCCTAGTTGTTTGTTAGATAGGAAAAGTACTAACCACACGTGTCATGTTCTAGGCCCTTCACTTGTAGCATGGTCGAGTAGAAAATATAATTCTGTTACACTCACCATTATCGAGGCTAAGTACATTGCACTAAGAAGTTGTTGTGCATAAGAACTATAGATGACCTAAATTCTAGAAGACTTCGGGGTTCATCTCACCAATGTAGAACTCAAATGTGATAACAAAAGTGCTATTAATCTAACAAACAACAATGCGCACCACTCTACATCCAAACATATAGACATGTGTCATCACTTCATTAGGGATCATATAAAAAAGGAACATGTTCATGTCAACTTCATAGGCACTGATTCACAACCTGCGAACCTTTTTACAAAACCTCCCCCAATTGCCAGATCTACCATACATAGGCTAGAATTGGTGGTTTTGAACATCGAAAATTAAAACTCCGTATTTTTTGTTGATTTTTCTTGATTTCTTTGCAACATTTGTTGAGCCTCATACTGAAATAATATAATCATGAAAAATCTAATGCAAAAAATCTCTAACAACATGATTTTCATCTAAAAAACAATATCTCTGTTACTACTTACTACCGCCAGGTAATAGTGATACCGCTGGCGTTAGTCTAAAAAACCAATATTTTTTATTTTTTTTATTTTTCATACTAGTTGTTTACTATTTTTCTTTACAATAAAGTATAAAAATTTGTTTAAATAATTTCTTGTGTTTTTATTTCAAAAATCAACTATAAAATTTGAAAAACTTAAAAAATTACCCAAAATATGCATTCTATTTTTTTGTGGATTCTATAAAATCCAAAAAAAAATGATATGCTATTATAATAAAATGTTCAAAGTTGATTACTATTATATTTTCTCTATAAACCACAATGTTTAATTTTCTTGCCAAAACCTTCCAAAATTGTATTGGTTTATCATGCCTTAAAAAATATCTTCTCACATGCCATGAAAACTATTATTGTGCACTTATGTAAGAACATGTTAGCATGCCTCTAACTATGAGTAATGTATTATGCTTGATAATGAGTATCTCGCTTGCATACCATTGATTTTCTTACATATAACATAAATTTTCAATTTGCATAATTGTATAATATAAATATCTTAATATATTAAAATACATGAATAGATTGCCTACACACCCTTGAATTTGTCAAATGCAAATTTATTGTTCATGCATGTTGGAATCGAGATTCGGATGTTGGAACCAAGATTCGGCCTAACGAGGAGTTCATACCCTTTAAGGGGAAACTTGTATTTACTTCTCTAGAGGAATAGCATTTGGATGAAGACATGGAACTAAACACAAACTCTGGACTACAGCGCGGAGGTCCCACCATCAATTGGAAGATCTTAGAGCACTTCCAACACCAAACTAATGCTGAAGATGGGAACCTTGGAGGGCACTTGAAGCCAACCAAAGCTGACTTGACGAGGAAGAAGCCAAAGAGTTGGATCCTCTCCAAAGGTGCCCTTCTGAGTCTATTTATAGTTTTCTAAGTCCGGTCTATACATAGCGGAATCCAACCTTTTTGTTTTATTAAACGCACCCAAAATTAGCCTGTCAATAGTTAGACTCCATTGTTTGGAAAGGCTATTGGAAGACACAAACAATAATAAATATTCTATGGAAAATTACCTAAAATGAGTCAATAATGAGGTCTCAGCCTCCGAGGGTGGCAGATGTCCGAATAAGACGACATTCACACACTTAACTCGCCTCCTAGGGTGAGTGAGGGTCTACCTCCCGACTCGCCTCGCCTTAACCGATGAGTGCTTAGTGAAACAAATAATCGCACTCCTCTTAATCCTATCCTGGTGCGAGTGTGGACCTGCTCTCTGACTCGTCCCGATCGAAGTGGTGAGTTCTTGATGAAGCTAGCACTCGCCAGCCTCTCACTCACGGTATGGAGCGATTGTGGCCCTACCACCCGACTTGCCCTGTCAACCGCATGCCTGTTGGCTTGGGCAAGTATGAGCCTACAATTTTATATGGCCACTCAACTCGTCTGGGTCCGAGTACCCTTTTGTGCCTTCGAATTTCTAGGCTACCATTTTAGAGAACACGAGATTGTACACAGTCCCCGCTCTTTGCAAGATTGCCTCAAGCTCAGAAAGAAAAGTCCAAACCCCAATATTCGGTGAGTGCTTGCTGATCTAGAGGGGAACTTTTCGTGGGCCCCTCCTTTGTACTATAAATACTTCCAACAAAGGAGGGTGGGGGCTTCATAACTTCCCACTTTCTTCCACTTCTTTCTAATTTAGCTACACAATGCCTCTTCCAAAAGAAATCCAGGATCGCATCGATGCCGCGAGGGAGGAGAATAAATTATTCACTGTGGAGTTTGCTCCCTGTATTTACCAGCGGACCTTGAGCCCACCCTTCAAGCTAAAAAAGGCTAAGATGGTCAGGCACAACCAGATGGGTGGCGGGTCTACCTTCCCGACTACGCCATTTGTCGCTGAGCTTGCTCATCAGTTACGCGTACTTACTACTTTTCTCGCCAATTGCCAAGATAGTTTGGCTAAAACCACTTTGGCTGCTGGAAGGGAAAAATTATCGAGGGGGAGGATGTGATAAAAGACTCAGCGAATGCCTGCTACACTCACACAAATGAGGGAAGCATCAAGATGATTCGACCAAATCACAAGTATACATGCAGAATAATCATGACGAATCGATCGAATAATTCTTGAAGATCACAACTAATTAAAAAGGTTTTGGGATGACTCTAGATTCATTTAAAAGAAGAAAATGAAGAAGAATATTCAGATAGAAGGCTCGTGAAGGATCATACTCAACTAAATCAGAAAAAATTTGCCTGGAAGGAGGCAGCTCGACGTGAAGGTCCGAATTCGACTAATAAGACATAATTCGACTGAAAAGAAGAAATTCGATTGAAAAGATTGAATTTGACCTAAAGAGTAGAATTCGAATGAATCAAGACTATCAAGTAAAATTATTCAAAATGGCAAAAATTCAAATCATGTGGTCATTTGTTACTTGTTCATTAATATCATGTGAAAAGGTCAAATTAAATCTGAGCATCCAAGATATGGATCTCTGACTTGTGCACACCGAAGGATTTGATCGATAGTTGACATATTATAAAAAGGGATATGAGGGTTTTCATAAACCCTAATAGACGTAGTTGAGGTAAAAAGTCAATTACAGGAAACGCTTAACACGCCACCAACTATCAAAAACTAAAAAGCTGAAGTAATTTGGAGAAGACGATTTTTAAAAAGGTTTTATCCTTCCTTCTTCTCCAAAAGAAAGGGGTCATATTCAAGCTTCTGAGTTATAAAAACCAAATCTCCAATAATAGAAGAAGAAGGATTTCGTGAAGAGTTGAGCAATTTAGATTAACAAACACATTCAATCTCTGCTCAAAGATCTTAATAAGAGCTACAACATATGATTCTAAGAAGACTCCGAGTTCTTAAGCAAAAATCATTGAGTCTAAAGAAGTTGTTCATTAAACACCTTATTCTCCGCCGGATCTCATCGAGATCTATGATGTAGGATTCCGAGAGGAATCTGAGTTGTTGGGTCCTGTGTGACCTGAGCTGTAGGGTTATGGATAGAACCTAATATAGGATTCTGGGAGAGGAATCTAAGTTGAAGGGTTCGTAACAACCTGAGGTAGGAAGCTAGCCAGTTCTTCTGAGGTAGGATTTCTTGCAGGTAATTTGAGTTGTAGAAGATGTGGTCTCTATGGTAGGAGCATGGCTCCGAGCTGTAGGATCTACAGATCTAAGTTTTAGAAGATTGCTGAGGATAACACACTGCTAGATAAGCGGAGGGAGAAGTGGATGTGGTCTTCTCGAGGAACACAATAAAATCTCTGTGCACTGTGGTTTGTGTGATTATTCTTTATTATAGTTTTAAATTACATATATAACTTTTAAAAGGTCAATCACCTATTCACCCCTAGGTGTTCAGCGACGTCCCACGCCTTATAAGTGGGATTAAAGTGAGTTGTTCAAAGAGTTTAACATCTCAAACAAGATCTGCCCCTTGGGATTATCACATCACCATGATTGGAGTAGAAAGCTACCAAGAGCTAAGCTCAATGAAGCTTCCCATATGCAGAAAAGATATCTTTGGGATCTGGAAGCAAAGGGTCATGCTATTTATGGAAGCCTACGGTCCTAAAATCTATATTATAGTTGAAGAGAGACCCTTCATTCCTGTGAGAGTCTCTGCGATAGATTCTAACCAGAGGGTACCCAAGGAATACATTGAAATGACATGAGAAGAGTAATCTGGCCACAATGGACAAAAGGGCAAAAAATATAATTTGTAGTGCCATAGATGATTCTACCATCCAGAATCTTATTCATTGCCAAGATGCCAAGGAAATGTGGAACACTTTGATAGTTTACATGGAAGGCACTGTGGAGGTGAGGGATGAAAGGAAATCCTTATTGAATCAAGAATATGAAGCATTTAGAAAGGGTAAAAGTATTCTATTGCCGATGTCTATGAAAGATTCTTCAAAATTATGAGTGGACTGAAGACTTATGGTCGATAGTTTAGTAATTATAAACATAATGACAAGTTCTTGAGATCCCTCAATAAGGAATATGATATCAAAATATGTGCCATAAAGGAGATGAGAAATCTAGGAAATATCCTACCCCATATTATATTTGGGAATTTACTATCATAAGAAATCCCTCTAAACATAAGAAAAGCCAAGAAATAAATCACAAAGACCATTAGCATGGAAAATTCCATGGCATTTAAATCTTGAATCCCTAGAAGGAGGAGAGGGAAATTTCCTATTTCACATGACAACTGCAAACCCAACAGCTCTGAGTCAGAGCTGTCTGATGAAGAAATGGCTCTCCTCACTAAGAAGTTAAAGAAGATCTTGAGTAGAAGAAGGCCAAGGAAAAATAGACTCTCGTCATCCAATGACCCTAGGAAGTCTGGTTATTGCAAGGAGATGCCCATGCATAAGAATGACAGGTATGTGCCCAAAAGCAATAAACATTAATCCACTAAAATCATTTGCTACTCCTGCAAAAAGATAGGTCATATTATAGTTTACTATCCCCCAAGAAGGAAGGTGGATGAAATAGCTGAAGGAAAGAAGTCCCACAGAAGAAAGAAACATGAAAGGAGCTTTGTTGACACCAAGGCAAAGGCCTTAAATTGAAGCAACAGTAGTAGCAACTCAAAATAAAAAAAAGCCTATATTGGGTTTCATGCCTTCAGGAATAAGGAAGAGCAAGACAAATATCCCGCTCTCTAAGGATTAAGGGAAGTTGAACTCTGTGGGTCGGTCGCTCTCTTATGTGAAGATGAATAGGATGAGTCTCATCCTGCTCAGGTATGTGTAAATACCTCACTCTCCTTATCTGAACCTAAGGAAGAATAAGAAGATGATTCCTCAAGCAGCAATAAGTATCATGTTCAGCTAATAGAACGTTATGGGACTCTTCTTGAAGCTCTTAAGGAGAGAAGGAGGCTGGCTAAAGACTAGACTAAGGAATTTTGGGTCCTAATGTCTTTCAAATCCCAACTATATGAGAAAACCGAGGAGATGGAGCGCTTGTCCGTAAATCTTAAAATTCTCAAAAAGAAATTTATAGACAAAGTTAGACAACAACGAGAAAAGGTCATTATGACCCTGGAAAATAAACTTCTTAGGGAAAGGAAGCTGAAGGCACCTTTTTAAGTCTAAAACATCTCTCCCCATTATTAGCAGTCATTTTGGAGAACATTGGGGAGAAATCGGATTTAAGGGAAAAGAACTACCTCAAAGGCAGGTTTCTGCAAGAATGATTGTAAATGCATCATCCACCTCTTTCCATGGTCGTCAAAACCACAATGTCCTGAATAGAAATGTTAACCTCATGGCTGACTACTCCACTTGATATCAAGGCCATAATGCTCCAAGCCACCATGTGTTCGATCTATATGTGCCCTTAGAGGGGGGAGGTGAATAAGGGTTTTTCAGTAATATATATTTTATTTAAATATCAGAGTTACTTAAAGAAGTTTCAGAATATTTTATCAGAAAATATATTTTAATTTCTAAGAAATTATTATACTGATGATTACATTTAAAGTATGTCTAATTTCAATATTTCTTCACTACCGCCAGTGTTAGCACTATTGCCTGGCAGTAGTAACAAAAAGTGAAATCTATTCGTGTATTTTAAATGTAATTTGCAATATGTTTTCCTTTGATGTTTGGAGGGATAAATATTATTTAAAATATTTTAGCACACGAAATATAATCAATTTACTAAAATATTGAAAGACATAATTTTATTTCATAAGAAATTGATTACAAAATGTTTAATTTCTATAATGCTAGAAATCGAGACGAAATATGAAAAACCTTTTTCCCTTTTTATACTAACCTCTCTCCAAAGGACTAGTTAGTTCTAGCCTATCTCTCCCATATATGGCCTCAAACCACCCCTAGATCTACCCTCGACCTTGTATCCACAACGCGCGGCGAATTGACGGAATCCTCCCAGGAAACTGACGTCGTTACCTGCAGATTTTCCCCTAAGTCTCGCAAGACTTAGTCTCCCCTACCTACGATGAATTTCCCATAGAATCCTTCTCGAAATTTGAAATTCTGCATCGAATGATTTCTCCACTCAATTTACAAAAGGATAAAATAAAAGTATAAAATAAGCAAGAGAAAACTCCCCAAGGACTTCTGAAGATGAAGATGAAGGCGATGTTGATGTTGGCATTCTTTGTGTATTCATCCTTCGGGTTGAGTAAGATTGGTATCTCTTCCCCTTCAAAAACTCCTTTTGATCTTCGTGTTCACCGAAGGGAGTTCTCTGGATAACTAGGGATGAGCCTTTCTCAACTGATTTAGAGTTATGGATTGGAGAGCAAAGGAATTTATTATCAACGAAGGAGAGGAGCCGCTTTTTAAATATGCCTTAGATGATACCGCTAGCTTTAGCACTACCTCCTAGTTGTAGCTACTTTGGGCAGCTTTCTTCTCAATTGGGAACTCATCAAATTTGGCAATGTTCCATCATCATTGTACAACCCCAATTTAGCGAACCAATCAAGAGAAATTAGTTTGGGTGAGACGACATCGCTTTGCGGCGAGCCGACCTCCTCGTACTGGCGCCAGCTCGCAAAAGTAAGACCCAGGGCAAGGGAAGCTACCCGCCAGGATGAGCGCAGGCGAGTCGAGCCCACCTTCTTCGTGAGCTCTCCTCGATAGATAAGGTACAGCTCACCCTTTCTCCTATTAACGACCTATCCTTGTCGCCCATAGCCATCACAAAAAGCGGTATTTTGCTATCTGCAGACCAATCATGGGTGCTAATGGCAAAAACCAAAAGGAGGAGGCCGCTATTTATAGGCCATAAAGATGATTTTGCCCCTAGTTTGGGGTTTGTAGGCCTAAAAGCACCTTCGAGAGACAGACCCAGCCTCCTAGAGCTCCCTAATTTTAGAGAAATCTCACTCAATGCAATCCAAGGTACCGACATGAAAGAGAGGGTAAGCTCTGAATAACTCTAGCGGGGGGGTGAATAGAGTTTTTGATAACTTTTCCCTATTGCTGAAATAAAAGGTAAGTGTAAAAGGGCAGCAAGTGAACTAGAGAAAAGTAACTAAGCTACATAGCAAACATTATATCACAGCACAAGCAAAAGAGAATATCACAGACACACAGACAACACAAGAATTTTATAGTGGTTCCCAAACTTGGGTACATCCACTCTTCTACCACCCTGGTAGGAATCCACTCAGGTTTTTGATCAGGTGACTGCCACCAATGAGATTTTGATCAGGTGCTCAAAAACCAACCCAAGTCTTTTGGAAGGAGACTTGCAACCAGAATAATTTTGAAGGGAATTAAAACCCTGTACAGAGGTGGGGATGAGAGAGTGATGATGTTCTTCTCTTTCTCAAATACAGCTGAGAGAAGACTAGTGGATTATTTATGGTGTCAAAGCTCCCCCTGAGATGTTGATCTATTAAGGAAAGAAGGAAGCTTTGCTTTAGAATGTAGGCCTTTAGATTTTCAGAGATCCTTGACTGATTTGAATGTTGCTGTCACTTGAGATCCCTGAAAACAAAGAGGGAGAGAAAGAAAGACTCTTGATGGTGATGGTTGTTCTTTCTTCTTCTCTTGAGAGCAGTCAATTTTTTGAGAGATGTTTTTCACTGCACTTTGAGATGTTTTATTTGCTGTGACTCTAGTTGATGATAAATCTCTGCTCTTATATATTCTTTTCTTGGCAGGGAGATATATCTCAGATAACTGCAACTTGGTCGAATTCAAAAACTCTGCAATAAATGTTCAGCCGAAATCTTAGGAACGAAAAACGGCAAGAATGCTGTCAATTATTCTATTCTATGTCTGTCCCGAGATATAAGCAATTAATTCCATGGAGGATGTTAGCAATCAATGCTGCCAGTAATGGCTCTATTCAGAGAATATAAGTGCATTGATTTATAAGGGAATTAATATCCTATAATAGATATAGAATGATGAGACAGAAAGAGAAAGAATAAATAACAAAATGTCTTACAGTTTTCGTCGACCTGAGATCAGCTTTTGTCGACCTCTAATCAGCTTTCGTCGAACTGAGATTTCGACGACCTCTGATCAGCGTTCGTCAAACTGAGATCAGCTTTCATCGACCTGAGCTCTGTGAATCAACTGTTATGCATAAACTTACTAATTCTGCGCTCTATGTTCGTCGACCTGAGACTGTGACCTTAGAACTTAGTCAATCTGTCGGCGTTGAGTGAATAACACATCCGGCTTTTGTGTTCTTTGTCTCTGAGTCAGCCATGGCTTTGAGTGAATTATGGCGCTGAGTGTTGAAGAGTTAGTCGATCTGAGAACGGAATTCGTTGAGCTCAGCTCAGAGATTTTAGCTCTGAGTTAGTCGAGCTAAGCACGACTATCGTCGACCTGAGATTGACGAATATAGATTTCTTTTTCTAATTCTTGATTTCTCTAAGTCTTGAGTCTTTGGCAGTGTTGTAGGTTGGTACTTTGATCTGTTGACTCTAAGAACATGACCTAGACTCTAGAAACACATAAAATTTTTACCTTTCTATACAATATGGGTCACAACCTAAGAAGAGAACCTAGCCCAAATCACCTAGGGGTTTCAACAATCTCCCCCTATTTGGGTGAGGTTACTTCAACCAAAAATAGATAAAGATCACAAGACAAAATGAGGTAAACATAGCATGAAAACTGAGATAACTGATAGAATAAATAAGCTATCAGTACCTTTATAAAGCTATTTACCCAGATTGTTCACAGAAAGCACAGAAAATAAATAATTTAAATGTTGTTGTGAGAATCAGAAGGCTTAGCAAATTTGATTATCGTGTTTGGATCATGAGCTTGCTTCATAGTCATGGTCATATCAGCATCACAAAGAGTCTTTTGTGAGATAGTTCTTGGAACCACTACTTCAGGATGTAGACTTATGTATTCATCAGCATTGAATAATTTTCCTACTTGATATCTTTCAAACTCTTTCTTCCTGTAGCTAGACAAAGAAGAGAACTGAGAAGAGTCTTGACCTTTTTATTTGGCTTTCCTGATTCGTGAGAGAGCCAGAGATTCCTTGAATCTAGCCATTCTTGTAGTTGGACTAGTTTCAGGATCATAAGCTGGAATTGGAGGTTCTTCAGGTTCATTAGCTTTGCCAGGAGATTGGTGAGGGGAAAAGTTTACTGAGGGACAGGCTGTTGAGCTGACTGATGTCTGGAATAAGACTGATGTCTCTGTTTATGCTGACTGTCTCCATAAGAGTGAGAAGGTCTTCCATGTCTCTGATAAGTTTTAGTGAGAGTAGGTTTAGTGAATCCTTCTGAGCTCTAATATAAGGTTCCTGAGGCACTTGCAGCTGAAGGAGGAGGAGGAGGAGGAGGAGGAGGATGCCTTTTGAATTTCTCAAGTGGAGGATAGTATCTTCTGCTTTTCTTTCTGCTCTTTTGTTCATTCTTGGATAGCCACATCCAAGCTGGAATACCCTTATAAGGAGTTATGTTTTGCAGAATGTAGTATGGGATATCATTTGTAGACTTTTGTTTTGGAGCAGGTGGAGGAGGTGCTTTCCTTTTCTTGGAGATTTGTTTCCTCTTTGGAGCATCATCAGAATCATCATCATCATTATCATCATCATCATTATAAGAAAAAGGATTATCATACATTTCATCAATCTGACTGATCAGATCCTTGGGAATTTCTTTTCTAGCTTGAGTGGAAACAACTTCAGCTTCAGCTGCTTCAGCTTCTATAGTAATGTCCTTATTTATTAGATCATCTAAACTAGGAATAGTGCTATTATCCATGATATAAGTTGGCCCGGGATGGCTAGATCTTTGTTCATATAATGCTACTAGAGGAGCTATCAGACTTTTCTTTATAATGGCTAACACTTCTTAACTTGCAGGGGAGGTGTAGCATACTATTGCTCTTGATGATTGAGTGGGAGAGGAGAGGCAGAATTGAATATAAGATCCAAAAATTTTCAGCAAAGTATGTAGATATACATTAGATTTAATGAAGTAGACCCTTATAGGAAGAACTTCTAGCAAGCTGGTCTTTTGAGCATTGAATACTATAATATCTGTACCTTGATTATGTACATCCGCTACTGAGTCAGTTATCTCTATATCATCTGATTCCATATCAGTATCAAGAAAATTCAGAAAATCTGTTTCCATGTTAACATTTGTTCATGCTGGTGTTGTTGGTGCTGCTGTTGCTACTTCATCATTAAGTATCTCCCCCTACCTAGTTTCAGTATTTACTGAAGCCAGGCCCCCAGATGAAGAGAGGGTGGAGGTGAGGGTAGAGATTTGAGCAGAAAGAGATGATATGGAGATCGACAGAGGGGAAATAGCCTCTCCAATGATGGTTTGGAGGATAGGCTTGAGGAGCTCAAGAAGTGGTTGGATGATAGAGGGATTCAAAGATGTGGAGTCAGATGTTTGGGCAGGAGGTGGTTGAGAAGGGATAGAGGTAGTGATGATAGTTGCTGGAGGAGATGGTTGGTTGGAAGTGTCTGCAAGGGGGTCATATTGAGGAGATTGGTGAGGAGAAGGAGTGTTTAGAGAAAATGAATGTAAATTGAAAGATGGGATTGAAGAGAGAGTTGAGAGGGGGATATCAGCAAGATGAGATGGAAAAGGAGATTAGGGAGGAGTAGGGATGGATGTATCAGCCCTAGGAGAGGGAGAATTGGATGGAATATGTGTAGGGGAAGAAGGAATTGGAGATGCTGGTGGTGTAGGGGGATGTATTAGAATAGAAGTGGAGGCTGGGGTTTGTTGAACTTGAGGCAGAGATGGAGTTTGAGAATCAGGAGGAGGTGGAGGGGTGGATGGAATCTCTGTAGAGGGGTGAGGAGTGGCTGATGTAGCCCTTGTACTTTTAGAAGATTTAGAGGAAGAGTACTTGCCCTTAGATGGCTTTATGATAGTACTCTCCCATCAGCCAAAGAAAGCAGATGTGAGCTTCTTAGAGGCATTAATGAAGGTGGTCTGAGATACCAACAATTCATTAGCCTTGTCTGTCAGAAACAAGCCCAATATTCTTCCATAGAAAACCTCCTTTTTGTTGTTCTTTCTCCTAATTAGGTCAAACAGAATTTGTGGTCAGTTCACACTTCTCTTACTGACCAGGGCATCCATAACCAGGAACTGTTGCCTGGAGATGTAGTCATGTGCTGTATGCTTAGCAAACAGCACCTTCCCAATGGCATCTGCAAGAAATTTATATGCCGGGGAGAAATTTTTCTTATACAGTTTGTTAGGGTTTTCGCCGAAGTGATCCATAATAGCCAGCATATCTTTATATTCCTTATCATCTAGTTCTAGATCATCTTCTCTAGTTTTCAAATTGAAAAGTTCAGAGAGAACGGAGGGAGAAAGAATCACCTGAGTACCACTGATAGTCCCAGTCATTTCAGTCTCTGTTTAAGAAGAAGAGCCAACTCATTCCTTGATTTCCGTCATAGGAATCCTGATTCTATCAGACATGAACTGCTTCAAATTTGTTCCTCAAATAGCTGAAGAATATCTATGAAAATGTGATCTGACTGTTGGAAAGAGTCAAAATCAATATCGAACTTTATGTCGGTTGATCCAGTAGCGGCCATTTGTGACGTTAAGATCTAATGAGAGAGAGAAAGAGCACACCTGCAAGAGAAAACACAAGATCAAGTGCAGGAGGGGAATTCTGAAAGCGCGGGATTGATGTCGAAGAAATTAAAAGCCAGATATAGTATTTTCTGGAATATGAAATGACAATCTCAATCTGACGAAAACTCAAGATTCTTCGATCTAAGGTCGACGAAATTACGTAAAGGACAAAGTTCGTCGATCTAAGAACGAAGAGAGGGAAAGTTTTCGTCGTTCGTAGAAAACTTGTAGAGATATAATTCGTCATCCTCTGATCGACGAATGAGCTATACTAAGAGATTTCGTCGATCTTAGGTTGATGAAAATTCTCAAGAATAGTTATCAGTTTGTCGATCTCAGGTCGATGAACAGAGACAATTCTTTGACTACAGACAGAGCATTAGATTAAATCCTGACCATTTATCATACCAAGATGATTGACAAAGAACAGATGCTTGGATGAGTCCAATGGCTTAGTGAATATGTCTGTTCTTTGCAAATCAGTAGAGATAAATTCAAGTTTAATCTTATGTTTGTCAACACAATCTCTAATGAAATGATGTCTAATATCTATATGCTTGGTTCTAGAATGCAATACTGGATTTTGTGCAATTTAAATGGCACTTGTATTATCACATAGTATAGTTGAATTATTTAAGTTGACACCATAATCCAGTAGTTGGTTTGGTATCCACAAATTCTGTGAACAGCAACTGCCTGCAGCCATATACTAAGCTTCAGTAGTGAAAGTTGAAATAGATGTTTGCTTTCTACAGAACCAAGATACAAGTCTGTCACCAAGGAACTGACAAGTTCCTGAGGTGCTTTTCGTGTCTACTCTGCATCCAGCATAATCAGCATCAGAAAATCCAGTTAATACAAATGCTGATTCTGTTAAATACCATAGGCCTAGATCTGGATAACCTTTTATATATCTTAAAATCCTTTTTAAGAAAATAAGGTGAGATTCTTTAGGGTTCACCTGGAACCTAGCACAAAGACATGTGGCAAACATAATGTCAGGCCTGCTTGCTGTTAAATACAGTAGGGATCCAACAATGGCCCTATACTTGGTCTGATCAACTGGTTTTCCAAATTCATCAGCATCTATAATAGCATTGGCAGCCATGGGAGTCTTCATGTGAGGCATCATTCATCCCAAACTTCTTAATAAGCTCTTTAGCATATTTAGACTGAGAGAGGAAGATTCCTTCAGGGGTTTGTTTCACTTGGAGACCAAGGAAATATGGCAACTCACCCATGCTACTCATCTCAAACCTTAAGTACATTAGATCAAAAAATCTTTTGCACAGATTTGGATCAGTAGAGCCAAAGATTATATCATCTACATATATTTGTACTAATAGAATTTTATCATGATACAGTTTTGTAAAAAGGGTTCTATCAACCATGCCTCTTGAAAAACCTTGCTCTAAAAGAAAGCTGGCTAAGGTCTCATTCCAAGCTCTTGGAGCTTACTTTAAACTATAGAAAGCCTTATGCAATTTAAAAACATAGGAGGGGTGGGTTGAAGAGATAAAACCTTATGGCTGTTCCACATATACTTCTTCTTTTAGTTCCCCATTGAGAAAAGCACTTTTGACATCCATTTGATATACCTTTAATTTCTTGTGAGCAGCATAGGACAAGAAAATTCTGTTGGCTTCAAGTCTTGCAACAGGTGCAAAGGTTTGATCATAATCAATTCCTTCCTCTTGCATGTATCCCTGAGCAACAAGCCTTGCCTTGTTCCTCACAATCACACCATGGGCATCAAGTTTGTTTCTGAATACCCACTTAGTCCCAATTACTGGATAACCCTTAGGCCTTGGAACTAAGTCCCAAACTTTATACCTCTCAAACTGATTTAGTTCCTCTTGCATTGCAATAATCCAGTTTGGATCTTGCCCTGCATCAGATTTAGATTGAGGCTCAATTTGAGAGAGAAAGCAGGCAATCATCACATCAGGGTTGAGTTGATGCCTTGTTTGCACTCTTGCTAATATGTCTCCAATTACTTGAGATCTAGGGTGATCCCTAAGTGTAACAAAATCATTAAGAGAAGTTTGTTCAGCAACAGTTATTTGATTAAATTCCTCTTGTGGAATTGTGTCAACTATTGTAGAAGACTGAGTTGCTTCCACAATCTCTTCTTCACTTTCAGCTTCTGATATAACTTGTGCAGAGGGATGTGATTCAACCTTTGAGGTAAGGTTTAGATCATCCAATCTCTCACAAAAATTCTGTACCTGCAAATGACTGTTGGTAGGGATATCTCTCTCCTTGTAAAACATATTAGATTCATCAAATTTCACATGCATAGATTCTTCAATTTTTAGTGTTGATTTATTAAACACCCTATATGCCTTACTGACTTGGGAATATCCTAGAAAAATTCTCATTGCAGCCTTAGCTTAAAACTTTCTAAGATGTTTCTTGTCATTGTTGTGAATATAGCATATACATCCAAATACTTTAAAATATGTGATTATAGGTTTCTTCCCTTTGAGTAGTTCATAGGGAGTCTTAAGCTTTAGTTTATGTATTAGGCTTCTATTCAGAACATAGTTTGCTGTGCTTACTACTTCTGCCCAATAGGATAGAGGCGTGTAAGCATCTGCAAGTAATGTATCTGCAGCTTCAATAAGTGTTCTATTCTTCCTTTCAACTACCCCATTTTGTTGAGGAGTTCTGGGAGCTGAGAAGCAGTGTCTTATACCTTCTTTCCTACAGAACTCTAGCATAAGAAGAGATTCAAACTCAGTGCCATAATCACTTCTGATCAATGCAACTTGAGTAGAATACTCAATCTGTATGTTCTTGAGAAAATCTGTAAGAACTTGAAAAGTATCTGACTTTGCTCTCAAAAAGAAAACCCATGTTAATCTGGAGAATTCATCTACAATAACTAATGTATAAGACTTTCCTCCTAGACTTTGTACAGCAATAGGACAAAAAAGGTCCATATGGAGCAAATATAAAATTCTAGGTGAATCACTCTTATTAATGGATTTGAAACTAGATTTAGTTTGCTTGCCTAGTTGACAAGCCCTGCAGAGGCTTTCCTTCTTATAGTGACCAGAAGGTAAACCTCTAACAAGATTGTCCTTAGATAACCTAGCTATATTCTTAAGGTTTACATGACCTAGTCTTTTGTGCCATAAACTAGTTTGAAAGCTAATGGAGTTGAATAAATATATATCAGATTTAGCTGATTCAAAATTTACTAAGTAAATGTTGCCTTGTCTAGATCATGTTAAAACTGTTGTGTTTTTTAAAGAAATAGTACATAGGGAGTTAGTAAAGCTTACTTGATAACCTGTATCACATAGTTGGCTTACTAATATTAGGTTATGCTTTAGACCATTTACATAAGTCACTTTTTTGAATGTGACAGCTCCACAGTTGAATTCACCATAGCCTTCTATCAGTCCAAAGCCTTAGTCCCCAAAGATTACTTTAGGTACAGTCTTGGTTTTATAGTTGATTAGGCATTCTTTGTAACCTGTCATATGTTAGAGCAACCACTGTCCAGGTACCATTTGTTTTGAGTGACAGGGTTCTCTTCTACCTGCAAAGAGGATTAGCAGTTTTTGACCCAGGTTACCTTGGGTCCTTGTTGTTTAACATAGCCAAAACTAGAAATACAAGAGCATTCAGGTTGGTCCTTATAACCTAAAGGATGATACCTTCTAGGAGGTATGACTAACTGACTAAAGGGATTAAAGGATTTATTAGTTTTTAGATTACTCTGGTTTTGAACTAGATCAGACAAATTTGGGTATGTTCGTTGACCTGAGCTCGACGATCGGGGTTGAGTTCTTCAATCTCTGCTCGAAGAATGGAAGTATCCATTCTCAGAGCCCCAAAAACGTCGATCTCTAGTCGACGAACCATACTGGTTTCGTCGATCCTAGTTCGAAGAATAGATTACATTATTATTTGCGTTCAGAGTTCGTCATTCTTAGTTCGACGAACTATACTCATTTCGTTGTTCTGAGTTCGACGAAATTTGCTGAACATAGTTATATTATGTGTTTTTCTTTTTCTGACTTGTTTTCTAAAGGTCTAGTTGTTTATGCACTGCATTGACTTTCTCTACTTATTCAGTATTCTTCTTACCATTTTAAAAAATAAAACTTATGAGTTTTGATAGTTGATTTTTCTGAATAAGGATTGGTTCACTAGATGAGGCTCCTAATCCTACTTTGTTATTACTAGATCTTGTATTGACTGTGCTAGTTATGTCTATCAGTTGTAAACTTCTACCATTTAAGGTTTCTTCTTAGTTCCTTAGCCTTACTTAATTCAGATTTTAGGAACATTATTTATTGATTAGCTAGGTTTAATTCTTCAGTTAATTTTTCATTATCAGCAATGATTTTTTCTTGTTTAATAGTTTTTCCTTGAGAAGTTTGTTTTCCTTCTCAAATCCTGTTAGGACTAAACACAATAGTTTAAATTCAGATTTGAATTCTTTAGACTGAAAATCATATGAAGCAATTACCTGATCCTCTTCTGAGAGGAATTCTTCATCTTCTGATTCATTTGAGTTTGATCTACTGCTTCCAGCATCTATTTCCATAAGGCAAACTTCTCTTGCCTTCTTTTCTTCTGTATCATCTTCACTGGAACTGGATGAGGATGTTTCATCTTCAGTATCACTCCAGGTTTCATCCACAAAGCCCTTCTCCTTCTTTTTGTATTTGCTGGAGGAGGCCTTGTTGAGCTGATGTCTTCTTGACTCCTTATCATGCCTTCTGTCTTTCTTTTGAGCTTCTGGACATTCTGAGATGAAATGTCCTGGTTTCCTGCACCCAAAACAGACAACTTCTTTAGAAGGGGTCGTATCATACCTGGGTTTATCTTCATTCCTTGAAGACTTCCTCCTGATGTCCTTTCTTGCCATGTTATAGAATCTCTTAGTAAAGAGACTCATAATTTCTTCATTGGCAGATAGGCTGGGAGATTCTTCTGCAACTTTGTGTGCTAAGTTTTGTTTCTTCCTGGTAGGTGTTGAAGCTTTTGATTCAACTGCAGCTTCTCTTGACTTGACCAGTTGCTCATAGGATTTGAGCTTTCCATGTAGAGATTCTGTTGAGATTTCAGTCATGCTTCTGTCTTCTTTGATGGGCCAGATTCTGGAATCCCATGTGCTAGGGAAGCACATGAGGATCTTGTTATTGACTTTAGTTAAAGTTATTTCTTTATCTAATGTTCTGAGCTCACTGATGATGGAGCTCAGCATGTTGTACATTGTTTCTACAGATTCTGCTTCATCTTTTCTGAAGTTCTCATATTAAGATATGAGGTTTGATCTTCTGTCCTTCCTCTCATCAGCAGAGCCTGCTACCATTTGGTTGAGGGAATCCCAAATAGCTTTGGCAGATGTACATTCAGCAACTTCTGAAATATATCATCTGACATAGTTTGGGCCAGTATGTTCATGGCTCTGGCATCAGCAATCTTTGCCTTCTTATGTGCATCAGCTTGGTCTGGAGGAGGCACTGCACTGAGATTTAACAGAGTTGAGGTAGAGGCTACTGGAGCTGGTGGTACTATCAAGGTAGAATTAAAAATATCCTCATCAATAGAGTTCATGTACAGCTTGATTCTTGCCTTCGAGATTCCAAACTTTTGCAAGTTGCAAACTGGAGGTCTGGTGCTGGCATAATTCTTGTTTTTTGCCATGATATCAGAAACTAAAATATAATCAGAAAGACTACTAAAGCTTATTCAGAGTTTATCCTGAGGATCTTGGTTAATCCAGGAGTGAGCCTGTATGATATGATTAACCTCCTCTGATACCAATTGAAAGAGAGGGTAAGCTCTGAATAACTCTAGAGGGGGGGTGAATAGAGTTTTTGAAAACTTTTCCCTATTGCTGAAATAAAAGGTAAGTGTACAAGTGCAGTAAGTGAACTAGAGAAAAGTAACTAAGCTACATAGCAAACATTATATCACAGCACAAGCACAAGAGAATATCACAAACACACAAACAACACAAGAATTTTATAGTGGTTCCCCAAACTTGGGTACATCCACTCTTCTACCACCCTGGTAGGAATCCACTCAGGTTTTTGATCAGGTGACTGCCACCAATGAGCTTTTGATCATTGGCTCAAAAACCAACCCAAGTCTTTTGGAAGGAGACTTGCAACCAGAATAATTTTGAAGGGAATTAAAACCCTATACAGAGGTGGGGATGAGAGAGTGATGATGTTCTTCTCTTTCTCAAATACAACTGAGAGAAGACTAGTGGATTATTGATGGTATCAAAGCTCCCCTTGAGATGTTGATCTGTTCAGGAAAGAAGGAAGCTTTACTTCAGGGTGTAGGCCTTCATATTTTCAGAGATCCTTGACTGATTTGAATGTTGCTGTCACTTGAGATCCCTGAAAACAAAGAGGGAGAGAAAGAAAGACTCTCTATGGTGATGGTTGTTCTTTCTTCTTCTCTTAAGAGCAGTCAATTTTTTGAGAGATGTTTTTCACTGCACTTTGGGATGTTTTCTTTGCTGTGACTCAAGTTGATGATCAATCTCTGCTCTTGTATATTCTTTTCTTGGCAGGGAGATATATCTCAGATAACTGCAACTTGGTCGAATTCAAAAACTCTGCAATAAATGTTCAGCCGAAATCTTGGGAACGAAAAATGGCAAGAATGCTGTCAATTATTCTATTCTATGTCTATCCCAAGATATAAGCAATTAATTCCATGGAGGATGTTAGCAATCAATGCTGCCAGTAATGGCTCTATTCAGAGAATATAAGTGCATTGATTTATAAGGGAATTAATAGCCTATAATAGATATAGAATGATGAGACATAAAGAGAAAGAATAAATATAAAAATGTCTTACAGTTTTTGTCGACCTGAGATCAACTTTCGTCGACCTCTAATCAGCTTTCATCGAACTGAGATTTCGTCGACCTCTGATTAGCCTTTGTCGAACTGAGATCAGCTTTCGTCAACCTGAGCTCTATGAATCAACTGTTATGCATAAACTGACTAATTCTGTGCTCTATGTTCATCGGCCTGAGACTGTGAAGTTAGTCGACCTAATAACTTGGTCAATCTGTCGGCGTTGAGTGAATAGCACATCCGGCGTTGAGTGTTCTTTGTTTCTGAGTCATCCTTAGATTTGAGTGAATTATGGCGCTGAGTGTTGAAGAGTTAGTCGATCTGAGAACGGAATTCGTTGAGCTCAGCTCAGAGATTTTAGCTCTGAGTTAGTCGAGCTGAGCACGACTATCGTTGACCTGAGATCGATGAATGTAGATTTCTTTTTCTAATTCTTGATTTCTCTAAGTCTTGAGTCTTTGGCAGTGTTATAGGTTGGTCCTTTGATCTGTTGACTCTAAGAACATGGCCTAGACTCTAGAAACATATAAAATTTTGACCCTTCTATACAATATGGGTCACAACCTAAGAAGAGAATCTAGCCCAAATCACCTAGGTGTTCCAACACGAGATCAGCTCTTCTTTTGGGGGAAGGGAGACGCAACACACGCTTCCGGGTGAGCGGTGGGACCTTCACATTGCAGATCACCAGGTTTGTGAGTAGGCAACCCCTTCAAATGAGCAAAGGCAGAATCTTGGATCGAATTGACCTATCTTGAGCACTCGACGATGGGCCAAGTAACTTGAACTGTCCCTCCAGTCTGAACTCCATTGAACAAGTATCCTATTTTTAACATTTTTGGTGTGGTGAGCGTAGACAGACAATTCTTGAAGAAAAATACTCGTCTAACGGTTTCATGGTAGGACAAGGAGAGCAAGAAGATGGCCTTAGGAACTCGCATACTTTAGGCGTGTTCGTGACGTCAGGCAAGTTTGCTAAGCTCGTAGGGATGATGAAGTACATGGAGAGGTTAATGCAAGGGATGTTCGCACAGTGCAGTGAGACAGCAACCTGTGGTGAGACGGCGACCCCGACTTAGGATGATACATTGCTAGGTGACGCGAGTCATTGCCAGCGACCTGACATGTAGGTACGTCAGGACAACGACAATCATGTGATATAGCTGTAGGTACTCTTTGAGAGCCCCACGATGACTCATGGTGCGGAGGAGGAGTGTGTGTAGGCTCGCCCAAGCTATCAACTCGCATCAACAAATTTTTTCGGCGAGTTGGAACTGACAGCGCAGTTCTAACCAGGTTCGTGGAGCCGCCCATGAGTTTTTATGCCGGAATAGATGACCCCCTTTCAACACCTACAGTGGTTTGAGGGTCGATCCGGCCAATGTCCGGTCCTTTCAAGTGCTGGTTGTTTGTTATAACCTTTAAGGGAAATGCGAGGGATTGGTTTCACCAGCTACCGATGGGTTCGATCTATAGTTTCAAGGATCCTAATTAGGGATTTTTGCTCGGGTTTTCCACATAAAAGAAGAGGAAGAAGAAGGCAAAGGCGATCTCCTCCATCAAGCAGGGACCGCAGGAGCCACTGGGGTCATATGTGGATCACTTCCAAGAGGAAATCGTACCTTGTCAAGAAGTGCTGGGGCACAGTCTGATGATTGCTTTCACTCTGGGCCTACATGGTAGGCTATTTAAGATGGAGTTAAAGCGGGTCCCCTCGGTTTCCTTCGAGGACCTAATCTACTGGGTGGTGCATTACATTGAAGGATAGTCTTCAAGAAGCGATTTCGTGGCCAAGCTGGCAAAGTTGATGGGAGGAGATGTAGAGGAAGTAGTAGAAGGAGGAAGATGTGCAAAGAAGGAGACAAGGAAGCCGGAAGAAAGGAGAGCGTAAGAAGGCACAGACCGAGGTAATCCGGAGAGAAGGATCCAAGGACCTTCTGCCGGGCCGTAGTGGAGGTTGGCCAGGGGAGGGCACCATGGGCATTTGGGAAGAAGATTCTCACCCGAGAGATGGGGGCAGAGATACTCACTAGAAAGATGATAAGGGCACTAAGGGAATGACCAAGTGCCCTTGCAGGAGGCCTATGTAGTCGGGGTGGGGGTGGGGTGTGGGATGAGGTCAAGGAGGAAGGCCCCAGCAGCAGAAGAGGTGATAAGAGTGGAGGGTGGTCCTCTTTTGTGACTTTCATCAGTCTGATGGCCACAACACCGCAACCTGCCTAGAGTTCCTGTAGTTGAGAAGGGGAGTAGAGGAAAGAGCATGAAAGGGGAGACGAGAACCAATATCAGGAGAGGTTGTAAGGAATGAGGGGGTTGGAGGAAGGTACTCGAGGGGATGCAAGAATTGGATTGACTAGGGAGACTGTGGATGGATCAGGGTTATCCACAATAGGAGGGGGGATAAAAGTGACCTGAAAGGGGAGTCTGCACGTGGTCTACAGGTGGAGCATGGAATCCACCTCCCAGGCCCCCCCCCACAATTGAGGAGATTACTTTCTCTGTAAAGGACATGTTCAGAAATGAAAATCCCTTCCACGACGCCCTGGTGATTCAAGTAGCGGTGGATTACTTTACGGTCTCTTATATCCTAATCGATAATGGGTGCTCCGTCAATGTTGTGTTCAAGAAGGCATTCAAAGCCATGGTGGTGGAAGAGAAGATGGTTACTTCTACTAACAACCCACTTTTCGGTTTTATAGGAGAGAGGAAGGAGTCAAAGGAGTGGCAGAGCTCCTCATAACCCTGGGGCCACAAAAATAGTGTGCCGTTTCATGATCGTGGGCACACCAAGTAGCTACAATGCCATTTTCAGAAGGTCCCCCATCAACGCATTCTAGTGCATTCCCTCCTTGTTCCACCAATGCTTAAAGTACAACATAGGGGGGTTGCAGATCTAAATTAAGAGTGATCCAAAGATAGCAAGGGAATGATACCTTAGTGTCGTGAAAAAAATCACCTGGGAGAAGGAAGCAGAGAGAGTCGAGAAGACGATGGTGGAGATCGCATGGCTGGAGGTAGCGGAGGAGTTCAAGGAGAAGGAGATCGAAGCTGGGGATAGGAAGCCTGGTAAGATGAAAGTCAGTGGCGAGCCGAAGGAGGAAGACAAGGAAAGGATCCTGGCATGCATCCAAGAGAATATGGATGTCTTCTCTTGGAGTGCAGAGGACATGCTAGGAGTTTATGCAGGCGTTGCCTACCACCATATAAACTTGGATCAAGGGACCCGCCCCATTCTAAAAAAGAAGATAAAGACGACCATGATCCTGGCTGAGCCCATTCGACCGGAGGTGTAGAAGTTATATGACATGAGTTTTG
This sequence comes from Platanthera zijinensis, assembly GCA_039513925.1. Classification (NCBI taxonomy): domain Eukaryota; kingdom Viridiplantae; phylum Streptophyta; class Magnoliopsida; order Asparagales; family Orchidaceae; genus Platanthera; species Platanthera zijinensis. The sequence continues at coordinate 113,336,930 of CM077089.1, read as the reverse complement.
TCGAAGAGATCTAGTATCCAGGCGAGGTCTCAAATATTGTAATGGTGAAGAAGGGAGGGGGAAAGTTGAGGATGTGTATCGATTTCTCTATGCATAATAAACACTGCCCTAAATATTGTTACTCCCTGCCAAGAATCGACGCATTAAAAATCTTCTGGACTTAGGAATTTTTCTGAATTTCTAGCCTCACTTTGATTCCACCTGTCATTGTGTCTTGAACTATCTGTCCAATCATTATGACAAAGACCAACCTGTATGCATGAACTTAAACATACATCAAATACAACTATGTCTATCTCATTGACCTGTTTGACATCAACAAAGCAGGGCCATTGGAATCAATGGACCCAACAAGCTCCCCCTATTTGAAGATGTCAAAACCACTGTTCAATTACCTCAGTCAATGAGATACACATCACATAGGCAGTAAAAACTTATTAAATTCAGTGAGATGAATTTTACCTACTCCCCCTGGATTGTTGTAGGGTGAGTTTTACCTTAATGGATTACCTCTCAGCTTGATCTTTTCTTGCTTGATAAACCTCTTCTCTCCATGACATTCTCCACCAATCTTTCTACAATGAAGGAGCTTGATTTCTTGAGCTTGTCTCTTGTCTCACCCCCTTGGAGACTACTTGAATATGATCAATCTCTTTTATCTCTCCCCCTTTTGACATCTTCAGATAGTCAGGTAAGAGCATCAGTTCATTCTCTCCTCTTATGTTCTCCCACTTGCTGATGTAGATGAAGCCAGTAGTGCAACTGCCAACTTGCCCCTTATATAGGGCTGTCTTATATACCACTTGAAATTATCTACTCCTACAGCTGCTGGACTTACTCCCCCTTAATAGGAGCACCTGCTCTCATCTTGTTTTTAACTAGGTCTGCATCACCTGCAAGAAGAACAAGCATGTACCAAACAACAATACCTTAGGGAGTACCAGAAGCTATTCTAAGTTCAGCATACCTAATTTAATTTTGAAGGTGTTGAACTTGGCTTCATCTAGTGGCTTAGTGAAGATATCAGCCACTTACTTGTCAGTGGAGACAAACTTTAGGCAAATGTATTCTTTCTCGACATGCTCCATAATAAAATGATACTTAATTTCTATATTCTTAGTCCTGCTGTGTGAAACAGGATTCCTATCAATAGAAATGGCACTTGTAGAATCATAATAAAGATGAGTTCTACTTATCTTAAAGTTATAGTATTCAAGCTGATGTGGTATCCACAATAATTTTGCACAGCAAATGCCTGCTGAAATGTACTCTGATTCTGTAGTTGAGATAGCCACATTGGTTTGCTTCTTGCTGCTCCATGACACCAGTCTTCAACCTAGAAATTGACATGTACTAGTAGTACTATTCCTATCTTCCTTACATCCGGCAAAATCTGCATCTGAAAATCCAGTTAGCTCAAAATCTCTATTTCTAGGTTACCATAGACCAAGATCTGGTGTGCCCTTAAGATACCTTTAAATTCTTTTTGTAGCAGAATAATGAGATTCATTAGGTCAGGCCTGATACCTAGCACAGACACATGCAGCATACATGATGTCAGGTCTACTAGCAGTCAAGTATAGAAGGGAGCCAATTATCCCTCTACATAAAGACTCATCAACAGGTTTCCCTGCCTCATCTTTGCCTATAGGCATACTTGATCCAATTGGAGTTCTCATGGTAGAGGCATTCTCCATACCATATTTCTTAATCAACTCTCTGGTGATCTTTGATTGGGATATGGACAAGCCATCATTAGTTTTTCTTACTTGGAGTCCCAAGAAGAACTTAAGCTCACCCATGCTGCTCATCTCAAACTCCCCTTGCATAAGTTTAGCAAACTTCCTACAAAGGTTGTCCTCAGTAGATCCAAAGATAATGTCAACAACATATATTTGGACTAGGATTATCTTGCCCTTAGATTCTCTTAGGAATAGGGTATTGTCTATTTTCTCCCTTAAGAATTTGTTATCAATGAGGAAATTAGACAATGTTTCATATTATGCTCTAGGGGAATGATACACAGTTTCATACTATGTCTCTTCAAAATAATTTAAAAACTACTATGCTCTAGGTGATTTATGAACCAAGTATAAACTTTTAAAGAGAGTTAGAACCATGTACACAGTTTAAGAGTAAACTAAAAGAATTAAATGTTGTCTTCTCTGTCAAGTATCTCTGGGAAGACTTAGTGGATGATGTTGCAAAAAGCTCCCCTGATTTGAATAGAGATTGTGATCAAGAGAGGAGATTTTTCTTCAGGGTGTAGGCCTTCTTTTATGCTTTTACTCTCCAGTAGATATTTCTGATAAATATATATTAAGAAGTCTTTCTGATTGAAGATATTTCACTGGAAGAGTCTGAAGCAGAATGTATGTATATCTATCTATGTATCTCTGTGTATGTATATGTGTGTATCTGTATATCTCTATTGAAGCAGCAATCTTTTGTATATATATAGACTATCAGGGAAGAATTCAATCATTGTGTCTATTTGAAATAAATGATTCTTGAAACATTTGAAGAATCCCTTGAGAACTGTAACTTCCTTGGAATTAATTAGATTTAAAACCTCTGTGATAAATCCATATTTAATACTGCCTGATCGTCGAACTCAGCAAGGATTTCGTCGAACTGAGCTTGTATTTCGTCAAACTAAACTTTTAATTTTGTCAAGCTGAGCTCTGAGTTCGTCAAAGTGAGATCTGAGTTCATCAAACTAAATTCTGAGTTTGTCGAACTGAGCATCTTTATAATACCTTCTCAAACAACTCTGGAAATAAAATATGACCCTAGTCTATACAAGTTGGGTCAAAATAAAAATCCTAATCAAAGAATAGAAATCCTAGCTTGTTGATTGCAAAGGGAGAGAATGGCGAACATTTCTAGGCGTTCGGTCATCGATTGCAGGAGCTTTGGTGCTTTAAATCGTCATCAGAGAGTAGATTCGAACTGCTCTCGTCAAGATCTACGTGTGTGCGGTGAGTTCTTCTCGTTTCTTGAATTTTTGGACGTTAGGTTATGCGGTTTTGACCCTCTTTTTCCTTGAAAAATTTAAAGAATCATTGTCTAGGTGTTCTGACGGCCAGATCCTTGGGGAGGAGCGCTTGCGTGGACAGATTTCAGCAAGCTCAAGGCAAGTGGTGATTTCTTCGCCTTGCCAAGTTCGTTTCTTTGTGTTCCTTGTTGATTTTCCTCCCTTCTCTCCTTAGAAAATAGGAGTAGTGTAGGGTTCAGCCGACCTGCTGGGTAGTGTGGGTTTTCCGGCCAATTTTAACTTCGTTGTTTATGTAGGAGACAAACCGAGTATAATGCATCAAATAAGGATTTAATCTTGCTATGTTAATTCGTCGAGTATAAAATAGTTAACTTAGGTCTAGTTATCGTCATATATAACAGTCTGCATAAGTATATGTTCATCGTATAAGAGTGAATAGGATTCATTGGGTGAAGTTTGATTTAGTTTAAGTAATATTCGGCGAGTATTAACTGGAATAGAGTCAAAACCACAGAGTATCCTCAAATTCGTCGAGTATCAGCCCTTGGCGTTGAGTGTTTCTGTATTCATAGATTATTGGGCATCGAGTTCGTCGAGTATCAGGCTTGGCATTGAGTGGAGTTAACTTGGCATGGAGAGCGTAGAGTGGTCTGCGAGACTAAGTCAAAAACGTTGATGGAAGCCTTGTTGTGTAGTGAAAGGCATTGAGTGAAGTCAGCTCTATTGAGTTTTCTATTTGGTATCAAGTGCGTTGAGTGTACTCAGCACGACATTGAGTGGAGTCCAGACGTCGAGTATACTTGACGATTTTCCCGTGGACTTGGTTTTTTTTCACCGATTCGTCATATATCGTCAAGTTAGCCTATTTTTCTTTTTTTACTAAGCTAATTTGTCGAGTGTAAATGGTATTCGTCGAGTATACTCAAAGAATCAGTGTGGACATAAATTTTTTTCTTTCCTCGCCGAATTCAGTTTAATTCGTCTAGTTTGACAAGACTTGTTGAGGTAATTCGTCGAGTATTCTCGACGAATTTGTGTAGACTTAGAATATGTTCATCGAATGTCTCTTCTATTCGTCGAGTATATCCTTATAGATTTTCTGGTTATTTTCCTATTTGCCATTCTGTACATTTTTTTGCCTGGTGGATTTCTAGGAGTTAGTTTTTTATTACTGGTGTATGGAGGAGGAGATCAACACCGCAGGTGCCAGCTTTGCCCCGGTGATGTGTTGTGGGTGAGTGGAGAAGGAGACCACCACCTCTGGGCCCTTGTGAAACTTTTGATGTCGGTATATGGAGGAGGAGACCACCATCACAGGTGCCGGATTTGTTGCCAGTGTTTTTGCCCGCTAAATGATGAGCAGGCTAATCTCTTATATATATACACTTACTTATATGTATGTTTATATAAAGCATAGATCTTTATCGCACTTGGTGCAAATTCCTTACCCTTGGACTTGTAAGTTAATCTTTTCTCACTATTTTATTGCTGATTTTGCTAAGGTTTTGTCGGCTATTCTTGGATTAGGGTTGGTAACCCTTGACTCCTTGTTCTTATCTACTTATGATTTTTCATTGTCATTTATATTTATTGCTGAGGTATTCTTTTCTTTGGAATGCCTCGGGTTCTGTAGTCGTTACAGTTGTCTTTTCCTTAACGTTGTGAGGTAGTGTTATTATTTAGTTCAGACATACATGTTCCTTTTTGGTGAGTTCGTGTCAGGTTGTTGATGCCCATCGGAGTTTTTATTTTGTTAAGTTACTTGCTAGCTGCTAAGTCTATTTCTTGATGACTTGATGGATTTACTTGCTCTCTGGGAAAATTTTATGCTAGGATTGCCTGTTAGTTATTTTTTTTTATAGGTATAAAAGCATCATTTTGGCTATCTCATTCATAGAAATATTTTAAACCAAAGTCACTATATTTTAATGAATGTAAAAGCTATTTCTATACTTATATTAAATCTAGAGGTATGCATATCATGAGTTGTTCTATTTGGACGATTATGCTCATGTAGGATGTTAAACCATATAAACAAAGTATTTTTCGCAGCATATATTCAAGTTTTTTCTTGTGGACTAGTTGATCAACGGAGCCGAGGGATACGGCCATCAAAACTTGACTTAAATTGCAGTTTTCTTCATAATAAACTTGAGGAATTCATATAAAGTGTTAGGTTAGAGTTCTTGCTTGAGCGTCTGCAGTTATCCCCTGCACGGTGTGGTATCACGGCACGTATTTTCTCTTACTCTAATTTATTAACTAAATGTGGAGAAAATGCGGGTTGTGATAACTGCCTTTACTCAATGCTTCTGGACTTAGATAGATTTTTTGTCTACTCCTTCTAAGTCTTTGACTACTTGAGCTTCTGTCAATGCTTCTGCTCTTCTGACTTGAGTGAAGTGACAACTATTCATGACTTAGCATAGTTTTGCCTGTCCAGTAACCAGTATTCTTGATTAAAGCATTAAGTGAACTACTTTCACTCAATGCTTCTATCCTTAGCCAGATATCTTGTTAAGTTGGCATTGAGTGAGCTACCTTCACTCAAGGCTCATGGACTTAGCCAGATATCTTGTTGAGTTGGCGTTGAGTTAACTGCCTTAACTCAACGCGTATGGACTTAGCCAGATTTCTAGTCAGCAACATTGTGGCTTTGACTGTATGTAGTTCTCTCAACAGTTTTTCTTTTCTGGCATCGAGTGAACTACCTTCACTCGATGCTTCTGTACTTAGCTAGATTTCTTCTTTGCCAGTAACTCGTCTTGAGTCCAACTAGTATTGTCTCCCTGATATCCTCTCTAATCATTATATAGTAGATAACCTTCATACACTAATCTTGAACAAATATCAAATACAATAATGCACTTAGCATTGATGGTGATGCCTCTTCATATTCAGCGAACATTGAAGGGAAATATTCTCAACAATCTCCCCCTATTTGAAGAAGGCAGAACACACAGCAATACTAAGATGCATTAATACATAAAATATATTAATTAAGCAAATGTAAGCTTGTTCAAAGTTCCCTAGTGTAATGTAGTGACTTCACATGTCCAGTCATTAATCTCCTCAAACAACTTGTTAAAAGTTCCCCTTGTTAAAGTTCCCCTCAACCTTTACAAGAAGTTTTCAAAACTTATGCAATGGAAGTTTGAGATGAGCATTATGGGTGAGCTTAAGTACTTCTTAGGCCTCCAAGTAAGGCAAATTGAAGATGGATTGTCCATTTCTCAGTCTAAGTTCACTATGGAGTTAATCAAAAAGTTTGGAATGGAGAGTGCCTCCATAATGAAAACTCTCATGGGGTCAAGTATTTTTATAGACAAAGATGAGGCAGGGAAACCTGTTGATGAAACTTTTTATAGAGGAATAATTACCTCCCTTCTATATCTTACTGCAAGTAGGTCTGGCAGTAAGAGTGTGCAAGAGCGGATTGGTGAAGCTGTCTATTGACTGAGTCTTTCAACTGAACTTAGTAGTTTGCATGATGTGTTTCACATATTGATGCTGTGGAAGAGTGTGCAAGAGCCTGCACAAAAATTTGATGTAGCTCTAGTATTGCTCAATAGTGGGGTGACGACGAAAGTCAAGCCCATTCAAATCGAAGACACAAAAATCAGGCAGTTACGGAACAAGGCAATCGAGATGGTCAAAGTCCCCTAAGACAATTGTGGCCTTGAGAAATTATTATGGGAGCGCGAGCAAATCATGAGAGAGGAGTTCCACGATCTGTTTCGTTGAGGTATACATAAAATGTATATTTTGGACTTATATGCTGTTTTCTGTTATGTCTAATTTCGGGACGAAATTTTATAAGGGAGGAGAGATTTGTAACACCCTTGGTTTCCTGAACTGAAAATAACCAAAGTTGGTCTTTGGAGTTATCGCTGGCGTTAGCTCGCTATTGTCAGGCGATAGCGTGTCATGTGGTAGTCAACCATGTGGTGACAAGTGGCCAAGCGGTTATTGAGCGACGCTGACAGGGTCAAGTGACCACTAATGGAGCTATCGAGCCGCGGTAGTGGATTTCGCCCGTCGTTAGCATTATATTAAGTTGTGTGGCTGAAATTGTGACCCTTTATTCCTTTTGAGTAAATGATCATGTGGCTGAGTTTAATCCTGTGTCTACTTATCAGAGGAGTGGGGGGAGAAGTTCATTTCTCTTTCTCTCACTCTCTCTCTTCAAACCTCTCTTCTATCCTTAGAAGAAAAGAAGAAAGGAGGAAGAAGGCTGGAGGAAGAACTTTGGAGAGCTGCTAAAGGAGTTCCTACAGTTGAAATTGTGATCTGAGGCTAGATCCGCGAAGAGAGAGGCAAGACGATCCTTTCCATCCACACACAATCCTTGTTCAGGGCTCTTAAGAGATCTATAAGGGTAACGACCTTCCTCCTTAGACAAGTGAAGTCCTTATTTAAAATGTAAATGAAAATCCTCACTAATTAGTATAAAACAAGAGATTTCTAACGGGTTGATCGTTGTTATCCTCGGTATGAAACTTGCATATAGAATCCGAAATCGAAGTACGGAGTAGACATTATGCGTGAAGCCCATCCGGACAAGTTAGTCTGGATTGGTGATGATTGATTTGTGTGTCGGAGAAGACTCCGTGGTTAAACATGAGATTAAGGAGTCAAGGGTTGTTGCAGGTTATTGTAGAAAGTACTAGAGGTGTACTCCAGGAAAATACCCTTGATTATGGCAGAATCGATATTCTATTAGTACTGCGCTGTGGTAATGTTATCGCAGACGGTATCTCTTAGTGGTATCCATCGAGCCGATTATGATGAATGTGAAACCCAGGTCCTGGTGATGGGGTGTGTAACATCAGACGGCGTGAAGGCCTATTGTGCCCAGCTGAAGAACAAAATTTGAGTATATGTCAGTATCACGCCGCGATAGTACTACCACTGGCGATAGCTCCTAGTGAGCAGATTTGAGATTGTCGGCCTAAGTTCTAGGGACAAAGTAGGTGGCAAAAAAGCTATTATACCTAGCTCGATGGACATAAGAGCCGACCATTATTGGGTAATATTGGTTATCAGATATGGGCCGAGGAGAAGCTGTACTCGCGTCGTGCTTGTGCGATGCCGACGATATGAGCACAAACAAAACCTATCCGAACACGTCCCTTACTAGTTGGTGAGGAGGTCGCCCCTCGGTGTACCATCTGATTTTGGGATAGTCCGTAAGGCATGATGGCCTTGACGGTGAAAGCTCATTGATGTATCATCTGTTTGAGATTGAAGATGGTAGTAGGACTGGGTATCTAGTACACAAAGATAATGTGCCCTGAGTGCACGGGACGTATCACCTTACGACTCAACGTTTGTGGTGAATGGTGCTTGACTTGCATGTTTTGATGTCACAAATTATACATGTTGTTTACCTGTAGGGAACGAACACCGCCGCCCCGAGTGAGGGGTGTGGTTGTTATAATTTGTTCAGCTAAAGTTGACCGTTGCCTTGTTTTACCAACTCTTGGTGGATTGTCCCTATATAGGTGCTGGAGAGCCAAGCAGGAGGTAGAGGGTTGAAGTCTCTTTGAGCTGTGTCGGCCATCGAAGGCCAAGTGATGCGTATTTGACTGTTTTCATGTGTGACCGACCCGTGTGCTGATGTATGTAAGATACTCTTGAAGAGAACATGTTGTAAGACCTTAAAATCAAAAACACTTTGTGTACTTTAGTGTCATTCCTTTGTTGCTGTTAGAGGACATTCCTGGTGATTGAGTTCCTCTTAACTTAAAATATTCCGCTAGAATGCAACTCTGAGTTAGGATGTGTGAATGCTTCGGTTTCAAAACGTAACTCCACTGAATATCTGTGGAATATGACGTGGGGCCCCGACCGGACCTTCTGTTATATTCTACGTGATGGATGGGGGTGTTACAACTTGCACGGCTGCCGCCGGCTGCGCCAACTCGATCGCCCCGACTGCGACCGCATGATCGCCGCCCCCCTTCTGTATCGGCTCTGCCGCACACGCCACACGAGCTCCACCCCAACGCCCGCCATCCTCGCTCGCTTCTCTTTCTTTGAACTTAGATTAATTTCATGAAAAAAAAAACAGTTACCTTCCTGAAGGGAGATATGCCAACGCAACGCTTCACAAACTCCAAACAAGAATTCCAATGGCTCTGCAATCTCGTAAATAAGAAAGCAAGGTTCTCTCCAATTTATAATGCCTACAAGGGGGACTCATAATGGAAAGCCCCATTAAGGTAAGGAAATATCCTGCCAGATTTAATTCTCCTTAAAAGGAAAATAGAACCAATTATGATCCAATCAGATATTTCATAAAGAGGGGAAGAAGTATCCTTCCAGTCATGACAAATATTCGACCAATATGGGAGATTCTCCTAAGTGAAATCATATGTGAATAATAATTCAAGACAAAAACTCATGATTATGCACTAGGATGTTATGGAGGTCAGGAAAAATTTCTGCGCTAGCCAGTTCGCGGATTACGATTCATGAAAATTTGGGGGCATTTGATGGGATTTCCCGTGAATTTTCCAAGTTAAACCAACAAGACACTGTACAATAATATTCAAGCAATACAACCAACCCAAGCGAGCAGCGTGCGTGCGAGCCACCCTGCTTAAAGTGACCGAAATCACCCCGGAAGGGGAACAGAACCAAGCACATATAGACGCATGCACCCTGTACATGTGAGCGCGCTGGCGACTGCCGCCACCTCCGGTGTCTGTTGCCGCCTCCGGTGTCTGCTGCCGCCTCAGGCCACGGCCGTCCCTGGACAACTTGCTCAGGACGCCCAGACCTCCCGGGGGCATGCTCAACATTTTGTGAAAATTAGTGATCTAGGTGACCGAAACCGAGCAACATCTTTTGACAACTCAAGATTAAGCCCGATGCAATTACCAGTACAACCATCCAAAAAAGCTATAAAAAGGTTCACATGCCTTTATTTGAAGACAAATAACTTCAAAAACTAAAGAGAGCTCTAAAGTTTTCTGCTAACGTGAGACTTAGATTATTTCTTCGCTTGAAATTCACCATGCTTCCTCTCCAGTCCACTAAAAGCCCAACACTCACTTGGACGCTTCGGTGAGCCCGGACGAAGGCTCCAAGGAACGCTTTCACGGGCATGCTCTCGGACGACACTCCAAAGCTTTGAGCATGTTGAAGCCAAAAATGACCCCAACGAATGTTCACAAACCAAAGTGCAGCCGACGCCTACTTCTCTCTTATCTCGACCCTTGACTGGCTGCTAAGGTCAAAAGACTGACCCAAAGCCTCAGCTGGGAGGTCCCACCTCACACCCGGAAGATCTCTGAGAGCTTCCCCTCCAAAGCCAATTGCTGGGCTAGGAGCTCTTCAGAAAGCACTAGAGTTGGAGGAATAATGAAAGCTTACTTTCCAAAGAACCCCTATAGGTCTTTTTATAGTCTTCCTTTGACCTAAAAGTTCTGAAATACCCCTGAGGGGTCTGTCAATAGCCAAATCCCGCTGTCATCCCAGGGGTACCAAGGTAATTTTGTCTGTGAATAATAAAAATAATCCCCTTTATGAGCGCCGGGCCCTACCACGTGGGCCCACTTGGCGAGAACCCTGGCCGTGAAGGCTCTCGTTGGGCCCCCAACTGGGCCAACCTTGGCGAGACCCCTTGCCAGGGAGGTTCGCGCCCTTCACAGTCTTGAAACTATCGCGACTGAAGGCTTACTTAGGGCCTTCTCGCCTGCCCTGGGCGGGAGCTTTCCCTAAGGAGGTTCGCGCCCTTCCTGCCGAGATGATGTAGGCCACAGGTTTGAACACGGTAACGGATAATTAATTCATGCGGTCGCTTCACAATTATCCCTAATACGCTCACACAATAATCCAACGCAACGCACTCACGAACGTCGTTATTAAATATTGCTAACATACGGTAGCCACACCGTTGAAAGATCGAACCAACGGCTATTGGCCGCTGTTCTCTCTAGGCAAAGAGACTTACCCGATCCGGGCGAGCGTGGTTGTACCAAAAGAGATCTACCGAAAAGTTCGATTCGGAATTGGTAGATCTCCCCCAACAAAACGAAAGACGAGGTTCGCCAAACCTTTCGGAGAATTAAACACTCTTGAAATAACAACTTAAGCTATATGAAAATTAAACCACGACGAATAACGATTCCAAAAATAACGCACGGAAATTCCACCAAATAAAATTATCTAAAAAAAAATAATGGATCACACAAGCGGTAGTAGTTCTCGTTACCCCAACCGGAAGGGATGATTCCGGTTCACTTTTCTTGGATTTATTCTTCCACGGCTCCGCCGGAGTTTCGCCGATCGGAGAGAAATTTTGTCCGCTTTGTTCGCTTCACGCCGGGATGAGAAAGCACAAGAAGATCCCTTCGTTTTGGGTTATCGTCTTCCTCAAAATAGAATAATGGGCTGTTTTTTTTTTTTGGATCTCTAAGGAGGGCTCGGTTTTGGGTGTTTGAAGGAAGACTTGGGTGGAGGCCGATTTTGATGAGGGGAGAAGTGTGGTCGGTTTGGGAGAAGACGGGGGTGGTCGGATTCTAGGAAGAAGGGGAGAGGAAGGAGGGGGAGAGGAGGCCGAAGCCAAAGGAGAGGAGTAGGAAGGCCGGCGGCCAAGGTAAAGAGGAGGGAGGAAAAATCTATCACAAGATTTTAGGGTTCAATATTTTCTTCATAAAATTACTCAACAATGAAAAGTTCATGCCTATATATAGGCCTATTACAAGCTATGGCTATTTGCAGCCCAAAAGAAAAATAAAACATAATCAAAAATTAAACAAATACATGAAGAAATAATACATGCATAATAACTAAATAAAAGTCTTTATTATGTAGCTCCTTATGTAGTTTTTTTTTTATGTAATAATTTGCCTTTGCCGTCACCGTCAAAATCTCCAACATGTAGGAGAACGCCATCGCCGTCGCCATTGCCGTCATCATCTTTACGCCATCTTCGTCACCATCATCAACAACATGAATGAACTCATCACCATCATCAACAACATGAAGATGTCGTCTTCATCAATCCTCCCCCGCTTCAATGAACTCATCACCGATGAGTTGGCATGGAGGTACTGGCGCCGAAGAGCATCATCCCAAAGAACCTTTGTCGAGTCCGGAGTCCAAGAGCCACCGGATACCGGACGATCATACCATCGCATTACGGAACACTGCATACCACCGCTTGGAGAGGAGAGCCAAGCACCATCAATGAACCTGTCTAGCCAAAAATTTGTCCTGTGGAACTTGGAAAACGCATTAGGCAAATAAAGAAGACAAATTTCTGCTTCAACAATCAACATACCTCCGTTGGAGACCAATGGAGAGAACGATCCAAGAACCAACTCACCCCCCCGACCCAAATGCAAATTTAGTGGCACCAAACGTAGAGTTAGATATTCTAAATGGTGGAAAAACATAATGCGTGAAATTGGAAACATTTAAACTATGGGAATTACCTCATTCAATGGTTAATTTCAATAGATATTTTGTTTTTCCCATTTGATTAAAAATCCGAAAAGTTCTAACTCGCCAAATCGTCAACGTTTCTATAGTGCCCGTAGGCATCCGTTTAGGGGCGAGACGCACCAAAAGTAAACCGAGAACTTTATAGGGAAATTCCCTCTTATGTAAGTTAACAATAACATAATAAGATGACATGTGCGTGACTAGCGCTTCCTTACGGTGCTCATGTAATAAGAACATGTGAGAGGCAACTATAAGTGCATATAGGCGTAACATATAGCATAGCAATAACGAAACTACATAAGTAGAAACCAAAGGAACTAAATAAGTAGGAACCAAAGGAACTAAACATAATGGCATCAACATAAAGTAATAGGGTGGCGCTAGGGGAACTACACGTAGTGTCGACATCGGAACTAAATATGGCGGTGCCAACGGAAATAACTCTGGTGGCACCAGAGGAACTACATCAGGAGGCATCATCCTAACGGGATCAGGTGGCACCAACATAATGCGAACAGGTGGCAAAAACGGGACTAGATCCGGTGGTAGTAGTCGAATTAAATCAGGTGGTACTAACTGAATGCAATCCGATGGGACAAACGATGACCACATCATTAATGGATTCTCGAAAAATTGGTCAATCCTAGGAAGCCGAGAGGGTACCGAATTTATGAGACTTTCATCATGACCACATACAAAATCTATCTTCACACTATGTGACATGTCCCAAGGAGGATCCATCGTGGAAGATAAAACAAATTGACTCCAAACAGGCAAAATAATCTCATATCCAAATGGATCTGTAGGTCGGGTCAACAAAATGGTGGGGATAGCCGGTAAAACTAATACGAGGGGAGAGTTAATAATGCAATTAAATTCATGCCACGGAGTTTGCATCAGGGGACGCTCACCCGGGTTGACCTCAATATCGTCCTCTAAAATAATAACTCTCTCGATTGGTATTCCTCCAAACACATCGGTCACGTCAGCAGTAGCGGTAAAAATCTCAGAAGGTGGCTCTACAATATGTCTTGGGCTAAAGATAACCAGTTCGTGTCCTAATGTATCATCGCGTAAATCACGAACGGGTAAGCTCTCACCATAAGGTAACTCTTCTGACTCATAAATCACTATATTAGCAGCCGTACAATTCTCATGAATGGGCGCATCAATAGACTCCAGAGGAGGGGCTAAATCATACCGAAAGTCAAAATATGGATTTTTCGTCCAAGTGTAATCCTCCTGGTGCAAGTCATCAAAATCATAGGTTAATTCAAACACAGGATTCTCCCTCACAGTAAACTCATCTGGCTCGTCTTCACCTAACTCACAATCAGAGAAGCATTCGTCATAGGGTGATTCTATCAACTCATAAGGTACTTCGCCCAAATCAGAATCAGTATCATTCTCAGAAACCTCGACGAGGGGAAGCAGAGATAATTCCTCAGAGGAGAAATCGTCATCCAGGTCACTGGGGTAACCAATCTCCTCGTCGTCACTCACATTGTCAATGTCAATAGCCTCGTCTGCAGTGACGGGCACACTAGAAATCACAGCCTCAAACTCAATCACTTTGATAACAACACTCTCATCCCGCATATTCATGGCATTGGGAAAGGACCTGGCGGGAGAATGAATCTTATGTGACGTTCTAGTATGGGAGTACGAGGGGACATACTGGTTCGTTGTAGGCAAAAATTTAGGCGTCGAATCACTCATATAATCAGGAGACTGGGCACGACAGTAGGGAGGGTAATACTCATCCATTAGAAGATTCTTCATAATCTTCCAGCCTACAAGAGAGTCGGCGATTGATGGCCCATAACGTCTCTCTTCATTGATCCAGAAGGTAAGCGCTCGACCAAATAACTGGAGTCTCGCAACGGGAATCCTGTGGGGATCCCCAATACGATACTGCTCGAAATATCGTTCCATATCCTCTACCCAGAGTAGAAACACTCGAAACCCTCCTAAACCATCATAGGTTGGAGCAGGAATTCTAACACGCCTAGAGGTGGGATGACCTCTAAGTTGTGATATCAATTCCATAACGTCCTCACTTTGACGCTTCACGTCCTTGCGAAAAGCTCCAATCGGGGAAGGTGAAGGAATGAGATTCCAACAACCCGCCATAGGTGCAAGAAACCGCGTATATGCAAAAAAAAAAAATTTAAAAGCCTGTAGCTAATTAATTTTTAAAAGTTGAATTGTTCCCGCTTAACCACTAGGGTTTTAAAGATTATAAGATAGGGTTTTTGCTGGAAAAATAAGAGGAACATTAAAAAATTTTGCTGGAATTTTTTTATTTAGAAAATAAAAATCTAGGCCGCTATTGACACACCAAAAATACTAAATTTTCAAATAAATTAATAAAAATAAGTACTTAATAATTTTTTTTTTATTATTATTTTTTGTTTTCTTACTAATAATTAGATGGAGGAATTCCAGAAATTTTGACTTTTAGATTTTGAGAAAGTTGACATTTTAATGCCGCTATTTGCAGACCAATATGTAGAAAAACTAGTTTTCATGAAACCTAAAAGTTTTGAAATTTGAATTTTGAAATTCGAAATTGAAATTTGAAATTTTGAAATTTGAAAGTTGGATTTTAAATTTTGAAATTTTAAAATTTAAAATTTGAAATTTGAAATTTGAAAATTTGAAATTTGAAATTTAAAATTTAAAATTCTAAAATTTGACATTTGAAAGTGAATTTCGAAATTTGAAATTTTGGAGAGTTATATTGGGAACTTCATTGCATTTCAAGATAATTTATATTTTCTAATTAATTAGCCTACTAAATTAGCCTACCTAAAGATAGAAGGATGGTGCCGATTAGGAAATCGACAATAACCTCCCTCTGATACCAAATTGATGTAGGCCACAGGTTTGAACACGGTAACGGATAATTAATTCATGCGGTCGCTTCACAATTATCCCTAATACGCTCACACAATAATCCAACGCAACGCACTCACGAACGTCGTTATTAAATATTGCTAACATACGGTAGCCACACCGTTGAAAGATCGAACCAACGGCTATTGGCCGCTGTTCTCTCTAGGCAAAGAGACTTACCCGATCCGGGCGAGCGTGGTTGTACCAAAAGAGATCTACCGAAAAGTTCGATTCGGAATTGGTAGATCTCCCCCAACAAAATGAAAGACGAGGTTCGCCAAACCTTTCGGAGAATTAAACACTCTTGAAATAACAACTTAAGCTATATGAAAATTAAACCACGACGAATAACGATTCCAAAAATAACGCACGGAAATTCCACCAAATAAAATTATCTAAAAAAAAATAATGGATCACACAAGCGGTAGTAGTTCTCGTTACCCCAACCGGAAGGGATGATTCCGGTTCACTTTTCTTGGATTTATTCTTCCACGGCTCCGCCGGAGTTTCGCCGATCGGAGAGAAATTTTGTCCGCTTTGTTCGCTTCACGCCGGGATGAGAAAGCACAAGAAGATCCCTTCGTTTTGGGTTATCGTCTTCCTCAAAATAGAATAATGGGCTGTTTTTTTTTTTGGGATCTCTAAGGAGGGCTCGGTTTTGGGTGTTTGAAGGAAGACTTGGGTGGAGGCCGATTTTGATGAGGGGAGAAGTGTGGTCGGTTTGGGAGAAGACGGGGGTGGTCGGATTCTAGGAAGAAGGGGAGAGGAAGGAGGGGGAGAGGAGGCCGAAGCCAAAGGAGAGGAGTAGGAAGGCCGGCGGCCAAGGTAAAGAGGAGGGAGGAAAAATCTATCACAAGATTTTAGGGTTCAATATTTTCTTCATAAAATTACTCAACAATGAAAAGTTCATGCCTATATATAGGTCTATTACAAGCTATGGCTATTTGCAGCCCAAAAGAAAAATAAAACATAATCAAAAATTAAACAAATACATGAAGAAATAGTACATGCATAATAACTAAATAAAAGTCTTTATTATGTAGCTCCTTATGTAGTTTTTTTTTTATGTAATAATTTGCATTTGCCGTCACCGTCAAAATATCCAACATGTAGGAGAACGCCATCGCCGTCGCCATTGCCGTCATCATCTTTACGCCATCTTCGTCACCATCATCAACAACATGAATGAACTCATCACCATCATCAACAACATGAAGATGTCGTCTTCATCACGAGAGCTCGACTATCTGCCTTGGTCGGTCGACGATCTCTCCTGCCGAGAGCTCGACTATCTGCCTTGGTCGGTCGACGATCTCTCCTGCCGAGAGCTCGACTATCTGCTTTGGTCGGTCGACGATCTCTCCTGCCGAGAGCTCGACTATCTGCCTTGGTCGGTCGACGATCTCTCCTGCCGAGAGCTCGACTATCTGCCTTGGTCGGTCGACGATCTCTCCTGCCGAGAGCTCGACTATCTGCCTTGGCCTCTCCATCTTTTCCCTGCCCTTGGCGGGAGCTCCTATAGGACGAGAACTCCACAAGTATACCTTAGGGTTAACCCGAGGCTAGCCTGAGGCTAGCCCAATCCTGACCACTGAAGCCTCTGGGTCCCTCCCAGCGAATATGGGGTTGTACACAATCCCCGCTCTTTTCGAGCTAGCCCTGCGCTCGACAAGACAAGTCCAACACCCAAAATATTCGCTGGACACGTGCCAGCTAGACAGGGGAATCTTTTGGTGGGTCCTACTGTGGCTATAAATATGCACCGATAGGCGACCATATGCCTCGCCCTTGAAATACTGTTTTACAACTGAGCTCTCGCCTCAGGGTTTTTCGCGCGAGCTTACCATGCCTCCCGAGCGTGCTGCCAAACCACTTCTGCAAGCCCTTCAAGACCGGTTAGCCGCTGCCCAGGCGCGGGCCTTGGCTAACTGTGCAGCGGTGGCTCCTTGGTTGGCAAGAAAAGCTTCTACCGCCGGGCCTTCCGAGCCGAAGAAGAAGGAAAGGAAAAGAGCGAAGGTGGTCCGGCGGGACCTCTCTCGTGAGAGCAGGGATCCTCCCCCTCCCACTCCGAATTCTGTGAGGGATCCTTCCCCGCGAAAGGTATGCCTTTTGACCATACCTACCAAGTCGAATGCGCCATGGGACCAACGGTTAAAGCAATCTTTCGCAGGACCTCGCTCCAAATGACGGAGCCGGGATTCCGCCGATTTCCCCGAACATGCCAGCTCATCCTCCTGAGGATCAAGTGTGGGTCTCGGAGAGGATTCCTCCAGCCGAGACCGGAACGATAGGTACATTTTCCCTTGTCAATATTTCAACCCGACCCTTTCTTTTCTGAACTGTCTTCTCGCAGTGCCAACTCCCGCCGACCCGGGTCTAACCACCCGGGAAGTTGAAGCGAGAACCGTTGAAGTGCCTCCTGCGGTGGCCAATCCTATCATGCAGGCGGGAGGGGCGGCTTCTGAACCTTCCGCTACTCTCAAGGATGTTGATCGTCCCTTGAGAGAAGACAACTCCCCTCATGCTTCCGGCCAGGCCGGGATCATCGTGCGCAAGCCATTTCGCCCGGGGCTGGGCAAGCCTCTCCACCTCCTCTACGGAACCAACGGAGGGGTTGGGCCTTCTCGTCCAACGTCGCTTGACGGTTCTCGCCCAACCGCAGGTATGCGAGACCTTTTAAAACCGTTGATCGCCATGCTTTAACCAAAATTCTAGCACGTTTCTTTCGCAGGTGATCCTGGTTTGCGGTCGGGAGTCAACGAGGAAGGAGAAGAAGAGGAAGAAGAAGAAGCGGAAGAAGAAAATGAAGAGTCCCCTCTCCCTTCGTCTGGCGAGATAGAAGAAACCTTGAACAGCGCTGGGAGCGCGAAGGGGAGAAGGAGGAAGATCTCGGTCATTTTGGCCAAGCTTATCCGGCGAGACCGTGCCCATACTGTCGCGGCGAAAGCATTCCGCGAATCCGTGGAGCAAAGGCTGGAGGCTCTGGAGCGGGATTTCTTCTTGGGCGAGACTGATTGCCCGGGAGGGCCTTCTGCCGAGTCTTCGCCAGGGAGGTGCATCTCGCAGATCCGAGATCACGCCAGGCGGATCAACCTTGGGTGTACCACCCTATCGTCTTACTTCAACCCGTTGGCGCCCCCAAGAACTAGGCGGCGAGAACGAGGACGATGGAGCTGGAAGCCCTATTAGCCTTCCCGCTTTGAATCTCAATGTATCTCTGTAATAAACATTATTGCCAATTAAATTTATCCAGCTTTAGCTAGCGAGAACCTCACTGTTACCAATGTCTCTCTTTCCTTTTCTTTTTATTGCTCTGCAAGGCTTTTAAATTAAGATGCCTACACCAATATAGGATGCTTGCGCCAATCTAGGAGGCTCGCGCCAATTTAGGAGGCTTGCGCCAATCTAGGAGGCTTGCGCCAATCTAGGAGGCTTGCGCCAATCTAGGAGGCTTGCGATGATCAAGACAATTGTGTCGAAACCAGGAACGACCGTTGACCGTTGCCATCCCGAGGGGGAAAATCGAGGCGCCGTTAGCCCAGATTCTGACAGCTGTACTCCGCCGTCACTTTCTCTCTCCGTCGGATGGATCCATGATGATTACGATTCCCTATAAATAGAGAAGTCTACCAACCGCATTTACTTCTTCGATCCGGAACCTCAGCCTTCCTTCCTTGCTCTCGCGTTCTTGCTTCCGCTTCGACCTTTTTTCAGCTCTCGCTCTCACTCGCGAACCCACCATGCCTGGCGAGAACAAGGGTCGCGCCCACTGCGCGGAAGCTTTCCAAAAACACCTCTTCCCTTCCTGCAAGCTCACCCTAGACAAATATAACCTGATCGTTGACCGCTATATTCCTGCTGGCTTCTCGGCGCGGAACACGGGTAATCACGATAAGGTGAATACTCCGGAGGCGGGAGAACTCGCCATCCCCCTCGAGCATTTCGAGGTGGGCTTCCGCCTTCCCCTTTGGCCAGAGGTTCGGCTTGCTCTTTGTTACTATGGGGTGGTTCCTGCCCAACTGAACCCGAACTCAGTCGCGATCCTTATAGCATTCATATGCTATATGCGATCCGAGAGGATCGAGTTCAGTTTGCCCATCTTCCGGAAGCTATTCAACTTCCGCGCCAAGGGAGGGGTGGTTTTCTTCTCCGGGAAACTGCTCGAGGTTACCGGTCTCGCCAACAAGCATCATCACTAGGGCGAGAAATTCGTCTATGTCAGCGGGGACTTCGGCAACGTCCCGCTTCAGCCCGTTCAGTACGAGGATGCCGCCTACAAACCTCCCACCCTACGATCGCGCGAGAGCGCAATCCTAGAATTCTTTGGAACCAAGGAGTTCGACGTTCTCTACCTCCGGCGAGACGTCGACTCCCTTCCATCCGTCCTCCCGGGCGAAGGTACGGTCTCGCCCTGAATTTGATTTCTCGTCAGGATCTTCTTGCGCTAACGTATTTCAACTTTGCAGGAGAACGAGAGGTCCCCCTGCGCCAACCCTTCGCTCAAACCTAGGGTGCCGAGGGTCTGGCCGCGAGAGGCTCTCTCGCACTCGCGGAGGCTAGCGCTAGCGCCTGCCGAAAAGATCAACCCCCTCCTTTGCCACCAACAGCCAAGAAGCGGAAGGTCACCATTCCTCCCCTCCGAACGTTGAAAAGACCCAAGCCTTCCGCTCTCGAGAAGGGGAAATCGTTGGCGGTCTCGCCCGTCCAACCTCCTCCCGAAGGCAGGTCCTTCGAAGCGATCCATCAGAGGGCCAGTGAGATGGATGCCGCTACCGAGAGCCGCGCCGGGGCTTCCGCCGGGAACCCACCGGCCGCAAGCGAGGCTGGGGGAGAAGTGGTTGCTGCTGAGACCTCCGCTCGGACTTCGCCCCTGGAGGTGCCGAAAGGGCACAGAAATTTCGGTCTCAGCGTGAAGTACGCCGACGCAGAGGGGAAGCCTCTGCTCCAATGGGACCCCGACTCCAACAAGATCGAGGTTTCAACGCTCCTTCCCAGCTGGGCAGAGCAAGATGAGGTCACCGGCGAGGCCTTCTCGCTTAGCTATGGCCTCTACAGCCGGGAGGATGCCAGCGTGTTCGACCAGATGTCAACTCGGCTCCTGGCCTTCGACTCCATCCGGGCCCTGTTACGCGGGTTCGAGCTCGCGCATATGTGCGCTCGCCGGAGCATCAACATAGACAAGAATTTTGTGGATATGTACAAGGCGAGGGAAGAGGTGGTGGTCAGAGCGCGTACCGTGGGGGAAGAGCTCGCGAGAGCTCAGCAGGAGTTGGCGGACGCGCAACTGGCGCTGTCTCTGCGCCCCGCAGCCGAGGTAAGCGAGACCTTCCCAAACCCTTGCTCTTGCTTCTCGAAGTCACGGCTGCGCAATGTTTCTAAATTGTTTCTTTTCCACAGGACTCTGCCCAAGTCAGGGGGCTACGCGCGGAGCTGGCCAGCGTGCGCTGCGAGAACGCCCTCCTGAGGGAACAGCTTCGCGCTGAGGCGACGAAGGTCCCGCCCCCGGAACTAGACGCGAGACTGAGGAGTCGCTACCTCTCGGAGTACGATGTTGACAAGTTGCTGCAAGCCAACGCTCAGGCAACTGTCAAGCTAACGCTCGAGACGCTGCGAGACGTCCAATTGCTTCGGGAAGACGGCACAAACCTCGACGCTCGCAAGCTCCTCCCCTGGCTCTACGATCCAGTTCCAAAACCTCCAGGCGCACCTGACTCGCCTCCCTCAGACATCCCGAAGTCTTCCACCGCTGCTGGCGAGACATCTGAGGCGAGCTCTGACGAGGATTCGAGCCAGAGCACCAGCGGGAACTACAGCGTGTCTCCTTGAAATGCCTTTTATTTTGAATACGCTTTTGTAATGAGCGAGAAGCTCCTCACTTCTGTAATTAATTTATGTAAAGTAATGTTTCATTTCTCATTGTCAATGTGTGCTTGAAAGTATATTATTCTGCCGAATCGCTCCCGCGCGAGCTTCCGCCGAGTCCCTTAGTCTCTTTTGGGTGACCCTCCTTAGAGATCAATTAGGCGAGAACCCTGCGTTATCGATTGAGTTGTCCTGTCCAGGTCCGCCGGGAGCCTTCTTCCGCGAGAACCCCCTTTAGCCGAGACCTTTATTGGCCGAGACCTCTGAGCCGAGATCCTTACTGGCTGGGACCCTTCGGGCCTTGCCTCCGGTCCAGGCCAGGACCCCGTCCACATCTTCCAACTAACTAAACCCCTACCCCGCCGGTGAACCGTCGGACCTGCCAGCTATATGGGAGCCTGCGCAGCGGGTTTACCGGGGGCCGAGCCGAGCTCGGGGTGTCGATGAAGTGGCTAAGAACAAAGTATCACAAGAGCCAACCTTTCCCCCACAGGCGAGCCTTCGGACCTGCCAGCTTGATGGGAGCCTGCGCAGCGGGTCTACCTGGGGCCGAGCCGAGCTCGGGGTGTCGATGAAGTGGCTAAGAACAAAGTATTGCAAGAGCCAACCTTTCCCCCAGAGGCGAGCCTTCGGACCTGCCAGCTTGATGGGAGCCTGCGCAGCGGGTCTACCTGGGGCCGAGCCGAGCTCGGGGTGTCGATGAAGTGGCTAAGAACAAAGTATCGCAAGAGCCAACCTTTCCCCCACAGGCGAGCCTTCGGACCTGCCAGCTTGATGGGAGCCTGCGCAGCGGGTCTACCTGGGGCCGAGCCGAGCTCGGGGTGTCGATGAAGTGGCTAAGAACAAAGTATCGCAAGAGCCAACCTTTCCCCCACAGGCGAGCCTTCGGACCTGCCAGCTTGATGGGAGCCTGCGCAGAGCGTCTACCTGGGGACGAGCTGAGCTCGGGGTGCTGATGAAGTGGCTAAGAACAAAGTATCGCAAGAGCCAACCTTTCCCCCACAGGCGAGCCTTCGGACCTGCCAGCTTGATGGGAGCCTGCGCAGCGGGTCTACCTGGGGCCGAGCCGAGCTCGGGGTGTCGATGAAGTGGCTAAGAACAAAGTATCGCAAGAGCCAACCTTTCCCCAACAGGCGAGCCTTCGGACCTGCCAGCTTGATGGGAGCCTGCGCAGCGGGTCTACCTGGGGCCGAGCCGAGCTCGGGGTGTCGATGAAGTGGCTAAGAACAAAGTATCTCAAGAGCCAACCTTTCCCCCACAGGCGAGCCTTCGGACCTGCCAGCTTGATGGGAGCCTGCGCAGCGGGTCTACCTGGGGCCGAGCCGAGCTCGGGGTGCTGATGAAGTGGCTAAGAACAAAGTATCGCAAGAGCCAACCTTTCCCCCACAGGCGAGCCTTCGGACCTGCCAGCTTGATGGGAGCCTGCGCAGCGGGTCTACCTGGGGCCGAGCCGAGCTCGGGGTGTCGATGAAGTGGCTAAGAACAAAGTATCGCAAGAGCCAACCTTTCCCCCACAGACGAGCCTTCGGACCTGCCAGCTTGATGGGAGCCTGCGCAGCGGGTCTACCTGGGGCCGAGCCGAGCTCGGGGTGTCGATGAAGTGGCTAAGAACAAAGTATCGCAAGAGCCAACCTTTCCCCCACAGGCGAGCCTTCGGACCTGCCAGCTTGATGGGAGCCTGCGCAGCGGGTCTACCTGGGGCCGAGCCGAGCTCGGGGTGTCGATGAAGTGGCTAAGAACAAAGTATCGCAAGAGCCAACCTTTCCCCCACAGGCGAGCCTTCGGACCTGCCAGCTTGATGGGAGCCTGCGCAGCGGGTCTACCTGGGGCCGAGCCGAGCTCGGGGTGTCGATGAAGTGGCTAAGAACAAAGTATCGCAAGAGCCAACCTTTCCCCTACAGGCGAGCCTTCGGACCTGCCAGCTTGATGGGAGCCTGCGCAGCGGGTCTACCTGGGGCCGAGCCGAGCTCGGGGTGTCGATGAAGTGGCTAAGAACAAAGTATCGCAAGAGCCAACCTTTCCCCCACAGGCGAGCCTTCGGACCTGCCAGCTTGATGGGAGCCTGCGCAGCGGGTCTACCTGGGGCCGAGCCGAGCTCGGGGTGTCGATGAAGTTAACGTCAACCGGACCTATTCTATCATGAAGATGAGAAGACATAGCCGGTTAAAATAAAAGGTATCGCGATTGCATGCTTAGAGAATCAATATTTTGAAAAGAACTTATTAAAATGGCAATAGTTATTTACAACGTTACAATCCTTCTTTCCCTTCACGAGTAGAAGCGCTTTAGATCATCACCGCTCCAAGTATGACTTAAGGTACTTCCCTCCACATCCTGGAGGTAGTAACCTCCATTACCCAGAGCCTTCTCTATTATGTAAGGCCCTTCCCAGCTGGGGTTGAGCTTGTCCACAGGGGCCGACCTTCCTGCCGCGTCGACCTTTTTCAGTACGAGGTCCCCTTCGGCGAATTGCTTTACCCTGATGTGCTTATCGAAATACCTGGCCATTCGCCGCTTTATTTCTTCTTGTCTGATAACAGCAACATCCCTTAGCTCTTCCACCATGTCCAACGAGAGGCGCAACCCTTCTTCGTTTTCTAGCCTCCAAGCTTCACCTCCTTCTCCTGCAGTAGCGACCCGTGGAGACCGAACCTCAAACTCCACCGGGAGGACAGCTTCACACCCATGAGAGAGCTTGAAGGGGGTCTCCCCTGTGGCCGTGTTTGGGGTTGTTCGCAAGGCCCACAGGACGGAAGGGAGCTGTTCCACCCAGTTACCCTTCAGGTTCTCCACTTTCTTTTTGAGCAAGTTGACAATGATCTTGTTCGCCGCTTCCACCTGGCCATTGCTCCGAGGATGATGAACAGAGGCAAACCTGAGGTCAATCCCCAATTGGGTGCAGAAGCTGATGAATTCTTCGCTGGCGAACTGAGGACCGTTGTCTGTCACTATCGCTTGGGGTAGTCCGTGCCTGCAAATGATTTCCCCCCAAATGAAGTTCCTGATGACCTGGGAAGTAACCTTGGCTAGAGCTTTGATCTCCAGCCACTTTGAGAAGTAGTCGATCATAACTAGGAGGAATCTCCTCTGCCCGCTAGCTGGAGGAAAAGGCCCAACTAGGTCCATTCCCCAAATAGCGAAAGGCCATGGCGCCGTGATACTTCGAAGCCTTTGGGCGGGCAAGAGCTGGAGGGGAGCATGTACCTGACACTTCAGACATCTCTTTGCAAACTCAGCTGCATCCTTCCTCAAGGTCTGCCAAAAATATCCTTTCTTTATCACCCTTGCCTCCAATGTCCTTCCCCCTGAGTGACTGCCGCACTCTCCGGAATGCACCTCTTCCAGAATCTTAGAGACTTCCTCCTCGGCTACACATCTCGCGAGGAGCCCTGACAACATCTTCCGATGTAAGCTCCCATCCAGCATCAGATAGTGAGCCGCCTTGTGCCTGAAGCTTTTTGCATTCTTGACTTCCTCCGACAGCTCCCCTAAGGTCAAGAAGGTCACCAACGGATCTATCTATGAGGACCGCCGACATACCTCCATCAACTCCCCCTCTTCAATGGCTGGCCGAAATAGTTCGGTTAGGGTACCTCCACCCCGAGGCCTGAACTTTGCTAATCGGTCAGCTGTCATGCTTTCCTCCCTGGGAACATGTTGAATAGAAAAAGAACGGAAACCTCCAATGATAGTTCTTACCTTTGATAGATATCTCGCGAGGGTAGGCTCCCGGGCCTCGAACTCCCCTCGGATCTGCGATGCCACCACCATTGAGTCTGTGAAGGCCTCCACATCCTGAATTTCCAACTCCTTTGCCAGTCGGAGACCGGCTATCACGGCTTCGTACTCCGCCTGATTATTGGTTACTGGGAAGTGGAAGGCCACTGCTTGCTATATGGTAACCCCTTGGGGACTTACCAGCACCACACCTCCTCCCAGGGAGTGCCTTCCTGAGGCCCCATCGACCATCATCTTCCATGCCTCTGACGGCCTCGGCTCTTCTACCTCGGCCTCGGTGACATAATCCGCCAAAAAGTCCGCCACGGTTTGGGCTTTGATGGAGAGCCTTGGAACAAATGAAATGTCAAACTCGCTTAGCTCGATGGACCACTTTGCCAACCTTCCTGAATGTTCCACCCACTCGAAGACCTTGCGAAGAGGATGATCGGTTACCACCCTAATCGAGTGCGCCTGAAAGTAAGGGCAGAGCTTCCTAGCCGAGACGACCAAGGCGTATGCTAGCTTCTCTAGAATAGGGTATCGGAGCTCCGCTTTTCTTAAGATTCGGCTTACATAATAGACGGGTAACTGTTTCCTCCCTTCCTCCCTAACCAAGACGGAGCTCACTGCCTCTACCCCCACTCCGAGATACAAGGCTAGGTCCTCCCCCTCCTTCGGGCTTTGAAGTAACGGAGCTTGGGAGAGTTGCCTCTTCAGCCCCTGAAATGCCTCTTCACATTCGGCCGTCCATTCGAATACTTGGTTGCCACGAAGTACTTTAAAGAAAGAGGAACACCTATCCCCTGACCGAGAGAGGAACCTGCTTAGCCCGACCAACTTCCCGGTCAAGCGCTGGACCTCTTTGGCATTGCGAGGTGATCCCAGGTCTAGTATAGCCTTAACCTTATTGGGGTTAGGTTCTACCCCCGTGGGAGTCAAGAGGTGTCCGAGGAATTTCCCGCGACTAGCCCCGAAGACACACTTCAAGGGGTTCAACCTCATCTTGAACCTTCGCAGGGTGGCAAACGTTTCCTCCAAGTCCCGCAAGTGAGAATCAACACACTTGCTCTTGACCATGAGGTCATCCACATAGACCTCCAGGTTCCTTCCCCTTTGATCTCGAAAGATTTGATCCATCATGCGTTGGTATGTTGCCCCTGCGTTCCTCAACCCAAAGGGCATCATCTTATAGCTGAAGCATCCCTCTCTCGTGATAAAGGAAACATCCTTGACATCAGGAGGGTGCATCCGGATCTGATGGTAACCTGAAAATGCATCTAAAAAACTCATAAGAGAAAAACCGACGGCTGAGTCAACCAGCGCGTCGATTCGAGGCAAGGGGTAGCAATCCTTGGGACATGATTTATTTAATAAAGAAAAATCAATACACATGCGCCATTTTCCTCCTCCCTTCTTTACCATTACCACGTTGGAGATCCAGCCTGGATACTGGATCTCTGAGATGAAGCCCGCGTCCAGGAGCTTTTTGACCTCCTCTCGGATGGGGGCTTCTAGCTTGGTGGCGATGACCCTCATCTTTTGGCGTATGGGGCGGGCTCTGGGATCCAGGTTCAAGCGATGACAAGCCACGTCCGCGTCGATGCCCGACATGTCTGTCGCGCTCCAAGCGAAGATGTCGATGTTGCTTTGGATGCAGGCTCGCATCCGCTCCTGATCCTCGGGGCTCAAGCCTCCGCTGATCCGAACCCTTTGCACCTCCCCCGCCCTTGTAAGTACCTCCATCTCCACCACTTCTTTGGCCGGCTCCAGCCCCGATCGCCCCCAATTTGCCCTTGCCTCTTCCTGCTCAAACTCGAGCTCCTCCCCCCAACCTCATCAACTTCCATCGCCTCCTCCAGGCTCTTCCCCTGCCTCTGCTCTTCTTCATCCATCACTCCTCTCGCCTCTACTAGGCCAATCTCCTCCACCTCCGCCATCTCCTCAGCAACCTCCATCGCCTATCCCAGGCTTATCTCCCCTTCCTCAACCCCTTCCTGCTCAGCCATCTCCTTCTCCAACTCCTCTGCCTCCGCCATCCACGACACGGTGTTGACCGCCGTCACATAGCACTGCCTTGCCATCTTCGGATCCCCCCTGATCCTAACCTGCACCCCTCCATTGTTGAACTTGAGGCATTGGTGGTATGAGGAGGGTACGCAGCGAAAGGCGCTGATGAGGGGACGTCCAAAGATGGCATTGTAACTACTCGGGGCGTCTACGATCACGAACCGACAGTTCCGTGAGACGCCCCCAAGCCTCACATGCAGGCCCACTCCCCCTTCCACTTCTTTCCTTTCTCTAGAGAAACCAAAGAGCGGTCCATCAGAAGCCAGGACCCTTTTTCCTTCCACCCTCATCTCGTCGAAGGCCTTCTTAAAGATCACGTTCACCGAGCTCCCGTTATCCACCAGTATCCGGGAGACGGTGTAGTTTTCTACCGCTGTCTGGATCACAAGCGCGTCGCAGAACGGATCCTCGTAGTATGGCATATCCGCGGATGAGAAAGTGATCTTCTCCTCTGGGGGGGGGAGCCAGGGAGGTTGAGGCGACCCCTCGGCGGAACATGGTTTGAAGGCTCCCCTTGCGGGTTGCCTCGATCCCCACTCCCCCATGGATCACTCTGATCCCTCCTCGGGTCCCCACGTCAACCCTGTCTTCACACCTGTCCTCAGCCTCTTCTCGATGCACTTCAACGATCCTTATAGGCGGATCTTGCCTTCCGGCCCCTCTGGCCCCTCTCATCTCCAGAAACTCTGGGCAGGTGGCCGTTGCGTGACCTTCCTCCTAATGGAAGTCACAATAGGGCAACGCCACCCTGCCCCCTCTTCCTTCTCCTCCTCCCTTTCTTCCGGCTCCCCGAATTCTTCCTCCTCTTCCTCTTCCCACCTCCATGGCCTCCTGCGGTGGTGGGAAATGACCCCTTGGTCCTTGTCGCCATCCTCCCTGCTCCAGCCTTCTTTGCTCCCGGAAGTTTTCTCTTCCCTGAAGTCCTCCTTGGCCCTGGGGGCGACCCTCCTGAGGCCTCCAACCCAGTCGGTTGATCGGCTCCCTGGCCCCCCCATGCTGCTGTCCCTGCCGTCGGGGCTCTTCTCTTCTCCTATCTTCCCTCGGCTCCCTCTGCTCCCTCTGCTCTCTCTGTCTTCCTACTACCGGCTCCTTCACATCATCCTCGGCCAACCTGGCCAGCTTCCTTGCAAACGCAGGGTTTGCCCTCTCAAATTCTATCTCCTTCGCCGCCCTCTCCATGAGCTCCTCAAAAGAGAGAGGGGGCACCCTCTTCAGCTCCATGCTGAAAAACCCTGGTCTCAGCCCTAGGGTGAAGACAAGCATCAGCGCATACCCTGGGACCTCCTGGACCAAGAGAACCTCCTCTTGGAAACGGTCCACATAGTGACCCAGCGTCTCCTCCGGCTTTTGTCTTACTGCGAACAGGCACTCAGCCTCCTTCTTCCTTTTCTTCGAAGTTGAGAACCTCAATAGAAAACCCCTGCGCAGATCCTCAAAGCTGTAGATGGAACTTGCCGGCAACTGGTGGAACCAGTCCCTGGCCTTCTCTTTCAGAGTGATGGCAAAAAGCCTACACTTGAAGGCATCCGACATTTGCCTGATGGACACCACGTCCTCGAACCATTGCACGTGCTGAACCAGGTCGTCCTTCCCGGTGTAGTAGGTCATGTCCGGCTCCCGGAACCCCTCCGGTACTGGAGCCGAGACAATGAGCTCACTAAAGGGGGTCTCGCCCCCTGCCTGGCGAGAAGGTATGTCCCGCGACCTCGACTGACTGGACCGATCCGCGAGACCGTTCCCGGGGAAAAGCTCCCGCGCTGTCGCCTCCCTCTCGCCCAGGTCCACCGGAACCTCCTTCCCGGGACGCTGGCCTGGGAAGAGTTCCCGCGCGGCCACATCCCTCTCGCCTGCCTCCACCGGGACCTCCTTCCCGGGGCGCTGCCCTGGAGCGTTCTCGCCTAACAGCGGAACCACCTCCACCGGAGCCTGCGGCGTCTCCCACTCATTCCTTGCCGAGAAGGCCAAGCTGATCGTCTGCATGACTTCTCGCCTGAAGTCCTCAAACATCTTGAAAGTGAAGGGATAGATACGATTGCGGAATTAAAGATTATAGATAAGGATATAACCTTAAAGCTTAACACAAGTGTTGTGCACAAACTCAAGCTAACTGTAATTACAGTTAAGGCTTGGATATCTTAATCAGCAACTAGCAATCCTAGTTAAAACTAATCACAGCCACAATTCAATTAACAAGTTAAGCAACCAGACGACACAAGATATTATAGTGGTTCCCCAAACACTGGGTACATCCACTCTTCTACCACCCTGGTAGGAATCCACTACAGGTTTTTGATCAGGTGCCCTGCCACCAACAAGATCTGCTTCAGGTAGATCTAGAGACCCTTTAGACTTTTGATCAGGTGTCTAAAAACCAAGCTTTACTTTTGAAGGGAGTAAACAACCCTTTACAGGAGGGGGGAAGAGGTTAGAATGTCTTCTCTATTTTAACATAGATTAGAGAAGCACAAGAGTCTCTTCAGAACTCAAGACAGAATACTGTCTTGAAGTTCTGAAGGAAAAGCTTGAAGAAGACTAGAGATCTGGAATGGATGTTCTTCTTCAGCTTCCTTCTTCTTCTTCTTCTTCAATATCTCTGAGTGTATCTTCCTGGAACAGGAGCACTCAGGTTGAAGAAGAGCAGAAGAGATAACTTCTCAGTTGGATGAATATTGCTGAGAGCAGCTATGCTGTAAGATGGTTCTTTCTCTGTGTGTTGTACAGGATTCTTCTCACTTGTTCTACAGCTCCTTGTTTGTTCTTTCAAAAGAACTCCTTTTTAAATCAGAGTAGCAGCAACGGCTCTAATATTTGAGTTTGAGCTTTTGTCTTCTTCTCAGATCTTGAATCTGGGCTGCAATTAACATAAAGACAAAACAGGTCTTGCATATATATATCCTATAAAAGGAAAAGCTACTGCAGCTGCAATAATATAAATGATGTTAGATAAAGTCACATCAGAAAAACTCTTTACAGCCAACGGCTATAAAGGACAACTGTAGATAAAGAAAACTAATAAGACAAAATACATGTCAGAAGGAATTGACTTATGCATAAAGGGTATAAGCAAAGATTGCTTTGAGATATATGCATAAGATCAATTAAATAATCTATAATAAAAATATGCTAGAAATATAGGAAATAAAATAAGGAAAAGAAAGCATATAATATTATATATGCAGACAGCCGATCGTCGAACGGCCTTCGACTATAGTCGAACGACCGGCTGAGATCGTCGACCTATCAATGGATAGTCGACCGACTCAGATAGTCGAACTATCCAGGCAGATAGTCGACCGACTCAAGACTAGACAGAAAGCGTCGAACTATCAAGAGATAGTCGACCAGAGCTCGACGATCTAGCAGAACGTCGAGCTGACCAGAGACAGACGATCGTCGACCGGCTGATCGACGATAGTCGATCGGCGTTCGACGATAGTCGAACCCGAAAATCCCTTAGCCAGATTTTTACTGGAAAAGAGAAAACTCTACAACAAGACTTTGACCATAGATAAATCTTGGGTCAAGGACTAAAAGAAAAGACTTAACTCAAATCCAAACTAGGGTACCAACAATCTCCCCCTATTTGTTTGTTCTTTCAAAAGAACTCCTTTTTAAATCAGAGTAGCAGCAACGGCTCTAATATTTGAGTTTGAGCTTTTGTCTTCTTCTCAGATCTTGAATCTGGGCTGCAATTAACATAAAGACAAAACAGGTCTTGCATATATATATCCTATAAAAGGAAAAGCTACTGCAGCTGCAATAATATAAATGATGTTAGATAAAGTCACATCAGAAAAACTCTTTACAGCCAACGGCTATAAAGGACAGCTGTAGATAAAGAAAACTAATAAGACAAAATACATGTCAGAAGGAATTGACTTATGCATAAAGGGTATAAGCAAAGATTGCTTTGAGATATATGCATAAGATCAATTAAATAATCTATAATAAAAATATGCTAGAAATATAGGAAATAAAATAAGGAAAAGAAAGCATATAATATTATATATGCAGACAGCCGATCGTCGAACGGCCTTCGACTATAGTCGAACGACCGGCTGAGATCGTCGACCTATCAATGGATAGTCGACCGACTCAGATAGTCGAACTATCCAGGCAGATAGTCGACCGACTCAAGACTAGACAGAAAGCGTCGAACTATCAAGAGATAGTCGACCAGAGCTCGACGATCTAGCAGAACGTCGAGCTGACCAGAGACAGACGATCGTCGACCGGCGATCGACGATAGTCGAACCCGAAAATCCCTTAGCCAGATTTTTACTGGAAAAGAGAAAACTCTACAACAAGACTTTGACCATAGATAAATCTTGGGTCAAGGACTAAAAGAAAAGACTTAACTAAAATCCAAACTAGGGTACCAACAATCTCCCCCTATTTGGGTTAAGTCTTTCAAAAACTAAAACTACTGAAAATAAGCTAAACTAAGCTAAAATAACCTAATAGAGATCCTAGCCCAAATCAGAACCAGGGTTCCAACACATCTTCTTCGTCGCATCGTCTACCCGGGTGGGGGATCCTCCTGCGCCTGATCCTTCACCTTCGCCTCCTGCCATGGGACTTAACTCGAGATTTTCTTACACCGACTGCTTCCACGCTCACCGCACCAGAACTGTTGAAGCCAAAAATGACCCCAACGAATGTTCACAAACCAAAGTACAGCCGACGCCTACTTCTCTCTTATCTCGACCCTTGACTGGCTGCTAAAGTCAAAAGACTGACCCAAAGCCTCAGTTGGGAGGTCCCACCTCACACCCGGAAGATCTCTGAGAGCTTCCCCTCCAAAGCCAATTGCTGGGCTAGGAGCTCTTCAGAAAGCACTAGAGTTGGAGGAATAATGAAAGCTTGCTTTCCAAAGAACCCCTATAGGTCTTTTTATAGTCTTC
Organism: Platanthera zijinensis; assembly: GCA_039513925.1. Lineage (NCBI taxonomy): Eukaryota > Viridiplantae > Streptophyta > Magnoliopsida > Asparagales > Orchidaceae > Platanthera > Platanthera zijinensis. The sequence goes on along the minus strand of CM077089.1, from coordinate 113,305,025 downwards.
CTTTGACCTAAAAGTTCTGAAATACCTCTGAGGGGTCTGTCAATAGCCAAATCCCGCTGTCATCCCAGGGGTACCAAGGTAATTTTGTCTGTGAATAATAAAAATAATCCCCTTTATGAGCGCCGGGCCCTACCACGTGGGCCAACCTTGGCGAGACCCCTTGCCAGGGAGGTTCGCGCCCTTCACGGTCTTGAAACTATCGCGACTGAAGGCTTACTTAGGGCCTTCTCGCCTGCCCTGGGCGGGAGCTTTCCCTAAGGAGGTTCGCGCCCTTCCTGCCGAGAGCTCGACTATCTGCCTTGGTCGGTCGACGATCTCTCCTGCCGAGAGCTCGACTATCTGCCTTGGTCGGTCGACGATCTCTCCTGCCGAGAGCTCGACTATCTGCCTTGGTCGGTCGACGATCTCTCCTGCCGAGAGCTCGACTATCTGCCTTGGTCGGTCGACGATCTCTCCTGCCGAGAGCTCGACTATCTGCCTTGGTCGGTCGACGATCTCTCCTGCCGAGAGCTCGACTATCTGCCTTGGTCGGTCGACGATCTCTCCTGCCGAGAGCTCGACTATCTGCCTTGGCCTCTCCATCTTTTCCCTGCCCTTGGCGGGAGCTCCTACAGGACGAGAACTCCACAAGTATGCCTTAGGGTTAACCCGAGGCTAGCCTGAGGCTAGCCCAATCCTGACCACTGAAGCCTCTGAGTCTCTCCCAGCGAATATGGGGTTGTACAAAGCACTTAGCTTTTTTGTCCCTTCATTTCATTTATAGTTTATTTTTTTAACTTAACAAATTATTTAAATAAAAAAAATTTAAAAGTAAATAAATAAAAGACCTGACTTGAGCCCGGCCAGTCTGGCTCGACCTTTGGGGCCTGAGCAGACCCCCTGTTAGAGATGCTGTCCAAGCCCAGCTAAAGCCAAACCAGAGATGATGCCCGAGCCCGGCTAAAGCCAAGCCCCGGCCGGAGCCCAGGTGGCTAAAGCCCTAATTTATCTTCGTCAATTCTCTAATAAATCATTTCTGTGCAAGGTGGTCACCGTCTCTTGGCTGCCCGCGTTTCCCTCCTTCCCCGCCATTGAGGAGGTTCGTCTCCCCCACGTCCAAAAGAACCATCGACAAGTAAAATAAAAATGAGAGAGCTGCGGAGAGCACATCTCGGGTCTGCAATACGCGCTGCCCACAGGATCCTGCAGGAGACCCCCACTGGCCGCCATGGGGAGGCCGGGCGAAGCAGCCGATATCGACTGTGCCACCACCGAGAGAGATAAAAAGCCTAAGAAAATGGGAGAAGATGAACACGAAGAGGCAGAAGACGAAGGCGTCGATGAAGATGATGTCGACGGCGGAGGCAGAGGCGGCGGCGGCGACGACGACGACGATGACGACTTCTTTGAATCACTCGATCGCGTCCCCTCTGGCGTATCCTTCGACCTCGGCCACCCCTCCTCAGGCTCCGACAGTGATGACGATGACGACGAAGACGAGGACGTTCGCATCTCCTTCGCATCCGCCATCGAAGCGCCTCGCTTCTCCCTCTGCGTCGCCGATCTCGACGACTGCTTCCCGGACGATGACGACGTAGCTGGCGGCTTCGACTACGGAATTTGGATGGATGAGTCTGTGTCCCTCACTGAGCGCCGCCGACGCCTCCTCCAGGGGATGGGCCTGAGAAGCAGCAAAGACCTCGCCCTCTCCAAAACCCAACGCGATCCCAAGCCCGCAGCCTCCAACAGCTTCCCGCCTCCGCTGCCCACTTCTGCCTCGGCCAAACACGTCCCTTCCGCACGGGCACCGCCTCCCTTGCTTTCTCAATCTCTTTCAAGCCCTACCTCCTCTTGCCTCTCCCTCGCTCGATCTCTTTCGGACACGCATTTCCCCGGCCAAGCCCCAAAAGAGGCGGGGCTTGTTCGGTCCCTCTCATCACCGCCGTCCCCATGGCTTCATCACGTCACGGGGAATAACGCTGGATGGGTTGATGCGAAAGCAGGAGCGGAAAAGGGGCAGCCTACTGTTGATACGGACAGTGGTGATACCGGCGCTGTGGCGTGCAAGATAAAGAGTTTGGACACAGGAAAGGAGTTTGTGATGAGCGAGGTTGGAACGGACGGGTCTTTTCGACGGCTCAACGACGTGCAGACCGGGTTGCAGCTCACCATGGACGAATTCGACCGATTCCTCGGGTTCTCCCCAATCGTCAAGGAGCTTATGCGACGTGTTAATCTAGGCGGCGATAAGAAGAAGAATGGCGGGGGAAATATGAGTTCCACTCGTCGATATAGTGTGAAGAGCTCCAAATTCGGGGGAAGGAAGAGGGGAAGCTGGCTCAAGAATATAAAGTTCGTTGCCAGCTCCGTTACAGGTCTCATCTCCGAGAAGGAGCGGGATAACGTCGCATCTGCCGCCGCCACTGCCGCTTCTGGCGCCGGTCGTGTAAAGTCATTGTCTTTGAATGGGAACTCTTCGGATTGGCTCAAGGTGCATCAACACGGAAAATCTCACAAGGAGCTAACGGGCCTATACATGTGCCAGGAGATCCAGGCTCACCAGGGCTCAATTTGGTGCATGAGATTTAGCTCCAACGGTCGATTCCTGGCAAGTGCCGGTGAGGACAGGAGCGTCCATGTGTGGCAGGTGATGGAATCGGATACATTCTCAACCTTCTCTTTACTTCGGCGGCAAGAGTCATGCCTTTCTGCCAGCACATCTGCAGTGAATGGGTCGGCCTCTTCTCGGCTGGACCATGCTAAGATTCTGGGTGCATATGCATCAAAGAGAACGAGGAAGGGAAGCAATTTGAGAAGCAGAAGGCACTCTCTTCCTGATTACGTGGTCTTACCAGATACCATATTCTCCATATCTGAGGCGCCTGTGTGCTCCTTTGAAGGTCACCTTGAAGATGTCTTGGATCTCTCCTGGTCGAAATCTCAGGTCTCATCTTCGTTTCATGGTGAAATTCTTTGTGTTCTCTCATTCTATTTTCTGTTCATTGATCTGTTCATACTTTTTTTTGCTTTTTCTAGCTCCATGGCCCAAACCTTCTGCTTTTTGCTTGAATTGCGAATCTTCCAACATTGAACTATTGCAGAACTTTTCGCTCTAGTTCTAAACCTTTGAATGCTATCATGAGAAAAGATTGCACATTTGCATGATATAGTTCTTCTAGAACATAATTATTCAACCTAAAATCAATTAGTTATAGGCGGAGGAGTTTAGGATCTATGTTAAATTCACAATGTTACACATTAATGTGACATTTTTTTATCAACACGTCCACTCACATTTAGGCATTTTGACCTCTAACGCATATAGTACTTTTTAATTGGGTTGCATGAGAGTGGATCTTTGTGCCTAGCCTGCTTTGATACCATTTTTGATGCTTACAACTTAAAATCAAATTGATTATAGGCGGAGAGGCTAGGATTTCTATTTACTACAAAAGACTACATGAGTTGTCTAATATGAGATTATATTCTTAACGTCCTCTCTTGTGTAGGAGCAAGTGAACATTTCAATTGGAGGACGTGAGAGTGGGCCTTTGAGATAACATACTTCAATATCATGTTAGTTAACATACAATCTTGAATATAGCTTGTTGTAGGAGGAGGGGTCCAAGATCTATGCTAACTTCACAATGCTACATAAGTTTTCGATATGGAACCATTTTCACAATAAGTTCCGCAAACAATGGTTCATATTGTGCCGAATATAATACTTTTGCCCCTTTTATTAGGGCTCATTTGGTTCATATTGTGCTTTCTTATATTTGAGGAAATTTTGAGTAGGTTTATGCAGGCTAAAATCAATGTTAGTTTCTTATACAACCAACCCAATGACTGTGCAGCAAATTCACAGTTCCAAAATGTTCCAACTTGAGTCGATCAAATAAGCTCATAGAAAAATGCTTCAATATTTAGCTATTTGTGCTTCATTTACATAAACATATGTAGCTTCAGCCCAGGACCATTGTGCTAGATTTACAACCTGGCCTAGTTAGTCTCTCTTATCTATGCTAATCAAATACAGCATCTTCTTTCATCATCAATGGACAAAACTGTGAGATTATGGGACATGGAGAGCAAGGCCTGTCTGAAGTTGTTCGCACACAATGACTATGGTCAGTTTTTCGATGAACAAAAATGGATCATACTGAATGCTTTTCATCATTTTTGCCGCGTAATTCTAATGCTTTCCAGCTATTTTCGTTGATGTTTTGACAGTAACGTGTATCCAGTTCAATCCTACAGACGATAATTACTTCATTAGCGGATCTCTTGATGGAAAGGCTCGCCTATGGAGTATACCGAACCGTCAGGTTGTTGACTGGAGTGATCTCCATGAAATGGTTACTGCTGTATGCTATACTCCGGATGGTCAGGTGCAGCAAAATGTTTCATATTAATTAAATACCATTTTGTTTAGATTGATTTGATTTTCAGCAGTGTTTGGGCTGAAATATAATCCTTCTGTGATGATTTTTTACTTTTTTGGTAGGGAGCTTTGGTTGGTTCGCACAAAGGAAGTATTCGCTTTTATAACACTTCTGGTATGCTGTTTTTTCTGTCCTTTGTGAATTAACCTCTTGTTTTGATTATCAAAATGCAATGCATTTTCAAAGGTGTTTGGACTGAGCTGGGAAACATCATAGTCCTCATCAATAGCCTTATCCTAATTATTTAGAGACGGTTTTATGAAACTTATTTTTCATTTTTTTATGTCGAGTGCTTCCTGATGTGTTAAACTATATGGATCATCTTGAACAATTGCCATCCTTATTACTTAGGGCATAACAAGTGGATTGCTAGTGATGACTTGATTAAATTTAGGGAATCCATGGAGAAGATTCTCAAACATATAGCCGTTAGCAACCCCTAACAACAACAACAACAACACTCAAGCCTTTAACCCACTACAATGGGGTCGACTGTATGGATCCTTTGTCGCCATTGCGCCGTATCTTTTGTCATAATCCCACTAATGCCTAAGTACATCATGTCTTTCCTTATAATTTCATTCCAAGTCTTTATTGGTCTACCCCTCCCTCGTTTAACATGCCTAGTGACTAGACTTTCACAACGCCTAACAAGTGTCTCTAAAGGTCTCCCATGTATGTGTCCAAACCATCCTAATTTTATCCAATCTCGTGTGTCCACACATCCACCTAAGCAATCTCATCTCCACAACTCCCATTTTTTGCTCATGTACACAATTCACTGCCCAACACTCAGAACCATAGAGCATCACGGGTCTAATTGCAGTACGGTAAAACTTGCCCTTAAGTTTTAGTGGTACTTTACGGTCACATAAGATCCATGACGCGCCTCTCCACTTCCACCGACCCGCTTGGATTCTGTGTCACATCTTTATCATTATCTCCGTCCTTTTGAACTATCGATCCAAGATATTTAAAACACTCATTATGGGAAATATCTTGATCACCCAACTTAAGAACGAAGTCATCCGTCCTTCTTGTACTGCTAAATTTAAGCTCCATATACTCCGTCTCTGCTCTGTTCAACCTAAAACCCTTCTTTTCTAAAGTATCTCGCCAAGATTCAAGTTTTGCGTTTACACCCTCGCTCATCTCATCAACCAAAACGATATCATCCGCAAACATTAAACACCAAGGTATTGCTTGTTGCATATGTGTGAGCTCATCTAAGATAAGTGTAAAGAGATAAGGGCTTAACGCTGAACCTTGCTGTAAGCCAACAGTGATAGGGAAATCCTGTGTTAATCCTCCAGATGGCCTCACCCTTGTCACTGAATTTGTATACATATCTTTGATTATGTCAATATATGAAACATTTACACTTTCTTTTCTAAGACTCTCCATAAGATCTCTCTTGGAACTCTTATCATAAGCCTTCTCAAGATCAATAAACAGCATGTGCAAATCTTGAAGCAATACAAATTTCATGGAGATCAAAGTGAACCTTTTCATGCAAGGGCTAGGATTTTCAAAAAGGTATTAATGATAAAAGCATAAGACATTAGCGGGAAATTAACAAATAATGTGTTCGGATTTTGACCCTCCATTGCAGACTTGTTCCATCAATCTTTTTTTGTCACCTCTTGCGGTTAGCTAAGTGAACCTTTCCAAAAACCCCTCAAAAAAGAAAGAAGAATTAAAGTATTCTTTCGCAAAGTTTAGATAGATTATAACTGTGATGACTGTACCCTTTTTTCAGCCCAAATGAAATTTTCTTCAAAAAATTGGAAGGATCTAGACTCCTTAAAATATTCACAATCATTTTCCTCACATAATTCATGAATAATCAACACCATTTTAAAATACTCTATATTTAAATAGGTGATTGTTATGAGCAAATCTATTTTGGATAGGTGCAAATCTATTTTAAAAATAAAACTATGAAACTATTATTTAGTATTTTTACTTAGAAAAGATAGGGGCAAACCAATCTCCCGCATTTCTTCGTCCGCCTGCCTCCCAATTTGAGCGATGTTCATTGTCGGCAACCTCCAGTCGCTTCTTCCACATCCGCCGACGAGTAACAGATTGTCATTTAGGGTCGCCAAAGGCTTTTCCCTGTTCGCCGATCGTCTTCAAAGCTCCTAGGAAGTAACAACCTGTCGGGTAGGATCGCCGAAGGCTCTTCCCTTGTTCGCCAATCATCTTCAAAGCTCCTAGGAAGAAGGCTCAACTTGATCTATAAGCAAAGATATAGATAATACTCAGAAAAAGCATGGAATAAGAAATCCTTTAAACTGTTTATTTATTTGAATTAGTACTCTGACTGAGCTTGGGTTACAAAATGGGATTGTCAATATAACTCCAGTTCAACTTAAAGTGATCTAAAGACCAGAAAAAACTAAAAAGAAATGAATGAGTTAGGGCTGGGCAATATTTCCATCAGCTCAGATCATTACCTACAGTTTTATTGTTATTTTGTTCTGAGTTTTGTGCATGCTTGAGTATGCGACTGGGTTATCTTTTAATGGAGATCCGCACGAGTAACAACTACGTGCAGGAATCAACAAAGTGTTGACCCACTATTAAAGCTCTCATTCTTCTTAATTTGTAAAATTGCTGTAAGAAGTAACTAGTTTTTTGCTATTCTTGATTTTATTTTTGTTTGCCCGTAATAATTTGATTTGCACTTATAATTTCTTGGTTTGCCTGTAAAATTGTTTTGCACCTGTCCAAAATAGGTTTGCCCATAACAATCACCTTAAAATATCCATTAACCTCTTAGACTAAACTCTTATACTAGACTCTAGAAGCTTCTACATATTTCTTATATTAACTGATTTCTTATACTCAATCTTTGATCAGGTGAAGGAAACTACCTGAATTAGAATCAACATAGTCTCTTACTTACCCGGGGACATCTTCATCATTTGCTCAATAAAAAATTACTAAGTTCTTACATTTTTATTTTTCTTTATTTTTGAAAAAAATTTACAACAAAAATCCAACTCAGGCCCATCTTTTATATTCCAAAAGCGCAAATAAGCCACACGAAGGCGCAAAGCTCTGAGTCTGGTGAGCCTTGAGCCTTAGGCGCGCCTGAGGCGCGCCTTTAACAACATAAAATAAGAGTATTTGTTAAATTGTCACAAGTCCTCTTGTGTATCCCATGTCAATTCTAACTCAGGTAGCCTCCTTCACTTTATCAAATAATCGGTGCTTGGTTTCGCACGCCTCTGCTGCATCCATTGTTATCACTGAAGGTGGTACTTGCGACTCTTTTGGATTAGGCAGTCATTGTGCTCCTAATATGACTTCAACATACTCATGGAATGGCCATAAATTTTCAATTTTCTAGGTAGAGCTAAACTCATGAAAGACTGAATTTTCAAATTTCTAGGTAGAATTAGGCATATGAAATCTTGTTGATTCTAGAAGGACTAGAAAATGCCTTTCATATATCCGCATTAGTCCCTTGTCCATGCCTCACAATGCTTTGAACTATTATGGCATGAGCTACCCAAAAAATTTCTCTCAAATATTCCAGTCTTTTGCATTTAGATTTGTATCAACCCACTACATATTTGTGGGCTTTTCAAAGCACAAACTAGCTATGTCAAATTGTACCCCCATGATTTAGCTCTTTAATGGATCTAGGCTCTTATAATCATCCAAAGTGGTTGTGTAACGACTTGCGGACATCGATAATTTACATTAAACATCATAAACAGTGTTTTAAGTGCAGCACATCACAAATATAGGCTCTGTTTGAGACAGCAGATGCGGATGAAAAAACTGCTGATTGAATAGAGCTTTTTCATTTAAACGGTTTTGTAGAACAACTGTTTGAAAGCTATTTTTTTCATATGAAAAACACGACTATATATTTTGTTCGCAAGCATTATTAAATATATTAATACAACATTAATGTTTACAAAGTCATAATTTTGTTTGAATCCCATGATGCTGATACTCCTTCCTTTTTTTGCCCATTATACTGTACAGTTAAATAAAAGAATCATACATACATAACTAAACGGTTGTACAAAACAGTTATACACTCTGACAGGCTTGGTAGCAGTCTGGCACCTTCAGATCGCTTCTATATTTTACGATAGAGGAGGAATGTCTCGCCGCCAACGATAGAGGAGGAATGTCTCGCCGCAGGCGGTAGAAGAGGAATGCCTCGTTGTCGAAGAGAATGACGTGAATTGCGAGAGGGAACGAGGCTCGAGAGAGAACAAAAGGCTTTTTAGTGCAGGGTCGCGAATCCGCGTCTGCCATTTTTTTACGCGACGCACGTTTGAGAAGCGGGCCGTTTCCACTTTCCTAAAATATGCGAAAACGGCATTTTAAAAAAGCTCTATTTCAAAAGTGGATCAAATAAACACCTTATTTATCATGTTTGCATTTTGAATGAAGTTTTTCCATCATCATAAGCTGTCCTAAACAGAGCCATAATCACAATGAGTACTCGAATGTACAAAATTATTTTTTGCATTACATAGATGAGGACATATATATAACTCTACGACAACATTACTGTTGAAGTTGGTGATCGGGCGGTCTGGCGGTCTGTCTTGGCGGTTTGGAGACCGCTCGGTCTGGCGGTTTGGAGTCAGCGGTTTGATTCCTGTGCTGTTGCTGTGCGGTTGCCGAGCGGTCAGGCGGTCTCCCCTGGCGGTCTCTCTCTCTCTGGTGGTAGCCGCGCGGTTAGCCCTTCTGTCTAACCGCGCGGCTTGTGCGGTTTGTTCTGTATAGTCCGCTTAGTCCTGTATTTTTTAGTCCCACATCTCTTATTTGTATTCTCTCATTTCTCCTCCATTCTATATAAGGGAGGACATACCTTTGTAATAGATACCTTTTTATGATAATAAAATTTCAATTATACCTTTTCCGGCTTGTTTTAGTTCGCTTCTTACATGGTATCAGAGGAATCGATCCTTTCCTCCTGATTCTGTGAGCCCTCTCTGTCCGCGCGACTTGCTTCTCCGGCTTGCGCCCTGTCCGCGCGGTCTCCTTCTTTCCTTGTCGTTGCCCTCTGTGTGCGCGACCTGTTGCCTTGTTCGCTGCGATCTGTCGCCTTGTTCGCCGCGACCTATCGCCGTGTGCCTTGCCTTCTCTTGTGCTTCTGTTCGAGCGGACTGTCTGCTTGCCGCTCGACTTCTTCCCCTCTGCTTGATACTGCGTTTGGTCGTGGTCTTTCTGGCCGCTGGTGTTTGACATCCTGACCGCTGCAGTTTTTTTCTTCTGCCTATCCGCGCGGCTTGTTTCCTAACCGCGCGGCTTCCTGCTGTTTGCTCTTATGGCTCTTTCTGATGCTTCCACTACCACCACTCCTGCCGCCACCCCTGTTGCCAATCCGGCTCCGCCTCTACCTCCTACTTCTTCCGGGAACCTTGGTACCGTTTCCAAGCTTGTCAGCTCCAACTACCCGGATTGGAGCGTCTCTTTCACTTTTCTCCTTCGCTCGCAACGCAAACGCCACCATCTCGTTGATGACCCCCTTCCTACCACTTTACCTCTCTTTGATGACTGGGATGCGAGTGACGCGCTTGTGCGTACTTGGCTCGCTAACAGTCTATCTGATGAGTGCCTTCCCGTCATCCGTCATGATGAGACGGTGAAGGCCGCTTGGCTTCATCTTGCTGCTCTATACTCCAAAGGGGCTCAGACATCCCGCATCTATACGTTGTATGCGGACCTCTTTGCCCGGCCTACCTTGTCTCCTACTGCTGCCTACCAACAAGTTCAAGCTCTTGGGGCTGAGATTCTTCAGAATCGCCCCTTTTCTGCGGATCTGGCTCAACAACACAAGCACTTCCAGGAGCTTCTGGTTGTGTGTTATCTGCTACGTATTCCTGACACTTATGACATGATCCGCCAACAAATTCTGGGTGAGGCGGAATCTCCTACTTTAGATGCCACCGCTGCTCGCATCACCGCTGTCACCTCTCTCCTTCAGCGCTCGCTTCTGCCCGCTCCTTCTCCACCAGATAACTATGCTCATCAAACTCAGCGGAGTGGCTCTGGTAGCCGCAGTCATCAGTCTGGCGGACGTCCTTCTTCCCGCTACCTCTGCTCTCACTGCGGCCGCACCGGACATACTTCTGACCGCTGCTGGACGAAGCATCCCCATCTTCGCCCCTCGGGTGACTCTTCCGCCTCCTCTTCCAAGCCGTCTGCTTCCGTAGTCACATCATCAGGTAGTGCCCATGTGGTCACTCAAGGTAAATGGCTTATCGACTCCGGAGCAACTAATCATATGACGGGCAATCCTCAATGCTTCTCTCTCCTCGAACAGCATGATCGGTTGCCCCCGGTCCTCATTGCAGACGGTTCTCCCTCCCCGGTTCATGGGTCGGGAGTAGTTCATGTTACTCCGTCCCTTCGGCTAGAGGACACTCTCTATGTGCCCAAGTTTCCGTGCAATCTATTGTCGGTTACTTCTTTGTGCAAGCAGCTTCAATGTTCTGAAACGTTTACTCCATCTTCTTGTTCTTTTCAGGATCCGAGCTCCCAGCGGACGATTGCTACTAGGACTGAGAGCGGCGGCCTCTACTTCCTCGACAACGTTTCCGCTTTGTCCGTCTTCTCTTCTTCTTGTACGGATCTTCTCCAGTGGCATCTCCGTCTCGGTCATCCTCCACCACGGCTTCTACATCAGCTTCTACCCCACCTCCCTCCCTCCAATACTCCTCTCAACTGCGAAGCCTGTCAACTTGGCAAGCATCATCGTTCCTCCTTCCCGCCGAAGCAAGGTCGGGGATCTACTCGTCTGTTTGATCTAGTCCACTCCGATATCTGGGGGCCTGCTCCTACCCTTACTGTTGGTCGGGGTAGTTTTTATTTTGTAACCTTTATCGATGACTTTTCTAGATGTACTTGGGTGTATCTCTTACGAGATCGCTCTGAACTTTTTAATGTATGGACCTCTTTTTATCATTTAATCAAAAATCAGTTTGGTGTTGGTATTAAAACTTTTCGATCTGATAATGCAAAAGAGTACTTAAGTCATGTTTTTACCTCCTTCTGTGTGCAACATGCCGTTATTCATCAGACAAGCTGTGTCTATACCTCCCAACAAAATGGGGGTGGCGGAACGCAAAAAACCGTCACCTCCTCGATGTCGCTTGCACATTGATGGCTCAAATGCATGTCCCTCGCTCATATTGGGGCTATGCTGTTCTTCTTGCCTGCTATCTCATCAATCGCATTCCCTCCTCTGTTCTCAACGGAAAAACCCCTTTTTCCATCCTTTATCCAGACAAGGAGCCTTTTCCTCTCCCTCTCCGAATCTTTGGGTGCACTGCTTTTGTGCATGCCCCATCTGCCACCCGTGATAAGCTCTCCCCTCGCTCCACCAAATGTGTCTTTCTGGGGTACTCCGCCATTCAGAAAGGCTACTGCTGCTTTGACCCTGTTCTTCGTAAGCAGTTCGTCTCCGCTGACGTTACCTTCTTCGAGAATGCCTCCTACTTCTCGGATGACTCCTCGTCTCTTCCCCCCACCTCTGATTCTCCTGTTATTCCGTTCGTTCCCTCGTCTCCTACTGCGATATCCGCCCCTCCTCCGTCTCCGCCCACTCCTCTCCCTCCGCCTCTCTCTCCGCCTCCATCTCCCTCATCTCCGCTGCCGTCGCTCTCTCCTCCCGGGCCAGCTCTCTCTGCCACGGATGCTCTGGATACCGAAGAGCCCGCCGACCTGGATCTTCCTGTCGCTCTTCGCAAAGGGGTGCAGACGTGTACCCTACACCCCCTTGCTGCTGTTGTTTCATATGATCGTCTTACCTCTTCTCGCAGGGCCTTTGCGCTGGCTATCTCTGCCACTACCACACTTCGTTCCTACCAGGAGGCCCTTGCTATTCCTCACTGGAAGATGGCCATGGATGAGGAAATGGCGACCCTAACAGAGCGGGGTACCTGGACTCTTGTCCCTCCTCCCTTTGATACAGATGTTGTTGGCTGTCGCTGGGTCTTTGTGGTCAAATTTGGCCCAGATGGCACTGTGGACCGTTATAAAGCTCGCCTCGTGGCTAAGGGCTTTACTCAGACCTATGAGGTTGATTACTTTGACACCTTCTCTCCCGTGGCTCGTCTCAGCACTATACGGGTCCTTCTCTCTATGGCAGTCAACAAAGACTGGTCACTTTCCCAGCTGGATATCAAGAATGCCTTCCTTTATGGTGATCTTCAGGAGGCCGTCTACATGGAGCAACCTCCTAGGTATGTTGCTCAGGGGGAGATACGAGTATGCCGGCTACAGAAGGCAATCTATGGCCTCAAGCAGAGCCCTCGAGCTTGGTTTGACAAGTTCAGCGGCATCGTGGCGGCCGTTGGTTTTGCTCGCAGCTCTGCTGATCACTCTCTATTTATTCGCAAAACCTCTTCGGGACTGGTGGTTCTTGCAGTATATGTTGATGATATTCTTCTCACTAGCGATGACCAGGAAGGGGTAGCCTTGACAAAGCGGCATCTTCGCCAACATCTGGTCACGAAAGATATGGGTTCTCCGAAGTACTTTTTGGGGATCAAAATCTCTCGGAAGCCCAACTCTTTAGTCATCTCTCAGCGTAAGTATGCCCTTGATATTTTAAATGAAGCATGATTGACTGGGGCCAAACCTGCCCGATGTCCCATGGCTGTTGGAGAAGACAAAACCTGGACAGATGATTCGCCTCTTCTTTCAGATGCTTCGCGGTACAGGCGTCTGGTTGGTAAGCTCATATACCTCACCGTGACTAGGCCCGACATTTCCTATGCTGTGGGCAAGGTGAGTCAATTCATGCAAGCTCCCAGGGAGTGCCATCTACAGTCCGCCTTGCGGATCTTGGAGTACGTCAAAGCAGCCCTAGGGAAAGGATTGCTCTTTCAGAAGAATGATCATCTGAGGGTTGAAGCATACTCAGATGCGAGTTACGCTGATGACAAAGGGGAGCGCAAGTCTACCTCCGGTTTCTGTACTTTTGTTGGGGGCAATCTGGTGAGCTGGAAGAGCAAGAAGCAGTCTGTTGTTTCCAGGTCCAGTGCTGAAGCAGAGTATCGGAGTATGTCGTCGACCACTTGTGAGCTAAAATGGCTACGGGCTATAATGCTGGATTTAGGAGAGGTCTACAACCATCCTTTACCTATGTTCTGTGATAACAAGGCTGCCATATACATCTCCAAAAATCCGGTCTTCCATGAAAGAACCAAGCACATTGAGGTTGACTGTCATTTCATTCGTGAAGAAATCTTAAAGGAACAAATTTGCACTCCCTTTGTCACTTCTGATAAAGAGCTGGCTGACATCTTCACCAAGCCAGTTTCCGCCTCGTTTCATCATATTTGTGACAAGCTGGGCATGATCGATATATATGCTCCAGCTTGAGGGGGAGTGTTGAAGTTGGTGACCGGGCGGTCTGGCGGTCTGTCTTGGCGGTTTGGAGACCGCTCGGTCTGGCGGTTTGGAGTCAGCGGTTTGATTCCTGTGCTGTTGCTGTGCGGTTGCCGAGCGGTCAGGCGGTCTCCCCTGGCGGTCTCTCTCTCTCTCTGGTGGTAGCCGTGCGGTTAGCCCTTCTGTCTAACCGCGCGGCTTGTGCGGTTTGTTCTGTATAGTCCGCTTAGTCCTGTATTTTTTAGTCCCACATCTCTTATTTGTATTCTCTCATCTCTCCTCCATTCTATATAAGGGAGGGCATACCTTTGTAATAGATACCTTTTTCTGATAATAAAATTTCAGTTATACCTTTTCCGGCTTGTTTTAGTTCGCTTCTTACAATTACATAGCCACTATAATATAATGATCTTGGCTAATATGTCCTCCTTCATGCGGGACATTGTTGGTCCCGAGGACACTTAATGTGCTCATTCACCACCTTTATTATCCCCACAATTAGCTTCATCCCTCCTCCCTTCTTCTTTTTCTTTTTCTCAGACAATTTCTTACTCGTGTCCTGCTTTACGTTTGGACCCTAAAAATAGAATATAAAAGGTTAGTTATAGAAATGACTATGTGAGGATTTTACCTCTTTAATCACTATACATGCTAATATTATAGGGGAATTTAATTTAATTTAATTTTATTAAGTCATATTTAGGGTGTTAAAGGTTGCTAATGCATATGGTCTAAACAGTTGTTGCCATGTCCCAAGCTCAAATGAGCTCTACCTGTTTGACTCAGGATGAATATAGAATGAATGTGCAATTGTGCACTAAAGGAACTATAATGGATGGATGCAAATATTATGATGATGGGCATTCTAAAATGATGTGATGTACATGCGATAGTCCAATATTTAATTGCAATAAATTATGAAATTACTTGAAAAGATCACAAAAATGCACAATAGGGATTAGATTTTAGAAATACAAGCACGATCCAATTAAAATTAAAGAGAGAGTGCTATGAACGATTACATGGCAAATGAATTTTTCAAGTAGAATTAATATTGAGTAAACTCATACAAATTTAGATAATTAGATCACATAATATGTTTATTCATCATAATAAACGACAAAGAGCAATCTAGACCTCAAATTTGAATTTACACAAGTAATTGGGATCTAGGAAAGTGGAAGAGGGGGCTGATTCTGCAACAAATTTGCATGTATTTCAGGATATGGAATTAGGTGAAAGTTAGGTGAGGACTGTGGAGGGGCTGGATGAGCAGTTGTGTGGAGGGAAGTGTTATTGGGGGTTGGTAGAGCAGGGCAACATATGCTGGACTGAGACAGGTGAATGAATGGGATCGGGTGAGTATGATTGCTTCCAGGTGTGGGAAAATGCCAGGAATTTTATCGGTGGAGTAGTATATTGTATAAGGCTGGAATATGTTTCCAGGAAGGGGAATAAGATCGCGTGGTAGGATGTTTTAAGTAGTTACATCCATGGGGAAGCTGGCAAAGGGACCTCAGTAGAAAGGAATCTTCAGGAACGGGACTGCTGCAATTGAAAACTGATTGGTAAATTTGGTGCTGGATGTAAGTGGAATGAAGGGGGCGTTTTGGCTGTGCAGGAATTGGAATGGGGTGGTTGATTAATCTCTAGATAGGAGTGTTGGTAGCGGTTTCTTTAGTGGCTGTGCAGGAATTGGAATGGGGTGGTCTTGGAATCAATTACCGATGCTGGACAGCAACCATGAAGAGGTTCAGGACTTCCAGGATGCCAGGAGGTGTGCTTGGAATCAATTACCGATGCTGGACACCAACCATGAAGAGGTTGGTGGCTGCGATTTGCTGTCAAGAACAGAGGGGTGTGCTGGGAACTGATTTCAGATTCTGGACAACAAATATGTGGAGAAGGATGGCTGTGAATTGCTGCTGAGGATTTCAACTAAAGTTGTGGGCCGGCTGGGTGGAGATTGGAAGCTCTTGCTGGTAGAGGAGAGGGGTGAGGAGGTGGATCCACGAGAGGTTCAGGATGGGGCATAGGGACGCCGACTGGGGGTGGGGGAAATTTAGTATTGCTGAAGGGTGAGTGACAGGGATTGGTTTTAGGGGGAAGTGGTGGTTCGGCAGAGGAAATGAGTGGGGAGTTGGGTTGCGGTTTAGGATTAGTTAGTGGCTCCACGTGTGGATGGGGAGGGAAACAAGGGGGACTGGCTGTTGTGGATTAATGGGGAGGTAGAGGGGGACTGGTTGTTTGGTGTAGTGGGGAGAAGGTGGAGGCTATATTTAGGAGGTAGTTCCTAAACTGTAGGAAGTTGGGTAATATGAATGTTATGGAGGTGATTATGGGTGGTGGTGGCTGCCGACTTGGTGGAGGTTGGTGGTGGCTGGAGGTGGCCGCCAGTGGTGGTCATCGTAGAGGTATTCTGTCGATTACCAGAAAATTAAAAAAGATGAGAAATGAAAGGGAAAATAATGGTGTATCATCGAAGGTGGTCGAAGACGTTCTCCGGTGATCGTCAGAGATGGAAATGAGGGAAAATAGGGGCTACTTTGGGGGATATGTTGAATGGAGAGGGAGAGATGGACTTAGCCGGTTTTGTGACGAAGGAGGTATGGGAGGGGGCAGCTGTCACGACCCGCATTTTCTCAATAATTAAATCATATCAGAACAAGAGAAAATACGTGTCATGATGTCACGTCGTGCAGGGGATAACTGCACACGTTCAGGCAAAACTCCAGACTCTATATCTTTGGAGAAAATCATAATTTAATATAAAAGAAAACCAGTTAAGTTTGATGGCCGTATCCCTCGGCACAGTGGATCAGCTAGTCCACAATTAAAAATAAATTTATACGCAGCGGAAAATACTTTGGTTAAGTTGATATTCTAAATGAGCATAAGTGTCCCCGAGGGACGACTCATGATATGCACGACTCTAAATTTAATATAGTATAAAAAAATAGCCTTTATGTTACTTGAGAAAGTAGTGCTTTAGTTTTATAAACATGACGTGCATGAGGTACATATAGTAATGCTTTTAGGGTTTAAAATACCTAACGTGCAACCTAGCATAAATCATCCCCAGAAAGCAAGTGAACAACCTCCAAATAGACAAAAATAGCAGTTTCAGTTCATACCCAGCATCACAAGTAAGCCACCAGTGGGCGTCAACAACCTGACACGAACCCACTGGTGAGTATGCATGTCTATACAGAAGGAAGAAAACTACCTCACTAGGATGAGATACAACAATCTTAGCTACCCAGGAGGCCACAAACAAACTCCACAAGAAAACTAGCCGCTCAACTGGCTATAACCTGAACCCGAGGCATTCAAAGAAAGAATATCTCAGCAATAATATAATCAAAAGAAGTGGAGCATTAGATTCATAAGCAATAAAAGAAGGGGTTATCAACCCTTGCAACAAATGCTATCAAAAAGAGCAGAAGGAAATAATCAAGACAACAAAAAGAAACACTGTCTAAAGAGCAATAAAAGCACACCAAGTGCAAGAATGAATAACGACATGCTCTGCCAAACACCTACAGTAGCAACAAGGCAAACATATGCCAATAAAAATAACTATCTGAAAGGAAAGGAGCTAACAGTCTTAACTTTGCGAATTATTGGCCGTGGTAAAACCTTGGGTCTGGGTTGGTGGCAAAAACAGCCCTCTTGCAAACAACCAGACCCAACAATGCTCAAGGGTGAAAAAAACAACCAGTGACAGCTACAGGGTCCACACACCTAACCATACCAGCCCAAAACGGCCTAACTGGTGGTGGCCACAGCTCAGCACACACCATTCACCCCTTACAGAGCCACCAGAAACGTCACCTGCCATAATCCACGAGTCGACATTCAAAAACTAGCCGATAACAACCCCCCCCCCCCCCCCCCCAAGGGAAAAGCCACACTAACAATCTTGGAGAAAACACAATCCCAAGGAAAAAGTGTCAAGTTCACTCGACGCGGCGTTGAGTGAGCTCCACCCACTCAACGCCAACGCCCAGCGGGGAAGGCGTCGAGTTCACTCGACGCGGCGTTGAGTGAACTCCACTCACTCAACGCCAAATGACTTAACTGCAAAAAAACTCACTCTCGGGGCGACGGCGCTGTCAACACCAAATAGCTTAGGCGTTGAGTGAGCTCCCCTCACTCAACGCTTTACACTTAGCTAAAAAAAAACTGTCTGCTAGACGGCGTTGAGTGAGCTCTACTCACTCAACGACAAAAGACTTAGAAAAAAAACAATCCCTGACTAGACGGCGTGAGTGAGCTCAACTCACTCAACGCCAAAAGTCTGGCAAGACGGCGTTGAGTGAGCGCAACTCACTCAACGCCAAAGGCAGACGGCGTTGAGTGAGCTCAACTCACTCAACGCCAAAAGACTTAAAAAAAAGCCTCTGGCAAGACGGCGTTGAGTGAGCGCAACTCTCTCAACGCCAAAGGTAGACGGCGTTGAGTGAGCTCAACTCACTCAACGCTGTCAACGCTTTTGGACTTAGACTCCAGACCAAATAGCTAGGCGTTGAGTGTGTCCACCACACTCAACGCTTTTATACTTAGCCTACAAAATGAACTTCTGCCCTAAGCTAGCACTCAACGCCTGCTCACAGAGAGTTGGCAAAAATAATTTCTACCCCTCCTACCCGACTACAGCTACCACACACTCTGGGCCTAAACCAACCAGCTAAGATTCTACCTCCAGCAGCTGACCTGGACAACAAACAACAACTAAGGAGAGAGAATAACTTAAATCTGGACAAGATTGATATTGAACTTGCTCGGGACAGATTGCAGCAGCCCTAACTTCTAGGAGAGAAAAGTAAAGCTACTACAAACAAAAAAAGATAATAAGATAAGATCAAGCTTGGCAAGGGCAAAGAGCATCACTTGCCTCTATCTCCAGGAAACAGCAGCCAAGACTTCTCACTCGGCACCGACGACACTAAGAGAAAATCTGAAGCTTTAAGAGGAAGAAGAACAAGCCCTAAAAACCCTAGCTAACAAAGACAACCCTAAAACAAGAAATACTTACCTAGGGAGGAAGATCTGGGTGAGAGCAGTCCAAATCGGCCCTTACCCGAGAAAAACGAGCTCGAAACCTCCAGAAATCGCCGACCGGAGCTCCAGCACCTCCGTCGCCCGATGCCTTCCGCTGGAAGCTAGCAGATGGCTTGGGAAAAGAGAAATGAGAAGAAGAAAACCCAGCCGGCCCTATTTATCTACCCTCCCCACTCACTCGGCCATAGCTTAATAAAATAATCCCACACTCCACTCAGTTAGGTAAGCTAATAAAATATTCTAAAGCCTTGAAAGGCTCAGCCACTAGCTGAAAAGATAACCAGTCACTCAAGTTACCAAAGCCGGCCACCACACATACATATATATATAGTATATATATATGTATATATGAACAGAAACTAACTAAATATACATATATGAATAGCTTATATATAAAACCTGATACAAAAAATCAGCCACTTAAATATATAACAACACAGGCAGCTAAAATACATATATATATATATATACAACTTATATATATATATATATATATATATAAACATAAATCTAGCTATCTGCACATAGCTACAAAACAAGCTAAATAATCAAGCCACATGCATAACTAAGCTCTGCCTCTTAGCAAAATAGAGCAACAACAATAGCTGGGTAACACATCACCAGCTAAAAAATTAAAACGCCAAAATGACGCGAAAACAACGATCTCGGAATTCGACAAAACTCGCACCGTACACCCATGCTACAAAAACAACTGCGAAGTCGAAATCAACATCCGACGATCAAAACTCGGGCTAACATCTTCCGAAGCCAAAACACAAGCATTCCCGGAGAGGCTCCACCGAGTCACCAAAACAGACTCCGGCTAGCTGGGGAATCTTGCAAACAGGCTACAAACAAGCCGCTCAGAGAACCTAAAAGAGCTAAGACCACGCTCTAACAACGGCAAATGCCGACAACGCGTCATCGTAACGCCAAACAAGGATTATACAAATCACAGGAAAATCGGGAGCGTTACAGTCACTCCCCCTAAAAGAAAGTTTCGCCCCGAAACTTTACGCACAACACTTCTACAATAGAAGGGAAATAACAAATCAAGAGTTATAAAGAAGAATACATACCAAGCAAAATCAGGGAAACAGATGAGGGTGAGCCTCCCTCATAGCCGACTCCAATTCCCAAGTCGCGCTTTCCACGCCATGATTTCTCCACAAAACTTTAACCATTGGAATTGATTTCCTCCGCAACACTCGATCTTGAGCATCCAGAATACGGACAGACATCTCCACATAAGAAAGATTTGGCTCTAACTGAGGCACAAAATTCAAAACTTGCCTGTTGCTTAGCACACATTTTCGCAGTTGGCTAACGTGAAAAACATCATGCACGCCAGGAAAGTTCGCGTGCAAATCCAGCCTATAAGCTATCACACCAATCCGCTCAATGATCTTAAACGGCCCCACATACCTCGGGTCCAACTTCCGGTTCTTACCAAACCTCTTGATTCCAATCATCGGGGAAACCTTTAGAAATAGCAAGTCCCCCACAACAAACACCAGATCAGATCTACGCCGGTTGACGTTCTTCTCATATCGCTCCTGGGCTATCCAAAGCTTCTCCTGAATAAGCTTCACAGCAGTTTCCATCTCTTCGAGCGCATCCGGACCCAACAAAGGTCTCTCGCCAACCTCAGCCCAAAATAAGGGAGTCTTGCAGCGCCTCCCATACAAAGCTTCGAAAGGAGCCATTTGCAAGCTTTCTTGATAACTGTTATTATAAGCAAACTCCATAAGCCTCAAACGCTCATCCCACGCTTTGCCGTGGCCTAAAATATAGTATCTGATCATGTCCTCCACTATCTGATTAACTCGCTCTGTCTGACCATTGGTCTGCGGGTGGTATGCGGTAGAATATCTCAAATCCGTACCCAAACTTTCTTGCAAACTATTCCAGAAGCGAGATGTAAACCGGGAGTCTCGGTCTGAAATAATGCTGACTGGAACACCATGTAATCGGATGACTTCATTTAAATACAGCTCAGCTATTTTCTTCATCGGATAGTCGATCTTATAAGGTACGAAGTGAGCACACTTCATTAATCTGTCCACAATCACCCAAACTGAATCATAACCTCTAGGACATCTCGGTAAACCCGTGATGAAATCCATCGAAATGCTCTCCCACTTCCAAGTCGGAATCTCCAACGGAGTCAACTTGCCACCAGGCCTTCCATGATCGGCCTTAACACGCTTGCAAGTATAGCACTCAGAAATAAACCTGTCTATGTCTCCCTTCATCCCATACTACCAGACAATTTGCTTTAAGTCATGATACATCTTGGCAGATCCTGGATGGTAGACAACACTAGCACTATGCGCCTCTCTGAACAACATAACTCAAATATCCATCTGCAGCAGATCTGGATCATCTTTCTGATGTAACCTTGTAAGCGCAATCCAAGAAGGCTCTGCTACTACCAAACTACTCTGCAAGTCGCAGCTCCCCACAAAAATATCCATCAAAAGAAATTCTTCCACTAATAGCTCGGCGGAGAGATTAAAAATCTTCCCCGTCTTCCGACTTAGGGCATCGGCCACCACATTAGCCTTGCCCGGATGGTACTGGATCTCAACATCGTAGTCGGCAACATACTCCAACCATTGCCGCTGACGCAGATTCAATTCCTTCTGGGTGAAGACGTACTTTAAACTCTTATGATCGGTAAAAATCTTGCACTATGCGCTATAAAGCAGATGCCTCCACAACTTCAGCGCAAAAATCACGGCTGCAAACTCTAAATCATGCGTATGATAGTTTCTCTCATTAGTCTTCAGTTGCCTGGACCCATACGCAATCACTTTCCCGTTTTGCATCAACACGCAACCAAGCCCAACATGCGATGCATCCACATAAACATCATAATCCATGCCCTCCGTAGGCAGAGTCAAAACGGGAGCAGTGCACAATCTGTTCTTGAGCTTTCGAAAGGCTTCCTCACACTTCTCGCTCCAAACAAAAGCCGTATTCTTCTGAGTCAATCTAGTCAAAGGTGTAGCCAGGGTAGAAAAACCCTCCACAAACCTCCTGTAATAGCCGGCTAACCCTAGGAAGCTTCTAATCTCTTTGGGTGTGCCCGACCTACTCCAATCCATCACAACAACTATCTTTTCTGGGTCAACCGAAATCCCACTCTTATTGACCACATGACCCAGAAATGAAACTTGAGGCAACCAAAACTCGCACTTGCTCAATTTGGCGAATAGCTTGTGGTCCCTCAAGGCAGATAAAACCAAACGCAGATGCTGGTCATGCTCCTCAGCATTGCGGGAATAGATTAGAACATCGTCGATAAACACGACCACAAACTTATCCAGGAAGTCCTTGAACACCCGGTTCATCATATCCATAAAGGCTGAGGGCGCGTTGGTCAAACCAAACGACATAACCAGAAATTCAAAATGCCCATGTCTGGATCGAAAAGTAGTCCGCGGAATGTCTGACTCGCGGATCCTGAGCTGATGGTAGCCGGAACGAAGATCAATCTTAGAAAATACCACGCTACCGCGCAACTGATCAAACAAATCGTCAATCCTTGGCAGAGGATACCTGTTCTTAATAGTAATCTTGTTCAACTCTCTTTAGTCGATGCAAAGCCTCATCGATCCGTCTTTCTTATTTACAAACAGAACAGGAGCACCCCAAGACGACGAGCTCGGCCTGATAAAACCTCTCTAACAACTCATCCAGCTGGATACACAACTCTTCCAGCTCTCGCGGGGCCATCCGGTACGGCGCCTTCGCAATAGGACGCGTACCTGGCTCCAAATCTATCACAAACTCAACATCTCTATCAGGTGGAAGACCAGGAAGATTGTCAGGAAAAACATCTAAAAACTTGCACACCACAGGAATCTCCTCCAAGCGCGATACACTAACAACAGTCCCCACAACTGAGACCAAACATGCAAAGCATCCGGAATCAAACAGTTTCCGAACACATACCGCAGAAATGACTGGAGAATCCTGACGCAGATCACCATAAACACTCCCAGGCTGACCGTTGTCCTTTACGATGTCCAAGCGCTTACCCTTGCACTGGATAACTGCATCATACCTGGACAACCAATTCATGCCTAAGATAACATCAAAGTCTTCCAGGTCGATCACCTTTAGATCTGCCTTTGCTAGAAAATCCCCTAACACAATCGGACAATCCTAAATGCCCTGATCTGAAACCACAGAATCACCGGAAGGGAACTTGACGCGAAAGGCATCCCTAACTCGATCTAGATCCAAACGGTACCGATCCACGAAGGCTCTAGCCACAAACGAGTGGGTAGCGCCAGAGTCGAAGAGAACACGCGTACAACGGTTCTTCACCTAAATCTTCCTATAAGATTGCACACGCAACTAAGGAAAACAAATGCTAAACGATCGCTAAGAATAAAAACATTCAGGTTAGGGAGAAATCTAACCTGAAATAACCTGAGTCGAAGTCTGAGCTTTCTCCGAAGAAATCACATTCAGTTTTCCCTTGCCTTTATCCACCTGCTGAGGCGGTGAAAATGCCTGGAGTGGTACTGGCTGCAACACAGGCTGGAGCTGTGGGCACTGAGCCTTGATGTGCCCTTCTTGACCGCATAGAAAACAACTTCTTTCCTTAATCTTATCCTTTCCCCAGCAATGGGCAACATCATGCCCTAGCTGCTTACATGCAGAACAAAATAAATCATTTCTGAGAGCACCTTGAATTGCATACACCTGCTCCTTCTGAGCTCCTAACCTTTTGAAACATCTCTCAAAGTGGTGGCCTGACCGGCCACAGAAGCTACAAACCTCCTTGCTCTTCTTTCTTAAAGCAGCACCGGGTACCTGAGGGCTCTTTCCTTCAACCGATTTTCTCTTATCTTTTCTCATCTGCTGCCCTCTTTGCTTAGCATTCTCAATTGCCTTAACTTTCAAAGCAGATTCCACCACTCCAGCATAGCTTGCTGATCCATAAGCACTTGCTAACTGCTGGACATCACTTCTTAGGCCACCAAGAAAATGCTTAACTCGATCCGCCTCGGAGCTTACCAAGCCGGGGGCAAACCGACTCAGTTTGCTGAACTCGATCTCATACTCACTAACTGTGAGCCGTGTCTGCTTCAAGTGTAGGAAATCATTCATCAGACGGTCGCACTCGACCGAAAGCAGAAACTTCCTTAGCAACAGTTCCTTGAAGGTCTCCCAAGAGCATCCCTCTTTCAAGCTCTCCTTCTCTCTCAGCCACCAACTCTTCGCTAATCCCTTAAGCTGATAGGCGGCGATCATCACCCTTTGATCAGGGGTAACTCCAGAATATGAGAACATTTCCTCGATGGCTATAAGCCAATCGTCCAAAACCATAAAGTCTGCCTTTCCATCATAAGTAGGAGGTTCTAGTCGCTGGAAGTGCGATATAAACGGCATCTCCGGGGGCAACACAACAGGAGTTACCAGGGGAGCAGGAGGAACAGGAACAACCACGCATACAGCAGGGTCCGACACTCTCGGAGGCTGTCCTGCCACAACTGCTAACAGAGACTGGATCTGAGTCTGCATACCCACCATCTGCCTGGACAAGGCTTCATTACTCTGCCGCAGACTTTCAATCAACGCCTCGCTTTGCGCTCCTGAAGACTCACCCTCAGATTGGGGAGTCAGTCTCGTCGAAGGACGCTTCGCCATCCTATAATCGTATTAGCACTAATCAAAACCTAACCCAACTGTTAGAACAAAACTACCAGGTACAGACAAACATACTTAAATATGAACTTCAACTGCTAACTTGCTCTGAGATTTTTACAATAATGATGTTATACTTAACCTAGGATGGTCCACCACCATCATGTGCTTAGACCATGAATACATGAATTTGTATCTCTTTTGACTCAAAACTATGTGTGTACATATGTCATCATGCAAATCTTTAGCTTGGCATGTTGTGCTTATGCAATGTTATGTTATGCATGTTGTGCTATGCAATCTAAAAAAGCCTTAATGCATGCCATGAGCGATCGTACGCATGGAAATGTTATGCATCCCATACTACATAACATTGCATGCAATGAAAAAAAAACGTGCTAATGAGCATTCATGTGGTGAGGTTATGCATCCCATACTACATAACCTTCACATATTGCCACCTATGATGATCCATATACAAACACATATTATGCATCCCATACTACATAATACACCCCGTATATTTCTATTCATGCTTATGAGTGTAGTGTTCATGTTTCAGCCAAGGCGTACTGATGACATATCGATGTGTGTATGATATGACGCTAAAACACTAATGCTAACAAGGGAAAGGTTGCCCGACCAATTGTCAAGCAACCTCCCTCTGATACCAACTGTCACGACCCGCATTTTTTCAACAATTAAATCATATCAGAGCAAGAGAAAATACGTGCCATGATGCCACGTCGTGCAGGGGATAACTGCACACGTTCAGGCAAAACTCCAGACTCTATATCTTTGAAGAAAATCATAATTTAATATGAAAGAAAACCAGTTAAGTTTGATGGCCGTATCCCTCGGCACAGTAGATCAGCTAGTCCACAATTAAAAATATATTTATACGCAGCGGAAAATACTTTGGTTAAGTTGATATTCTAAATGAACATAAGTGTCCCCGATGGACGACTCATGATATGCACGACCCTAAATTTAATATAGTATATAAAAAAAATTGCCTTTACATTACTTGGGAAAGTAGTGCTTTAGTTTTATAAACATGACGTGCATGAGGTACATATAGTAATGCTTTTAGGGTTTAAAATACCTAACATGCAACCTAACATAAATCATCCACAAAAAGTAAGTGAACAACCTCCAAATAGGCAAAAATAGCAGTTTCAGTCTATGAAGCACGGGTACCGGTACGTGGTACGGGTACGTGGTACGACAAAATTATAAAATAGCACGGTACGTGTACGTTTGGGTATGTGAATTTTTTTTAAAAAATACATATAACAAGTTAATTTGCAACACAAACACAATTCAAACATTTTTTTGAATCATAAAATTAGAGCTAACAATAAGGAACGCCAATAACCTTTGTCTTATAATCTGTGGCCATCTTTACAATAACTTCACTGAAAAATCACCATTTCAATTTTTTAACACAACTTAACTGAAAATAAGACAATAATGATTGAAATAGAGCTAACAATAACCAGTGCAAGCACCAGTCCATTCTCTCCAGTAGCCGAACCAGTGCAATAACTAGTGTGTGCAATAAGACAGTTATTAGGGATCCTTACCTCCAGTCGTCGATGCAGGAAGGAAATCAGGGACGGAGGATCTGGACAAGGAACCCCGGTGGGAGATGACTGCATGAAAAAAAGGGAGCAAACAAGTAATTAAACAGGAGAACATGTGGAAGAAATACTGTTGAATTGTTAAAGAGCAGATTAGGAAAAAACTAGCACGAAGAAGAAACAAACCTTGTACTCCGAGAATGGAGGAAGAAGAATGGAGTGAAGATGGGGGTGGCCCTTGTCTCGATCGCCTGGGCAAATAACGCAGTGATCGCGAGGAGGAAGAGAAGGGAAGAAACGACGCCGTAGAGAAGAGATGCAACGCTCGCCGGAGTGAAGAGGAGGTGCAGTGCTCGCCGGCGATGGACGCGATGGACGCGATCGGCTCTGTCGGAGGAGCGCGGGTTAGGGCTGAGCGGAATCGCGTTATTTCGCGATTTTCGTGGTTTTGAAAGAGCGGTGAGGGGTTTTTTACTGGACCGAACCGAGAATGGGGTTTGGGAAGTACCCGGAAGTACCGGGCCGTACCAAAAAACCAGTAAAAGTACCGGGTACTTATTTTGTCGTACCGGGGCGTACCGAGCCGTACCGGGCCGTACCAGTACCCGCAAACGTACCGTGTACGGGTACGAGACATTTTTTGGAGTACCCGTGCTTCGTAGGTTTCAGTTCATACCCAGCATCACAAGTAAGCCACCAGTGGGCGTTAACAATCTGACACGAACCCACTGGTTAGTATGCATGTCTATACAGAAGGAAGAAAACTACCTCACTAGGATGAGGTACAACAATCTCAACTACCCAGGAGGCCACAAACAAGCTCCACAAGTAGGAGAGTAATTAAGAAGGTAGAGCCCGTTTTGCAGTCGTCCCTTACCAATGATATTCCGCGTCCTTCGATCCTGTATCAGAAAATAAGATGTAAATGTTACGGAGCAATTCAAATCGTCAGTGAGACGACTAACAGAAAGTAAATTAAACGGGGAGCCCGAAACATAAAGAGTCGAGCGTAAGGATATAGAAGAAGTGAGAGGGATATCAGCAGAGTCGGAGACCGGAATAGTGTCCCCATTGGCCACTGTGATACACTTAGAATGAGGAGAATCCAAGTACTGATGTGCCCGCAGTGAGTTTTTGTGATGAGTGACACCTAAATCCACTATCCAGCACGGACTGGTGGAGAGACAAGGGATACCTTCATGTGAGATGGAGGCAATAGAGGCAACGGAGGCAGGTGGGCGACTGGGCAGACCATGGAGTTGTTGCAGCTGAAGCCGGACTTCTTCAGGGTCAGTACGAGTGACAGATGAGTCGTTGGCAGCAACAGAGGCAAGCAGGCGAGGAGGAAGCCAATGCTTGCAGTAGCAAGTGGCCTCAAGGTGGTCGTCCTTTTTGCAGAAGGAACACTTAGGTCGTGGCCGACCACCCCGACCTCTGCCTCGAGAACCTGAACGCCCTCCACGAGCAGGAGGAGGGAGAGGCAGTAAGGGTGCAGAAGTCTGCTGAAGGAGGGCCGGTGAGGGAGGTCCAGAACAGTCAGGAAGTGGTGAGACCTTGAGCAACATGGAGCACACATCAGATAGTGATAGAGTAGCAACAGAGGAGAGGATCTGAGCCCGAACGCTCTGAAGATGAGGCGGGACACGAGCCATTATCATGGCAATATCGACAGCATCTTTTTGGGCACGCTGGGCAGCAAGATCCATCGTAGGGGGCCGATGTTGAATCCGGGCTTCAACCAGAGTCTTAGCCCGAGCAACAAAAGAGGTGAGGTCGGCAGCCCCGCCAACGTCAAGAGTATGAAGATCGGTTATGATGTCATATAGGTGCTGGAGACTTCTCTACCGGAATAGAGAGAATGGAGCTCATCCCACATCTCCTTGGCCGTCTCGTGATACATGACCATGCAATAAGGTTCGCCATCAAGGGAGTTGAGGAGCCAAGTCTGAACACGACCATCGTTGCACAACCAGTCTTCAGTAGGAGCATCGGGAACAGCATGGGTCAAATGATGTAGAAAGCCTTTGGACTGAAGAACTCAGCGAACAGAGTGCACCCTCTCCACAAAGTTCCTTTTCCCGGCTAAAGAAATAGTGGTGCTCCGCAATTCATCCCGGAGTTCAGGAATAAGGGACGGGCGGTCTGCAGGAGAGGAAGCCGCCTGTCCGGTAGAATCAAGAGAAGACCCCATAGTAAGGCGGTCAGGAGGCTATACCGGCGACGAATAGACCAGCGAATAGAGAGGAAATTCGCGTGGAAAGCAGATCTCGCGGGTAGACAAGCTACGATCAGAGGGGAGACCACGCGAGCAGACCGGGCGATCAGAACCATGAGCAGAGGAGCAAACCACGACGAGCATACCGTGCGAGCAGAACAGCAACGATCAAAGAGCAGACCGTGCGAGCAGAACACAACGGACAAGCAACGAGTAAACCGCGCGAGAAGACCGCACGATCACGGTAACAACACACCAACGGCAATAAAGAGGCCGTGATCAAGATGCGGAGCCCGTAGCAGAGAGGGAAAGCTGCAATGACTAGAGAAGTCGTAGCGAGAAGAAAAAGGAGATGAGCAGAACACAACAGACAAGCATCGATTAAATCACGCGAGAAGATCGTACGGTCACGGTGACAACACACCAGCAACAAGAAAGAGGCCGCGACCAAGATGCGGAGCCCGCGGCAGAGAGGAGAAGCCGCAACGACTAGAGAAGTCGCAACGAGAAGAAAAAGGAGACCGCAACGACCAAGATGCGGAGCCCGCTGCAGAGACCAGGCCGCGCGAGCAGAGCAACGAAGGGAGAGAAGACTGCGCGAGAAGGCGAGAAGACAAGGAGATTGCGGCGGTCAAGGCGAGAAGACTAAGAGAGATCGCGCAAGGTGACCACAGCGAATAGCAAAAAATGGAGCGGGTAGACAAGGAGAAACCGCGTGGGGAGGGTTGCGGTTAGATGGGGAAGTGGGAAATGGGCCCACCTGGCAGAGAAAGAGAGCTATAAGAGGGCCAAGTGGAAGAGGAAGAAAGAGAGGTGGAAGCCACGAGATTGAGCAGAAGTAGGAGCGGTTAGAGAAAGCTTAACCGCGCGGGTAGCAAACCGAGAGCATGCCGGCGGTTAGATAAAGCTTAACCGCACGGAGGACCTGTTTCCCTCTGATACCTTGCGAAGGAAAACCAAAAACTTGTATATACTTTCTCAATAATCAAATACAAGGTTTGAATACACATTTATAGGAGGGAGAAGGAGAGAAGAGATCCCTATACATGATGTGAGACAAAAGAGGAGAAGAAAAATAAATAAATGTGCTCCATCATGAGCCTCTTTACATAGGCTTTTCCAACAAGGGGCAACAAACTGCTATGACTGACCTATCGTTGTGACTCAAAAATAAATAAAAATACAACTTGAAGTGAAAAATGAAAAGAACTAATGCTACGATCGACAATCCGCTCAAGATGAGCGGTCCCCATCGTCTCTGTGCCTGTGGTTGTCGCGAGTAGACCTAAATGGGTTGGGCGGGCTTCTCTCCATCTATTTTACAACTAATTTGTTCTTGGTTAGATGTATAGGTACGAGCAAAGTTCAAAGTTGGTTAGGCTCATTGACCTAGTCACACAACTATCAATTAAATTAATAATAATGATATCGTAGGTATTAGATGCCAAATATCCAGCTTGTAGTAGGCATGGTGAGAATATAGTCTTACATCAAGAAACTCATGTGCCCCTGTGCATTTAATGTAGGTTTTGGGTCCTTCAACTACAATCAATTGGCTTTGGCTTAGATACATAGGTTCTAACATGGTACATAATTTAGACTAACGGTCTTGTCTTACATCACCCAATTAGAAAAATTTAATTCACGTGTTAAAGACCGAAATTTTTGATGTGAAGTATTATACTGAGAATATAGTCATACATCATGTAACTCATGTGGCATTATGCACTTAATATTGATCAAAAGGCTTGGACATAATCATCAATTGATTTTAGGTTAGATATATAAGTTGTAACAATAACATAAAATGATAATAGTAGTACTAATACCATAAAATTAATTTACACCTTATTATTTACTTTTTTTCTTTATTTGGAAATGTGTAACAGATAAACTTTCTCAAGAAAATCAAATTGATATTCGCAATAAGAAAAAGAAGTCGCATGCAAAGAAGATAACAGGGTTCCAGGTAATTTTCATTCTCCTGTTATTCAAATTAAACCCAGAGAGTATATATTTGATATACACATTCTTTTTTTTACTGCCGTAATGTGGTGAGAAATTATTTTTCTAAATCATCAAAATAGTATATTAGGTTATTAACTAATGATTTGTGGTTGATGATTAACCTTGCAAGTTATTCCAAACAGTATGCGCCAGACAATTCATCTGAAGTCTTGGTGACATCTGCTGATTCGCAGATTCGAGTCTTTGATGGTGCTAGTATTATTCACAAGTTCAAAGGTACGATTCATTGGTTTACTTTGATATTCAATGCAATGCCGTGTTATTAATAGCAAGGTTGTTGCAGATAGATGTCACGTTCTTGTCGATTTGAGTTTGAATGTCGGATATCAAATCGTGGCGATACATAGCATCATATTTCAATATTTAACATAATTTTAATTTTTGGCTTTTAAATGCATTAACATAATAAATATAAAAGGATTTATAAATTCTAACAATGAAAACAATTAGTGAATTAAAACATTCATAATAATAACAATTAACAAAAAGTAAGCATTCTTAAGATTAGCAATAATAAATTTGTGAACATCAGCTTATATAGATTCTTAAGGCATGTCTTATTTTTTATCCTACCTTTTTCAAGCTTCAACATTTTTATTGGTTTCAAAACCATCAAAATATTTTACTCTTGTTATTTTGAAATAATGATAATATATCTCGAAATATTTAAATATATCAGGAAATATCTTGATATATCGATAATCATGATAAAATGAAAATTTCCTTGTAAATGACAGTATCAGGTGTTCCTCTCCGTAAAACAGCATATTGCTAGACATATTCTATAGTCTGTATTATGTGCCCTCATAAAACGCATCATCAACCATGTAAGTGAAGGATAGAAGGGAAGAGAACTAAACTTCTCCAAATTACATCAGTGACCTCCAATGATGAAGGATAAGAAAATCTTTCTTGATGGGGAATCAATAAGTAGCAAGTAGCACACCCAAAAGCTATCGAAGTCTTAGTCTAGCGTTGTTGTGTGGTGTGTTTGGAGGAAGAAGATTGTGGAAAAGACTAGGAATTAGGGTGAACCCATACTTAATTACTCGTCCTCTGTATATATAGGAGATCACAAAACCCTACTGAAAGTTAAAATTAAATGCAAAAATTAGAAAACATTAAAAGATGATATGCCACCTATTGACTTTGCGTTTCTATCGGGATTCTCACCGTGACAAAAATTCATTCCTGCATTGTTTAGCTATCCCGTCGCCTATATGTTCATCCCTATAATGTATCTATAACATTGTCGTCATCCTCTAAAACGAGCATGTCCTCAAGCTCGGACCAATCATATTCTTTGCATAGCCCCTCCAAAGTTTCCTTGTTATGTTCTTTAGGAAGTTAGGCTGCGTTTGGGGGGACTTATTTTCACCGGTCAAGCGGTTACGACCGCATAAACCGGATCTTAATTAAGGTCCGGTTCATGCGGTTGTAACCGCTTGACCGGTGAAAATAAGTCCCCCCAAACGCAGCCTTAGTGGTTCCATTGGACAAGGACTTTCTTCACTCCATGAATCATACGAGTGTGTAGTAATCAACCGGGACACAATTGTTTCAACCGTGCTACTAATGGGC
This sequence comes from Platanthera zijinensis, assembly GCA_039513925.1. NCBI lineage: Eukaryota > Viridiplantae > Streptophyta > Magnoliopsida > Asparagales > Orchidaceae > Platanthera > Platanthera zijinensis. The sequence goes on along the minus strand of CM077089.1, from coordinate 113,273,091 downwards.
AATTGAGGAGTGTTTGTTTGTGGTGTGTCACAAAATGGATTCAAGATTGAAGTGTGGAAGATATCTTGAATGCAGTTGTCCCTTGGAAGGGGCTGATGATAGACCATCTGCTCGATATACTCCGAAATCTGGTAATGCCCATAAAAATATTCTTTTTGGAGATAAAAGTCTGGCGAAAGGGCCGTAACCATAACTAAACCCAATCTCCTTTCTTATAATGCAAATCGTATAGCAGCCTGTCGTCATGTTGCTTCATGTGATTTTTTTTCCAAGCAACAAGTGCTCGCGAGCCATATCCAAGATTATATCAGCTCTTGATGAACCTCTTAAACAAGCGTGGTGTCTCGACTGAAGATTGTTCTGAATGATGTTGTCTGCAAGGTGGTGTGATAGAACATGTTGCAACAATACTTGACCCATGTTAACCACCGCATCCACTCCTTGGGCTTGTCCCCCATTAAACATCACAAATACATCTCTAGAACACGATTGACAATTTTTGTCTATCCATCAAAATGTGATACTTTTATGGGCCTTGCCCGTAACATCGGTAGAGTCGCCAGAAGATGGACGGAGGCGGGCATGACGGAGGCGAAGGATACTGCAGAGTCTAAACTGCGGCTGTGTATGCTGGGTGTGCTCGGAGAGAGAGAGAGCTACCACAATCTCATTCAAGATAAGGGAAATAGAATTGATTTCTTCGATGTTATTCTACATTGTTAAAGGTGCGCCTCAGACGCCAGACTCACCAGGCTCAGAGGTTTGCACCTTCATGCGCCTTTTTTTGCGCCTTTGGACTTTAAAAACGCGCTTGAGTGTGATTTTTGTTGTAAACTTTTTTTTTTCAAAATAATTAAAAAACTAACGCTCGAACTCAATAATTTTTTATGATTTAGTATTTTTCAAACATAATCGATCGTTGACACTTAGATATGATGCAAACGACCATATTGATTTATTTTTTTAAGAGATATAAATTATAACATTGAATGATTAATGAGTAGAATATATGAAGAATCTGTTCAAGAAAATGAACTAATGTTTGATGTCGATTATTTAAAATGAATGTGGTTGCGCCTTGCCTTCTTCGGACGTGCGCTTGCGCCTAGGTTCCAAGACCCCTTTGCGCCTCGGTGCGACTTGCGCCTTTAATAACTAAGTTGTCATTCTGCTAGCCCAAGAGGCTCTTAAATAAGAGATATAAGGGGGCTAGATATAATTAAGTCCCAAACACTTGGATTACAACATAAAATATAATAATGAAAGATACAACATAATAACTAAAGATAACATAATAACTAAAGACGCAACATAATAACTAGACAGCAGACACGAAACCCATAATAGATATGCAGAGGAGATTGGCAATGTCATCCACTGATGTAAAATAAATATCCCAAATGACTAGTAAAAAAAATGTTCCTAACTGAAACAATGGACCGGGAAGTCCATGAAGGCAAAAGATCCACTCAAAGGAAACTGGTGTAACTCCCATAGTCCCATAGCAGTGCACAGGCGAGCCATGATATGAAGTATGCTGACTTGGTCCCCTTGACTTGGGGAGGCCCTCAATGAAATCCATGTATGTTTCTACCCAATTCTTGGTAGGAACTTGTAGGGTTTGTAACGTCTTTGTTTTGTTGGCAAATAGGGCACTGTTGGCAAATAGGGCACGTGGCAATGAAGAGTTGTATATCCCTGTGCATTCCCTTTCAATAAAACTTCTCCCGAATTCGCTATCCAGTCTTCTGGATACCCTTATGGGTGGCATTATGGAATGCCTTGATAACTATTACCACGATTGGGAAAGGTAAAAGGTATGTATGACCTTTGTAGAGTATTTCCCTCCTGCACTACCCATGACTCCTATAGTTCCTTGTTCATGATACTGGCTCGGAGGGCGGTAAGTGTATTGGACTCTTCAATTTCCTTGCTTATGTTGTCAAATAATGCTTCTATGAGGACTGAAAGTGCAGACACTACTCTATCTATCACCACATTCCCTTTGGAGAGGGTTGAAGTGTGGTTTAGTTTTCCTGCTTTGTACTACACATAGAATTCATATCCTAGCAGCTTGCTGACTTAATATTGTTGAAGTGAGTGACCAATTTTGTTGTAAGAGATATTTTAAGTTGGAATGGTTTATACAAATTTTGATTTTTCATCCCCACAAATAAGGGCATTAATGTCGTGTCGCCTTTGCCATTCTAATGAGTTACTATTCATATGCGGGCAATTTGTGATGGTTGAGGGCAAGTTGACAACTAACTATAGGTATCCTACCGTGTGTAACATCGTAATACCTATGGTACGATAAGAGCACTTGGAGAGTTCTGAAGCCCCTAGCTCTCTCTCCCCCTTTTGTCCCCCTTTCAATTTCTGGTTGCCAGCACTTCACTCCTGCCCGAGAGGGGAACCTTCTCAACCCGGCGAGCTTCCCTGTCAAACGCTGAACTTCCTTGGTGCTTCGCGGTGACTCCAGCTCCATTATGACCTTTACTTTATCAGGATTGGGCTCCACCCCCGCCGGGGTAAGGAGATGACCCAAGAACTTTTCCTTGCTAGCCCCGAAGTCGCACTTCAAGGGGTTCAACCGCATCTTAAACTTCCGCATGGTGGCAAATGTTTCCTCCAGGTCCCGAAGGTGAGAGCTCACATCCTTGCTCTTTACTATGAGGTCATCCACATACACCTCTAGGTTCCTTCCCCTCTGCTCCTGAAAGACTCGATCCATCATCCTTTGGTAAGTTATTAAAGGCACAAGGCGCACCGAGGCCCAAAGGGGCCCTAGAGCCTAGGCGCAAGGCGCAGGCCCGCGCCTGAGGCACGTGAGGTGCAAAAATGGTGGAAAAAAAGAAATTGAGCGAATTGGGCGGCCAATTCGCTGAAATTGAGCGAATTGGGCGCCCAATTCGCTGAAATGCAGCGAATTGGCCCCCCCAATTCTCCAATATTAATAATCTAGTTCTCTATGCGCTCACTAAGCAAATTTTGGTTAGTTCTCTTCTATCAAGTTGGTATAAGAGCCTTTTTGAATTTTTGTTAGTTGAGCAAGCACACACAAGGAAAACACCCATCTTATGACTTATTTATAGGGACATGTGGAAGCTTGGAGAAAACAAGGAAGAGGTATCAAAATCAAACAACAAAAAGAGATTGTATATGATGCAAACCAAGTTGCACTCAGGTGCCTTAACACTAGTTAAATGTTTTCCTAGTTACCTAAATCGGATGGGGAATGAACAAGATATAAATTAACATAACTAAATCAATTTAACTAGCAAACAGACACAACTAGCTCTGTTCTCATTTTGTATAGTTTCAGGTTGATTAAATCCATGTAATTATACTCTATTAAATTTTATTTATGCAAGTCGGATGCTTATTCTAATTCACTAATACTATTAGAAATAAACCAAAATAAGAATTCATATCTCTTAAAATAATTGATCAGGCATGGACAAATTCATTATTATAGTTACTATAGTACAGAGAAGTGAAAGAAGCATCAAGATCAAGAAACCAAAATAAGAATTCATTACAAGAACCTCAAAGAAAAGCATGGACAAATTCCAGCAGATTCTCTTCCACATCCTTGCAGATATATTCCAAAGCCCTACAGTTACTTTGAGAGACAAAAGCAGAAGGAAAAGGAGGAGGTTGAAGCAAGAACTGCAAAGAAAGCCAAGAGAACAGGATGTGCTAGTGATAAGGAAAAATGACCAATGTAGCTTAACCTGTTCTAAACATTTACATTCTATTAATATATGAAATTTTGAAATGTTATATTTATCTGTGTTCAAACTTTTATTATGATTGCTGAGGTGTAGTTCATCTTTACTTGAGGAAAATTGCCCACAATGTTCCTGATTTGAAGAAGTTCTCAGAATGAAGATGAACACACTATATATTTGATGCATAACTTTAGTTTTGATGTTTTCATGTATCATTAAGCGCAAGGTTAGCATGAGGCTAGACTTAGTGTCATCATACATAGTTTTGCCAATATAATCCCTAATTGGGCAAAATATCGTGTCGATATAAGTTCTAGACTATGGTAAACTGATCACTTTCTCAGCTTTAAGTATTCACAAATGTCCATGCAGTTGATAAGAGCATAGTATGATAATTCGGAAAAGAGAAAAATCTGCAGTGTAAAATTGACTAGACGCAGTCAGCTAGACATGGAGAAATAGTAGCATGTGTTGAGTAGAAGTTTCTTGAATGCAAAAATCTGTCTATGTCAAGAATCGACTAGACATCTAGTCGATCAACTAGACCCGGCGTCGATCGACTAGACCCAATCAGCTAGACAAGGAGAAGCAGTACCAAATCTATAATTTGTCTAAGTTAAAAATCGACTAGACCTAGTCGGCTAGATAGAGAGAAGCAACAACAAATATAAAATCAGTCTAAGTTAAAAAAATGACTAGCCTCATTCGGCTAAACAGGAAGAGACAACAACAAATATAAAATCTGACTAAGTTAAAAATCGACTAGATCCAGACGGCTAAATTTAGACATAATATGTGCTATATCATTTAGAGGATCAATAATCAACTAGAATGAGTACTAAAGAGATTAGTCGACCGAAAGTTTCTGTGACAAAAATATTCCAAGTCCACAGTCGACTAGTTATCTAGCCTATCGACTAGAACACTTACAATTCGGCTAGAGGAGTTCAAAGGATGGAAGAATCGTCCAGATTATAAATGTCAAGGAAAATGAACAGCCTCAATCGACTAGACACCTAGTCGATCGACTAGACATCTTGCCAATCGCCCAGATGCGCTATTTCGCAGATTTCAAATTCTTGTTTGATGAAATCAATGCCGATCTTCACACTAGCAAATACAAATGTCTTGAACATGTGTTTGATTCCTAAAAAGTCAATTATTCTCGTTGAAATTTGTGCTCAATATAATAAGGCAGATGTGGCGAATGCTAACCCCAATCGATCAATCAAGTAAAAAACTGAAGTCGATGTCACTCTAATTTAATGTGAATCGTGCGGCGTAGAGCAGAAGTAAGAGAAGATAATCTTTCAAGCATCTCTTCAATCTTCTCCAGTCAGGATCGATTCAAGCTTGCTGATCCATCCAAAGGTTTTCTCTACAACAACAAGCAACAAGATCTTCTACAGTGCAGAGAAGTATTCTTCACTGAAGCAATCTTTCAAGTTTTTTGTTAAAAGATAAAGTTGAAGCCAGTCTCCATCAGGCTTCAAGAAGACTCAATAATCTTAAAGATCTATTCTTTTGAGTCTAAGAAAAGTTGTATCAAATTTATAAACAATCTTTCATATAGGATTTCCAATCTTTCAAGTTATTTGTTAGAAGATAAAGTTGAAGCCAGTCTCCATCAGGCTTCAAGAACACTCAATAATCTTAAAAGATCTATTCTTTTGAGTCTAAGAAAAGTTGTAACAAATTTATAAACAATCTTTCATGTAGGATTTCTTTGAAATTCGAGCGTTGGGTCCTATGTGACCTGAGGTAGGGTTCTGGCTTGAACCTGATGTAGGATTCCTGCTGTGAATCTGAGTTTAGGATCCTGAGAAATAGGATCTGTAGTAGGGGATCAACTGTAGGAATGTTGACTCCGAGTTGTAAGATCTGTGGATCTGAGTTAATTTGGTTGAAGTTGCTGAGGATAACACACTGCTAGATAGGCGAAGTAGGAAAGTGGGTGTACCAGATTTGGGGAACCACTATAATTTTTCATGTCTGTAGTGCTTGTTGTGATTTTCTTTTGATTTAGTTTTATTATTTTGCAACGAATCGAAAAATAGACATCACCTATTCACCTCCCTCCCCCTTTAGGTGAAGATAGACTTCCCTAAACTTACAATCCATCTCCCCTTACCCCTACTAGCTAGACACCCCTCCATCCCCATTATCACCACTAGCTGGCAATCTCGCCTCCTCTTCATACCCTAGCTGTCCACCTTTTTCCCCCTCCACACCACTAGTCGGCGACCTCTCCCCTCTTCATAACCCGAGTCGGGCACCCACAAGAGCACCTCTTCCTAAAAATCCCACTACGATCATCTTAATTATACTCCATCTTAATTTGGGGTGATCACCCCTGACCTCACCTTGGACGGCCACCCCTTCCCCCACTTCCATTCCAACTCCTAGGCCACCTCTACACAACACCACTACCATATCCTAATCGCCTCCTAAGAAATAAGCCCGCACCTCCTAAAATCTCTCATAATTTCCCCACCTCTCATTACCCCCGTAATTACCTCCTTCACGCACCACACCTCCATTTACTCCAATTGGACACCTTCCCCATTAACACACAATTGGTTAACTCTCCAATTCCTTCACTCCACATTATCTCCCTCTCCACACCCCAAGTACCTCCCTGGTACCCCACTGAGAACCTCCACTTCACCCCAACAGTCGGCTAACTGTCCCAACCAATCAATCTCCCCTCCAGTTCTCTGCCCAACACACAGGAACCAACCAGCATTAAGTGCATCACCCCATACCTCCATAGTTCCTACCTGTGAACCTTCTCAGCCCACTACCATCCTCCACAACCATTTCCCCCTTCACCTACAACAGTTGTCTCCCTCCCCAGCCACCTCCCCTCCACCACCCAACCTACGACATAGTTGAGAGAATAAAACAAAACCCATTACATTATGAGCCCCCTTTACTCATACATATAGAGTAAGGGAGAAAACATACAAAGCCCCAAAATACCCTTACGTGGGTAAAGACCAAAAAATACATAAAAGGACTTGATTTCAACTCCCCCCTCAAGTCGAATGGTAAATATCTGTCATTCCGAGTTTATGGATATCATCAATAAAGACATCACACCCTAAGCTCTTGGTGAAGACATCAGTCAACTGGTCTTTGGAGTGAACGAAAGGAGTGACTAAGTTTCCTTTTTCAAGATGATCTTTGATGAAATGACGATCAACCTCGACATACTTAGTTCTGTCATGCTGGACCGAATTGTGAGCTATACTGATAGCAGCTTTGTTATCACAGAATAGAGAAATGAGAGCATCCTTCTGGAGGTTCAGGTCTTTCAATAAAGTGCGCAACCATAGACCTTCACAGAGGCCTTGAGACATAGACCGGTACTCGACTTTAACACTAGATCTGACCATCACATTTTGCTTCTTGCTACACCACGTGACCAAATTTCCACCAACGAAGGTGCAATACCCCGTTGTAGATTTCCTATCATCACGACTACCGGCCCAATCCGCGTCAGTAAAGACATCAATCTTTAAATGGTTGTTCTTTGAGAACATCAACCCCCGACCTGGAGTCTTCTTTAAGTACCGTAGGATGTGGTATGCAGCATCCTGATGTCTGTTCCTTGGGGCATGCATATACCTACTCAAGATTCCAACTGCATATGTGATGTCGGGACGAGTGTGTGAGAGGTATAAAAGCTTTCCAATCAATCTCTGATAGTTTGAAGCATCCGTGCAATCACCATCGCTGTCCTCATCAATCCTATGATTCTCCTCCATAGGGGTGTTCGCAGGAACACAATCAAGCATCCCAATCTCTGTTAACAAATCTAGTACATACTTGCGCTGCGAGACAAAGATACCTCGATCAGAACGAGTCACTTCAATACCTAGGAAGTAGTGAAGCCTTCCCAAATCCTTAACTTCAAACTCAACTGATAGAAGATTCTTCAGCTTTGAGATCTCCTCTAAGTCATCTCCAGTGATCACAATGTCATCAACGTAAATAATAAGAACAACAAATTTTCCCTCATTCTTCCTGACAAACAAAGTATGATCTGAATGACCCTGTTTGTAGCCAAATTTGATCATTGCTTTGTGGAATTTGCCAAACCTAGCCCTGGGAGACTGTTTTAGGCCGTACAAAGACTTCCTTAAGCGACAGACCGGTCCTTCTTGTCCCCTCTTCACAAAATCTGGGGGAAAAGTCATGTGCACCTCTTCATCGAGATCACCGTGCAGGAATACATTTTTTGACATCCAGCTGATGTAGATCCCAGCCCAAAAACGCAGCACAAAATAGGATCACACGAACAGAGTCCATCTTTGCTACTGGGGCAAAGGTCTCCTGGTAGTCAGACTCCTTGAGTCTGGGCATAACCACGAGCCACCAGACGGGCTTTATATCACTCAACTTTACCCTCCTGATTTTGCTTAATGGAGAAGACCCACATAGAACCGATGGCTTTCTTGTCAGGAGGAAGGGAAGAGACATCCCATGTGTGATTCTTAGGCAAGGCGGACATTTCCTCCTGCATTGCTTGAGTCCATGCCGGAATGCACACCGCCTCCTGCCACGTTTTTGGAATAGTAATGACGGACAGGGAAGATATAAAACCTTGATGAAGCTGAGAAAGATGATCATAAGCAACATGATTAGAGATAGGGTGTTCAGTACACACAACCTTACCTCTTAGCACCGTAATGGGAACATGCAGATCAGCATCAGAATCTGAGTTCGAAGACGCCACTGGCAGTGACGGAACAACAAAGGACTGTTTACCTGTTTCGCAACGATGATATATATGAGGAAACAACGAGATGAGGGACGGATGGTGATATATGGCAGAAGGCGACGTAGGTGTAGGTGACGTAGGTGTAGGTGACGAAGGGGGTGTTGTAGGAGTAGCTACGGTGGAAGGCATGCTAGGTGTAGCTATGGTGGAACTGTGGAAGGCATGATAGGTGTAGGAGTGATCAGAGGAAGTGGAACTGACTCAATGACATCATTGCTCTCCCCCTGATGAGTGGAGTGAGGTGAATCCAAGTAGTAAGATTCCTCCTCCCGGAAGGTCACGTCCAAAGTACAAAAAAACGTCTGGAAGGGGGGTGGTAACACCGATACCCTTTTGTAGTGGTAGAATAGACAAGAAAAACACACCGGAGAGCCCGAGGATCAAGCTTGTCATGATGAGGCAGATGGACATAAACAAAACATACACACCCAAAAATGCATGGTGGAAGATGAGAGGTATAAACCTCAGAAGTAGTGGAAAGACGGGCGAGAGGAGTAGTATAGTTAAGAGCCCGTGAAGGAAGACGATTGATAAGATGAGTAGCGGTTAGGATGGCGTCACCCCAATATGATTTAGGGAGATGCATGGTAGTGAGAAGGCACCGGGCAACATCAAGGAGATGCCGGTTTTTCCGTTCAGCAACACCATTTTGGGTGGAAGTCTAAACACAAGTTGTTTGATGAATGATTCCATGATTAGCGAGGTAGGAGCCAAATGCTCCACGATCATTGTATTTCCCCCCATTATCACTACGAAGAACACGAATATTACCATTGAACTGAGTTTGCACCATTTTATGAAAGGTTTGAAAAACAGGAAACACCTTATTTTTTTTCTTTAAGATAAAAACCCAAGCAGTACGAGAAAAACAATCGATAAAGGTAACAAACCAACGATAACCAGTTAAAGATACAACAGGGGAAGGACTCCAAACATCAGAATGTATGAGAGCAAAAGGAGTAGTGCTAGGGGAAGATAAATGCGACGAATAATGTCGAACATGTTTAGATTTTTCACAAACATCACCTTTTAAAGCTTTCACAAAAGGAGATAAAGTAGGAAATAGTTTCTGAGGATAGACTGGAGAGGGATGACCTAGACGCAAGTGCCAGCGTCGAGCATCAGCAACAGTAATAACAGTAGAAGAGAGAGCAAGGGTCGATGAGGTAGTATCCAGATAGTACATGCCACCATGATTCCTACCACTGGCAATGATCCGCTTCGTACCCAGTTCCTAAAAAACACAAGAATCAGGAAAGAAGGTTACCGAACAATTAAGTGACCGAGTGAGATTGCTAATTGAAAGAAGGCTGCGAGAAAATGAAGGGACATGCAAAACAGAAGAAAGAGAAAGAGAAGAGGAGCATGAAATAGTGCTCTTGCCTGCAATAGGGGACAAGGTACCATTTGCAAAGATAACCTTATCCTTACCAGACAAGGGAGAGTAGGAAGAGAAACCTGAGGAGGAGCCGGTCATGTGGTCGGTAGCTCCCGAGTCAATGATCCACTTAGACGAGGGAGTAGCAGCTGCATTGGCACTGGGTATAGCAGTAGTGGCAAAGGAAGTAAAGGTACTGCTCTGAGGAGTGGCTGACTGGGAGTGCAGGAGGCGGCGGAGAGCATCCAATTCCGAGGTAGTAAAATGTCACGACCACGTCCTCGTCCCGGGCCACGACCACGTGACCACTGTTGGATCCAGGTGGAGCTAGGTGAGGATAGAGCTTGAAGCACACGTCCCTAGTGTGGCCCCTACGACCACAGTAATCACAAGTAGGAATCGTGGTGGTAGGGTTGTGGCCCCTACGACCACAGTAATCACAAGTAGGAATCGTGGTGGTAGGGTTGTAGCCACCTCGGCCAACACTAGTAAGAGCAGAGCGATTAGAGTGAGGTGGAGCAGCTGTGCTGAGGGACCTTCGACGGTCTTCATCACCAAGGACCATGCTAAAGGCCTCCCAAAGAGATGGAAGAGGAGATCGATGTAGAATATTTGTTCGAACCAAATCCATTTCCATGTTCAAGCCCATCAGAAACACATGAAGACGAAATCATTCGTCCCTTTTCTGTAACAACACTGCATCGGCAGTACATATGAGAGAAATTGCTCAAAATAATCCAATTCCTGAGAGATACGCTCGAACTCAGAGAAGTAAGACGACACTGTCATGGTGCCCTGACGTAACTCCAGCATCCGACGCGTCAGCTCATAAATCTGAGTGGAGTTTCCGATCTGAGAATACGTCTCACATGCCCGAGTCCAGATCTCATAGGCAGAATCCATCAATATGTAACTTCGATACACCTTCGGATACATGGAATGCAGGAGCCAAGATACTACCAGAAAATTTTCCGAATCCCAACGCCTCGAAGAAGGATCACCCAGAGGAGGCGCCACAATGGTCCCATCAATATATCCAAATAGCTGATGACTGCGGATGACATGTTGTGCTACTTGAGACCACTCAAGGTAATTCGTCCCATCTAAGGGCACAATGGTGATCTTCAGGGAGCCAGCGTGACCAGAAGACCGCTGAGGGTCACCCATCTGGGGTGCGACAACACTCGGCGATTTAGAATCAACGGACGTCGAAGAATCATCCATGAGAAGCAACAGACACGATCAAACAAAAAAATAGAACGTCACTGGAACATCACTGGAGGCTAGAGGAAGCGGCATATCCAACATTGGAACATTACTGGAGGCGACATCAGCTGGAAATGGAGAGAGCAGTCGATTGACACAGGCGCAGCAGTTGAACACAGAGAGGAAGACGGAGAGCGACGGTAACACGTCACGCATCGAGAGGAGAGATGGCGGTCTCCTTCAGCGCGCACCACCGCCGCCACGGATGTCGTGGTTCATCCTGAGAACGGGTACAAAATAGCGGAGAGGAGGGGCGACGGGATGAGAAGCCGGCGGCGACAACAGGATGAGAGGCGGACAGGGTGAGAACAGCGGCTGGAGAGGGATTAGGGTTCGGGTGGTTTTTTTTCCTCTGCTACCAAGTTGAGAGAATAAACAAAACCAATTATATTATGAGCTCCCTTTACTCATACATATAGAGTAAGGGAGAAAACATACAAAGCCCCAAAATACTCTTATGTGGGTAAAGACCAAAAATTGCATCATCCCCAACCACAGAAGATTAGCCGCAAATCCACTAGACTTTCTACTCTGTTGTCATTTATTCTTGTGTTGACTTACTACTATTCCTAGCTTAAGTGATAACACATTATCACACCTTTTGTGACTATTGTTTGTCCTCATTTACTTGTGTAATTTTTATTCGTTCACTCACATTATTGTTGAGTTGTACATTATGATGATCAATTTCTTCTTTCAGGATATTCATCTTTGCAGTCAACTCCAACTTCACTTCCTTCACAGCCTTGTGCACATGATTTTCAAAATATTTTCTCTGTACACCCAGGAGCAACCTCATTTGGTCAATAATAGAACCAGATGATTCTTCATGAATGGCTAGACCAAAGGTGCTTGGCACTTCAATCTCTTTTTCCTGTCTATCTCTGTGCAGAGCAGCCTGCAGGTGTGAATCATCATACTTTGTATCAGGAGCGTCAGATACAAAAATAATACTTTCTTCTCTTTCTTCTTCCTTCTCTCCTGAGAACACAATCAGATCTCTGCAGGTATTCTCCTTTATTACAACAACAGTCTCTTCCTGAGCTGTGTTGGTGCTTGTCACATCTTCAATAACCGTCTCTTCGGCAACATTTACGTCCTCTTAGGTAGAGGTCTCAAATTGAGCCTCCTCCTCAGCCAAATCAGCCAGTACTTCAGAGATGGTTACATGTGTAGGTGACTTTTCATGAACCTCCCCCTCAATAGAAGCTGTCTTTTGGGTAGATGATTCGGAGTGAATCCCCCCCTCACTTGAATCCTTCTCTTCCATTGCCTGATTTTTTCTTCTTTCATTTGTTTCTGCAAGCACTACTGCAGGCTCAGGGACAATTTCTGCATCTAGCTCCCTTGTTGTCTCCTCCTCAATGTCTGCAGGGGTTTGATTTAAAACTTCTTCAGTACCTGGAGTTGCCAACTCTGTTGGCACTACTTCATCCTCAGCCTCCTTGCTGACTTTAGAGACACTCCCCTTCAACTTCTGTACAGCCTTGGGAAAGCCTTGCTCCCACTTGGCGACAGACTTCAGATCAATCTTCTTCAGATAATTCAGGGAAGCTCCCAAGGATTGATCCAGCTGCAATTCTTCTGATGAGTTAAAGAGAAACAATGATAGAATTCTCCCAAAGTTTGGGGCTTTGAGAGATTCCTTCAGCTTCGCAAACAAAATTTTCCCCCAGCCTGTCTTCTTCTGCAGAATAATCCTGACCATTAGATTGAACATCTCTCAAAATTCTGTCATAAGAACCAGGTTTGCAGATAAGCACTTTACCTATGATGTCAGTCATGAACTTTCCTTGTGTATTTAATTTGTTTCTGTAGATAGAACCATGAGGCTTTTTAGGATATTCACACCATGAAAAGGCCGTTTTAGAGTCATCAGAATTCACTTCATCTTCTCCTTCAGGAAGTGCAGATAGTTTCAACACATTTGTATGGGCTTGAGCAGAAACCCTTACCCTATGTCCAAAGACTATAGATTTGATGCTCATGGCTGTTGAATTCAATTCAGCATTCTTATAGAATTTCATGGCTTCTTTCTCAAAGATATTTGTAGTTTTAGATAGATCCCCTATCTATGGACAACGTAATAACTGCTTTCAGGCTTACATTTGCTCTTCAAAGCCTCCCAGCACCAGTTCGCTGCCTATGTTGAATTTTTCCACTTCTTTCTTTGGTGCGATTTTTGACAAGCTTGCGTATGTCGCTGACGACGCTTTGCGTGAACGGAGATGACAGGGCGGTGCGAGCTGAAGGGATTAGGGAAATCGATATCGTTACCTAATCTAACATTCATAGCCTATTTATATTGCTGTTTTAGAAGGTCAAAAGGCGCGTACCTGAATAAAGAAATCTGGACCATAAAATCTGCTTAAGTAGAAATTGATGTCCAGGATTAATTTTCCGTCAAAATATGGCGATGTTTGCAATTTTAAAGCATTTCCAGTCGAAGGATTGCGCATCTAGCCGAATCTGCATTAAATCCACAGCATGTCCAGTGAATCGACTTGACTTTTATATGATACCTGTTATCATTTAGAAGATTTCTGGAGTTGACTGTTCTATTAGTCAGAACAGTATTTAGGCTGAGAAATTAAATGCTTCCTATTAAACATGAATTAACTCAATTGACATAATCAGGGTTATATGCCAATAACATGTATTGTGGTTATCAATTAAAATAAGCAGGCTAATAATTGCAGTGACAAGACATACCAGATTACACAACGGAAAAAAACTAATATGGATATACCAACACGTGCGTATATGTATGTAGGCTCATATCACCTGCACGAGTTTAGTGATGTCCCATGCTCTTATATATACTCTTCCCACAAGATTGAATGGACTTCTGTCATGATCTCATTCCTCTTTTTTGATCATTCAGAAATATTCTGTTACGCTTCCGCTACTACGGGCGAGAAAGAGAAAATAGCTGCGATAACTTCTGATGCCCTAGGGGTGCGGCGGCATCCCCCCTAAATACCCAGCTGCTGAACCGGCTGGGCCCAACCGGTTTGCTTAGGAGGGAGAGATTGAACCGGTTGGTTCAATCTCCTTGATCTTTGGCCCCTTCCGATGATAGACTGATCCGAACCGGCTTCGGGTCATGTCATTCCCGCCGTCTTCGAAAAATTGCTTGTCCTCAAGCTGTAACTCGGGATATGTCTCTTTGAGCTTGTCGTAATCCACCCAAGTATGTTTGGACTCACCCATGCCCTTCTAGTGGATCAGCAGTCGTACGATGAACTTCCCCTGCACTGTCTTAATCCTTGCTTCAAGAATCTTTTCCGGTATCGGCTGGACTTCGCCCAGTTCTGTCACTTCTGGCAAGAGACTAACATTTGGAACGTCCCCTTGTACAACATTTTTGAGAAGCGACACATGAACGGCTGGGTGGATCCGGGAGTCCGCCGAGAGCTCCAGGGTGTATGCCACGACCCCCACCTTACTGAGGATTCAGAAGGGTCCGTGGTAGCGGGGTGCCAGCTTCGGGTTCTTCACTCCTGCTACTGACAGCTGTCGGTAAGGTTGTAACTTGAAGTACACTCACTCTCCTACCTCGAAACTTTGCTCTCGCTGATGCTTTTGTCTGCTTGGGCCTTCATGCGATGCTGTGCTATCTGAAGATTCTCTTTCAATTGTTTTAAGATGTCGTCCCGCCTTTGTAGCGCTGACTCCACTTCTGGTACTACGAATGATCCTTTCTCTTAATTCTGAAGTGTTCGCGGTGCTCTTCCATACAATCTCTCGAGCGTTCTCATCTTTGCCGCCATTTGGTACACCGTATTATACAAGTATTCCGCCCAGGGAAGTCATTTACTCCACTGGCGGGGCTTACCCGCAATGAAGTACCTCAAATATGTCTCCACACTTCTATTTAGGGCCTTTGTGTGCCCGTCTGTCTGGGTGTGACTGGCTGTACTCATGCGTAAGGATGTCCCCATAAGACGGAAGAGTTCCTTCCAAAATCAGAATTGATTGAAGCCGGTATCCCATGCAGTCGCACTACCTTCCGGACGAAGGCTTTTGCCACGGCTTCCACAGTGCAAGGGTGCACAAACGCAATAAAGTGTCCATACTTGGAGAGGCGGTCCACCACCACTAGGTTGACCGTCTTGCTCTGTGATTGTGGTAACCCCTCACTGAAGTCCATCACAATGCTCTCCCATGTGAGCTCCGGAATGTCCATCGACACCAGTAACCATGCTAAAGTGGTCGTGTCGTATTTCTGCCTTTGACACTCCTTACAGTTTTTCACGTGCTGTGCGACATTATCCTTTAATCCGCTCCAATACACATTATGCTTGATCTGTTGGTAGGTCTGCAGCATCTCAGAGTGCCCGCCGCTGAGGGTGTCGTGAAACTCATGGAGTAACTGCAGCCTCAGTGGGGATCTTGGTGACACCACCAAGCGTCCCTTGTAATACAAATGACCATTAATGACATGGTAGCCCGCTTCCACCCATCCGCCTTCAGCAATATTTGTCAATATTTGACTTAGCTCTTCTTTGGCTAACACCTCCCGATGGACGTCCTCCACTATGCCCAAGACCGGCACCGAGATAATGAAAATAGAACTCGTCGGAGACTAGCGCGAAAGGGCGTTGACGACCTTATTCTCCCTCCCTTTGCGATATTCTATCTCATATTCGTACCCCAACATCTTTGTCACCCATTTCTGTTACTCTAGTGACGAAATCCGCTGCTCCAGGAAGTACTTTAAACTCTGGTGGTCGTTTCGTATTTTGAAGTGCTCCCGATGAGATACGGCTGCCATTTCCCCACCGCATGCAAGATCACCAACATTTCCTTTTCATAAACAGAAAGTCGTAACGCCTTCCCCTGAATCGCCCTGTTGTAGTATGCTAGCGGCCTTCCTTCCTGCATCAGCACCGCCCCCCGGGCCGACACCTGACACATCTGTTTCCACTACAACAACTTGGCGAAATCTGGTAATGCTAGCACTGGGGTCATCACCATCGCCTCCTTCAGTGCTTGGAATGCTAACTCTGCATCCCTTCCCCAATCAAACATCCCTTTCTGGAGTAATATAGTAAGTGCCTTGGCAATCTTCCCGTAGTCCTTCACGAACTTTCTGTAGTAGCCCGTTAGCCCCAAAAATCCTCGCAACATCTTGATGTTGGTGGGCGTGGGCCACTTCGTCATGCTCTGGATTTTTCGTGGGTCCGGTCCAGCTCCTTCTCTATTCACCAGGTGACCCAGATACCCCACCTCCTATTGCCCAAAAGATCTTTGACCTCTTCACGTACCATCTCTGCTCCTTGAGAACTTGCAACACAATCAGCAGGTGCTCCACATGTGCCTCCAAACTCAGACTGTAGATGAGGATGTCATCGAAAAAGACCAACACAAACTTTCGCAATTATGGCCTGAATGTTTCGTTCATGACCGCTTGAAAGGTAGTCGGTGCATTCGTCAACCCGAAAGGCATCACAAGGAATTCGTAGCGCCCTTAATGTGTTCGGAAAGCTGTCTTTCCTACGCCCCCTCTTACCTGCGGATCTGATGGTACCCCGACAACCAGTCCAACTTCGTGAAATACTGGGCTCCATGCAATTCATCCAAAAGCTCATCAATGACCGTAATCGGAAATTTGTTTATAATTGTTACCCCGCTGAGAGCTCTGTAGTCTATACATAATCTCTAAGTTTCGTCCTTTTTCACCAATTGGACTAGAGAAGAAAATGGACTCGTGCTGTGTCGAATGGTCCCTTCCTGCAATATTCCCCGGACGCATCTCTCGATCTTCTCCTTATATATGTGAGGATACCTGTATGGCCGAACATTGGTGGGCTCCGCGCCCTCCTTAATCATGATTCGGTGGTCGTATGCCCGCTGTGGTGGCAACCCCTTTGGTGTCTCAAAAACCACCTCGAACCTTCCCAAGGCCTTGTGCAATTTCTCTAGAATCCTCTCATCCCGCTCCCCCGGATCTCCTCCGGTCAGGGACCAAGCCATGGGGTAGTCCCGCTCGACCCATTTCTCTAGAGACAAAACAGTGGCTTCTTTCACTAGCGGACCCGTATTTCTTTGCAGCTCGTGCTTCTTTCCATCACATGTGAACTCCATGGTCACGTTCTCCCAGTCATTCGTGACTAGTTTCAACTGCCTCACTACTACACCCCCAGTACTACATTTGACCCTCGAACCGGTAGTATATACAAATCCACGTGACACCTGGATCCCTGTATCATGAGTGGCACCTTTCTCACGGCCCCGTGCACTGCAACAAATTTCTGTCTGCTACGAGCACCTTGAATCTCTTGTCCTCTGTTGGTGTGATGGCTAATTTCTTGGCTACCTCGGTGTTGATGAAGTTGTGGGTGCTCCCAATGTCCACCAGTATGGAAACCTTTTTATCCTCCACCTTTCCTGTCATTCTCATCGTGGAGGGTTATCCTCCCCCCTCTAATGCATGAACAAACACTTCAATTTCCTCCAAATCGAGGACATCTCTCTCCTCGGAAGAGCTGTCCTTGTTGGCCTCTGGGTCGCCCTCCCCTTGCAGCATCTACACCTGAACCACTTTACACTTGTGTCCAGAGACAAATTACTCGTCGCAAGTGTAGCACAAACCCTTTGCTCGCCGATCTTGCATCTCCTGCCATGATAACTGCTTCACTGTTGCTTCCTTCCGTCTGAAAGAGCTGCTGGATCCCTTGGAAGTACCCTGTTCTACTTCTTTACTACTCCCTCGGTAAGCTAGTTATGCGCAAGGCGCACCAAGGCGTAAAAGGGTCTTGGAGCCTAGGCGCAAGGCTCAAGGTGCAAGTGCTCGCCTGACGAAGGCAAGACGCAACCACATCCATATTAAATAATCAGTATCAAACATCATTTCAACTTCTCGATGACATTCTTCATCTAGTCTATTAATTAACCATTCATTACTATCGTTCATATCTTTTAAAAAATAGAATCAATGTGATTACTTATTTCATATCTAAGTCTTAGCGCACAATTATCTTTCACAAACACAAATTCCTAAAAAATTATTGGGTTCTTGTATTATTTTTTTCTTAATTTTTGAAGAAAAAAATTACAAAACAAATGTCACTCACACGTGTTTTTTATATTCTAAAGGCATAAATAAAGCGCACAGAGCCGCAAATCTCTGAGCCTAGCGAGCTTGGAGCCCGAGGCGCGCCTTTAATAACATAGACTGCTGCGTTGCGTCTTCACAGTTTTTTCTCCTGCAACCGGGCCATCCCAATGGCTTGTGCTATGCTCCTTGCTTGAAATGCCTGCACATCATCATTGATTTTCTCCTTGAGTCCGGCCATGATGCACCTAAGAAGTTGTTACGGACTGCCTATTATGTTACGGGTTGTTATGAGAAGTTATGGGATCTCGAGCACCGAGCCCTTTTATCCTTATTATTATGTTTGTCTTATTGTGTTGAGAGTTGTAAGAGTCATCTTGCAGCGTATATAAAGACATGAGTATTGTATGTTTGGAGGCAGGAAATGAAGTCTAGTTTTTCCTTGTCCCTTGTTGTGAGATATTGGTGGCTCTTTCCTCCAACGAGCAACCTCGCTTAGGCAGCCACGATTAAGGGCTCCGTTATATCCCCTACCACCGCCTTCTTCCTCTCCGATCAATACTCCGGCGAGTTACCGTTGTTACGAAGGTAAGCCCATAACAGAAGCACCCTCTCCAACCACTGCACCCGGTTAGCTAGTCTTTCAAACTCCCTTCTATACTTGTTGACGGTCCCCGTCTGCCTCAGGTTAGTAAACATCATATCGAAGTCCTCGTATTCGGTCGGTCCAAATCACATGATGAGTCTATCACAAAATTCCTCCTATGTGGGGTAGGACCGCTACTTCCTCCACTATCTAAGCCATTGATAGGTATCACCTTCCAAATGAAAAGAAGCGATGCGCACCCACTGGTGCTTGGGAAGTTCCTGGTACTCAAACAACATCTCGGGCCTCTCGATTCATTCCAGTGGGTTTCCGGTTTTTTACTTAGAAAACTCCATCCTCGTCAGTCGGCGATGCACTAGTGGACTGTGTTACTGCGGTGCCTGAGCCTCTGGAAAATCTGGAGGCTGTCCTCAGCCTTGATTCCACGGTCCCCCATTCTCCCTGCCTTGCATACACTACTAGAAAACTGACTTTTAGCCACGGCAGATTGCCGTGGCTAAAAGTCCAAAACCGTGGCTAAAGACTTTTAGCCACGGTCTGCCCACGGAAAATGGGCGTGGGCAATACGAGCGTGGCTAAAAGTCCAAACCGTGGCTAAAAATCCAAAATCGTGGCTAATACTGGACTTTTAGCCACGGTTCATTGCCGTGGCTAATAGTGGACTTTTAGCCACGGTTTAATTGGCGTGGTTAAAAGGCCACTCATAACATAAAAAATTCAGGCCGCCGCCGCCGCCGCCGCCGCCGCCGCCGCAGCCGCCGCCCGGCCGCCGCCGCCGCCCGGCCGCCGCCGCCGCCCGGCCGCCGCCGCCGCCCGGCCGCCGCCGCCGCCCGGCCGCCGCCACCGCCATATTTATTTCAAAGGCTAATTGAAATAAATTCCTTATAAACCCAAAAATCTCATTTTGTTTTGGCGGTGTGGGACTAAACGATGCCACGACTTTTTGCCACGGTTCAGGCAAACCGTGGCTAATACTAGACTTTTAGCCACGGTTCAGGCAAACCGTGGCTAAAAGTCCAGTATTAGCCACGGAATAAAACCGTGGCTAATACTCACTATTAGCCACGATTTTTCCCCGTGACAAAAGAAACCGTGGCTAAAAGCCATTTTTCTAGTAGTGATAATAGGTCCCCGACCCTAGTGGTCCTCCGCTAGTGTTTCTCTTTCCCACCTGTGCGGGGTTCGTGCGCCTCTGCGCCATCCTGCGCCGAATCCGTTGCTCCCTTCTCCTTCCCCCCAGCCCCCATGAGGCTGCCAGAAGTGCTGACCATAGCCTCGTCCTGTATCCTCATCCCGCTAGCTTCTGTCGCCTTCTTGCCAAACCACATGCGGCTGCCGCTGCTGCTGGAACCCCCCGATTCCTTGGTGAAACTGCAAGAATCCCCAGAGCCATCGCCGGGTCCCCTAGACACCGCACTGATGCTTCCGCTGTGTTTGCTAGCCGGGGACGACAACCCCCTTAGCCCCTCCAGATCCTTCTATAGCCCCGCCGTCTGATGCAATCGGCGGAACCCCCGCCGCCTTCCTCGGGTAGGTCGACGTTGATTTTGACCACACCGTCGGCTACCACCGCCTTGCCGCGATCAGACGCCCGCTCGATGCGCCCTAGCTGCTCCCCGAGGGCCTTCGTCGCCTCCACAAAATCCGCACGGGATCCCTCCTCGTTGCAGATCTTCTGTGATAGCTACTGCTTCAGCGCCTCCATGAGGTCCTGCAAGCCTTGCTGCCCCTCTTCCAGCGCCGTGAGGCGTGTGCTGTGGGTTTCCATGACCGACGATTGAGAACACCTCTGATACCTGTTGGATTTTTGGGGATGACACAACACTTGTGCACGCAGCGAAAATAAGAACAAGACAAACCCAAACGAGTTCGGATCTAGCAACATTCATGAATCAAGAAGTAAAGCATGCTGTAATAAAATTATCTTTGAGTGATTGAGTCAATACTCAACCTAGATGCTCAAGGAAAATTCCTACCGGTCACTAGCGGCTTGAGTCTTGAGCGCAGAAAGTATGTTCGCGCCTCTACAGGAAATCCACATGATCTGGAGAACCCGTAACAACTTGTCTCACAAGTTCTAGGTCGGGAGAGGACACTCAGCGTCTCCACAGACGGCTAGGTCTGTTGAAGGAGAGGCGGTGACGACAATCGTCGGGATCGGGATCGGGCTCGGTGACGGGATCGGCGGAACGCTTCCGTCGGCTTTTAGGGCTATCGGTCTTTCGCACAGTGACGACTCGTGTGCTTAGACAGAAGGAATAATCGCATACTGTTCAAGCCCTAAAGTTTCCTATTTATACCCAAAGGGAATAAACAAAACAGCCCGTCGCTAATCCCAGACCCAGGACTTAAACAAAATAGACCTTCGGCCAGACAACAGTTTGTCTGAACGAATCGTCGAATATCTACAGGATATACGACGAATCGTCGAGTATCAATTTATACTCGACGAATCGTTGAGTATCTTATAGCATATACGACGAACTCAATTCTCTCAACGCTTTCTGCGCCAAAGGCCAGATTCGTCGAACGGCATTCGTCAAATTGCATTCGTCGAACTGTATTCTTCGAACGACATTCGTCGAACGGCCTTCGTCGAACGACGCACGACTTCTGCGCCAAAGGCCATATTCGTCGAATGGTGTTGAGTGAATACAATATACTCAACGCCTAAGTGCCAGATTCGCCAAGTAAACGCTTACTCAACGAAGGCGTTGAGTGCACTCAACGCACTCAACGCCTAAGACCCAGACTCGTCAAGTAAACTCATTTACTCGACGAATCACTGAGTGGACTCAACGCACTCAACGCTTAAGTGCGACAGTTGACGAATCAACACTTGATACTCGACGAATCGGCGAGTCAACTCAACACACTCAACGCCATCATTTGACGAGTTAACATTTAACTCTACGAAAACGTTGACTGGTCTCAACGCACTCAACGCTTTTTGCCTTAGAATATTTCAGTCCCTTTTGCTCATCATATGAGCTATACCATACAAATTCAAACTCTTAATTTCTCCACAATCTTATGTGCGACCCTGATAGGCTCATATTGAGTTGGCAGTGAGACTACATGCTTGATCACTTACAGATTTCTATGGTAGCACCAACAATCTCTCACTTAATCTAGAAAGTATCAAATAAAAGCTTCACAAACAATGAGCGGCATATAACAATACATCATTGCTCTCCAAACAGTAAGAGTTAATAAACTCATAAGCCATTGTGACCAATGTTACAGTGTTGTTATGTCCATTCGTCCCTTAAATCCGGATAGAACTAGAGGTATAGACCGTGTCACCCTCATAATTGTTCAATCCCAGTTTCCTGATCTAGAATGGACTTTCAGAAATTGGTGAACCCAATATCATATAATGACTCAACCAAACATGACCATGCATTTTCTCAGTCCCATTCCATCAAGGGGCCCATGGATGCAACTCCTGTCATATAAGAGGACAAATCCCATCTCTGCTCACACGCAAACACCCAAGTGATTCGTAACATACCCAATAACCACCTTTATCATCCAACTTTCTCAAGACTGGACTTTTGATGGCATCAAAACACGCTCTTTCTCACTTAGTGAGTGCTGTGACTTCAGGTCAAAGGACCACAAACACCATTGCCACTTGAGCCATACTTGTGACACGTTCATATAACAATCCACAAAGTATTCTCACAGTGGGTCTGTCTAGTACAACTTATTCATAACAAGTACCTATGTGATGACTTGATATCACAATATCATGACCTGTGAGGACGGGTCATCAATCAACACACATGCTAGTCTTAAAGGCATCATCATCGCCCTTAGCTTCTAAGATGATACAACGACCAGAGACCTTTAAGAATGAAGCTTCTAGGATCATATGTTCTCACATCAAGTCACTCTTGACCTATGGAAGCAAACATTCTAAGGGCATTTATCTTAGTTAACTATTCTATCACAATAGAAATAATAACACAATAAAAGAACTTGGCAAAACATATAAATGAAATGCATACAGTACTTTTATTCATCAAATGAAAAATAACAGTCAACAAACATGTAATCCACAAGACTCAAACTAGAGTTGATCATTTAGGTATCGTATACCCATAGATCTAACATGACCATCATGCTTTCTCTATGTGAGAGGCTTCGTCAGTGGATCCGCAATATTTTCATCAGTCGGCACTCTGTATATACTCACATCTCCTCGATCGATAATCTCTCGAATTAGATGGAACTGCTGGAGTATGTGCTTGAAGCGCTGATGAGATCTAGGTTCCGAAGCAGGTGCTATTGCACCGTTGTTGTCACAGTAGAGAACTACAGGACAAACAATGCTAGTAACTACATCTAACTCGCCAATGAATTTCCTAATCCATACATCCTCCTTCGCTGCATTTGTAGCGGTGATATACTCGGCCTCAGTTGTAGAATCGGCAACTGTATCCTGCTTGGAACTCTTCCAGCTAACAACACCTCCATTCAGGCAAAACACAAAACCTGACTGAGACTTTGAATCGTCCCTATCAGTTTGGAAGCTAGCATCCGTGTAACCACTTACAACGAGCTCTTCCTTTCCGCCGAATACCAAAAATGTATCCTTAGTCCTTCTCAAGTACTTGAGGATATTCTTGACGGCTATCCAGTGACCTTCACCGGGATCAGACTGGTACCTGCTAGTCATGCTCAAAGCATACGAGACATCGGGTCTAGTACATATCATTGCTTATATGATTGACCCAATTGCCGAAGCATATGAAATCAACTTCACGCGGTCCTTATCTTCACAAGACTTAGGACACTGGTGCTTAGAGAGACTCACACCATGAGACATGAGTAAGAATCCTTTCTTGGACTCAAGCATGCTGAACCATTTGAACACCTTATCAATGTACGTACTTTGGGTCAAACCCAGCAACTTCTTCGATTTATCTCTATAGATCTTAATACCAAGTATATAAGTCGCTTTCCCTAAGTCCTTCATCGAAAAGCTGTCCCCTAGGTTGTTCTTAACTTGTAGGGTCGGTTTGTCATTCTCGATCAACAGTATGTCATCTACATACAAAATCAGGAAGATAATAATGCTCTAACTAATTCGTTTTTACACACGGTTCATCCTCGTTCTTGATAAAATCTAACTTCGAGAAGCTTGTTTCAATTCATAAATGGATCTCTGCAGCTTGCATATTTTAGTGGCTTCACCTGGAGATACAAAACCCTCGGGTTGTGTTATGTACACTTCCTCAAGGAGGTTTTTATTAAAAAAAAGCTATTTTGACATCCATCTGTCAAATCTCGTAGTCATAATACGCAGCAATAGCAAGCATAATTCTGATGGACTTAACCATGACAATAGGGTAAAAAGTCTCATCATAGTCAATACCATGAATTTGTTTGAAACCCTTAGCCACCAGTCGCCCTTTGAATGTCTGTACATTCCCATCCATGTCGGTCTTCTTCTTGAAGACCCACTTGCACCCAATGGGTCTTACCCCTTCAGGTGGTTCCACCAAAGTCCATACTTGGTTTTCATACATGAAGTCCATTTCAGATTTCATAGCCTCAAGCTACTTCTCGAAGTCCGGTCCACACATAGCCTCTTGGTAGGTTGCAGGCTCATCACTATGAACATAAGCAACACATTACCTATTTGAGACACGAGAAATCCATATCTCTCAGGCTCAAACCTTGGTCTACCAGATCTACGTGGAACTTGTGTTTCCTGAGTAGGTTCTCCAGCTACAAGTACTTGTAGTCCTGACTCAGGTTTCAACTCCGGTTCATTCACTGTTTGTGGTTCCTGAACTTCTTCAAGTTCTACCTTAGCAGTTTTTCTACTTAAAAACTCTTTCTCAAGAAAGACACCAGTTCTCGCGACAAATACTTTGCCCTCAGACGGTAGGTAGAAGTAGTACCCTTTGGTTTCCCTAGGATACCCCACAAGATAACACTTATCTGATTTGTGTTTCAACTTATCAGGCATTTAATGTCTTACGTATGCCTCACAGCCCCAAACCTTAATGAACGACATACTGGGACGCTTCGCAATCCATATCTCATATGACGTCTTTAGAACCGCTTTCGTTGGAGCATGATTTAGTGTTAAAACAGCAGTTTCTAAAGCCAAACCTCAAAAAGAAACAGACAGATCTGCATGACTCTAGGGGTGTGCACGGTGCGGTTTTGGCCCAAACCGCAACCATACCGTAAGGGCTCGGTTTTTGCCCGAGCAAAACCGCAGCACACCGAAATTATGCGGTGCGGTTTTTTGCGGTGCGGTTGCGGTTTCGGTGCGGTTTTTAACATGTATTTTACATAGACTATAGGTAAGCATCAGAGCTATTAATGTTGCTTGATAATTTATGAGTTCTTTTATGTTTTGCTGTTTTTCTCTCTTTATTGTATTAAATTACATCATTTTCTTACAACAGGTGATTTCATTTTCATAAATTTTAATGCAGTTATTTGTCTTTCTTTTTAAAGATGTCATACCAATTTATGAACTATATAATATTTTGTGAATTTCATGTTTTATAGACAAATATTTTCACAATAAACTTTGTTGCAGAAGATTCAATCATTCTTATATATCAACACTTCTTATGCAATATTTTGTTTTAATTTGGATTATTAAAATTAAGAGACTGTTTTAATTGATATCCAAGTTATCTGTGTGTGGTAGAGATACAACAACACTCAAACCTTTATCCCATTATAGTGTGGTCGGCTATATGGATCATTTGTCGCCATTGTGCCATATCTTGACATATTCCCACTAATGCGTACATCATGTTTTCCTTGTAGTTTTAAGCCTTTATTCCACTATAGTGTGTGTGGAAGAGATGATTCAACAAAATATCTCACCTAATTATATTAACTCTGACGGTAATATATCGTATAAATATATTAACTCTTACTTAATATACATAAATGTGACGTCACATAATTATAAAAAATTAAATACAAAAAATATTCGGTGCGGTGCGGTTTTCAAAATCCAAAACCCGCACCGCACCGAACCACGCTCGGTTTGTAAAAGTTCAAAACCGCACCGCACCGCACCTAAACTACGCAGTGCGGTTTAAAAATCGGTGCGGTTTTTGCGGTGCTGGTGGTTTTTGCGGTTTTTCATGCTCACCCCTACATGACTCATCATCGACCGCACCATGTCTAACAAGGTTTGATTCCTCCGCTCAGACATACCATTATGTTGTGGTGTTCTAGGTGGAGTGAGCTGTGATACAATACCACACTTTTTCAGATGATCACGAAACTCATGACTTAGGTATTCACCACCTCGATCAGATCAGAGTGCTTTAATCTTCTTACCCAAATTGGTTCTCTACTTTGTTCTTAAACTCTTTGAACTTTTCAAATGTTTCAGATTTGCACTTCATAAGATACACATATCCGTATCTACTGAAATCATCTGTAAATGTAACAAAGTAGATGTACCAACCTCTAGCCATAGAACTCATGGGTCCACATACATCACTATGTACTATACCGAATAGATCATTAACCCTCTCATTGAAGCCAGTGAAAGAGACTTTAGTCATCTTGCCTAACAAACAAGATTCATATCTCTCAAATGATTCATAATCAAATGAGTCCAATATTCCATCTTTATGGAGCTTGGATATACGTTTCTCATTTATATGGCTCAAACGACAATGCCAAAGATACGTAGGGTTCGAGTCATTCGTTCTTAGTCTTTTAGTATTTTTAATATTATAGATTAGATGATTTAAGTTCAAAATATACAAACCATTAAATATTTGGGCTACACCATAACAAACATCATTCTTAAATATTGAACAACAATTGTTCTTAATAATAAAAGAAAAATCCACCATGTCCAAATATGAAATGGATATAATGTTTCTAGTTATGGAAGAAACAAAATAACAATTATCTAATTATATAAGTCCACTGGGCAAAACAAGACGATAAACCCCCACGACAACAGCAACAACTCTTGCTCCATTGCCAACGCGCAGGTCCACCTCTCCTTTACTCAATAATCTTCTCCTTCCCAGTTCTTACACATTTATACAAATGTGAGAACCACATCCGGTATCTAATACTCAGGATGTAGGAGCAGAAAAGTTTAACTCTATAACATATATACCTTAAGCGGAAGTCATACCTCCCCTCATCTTTTGCAGACCCTCAATGTACGAAGGACAATTCCTTCTCCAATGACCAGCCTTGCCACAGTGGTGGCACTTTCCTTCTTTCCCTGAGCCTTTCTTTTTTAGTGCAGAAGACTTGGGATTCAGTCCAGACTTAGGTCCTACCTTCGTTTTCTTGAAACCCTTGACCTTGCTCTTGCCTTTATGCACCATCAATATGGGGCTAGCAGACTTAGCCTTCTTCATGTTTATCTCGGCAGTTCGCAACATACCTAGGAGCTCGGGCAGTGTCTTGTTTATTTCATTCATGTTATAGTTTAAGACAAACTGCTCATAACTGTCCGACAACGATTGCAGGATCAGGTATGTGACCAACTCTTGACCCAGAGGGAACCCTAGTCTTTCAAAATTCTCGATATACCCAATCATCTTGAGTACGTGAGTCCCTACTAGGTCCCGAGCTCCTATCTTGCACTGGAACAACGCCTTGGTGACATCGAATCTCTCTTGATGAGCTTGTTCTTGAAACATTTTCTTGAGATGCTCGTCAATTTCCTTGCAATCTATGCTCTCGTGTTGCTTTTGGAGCTCAGAGTTCATGGTCGCAACCATGAGACATTCGACGTCTAAGGAGTCGTCAAGATACTTCTTATAAGCATCTTTATCAGCACGAGACGCATTTCTGGCAGGCTCATAAGGGGATACCTCTTCCAAAACGTAGAGCTTGCGCTCTTGCCTGAGTGCAATTCTCAGGTTCCTGTAGCAGTCCAAATAATTAGTTCCACTCAGCTTTTCCTTCTCAAGGATCGCTCTGAGCGATAGGGTGGAGTGTGAACCACTTGACATAGAAATCTACATGGATACAAGCAAAGCAAATTAGTACTATATTTCAAAAATATAATTTTATTCTTTCGATTTGGAATTTAATCAAAATAATTCCCACTATTTTATCAAACTGATAACCCTCAATATCAATTCAAAGAGTTTAACGAGTAACCCTCTTAGTGGACAAGATCCATATTTCACTAACACTATGAGTCAGCTTTGGCTTTTCTCTCACAATACAGTTATTTAGGCAGACAACGTTTGCCAATTGCATCACTATGCAATTCTTGTATGGCTGGTGAATAACTTTTTATTCGTATCCATCATATAGTGCATGTCAACCCCATGCCTCTGGGCACTCAACCTTTGAGGTCACCCAGTTAAACTTGATCCGATGTCGATCGTGGGATATCACAATTATCCGCTCACACCCTTACCAAGATAGATTAATGCACCTTGCTTTGACAAACCCACACTTCATCGATCGAGGCAGGAAGAGTGTCATTCATCGGAAGACATCCAAAAACTTAATATTCCTTAAGTGATTTTGATATTCGATTAACTCTTTAATCATGGTTAGCACTTAACTAGTGTGTAATTGAGCAAAATAAAATCAGCAGGCATAATCCAAATGCATCCCAAATGTGCACAAGAAGATCATCAACACTTGATGAGCCGGGCTAAATCTAAACATCAAAGACACTTCTAAATCTTCAGATTTACATGCATAGAACATGAGCAACACAAACTCGACTTACACAGTAGACAAGCTCGTTACTTTATGTGAGATTCAAAATCTAACACATGCTTAGTTTCACAACCAACAAAGTGACGGTTACTGTTAAGGAGTAAACTTCAAAAAAATCTCATGCGTTCTTGGGAAGATCCAAGACTACATTTGGGCATTTAAAACACTTCTAAATCTCCAAATCTACACGTCATGGATTTAGCAACTTCTGAAACAATGAATATTGCCGGCAACCTCCCTCTGATACCACTGTTGGGTTTTTGGGGATGACACAACACTTGTGCACGCAGCGAAAATAAGAACAAAAAAATAAACAAATGAGTTCGGATCTAGCAACGTTCATGAATCAAGAAGTAAAACATGCTGTAATAAAATTACCTTTGAGGGATTGAGTTAATACTCAACCTAGATGCTCCAGAAAAATTCCAACCGGTCACTAGCGGCTTGAGTCTTGAGCGCAGAAAGTATATCCGCGCCTCTACAGGAAATCCATACGATCGAGAGAACCTATAGCAACTTGTCGCACAAGTTCTAGGTCGGGAGAGGACACTCATCGTCTCCACAGACTGCTAGGTCTGTTGAAGGAGAGGCGGCGACGACACTCTCCGGGATCGGGCTCGGGCTCGGTGACGGGATCGACGGAACGCTTCCGTCGGCTTTTAGGGCTATCGGTCTTTTGCACAGTGACGACTCGTGTGCTTAGACAGAAGGAATAATCGCATACTGTTCAAGCCCTAAAGTTTCCTATTTATACCCAAAGGGAATAAACAAAACAGTCTGTTGCTAATCGTAGACGCAGGACTTAGACAAAATAGACCTTCGGCCAGACAACAGTTTGTCTTGACGAATCGTCGAATATCTACAGGATATACGACGAATCGTCGAGTATCAATTTATACTCGACGATTCGTCGAGTATCAATTTACACTCGACGAATCATTGAGTATCTTATAGCATATACGACGAACTCAAAGCTCTCAACGCTTTCTGCGCCAAAGGCCAGATTCGTCGAACGACATTCGTCAAATTGCATTCGTCGAACGGCATTCGTCGAACTGCATTCGGCGAACGGCCTTCGTCGAACGACGCACGACTTCTGCGCCAAAGGCCAGATTCGCCGAATGGCGTTGGGTGAATACAATACACTCAATGCCTAAGTGCCAGATTCGCCAAGTAAACCCTTTACTCGACGAAGGCGTTGAGTGCACTCAATGCCTAAGACCCAGACTCGTCAAGTAAACTCCTTTACTCGACGAATCGCTGAGTGAACTCAACACACTCAACGCTTAAGTGCGACAGTCGACGAATCAACACTTGATACTCGACGAATCGGTGAGTCAACTCAACACACTCAACGCCATCATTCGACGAGTTAACACTTAACTCGACGAAAGCGTTGACTGGTCTCAACGCACTGAACGCTTTTTGCCTTAGAATATTTCAGTCCCTTTTGCTCATCATATGAGCTATACCATACAGTTCCAAACTTCCAATTTCTCCACAATCTTATGTGCGACCCTGATAGGCTCATACTGAGTTGACAGTGAGCCTATATGCTTGATCACTTCCAGATCACTATGATAGCACCAACAATACCAATTGTTACGCTATCGCTACTCCTACGGGCGAGAAAAAGAAAATACCCGCAATATCTTCTGATGCCCTAGGGGTGCGGCGGCATTCCCCAAATACCCAGTTGTTGAACTGGTTGGGCCCAATCGGTTTGCTTAGGAGGAGGGAGAGGCTGAACCAGTTGGTTCAGTATCCTTGATCTTTGGCCCCTTCCTATGATAGACTGCTCCGAACCAGCTCCGGATGATAATATATTCTATCTTATTTTTGCTCTTGATCTCCGGGAGAATTTTCTGTATGCTGATCGCACCATGAGCATGGTGCATGGACTGTTTTTTAATTGAAAATTACAGTTGTACTGTAATTGGAACTGTATTTTGGCACTCAATTTTGCCGCAAAATTACAATGGTAAAATAGTTTATATATATATATATATATATATATTTCTTTTTGCACTTATTTTTACAAATGTATTTTTACATATTTTTATTTCAAAACATATACATTAAGTACTTAAAATGGCCATAAAATACCTGAATTTACATTCTACTAATTATTTTGTAAAAATATAAATTTTATAAAATAAATTCATTTTGGGGGGAGAATATATCCAATGCACCATGCTCATGATGGTTTGGCGTATATAAAATTTCCTCTCTCCGGGTACCATTTACTTAATTCATAATTCATTCTCCACCGATTAATACATATTACATCAAAAATATGAAGCGGGTTAATTATCAGGACTCCCTCGGGGCTTTGTGCATTATTACAATGACTTATCTACATTTTGAAATTACAAAATGCTCCTGCGAATTTGGTCCGTTAAGAAATTCAAACAGCAGCTCTGAAAAAATTGAAATAAAGAAGTAAAAGAATTGTTTCCTGCTATTCTTACAGTCGATTTCAAAGGTAAATTTGGAAAAAAACATTGAAATGGGCAAATTTCAATAATTATTTCCAGTTATATTATTAAGGGAAAACTGGGAAATTTTGTAAAAATTACGGCAGATTTTACTATTTTCTCGAGAAAATCAAAGGTTTTTTTTTTGTAAGTTTAAAGTAGAATGGAGACCATTGTAATTATTCAAAGTCGACCTGGAGAAAACCCAATATGACATTATATAGAGATTAATTCAAATGCAAAGAAACAAACAAATTCTGACTCAGCTAGCTCTCATTACTGGCAGGTTTTCGCAATACTAGCAGTCAGATATCTGCTTCCTTCTCCGCAGATGGAATGTACACCGTCTGCGCCAGTGAGGACTCCCATGTGTACATATGGAAGCGAGAGGTGACACGAAGCGGTGGCGGCGGAGGGAAAGGCAAGAGCTGGGCTACGACTCGATCCCGCGAGTATTTCTACTGCAAGGACGTCTCTGTTGCCATCCCGTGGCCAAACCCCGGAAGCGGCTGCGAGAAGCCAACTATCCCGTCCACGTCCTCCAAAGCTCTCGGAGCCTCAACCAGCTCGTCGCTGCAATCAGCCTCCGGCTCTGATGACCCATTTCCAAACGGCTTCCCGCTCCCTCTCCTGCCGAAGAAGAGCTCACCGGAGCAACTGCTGCCCCCTACAAGCCCCGATTCACTGCAGACGTCTTTGCTCGGGAGCTCGTCGCTATCCCGCTCGCTTCGTTCGTCCGCGAACTCCTCATCAGCTTTTGCATCTTGGCGATGGGGTGGGAGCAGCAGGGTGGCGGCGAGTAGTACTGAGAGTGGAAATGCGTGGGGGCTGGTGGTGGTTACTGCAGGCCTGGGAGGGAATATTAGGATATATCAGAATTTTGGCTTGCCTGTGAGGCTCAGCAGGCAAAGCCTTCTGTTCTAGTAATTTGATTTAAGCTTGAAGATGGGAAGATGTTGAAGTGTGAAATGGAAATCTTGTTAAGCATTCATTTGATGCATGAGAATTTCATGCTTCTTGCGAACACAGATTTTAGTCCTTGGAAGGAGAAAGGAGGGTCAAATGAAGCAATTTTTATTTTCAATAGAAATGTAGAAGAACCTTGACTTTTAATTTATTATTTTACAATGTGGAAAAGTTGTGTTTGATGAAACATTCAAAATTGTTAATTATACTTTTAATTTTATAATATAATAATTTAATATAAGTGACTACTTATTATGATAGGCTGTTATTAGGCATGTTAGCAGTCTATTCGAGAAAGATTGTCATTAGACATATCCTGTATTTTTAAGGAGCGATTATTAAATCAATCAATTTTATTAAATTTTATTTGACATACATGATGCTATATGTATTAGGATGATTTTTTTAACAAAAATTAAAATGTCATATAATTATTTCTTACATTAATTAATTAATATTATATTTATTTTAAGTTGCATTAAATAATTGATGGGATGGAGCCCTAAACTTGTCGAAATCGAAATGCTGTTGTAGGGGCGGAGTTGTTTCTCTCACTTATATATATATATATATATATATATATATATATATATATATATATATATACACACACACACACACACACACACACGAGTGACAGGCACGGGCCTCCGGCCCGATGGCCACGCGCCACAGTACCTGGCCTGCAACGGCGGGCTTCGCCCGCCCCCCGGCAGCTCCCCCCCACCCCCGCGTACCGCGGGCTTTAACTAAAAATTAAATTTAAAACATAAATTTATAAAACACAGGCACCGGCCAATAATTAAAAACAGAAATTTGTGGGTGAACAGTGTCTTGAATTACTATTCACCAGTAAAAACAGAAATTAAATATAAAAACACCGCCGGTTAGAGTTAACATGGGTGAACAGTAACGCCAAGCTTTCTCTTTAGTCCCACACCGCCGGTTCACATATGTTTTTCGGGTTTATATTGAGAACTCCACTGTTAGCGTTTGAAATAAGGTGGCCCGTCATGCTTGCGAGCTGGCGGAATTGCTGCTTGGCGGTTAGTGGATGGCTTGGGCTTGCTGCCTGGCGGGCCTCATTCGTGGGTTTTTAACTTGGCGGGCTGTTAACCCCCTTTTATCAGGCAGGTTTGTGTAAACCTGATATTGAATTAATTTATGCCTTATATAGGGGTACAATTGTAGTTTCACATAGGACTATCCTAGAGTAGGTTTAGGTGACCTACAAAAAAATGGGGAGAGTGGGATGGTTTGATCAGACGGTCGCTAAAATAGTGGAACGGATCGGACGGCCCAAATCACTTCAATAAATTTAAAATTCATGGATTCTATATTTCTATCATAGCGG
Organism: Platanthera zijinensis; assembly: GCA_039513925.1. NCBI lineage: Eukaryota > Viridiplantae > Streptophyta > Magnoliopsida > Asparagales > Orchidaceae > Platanthera > Platanthera zijinensis. Next base: position 113,239,755 of record CM077089.1, on the reverse strand, counting down.
TAAAGATATATATATATATATATGTATATATATATATATATATGTATATATATATATATATATGTATGTATGTATATATATATGTATGTATGTATATATATATGTATGTATGTATATATATATGTATGTATGTATATATATATGTATGTATGTATGTATGTATGTATGTATGTATGTATATATATATGTATGTATACATATATATGTATGTATGTATACATATATATCTATGTATGTATACATATATATATATGTATGTATGTATATATATATGTATGTATGTATGTATATATATATGTATGTATACATATATATATGTATACATATATACATGGGCGGACCCAGGTTCGGACACGCCCGGGCACGTGCCCGGGCGTGATTTTTCGCGATTTGTATCGGGGTAGAACCGTAGAAGTAGAACAAATCACTCCCAGCCCTACCCCACCGCTGCTCCTGCTCGCTGGCCGCCCGCAGTCGCTGCTCCCGCTGATCGGTCGCGTGCCCTAGCCCGGACGCCCGCCCGCCCGCCGTCGCTGTTCCCGCTGATCGGTCGCGTCACGCGTGCCCTAGCCCGGCCGCCCGGCGCCCGCCGTGCCCTCCCTAATCGATCGCGTGCCCGGTAAATTCTTCTTCTTCTTCTTCGTTGTTTTTTGTTTTTCATCTTTTGTTTTGAAAGCTGGATCCAGATGTCTGGATCCAAAAATCTGGATCCAGATTTCTGGATTTTGAAATCTGAATCCAGATTTCTGGATCCAGAAATCTGGATCCATATTTCTGGATCCAGATTTCCAGAAATCTGGATCCAGATTTAATCTGGATCCAGATTTCTGAATCTGGATGCAGATTTCCAGAAATCTGGATGCAGATTTCCAGAAATCTGGATCCAGATTTAATCTGGATCCAGATTTCTGAATCTGGATGCAGATTTCCAGAAATCTGGATGCAGATTTCCAGAAATCTGGATCCAGATTTCCAGATTTCTGGATCCAGATTTGGATCCAGAAATAAAAAGAAGAAGAAGAACGACATACGTCATTACGTTGGTCCAATTTCTGTAATTTAATTGAAACGACGTGCTGTAATTTAATTATAGGATTTGTAGCCCCTAAGTTACCTATTCAGAGGGTTTTGTAATTGAACTTGTTCTGTGACTTTGATCGGTGAGGAAGAGGGATTAGAGAATCTGAGTGGATTGATTTGCAACTGCAAGCCATTTGTTGTAAACTTATTTAATTGCTTACATTGACATGAATGCCACTTTTAATTATTTTAATAACTCCGACTTTCCTAGTTTCACTGAAAATGGTTTGTGTTCTAAACATAGGGGAAGAAGGAAACAGTGTTTTGACAACTATTTGCTATAGAAGATCAATTAACAGGTGACTTTTGCTCAGTTTCTAATTGATGCATTTTATTTCTCTTTGCTCTCCTCCATCGAAATGATCATTTGATTTTGTTAAGCATTTAAGTGTAGACGTGTAGTGATATTTTGATTTATTAAGTTTTCTTTCCTTTTTTTAGTTGTGAAAATCGATGGAGAAGTTTTTTTCAAAAGTAGGATCAAATCAAACTTCTGAAGAATTACAAATGACAGTTTCTTGTGGTAAAAGAAATCGAGTTGAGTTTGATTTAGAGAATTTACCAGGAGATCCAGGATTGAGACAACCTATAATCTCATATGATGTAAATCTTCAAGACATGATAAGAAGGAAGTACTTGCAGAATGGTCCTATTCAACCTTTGTTACAAAATTTTCCACAAACAAAAATTGGACAGAAAGCACGTCGTTTCAATAAGAACTGGTTTAATGAGTTTAAAGACTAGCTGGAATATAACATAGATAAAGATGCTGCATATTGTCTCTATTGTTACATCTTCCCACAAAAAGGTTGTGAGCCTACCTTTGTAAGTCGTGGTTTTAAATACTGGAAAGATAGAACTATACTAGAAAAACACATTGGAAACCATAATAGTGCGCATAATAACTCTAAGAAGATGTGCGTAGCTTTGATGAATCAAAAACAAGGTATTGAAGTTGCATTTAATAAACAAGATGAAATACAAAGTTCTCAATATCGTGCTCGTTTATCTGCATCGATTGATTGCATACGGTTTCTTTTATGACAAGGGTTAGCTTTTCGTGGACATGATGAGTCAAAAGAATCTAGCAATCGCGGGAATTTTCTTGAACTGTTAGAATTTCTTGCATTGCATAGTAATGAGATAAAGTCAGTGGTATTAGAAAATGCTCCTATCAATTGCCAACTAGTATCACCAAAGATCCAAAAGGAAATTGTTTCTTGCATTGCAAACGAAGTAACTAAAACTATTGTTAAAGATATTGGAGATAATTGTTTTACTATTTTGGTTGACGAATCGCGTGATGTATCCACCAAAGAGCAAATGGCCGTTGTTTTACGCTATGTGAATATCAAAGGTTTCATTATGGAGCGTCTCCTTGGGTTTGTTCATGTTATAGATACAACTGCTTTATCATTGAAGAAGACCATTGATAATTTATTTGTAAAACATGGCCTAAGTATTTCGAAATTGCGCGGGCAAGGTTATGATGGTGCTAGCAATATGAGAGGTGAGTTCAAAGGACTTAAAACATTGATTTTACAAGAGAACAATTGTGCTTTCTACATTCATTGTTTTGCTCATCAACTCCAATTGATACTAGTAGCTGTGACAGAAGAGCATTGTGAAGTTGCAGAGATATTTACACTTATTAATCTTGTGTTGAATGTTGTTGGAGGCTCTTGTAAATGTCGTGACTATATTAGAGCATTAGAAATTGATCGAGTTGCTAAAGAGCTTGGTTGCGGAGATTTAGAAAGTGGTCGAGGGGCAAATCAACCTCTTGAATTGAAAAGGCTAGGAGACACGCGATGGAGTTCACACTTTGGTACAATTTTAAATGTTATTCGGATGTTCTCGTCTATTATTGAAGCACTTGAATTTATCAAAGTTGATGGATCAGATGGAAATCAAAGTTGATGGATCAGATGGAAATCAAAGAGGAATGACTCACAATCTAATTAAAAGTCTCTCTACTTTTAATTTTGTATTCCTGCTGCATTTAATGAAGAATATTTTAGTCAAAACGCATGAGCTATCGCAAGCTTTACAGAAGAAAGATCAAGATATTGTTAATGCAATAAAATTTGTAAAGTTTTCCAAACAATTGCTGATTAATTTGAGAAATGATGATCTTGAATGGAACAATTTCATGGGTGAGATTTCATCTTTTTGCACTAGGCAGTTTATAGAAGTGCCAAATATGGATGAAAAATATATTCAAGTAGAAAGATCAAGGCGCAATGCAAGAGAGATTACAAATTATCATCATTTCCGTGTTGAAATCTTCAATACAGTGCTCGATTTGACAATGAATGAGTTAAATGACCGGTTTAATGAAGTGAATACTGAACTGCTTCAATGCGTTTCTTGTCTTGACCCATGTGATCAATTTGCTTCATTTGATAAACCAAAGTTGATTCGTCTTGCGCAATTATATCAATCAGATTTTACACCAATTGAATTACAAATACTTGAAGGACAACTTGATATATACAACATGGACATGCTGTCTATGTCAACCGACACATTATCTAATTGTAAAGGAATCAGTGGACTTTTACAGACATTAGTTGAGTTGAAAAAACAGGATCACTATCAATTGGTCTTCAAGCTTTTGAAATTGGCATGTCTTCTACCGGTTGCGACTGCCAGTGTTGAAAGAATGTTCTCTGCCATGAAAATTATAAAGAATCGTTTACGGAATAGAATGGGAGATGAATGGATGAATGACTGTATGATAGTTTATATTGAGAAAGATGTTGCTGATACTATTAGTAATGAGACTATCATTACACAATTTCAGAATATGTGTCCACGAAAAGTGGCTTGTTGAACGGTATGAAAATCTTACTTTTATTTTCAAAATTTTATTCACTCTTTTGAATAATTCAATCTTATAATTCTAGTTAATGTCAATTTTTTGCAGGAACAGAGATATTTTTTATATTTCAAAAACTGGTGAGCAAGTTATTAGGATTTTGGAGTTTTCCTATGTCAATGCTTACGAACAAGGTATTACAATTTTGTGTATTTTTGCATATGGTGCGACATTTGTCGTGGGGACGACATTTGTCGTGGGCGGCGACATTTGTCGTGAGCGGCGACATTTGTTGTGGGCGGCAACATTTGTCGTGGACAGTACCCGCCCCTATGGCCTCGCGCGACAGTACCCGACCGACGACGACGGGCTTTGCCCGCTCCCGGCGGGCTCCGCCCGCTCCCTGCGGGCTCCGCCCTCTTCCGGCGAGCTCCGCCCGACCCGCAACATATACATATGAGTACTCAAAATGACCATAAAAAAATATAAATCAAAAATACAATTTTTATTTTGTAAAACAAATTATATTTTAAAGTTAAAACATTAATTTTTCTTTTGTAATTCCTAGTTAGAGACAAAAGGTTTAGGATATCTAATGTTTTTATTTTTTGTATTTTAATATTGTAAAGTTGTGTAATTACCTTAAAAGATAGTCTTTATAATATACTAATATAAAATTTAGTATAATTGTGTAATTATGAATACAACTATAAAGGCAATATATGGACATCATGCAATGTTTCACCAAAGAGTAGTTTTCGTATATTAGTAGATATATATATATATATATATATATATATATATATATGTATATATATATATATATGTATATATATATATATATATATATATATGTATATATATAAATATATGTATATATATATAAATATATGTATATATATATAAATATATGTATATATATATAAATATATGTATATATATAAATATATGTATATATATGTATATACATGTATATAAATATATGTATATATATATTTGTCTATATATATATATGTATATATATATCTATATATATATGTATGTATGTATATATATCTATATCTCTATATATATATATGTATGTATATATATATATGTATGTATATGTACATAAAGATGTATGTATATATACATATGATATACATATATATACATACATATATATATATATATATACATACATATATATATATATATATGTATATATACATATATACGTATATATACATATAGAGTAATTATATAGAGAGAATCAGTTCTCTGAACCTTATATAGAAAACCAGCAAATTGACCTCCAAATGTTTGTTTTTCAAAAAGTGATCAACATGAAAGTTGTAGATCTCATCGAAATCTACAACTTTCATGTTGATCACTTTTTGAAAAAATACCGTTTAGACCCCCGATTTGAGCCCCGAAAAAAGTCAAACCGAACTATATATATATACATATGTTCGGTTTGACTTTTTTCGGGGCTCAAATCGGGGGTCTAAACGGTGTTTTTACAAAGAGTGATCAACATGAAAGTTGTAGATTTCGATGAGATCTACAACTTTCATGTTGATCACTTTTTGAAAAAACAAATATTTGAGAGTCAATTTGCTGGTTTTCTATATAAGGTTCATAGAACTGGTTCTCTCTCTATAATTACTCTATACATATGAGTAATTATATAGAGAGAACCAATTCTCTGAACCTTATATAGAAAACCAGCAAATTGACCCACAAATATTTGTTTTTTCAAAAAGTGATCAACATAAAAGTTGTAGATCTCATCGAAATCTACAACTTTCATGTTGATCACTTTTTGAAAAAACACCGTTTAGACCCCCGATTTGAGCCCCGAAAAAAGTCAAACCGAACTATATATATATACATATGTTCGTGTTGACTTTTTTCGGGGCTCAAATCAGGGGTCTAAACAGTATTTTCTCAAACAGTGATCAACATGAAAGTTGTAGATTTCGATGAGATCTACAACTTTCATGTTGATCACTTTTTGAAAAAACAAACATTTGGGGGTCAATTTGCTGGTTTTTTATATAAGGTTCAGAGAACTGGTTCTCTCTGTATAATTACTCTCTCTCTCTCTCTCTCTCTCTCTCTATATATATATATATATATATATATATATATATATATATATATATATATATATACGTATATATACATATATGCATACATACGTATGTATATCTTTACACTATAAGGGAGCTCAAATTCATGCATGGTGTAACATTTTAATACGAAAATATCCCTCACCCATCCTCTTTTCATTTCAAAATATATGGGTTTAATGTAATTTCATGTTTCCCGCCAATGTTCCCACCCAATTTTTCAATTTTTCAAATTTTCAAATCAAAATCCATCTCCCAAAAAGCATTCCTTTGAATGTTGACCAGAATGCCCTCTCAAAGCCCTTCTTTATTTTAAATTTAATAGCTCTTTTTGAAATTCTGCCATTTCCTCCTCTTTCTCCCGCCGCACATGTCAAATCACTGGTCGCGTCTCCTGAATATCCACTGCCACAAGTAATCTTTATTTCTTATCATCCAGTTGTCGTATCGCACTCTCCCCTCCTCATCCAGTCATGTTCTCGCCCGATGACTTCTTCCTCTCTTCCTACGCATCGCCAAAGCATGAAGAACCTAGCTGTAAGAAGAAAGCTCTCTGCCTTCGCGGCACCTCCACAGCCTCCACGATTCTACCTGCACGTGACAAGAATTCATTTCCTCCACGGCATCCTCTCGCCTTTTCATGGCCCGACGATTTCTTCACCTCTGTCCACACCTCGCTAGTGGACATCACCACTCTCCTCAGAAGAACGTAGCTCACCCATCTCAGCTAAACTCAAGTGTATTTGTCAAAATTATTTTGGGTCGTCTCTTCTCTTCGATCCAATCAAGCATCTCTACTTTCCTATAAGGTGTTCGACAAAATGACTAAACTATTGTTTTTTGTTGTTGCAGGAGTTCTATTTCTCACTCTCCTTTTCTCTCCCTTCCTCTCCACAGTTCTGTTTGTAGAGAGCATTTGTAATGGTATGCGGGCTTTATCACCGTCTCCTTCTCACTGATATTATTAGTTTGGTTTGTAAAAATCTGTTATCTATTGTGATTTGTTCAGTATGTATAACATCTTGCTCCAAAACAACATAATAGGGTTTGGGGCTATTTTTGATTTATTTTGTTTCCAAGTCTTTGCTGTCATTTTTGTTTGTGGATTGCATTAGTTAACAAGTCTTCTATAGCCATGAGCATATCATGTATTTTGTGGATTGCTCAATGAAACATAGAGTGCTATATATAGTGCTACAAACTCACTCTTTGCTTCTCATTTGTTGCAGGGAAATCTTGAAAGCTCTGCACATATTTCTGGGAGACTCAAATAACCCGATAAATTTAAGTGTTAATCTTAATTTTTTCACCATGATGAATGTTTTGAGAAGTTTGTTTTGCTAAACCATATGCTTCTAATGTATTATGTACCATCGTTGACAGGGCCAAACAATCAAGGGACCAATAGCCAAGTCGTGAATTGCAGTCAAGAAATTGCAGTCAGCAGTTTGAAAAAACTGCAAGTTGCATTTCGGTTAAATGGAATTCTACAGTAACACAGTTTGATTAAAATGCGGACTGCATGTTTCAATTAAGATGCAACATGCATGTTTTGAAATTGTGGCATTACTTCTCATCTTCAAATCATGCTCCCAGGTCCAATTCCTATCAACATATTTGGATATGTTCTGTCATCAACTTCAAGGGCATTGAGCTCTCAGTAAACAAATGAAGAGCTATCACATTTACTTAAGTGAGTCCTATTTTTATCTATGAATTTTATTTACTACCAATGTTTTGCTACTGTAAATAAAATGATTTTTTTGCCTCCTGTTCTAAAATTCATAACTGTTTTGTTATTGAACTAATGAATTAGAGATTAAGTGATTTCTAATTTAAGCAATCAAATTAGCCTAAATATGTTTCTAGGTGAACTTCGTGTGATTTTTTGCATGAATCTTTTATGTATGAACTTAAAATCATCATTTTTTTTACATTTTTCTGTTTTAACAATTTACATTGTCCCTTATTAGTAGTCAAGACCATTATCCATCCAGATTCAAGATCACCGGCTATTGCAACACGAGTGATTTTTTGCATGAATCTTCAAGGTCACTTTGACTTTAGCGCCATGAACCGTCGATTTAATCTTAAGGCCAGATGAATCTACTATAGCCGCGCCATAAAATTCAAGTATCTCTTTCTTCCATATCTTGGTGGGTTTGAAAACCAAAAACTCCAAACCATTGTCAGTAATTAGGGTAATTACTCCTTTAATCTCCGAGTCTGCACCATCAAAGGCATGACGAACCAACTCATATCCTTCGTTGATGTTATCTTCTACCTTTTGCGCCATTGGGATGGTGAGAAAGCTTGTATTGAGAGAAGAGAGATTGTCGACACAAGGTTTTGGTCTCGAAAACCTGGAGAGTGTGTCGACAGAGATTGTTCTTGACCTATTTATACCCTTTTAAACACAGAAGGTCAAAAGGCGGGCAAAACAGTCTAAATGTGTTGACACTGTTGAAATGTGTCGACACATACTTCTAATGTCTTGACAACGGTGTTGACTTCTATGTATCGACACCAATTGATGATGTGTCGACACTTGACATACTTAGAAGTTCATCAGAAATTCTGTGTCGACTCTTATTGTAAGTGTCGACACAATTTCTGGATGTGTCGACACCACTACTCTGGTTGTGTCGATACCACTAGCTGAAGTGTCGACATCACTTCTCTGGATGTGTCGACACAGATTTACTGAAGTGTCGACATCACTTCTCTGAATGTGTCAACACTGATTTACTTAGCCAAATTTGTTAGACAAATCTATGTTCAACATTCCTAATTCAATTTTAAATTTATTGAATTTAGTTTCATCTAGAGGCTTAGTAAACACATCTGCAATTTGATAATCTGTTTTGACAAATTCTAGTGAGATGTCCTTTTTCTCTACATGTTCTCTAAGAAAATGGTATCTAATTTCTATATGCTTAGTCCTACTATGTGAAATAGGATTATTAGCAATAGAAATAGCACTAGTAGAATCACAAAACAAAGGTGTTCTACTTACCTGAATACCAAAGTCTTCTAGCTGGTGCTGAATCCACAACAGCTGTGCACAATAACTTCCTGCTGCCACATATTCAGACTCAGCTGTTGAAATTGCCACACTAGTCTGCTTCTTACTGCTCTAAGACACCAATCTTCCTCCTAGAAATTGACAGGTGCCTGTTGTGCTTCTTTTATTTGTTATACTTGTGGACTTTGTACTAGTGTGTAATTTTGACTTCTCTTTACTTTCTTTATAATGGGTTGGCATTAATGATATGTTTAGCCTACATGATAGGCGTCTTGTAGTATAGGTTAGCCCATGTGCTAATGCTAACGCAAGGAGGCTGATCTGGGCATAAGACTCCTCTCGGCCATGTTTTGTGTTCCAGGAGGGGGGTATTATACCACTTTCCTTAACGTATATCCTTCTCCTCCACCTTTTTGACATCTAGAAATAGTCAGGGAGGTACTGATTTTCTGCTCCCCCTTCTTGAGTACAGAAAAGCAACTCTTGCACCAGTTGACACACTTGTGAGTGTTGGAGGAGTGCTGTTCCTACTCTACAGGATATCATTTAAATCTTCCTCTATAAGTGTTGGACTTGCTCCCCCTCAAGTGAAGAATCCTCTATCATATTTCCTGGTAGACATTCTAGTCTAGACTAGTCTAAAAAGTACTTTAATATGATACCACTAAAGGTATATCACTTGAAAAGTCTTCATTCTACTGAAGAACAATTCCACCTGCAAGAAATAGTATAACCTATAATAACATAAGGAGCAACTGAAGCTATACCAGGTTCAACAAACCCAACTCAAACTTGAAGGTATTGAACTTTGCTTCATCTAGTGGCTTAGTAAAGATGTCAGCCACTTGTTTATCTATAGGGACAAACTCAAGGTTGATATCTTCATATTCCACATGCTCCCTAATGAAATGATATCTTATCTCAATATGCATTGTCCTACTGTGTGAGACGGGATTCCTAGCAATTGAGATGGCACAACTAGAATCACAATATAAGGGACTTCTACTTATCTAGAGGTTATAATCCTGGAGCTGATGCTGGATCCACAACAACTCAACATAGAAACTACCTGTTGAGATGTACTATGACTCTGTAGTTGAGATTGCAACACTTGTTTGCTTCTTGCTGCTCCAAGATACTAGTCTTCCTCCCAAGAACTAACAGGTGTCAGAAGTGCTCTTCATGTCCTCTTTACAGCCTGTAAAATCTGCATCTGAATAGCCTATTAGCTCAAACTTCCCATTCCTAGGGTACCATAGGCCAAGATCTGGTGTGCCCTTAAGATACCTCAAAATCCTCTTTGTAGCTGAGTAGTGAGATTCTTTAGGGCAAGCCTGATACCTAGCACAAACACATGTAGCATATATGATGTTTGGCCTACTTGTAGTTAGATATAGAAGGGAGCCAATTATCCCTTTATACAAAATTTTATCAACAGATTTCCCTGCCTCATCTTTTCCTATAGGCATACTTGACCCCATAGGAGTTTTCATGGTGGAGGAATTCTCCATACCAAACTTCTTGATTAACTCTCTATTGAACTTAGACTGGGATAAAGACAAGCCATCATCAGTGTGTCTAACTTGGAGACCCAAGAAGAACTTAAGTTTACCCATACTACTAATCTCAAACTTCCCTTGCATAAGTGATGCGCGGGAGGCCCATGTAACATCCCATTTTCAATTAGGCCCCTCAACTTAGATTGGGTTAGGCATGGGGTGGGTGATATGGATATTTGGCTAGGTTTGACCCTAGAAGGTGGGGTGTAGCCATGTGGGGCCCACTATAGGGCCCAAGTCAAACTATGTCAAACTAGCCTAAATAAGGATTCTAGCCACACCATGACTCCACCACATTTCCCTAACCCTAAAAACAATCTAAGTGGACACTAAGGCTCTATTTGTTTGGGCGTTTTGATACTCCGTTTTGGGCAAACGCTGCCGGAAGGAGGGTAAACAAATGAACCTCCGGCGGCGTTTGCTCCGTTTCCACCCGCCCGCCTTGAGAAACGCCCCAAAAAGCTCCGTTTGGAGCAGCCACCTCCCCCCTCCGGTTCAAACACTCCGTTTCCACCCGCCGGATCGATCCGCCACCGCCGAACCAAATGAAGCCTAAGACATGTCATTGGGTCACCCCATGACCCAAGTTGACCCAAGTCAACCCTAACCCTAATTTTGTCAAACCTTTAACCATAGGCCTACTTAGCCCAAGTAGAGCATCACCTTGACCCAACCCAAGTTGGGTAGTGCCATTGGGGTCGTTACCTTCAAGTGGGGTCAACCCACTCATCATGGTTGACCAAGTCAACTCCAAAGTCAACAAATCAACATATTGACCTAAAGAGGAAAATAATGGCTAAGCCCACTCCCCTTGGGCTAAGCCCACCAAACTTGGCCCATGACCAGCCCAAGTGGTCAAGGATAACCCCTACCTCTCTAAATTAAGAGAGAGAATACATGCATGGGGGTAAAATGGGAATTTTAGGAGAGAGAAGAGGAGTGAGAAGAGGAAAAGAGGGAATGACAGCCACATGGCCTCATTCCTTCTGCCCAAGCTTGCTGTTCGGCCTCCCAAAATAATTCCAGAGGAAATTAGGGCATGGTGGCCACGTGGCACCATGGGTGAAGCATCCAAAGCCCCAACCTGAGCTCACCTTGGAGTTATCTCCTCATACACCCACTCCCATCCAAAATGACCCCCTCCATTAGCTTCAGAACGAGGAATCGACTAGAATTCGATAACTGGAGCAAGGAATTATCTAGAGAAACAAGGAAACGGGAAGGAGATCGCCGGAGCAGCTTGGCCATGGCCAACCGCCGCCAAACTCGCCGTCACGCCGCCTTATCGGTTCGTTTCACTGCCCCTCTACTCGTACTAGCTTTCTAAATCATCTAGGAGAGACATCAGGCTCAATTGAGCCCGATACCATGTGAGAAAAGTGTGGATTTGCCGAGCTTTTCTCCTTGCTTGGGTTCGTCGAAGGAGCCAACTCCGGCGGCTTCACTGCCGGGAATCGCTAGCCACCACCTCAGGGAAGGTGGTGGAGACAATCGCCAGCGGTGGTGGTGACTCAGCTGGCCGAAAATAGTCGGGAAAGTCGGCCCAACAGAAATCAATTTAGACCGTTGGCTGATCGGGAACGATGAGCCGATACCGTCTGTTTTATTAAATTAATTATTAAATGTTATTTTATGATTTCATTTAAATGTTGTCACATATATGTTGTGATGTTGCAAGATAAATTTAGGCCTCTTAGAGGCATTATCAAAACCGGTGATTAAGATAAAAGTTGTAGATTATGCTCTTACCTTTATTTTGGCACCTTAAAGTCACAATTTGGTGAAGTAGATTTCCCTGTAGGACAGTTTTGCTAGGACTGGTCCTAGGCTAGGACAAAAATCAAAATAATTGCCCAAGCCAAACCAAATGTCCACATGACCTAATATTTTGGGAATGTGCTTAATTAGGGCATATATAGCCCCTTCCCAATAATGGAAATTTTTGGAAACTATTTTTCTATAGTATTTGTCATAATACACAAAATTAACTAAATGAAATAATTGGAGTAATATGACTCCAAATGGCCCCAAATTTTGGTGGCTTGACCTTTGGTTCAATATCTATCCCTAGTAGAAATTTCAGCCTCATTGGACCACTGAATGTTGGGCAATCCCACTTGCAAGTGTTGGCCACACTTAGGCTTGGGGTGCATTTAGCAAAAATCACCAAAGTGTGTATTTAACCATTTTTACACTTTGCATGTAAATGAAACTTTGTACATGGGTTCATAGGGATGGAATACACCCCTCAAATAAATTTTGGGATTTTTGGTATCAAAAATCCCATTATTTGAAATTTTGAGAAATTAGGTTAATTAATGGCATTAATTTGGATTAGGGTTTATGTATGGGATAAAATCCCCAAATTTTGTTTAAAAATCAAGGGTGACATTATTAAACCCTGGGAAATTTTATGGTTCTATTTGATCGATTTAAATAGTTGATATGTTAAAATTACTATTTTACCCCTATATTGTAATTATTTATAAATGGTGGAAATTACAGTAGGAAATTTTGGGAAAAAATTCATCTTGGTGTATTTATGCATACATGACCTTATATAATTATCTCAGAATTTTTGGATATGGCAATAATATTTAAAGCTCCATAATGGCATTTTGGTAATTTAATAAAAATGGAATTTGTACGACATTACACTATGAATGATTATGAATCTCTGCACTTAGTAATATTTCATCATTATACTTAGCCTGAAATTTTCTGAGAATTTTTAGTAGAGTAATTTCTATACCACCTTTAGAAAATAGCATTTTTATGGATTTTGTATTTAATAAGAATTAAATAGAATCCTTGTTAGGAAAATTGTGACATTTGGCAGACATGATTATTTTTCCATATTATAGTTCAAGAAAATTCCTTAGGTCAGTGGGATCATCAATTATAGCACTTCATGTTTAAATGGCCTAGGGAATTAAATAAGGGATTTAATTTAATGATTTAAATAATTTAGAAAATTGTGAAATTTATCATGGTCAACATATAGGTCCATACCATCCTAGGATAAATAGATTGGGGCATATGGCCCAAGGAATTTGGAAGACCTATTTGTGGGTGGTTTTGAGTCAAGGGTAGGGTCTAGCACAGATACCCATACTAGTAGGGCCACCGGGGGAAAGTTGATTAATCATCGAAGTGAGGATTACATTTAAGGAATAAGTCCTGGTTGGTCCCCTATAGGATACTTCTGGACCATGAGTGGTAGAGTGAAAGTCCTATGACGATAACAATAACGGGGGTCGGCAGAAGACCGCCGCCCTCCTAATAACATCTTAAGTCATTAGGATCATGCTAGAGTAACAATGAGAGCTGGGTGTGAATCCTGGGTAGACACCAATAAAAGTAAATATCCTTGCGAAATGGAACTTTGGGCTTCAGCCCATCGTAGTTCCTAGTGCCCCCAAGAGCCCTTCACCGGGCATGCCCTTGGCAGTCCTGGGATTAACCTTAAACCGCTAAGTATAATAACCCTTAGACAAGAGTAGTCTAATAGGTTAAGGATCATGATATCATTCTCACCCGTATAGGGTTGGAGGGATTTGTGGTAATATTCTCACCCGTGTAGGGTTGGAGGGATTCAAGGCAGTTTGGCCATGCGAGCTGGAGGCTCGAGTTGAAGTACTTGCATAAGCATAAACAAAATAGTGGCGGGTCATGCGGTACTGGGCCAATCATCACACCGATGACAGTACGGTGACTCAGGTGAGGTGTCCAGGTGGAGGGGCTAGTATATTATTTATACTGCGGTCTGTAGACAATCCCCGAAGACGCACACCCGACCTAACAAGACTAACGGGTAGTCAGCAATTAGTACGCAATACTCTAAAGTGCACCTAGGACGTGTACAAAGGCGTATGGGAGAGGTCTAGGCTCGGTAGTGTGCATACCCGCCTAGAAAGCGGAAGCGCCCACAATGATGGTACCTAAGAGTGATGCTAGCTCTCAAAAAGTGGGAACTAAAGGTCTGGGATCTCAGAGTCGCGTTTGTGTGTTGCACTTGTATGTTTCATAATTCATAGCATAACATTCATTCGCATTAGGTCATACGCTCCATGGATCCTTATCATATAAATTAGTATGGGCTCTTTTATATGATAAGTTAATTTTGGAAACTCTAACTTATAAGTTTGTATGGGCATTCATATAAGTTAGGGTACTTCTATGATGGTAGTGTAGTAGTAGCATAGCTTCTCTTACTACTCTTTACCTCAGCTTTTACTTACTTCAGTTCTATACTTTATTACTGCACTTGTACTTCTTATATAGAACTGCTAGAGCAGAACTACTAATACTCCTCGTATACTTGTTAATATTGTGCCACTGTCACCTGTTTATACTTGATACCCTTTGTTGTCCTCCACTTCATCCTCCCTCTCGGTACCTAGGAGTTGCGGGGCGATGTGCGGAGGAAACGACTTAGTCTTTTTGACTAATGGTCGGTGACCAAATCATTTTAGGAGCTCGAGGAGATGGAGCACCAGCACGACCAGCAGGACGAGGGGGCAGGGCATGAGGAGCAGATACCACTACCACCGACTACTACTACTACACATCTTCAGGTGGGATGAGATGATGATATAGTTAGCTTCCACTTTTGTTTAGAGAGAGAGATTGGTGATATTCATGTACAGGGCATAAGCCCTTATTTCATTTTTGTACTCATTGTGGACTGATGTTTTCCTTTTCATATATATATATATATACTCTGTGACTTGTGGACTAGTTAGTTGTTTTCACACTGCTTTATACTTCTATTTCTCGAATTGGCTGATTGGATATATGATCGTACTAGCCGGCAGGATTGGCGTCTTGGGGTGTCGACTAACCCGTGAGTTAGTGTCACCGTAAGGCAGCGGTTCTGAGCATAAGACCGGGTGCCTCCTTTGTAGGGGAGGGGTCTTACAGCCCAGCTCTCGATTCAGACAATGAGCGCGCTGGGTTCGGATCCCGCGCAGCGCGAAGGAGGCAAGTGCACCTATTGCAAGTAATATAGGATATTCCGGTGGGGAATATCAAGATCGTATATTTCCCGGGGCCGGTTGACTATTTCTACTTCTTTCGGGGGGACTATTATTTTACTAAAAATAACTTGTCGGGTTTTAGTTAACTAAAACGGTTATAAAAGGGAGTTGTAAAAAATAGACTAAGAAAAATTCGATGAAGGGTTAACGCTCAGCATCGAATCAGATCAAAAATAAAACGACTCTTAATAATTATAGAACTTAGTTTTCAAATTAATTAAAGGCAACTTGGTCGTGGAGGTTCCACAAACATGAGCTCACCTAGCTCTAGGAATATCGCTCACCTGAACATTTAGACTATTCGACCGAACTCTCGTCCGACAAAGGATTCCTCTTAATGTCCACTTTACGCTAATAACCCCAATATATGGTGGGGAACCCAATCTGGTAGAATTACGCTTCTCCTCTCTCAAGGGTATGCACGCAACTCTTTTTACCTAAGGGTGATCGGTCCATACGTACAGCCTCTCTGCTAGCTAGCGTATGGATAACAGAATTAAAGCTCACACATCGATATGTGGTTCTATGCATCGTATACCTAGGGCAAACCTTAAGCCCTTTAATTAAAGTGAGAAAAATACCTTTAATTATTTAGAGTGATTTTATATGTTCCAATGCTCTTCGATGCCGATGACTAAGAATGATTAGCCACTCATCGACATGGGGATAGCTTATGAGTTTGATGAGGTGCGAGTTCAAAACTAAATGCTAAATGGTTATAAAAAGAGGACATAAAGAGAACGTAATGTTAGGAACAAAAGGCTAAAAACTTTAATTGCTAACAAAGAACTCATACGCACATCGAACCCATAATTAAGATAAAGCTAAGTTACACAAAAGGAAAACATAATTGAAATGACAAGTCCTACTCAAACGAGTAGGCGAGAAATTACAAGTCCTACTCAAACGAGTAGGCGGGAAAAGACAAGTCCTACTCAAATGAGTAGGCGGGAAATTACAAGTCCTACTCAAACGAGTAGGCGAGAAATGATAAGTCGTACTCAAACGATTAGGAGGGAAAAGAAAGCGAGTCCTACTTGAATGAGTAGGCGGGAAATAAATACACACACACAAACTCTACATAATTGAATGAAAGCAATAAAAATTATC
The DNA here is from genome assembly GCA_039513925.1 of Platanthera zijinensis. NCBI lineage: Eukaryota > Viridiplantae > Streptophyta > Magnoliopsida > Asparagales > Orchidaceae > Platanthera > Platanthera zijinensis. The sequence continues at coordinate 113,223,007 of CM077089.1, read as the reverse complement.
TCATGCACACACACTCTACATGAAATTGAAAGAGCAAAATGAAACTTAATCTCATACACTCACACACACACAATTTAAAAAGAAAAACAAAGTAATCAAAAAATTAAAACAAATACATTCTAACTCCTAGAACTTGCTAAAAATTAATAAAAAGATGAAATAAAAATAAATAGAGCAAAATTTTTTAGAAATAAAAGATAAAAAATCAAAGTGTTTCACAATATTAAAATGATAACTTTTTCATTCTTATAATTTTATAAAAGAGTTTAAAAAGTGAAAAATAGGTTGCCAAGAACAAAAGTTTTACAAAAATAAAAAAAAAGACTAAGTAAAAAAAAAGGATAGAAAGCCACTTTGAAAACACTTTTATAAAACCATAAAAATGAAATTAAAGTACTAAAAACTAAACCTAAACCTAAGCAAAGAGAGAAGAAAATAAAAGTTTCATAATAACTAATAACTATGATAGAAAACCTAGAACAAAGACTAACTAAACAGAACAATGAAAACAAAAAAAATATAACAATATAAAATTAAACTCATACACCCACACACACATTCTAAAGAGAAAGATGGAGAAAAACAAAGGAGAAATGTTGAATAAAAGTGGGGAACTCATATACATTCCAAGACAACATGAGGAGAGAAAATCTAACATATTTTATTAAAGGAAAAGGTTGATTACAAAGCTAAAACAAACATAAAAGAGAGGGGGAGAAAATTCTCCTTACATAGCAAAAAGTGCACCCAAGCAGCCCACAAACAACAAAATTGGCCCAAAAGTTTGAACCCTTGGTCATTATAAAAAAGTTCTATTTATAAGCAAAATTTCGGGGGTGACACGCCCTGGTCATGAGTGTGACAGGGGGCGCATCAGGCTGGCTTGCTGAAGACGGTGAAATACAAGTGACTGGTCGATTTCCGGAAGCTTCTGGAACTGGACACGTGTTGGTCACGGGCGTGACAGAGTTATTACGGGCGTATCAGCAAGGTATGACTGGTGAAGGCATCGAGTGGTTGCTAGAATCGACGAATGGCTGGCATTGAGTTGCGTTCGACGAACGTCGAGCTTCATTCGATGAAAGTCATATAGCTGGCATTGAATGTTGACAGAAAGCATTCGATGAAGGCCGAACTGAGATCGACAAATGTTAATCTAGTGTTGATTTGTAAAGTTGATCGACGAACATCGAGCGTCGATCGACGAATATCGATCATCGATCGATGAATGTCGATCGATGAATGTCAATCGATGAATGTCGGTCGATGAATGTCGGCCATCGATCGACGAATGTCGGTCATCTATCGACGAATGTCGTTCGTCGATCGACGAATGTCGGCCGTCAATTGTCGAGCTGGTGTTGAGTGTTGATATGGGATCAAATCATCAAGCGGAGTCAAAGCGTCGAGCGGCATTCGACGAATGTCGAGTGGCGATCTACGAACGTCGAACATCTGGCGTTACATGGTCTTTTCTTTATAGGAAGCATATTTTTTTATCTAGAATCAAAGTAACACGCCCTGGTCATGGGCATGACCAAATTAACACGGGCGTGCACTATTGAATTTTTGAGACTTTTTCTGCAAAATTACAAAAAATAAAATAAACTTAAGTAAGAAGAGTATTTACAAAAAGAAACAAATTATTTAAGAAAAACAACTAAAAACTACAAAAATAACCTAAAACTACTTATATAAAGTACTGAAAAATATAAATATTTACAATTCATCAAATACCCCCATACTTAAGCTTTTATTATTCCAGAGCAAAAGTTGGAGATATACTTATAAGGAATTAAAAGAAATCCTAAATTTAGCTACCGCTTGAATCAATTAAAAGAGAGATCAAAATGAACATACATGGTATAAGAGTTAAGTCCTAATCCATGAAAATGATTTAAATAGAGGAAAAGTTTTGGCCAAAAAGACTTTTTAAAGTAACCAAATAGCAAGCATAAATTGTAATTGTTACCTAACAAAAATAGATTGGAATTATATGAACTTTAGCTTATAAAATTTTTGAAGAAAATAATGCAATTTAAAATTATGTTCTCAAAAAGATTTTAAGTTAATTCTAGAATCATTGAAATTGGCTAAGGGGGTTATTTTGGTTTATGAAGAGGGTTTGGGTTTAGAGGTGAGGCAATTTTTTCTCAAACCTCTAATGAAATTTTTTTATATGTGGATGTCTTAGGAAAATGAAATATTATTTTCCTAACATATATAATTTTATTTCTTTGAATAACTTTATATAACCTAATGTATAGATATAGGAGTAATGAATTTTATCCTCTTACTCCATGACATATAATCTTTTTAAAATATTGGATGTCTATGTTGACGGAATGAAATCTTATTCAAATTGACATGGGTTCTTTTAAGGATAGAAATTTTATCAAGTCAAATAAAACATGATAAATATGGGTAGATAGGGTTTATATTTTTTTCAAGAAGAAAAACTAGTTTTTAATAAAAACATTTTGAGAGCAACTTTGATAAATTGAGCGTTCCTGTATTTCAAAAAGCATGAAGTAAAAATAACTGAAGTCTATAGTTATTTTTTTCTAACATAATACACGTGTCTCTATTTTAGATAAATTTGAAGTAGTGCCTAAAACAAGTTCCCTATCTTAAGAAGAAAAACATAAGATATTCTTTAAAACTTAACCCCGTTATTTAAATCTATCAATCTCCAATTAATAAATTAATAGTAAACAAAGAATTAATGAAATTTGCATACAAATAAACTTGCAACAATATTTTTGGAGAGCAAAAAGGGTTAAGAATGGAATATTCGATTTATTTGTTTTATAATTTTTTGGATTTTTAAAGTTATCATCTTTTTTGGTGTTTTGTGTTTATTTCTTTAATATATACATACTAAAAATGCAAAAAAAGATATACTTTTTTTTGAAATATTTTATGTTTGTTTTCTAAAAAAAATTATTTTTAAGATTTTTAAGAAAATATTTACAAGAGAGGAGAAAGAGAAAAGTTATTTACAAACAGGAGGAAGAAAGGAAGAGGGAAAAGAGAAACGGATATTTACAAAAATATTTACAGAAAAATATTTATAAAAAAATATTTACAAAGAATATTTACAAAGTATATCTAAATACATTTTTTTGATTTTATGTTTTTTAATTTTTTTTGTAATTTTTTGATGATAAAACAAAAAATGTTTTTGGAGTTTTCATTTTATAATTTTTTTGGGTTTTGTTTTTTTTTCATTTTTATATTTTTTAAAAAAATTAAGTGTGGAAAATGGAAGTGCAAAAAGGAAGCACGAAAACGACCCCCATACTTAATTTCAACATTGTCCCCAATATTGCAATATAAGTATGTGGAACAAAAATGAAATGAAATGCAATATGTACAAAAATAAAAAGGGAGGGTAGGAACTTCCATAGAACGTATTCGGGGAGGTCTATTAAGAAACCTTGCATTATTAGAAAGAGTAGCAAACAAAATAAGGAAAGAGCAAAAAAGGTAGACGCGGGGTGTCTCCTAGGAGCGCTTTGTTTATAGTCGTGTAGCTTGACTATTATGGCAGGGTTATAATGTCGAGGAGGGTTATGGTTTTGTTAACACCGATCACTAGATCGACTGCTATATATAACTTTAATCAATGACCGTTTACTTTAAACAAACCTCTTTCTTGGTGGGAGATGAGTACGTTCCCATATGGCCAAACCTCTTCAACTTTGAAGGGGTCGGACCAATGTGATTTTAGTTTACCCAAAAAAAGTCTAAGACATGAATTATAAAGGAGGACAAGATCTCCCGGGAAAAAAAAAATTTTGGGGCTGTATTTTTCGATCGTGATAGAAGTTAGAACGCTACTTATAGAACTTATTGCTCGTATGAGTTTGCACGCCATACATCGAGTTCGTTTAGTTGTAATTTTTTATTTTGAGCGGCTAAGTTAGCGTCGAGGTTTACGAGTTTTAAATCCCAAAGAGCGCAATGCTCTAGTTCTACGGGGAGATGGCACACTTTTCCATAGACTAATTGAAATAGCGTACAACCAATTGTGGTTTTGTATGTCGTATTATACGCCCATAACACATCGTCAAGTTTGACGGACCAATCTTTCCTATTAAGAGAAACAGTTTTTTCTAATATACGCCTAATTTCTCAGTTTACTACCTCAACTTGGCCACTTGTTTGCGGGTGATAGGGGGTGGCAAGTTTGTGTGTGACTCCGTATTTAGTTAACGTCTTAGCCATTTGGGCATTGCAGAAATGTGTTCTCCTATCGCTCACAATAGCCCGAGGCATGCCGAAGCGAGAAAATAATTTTTTAACAAAGGTAACGATGACTTGCGCATCGTTAGTGGGGAGAGATTACGCTTCCGCCCACCTTGATACTTAGTTGATCGCCACTAAAATATAAATATTTTTAAAAGAAGGAGGTAGGGGGCCAACAAAATCGATGCCCCATAAATCGAAGACTTTGCACTCTAAAAATAAATTTTGGGGCATCTCGTCGCGACGAGAGATGTTACCCGACCGCTGGCAGCTATCGCAGGAGCGCACAAAATTGTGAGCGTCTTTGAAGAGAGTGGGCCAGAAGAAGCCCGCATCCAGCGCCTTCTGCACGGTCCGGTTAGCATGATAATGTCCACCGGACGGACCCTCGTGGCAGTGCCAAAGTATTTGCGTTCACTCCACACCCGTGACACATCTTCAGACCGCATGGTCCGCGTAGATAGGAAAAAGAAAAGGGTCCTCCCAAAAGAAATTTTTCAAGTCAGAAAAGAATTTCTTATTTTGCTGGCTTGAGAAAAGTCTTTTGGGAGCACCCGTGCAACTAAATAGTTCGCAAAATCTGTGAACTAAGGCGGGGAAAGAGAAATGGTATTTATGGCTAGGAGGCGTTCCTCGGGGAATCTGTCATTTATGTTAGATTCAACGAGCACTTCCGCACCCAGATTTTCTAAATGGGAGAAGTGATCGGCGGCTAGATTTTCCGCACCCTTCTTATTGCGGATCTCCAAATCAAATTCTTCCAGGAGGAGAACCCATCGAAGAAGGCGGGGCTTATCATCTATTTTAGCTAGTAAATATTTTAAGGCGGAGTGGTCGGTAAATACGATAACTTTAGATAGCGTTATATACAAGCGAAACTTATCAAATGCGAAAATGACAGCTATAAGTTCCTTTTTCATTGTCATGTAATTTCCTTATGCGAAAGTGAGCGTTTTGCTAGCGTAATAAATTGGATGAAAATATTTGTTTATGCATTGGCCAAGATCAGCACCTACGATAATATCACTAGCGTCTCACATAATCTCGAACAGAAGGGACAAATCGGGTGCCACTAAAATGGAAGAATTTATAAGTTTTTGTTTTATAAAATTAAATGCGGACTCGCATTCGCTACTAAAGACAAAACTAGATTCCTTTTCCAGGAGGAGAGTAAGCGGCTTTATTATCATAGAAAAGTCTTGAATAAAGGGCCTATAAAAGCCTGTGTGGCCTAAGAAACTCCTAATAGATTTTACGTTGGAAAGCGAGGAAAGTTTTTCTATAATTTCTACCTTGGCCTTATCTACCTCCATCCCCTTAGACGAAATCTTATGGCCGAGAACCAAACCTTCTCGAACCATAAAGTTACACTTTTCCCAATTCAAAACGGGATGCGTGTCCTCGCTTCGCTGGAGGATATGATCTAGATTATGAAGACAAGTAGGGAATTAACATCTGAATACATAGAAGTCTTCCATAAAGATTTCCATGATGTATCCTACCAGCTCGCCAAAGATTGCCAGCATACATCTTTGGAATATAGTTGGCGCATTGCAGAGGCCAAATGGCATTCTTCGATAGGCGAAGGTGCCAAATGGGCAGGTAAAAGTTGTTTTCTCTTGGTCATCGGGGAAAATGGGGATTTGGAAAAACCCCGATAAACCATCAAGAAAACAATAATATGGATGACCGGATAAACGCTCCAGAATTTTGTCTAAAAATGGTAGTGGAAAATGGTCCTTACGGGTGGCATCATTAAGTTTCCTATAATCGATGCACACCCGCCAACCCGTAACAGTACAAGTTGGGACGAGTTCATTGTGCTCATTTTCCACTAACGGTTAGACCGCCCTTCTTGGGCACGACATGAACAAGACTAACCCAAGCACTATCTGAAATAAGATAAATAATCCTAACATCTAATAATTTAATTATTTCGGCTTTAATGATGTCTTTCAAGTTTGGGTTAAGACGTCGTTGCGGCTGAATGGTTTTGCGGTAATTATCGGTATGGAAAATCTTATGAGTGCAGAAAGAGGGGTTAATCCCCTTAAGATCAGAAATTTATCACGCAATTGCGTGGCGATGTTTAAGCAAAACTTTTGATAAATCGGAAGTCTCCGAATCGCTCAAATGGGATGAAATGATAACAGTAAGGGTATCAGTTTTTACCAAAAAACATATTTGAGAGATTCGGGAAGGGGTTTGGGTTCTAGGATGGGCGGTTCTCCTCGCAAGGTTTTAATTCTAATGTCTTTCGAACCAATGGGTTCGAAAGGCAAACCTATAGATTTATCCTCTTCGCTGATAAAATTTTCGAGAGAAAAAATATCGTCGTTAAGAAAAATTGACTCGAAAATAGGAGAATGATCTCCGAAAAAAGTATCTAAATTATAACAAAAATCATCACTCGATGATGAGTCCTCCTTCGAGGGATTAATAGAGAAAGTAACCTCATCATCTCCCACCTGAAGGAGGATACGACCATTACTCACATCAATTAATGTGCGGGAGGTGGCGAGAAAAGGGCGACCGAGTATAATTGGTACATCGGTGTCTTCCTCAATGTCCAAGATGACGATGTCTACCGAACAAATAAACTTGCCAACTCGGACAAGGACGTCCTGCACTACCCCGATGGGGAACTAAACCAAGTGATCCGCTAATTGGATACGCATATTAGTAGGGGTCGGAGTGCCCAAACCAAATTTCTAAAAGAGCGAGAATGACTTCAAATTAATGCTCGCGCCTAAATCTGCTAGAGCATATTTTACTAATATATTGCCAAAAAGGCATGGGATAGAAAACCGTCCCGGGTCATTTTGTTTTGGGGGCAATTTAATAGTAAGTGCCTCTCAGCACTATACGTTGAGAGAGATATGTGAAATAATTTCTAATTTTTGTTTATTAGAAAGAAGTTCTTTCAAATATTTTGCATACTTAGGCATCTGCGAGATCGCCTCGTAAAAGGGAACATTAATATGAATTTGTTTTAATAGTAAAATAATTTTTTTGTGTTGTGCGTCCTTACGCTCACTATCTAACTTATGTGGATATGGCAAGGCCTTATTTAAAATAATTTTTTCGTTTAAAATCGTTAAAGGCGGCATAATCGAAGAAGGGGGAAGAAGGGTTGGAGGAGAAATATGTACATGTAGATCGATCTGTTTTGGATTGACCACCTCCTTACCGCTACGGAGGGTTATAGCGTTGGCGTTCTTATGAGGGTTGGGCTCCGTGTTCCCCAACAGTGCCCCGAGCGCGCGCTCGGGCATCATTCTCGCCAGCTGTCCAACCTGTAGTTCAAGGTTTTTTAGCGATACAGTGATGTTCCGGATATTTGACTCGTTGGACGCTATGTATTTATAAAAATCTTCCTCAAGCGGAGAAGGTTTCAGAGGAGGAGGCGGGAAAAATGTGTGCACAAAAGAGTTAGGGGGGCGTTATGCGTTGTTCGCATTGCTCCAAGAGAAATTGTGGTGATTCCTCCAACCCGGATTATAGTTATTACTATAAGGGTTATTATTAAGGTTGAAGGAAGGATGACCCGAATTTCCCACGAAGTCTACGAACTCTTTGTCCACGCAGTCGTTAGGGGGATAAAATAAGGCGGAGTGGAGGAGGCAGCAAACTTCTCCGTCACCTGCTTTCTTAACCTTTCAACTTGAAGGGTTAAGATAGTAATGACATCCACTTTAAAAAGGCCGACCGCCTGCTTAGCGCGTCCCCACAGGATGTTCCACTCGTAGGCGTTCATAGCCATTTCTTCGATAAGGTCTTGGGCAGCCTCGGGGGTTTTATTATTTAAAGTGCCCCCGGCAGCCGCGCTAATCATTTGACGTGTCTGATAGTTAAGCCCATTATAAAAGATCTGGACCTGCAGCCACGCTGGCAGCGCGTGGTGTGGACACTTGCGGAGGAATTCTTTAAACCTCTCCCAAGTCTCAAATAGAGACTCGGGATTGTTCTGCATAAATGAAGAAATATATGCCCGTAATTTTGCAGTTTTTACGGGCGAAAAATACTTCGTTAAGAACCGTTTCGCATGCTCGGCCCAAGTGGTGATACAGCCTCGCTGGAGGGAATTCAATCATGCCTTAGCTTTGGATTTGAGGGAAAAGGGAAATAAGTGCAAGTAAATGGCATTATCAGTGACACCATTAATCTTAAATGTGTCGCATATTTCTAAAAAATTAGATACGTGAACATTCGGGTCCTCATCCAGCAGTCCATCAAACTGCACGACATTTTGGATCATTTGAATGACACTCGATTTTATTTCAAAATTATTATTCGCCACCATAGGGTGAACAATGCTAGACTCAGTATCATCCAAGTTAGGTCAGGCGTAATAAGACATAGTACGCTCGGCCGCTTGGGCAGGGTTAGGGTCGGCCATAACTACGGCAGAGGGTTCTCCGATGAATTCTTCGGGATCCAAAGAGGGATTTTGGCATTGAGATCGAATACGCTCAAGGGAGCGTTCGATCTCATGATCGAAATCAAAATTTTCAGACTCTGAGGGTTGTCCACGGGTCATACACCCTAAAATATAAACTAGATAATAAACTCTTTTTTTGGGGTTTTAAATAGAGTTTTAAAGTTTTTTTTAGTTTTTAGAAAATAGGTAAAAGTAATAGACTCCAAAATTCGAAATAGAAACACGAAAGAACTCCCCGGCAACGATGCCAAGAACTTGATGCGCGCGAGGCCCGGCTCTCGATTCAGACGATGAGCGCGCTGGGTTCAGATCCTGCGTAGCGCGAAGGAGGCAAGTGCACCTATTGCAAGTAATATAAGATATTTCGGTGGCGAATATTGAGGTCGTATATTTCACGGGGCCGGTTGACTATTTCTACTCCTTCCGGAGGGACTATAATTTTACCAAAAATAACTTGTCGGGTTATAGTTAACTAAAGCGGTTATAAAAGGGAGTTGTAAAAAAAGGACTAAGAAAAATTTGATGAAGGGTTAACACTCGTCATCAAATCAGATCGAACCTAAAACGACTCTTAATAATTATAGAACTTAGTTTTCAAATTAATTAAAGGCAACTTGGTCGTGGAGGTTCCACAAACATGAGCTCATCTAACATTAGGAATATCGCTCACCTGAACATTAAGACTATTCGACCAAACTCTCGTCCGACGAAGGATTCCTCTTAATGCCCGCTTTACGCTAAGAACCCCATTATTGGGTGGTGAACCCAATCTGGTAGAATTACGCTTCTCCTCTCTCGAGGGTATGCACGCAACTCTTTTTACCCAAGGGTGATCTGTCCATACGTACGACCTCTCGGCTAGCTAGCGTATAGATAACAGAAAAAGAGCCCACACATAGATATGTGGTTCTACACGCCGTATACCCGGGGCAAACCTTAAGCCCTTTAATTAAAGTGAGAAAAAGACCTTTAATTATTTAGAGTGATTTCATATGTCCCAATGCTCTTCGATGCCGAGGGCTAAGAATGATTAGCACTTATCGGTATGAGGATGGCTTATGAGTTTGATGAGGCCCGAGCTCAAAACTAAACGCTAAATGGTTATAAAAATAAGACATAAAAATAACGTAACATTAGGAACAAAAGGCTAAAAACTTTAATTGCTAACAACGAACGCATACGCACATCGAACCCATAATTAAGATAAAGCTAAGTTACACAAAAGGAAAACATAATTGAAATCACAAGTCCTACTCAAACGAGTAGGCGATAAATTTTCAAGTCCTACTCAAACGAGTAGGCGAAAAATGACAAGTCCTACTCAAACGAGTAGGCGGTAAATTTGAGGTCCTACTCAAACGAGTAGGCGGGAAATGACAAGTCCTACTCAAATGAGTAGGCGAGAAATTATAAGTCCTACTCAAACGAGTAGGAGGGAAATGATAAGTCCTACTCAAATAAGTAGGAGGGAAATGTAAGCGTATCTTACTCGAATGAGTAGGCGGGAAATAAATGCACACACACACTTTACATAATTGAAAGAAAGGAATAAAAATTATCTCATACACACACACACACACTCTATATGAGGTTGAAAGATCAAAATGAAACATAATCTCATACACTCACACACACACAATTTAAAAAGAAAAACAAAGTAATCAAAAAATTAAAACAAATACATTCCTACTCCTAGAACTTGCTAAAAATTAATAAAAAGATGAAGTAAAAATAAAAAGAGCAAAAGTTTTTAGAAATAAAAGCTAAAAATCAAAGTTCTTCAAAATATTAAAATGATAACTTTTTCATTCTTATAATTTTATAAAAGAGTTTAAAAAGTGAAAAATAGGTTGATAAGAATAAAAGTGTTACAAAAAAAAAACTAAGTAAAAAAAAGGATAGGAAGCCACTTTGAAAACACTTTTATAAAACCATAAAAATGAAATTAAAGTACTAAAAAACTAAACCTAAACCTAAGCAAAGAGAGAATAAAATAAAAGCTATCATAATAACTAATAACTATGATAGAAAACCTAGAACAAAAACTAAGTAAAACAAAACTATGAAAACATAAAAATATAACAACATAAAATTAAACGCATACACCCACACACACATTTTAAAGAGAAAGACAGAGAAAAACAAAGGATAAAAGTTTAATAAAAGTGGGGCACTCATATACATTCCAAGACAACGTGAGGAGAGAAAATCTAACATATTTTATTAAAGGAAAAAGTTGATTACAAAGCTAAAACAAACATAAAAGAGATGGGGAGAAAATTCTCCTTACATAGCAAGAAGTGCACCCAAGCAGTTCACAAACAACAAAATTTGCCCAAAAGTTTGAACCCTTGGTCATTGCAGAAAAGTTCTATTTATAAGCAAAATTTCGGGGGTGACACGCCCTGGTCACGGGCGTGACAGGGGGGCGTGTCAGGCTAGCTTGCTGAAGACAACGAAATTCTGGTGACTGGTCGATTTTCGGAAACTTCTAGAACAGGACACGTGTTGGTTATGAGGCATGACAGAGTTGTCACGGGCATTTCAGCACGGTATGACTGGTGAAGGAATCGAGTGGTTGCTGGAAGCGTCAAGCTTGAATCGACAAACGGCCGGTACTGAGTTGCATTCGACAAACGTCGAGCTTCATTCGACGAAAGTCAAATAGCTGGCATTGAATGTTGATAGAAAGCGTTCGATGAAGGCCGAACTGAGACCAACGAATGTTAATCTAGCGTTGATTTGAAAAGTTGATCGACGAACATCGAGCATCGATCGACGAACGTCGAGCATCGATCGATGAACGTCGAGCATCGATCGACGAACGTCGAGCATCGATCGACGAACGTCGAGCATCGATCGACGAACGTCGAGCATCGATTGACGAACGTCGAGCATCGATTGACGAACGTCGAGCATCGATCGACGAACATCAAGCATCGATCGTCGACCGACGAATGTCGATCGTCGACCGACGAATGTCGATAGTCGACCGACGAATGTCGATCATCGACCAACGCATGTCGATCATCGACTGACGAATGTCGATCATCGATCGATAAGCTGGCATTGAGTGTTGACCTGGGATCAAATCGTCAAGCGGAGTGAAAGCGTCGAGCGGCGTTCGACGAATATCGAGTAGCGAATGACGAATGTCAAACTTCTGGCTTTACACAGTCTTTTCTTTACAGGAAACAGATTTTTTATCTGGAATCAAAGTAGCACGCCCCGGTCACGGGCGTGACCAAATTGACACAGACGTGTACTATTGAATTTTTGCGATTTTTTCTTCAAAATTACTGAAAACAAAATAAACTTAAGTTAGAAGAGTATTTACACAAAGAAACAATTTATTTAAGAAAAATAACTAAAAACTACAAAAATAACCTAAAACTACTCATATAAAGAACTGAAAAATATGAATATTTACAGTTCATCAAATACCCCCATACTTAAGTTTTTGTTATTGCAGAGCAAAAGATGGAGATATACTTATAAGGAATTAAAATAAATCCTAAATTTAGCTACCGCTTGAATCAATTAAAAGAGAGATCAAAATAAACATATGGGGTATAAGAGTTAAGTCCTAATCCATTATTTAAATAGAGGAAAAGTTTTGGCCAAAAAGACTTCTTGAGGTAACCAAATAGTAAGCATAAATTGTAATCGTTAGCTAACAAAAATAGATTGGATTTATAGGAACTTTAGCTTATAAGAATTTTAAAGGAAATAATGCAATTTAAAATTATGCTCTCAAAAATATTTTAAATTAATTCTAAAATCATTGAAATTGGCTAAGGGGAGAGGGTTTGGGTTTAGAGGTGAGGCAATTTTTTCTCAAACCTCTAATGAATTTTTTTTTATGTGGATGTTTTAGGAAAATGAAATCTTATTTTCCTAACATATACATTTATTTCTTTGAACAACTTAATATAACCCAATGTATATGTATAGAAGTATTGAATTTTATCCTCTTACTCCGTGACATATAATCTTTTTAAAATATTAGATGCCTATGTTGATGGAACGAAAGCTTATTCCCATTGACATAGGTTTTTTTAAGGATATAAATTTTATCATGTCAAGTAAAACATGATAAATATGGGTAGATAAGGTTTATATTTTTTTAAGAAGAAAAACTAGTTTTTAATAAAAAAATCTTGAGAGCAACTTTGATAAATTGAACATTCATGTATTTCAAAAAGCTTGAAGTAAAAATATTTGAAGTCTATAGTTGTTTTTTTCTAACATAATACACGTGCCTTTATTTTAGAAAAATTAGAAGTAGTGCCTAAAACAAGTCCTCTATCTTAAGAAGAAAAAACATAAGATATTCTTTAAAACTTAACCCCGCTAATTAAATCTATCAATCTCCAATTAATAAACGAATAGTAAACAAAGAATTAATAAAATTCGCATATAAATAAACTCGTTACAATATTTTTGGAGAGCAAAAAGGGTTAAGAGTGGAATATTCGATTTATTTGTTTCATAATTTTTTGGATTTTTAAAGTTATCATCTTTTTTTTTGTGTTTTGTGTTTATTTCTTTAATATATACATACTAAAAATGCGAAAAAGATATATATTTTTTGAAATATTTTATGTTTGTTTTTTTAAAAAAATTTGTATTTTTAAGATCTTTAAGCAAATATTTATAAGTGAGGAAAAAGAGAAAAGTTATTTACAAAGAGGAGGAAGAAAAGAAGAGGGGAAAGAGAAAAGGATATTTATAAAATATTTACAAAAAATATTTATAAAAAAATATTTACAAAGAATATTTACAAAGTAAATCTAAATACATTTTTTTTTATTTTATGTTTTGTAATTTTTGATGATAAAACAAAAAATGTTTTTGGAGTTTTCATTTTATAAATTTTTTGTGTTTTGTTTTTGTTTTCATTTTTATATTTTTTTTAAAAAATTAAGTGTGGAAAATGTAAGTGTAGAAAGGAAAGAACGAAAACGACCCCCATACTTAATTCCAACATTGTCCCCAATATTGCAATATAAGTATGTGGAACAAAAATGAAATGAAATGCAATATGTACAAAAATAAAAAGGGAGGGTAGGAACTTCCATATAACGTGTTCGGGGAGGTCCATTCAGAAACCCTGCATTATTAGAAAGAGTAGCAAACAAAATAAGGAAAGAGCGAAAAAGATAGACGTGGGGTGCCTCCCAAGAGCGCTTTGTTTATAGTCATGTAGCTAGACTTTTATGGCGGGGTTATAATGTCGAGGAGGGTTATGGTTTCGTTAACACCGATCACTGGATCGCCCGCTATGTATAACTTTAACCGATGATCGTTTACTTTAAACGAACCTCTTTCTGGGTGGGAGATGAGTACGGTCCCATATGGCCAAACCTCTTCAACTTTGAAAGGGCCGGACCAACATGATTTTAGTTTACCCAAAAAAAGTCTAAGACGTGTATTATAAAGGAGGACAAGATCGCCTAGAGAAAAAAAATTTGGGGCTTGATTTTTCGATCGTGATAGAACTTAGAACACTCCTTTTAGAACTTATTGCTCTCGTAAGCATTTGCACGCCATTCATCGAGTTCCTTTAGTTGCAGTTTTCTATTTTGAGCAGCTAAGTTAACATCGAGATTTACGAGTTTTAAAGCCCAAAGAGCGTAATGCTCTAGTTCTACTAGGAGATGACACGTTTTGCCATAGACTAATCAAAACGGTGTACAACCAATTATGATTTTGTATGTCGTACGATACACCCATAACACATCATCGAGTTTGACGGACCAATATTTCCTATTAAGAGAAATGGTTTTTTTTAATATACGCCTAATCGCTCGATTTACTACCTCAACTTGGCCACTTGTTTGCGGGTGGTAGGGGGTGGCAAGTTTGTGTGTGACTCCGTATTTAGCTAACATCTTAGCCATTTGGTCGTTACAGAAATGAGTTCCCCTATCGCTCACAATAGCTCGAGGCTTGCCGAAGCGAGAAAATAACTTTTTTAAAAAGGTAACGACGACTCGCACATCGTTAGTGGGGAGAGCTTACACTTCAGCCCACCTTGATACTTAGTTGATCGCCACTAAAATATAAATATTTTTAAAAGAAGGAGGTAGGGGGCCAACAAAATCAATGCCCCATAAATCGAAGACTTTGCACTCTAAAAATAAATTTTGGGGCATCTCGTCGTGACGAGAGATTTTACCCGACCGCTGGCAGCTATCGCAGGAGCGCACAAAATTATGAGTGTCTTTGAAGAGAGTGGGCCAGAAGAAGCCCGCATCCAGCACCTTCCGTGCAGTACGGTTAGCTTGATAATGCCCACCGGTCGGACCCTCGTGGTAGTGCCTAAGTATTTGCGTGCACTCCACACCCGCGACGCATCTTCAGACCGCCTGGTCCGCGCAGATAGGAAAAAGAGAAGGGTCCTCCCAAAAGAAAGTTTTCAAGTCAGAAATTTTTTTTCTTCTTTTGTTGGCTTGAAAAGTCTTTTGGGAGAACCCACGCAACTAAATAGTACACAAAATCTGCGAACCAAGGCGGTAGGCGAAATGATATTTATGGCTAGGTGGCGTTCCTCGGAGAATCTATCATTTATGACAGATTCGACGAGCGCTTCCGCACCCGAATTTTCTAAATGAGAGAGGTAATGAGCAGCTAGATTTTCAGCCACATTCTTATCCCGGATCTCCAAATCAAATTCTTGAGGGAGGAGAACCCATCGAAGGAGGCGGGGCTTGGCATCCATTTTAGCTAGTAAATATTTTAAGGCGGAGTGGTCGGTAAATACAATAACTTTAGATAGCGTTATATACGAGCGAAACTTATCAAATGCAAAAACGATTGCTAAGAGTTCCTTTTTCCATTGTCGTGTAATTTCCTTGTGTGGAAGTGAGCATCTTGCTAGTGTAATAAATTGGATGAAAATATTTGTTTATGCGTTGGCCAAGAACGGCACCTACGGCAATATCACTAGCATCGCACATGATCTCGAACGTAAGGAACCAATCGGGCGCCACTAAAATGGGAGAATTTATAAGTTTTTGTTTTATAAAATTAAATGCGGACTCGCATTCGCTACTAAAGACAAAACTAGATTCCTTTTCCAGGAGGCAAGTAAGAAGCTTTGTTATCTTAGAAAAGTCTTGAATAAAGCGCCTATAAGAGCCCGCGTGGCCTAAAAAACTCCTAATAGATTTTACGTTGGAAGACGGGGGAAGTTTTTCTATAATTTCTAACTTGGCCTTATCTACCTCCATCCCCTTAGACGAAATCTTATTGCCGAGAACCAAACCTTCTCGAACCATAAAGTTACACTTTTCCCAATTCAAAACGAGATGTGTGTCCTCGCATCACTGGAGGACACGATCTATATTATGAATACAAGCAAGGAATGTGCATTCGAATATAGAGAAGTCATCCATAAAGATTTCCTTGATGTATCTTACCAGCTCGCCAAAGATTGCCATCAAACATCTTTGCAATGTAGCTGGCGCATTGTAGAGGCCAAATGGCATTCTTCGATAGGTGAATGTGCCAAACAGGCAGGTAAAAGTTGTTTTCTCTTGGTCATCGAGGGAAATGGGGATTTGGAAAAACCCCAATAAACCATCAAGAAAACAATAATATGGATGACCAGATAAATGCTCCAGAATTTGGTCTAAAAATGTTAGTGGGAAATGGTCCTTATGGGTGGCATCATTAAGTTTCCTATAATCGATGCACACCCGCCAACCCGTAATAGTACAAGTTAGGATGAGCTCATTGTGCTCATTTTCCACTACGGTTAGACCGCCCTTCTTGGGCATGACATGAATGGGACTAACCCAAGCACTATCTAAAATAGGATAAATAATCCCCGCATATAATAATTTAATTATTTCGGCTTTAATGATGTCTTTCATGTTTGGGTTAAGACATCGCAACGGCAGAATGGTTTTGCGGTAATTATCGGTAAGGAAAATCTTATGAGTGCAGAAAGAGGGGTTAATCCCCTTAAGATCAAAATTTGCCACGCAATTGCGTGGCGATGTTTAAGCAAAACTTCCAATAAATCGGAAGTCTCTGAATCACTCAAATGCAACGAAACAATAATGGGAAGGGTATCATTTTTTCCCAAAAAAACGTATTTGAGAGATTCGGGAAGGGGATTGGGGTCTAGGATGGGTGGTTCTTATAGTGAGGTTTTAATTCTAATGTCTTTCGAATTAATGGGTTTGAAAAGGCAAACCTATAGATTTATCCTCTTCGCAGTTAAAATTTTCAAGAGAAAAAATATCATTGTTAAGAAAAATTGACTCGAAATTAAGAGAAGAACGATCTCCGAAAAAAGTATCTAAATTATAGAAAAAATTATCACTCGATGATGAGTCCTCCATCGAGGGATTAACAGAGAAAGTAACCTCATCATCTCCCACCCGAAGGAGGAGAAGACTGTTACTCACATCAATTAATGTGTAGGAGGTGGCGAGAAAAAGGCGATCGAGTATAATTGGTACATCGGTGTCCTCCTCGATGTCCAAGATGACGAAGTCTATCGGAAAGATAAAGTTATCAACTTGGACAAGGACGTCCTCCACTACCCCGACGGGGAACTTAGCCGATCGATCCGCTTATTGGATACACATATTAGTAGGGCCCGAAGTGCCCAAACCTAATTTTCGAAAGAGCGAGAATAACATCAAATTAATGCTTGCGCCTAAATCTGCTAGAGCATATTTTAATAATATATTGCCAAAAAGGCACGGGATAGAAAACTATCCCGGGTCGTTTTGTTTTGGGGACAATTTATTAGTAAGTGTCGCTGAGCACTCTACGTTGAGAGAGATATGTGAAATATTTTCTAATTTTTGTTTATTAGAAAGAAGTTCTTTCAAATATTATGCCTACTTAGGCATCTGCGAGATCGTCTCGCAGAAGGGAACATTAATATGAATTTGTTTTAATAGTAAAATAAATTTCTTGTATTGCGTGTCTTTACACTCACTATCTAACTTATGTGGATACGGCAAGGCCTTATTTAAAATAATTTTTTCTTTTAAAATCGTTAAAGGCGGCGTAATCGAAGAAAGGGGAAGAGGGGTCAGAGGAGAAATATGTACCAACGGATCGATCTATTTTGGATCGACCACCTCCTTACCACTACGGAGGGTTATAGTGTTGGGGTTCTTCCGAGGGTTAGACTCTGTGTTCCAAGGTAGCTCCCCGAGCGCATGCTCGGTCCTCATTCTCGCCAGCTATCCATCCTATAGTTCAAGGTTTTTTAGCAATCTGGTGATGTTCCAGATATTTGACTCGTTGGACGCTATGTATTTATAAAAATTTTCATCAATCGGAGAAGGTTTCGGAGGAGGAGGCGGGAGAAATGCAGACGTAAAAGAGTTAGGGGGCACTGCCCATTTTTCGCATTGCTCCAAGAGAAATTGGGGTGATTCCTCCAACCCGGATTATAGTTATTACTATAAGGGTTATTGTTAGGGTTGAAGGAAGGACGACCCAAATTTCCCACAAAGTCTACGAACTCTTCAGCCATGCAGACGTTAGGGGGAATAAAATAAGGCGGAGTGGAGGAGGCAGTAGACACCTTCGCCACCTGCTTTGTTAACCTTTCAACTTGAAGGGTTAAGAGAGCAGTGGCATCCACTTCAAAAAGGTCGGCCGCCTGCATCGCGCGTCCCCGCTGGAATTCCATTGGTAGGCATTCATAGCCATTTCTTCGATAAGGGCTTGGGCAGCCTCGGGGGTTTTATTATTTAAATTGCCCCCGGTAGCCACGTCAATCATTTGATGCGTCTGATAGTTAAGCCCATTATAAAAGATCTGGACCTACAGCCACGCTAGCAGCGCATGGTGCGGACACTTGTGGAGGAATTCTTTAAACCTCTCCCAAGTCTCAAATAGAGACCCGGGATCATTCTACACAAATAAAGAAATATCCGCTCGCAATTTTGCAGTTTTTGCGGGTGTAAAATACTTCATTAAGAACCATTCTGCAAGCTTGGCCCAAGTGGTGATACATCCTCGCGGGAGGGAATTCAACCACACCTTAGCTTTGGATTTGAGGGAAAAGTTAAATAAGTGCAAGCGAATGGCGTCATCAGTGACGCCATTAATCTTAAAGGTGTCGCATATTTCTAAAAAATTAGATAAGTGAACATTCGGGTCCTCATCCGACAATCCATCGAACTGCACGACGTTTTTGATCATTTGAATGACACTCGATTTTATTTCAAAATTATTATTCGCCGTCATAGGGCAAATAATGCTAGACCTAGTATCATCAAGGTTAGGCTGGGCGTAATAAGACATAGTATGCTCGGCCTCTTGAGCAGGGTTTGGGTCGGCCATAACTATGACAGAGGGTTCTCCGACGGATTCTTCGGGATCCAAAGAGGGATTTCGGCATTGAGATCGAGTACGCGCAAGGGATCGTTCGATCTCAGGATCGAAATCAAAATTTTCAAACTCCGAGGTTTGTCCACGAGTCATACGCCCTAAAATATAAACTAAATTGAAAGTCCACCTAGTGCCAACTAGCTTCACCTATGGGGGGGGGGAGGAATATGTGTCTTGTAGCATTTTTGCGGAATTAAAGTTTTACCTGCACAAATAAATCAAACAACACAGCACAAAAAATACTCAAGCAATTTATAGTGGTTCCCCGATTTGGGTACGTCCACTTTCCCCCTTCGACCCATCTCCCAACCAGGGATGACTCGGTCACTTCACCAATAGGATTGAAATCCAATCCTTGCACTAACGGAAGGAACCCTTCCACACGTAGGAGTCACCACTCCCACACCACAGGTGCACCCAACCCTTACAACTAGGAACCAATCGTTCCTTTACAACGAAATTGAAAATAGAATGTATTAGAAATACAAACAACTTATGGAGACTAAGGTGTCCCTCTTCGTTCAACGACGTATTCTTGAAGTCAACGAAGAGTCCACAACCCTAGATCTCTCTTGGAGATAATCTCCCCGAAACCGGCGGCGGCAAAGGGCGGAGGCTTGGCTCTCGGGATTGGCGGCGGCAACGGAGTGCTGCGGCGATGCTATGGAGATTCAACCTTCGTAGCAAAGGTAGCAAGGTCTTCCAACGGTCACACTAGGATCAGATGTATCGATCGATTCAGAAGGGGATGGTTTTCCTGATCTACGAATCAAGAGACAAAAGATCTTTGGTTAGACGTGTGAGATGCTGTGCTAGGCTAAGCTTCTGTCGCCGGAGATCTGGAAGAAACAGTGATCAGCAACGATGACTAACTGCACGAGCGGCGATGACGGTGGCGGAGCAAGATGCGCGATCTAGGTCACGTCGGCAGCCTTTCTTTTTGAATCGTGTATTCGTATGTATTCCGCTCAACCATACGGAGGTATTTATACATTAGGTCATTCCACATGACCATTGTGGGCCCCACCAACAAGAAGACCTA
Source organism: Platanthera zijinensis (assembly GCA_039513925.1). NCBI lineage: Eukaryota > Viridiplantae > Streptophyta > Magnoliopsida > Asparagales > Orchidaceae > Platanthera > Platanthera zijinensis. The sequence continues at coordinate 113,202,902 of CM077089.1, read as the reverse complement.
AGTCCGGTTTGAAATAATCTAGGTAACTTGGACCGGTCCAGAGAACAGCAGGAATTTGCCCAAGTCAAATTCGGCGAGAATCGTAGGTGATTCTCGCCGAATCGGCGAGAATCAACTACGATTCTCGCCGAATTCAACTTAACAGAATTCAATCTCTACTGATAACACAAGCCGGTGAGAATCGGCGAGAATCACAATTGATTCTCGCCGAATCGTCGAGAATGCGGAGTCATTCTCGACGAATCGGCGAGAATCACTTCGTGATTCTCGACGATTCTTCCTTAGAAGAATTCAAGGTGGCTTCGAGACAACCGGCAGCAATCGGCGAGAATCAGTTCATGATTCTCGATGATTCGGCGAGAATCACTAGTGATTTCATCGAATCGGCGAGAATCACTTAGTGATTCTCGTCGATTTGTACTTAGACGATTTTCGTCTTTCTTCCCGTGAGCTGGTCTTTGGCCCATCCTTGCTCCTTGTCTGCTCTTGATCTTACATAATCCTGTGCTTGAAAATAAGTACACTCCAATAGAGAGAGTACACGTAAGCCAACACACTGATCTGCTCAATGAGGGATTACGTTGCACAGACCCGTGTATATTGACCTACTGCACCCTGACATTGGTGTGTACTTAGCGATGAATAGCTGCAAGCACAACTTGAAGGATTTCATCAAATACATTGTGAATTCATCTTTGCTTGACCGGAGGCTTCCTGAAATCCAGTAATTATGGATACGATACCCAACATAAATAATAAACTCTTTTTTTTGGGGGGGGGGGGGGGTTAAATAAAGTTTTTAAGTTTTTTTTAGTTTTTAGAAAATAGGTAAAAGCAATAAACTCCGGAATTCAAAATAGCAACACGAAAGAACTCCCTGACAATAGAGCCAAAAACTTGATGCGCGCGAGGCCCGGCTCTGGATTCAGACGATGAGCGCGCTGGGTTCGGATCTCACGCGGCGCGAAGGAGGCAAGTGCACATGTCGCAAGTAATACAAGATATTCCAGTGGGGAATATCGAGGTCGTATATTTCTCGGGGCCGATTAACTATTTCTACTCCTTCCAGAGGGACTATTATTTTACCAAAAATAACTTGTCGGGTTTTAGTTAACTAAAACGGTTATAAATGGGAGTTGTAAAAGAAGGACTAAGAGAAATTCGATGAAGGGTTAACGCTCGGCATCAAATCGGATTGAAACTAAAATGACTCTTAATAAATATAGAACTTAGTTTTCAAATTAATTAAAGGCAACTTGGTTGTGCAGGTTCCGCAAACATGAGCTCACTTAGATCTAGGAATATCGCTCACCTGAACATTAAGACTATTCGACCGAACTCTTGTCCAACAAAGGATTCCTCTTAATGCCCACTTTACGCTAAGAACCCCGTTATTGGGTGGGGAACCCAATAGGTTAGAATTACGCTACTCCTCTCTCGAGGGTATGCACACAACTCTTATTACCCAAGGGTGATCGGTCAATACACATGGCCTCTCGGCTAGCTAGCGTATGGATAACGGAAATAGAGCCCACACATCGATATGTGGTTCTACGCGTCGTTTACCCGGGGCAAACCTTAAGCCCTTTAATTAAAGTGAGAAAAATACCTTTAATTATTTAGAGTGTTTTCATATGTCCCAATGCTCTTCAATGTCGAGGGCTAAGAACGATTAGCCACTCATCGGTATGGGAACGGCTTATGAGTTTGATAAGGCGCGAGTTCAAAACTAAACACTAAATGGTTATAAAAAGAGGACATAAAAATAACGAAATGTTAGGAACAAAAGGCTAAAAACTTTAATTTCTAACAAAGAACTCATATGCACATCGAACCCATAATTAAGATAAAGCTAAGTTACACAAAAGGAAAACATAATTGAAATGGCAAGTCCTACTCAAATGAGTAGCCGAGAAATTACAAGTTCTACTCAAACGAGTAGGCAGGAAATGACAAGTCCTATTCAAATGAGTAGGCGGGAAATTGCAAGTCCTACTCAAATGAGTAGGCGAGAAATCACAAGTCCTACTCAAACGAGTAGGCGGGAAATCACAAGTCCTACTCAAACGAGTAGGTGGGAAATGAAAGCGAGTCCTACTCGAATGAGTAGGCGGGAAATAAATGCACACACATGCCTCTACATAATTGAAAGAAAGCAATAAAAATTATCTCATACACACACACATGAAGTTCAAAGATCAAAATGAAACTTAATCTCATACACTTACAAACACACAATTTAAAAAGAAAAACAAAGTAATCGAAAATTTAAAACAAATACATTCCTACTCCTAGAACTTGCTAAAAATAAATAAAAAGATGAAATAAAAATTAAAGAGCAAAAGATTTTAGAAATAAAAGCTAAAAATCAAAGTGTTTCAAAATATAAAAATGATAACTTTTTCATTCTTATAATTTTATAAATGGGTTTAAAAAGTGGAAAATAGGTTGACAGGAACAAAAGTTTTACAATAAAAAAAGTCTAAGTAAAAAAAAGGATAGAAAGCCACTTTGAAAACACTTTAATAAAATCATAAAAATGGAATTAAAGTACTAAAAAACTAAACCTAAACCTAAGCAAAGAGAGAAGAAAATAAAAGCTATCATAACAACTAATAACTATGATACAAAACCTAGAATAAAAACTAAGTAAAACAGAACTATGAAAACAAAAAAATATAATAACATAAAATTAAACTCATACACCCACACACACAATTTAAAGAGAAAGACAGAGAAAAACAAAGGATAAAAGTTGAATAAAAGTGGGGCACTCATATACATTCCAAGACAACATGAGGAGAGAAAATCTAACATATTTTATTAAAGTAAAAAAGTTGATTACAAAGCTAAAACAAACATAAAAGAGAGGGTGAGAAAATTCTCCTTACATAGTAAGAAGTGCACCCAAGCAGCCCACAAACAACAAAATATACCCAAAAGTTTGAACCATTTGTCATTACAAAAAAGTTCTACTTATAAGCAAAATTTCAGGGGTGACATGCCCTGGTCACGGGTGTGATAGGGGGGCGTGTCAGGCTGGCTTGCTGTAGATGGAGAAATTCTAATGACTGGTCAATTTTCGAAAGCTTTTGGAATGGGACATGTGTTGGTCACGGGCGTGACAGAGTTGTCACGGGTGTGTCAGCATAGTATGACTGGTGAAGGCATCGAGTGGTTGCTGGAAGCATCGAGCTTGAATCAATGAACGACTTGCATTGAATTGCATTCGACGAACGTCAAGCTTCATTCGATGAAAGTCGAATTACTGGCATTGAATGTTGACAGAAAGCATTCGATGAAGGCTGAACTGAGACCGATGAATGTTGATCTGGCGTTGATTTGATAAGTAGATCGACAAACGTCGAGCGTCGATTGACAAATGTCGATTGTCAATCGCCGGGCTGGCATTGAGTGTTGATCTGGGATCAAATCGTCGAGCGGAGTCAAAGCATCGAGCGGCATTCGACGAATGCCAAGTAGCGATCGACGAACGTCGAACGTCTGGCATTACATGGACTTTCTTTGCAGGAAGCAGATTTTTTGGCTGGAATCAATATAATACGCCCCGGTCACGGGCGTGACCAAATTGACACGGGCATGTGCTGTTGAATTTTTGCGACTTTTTCTGCAAAATTGCAGAAAACAAAATAAACTTAAGTTAGAAGAGTATTTATAAAAAGAAATAAATTATTTAAGAAAAATAACTAAAAACTACAAAAATAACCTAAAACTACTTATATAATATACTGAAAAATATGAATATTTACAATTCATCAATATGTTTGGCAAACTTCCTACAAAGGTTGTCATTAGTAGATCCAAAGATAATGTCATCTACATATATCTGGACTAGGATGATCTTATCCTTAGATTCCCTTAGGAATATGGTCTTGTCTATCTTCCCCCTTGAGAATTTGTTCTCAATAAGAAAGCTAGATAAAGTCTCATACCATGCTCTAGGGGCCTTCTTTAGCCCATATAAAGCTTTCTTAAGTCTATAAACAGAATCAGGAGAGTTAGGAACAACAAAACCTGGAGGCTGCTCAACATAGACTTCTTCTTTCAAGTCACCATTCAGGAAGGCTGACTTTACATCCATTTGGCAGACTTTGAATCCCTTTTGTGCAGCATATGCAAAGAACAGTCTGATGGCCTCCCATCTAGCTACATGGGCAAAGGTTTGATCAAAATCAATACCTTCTTCTTGTTTGTACCCCTTAGCTACTAGCCTTGCCTTGTTCTTGATTATAATGCCATTTTCATCAAGTTTATTCCTGTAAATCCACTTGTCTCCAATGATATTATGTCCTTGTGGTCTGGGAACCCGCTTCCAGACCTTGCATCTCTTAAATTGGTTCAGTTCTTCTTGCATAACCATAATCCAGAACTGATATATGTTAGCCTCTTCAAATTTCTTTGGCTCAAACTATGACCGGAGCTTGAGTATTGTGTTGTATTGATACTTATGCTCCTTGTCACCACTCCTTTGCTGGCATCACTAGTGATCTGGTGTCTTGGATGATCGCTTAGATGCCTGATTGTTAGAGGCAATCTTGCTTTAACATCAACTACTAGGGAAGCTTCTTGCTGATTTTCATATACCTCACTTGTGTCTTGCAATCCTTCCACTAGAATGTCCATTCCATCAAATTTATCTTGGACTAATGGAGCAGCTTCTTTAAGTGTTAGTCGGTCCATCATCTATTATGGATTTGTAATATTAGAAGAGAAACTTGACAGCTCACTGTTAATCATAGTAGAATCATCAAAGACTAAATGAATAGATTCTTCTACAACTTGGCTTTTCAAGTTGTATACCCTATAGGCTTTACTATGATTGATATACCCAACAAAAATCCCATCAAAGGACTTGGCAGCAAACTTAATCACATAGGACTTCGCATTGTGAAGCACATTACACATACTACCAAAGATTTTGAGATAGCTCAGGTTTGGTTTTCTTCCCTTCAAGATCTCATATGGAGTCTTCTTGTGGCTCTTGGTGATAGAGGCCCTGTTGAGGACATGACATGCAGTATTCACTCCCTCAGTTCAGAAGTATTCTGGGAGAGATGTATCACTCAATAATGTTCTTTCAGCCTCTATGAGAGTCCTAATTTTCCTCTCAACAATCCCATTTTGTTGGGAAGTTCTTGGAGAAAAAAAATCTTGATGAATCCCTTGCTCTTCACAGAACTTTGTCATGTTTTCAGACTAGAATTCAGTTCCATGGTCACTTCTGATTTTAACCACTGAACTATTAAACTCATTCTGAATTTTCTTCACAAACTTGATGAAGATATCAAAAATTTCACTCTTTTTCTTGAGAAAGAACACCCAAGCAAATCTGGAATAGTCATCAACCACCACAAGGGTGTAGACTCTCATACCAAGACTATGAACTGGCATAGGAACAAAAAAGTCCATATGCAAGAGGTACAAACACCTCACAGAGTTTTTGGTCCCAATGCCCTTGAAGGAGGCTTTGGCCTGCTTACCCTTTTGGCATGCTGAGCAAATGCCCTCCTTGGTGCACTTCACATCAGGACCATTCTTAACTAGCTCTTGACTAAAGAGCTTGCCAATAGTGATGCAGGCTCATACGTTGACACCGTAAAATCTAGGGACTAAGCATGATTGTCTCTCTACGATAAAATTTGGCACTCGCACAAATTCCAACGCAGCGCACTCGCTAAGCAATTATATCAATTAAATGCTAATATATAGGTAGCTAAACCGATTAAGATCGAATAAAAGGCTATATGCCAATATTCTTTTCGGCTAAAAGGACCACCCGGTCCGATCGAGCAATGATTGTACCAAAAGAGATCTACCAAAATTGGTGATTCAGACAACGGTAGATCTCTCCCAATAAAAAGAAAACGAAGGTATCCAAACCTCTCGAACTTAAATAAAATAAGGATGAACAACAAAAATCAATCGAAGAAACCACGATAAAATTAATGCTATCAAGATTCAACGACAAAGTATTCCACCACAAAAATTAATCTAGAGGGAAAAACACACAAGTAACAAGGTTTCGTTACCTAATTGGAATGGATGATTCTGATTCACTATTTTCTGGATCGTCCTTCAATGGCTCCGCCAGAGTCACGCCGGATGGAGAGAAAACTCATCTTTATTCATCGCTTCACGCTGGAGTTGGAATCTACAAGGGGGGATCTTTGTCTTGGCTAAATTTCACCCAAAAGGAAAGAGGTTGGTCGGGTTTGGTAGGGAATGAGGGTGGTCGGATTTTATAGGGTTGAATGTGGTCGGGCTTTTGTATTGACGATGGTGGTCAGCTTTTAGAGAAGGAGGGCTGCTCGGGTTGAAGGTGGTGGTAGGCCGAGTGGTTGAAGGGGATATGAGGGTGGTCGGATTTGTGTAGAGGAAGGGGTCGGGTTACTATAGAGAGGAAAGGTAAGGGAGGAATAAGTGGAGAGGAGGCTGAATAGAGAGAGAGAGGAGGGAAGGGTGGTCGGCGGCCAAAGAGAGGGGAGGAAGAGAGGAGGTTGGCGGCTAGGAGAGGGGAAGAAAGACCTTGGCCAAAATTTTGAAGAGGAGGGGGGAGAAATCTCAAGGAGGATTTTAGGGTTTTCAAATTCTTATTATTTCATTCTCTGCCAAATCCTTCATAACCATGGCTATATATAGCCTACACCACTCCATCTCCTCCATTCAAAATTTAAAATAAAACTATGATGGTTGTATGCACCCATCATGAAATAGAAACAATACAAAAATTAAATGCATAAAATTAAACACTCTTGATGGTTATAGGCCATTATACATGAAATGAAATAAAAACTTAAAATAAAAATTGCTAAAATAATAATTGATAGAATATAAAATATATAATTATATATTTAATTTAATGGCGGCGACGGACTTTGAGCAAAACATGTAGCGGCGGAGGCGTTGGCGAAGAAACATCATGGTAGAATTTCATCTTCGAGCTTACGACAACGATCGTCCCAATCCACGAACTCTCTATGATGGGGATCAACGTCTGTATTAGCATTGTCTCCATCAATCCTCCCCCGCTCAAAATTACTCATCACCGATGAGTTGGTCTAAAAGTACCGACGCAGGAGAGCATCATCCAAAAGAGCCACCTCCGATTCAAGAAGCCAAGAGTCTTCGGAGGCCGAACGATCACGCCATGAATCAAGTAGCGTCAAACATCACCACTTGGAGAGGAGAGCACTACATCTTGGAGTATCCTGTCATGCAAAAAGGTGGTCCTGGGGAACCATGGAAAAGCATTAGGCAATAAAGGAGAAAAAGTTTCTTCATCAATAAACAACGTACCTCCATTGGAGACCGATGGAGAGAACAATCCAGAAACAAGCTCACCCCCAACCCATTAGAAAACATAGTAGAACTAAACGGATAGGCAAATAATTCAAGTGGTGGAGAAACATATGGCATTAAATCAGAAATATTAAAAATAGGGGAAATACCTCAATCAGTGGGTAACTTCAAAATATATGCGTTTTCTCCTGATTTCTTTAATATCCGAAAAGGTTCAGCTCGCCGATTCGCCAACTTTTCTATAGTGCCCGAAGGCATCCGTTCAGGGACGAGACGCACCAAAACTAAATCGATAACCTTAAAGTGAGACGCTCTTTTATGTAAGTTAGCATGAAATTGATAAGACGTATATTGTGTGGTTAGCGCTTCACTAATGTGCTTATATAAATTATGAGCATGAGAGGCAAAATCTTGTGCGAATTGACTTGACCTATAATATGGCAGTAACGAAATCAAGTCAAATGGCACTGGTGCTTTATATTCGTGCACGATCTCATTTGGTGATAAACTAGCATGTAAGTAATAAGACGCAACTTGATTGAGTAATTTTTTAAAAGTGCACCTAAGTATCTCACTACCGTGAGGAGTGAACCCATGTGCTTCATGACTTAACCCAAATACGGAGGATAAGGGGGTTAAGTCTGGTGGCAGGAGCCTTATAATCAAAGATGATTTTAATGGGCTCCAAACTCGCAGTTTTAATTTTATATTTAATATTTTCACGCTTGGCATGAAGATATGCCAAGGAGAATCGCTCATCAAAAGTAATGGGTTGGACGCTCCCAAATGTGAAAGGATGTGCGAGCAATACAACTCAAGGGGATTTTCTATAGTCACTAATGTGTGGAAATGAGGGTCATCAAAAGGCGGGGGGTAAATACGTGCGACCGGGTGTGATATATAAGTATGTATAGGGGACACCACATCTAGAGGCACAATTGCTAAAGAATCAGAATCAGTCATAGTCAAAGACAGAACCATAGACGGACATGCAAAAATATGAAAAGTCAAATATGACACGTAGTCAGATCTACGGGGTACAATGAATAGACCAAATACTAGCGTGCTCAACTTACTAATATCTACGCGCTGAGACAACGCCAATGTAGGAACTAAAAGAGTGGCCGTGTCACAAAAACTCAGACTAGGACTACCGATTTCACGTCCTAAAAAATCAACTAATGTGGACAAATAATCAAGAGGAATGGTCGGAAAAATAAAACCTGGGATAAAATCCACATCAGTATAAGTTTCATCCAATGGTGACAAAATCATGGAACTCTCATCCGGGTCTATATCAATAATGTCATCCAAAAGTACAACTTCCTCGCTTGGAATTTCTTCCAACACACTAGAGACATCATCTGAACCAGAGTCAGTAAAAGTCTCAGAATTGGTAAAATAGAACCCGATAGAATTTCTAATTCAATTTGAGCTTTAGGAAATGGTGATAACGTCAAAGAAATAGTTTTTGAGTTCTCAGCGCAAAAATCATCCAAAAATATCCATCCCTTATAAGGTAATTCATCCACTATAACACTTGGGACATCCTCACCCTCAGGCTCCTCAGATAACTCAGATACAATCTCAGTGGGTGCGATCGTAGACTCTATCACGATGGGGATCATATCCTGGAGAGGGCACTCAATACTAGGGTGGTCAGACACAACACTTGTAGTGCAAATAATAGGTAATGGAATACTCTCACAGATCGGAATGTAATCATCCCATACATCGTCTTCCAAATCACTAGGGATTCCCTCAATGTCAGGATCATCAGAATCGTCGGACACTAACTCACATGATGGAATACTCTCACCTAGCTGGTCATCTTCGGGATCAAGAGTTATTATATCCACATTAGAATCCTCAGAGGTATCAGTCACTATCTCAAGGGGCTTAGACGTCGAGGATAAAAGAGACAAAGCTCTAGTAGTAACATCTTTGGAGTACAATACATATGACCCATTAGGAATAGTTTCCCTAAAGGTTGGAGTAGGCACACAAAGGGCAGGCCGACCTTTTGGGGGAACTAATCTAGCGTTAGGTTTATAATCATTCCTATAGGCAGGTACGGGACTAGCGCTATAACGATACTCACTCACAGGCTTGGTGCTAGTAGTGCGGAGATAGGCGGGATCAAATTGATCTGAGAGTAGGCTACGCATTGCCTGCCAAGTATGTTTGTAACTACCAACACGGTGCTCTTCATTTAACCAAAATACCTGGGCTTGACCTATTAACCGCTCTCGGGCGATGTTAACCTTTTAGTGGTCGTCCCATTCGTTACAATCAAAATAAAGTCCTACCAAATTATGCCAGTCCCTAAAATTTTAAGAATTCCTATAACCATAAAACCTGGGTATCTCACTCCTAGTGCGAGAAATAGTGTGGGGACGGTTGGAATTCCTAGGGTATGATGGTAAGGTTAGGGTAGGCGTTAGTTGCCTAATCAAGTCCAAAATCTCATCCACTACGGGTAAATAAACTGGTTTCCTAACGTTCGACATGGAATCAGAAGATTTTAATCGGGAAACATTAATGTCATAGGCCATATCAGTGAGAACTGGTGGAAAATCTACCCGGATTTTGTGCACAAACAATGAAAAATGAACCCGATTCACCAAACTCTAGGAAAGACAGAATTGTTCCCACTTAGCAACCAAGGTAATAAATAAATGACTTTAATTTTGATTATTAAAATTTTTTTTTATTTTTTTTGCAGAAAAATAAAAATATAGGCCGCTATTTGCAGACCAAAAATTAAATTTTTTTTTATTATTATTTTGGCAAAAGAAACGTGCAAGTGCGTGTCAGCGTACTAAGCAAAACGGGGCAGGGTGCCAATTAGTAAATTGACGTGAACCTCCCTCAGATACAAAATTGATGCAAGCTCACACATTGACATCGTAAAATCTAGGGACTAAGCACGATTCTCTCTCTACGATGAAATTTTGCACTCACACAAATTCCAACGCAGCGCACTCTCTAAGCAATTATATCAATTAAATGCTAATGTACGGGTAGCCAAACTAATTAGGATCGAATAAAAGGCTATAGGCCAATATTCTTTCCGACTAAAAGGACCCACCCGGTCCGATCGAGCGATGGTTGTACCAAAAGAGATCTACCAAAATTTGTGATTCGGAAAATGGTAGATTTCTCCCAACAAAAAGAAAACGAAGGGTCGCCAAACCTATCGAACTTAAATAAAATAAGGATGAACAACAAAAATCAATCGAAGAAACCATAATAAAATTAATGCTATCAAGATTCAACGACAAAGTATTCCACCACAAAAATTAATCTAGAGGGAAAAACACACAAGTAGCAAGGTTTCGTTACCCAATCGGAATGCATGATTCCGATTCACTATTTTCTTTATCGTCCTTCAATGGCTCCGTGGGAGTAACGCCAGATGGAGAGAAAACTCGTCCGCCTTCGTCGCTTCACGTTAGAGTTGGAATCCATAAGGGGGGATCTTTTCCTTGGCCGAATTTCACCCAAAAGGAAATAGGTTGGTCGGTTTTGGTAGGGAATGAGGGTGGTCGAATTTTGTAAGGTTGAAGGTGCTCGGGTTTTTGTATTGAAGATGGTGGTTGACTTGTAGAGAAGGAGGGCTGCTCGGGTTGAAGGTGGTGGTAGGTCGAGTGGTTGAAGGGGATAAGAGGGTGGTCGGATTTGTGTAGAGGAAGGGGTCGGGTTTCTTTAGAGAGGAAAGGTGAGGGAGGAAGAAGTGGAGAGGAGGCCGAATAGAGAGAGAGGAGGGAAGGGTGGTCGGCGGCCAAAGAGAGGGGAGGAGGTGAGGAGGTTGGTGGCTAGGAGAGGGGAAGAAAGACCTTGGCCGAAATTTTGAAGAGGAGGGGGGAGAAATCTCAAGGAGGATTTTAGGGTTTTCAAATTCTAATTATTTCATTCTCTGCCAAATCCTTCATAACCATGGCTATATTAGCCTACACCACTCCATCTCCTCTATTCAAAATTCAAAATAAAACTATAATGGTTATATGCACCCATCATGAAATAGAAACAATTCAAAATTTAAATGCATGAAATTAAACACTCTTGATGTTTATAGGCACCCATCATACATGAAATGAAATAAAAACTTAAAATAAAAATTGCTAAAATAATAATTGATAGAATATAAAATATATAATTATTTAATTTATAATTATATATTTTATTTAATGGCGGCAACGGACGTTAAGCAAAACATATAGCGACGGCGACGTTGGCGAAGAAATGTCGTGGTAGAATTTCATCTTCGATCTTGCGGCAACGATCATCCCAATCCACGAACTCTCTATGATGGGGATCAACGGCCGCATCAGAATCATCTCCAACAAATAGTCTTGTAGTTAAAATGAGCTAGCCTCTTGTGCTAGTGGACACAATATGAGACTTTCTCATTTGCCACTTGATAATTAGGAGAGTCTATATCTAGACAAAGAAAGTTTAAACAATAAACATTTCCACTCTTAGTGTATGTCAAGATAACCTCTTGGTCACTTGACCTTTTAATCTGACACTCATCCTTGTGAAAGACAATAATATAGACAAGATTAGAGAGTTGGCTTATTCTTATGAGGTTGTGTTACAACCCTTCAACATAAGCCACTTTTGTGATGGTGACTATGCCATTGGTAAACTTACCATAGTCTCGTGTCACCACTCTATCCGAACCACCAAAGATAACCTTGGGTCCATCTTTCACTAGAGTATACTCCTTCAAGTTTCTTCTTGTCCCAGTCATGTGCTTGGAACAACCACTGTCCAAGTACCATATAAGGGTATTGGCACTTGAACTAACCTGCATCACACAATTCACTTTACCTTAGGACCCCAATTTTTATTGGGTCCTAGGTACATGTTAGTCTGAAAATGAACTTGTCTACCAACAGCATTTCAGACACGTGGACTAACAGCTGCTCTTGGCACACTTGGATTAAGCAAACAGTCTATAGCAAAGTGGCCCACTTTGCCACAACACCAACATTCATGAATATTACATTTTCTTTTCTGTGTAAGCCTTGCGGTTTGGTTAGCTAAAGACTGAACAGTAGGAAAATGAGTAGCAGCCTTCTTCAAATTCCTTTCAGCAAGGATTTGAATGAAGGTAAGTCTTCTAGATGGCTTGTTTGGCCTGCTCTGAGTGCTAGCAGTAGTAAGCTTCTTTTCAAAAAGCATGCTCTTGATAGCATCAGACACATCCAAACTAGGCTGAGTGAGCATGCTCCACTCAACGCCAAAACCATTAGACAATAGTCAGAATCATTCTGCACCATAGGCGTTGAGAGTGTTGAGTGCAATGGCTTCACTCAACGCTTTTACACTTAGTCATTTTTTCATCTGTCTGATGGCGTTGAGTGAGCTGGCCTCACTCAATGCTTTCTGTTTTTGTCTGCCTTCTTTATTGGGCGTTAAGTGAACTGGATTCACTCAATGCTTCAGGACTTAGTCGATTTCTATCTTCTTCTTAGGCTTTGACTGCAACAGCATGACTCAATGCTTTTTCTTTGACATCGAGTGAGCTGTGTTCACTCTACGCTTCTAGACATTGTCGAATTTTCAGCCTGCCAATAATTTGGCATTGACAGATTCAACTATATTCGATGATAGCATTCATTGAACTGTCATCACTCAACGCTTGTAGACTTGGCCGCAGAATTACTTTGCTGACTGCATGGCTTTGACTGTCCACAACTAACTCAGCACTTTTTGGCATCTGGCATTGAGTGAACTGGCTTCACTCAATGCTTGTGGACTTAGGTAATTTTCAGCCTATCCAGAATCTTCCCTTGCATCTTGCGTTGAGTTAACTTGCTTCACTCAATGCCTATGTACTTAGACAGATTTCTATCTCTCCACATCTTTACTTTGCGAACACTTGTCACATCACTTGGAATACTTGTCCTATAAATGTTACAAGGACTAACCTACATGCATGAACTTAAACATACATCAAATACAACTTTATATATATCATTGACATGATTGACTTCTTCAAATCTGGGACATTATGGGCAATGGACCCAATAGTCTCGCCATATATACATCGCCTTGTAAAGATTGATTTGATAGTACAAGCTTCTTATTCTTTTATTTGCATCTGGTTATTTGGACCCGGATAGGTTGAGTGTTCCTGTCCCTGATTTCCCATTTTTTGCTATTATAAATTTTTACATGGTATCAGAGGGAACAGAGGCCTGAGCAGCGGATCATTCGACCGTTTGCTTCATTGCTTCTAGGTGTCTAAGTAACCAGGGTTAGTGCGATGGAAGGTGGTATAGCAGGTGGTCTTGGAATTGAGATTCTTACATCGACTAACTTTAAAAAGTGGAAGTCATGTATAGAAAGCTATCTTTTGGGCGAGGACCTTTGGGAGGTTGTTTGTGGTGATGAAAGGCAAGAGGTGGTTGTTGCTGGTGCTGATTCGGTGAGATCTTGGAGGAAGATAAATGCGAAGGCAGAGTTTACTCTCAAGGCGGCTATCTCATCGAAACTCTTTGACCACATCATCGAATGTCGGTTTGCTGCGGATATTTGGACTTCCCTTGATGGGTTGTTCAACAGGAAGAATGTAGCTCAGCTACAGTTCCTAGAGAATGAGTTGGCGAGAGCGACTCAAGGAGATTTGTCCGTCCTGTAGTTCTTCCTAAAGATGAAGAACTTATACGCTGAGATTTCAGCGTGTGACCCTGATGATCCTATTTCGGAGGCGAAGCTGAAGAGGCACATAATCCGCGGTTTGCAGAAGGAATATGTGGCATTTGTAACTTTTGTTCAAGGCTGTGAAAGTGAGGGATAGATCGTATCTTTACTTTAGAGGGGGTGAATATAGTATTAAAAATCTGTTAACTTATTTTTAAAGCGGATTAAAAGTTAGTGATATATATAAGTATAAAGAGAAATATCACAACTAAAGACAAACTAGACGACATAAGGAGTTTATAGAGGTTCCCCAATAAACCTGGGTACATCCACTCTTCTACCACCCTTGTAGGAATCCACTACAGGTTTTTGATTAGGTGCCCTACCACCACAGGTTTTTGCTCTGGTGCCGTGTCACTACAAGATCTATTTTCTAAGGGAGATCTAGCAACCCTTTGAGCTTTTGATCAGGTGCCCAAAAACCAATCTAAGTCTTTGGATCAGAAGACTTAACAACCAAGAGGGGCTAACTTTTGAAGGGAGTTAAAAACCCTGTACACAGGAAATGGAACATGAAAATATGTTGTCCTCTCTGTCCCAAATCTTTGAGAAGACTTTAGTGGATGTTGAAGATGCAAAGATCTCCCCCTAATTTGTGTAGAGATTGTGATCAGGAGATGGATTCCTTTCTTCAGGGTGTAGGCCTTCTTGTCTTTGACTGGTGAAGACTTTGCACTTGTAGAGACTGAAGCAGATTCTCTATAAAATTGAATGTATTGATCTATATCTGTAACACTCTCAATCTATAACCCTGGAATCTGTCCTAACTTGGTAATCTTGTGTGAAGAAGAAAACTTCTGATAATATATATCAAAATGTCTTGAGGGGAATTCAAACCTTTGAATTCATTTCATTTGAAACGGCTGAAGCATTTCCCTAGAATAGTAGCTGCCTTGGGAATCAAATAACATTAAACTCTCCTATTTAATCCATATTTAATGCTGCCTTAGAATGGCTACATTCATTAAGAATATTTAGCATTAAGTATCTGAGTTTAATTGGCTGTAATTAATCCTTGAATTTATTTTGTCTTTAGTAACTACAACTACTTAAAGAAATCGTCGATTGCCGTAATCATTTCGTCGACCTCAGCTCGGAGTTCGTCGATCTGGGCTTGGCTTTCATCGAGCTGAATTTCTGACTTGAGATCAGCGTTCGTCGACCTGAGCTCGGAGTTTGTCGAGCTCAACTTAGAGAAGGAACTCTGAGTTCGTCGATCTGAGATCGACGATCATCGAGCTGAGTTTGACTATCATCGAACTAAATTTCTTAACTTGAAATCTTCAAAATCAAAACCCTGGAAAATTCTATGACCCTAGACTATACAAGATGGGTCAATCTAAGAATCCTAATAGTAATCCTTGCCCAAATCAGAACTAGGGTTCCAACAATCTCCCCCTATTTGGGTGAGGATACTATTTACAAAAACAGAACATAAAGCATAAAGAAATCTGACTGAATTATAAATCTTCAGTAGATATACAAAGGTGCTTTGAGAAGGTTTATAAACAACAAAGATTCAAAGTTATAAACAAAAATAGAGAATCTTTCTGAGGAGTTGCTGATGGAAGAACTGAAGATGATTTGATGAGAGAAAGCTCTCTGGTAGAATCTTCAGCTTCCCTTTTGCTCAGCTTTAGATCTTGACAACCTATAGATTTTTTGAAAAGAGGCTATAGACACAACAGCTTTTGGAGACTATCAAATACCACTGTTCCTCTGTGGTAGGATAGTTCTTTTCCTGAAAAGAAGGTTAGGTGTTCTCGACCCAAGTTACCTTGGGTCCTAATTTTATTTCATAACAATAATTGGAAATATAAGAACACTCTGTTGATCTTTATAACCTAGTGGATGATGTTTCCTAGGAGGGATGATCCATTAAGTAAAAGGATTCATAAATTTCTGTGTTTGATATATTTTTGAAATGAATTAAAATTTTTGTTTTGAAAATTTGAGCTCGACGAATCATATTGATTTCGTCGATCGGAGTTCGATGAATGGAAGTGGGTTCATCAAGCTCCATTCACAGAATGATAGTAGTTGTTTTCTGTGTTCCACGTTCGTCAATCTCAGTTCGCCGAGTCATATGGATTTCGTCGATCACAGTTTCTTTGATATTACTGAAATCTAGCGTTCATAGTTCGTCGATCGGACTTCGGCAAATGATGCTCATTTCGTCGATCTCGGTTCGACGAATTATTTTGAACATAATTTTTATGAAAATTCTTAATTGGTGTTGGTTTAATATTATGTAAAACTTCAGTTACTTTATCTAAATCCTCTAACTTTTCTTTCCTTTTAGCTGATTTTTAAAAAAACTATCTGTTCAAGAGCATTTTTAAATCTTCTTTAAGTTTTATGTTTTCAGAAGATAGATTATTTTGTTCAGTTAATTTCTCTTTGAGAAGTTTTATTTCCTTCTCAGATTGAATCAAATCTTCACATAATAACTTAAAATCTGTTTTAAAATTGTGAGAAGTAGCGAACAAAAGACTAAAGTAGCGAACAGACGACTAGAAAACAAGCCGCAACTTTGAATAATTGAAATTTTATTTTCCAAAAAGATATCATTTACAAAGGTATGGCCTCCCTTTTATAGAATGGAGGAGAGAGGATAGAATACAAACTAACAATATGGGACTAAAGCTATACATCAGATCTGGGCGGCTAGAACAACAGATCGGAACAGGCCGCGCAGGTATATAATGTTCTAACCGCTCGGCAATACCAGAAGCAAGAGAGAGATGCGGTAGGAGACCGCTAGACCGCTCGGTTTCCAAGCCGCCAGAGATAAACGTCAGACCGCCCCGATCTACAACCCGCCAGGCTCAAACCGCCAGACCGCCCGGTCTCATACTTCGACACTCCCCCTCAAGCTGGAGCATAGATATCAATCATGCCCAGGTTATCACAGATATGGAAGAAGGAAGTAGAAACCAGCTTGGTGAAGATATCTGCCAACTCTTTGTCGGAGGTGACGAACGGAGTGCAAATCTGTCTCTTCAAGACCTCTTCTCGGATGAAATGGCAGTCGACCTCTATATGTTTCGTTCTCTCATGGAAGACCGGATTTTTGGATATGTATATAGCGGCCTTGTTGTCACAGAATATAGGCAGAGGATAGTCGTAGACCTCTCCTAGGTCAAGCATGAGAGCCCGCAACCATTTTAACTCACACGTGGTTGACGCCATACTCCGGTATTCGGCTTCTGCACTGGACCTTGAGACAACAGACTGCTTCTTGCTCTTCCAGCTCACAAGATTACCTCCAACAAATGTGCAAAAACCCGATGTAGATTTACGGTCACCTTTATCATCCGCATAGCTTGAGTCTGAGTAGGCTTCAACTCTCAGATGACCATGCTTCTGAAAGAGTAGCCCTTTTCCTGGTGCTGCTTTAACATACTCTAGTATCTTACAGGCAGACTGAAGATGACATTCCCTGGGAGTTTGCATGAACTGACTGACCTTGCCTACAACATAGGCGATGTCGGGTCTGGTCACCGTGAGATAAATGAGTTTGTCCACCAGACGTCTATACCTCGTGGCATCGGATATAAGAGGTGAGTCATCTGTCCATGTTTTGTCCTCTCCAGTGGCCATGGGATACTGGGCCGGTTTGGCACCGGTCAATCCTGCCTCTTGTAGAAGATCATGGGCATACTTCCGTTGGGAGAGAACCAACGAGTCGGGCTTCCGAGAGATTTCTATCCCCAAAAAATATTTCGGGGAGCCCATATCCTTCGTGACTAGGTGTTGACGGAGGTGTTTCTTTGTCAAGTCCACCCCAACCTGGTCATCGCCGGTAAGAAGAATATCATCCACATACACTGCCAAAACCACAAGGCCCGATACGGTTTTGCAAATAAACAATGAGTGATCGGCTGAACTTCTTGTAAAGCCAATGGCAGCCACAATGCCACTAAACTTGTCGAACCATGCCCGAGGGCTCTGTTTTAGGCCATAGATGGCCTTCTTCAACTGGCATACTCGTGTCTCCCCCTGAGCAACATACCCAGGAGATTGCTCCATATAGACATCCTCTTGAAGATCCCCATACAGAAAAGCATTCTTGACATCAAGCTGGGAAATAGCCCACTCCTTGTTGACGACCACAGAAAGAAGAACCCGGATGGTGCTGAGGCAAGCAACCGGGGAGAAAGTATCAAAATAGTCAACTCCATAAGTCTGAGTAAAGCCTTTGGCCACCAGTTGGGCTTTGTAACGATCCACAGTGCCATCTGGGCGAAACTTCACAACGAACACCCAGCGGCAGCCAACCACATCAGTACCTACCGGTGGAGGAACAAGGGTCCAGGTACCCATTTCAGTAAGAGTGGCGATTTCCTCATCCATGGCAGATTTCCAATGAGGAATAACAAGAGCCTCCTGGTAAGTGCGGGGAGTGGTAGTAGCCGAGATAGCCAAAGCAAAGCACCTGCGAGAGGGAGTAAGCCGATCATAGGAAACAACAGCCGCAAGCGGGTGTTGGGTACACGCCCGCACCCCTTTGCGAAGGGAAATGGGAAGATCCAGGTCGTCTTGTGCCTCAGGGACCGGAGCGTCCGTGGCAGAGAAAGCTGGCCCGGGACTAGAGAGAGACGGCTGCGGAGAAGAAGGAGGGGAGATAATAGGGAGAGGAGGAGACGGAGGAGGAGATGATATAGGAGGGGAGATGTCGATATGCGTGGAAGGATCACAGAGAGATGGTGGAGAGTCAGAGACAGCAGAGGAAGCGGGGATAGAGAAGAAAAGTAGGATGCATTTTCGAAGAAGGTGACGTCCGCGGAAACAAACTGTTTGCGTAGAACGGGTCAAAGCAACAATAGCCTTTTTGAGTGGTCGAGTATCCCAAAAAGACACATTTTGTGGAACGGGGGGAATGCTTGTCACGGGTAGCAGACGGAGCATGCACAAAAGCCGTACACCCAAAGATACGGAGAGGAAGAGAAAAGGGTTCCTTGCCCGGGTAGAGAATGGAGAAGGGGGTCTTGCCGTGAAGAACAGAAGAGGGAATGCGATTGATGAGATAGCAGGCAAGAAGAATATCATAGCCCCAGTAGGAGCGAGGTACCTGCATCTGCGCCATTAGAGTGCGAGCGATATCGAGGAGATGGCGGTTTTTATGCTCTGCCACCCCATTTTGCTGGGAGGTGTAAACACAGCTGGTCTGATGAATAAGACCATGTTGCATACAAAAAGACGAAAACTCATGACTGAGGTATTCTTTAGCATTATCAGAGCGCAGTACTTTAATAGAAATATCAAACTGAGTTTTAATCATATGATAAAAAGATTGCCAGACAGATAAGAGTTCAGAGCGATCCTTTAAAAGATACACCCAGGTACATCTAGAGAAATCATCAATAAAAGTTACGAAATAAGAACTACCCCGACCAACGGTGAGAGTAGGAGCAGGACCCCAGACATCGGAATGAATGAGATCAAAAGGGCGGGAGGAACCACGGCCTTGCTTCGGCGGGAAGGAGGAGCGGTGATGTTTGCCAAGCTGACACGCATCACAGTTGAGCGGAGGACTGGTCTGAGGTAAGTGGGGAAGAAGCTGACGAAGAATCCGAGGAGGAGGATGTCCAAGGCGAAGATGCCATTGAAGCAGATCAGTAGACGAGGAAGAGAAGGCGGACAGAGCGGAAACATTGTCGAGGAAGTAGAGACTGCCGCTCTCAGTCCCAGTAGCAATCGTCCGTTGGGTCCTCAGGTCCTGAAAACAACAAGAAGTAGGAGTAAATAAGACAGAACACTGAAGTTGCTTGCATAAAGTAGTAACTGAGAGCAAATTGCAAGGGAACTTCGGGACATAGAGAGTGTCCGCTAAGCAAAGCGATGGGGTGACTTGAACCATGCCCGTTCCGTGAATCGGGGAAGGTGAACCATCCGCAACAAGAACCGGGGGTAACCGATCATGCGTCTCTAGGAGAGAGAAGCAGTGAGGGTTGCCGGTCATGTGATTTGTAGCACCAGAGTCAATCAGCCATTTACCTTGGGGAACGACGTGTGCACTACCTGAGGTCGTGGCCACAGAAGTAGATGGCCGAGAGGAGGCGGAGGTTGAGGAATAAGTATCACCGGAGGGACGAAGATGAGGATGTTTCTGCCAGCAGCGGTCAATAGAGTGGCCGGTACGACCACAGTGAGAGCAGAGGAATCTTGACGGACCACGCGTGCCAGAGTGGCTGCGACCACTATTGCCACCCCACTGAACTTGGTGAGCATAGGAGTCCTGTGGAGGAGGGGAGGACAACAGAGGACGGTGGAGCAGTGAATTAACAGCGGCGATGCGAGCCGCGGTGGCGTCCAAGGTGGGAGACTCGGCTTCGCCCAAGATCTGCTGGCGGATCATATCAAAAGACTCAGGGAGCCGTAGAAGATAACAAACAACCAGGAGTTCCTGGAAGTGTTTGTGCTGCTCGGCCAAGTCCACGGAGAAAGGGCGATTCTAGAGGATTTCAGCGCCAAGAGCCTGAACTTGCTGATAAGTCGCAGCAGGAGACATGGAAGGGCGAGCGAAGAGATCCGCGTAGAGAGTATAAATGCGGGATGTCTGGGCCCCCTTCGAGTAGAGAGCAACAAGGTGAAGCCACGCGGTCTTGACCATCTCATCATGGCATATGATAGGAAGACATTCATCGGAGAGGCTGTTAGCCAACCACGTTCGGACAAGCGCATCACTGGCATCCCAGTCATCAAATTCAGCAGAGTCTAGATGAGGAGGGTCATCGGTGAGGTGATGATGTTTGCGCTGAGAGCGAAGAAGAAAGGTGAAATAAAAGCTCCAATCCGGATAGTTGGAGCCAACAAGCTTAGAAACCGTGCCAAGGTTGCCAGAGGGAGTAGGAAGCGGCGTCAGAGTGGCGATGGGAGTGGTGGTAGTGGAGGTTTCAGAAAGGGCCATAGGAGAAATATGTGAGAAGCCGCGCGGTTAGAATACAAGCTGCGTGGATAGGAAGAAGAAGAGCTGCGGCAGTCACGATGACAGACACCAGCAGCCAGAGAAGCCACGACCAAGCCGCAGATCCAAGCAGGGAAAGAAGTTGAGCGGCTAGAAGATAGACCGCGCGAACAGAAGGGATGAATGAACAAGGCAAAAAAAGGCAGCAGGTCGCGGCGAGCAAAGATACAGGTCGCTGCGACTGAAAGGCAGGAAAAGACGGTCGCGCGGATAGGGCGCAAGCAGGCGGAAGAGACAAACCGCGAGAACAGGTCGCGAGAGGAAGGGGCAAGTCGCGCGGACAGGGCGCAAGCAAGCGGAAGAGAAACCGCGAGAACAGGTCGCGAGAGAAAAAGAGGCAAGCCGCGCGGACAGGGCGCACAGAATCAGGAGGAGAAGATCGAGTCCTCTGATACCATGTGAGAAGTAGCGAACAAAAGACTAAAGTAGCGAACAAATGACTAGAAAACAAGCCGCAACTTTGAATAATTGAAATTTTATTATCCAAAAAGATATCATTTACAAAGGTATGGCCTCCCTTTTATAGAATGGAGGAGAGAGGATAGAATACAAACTAATAATGTGGGACTAAAGCTATACATTAGATCCGGGCGGCTAGAACAACAGACCGGAACAGGCCGTGCGGTTAGACAATGTTCTAACCGCTCGACAATACCAGAAGCAAGAGAGAGATGCGGTAGGAGACCGCTAGACCGCCCGGTTTCCAAGCCGCCGGAGATAAACCGTCAAACCGCCCCGGTCTACAACCCGCCAGGCTCAAACCGCCAGACCGCCCAGTCTCATACTTCGACAAAAATGTTCTGAAGTGAAATCAAAAGAAGAGATTACCTGGTCTTCTTCAGACTCAGATTCTGAATCAGAATTGCTGCAGGGTGCATTTATTGCCATCAGATAAAATTCTCTTGCTCTTGATTCTTCTTCATCTTTAGTTGTACAGGATGAAGTTTCTGAATCTGATTCACTCCATGTTTCAGCAACCATTGTTGTGAGGGAGTCCCAAATATCCTTTGGTGAAGAGCATTCAGCAATTTCCTGAAAAATGTTATCAGACATTGATTGAGCCAAAATGTTCATGGCTTTGGCATCTGCAATCTTCAACTTCTTCTAAGCATCAGTCCACTCAAGTGGTGGAACTACACTTGTGCTTGTTGTTGTAGTTGGTGTAGGGGGACTTGTCAAAATGTAATTATAGATATCTTCATCAATGGAATTGATGTAAAGCCTAATCCTGGACTTCCAAAGTGCAAACTTATTCAGATTGCACACTGGAGGTCTGGTGCTTGAATATTCCTTATTTTGTGCCATGATATGAAAGATAGCTACAGTAAATAGGATCTATTAAAGATCTTTTTGTTCAGGTGTTATCCTGTGAAACCAAACAACCTTACCCTATGATACAAATTGAAAGTGAGGGATAGATCTTATCTTTACTCTAGAGGGGGGGGGGGGTGAATTGAGTATTAAAAGTTTGTTAACTTGTTTTTAAAGCGGATTAAAAGTTTGTGACATATATATAAGTATAAAGAGAAATATCACAGCACACAAACAAAAAGTAAAGGCAAACCAGACGACATAAGGAGTTTATAGTGGTTCCCCAATAAACCTGGGTACATCCACACTTCTACCACCCTAGTAGGAATCCACTATAGGTTTTTGATCAGGTTCCCTGCCACCACAGTTTTTTGCTCAGTTGCCCTGTCACCACAAAATCTATTTTCTAAGAGAGATCTAGCAATCCTTTGAGCTTTTGATCAGGTTCTCAAAAACCAATCTAAGTCTTTTGATCAAGAGACTTAAAAACTAAGAGAGGCTAACTTTTCAGGGGGGAAAAACCCTTTACATGGGAAATGGAACATGAAAATATGTTGTCCTCTCTATCTCAAATCTCTGAGAAGACTTTAGTGGATGTTGGAGATGTAAAGAGCTCCCCCTGATTTGTGTAGATATTGTGATCAGGAGAGGGAGTCCTTTCTTAAGGGTATAGGCCTTCTTGTCTTTGACTGGTGAATTCTTTGCACTTGTAAAGACTGAAGCAGATTCTCTATAAAACTGAATGTGTTGATCTATATCTGTAATAGTCTCAATCTGTAACCCTGGAATCTGTCTAAACTTGGTAATCTTCTGTGAAGTAGAAAACTTCTGATAATATATATCAAAATGCCTTGAGGGGAATTCAAACCTTTGAATTCATTTCATCTGAAACAGCTGAAGCATTTCTCGAGAATGGTAGCTGCCTTGGGAATCAAATAACATTAAACTTTCTGATTTAATATATATTTAATGCTGCCTTAGAACGGCTATATTCATTAAGAATATTTAGCATTAAGTATCTGAATTTAATTGGCTGTAATTAATCCTTGAATTTATTCTGCCTTTAGTAACTGCAACTGAAAGTGAGTGTAAGATCTACCTTTACTCTAGAGGGGGGGGGGTGAATAGAGTATTTTAAAATAATTTACAATTTAAAACTGTAAAGCAGTGGAAGTCTTGATTTATGTATATGTGTAAGGTGCTTACAAAAAGAAAAACTAAGTAAGCAAGAAATAAGAGATCACAGCATACAACAAAAACAAAACACAGCAAGCCAGATGACACAAGGAGCTATAGTGGTTCCCCAACAACCTGGGTACATCCACTCTTCTACCACCCTAGGTAGGAATCCACTGCAGGAATAGTTGATCAGGTGTCCTGGGCACCAATGAGCTTTTGATAAGGTGCTCAAAAACCAAACCTAGATTTTTTGATAAGGTGTCTTGCCACCACTGAGTTTTGACAAGGTCTCAGAAACCAGCCACAAAACTTTTGAAGGGAGTTTTGAGAAACCCTTTTACAGAAGGAGTAAAGAAAAACAAAAAGGTTGAGTTGTTCTTCTCTGTCAATAATCTGAGAGAAGACAAGTGGAAGATGTTATCAAAGCTCCCCCTGAGATCTGTAAGGGTTCAGGAAGATGAGCTTTGCTTAGGGTGATAGGCCTTCAGTTGCTTCAGATCTCCAGCAATAGATGATTTCAGCAGATGCTTAAATGTGTGATGTATGGAGTTCTTGATGAAGAAGCTTTTTAACACTTGATGCTTGAAGGAGTAAAATAGCATATGATCTCCTTCACAGTAATGTTCCTTGAGTTCTTAAAGAATTCTGACTCAGTAATTCTGTAGGCTTTTTGTCTACTGAGTCTGTTCCCAGAAGATGAATTCTTGATGAGTAATTTTCTTGTTCTCTCTTCTGTATTCTTTTTTAAATCTTGTCAGTTCTTCTTTTCAAAATGATTCTCTAGGGAGTATATCAGATTCGTACATCTTGATAGTTGTTAATCAGTCATAAATGACTACCTTAACTGATATCTGCCTCTGGAGGAAAGTCTTTAAGAAATATTCCAATTAGTCTTCCTTGAAACTTGCTCCAGATTGATTGAAACGGCTACAAAATCCTTTGCCATAAATGCTGAAAATAAGACTGAATGAATTCCATAACTGTCCTGAATTTGAATCCTGAAATCGTCGATATCTCAGAAAAATCGTCGATCTGAGCTCAACGATCGTCGAACTGAGCTCAGAGATTGGATTTAAACTGGAAACAGAAATCGTTGAAATGAGCTCTACGATCGTCGAACTGAGCTCAGAGACTTGGAAAACAACTAGAGATAGAATGTCGACCTGAGCTCGAATATCGTCGAACGGAGTTCGACGACTCATTTAACTGAGCTCAGAGATCGTCGAATGGAGTTCGACAATTCGTCGACTGAGCTCAGAGATCGTCGAATGGAGTTCGACGATTCGTCAACCTGGGCTCGACAAAAATTGTCTTGGTCCTCAGCACTGAATCCTGATCTTTAGAAGGTCTTGATGACAGCTTTCAAACCTAAGTACAAACCCTAAGACACATTCTAATTGACCTATCAGACTATACAGCAAGGTCAAAACAAATTCCTAAGCACATAGTGATCCTTACCCAAATTAGTAATAGGGTGTTCCAACAATCTCCCCCTATTTGGGTTAGGATTACTATTTACATGACAGAATATGAAATAACAAGCATACATCATAATTAAAAATAAAACAGAAACAATAATGTAGATAACTTATGTTGAGCATTGTAGAATCACAGCAAGAATCACAGATTCAGTCAGAAATAGATATAAGTATCATCTAACTCAAATTACTCATTGCCCTTTTTGAAAAGAATTTCTCTGTTGGGATTGAGGGCTTCCTTCTTGGATCTTCTATCATCATCTGCACCTAAGGAGGTTTGAGATTTTGGCCTTGGAACAACAGCCTCAGGATGCAGCTTCATGTAGCTCTCTGGATCAAAGAATTTTCTGGAAGCATATCTTTCTAATTCTTTCTTTCTCTTCTCTGATAGAGTTGTGATGCTGGAGGTATCTCTGTCTTGCTCTCTTGCTTTCTTGATCTGATCTAATACTGCAAGTTCTTTCATTCTAGCTGTCCATGATATGGATTGTTCTCATGGTCTTCAAATGGAACTGGAGGTTCATATCTGTTTAATTCCACTGAGTCAGTAGGAGGAGCTCTAGTGACAACTGTATCTTTCAGCTTGTACGAGAAAGGACCAGATGTAGAATTAGTAGGGCCTTGTCCTTCCCTTTGGTATGGATGTTGCCTGGAGTAAACTCTGTAATCCCTCTAACTTCCTCTATGTTGTCCTCTTCTAGATTGATAACCTCTTTGATACTGTCCTCTTGGTTGATATCTCTGTGAGGATTGAAAGGAGCTATGCTTTGTAGCAGAAGAAGACTGAAAAGCTGAACCTCCACCAGATCCTAAATCTGGAGGAGGAGGAGGAGGATGATGGAATTGGGATGATCCCTTTTCATACTTATCAAGTTTTCTCCTTTTCTTCATGGCCTTAAGTTGATTTATGGAAAACTGCATCCAAGACTCAGAAATTGGACAGTCATGAAGAATGTAATAAGGTATATCATTGTCATCTTTAGCTTTCGCAGGAGGTACCCTGATCATATCATTCTTCTTGCTTTCCTTTTCTTAGCAATAGTGCCAGAAGAATCATTAGAGTCAGTTTTGAATTTATCACTGTCTGAACTCTGGGGTTTGTCATATAGATCATCAATCCTTTTGTTATATTCTTCTTGTTGCTTTGACTTCTCAGGAGAGATAATAGCAGTAGCAGCAGGAACTATTAGAGCAGCAGGAGCAGCAGTAGAAACAGTAACTTCAAAAACAACAGATTCTTCCAAATATACAGCAGGCTCATCAGCCTCTGTCATCAGTAGATCAGCACTATCAGAATAGATAACATCAGCAGCAGCAACAACAGAAACAATAAATTCCTCAGCCTTAAGAGAATTGATATAAGAAGCAATCAGGCTGGGATCACAGCAATCAAAAGGCACAATAGGCTTAGTCAGATCTTCAACTTCCTGAGATGGTGGATAGATGAAGTGAAGAGTATCAAAAAACTGATAACAGTGACTTTAAGTCAACTGTTAGAGTTGGAACTAGAGCTGGAACTGGAACTGTCTCTGGCAAGAAATCTTCTGAAGCAGCAGGCACTGTCTATTCTTCACATGGCATCTCCCCCTGCCTTGATTCAGTTGGAACTGGATCAAGGCACCCCATAGAAGGGACTGCCTGTAGAGGGGAAAAAGAGGATAACCTGGCAGACAGCTCCTGGATGGATTTCAGAAGTGGAGCCAGGGAGATCTCCAGCAGGAGTGCTAGCTTGGGGGGCTAACATCCCATAAAGCCTGTCTACTAGGGCAGGAATATCTACTTGCTCAAGTGAGACTTGAGTAGAGGTAGAGGGTAGAGAGACAAAGATAGATGGTGAAGGAGCTGTAGAAGGTGTTGTTGTGGATGGTAGGATGGTTGGTTGAGATATTGGAATTGTGGAGGTGGAAGATATTGGTGTGGAGATGGATGGGATGAAAGATGGTTGTGCAAGAATATCATGTATAAGTTGTTGGTAGGATGTGGTGGTTGAGGGAAGCTCAGTAGGTGAGGAGGGGGAATCATCCATAAAGGAATCTTCCATGAGATTGAAGGATGGTATGGTGGTGTATAGGTCAAGAGGTGGATAATAGTGTAGGGGATGGAATTGTTCTTCTGTGGTGGCTGGAGGAGGTAAAGGAGTTGAAATGGGGGAGGAAATGGTAATGGGGGAGGAGATTGATGTGGTGATTGTTGATGTGGAGGTGGAGGTAGAAATGGTTATGGGGGAAGAGATAGAGATGGTGATGGAGGATGAGGGGATGGTTGAAGGAATAATTGGAGAAAGTGGAGAGGTGGAGGAGGCAGGCAAATCTTCCATGAGGGCAGTTGCCTGAGGGGAAGAGACTGAAACAGTCCTTGTGCCTGAAGAGGTAGTAGTCCAGGTTGGCTTAACAATCTGCCTGTCCCATTTCCCAAAAAGGGCACAGGTCAGCCTCTTGGAGGCATTTATGTGCATCTCACTGGACACCAGCAATTCAGGGCACCTGGAGTGCAGGAATAGCCCTATAATCCTCCCAAAATTTACAAGACTTTTGTTCACCTTCTTTTTGATCATGTCAAAGAAAATCTCTCCCCAGTTTAAATGTTTCTTATCCATAATTGCTCCCATAAAGCAGAATTGATACCTAGAGATGGTATCATGTGCAGAGTGCTTTGCCAATAGCACTTTCCCCACACCATCGACAAGAAATCTATACTCAATTGATAAATTCTTTTTCAGTAATTTGTTAGGGTTAGCGGCAGAATGTCCCATTCTATCTAACATAGTTGCAAACTCCTCTCCAGATAGCTCAATAAAATCATTTCCAGTACTTAATTGAAAGACATCAGTCAGGAGAGCAGGTGTTAGGGATACCTGAGTCTCGGCTATAGTACCAACAATTGTATTCTGATCCAAATTGTGCGCCATATATACCCATTCCTTGATCTCATCGGCAGCAATTTTCATCCTTGTGGTCATTATCTGCACTAACTGTTGTTCTCTGAATAAGTCCAGAATATCTTTGAAAACCTGGTCACTGCACTCGAATGAGTCCATGTCTATATCAAAACCTATGTCGAATTTCATTTTGGCGAGGGCGGCAACAGACACTGCCATTGTATACCTGCAAAAATGAACAAACACGACCAAGTGCAGAAGAGTTTGGAGGGAAAGAGAAAGTTTGCAGAGAGTATGAAAGCGCAAAAGGAGAACGACGACGAAAAATGATTTTATATTAGGGTTCGACGCCGGAAAGGAAAGATCGTTGAACTCCATTCGACGATCGGGGCTACTAAAGGAATCTGAATGGTCTTCAATATCGTCGATCTCCGTTCGACGATATTGGAGAGCGTCGAGCTCTGCTCGACAATCGCTGACCAGAAAGAAGATAGCCTAGCGCTATCTGACGGCGCTGAACTCCGGTCAATGATTTTGGAAATCGTCGATCTCCATTTGACGATCTTGGGGAGAATCGTCGAGCGCAGTTCAAAGATCTGAAACAGCCTACAGACACTATAAAAATCAAGTTTTTTGCCTAGTCTTGGTCTGTTTTTAGAGTTTTAAAATCTTGGGTTTTATTTTAAACATCCTCCATCTAACATTCCTAACTGATTTAGGAAGAAAGTATGTTTCTTTTCATCCAAAGGTTGGTGAAAATATCTCCCCTTTACAAATCAGTTGGGATATATTGAATTTCAATTTTATTTTTCTCAACATTGTCTCTTAAGAAGTGATGCCTAATCTCTATATGTTTTGTCCTACTATGGAGGACTGGATTTTATGCTATAGAAATAGCACTAGTATTATCACAAAAGATTTTTGACCCTGCTAAGTTGTAACCATAGTCTAGGAGCTAGTTTTGAATCCATAAAATCTGTAAGCAACAACTGCCTGCTGTCATGTATTCATCTTCAGTAGTTGAAGTGGACACAGATGTCTGTTTCTTACAGAACCAGGAGACAAGTCTGTCACCAAGAAACTGGCAAGTTCCACTGGTGCTTTTCCTGTCCACTCTACATCTAGCATAATCAGCATCTGAAAATCCAGTTAATTCAAATCCTGAGTCTTTTGGATACCAGAGACCTAGATTTGGACAACTTTTTACATACCTAAGAATCCTCTTAACTAATGTTAGGTGTGACTCTCTAGGGATTACTTGGAACCTAGCACATATACATGTAACAAACATTATGTCAGGTCTACTAGCTGTAAGGTATAATAAATAGCCAATCATTGCTCTATATGTTGTTTGATCAACATGTTTCCCATGTTCATCAGCATCTAATACAGCATTAGTAAGCATTGGTGTTTTCATACATGATGCCTCAGACATACCAAATTTCTTAACCAATTCTTTTGCATACTTGGTTTGAGAGATAAATATGCCATCAGTATGTTGTTTGACTTATAGTCCTATAAAGAAGGAAAGCTCACCCATGCTACTCATTTCAAATTTAGAATGCATTAGGTTAGAGAACCTTCTGCACAAATTTGAATCAGTAGATCCAAATATAATATCATCTACAAATATTTGTACTAGTAGGGTATGGGACTTATGGGTTCTAATAAAAAGAGTTTGGTCTACTCTACACCTTATAAAATCATTTTCCAACAGAAAGCATGCTAAGGTCTCATACCATGCTCTAGGAGCTTGCTTGAGACCATATAATGCTTTATGCAATTCAAAACATGGTCAAGATAAGTTGAAGAGATAAAACCTGGGGGTTGTCTAACATAGACTACTTATTTGATGTCTCCATTGAGAAATGCACTCTTCACATCCATTTGGTAGACCTTGAATCCTTTGTGAGCAGCATGAGCTAGGAATATTCTTATGGCCTCTAACCTTGCAACTGGTGCAAAGGTCTGGTCATAGTCTATTCCTTCTTCTTGAGAATAACCTTGGGCAACTAGCCTTGGCTTGTTTCTTATAATAACTCCTTGATCATCCAACTTGTTTCTGAACACCCACTTTGTTCCAACAATGGAGTGATCCTTAGACCTTGGCACTAGTTCCCAAACTTTATTCCTCTCAAATTGTTGTAGTTCCTCTTGCATTGCAATGATCTAGTGTGGATCTTGTTCTGCATCTTGAATGGATTGAGGCTCAACTTGAGATAGAAATCAAGTATACATCAGGTTCTGGTTGACCTGATTTCTGGTCTCCACACCAGCTGAGATGTCTCCAATCACTTGGGAGATTGGGTGATCTCTTGATGTTACTAAACCAATAGGGGGTGTTGATTGTTCACCAACCTGTGTTGTTGTTTCCTCTTGTGGAACAACAACTGGCTCTTCAAGATGGTTCTCTCCAAGGTGTTGAACATCTTCTTCATCTTCACTACTCTCATCCTTATGTTGGATAGGTGAATGTACTGAATCCTTCTCTACAATATGCAACCTGTCCAAATTTTCTGAAAGAGAATTTACCTGCAAGGGGTCTATGGTAGAAGTATTCTTCTCCTTGTAAAACATGTTAGTCTTATCAAAAGATACATGAACAGATTCTTCAATTTTAAGAGAAGTTTTATTATAAACCCTATAAGCTTTACTGATCATGGAGTATCCCAAAAACACTCCTTCATCAGCTTTAGCTTGGAATTTTGCTAAGTATTTCTTGTCATTATTGTGAATATAACAAATGCAACCAAAATTTTTGAAATAGTCTACTTTAGGTTTCTTCCCTTTGAGTAATTCATAGGGAGTCTTGCCCTTCAGTTTATGTATCAAACTTCTGTTCAACACATAATTGGAGGTGTTCACTGCCTCTGCCCAAAAATATAGAGGGAGGTGAGCATCTGTCAATAATGTAGTAGAAGATTCAATTAGGGTTCTATTTTTCCTTTCAGCTACCCCATTTTGTTGAGGAGTTCAAGGTGCTGAGAAAGTATGCCTGATCCCTTCACATTGATAGAACTCTTGCATAAGAAGAGAATCAAACTCTGTCCCATGATCACTTCTGATCAGGGCAATGTGAGTATTGAACTCAATCTGTATGCATTTGAGAAAATCTGCCAAACACTTAAAGTTATCAGACTTCTTCCTCAGAAAGAATACCCAAGTGAATCTAGAGAAGTCATCTACAATCACTAAAGTGTAAGATTTCCCTCCTAAGCTTTATACTGTAATGGGTCCAAAAAGATCCATGTGTAACAGATACAAGATCCTAGGTGAATCACTCTTATAAAGTGACTTAAAACTATTTTTAGTTTGCTTGCCTAATTGACAAGCCATGCAGAGTCCTTCCTTCTGGTAGGGGCCAAAAGGTAGTCCTCTAACAAGGTTATCCTTGGATAGCCTAGCAATGGTTCTAAGGTTTAGATTTCCTAGTCTCTTATGCCAAAGATCATTTGGCTTGCAAACTGAATTAAATAAACAGATATCTATATATGTTGAAAGGAAATCTACAAGATAAATGTTACCTTTCCTTTTACATGTTAACACTGTTGTGTTATCCTCTGACTTGATCTTGCATAAGGATTTGTTGAATATCACTTGATAGCCTTCATCACATAGTTGACTGATGCTGATTAGATTGTGCTTCAGTCCTTCCACATAAGCCACTTTCTTGAATGTGACTGAGCCAATCTGAACAGCACCATATCCTTCTGTTTGACAAAAGTTTGAATAACCAAATATCACTTTGGGTCTAAGTTTTGTTTTGAAGAATGTTAGATTCTCCTTGTTCCCTGTTATGTGCTTTGAGCACCCACTATCCAGATACCATTGTTGGTTCATTGCTGGATAGGTCTTCACCTGCACATAAACAATTTATATGTTTTTGACCCAGTTTACCTTGGGTCTAGGTTGATAACCTTTAAACTCAGAAATAAAAGACATCCCTGGCTGACTCTTATATCCTTCAGGATGGTATCTCCTAGGAGGTACTATCCATTCAGTATAAGGGTTGAAGCTTTGGGATGTAGGACTTCTAGGATTGAGTTTAGATTTACCTCTGAAAGATTGTTCAAAGATCTGAGCTCCGTTCGATGATCGTCGATCTGAGTTCGACAATCTTGGGTCAGATTGTCGAGCTCCGTTCGAAGATCGACTATGCTAGAGTTCAGAGTTCAGAAGTCGTCGACCTGAGTTCGACGATTCAGTTTGAGATCGTCAAGCTCTTTTCGACGATCGTCGATCTCTGTTCGACGTTTTCTGCTGAACTTTGTTTTTCTTAGGTAAATCAGGATTCTTCCTTGCTACCTCTACAACACCCTTTCCTTTATCTGAGATAAATTTAATTGGGGTTGTTAATACTATAGGTTGGCTGGATGAAGCACCCAAGCCCAGTGTACTGTTGAATCTTGAGTTCACTGTGCTTGTGATGTCCATCAGTCTGATATTTCTCCCATTAAGGGATTCTTCAAACTTCTTTGCCTGGGATAGTTCACTTTTCAGTGAAGCTATCTCCTCCCTACAACATTCTAACTCCTCAGAGAGTTTGAGGTTGTCTGATTTTAAAGTGCTATGTTCAGACAGTTTATTTCTGAGAGATATAATCTCTTTCTCAGACTTTAACAGGTCTAAACAAAGTGCCTTAAATTCAGATCTAAAGTCCTCTGAATCAAAATCAAAGGAATCTATTACCTGGTCTTCTTCAGTTTGAGTTTCAGATTCTGAATCTGATTCTTGTTCTGCATCAGAATTTTGTTGGGAGGCATTGATAGCCATCATGCAGAATTCCTTTTCTTCAGCATCATCTTCATCATCACTTGAGCTTGATGAAGCTTCTGATTCTTCTTCAGTATCACTCCAGGTTTCTGCTACAAATCCCTTCCTTATATGTTTATTTTTGCTGGAGGAGGATTTCTCATTGTTGTTTCTCCTGGATTCCTTGTCTTTTCTCCTATCTTTCCTGTCCCTCTTGTCCTTATTTTGATTTTATGGACAATCAGGCACAATGTGGCCTGGTTTCCTGCATCCAAAACAAATGATTTCTTTATTATTGGATTTGTCATACCTTGGCTTCTCATGCCCTCTGGATGACCTCTTCCTGAAATCCTTCCTGGCCATCTTATAGAATCTTTTGGCCAGTAAGCTCATCAATTCTTCATTGTCTGTGACCTTGTCTTTAGGCTGATCTTCTATAGATTTGAATGCTATTGTCTTTTCCTTCCTGATTGCTGGAGAAGCAACTTTTTGTTCTTCCTCTCTATTCTTGATGAGCAGCTCATAAGACTTGAGCTTGCCCAACAAAGCTTCAGTAGTAATCTCAGTTAGGCTTTTGGCATCCTTGATTGTCCAGATCCTTGAGTCCCAAGTGCTGGGGAAGCACATTAGGATTTTGTCATTTAGTTCAGTGAGTGAGATCTCCTTGTCCAATGTTCTTAATTCACTAACAATTAGGCTGAGCCTGTTGTACATATCAACAACTGACTCAGTTTCTCATTTCTTGAAGTTCTCATACTGGGATATGAGATGTGATCTCCTGTCCTTCCTTTCATCAACAGATCCTGAGACAATTTCAGATAACTTGTCCCATATCTCTTTTGCTGAACTGCATTCAGCCACCTTTTGGAATATCTCATCAGACATAGTCTGAGCAAGGATATTCATAGCCTTTGCATCTGCAACTTCCCATTTCTTTATTTCTGCATCTATTCCTGAGGGAGGTGGAACAACACTTGTACTTGTGTTCTCTGGAGGTCTTAGAAAACTATCAAAACAGAATTAAAGATGTCCTCATCAATAGAATTCATGTAAAGCCTAATCCTTGTCTTCCAAAGTGCAAACTTAGAAAGGTTTCACACTGGAGGTCTGGTGCTAGCATAATCTTTGTTTTGTGCCATGGTTTTTAAGAAAAAAATATATAATACAAAATAATAATAACCCTCTATAGAAGATTGATCTTTTCAAAGATCTTTTGGTTCAGGTGTTAGCCTGTAAGAACAACTAATCTTATAAAGATATAGTTGATGAGCAACCAACCTCCCTCTAATACCAATTGAAAGTGAGTGTAAGATCTACCTTTACTCTAGAGGGGGGTGAATAGAGTATTTTAAAATAATTTATAATTTAAAACTGTAAAGCAGTGGAAGTCTTGATTTATGTATATATGTAAGGTGCTTGCAAAAAGAAAAACTAAGTAAGCAAGAAATAAGAAATCGCAGCACACAATAAAAACAAAACACAGCAAGCCAGATGACACAAGGAGCTATAGTGGTTCCCCAACAACCTGGGTACATCCACTCTTCTACCACCCTAGGTAGGAATCCACTGCAGGAATAGTTTATCAGGTGTCCTAGGTACCAATGAGCTTTTGATAAGGTGCTCAAAAACCAAACCTAGATTTTTTGATAAGGTGTCTTCCCACCACTGAGTTTTGACAAGGTCTCAGAAACCAGCCACAAAACTTTTGAAGGGAGTTTTGAGAAACCCTTTTACAGAAGGAGTAAAGAAAAACAAAAAGGTTGAGTTGTTCTTCTCTGTCAATAACTTGAGAGAAGACAAGTGGAAGATGTTATCAAAGCTCCCCCTGAGATCTGTAAGGGTTCAGGAAGATGAGCTTTGCTTAGGGTGATAGGCCTTTAGTTGCTTCAGATCTCCAGCAATAGATGATTTCAGCAGATGCTTAAATGTGTGATGTCTGGAGTTCTTGATGAATTAGATTTTGAACACTTGATGCTTGAAGGAGTAAAATAGCAGATGATCTCCTTCACAGTAATGTTCCTTGAGTTCTTAAAGAATTCTAACTCAGTAATTCTGTAGGCTTTTTTTCTACTGAGTCTGTTCCCAGAAGATGAATTCTTGATGAGTAATTTTCTTATTCTCTCTTCTGTATTCTTTTTTAAATCTTGTCAGTTCTTCTTTTCAAAATGATTCTCTATGGAGTATATCAGATTCTGACATCTTGATAGCCGTTAATCAGTCATAAATGACTACCTTAACTGATATCTGCCTCTGGAGGAAAGTCTTTAAGAAATATTCCAATTAGTCTTCCTTGAAACTTGCTCCAGATTGATTGAAACGGCTACAAAATCCTTTGCCATAAATGCTGAAAATAAGACTGAATGAATTCCATAACTGTTCTAAATTTGAATCCTGAAATCGTTGATCTCTCAGAAAAATCGCCGATCTGAGCTCAACGATCGTCGAACTGAGCTCAGAGATTGGATTTAAACTGGAAACAGAAATCGTCGAACTGAGCTCTACGATCGTCGAACTGAGCTCAGAGACTTGGAAAACAACAAGAGACAGAATGTTGACCTTAGCTCGAAGATCGTCGAACGGAGTTCGACGACTCGTTGAACTGAGCTCAAAGATCGTCGAATGGAGTTCGACGATTCGTCGACCTGAGCTCAGAGATCGTCGAATGGAGTTCGACGATTCATCGACCTGAGCTCGACGAAACTTGTCTTGGTCCTCAGCACTGAATCCTGATCTTTAGAAGGTCTTGAGGGCAGCTTTCAAACCTAAGTACTAACCCTAAGGCACATTCTAATTGACCTATCAGACTATAGAGCAAGGTCAAAACAAATTCCTAAGCACATAGTGATCCTTACCCAAATTAGTAATAGGGTGTTCCAACAGCAACTGCCTAAATAAATCGTCGATTGTAGCAATCATTTCGTCGACCTCAGCACGGAGTTCGTCGATCTGGGCTTGGCTTTCGTTGAGCTGAGTTTCTGACATGAGATCAGCATTCATCGACCCGAGCTCAGAGTTTGTCGAGCTCAACTTAGAAAAGGAACTCTGAGTTCGTCGATCTGAGATCGACGATCATCGAGCTGAGTTCGATAATTGTCGAACTAAATTTCTGAACTTGAAATCTTCAAAATCAAAACCCTGGAAAATCCTATGACCCTAGACTATACAAGATGGGTCAATCTAAGCATCCTAATAAGTAATCCTTGCCCAAATCAAAACTAGGGTTCCAACAGGCTGGGCCAGTCAGCCATCTTTGCTGGAGCTAGAGAACCTGCTGGCTTCATAGGAGAGCTTAGCAAGTTAGATGGTTGGATTCAATATCTCTGGAAGAGATGTTGAGGTGCTCTTCTCAGGGAATAAAAGGAGATGGGAGAAGAAGAAGAAGTAGGCTGCTGGTGATGGACCTTCTGAAGGATCAAGCGCATACCCAACTGCACCAAAAGCCCGGACTGTTGGAGAGGGTGCTACTTAATTTTTTATATAAGTAGCAGAGCGCCACGGGTCAAGTGAAGGAACGCCGGACCCAACAATCCCCCCGGCATCCAGCACAACCCTTCGGCTCAAAGGTGGAGTTACCACATGGCCCACACGGCTCAGAGGTGGGGTTACCACATGTCAACAGTTTGTCTGACCTGCCGGACCCACACAGGTAGAAGGGAAAATTCGGGATTTAATAGCGCTCCCCTGGTCTTGAACCCATGACCTCCTCTGATACCAATTGAAAGTGAGGGGATAAGATACTTACTACTCTAGAGGGGGGGGGGGGTGAATAGAGTATTCAAAAAGAAGGGACTATAAACACTTCTCTTAGAGCTATTTGCGGAATATAAAAATAAAAGCTTTAAACCTAAAGCCTAACTGAGTGTTGTGAATAAAAGAGAAGCTCACTGAAGTTTCAGTTGAGCTTATATCCAAACACAGCAACTAGCACCCTAGTTAAAACTATCATAGCCACAGTGCATTAATTAAAATAAGCAACCAGACAACACAAGAGCTTTATAGTGGTTCCCCAATTGGGTACATCCACACTTCTACCACCCTGGTAGGAATCCACTACAGGTTTTTGATCAGGTGCCCTGCCACCAGTAGATATGCTTCAGGTAGATCTAAAGACCCTTCAGGCTTTTGATCAGGTGCTTAAAAACTAAACACACAGGTTTTTGATCAGGTGCCCTGCCACTAATAGTTCACTTTTGAAGGGAGTAATAACCCTTTTATAGGAGGTTAAAAGAGAGAATAAAATATGTCTTCTCTGTGTTCAGAGAAGCTAGTGGATATCTCTGAATATATCAAAGCTCCCCTGGCTTTGAGAATGTCTAGGAAGAAGCTTTGCTTCAGGGTGTAGGATCTCCAAATTGCTTGAGATGATTTTCTGATGCAGCCTTGAAGAAGACTCTAGATTTTGAATGAATGTTCTTCTTCAGCAGCTTTTGCAATCTGGGAGAGTTTGCAACAATGAATGTTCAGCAATCTGGGAGGTTCTTCTTCTTGAAGGCTTGAACTCTGAGTATTGATTTTCCTGAAGACAGGATGAACTCAGGAAGAAGAAGAACTTTTCTTTCTCTTGAGATTTCTGGTTCTGTGTTTGCTGTGTATGTATGTGTGTGTATATATTTGTCTTCAGCCAACTGCTCTAATAATATAGAAACTTCTCTTCTTTTGAATAAGCCTCGAGCCCTGCACTTGAAAACTTTCCAAATAATAAAATAAAACAAATAAAGAAACTGCGCCTGAAATCTTTTTTGTCATTCCCAAAAAGGAATTAAGGATATTAAAAATATCCTATCAATTTGACTTTACAAATTGGCATAGGAAACATAGCCTAACGGCTATATTACAGTCTGTAGAAAAGCACGATTTCCTCTAATAAAACAAACGACTTTATTCTGCCAAATCTCTTAATTAATGCATAAGGAATATTGCAAATAAGCAAAAGAATATAAGCATTAAATTAAGCAGAATATTCTGAATAAAATATGTCTTAAACAAGAGGAAATGAAACCGTGATTAAAATGAAATGAATATTGATAACAGCAGACAGAAAGCGTCGACCAAAGATCGAAGATCGTCGATCTGAACGAGCAGATCGTCGACCTGAAGAAAAAACTGTCTTCACAAGAATCGTCGACCAAGGCTACACGATCGTCGATCTGAATAAGCAGATCGTCGAACCCACTTTAGAGTTCATATAACCTTGAGATCGTCGATCATCAATCGAAGATCGTCGAGCGATATTCGACTATCGTCGAGCACAATTTCACTTAACCAA
Source organism: Platanthera zijinensis (assembly GCA_039513925.1). Classification (NCBI taxonomy): domain Eukaryota; kingdom Viridiplantae; phylum Streptophyta; class Magnoliopsida; order Asparagales; family Orchidaceae; genus Platanthera; species Platanthera zijinensis. Next base: position 113,165,034 of record CM077089.1, on the reverse strand, counting down.
TTTTCATTTCAATCCAATCGCAACTAACCTAACCTAAGGGTAGACTAATCCTTTAGTCTAACCATTGACCATAGATAATTCTTGGGTAAATTAAGCCTAATTGAGATGACATGACCCAAATCAAAACTAGGGAACCAACACCTTCTACTTCATATCAGCAAGAGGAGAGGTATGCTCCTAGGCTTGATGGGAAGAGGAAGGAAGGTCCAAGGTTTTATAGATGCAACCAGCCTGGCCACTTTAAGAAGGACTGTAAGGTTATCATTCAGTAAGCAAACATCGCTCATATAGGGAGAATGGATGAGAACTTGGTTGTTGCTTCAACAAATTCTTATGTTGATCAGATGAGGGACAATGATAGTGTAGCTATCTGGCATGAAAGACTGGGATATGTCGGGATGGACAAGTTGTTGTGAAAAGGATCCTTGTGAAAGGCTTGCCTAGGTTATCATCCTTCAACAATGGTCATGTTTGCACGGGATGTCAATACGGTGAGGCTTATCGCTTCACGTTTGATAAGTCGTAGACTGGGTGTTCTCAACCAATTGAGTGTATCCATGGAGAGATGTTGGGATTGACCATCACCACCAGTCTTGGAGGCAGCAGGTATATGCTGGTGTTGATTGATGACTATATGGGGTATACTTGGGTGTACTTTATGAAGGAGAAGTCAGACGCTTTCTGTTTGTTCGTGGAGTTCAAGAAGCTTGTGGAGAGCCAGGTTGGCCTGCGGATCAAGAAGTTGAGAATGAGCAACAAAGGTGAATTTGATTCAACCGTGTTCTCTAACTTTTACAGGAAGCACGGAATCCGGAGAGAGCTTTCTTATGGGCAAACTCCACAAAAAAGTGGAGTAGCAGATCGAAAGATCCGTTATTTTACGGAGACCTGTAAGTGTTGGCTTCATGGAAAAGGCATTCCTGAGGCCTTTTGGGCAAAAGGGATGGCCTGCGCGGCATATATCATCAATCGAATGTCTCTCAGTCCGATCAACATGAAGTCTCTAATTGAGCTGATGTTCAAGGAGAAGCTTAGCGTGGAATAACTTCGGGTGTTTAGATCGACCTGTTATGTGTATGTCCAGGATGCTCTCAGGATAAAGCTGGATGCGAAGACGAGGAAGCTTGTTTTCGTGGGCTATGCTGAGCAGAAGAAGGGATAGAGGTGTATGGATCCTGCAACGAAGAAGTTCATCGTGTCTAAAGATATTATCATTGATAAATTGACGTCATATGGAGGTATCTCATCTGTAGATCTAAAGGAGAGCAGGTTAGACGGTGGGCAAAAGGAGGCTGCTAAAGATCTTCGGTTGGAGCTACCTGTGTCATCAGGAGCTCCAAGTTGTTCTAGCTCTGGGGCAGAGGCGTCGAGTTTAGGAAGCAGGGGGAGCGATGCTCTAGGTGCTTCTGGTTCAGGAAGCAGGGTGAGCAATGCTCAAGGTGCTTCTAGTTCTAGGGTGGTGGCTTCTTGATAGTTATAATTTCAAGACCACCTAAACACCTAGAGGGGGGGGGGGTGAATAGGTTCTAATGCTTGTTTTAACTTAAGGCAAAATATAATTACTGACTATAAGAGAATTCAGCAAATACTGCAGCAAACACAACACAGCAATAACAAATATGCACACACCACAGATTGCACACAGATTTATAGTGGTTCCCCAAGGTCTGGGTACATTCACTTTCCCCCTTCACCTATCTAGCAGTGTGCTAGATTCGGCCTAACTTCCTTCTTTATCTCAGATCCTACAGCTCAGAACCTAGAAAGGTCCCTACAACTCAGAACCCTGAAAGGTTCCTACAGCTCGGGCTAATAATCCCTACCTCAGCCTTGCCACAAGGCCTACAACTCAGAGAAATACCTTCTCCTACACTTAGGCATAAACAGCTCTACCACTCAGAGAATACCTCTCCTACACTCAGCCTTTATAATATAGGCTTACAACTCAGATCTATACAAATATATCCTACAGAAATAGAAATTGAAGTTATAAAATATCTTGCCCCTGTTGAGAGAGAAGGGACAAGACCGTTCTTGATCAGCTTCTTGAAAAACCTGATGGATGAAATCAACTGGATCTTAGCTTTCTTCAAAGCTTCTTGAATCTGAACTTAAGAAACCTGTGATAGCTTCCTTCTTGTTTTCAAAATGGCTGGATCCCTCTCTATCCAACACCTTTGATGATACTTCAGAATTCTAGAAAGAATTCTAATTAGACTGATCCTGAGTGGTTGTACACGTCAGAATGTCTTCTTAGATCTTCTCACGAAGATCTTCTTCTGTGCCTTGCACTTTATTGATCAGAGATCTTATCTCCTAATAGATGATTAATGTGTGCCGTGTTGTCTCAATATTATTTTTCTTCTTCTGAATCTGTCTATTTATAGACTTCATCCTTGGTAACCGGCTGATCCGGTTTCTAACAAACCTCTGACAAGTCTGACAGCTTCAGTAAACCGGTTGTAACCCACAGCTGTCAAGTCTTCAAACAGATCTCATGCCTTTGTCTTTGTCAGCAAAGCGTCGAGACTGTCTATTAGAAAGTGTCGAGACCATCTGTCAATATATGTCGACATAAGAGACTTAGGTGTCGACACAGCCTTTGATGATGTCGACATGTCTGCCTTTATGTCGACTCAGCTTTTAGATACTGCATCTTAAGAATGTGTCGACACTGAGTATTTGTGTCGACACAAACACTTCATCATTCTCCAGCAACTAACTTGGTCTAGACTTTGCAATGTGTCGACACAAGTCCTGTGTGTCGACACAGTTGATGTAGACTCAGAATATAGTGTGTGTCAACACTGCCTCCAGTTGTCGACATAGCTGATGTCGACTCTGCCTCTGTATGTCGACACAGTCTTCTGGTGTCGACACAAATGTTGTCGACTAGCAATCCTGCGTGTCGACGCAGCCTCCCAGTGTCGACACAGTTGATGTCGACTATACTTCTGTAAGTCGACACTACTTCCCGGTGTCGACACAAATGTTGTCGACTCTTTTTCTCTGTGTCAACACAGCCTTCTTCACGTGTCGACACAATCTTTCTGAAGTATCGACACAGCTTCTTCTGGTTTTGACATATGGACTTAGAATATTTTTCCTGTATTTTAGTACATTCTTAACCTGCACATGTCAACTCAAAATAACATCAAATACACCTTGATGTATATCATTGAGCTAAGTTAGGCTTCTTCAAATCAGGTACACATTTTCCAATGTACCCAACAATCTCCTCCTATTTGGAGAAGTCATAACCCTTTTAGCTAATGATATACACCATTTATGAAAATTTAATATGATGATGTACAAGAGCATAATATAACAGGAATCTTTTATAAACAAAACATTAGCCACAGATTCATCACAGAATAAAGATGAACATGAAGAAATGATTACAGAACAAGGTTTTGTTTATTCATTTAGAAATGTTTGTTACAGCTTGGTTACATTGATTGGATTATCAAACAGATCATTACAAAACATTTGAAAGAACTGATAAACATAAAACTAAGACTGATCAGGCTCCTGGATGACAATTCCTTTTCCTGATTGAATCTGAGCCTTCACAGTAGTTTCAGCAACATCAGCAGGCTTTTTGCCTTTCAGTTCAGCTTTCTTTTGAGCTTCCTCCTTGAGCCTTTGCCTTTCAAAGTAATGAAAGGGCTTGGGAAAATACTTGCTTGGCTCCTGAGCATCAGGTGGTAGCCTCCCCATTTTAGCCTTTCTTCTGAACTGAACTATGGCCTCCTGCCTGGCCTCATACTTTTGCCATTCAATTTCATTATACCACTTTCCTCTTTCATGCATTTGATCCTTCACAGCCTTCCAGGCAGTTAGTATAATGTTCCTTGAGGTGGGGCTCCACTGCTCAAAATCAGGTCTTTGTTCAGCTTGCTCTATAAATCTCTTCTTGGATAATTGAGCATCTTGTTGATCTTTCAAATTGGCTCCTGACTGATCTACTTTTTCAATAATTACATTTGTAACCTCCTGTGGAGGACTGTACATTGCCTGTACTTGCTGATGAATCATTTCAAAATCAGCAGGGGGTATATGACTTGGGCAACCTCAGGTTGATTGCCTTAAAGTAGACCTTGTTGTATTCCAGACTCAGCAACTGCATCATCATCACACAATGGTGGATATCCCAATATTGCTTTGACACTGTTGGTAACCCACTTGGCATTTTCTGAGCCAGTATGGATAAGTACCCTCTCCCCCTTTAGGACTTCTCTGGCAACATGATCCCTAAGATCATCCTTCTGAAACCTTATTTGTCCATCAAGAAAATTCACACCCTCTTTAAAGAATGATTTTAATTTGAGAAGCTTGTCAGATATTTATTTCTGTGAGGTGGTTATTGCAGTTTGAACTGAATCCAGGGCATCTTTGAGCTTTTGATCAAAGTCTTCCATATCTTTAGTCCTTGCAGCAGTCAGCTTTGTTGCAGTATCTTTTAACTCAGTGAGAATTTCATTGTGAGATTCAGTCAAATTGTCATTCATTCTCAGCTGATTTTCTAGAACATATCCTTGTTTTAATGCAATGTCATCCACCTTACCAAGGATAGTTTGGTGTTGTTGAGCTAGAAAAACCACAGCATTACCTCCCTTGTGGAAGCAATCTGTCATCTCCTTTTTATTCAGATTTACCTCAAATCTGATTGACTTGATGTCTTGGGCAAGATCAAACTGAAGTGACTTATTACTTTCATCTATATATTTTTCCAAGGCTCTTCTTTGCTCATCCATCTTTTCCTGCAAATTCACCATGAACTTATTGTAATCAAACTCAGTAGGAGATTGATGACTTGCAGTCTGGATAGCTTTCTTATAGCTTTGACTTCTTCTCTTGAAGACCATGAGCTTCCTTTTCTTAGCCTCCCTGGCTTCTTCTGCCTCAGATTCTGAAGAACTGTCAATCTGAACTCTTTCTTGAGGAGATGGAGGAATTTCTTTCTCAGTGTCTTGTTATTCTTCCTCAACATTCATTTGCTCCCCCTCAACATCACCTTTCTCCTCCTCAACCCTAAGGGTGTCATCCTTATCAGCCGTCTATCCAATGGCATGAAACAACTCTTCTAGAGTGTATTCCTTTTGTGCTGGTGCAGGGGATGATATATCAATATCAGCAGTGTTCAAATCCTTGATAAGTGTAGTGTCTCTTCCACTTATACTTGGTTAAAATTGGGCTCCCCCTGCAATTGGTCAGGATTAGAAATGTCCTGAGCAGGAGTGTGAGCTGGCTCCCCCTGCACCTATGCAGGGATTGGTTCTTCCTAGACTTGAGTAGACCCAGTCTGGTCCTCAACCTGTTCTCTAACTTGTTCTCCTTGAATTTGTTCAGTGCCAAGAACATGTCTTGGTGATGTCTCAGTAGTGACCTGCCTGGCCACATTAGGCATCTCTTTGGACAGAACCCTATCCCACCTGGAGAATAATCTCATGTCCATATTCCTCATGTGATTGATTTTGGACCCAGGAATTTGTTGCATGACCTCTGGAATGAGTCCATCCAGGTATAAACTCATAATTCTAGCCAAATTTGGCTTCTTGATTCCTTTGCTGATTTTATCAAACAGAACCGCAGACCAGTCTGTGTTAATCTTGTAGATTATTCTTGTCATTAGAGAGAACATCATGGCAGATATCCTATCATGGCCTCCTGGTTTACATAAAATCACCTTTCCTACTACTTTAGATAGGAACTTCCCTTGTGGATTCATTCCCTTTCGGTTAATGGCTGCTCCGATTCTTATGGTTGGATCCAATCCACACCACTGGAGAGCCTCCCTTGTTTTTGAGGCTGGGACCTCTTCTTTATCTTTAATGGTAGGTAGACGAAGAATCTTTCGTATACTTTTGAGAGTAATTTTAACCTTAGTCCCATGAACTGTAGATTTTATCTTTAGACCAGTGGAATCCAATGTTGCAGCAGTATAGAACTCGACAACTTCTTTCTTCCAAATCTTTGAAGGTTCAGAAACAAGGTATTCCAATCCATTGTCAGCTAGAAGAGAAATCACCTGTTTGATTTTTGGCGCGGCATTGTCGAATGCAGCCCAAACCAACTCATATCCCTCATTGATGTTGTCTTCAACCTTTGGCGCCATTGGAAAGATGAGAAAGCTTGAGAGAAGAGAAGAGAGATTGTCGACACAGGGTTTTAGTCTCGAAAACCTTGTAAGCGAGTCGACAGAATACGTTATCGACCTATTTATACCCTCTAATGAAAGTAGGTCAAAAGGCGGGCAAAAATAGTCTAAATGTGTCGACACTGTTGGAATGTGTCGACACAAACTTCTATTGTCTCGACATCAATGTAGACTACTTTGTATCGACACCAATTGATGATATGTCGACATAGGAGATACATAGTAGTGCATCAGAAATTCTGTGTCGACACTTAGTACAAGTGTCGACACAAAATCTGTAAGTGTTGACACCAATACTTTGGATGTGTCGACACTACATTTCTGGATGAGTCGACTCTTGACCCCTAGGTGTCGACACATTTTCGCATGTGTCGACACAATTTCCCTGACTAGTCGACATGACTTCTCTGTGCCGACACTTTATCACTGAATGTGTCGACACCATTTTACTTAGTTAATTTTATGGTAAATTAACCTATGGCCAGCATTCCTAATTCAATTTTAAATTTATTGAATTTAGTTTCATCCAGTGGCTTAGTAAATACATCTGCAATTTGATAATCAGTTTTAACAAATTCTAATGAGATGTCATCTTTTTCTACATGTTCTCTAAGAAAATGATATTTTATCTCTATATGTTTAGTTCTACTATGAGAAACAGGATTGTTTGCAATAGAAATAGCACTCTTAGAATCACACAATAAAGGTGTTCTACTTACTTGAATACCATAGTCCTTTAGCTGATGCTAAATCCACAATAGCTGTGCACAGCAGCTTCCTGCAGCCACATATTCAGACTCAGCAGTGGATATTGCCACACTAGTCTGCTTCTTACTGCTCCAGGATATCAACCTTCCTCCCAGAAATTGACATGTACCTATAGTACTCTTTCTATCTTCTCTACAGCCTTCAAAATCTGCATCTGAATAGCCTGTTAGTAGAAAATCTCCATTCCTAGGGTACCAAAGGCCTAGAGTAGGTGTGCCCTTAAGATATCTCAAGATCCTTTTGACTGCAGTATAATGTAATTCTTTAGGGCAAGCTTGGTACCTAGCACAGACATATGTAGCATACATAATGTCTGGTCTACTAGCAGTGAGATATAATAGAGAGCCAATTATTCCTCTATACAAAGACTCATCTACAGGCTCACCTACATCATCTTTGCATATTGAAACATTTGTTCCCATAAGAGTTCTCATGGTGGAGGATGATTCCATACCATACTTCTTAATTAATTCCTTGGTGAACTTAGACTGGGATATGGACAAGCCATCTTCAGTCTATCTTACTTGGAGTCCCAAGAAGAACTTAAGTTCCCCCATACTGCTCATTTCAAACTTCCCTTGCATAAGTTTGGCAAACTTTTTGCAAAGGTTGTTCTCTGTAGACCCAAAAATTATGTCATCTATATAGATCTGGACTAAGATTATCTTACCTTTTGATTCTCTTAGGAATAGAGTTTTGTCTATTTTACCTCTTGAGAATTTGTTCTACATAAGGAAAGTAGACAGGGTTTCATACCAAGCCCTTGGGGCTTGCTTTAACCCATACAGTGCTTTCCTAAGTCTATAGACATAACCAAGTTTAAGAGAATCTACAAAACCTGATGGCTGCTCTACATAGACTTCTTCTTTTAGATCACCATTCAGGAATGCTGATTTCACATCCATTTGGTATACTTTGAATCCTTGATATGTTGCATAGGCAAGGAACATTCTGATTGCCTCCAGTCTTGCTACTGGGGCAAATATTTGATCAAAGTCAATCCCTTCTTCCTGCATGTATCCTTTAGCAACCAATCTTGCTTTGTTCTTTACTATTACTCCACTTTCATCCAACTTGTTCCTAAAGATCCACTTTGTGCCAATAATGTTGTGGTCTCTTGGTTTAGGAACTAACTCCAAGACTTTGTACCTTCTGAATTGATTAAGCTCCTCTTGCATAGCATTAATCCAGTGTTGGTCATGGATGGCTTCTTCAAATTCCTTAGGCTCCAGTTGAGATAGAAAACTTGAGTGCCGGACTGTGCTCAGATTTCTGCTTCTAGTCTGCACTCCTTATCTTGGATCACCTATAATTTGATTTGCTGGATGGTCTTTTAGATGTCTTGTAGCTGGAGGAAGATTTCCTTCAGGTTGAATGTCTCCAGCTCCTTCATAATGTTGCACCTCTTGTTTATCATCAGCTTCTATTGAGTCTTGTACTCCCCCTAGACAGTAGCCTTCATTTTCCAATACTTCATCTGCATTTGATGCTTCTGTAATGGAAAGCTTATCCATCCTTTTGCTTATACCTGTTTGATTATTCGATCTACAAGGCAACTCACTGTTGATTAATCTTGTTTCATCAAATACAATATGTACAGGTTCTTCTATAACTTGAGTAGTCAAGTTGTAGACTCTATAAGCCTTACTATTGATGTTGTACCCAACAAATATCCCATCTTGGGATTTGGCAGCAAACTTAGTTAGATAAGACTTGCCATTGTTAAGTATATAACACTTGCAACCAAAGATCCTATAGTAGGATAGATTTGGTTTTCTACCTTTCATAATTTCATAGGGAGTCTTGTTGTGTGATGAGTTGTAAATATACCCATTTTATAGTGTATTTATTTTGTTGTTTTACTTTATTTTCTTCTTTTTTAGTTTGTTTTGTTCAATAAATTGTTTCTTTTTTGTAAATTTTTATTTCTAACTTAGTTTTTTTGTTTTTCTGAAATTGTCCAGAAACATTTTTTCGGCCATGTCACTCCCGTGTCACCCCCCGACACGGGCATGTCAGGCTCTCAACGCAATCAGCCAGTCAAAACATGCAATTTCACTGTTCCGAGCCCGACACGCCCAACGTCACGCCCGTGGCAACGCTTGTCACGCCCGTGTCGAGGCCGACACGCAATGCTTAGTCAAACAGTCAACGCTGCCGACATCAAGATCCAGCTGTCCCGGTCACGCCCCCCTGTCACGCCCGTGACCTGGGGCATGACCGCCACGTTTTCAGCCGAAGTCAACTTTCCAGTCCAATCACCCGATCAGCTCATGAACAGTACTGACACGCCCCCCTGTCACGCCCGTGACCTAGGGCGTGACCAACCCGAAATTTTGCCTATAAAAGGGCAGCTGCTGTATGAGAATTCTGTCTCCTTTTTTTGACCACTTCACTTAGGGGAGGTGCTGCCCAAATGGATCCAAATGCTTATGTAAGAGAATTTTCTCCCCCCTCCCTTAGTTTGTTTTAGCTCTCTAGCTTTAGCTTTCATGTAATAGCTTTTTCATAAATGAAATATTAGTTTTTCTCTCTTTACATAGTATGAATGTTCATTTAGAAGCGCCTTTCTTAAGTGATTTTTCGTTCCTTTTTGTGCATTTTATCTTTGTTTTCAATTATAGCTTTTATAACTTAGCTTAGTTTAGGATTTTCCGCACTTTTTAGCCGTTGTAATGTCCATTTTATTTTCATTTTTCGCACCCGTTTAGCTTTAGTTTATTTTTATTTTCACTTTTTATGCATTTCTACCGCATTCTAGCGGTAGAAATGCAGTTGTTCTAATTTTTCGCCAACTTCCATTTTGCGTTTATTTGCAAAACTTTTAGCTTCGTTTAATTTTTATTTTGTCTTTTTATGCATTTCTACCGCATTTTAGCGGTAGAAATGCAGTCATTTTAATTTTTCGAGAACTTATCTTTTCGTTTTAATTTTCAAAACTTTTTGTCCGGTTAATTTTTATTTTCACTTTTTATGCATTTCTACCGCATTCTAGCGGTAGAAATGCAGTTGTTTTAATTTTTCAGTCACTTTGCTTTTTCTTAGTTTTGCAAGTGTGCGTGCGTGTATGAGTTAGATTTTATTGCTTTATTTCAATTTCTGTAGAGTGTGTGCGTATGCATTTATTTCCGCCTACTCGTTAAGAGTTAAATGGCGCTCTGCTTTCATTTTCCGCCCACTCGTTTGAGTGAGACTTGTCTTTTTACTGCTTTCATTTTCTTCCTACTCACTTGAGTAGGAAAACTTTGAGTGCGTGCGTGTGTTTTCATTTATTGTAGAGTGCGTGTGTGTGATTTTACTTTCCTGTAGAGTGTGTGCGTGTATGAGTATAAATTTACCCCCTCCCACTCGCTCGAGCCGGGATTCGCATTTACTGCTTTCTTCAATCCTACTCGTTTGGGTAGGACTTGCAATTTACTGCTTTCTTCCTGCTTTCTTACTGCTTTCTTTTATCGCTTTCTAGCGTAAGTGTCCCCATTCCGATGAGTGGCTAACCGCCCTTAGCCCTCAATATCGAAGAGCATTGGGACAGATAAAGTAGCTTTAAATAATTAAAGGTCCTGTTTTCTATTTAATTAAATTTCTTAAGGTTTGCCCCGGGTTAACGATGCGTAGGACCGCATAATCGATGTGCGGGCTCTATTTTCGTTATCCATACGCAACGCCGAGAGGCCGCACGTATGGACCGATCACCCTTGGGTAAAGAGAGCTCCGCGCTAACCCTCGAGAGAGGAGGCGCGCGACTCTACCGAATTGGGTTCCCCACCCAATAGCGGGGTTCTCAGCGTAATGCGGGCGTTAAGAGGAATCCTTCGTCGGTCTAGCGATCGGTCGAATAGTCTTAGCGTTCAGGTGAGCGATATCCATAGACCAAGGTGAGCTCATATCTAAGGAACCTCCACGGCCGAGTCTTCGCCTTAATTAATTTGAAAGTTAGGATCTCTTTTTATTAAAAGTTATTTTAGTTCAAATTCTCTTTTGATATTGTCGCGCCGAGTTCTTCATCGGCTTTCTGCATTTTATTTCCTGCTTTCATTTGCTGCATTGTATTTATTTTTATGTTCGTCATTCCCTTTTTTTATATATAATCCACTTAAAATATTAACGGTAGAATAATAGGCTTTCAGGGAAAGAGTAGATATAGCTAAGCCGGCCCCGAGAACAATACGACCCCGATATTCCGCACCGGAATATCCTGTACTACACGCGATAGGTGCACTTGCCTCCCTCTCGTTAAAATTCGGTTTCTAACAAAACAAAACGCTCTTCTTTTTCTTTATAAAATAAAATCCCACTCATCTTAAAATAAAATAAAAAAGAAACCTGCGCGTTTTAACCATCAAGTTTTTGGCGCCGTTGCCGGGGAAAATTTCGACTTACTATTTTGAATTCCTGAAACCTATTAATTTTACCCTTTATTTCTACTAATATATATATATATATAAAAATAATTTGATCAAACAAAAAATTTTATATTAATAATAATAATAATATCATTATTAATATTAATAATAAATACTTAAACAAAAAAATCAAAAAAATAAAAAATATTTAAAAACTTTAAAACAAAAAATTCAGAAAAATTTAAAACTTTTAAAAAAAATAAAATAAAAAATAAAAAACTTAAAAAATGATGAAATTTTTTTTTTATCTTTATTTTCATCCAAAAATTTAAAAATTCAAAAAATATATATCTTTCATTTTTATTTTGCCTTTAACCTATTTTCTTTTTTTTTTCTTTTTATTTTTTTATTTTTATTTTCAAAAAATAAAAAAAAACTAAAAACAAAAAAAATCAAAAAAAATCTACTAAGAAAAAATCATATAAAACACAAAAATTATTAATTATGTATTTATTTTATAGTTTCGGCGCGTTTCACAATCGTGAGCGCTAGGGGATCACATATCGGTCGCGCTCACTTAGCTAAGACGTTAGCTTACGAGTCGCACCCACTTGCCCCTATCACCCGCACCATTTTCGCCGAATTTTTCTTTTTCAATTTTTATATTATATTTTTGCTATTTCTTTTAACTTTTGCAGGGTTATTCTTAACGGGCTTCCCCGAACGCGATTTAGGGAAGATTTTTAAACCCCTGTTTTTAATTTTAAATTTTGTACATACTGCTTAGATTTTTTTATATATCCTGTCCCTCATACTTAGTGCAACATTGGGGACAATGTTGGACTTAAGTATGGGTGTGTTTCCTATTTTCTATCCTTTTATTTCCTGCACGTAACTAAAAATCCAAAAAAATTACAAAAATTTAAAACTAAAATTTTTTTTATCATGTTTTTATTTATAAAAAATTGAAAACCCCAAAAAAAAATTGAATCATCGCTCCGCGACGTTCGACTCATCGAACCAACCACAAATAAGAGTTTGTTCGCGGGCGATCCTTTTTCTACTTTGTAAATATTTTGTAAATATTCTTATCCATTTCCACTTCTCTTTCCTATCTTGTAAAAAAATCTCTCTCTTTTCTTGTAAATATTTCTGTAAATCCAAAAATTCAAAAAAATCTGTATAACTCAAAAAACTCAAAAAATTTTGCATAACCTTTAAAAATTTCAAAAAAAAATGATAAAAACCCCAAAATATCAAAAAAATTAGAAAAACTCATAAAAATCAAAAAAAATTTATTTTGTAATAAATAATTCGAATACCTTAATTCTTAACCTCTTTGCTCCCCAAAATAATCGTTTCGAGTTTATTTATAAGCGAATTTTAATTAATTCTTTATTTACTGTTCGTTTATTAATTGTAGCTCGATAGACTTAAATTTCTGGGGTTAAGATTTTAAAGATTTTTTTATGTCTTTTTCTTATTATAGGGAACTTGTTTTTCTCATTTTCACTTCTGATTTTTTTGAATAAAGCACATCTTTATGTTAGAAAATAACATTTATGGATTTTTATTATTTCCACTTATGCTTTTAGAAACGTAGGAACGTCCAAATTAAAGAGGTTGCTGTCGAATTTTTTTATTAAACTCTAGCTTTCTTTTAGAAACTAAACCATCCACCTTTTTTTTCATGCCTTAATCAGTATGATTCCCCACTCACCCTTAAAATATCTTATGTCAATGGGGATAAGATTTCGTCCCGTAAACATAGGCACCCAATATTTTAAAAAAAGATTATATGTTACGGAGTAAGAGGATAAAATTCATTACCCCTATACATATGCATTGGGTTTATTTATATTTATGAAGAAAGAAAAAAAAATGTGTGTTAGGAAAATAAGATTTCATTTTCCTAATTATTCAAAGAAATATATATATGTGGAGGTTCGAGAAAAAATTACCTCGCCTCAAAAATCAAAGCCCTCTTCATAACCGCCAATCCACTTATCCATTTTTCATGATTCTAGAATTAATCTAAAACTTTTTGAGAGCATAATTTTTAAATTGAATTATTTCCTATCAATTTCTTTTTAGCTAAAGTTTTTTCGATAATTCAAATCCATTTTTGTTAAACTAACAAAATAATTTTCGCTTTCTATTTTTCTCGTTTAGAAGTATTTTTGAAACGGTTCCTCTATTTATAACATTTTCATAATTTAGGATTTAATTCCGAAACCCCGAAAATTTACTTCGATCTTTCGTACAATTAAATCAAGCGGTAGTTAAATTCAGGATTCTTTTTAATTCTTTATAGGTTCATCTCCAACTTTTGCTCTGGAATAGCAAAAGCTTAAGTATGAGGGTATTTGATGAGATGTAAATATACCCATTTTATAGTGTATTTATTTTGTTGTTTTACTTTATTTTCTTCTTTTTTAGTTTGTTTTGTTCAATAAATTATTTCTTTTTTGTAAATTTTTATTTCTAACTTAGTTTTTTTTTGTTTTTCTGAAATTGTCCAGAAACATTTTTTCGGCCATGTCACGCCCGTGTCACCCCCCGACATGGGCGTGTCAGGCTCTCAACGCAATCAGCCAGTCAAAACATGCAATTTCACTGTTCCGAGCCCGACACGCCCAACGTCACGCCCGTGGCAACGCTTGTCACGCCCGTGTCGAGGCCGACACGCAATGCTTAGTCAAACAGTCAACGTTGCCGACATCAAGATCCAGCTGTCCCGGTCACGCCCCCCTGTCACGCCCGTGACCTGGGGCGTGACCGCCACGTTTTCAGCCAAAGTCAACTTTCCAGTCCAATCACCCGATCAGCTCATGAACAGTACTGACACGCCCCCTGTCATGCCCGTGACCTAGGGCGTGACCAACCCGAAATTTTGCCTATAAAAGGGCAGCTGCTGTATGAGAATTCTGTCTCCTTTTTTTGACCACTTCACTTAGGGGAGGTGCTGCCCAAATGGATCCAAATGATTATGTAAGAGAATTTTCTTCCCCCTCCCTTAGTTTGTTTTAGCTCTCTAGCTTTAGCTTTCATGTAATAGCTTTTTCATAAATGAAATATTAGTTTTTCTCTCTTTACATAGTATGAATGTTCATTTAGAAGCGCCTTTCTTAAGTGATTTTTCGTTCCTTTTTGTGCATTTTATCTTTGTTTTCAATTATAGCTTTTATAACTTAGCTTAGTTTAGGATTTTCCGCACTTTCTAGCCGTTGTAATGTCCATTTTATTTTCATTTTTCGCACCCGTTTAGCTTTAGTTTATTTTTATTTTCACTTTTTATGCATTTCTACCGCATTCTAGCGGTAGAAATGCAGTTGTTCTAATTTTTCGCCAACTTCCATTTTGCGTTTATTTGCAAAACTTTTAGCTTCGTTTAATTTTTATTTTGTCTTTTTATGCATTTCTACCGCATTTTAGCGGTAGAAATGCAGTCATTTTGATTTTTCGAGAACTTAGCTTGTCGTTTTAATTTTCAAAACTTTTTGTCCGGTTAATTTTTATTTTCACTTTTTATGCATTTCTACCGCATTCTAGCGATAGAAATGCAGTTGTTTTAATTTTTCAGTCACTTTGCTTTTTCTTATTTTTGCAAGTGTGCGTGCGTGTATGAGTTAGATTTTATTGCTTTATTTCAATTTCTGTAGAGTGTGTGCGTATGCATTTATTTCTGCCTACTCGTTAAGAGTTAAATGGCGCTCTGCTTTCATTTTCTGCCCACTCGTTTGAGTGGGACTTGTCTTTTTACTGTTTTCATTTTCTTCCTACTCACTTGAGTAGGAAAACTTTGAGTGCGTGCGTGTGTTTTCATTTATTGTAGAGTGTGTGTGTGTGTGTGATTTTACTTTCCTGTAGAGTGTGTGCGTGTATGAGTATAAATTTACCCCCGCCCACTCGCTCGAGCCGGGATTCGCATTTACTGCTTTCTTCAGTCCTACTCGTTTGGGTAGGACTTGTAATTTACTGCTTTCTTCCTGCTTTCTTACTGCTTTCTTTTATCGCTTTCTAGCGTAAGTGTCCCCATTCCGATGAGTGGCTAACCGCCCTTAGCCCTCAATATCGAAGAGCATTGGGACAGATAAAGTAGCTTTAAATAATTAAAGGTCCTGTTTTCTATTTAATTAAATTTCTTAAGGTTTGCCCCGGGTTAACGACGCGTAGGACCGCATAATCGATGTGCGGGCTCTATTTCCGTTATCCATACGCAACGCCGAGAGGCCGCACGTATGGACCGATCACCCTTGGGTAAAGAGAGCTCCGCGCTAACCCTCGAGAGAGGAGGCACGCGACTCTACCGAATTGGGTTCCCCACCCAATAGCGGGGTTCTCAGCGTAGTGCGGGCGTTAAGAGGAATCCTTCGTCGGTCTAGCGATCGGTCGAATAGTCTTAGCGTTCAGGTGAGCGATATCCCTAGACCAAGGTGAGCTCATATCTAAGGAACCTCCACGGCCGAGTCTTCGCCTTAATTAATTTGAAAGTTAGGATCTCTTTTTATTAAAAGTTATTTTAGTTCAAATTCTCTTTTGATATTGTCGCGCCGAGTTCTTCATCGGCTTTCTGCATTTTATTTCCTGCTTTCATTTGCTGCATTGTATTTATTTTTATGTTCGTCATTCCCTTTTTTTATATATAATCCACTTAAAATATTAACGGTAGAATAATAGGCTTTCAGGGAAAGAGTAGATATAGCTAAGCCGGCCCCGAGAACAATACGACCCCGATATTCCGCACCGGAATATCCTGTACTACACGCGATAGGTGCACTTGCCTCCCTCTCGTTAAAACTCGGTTTCTAACAAAACAAAACGCTCTTCTTTTTCTTTATAAAATAAAATCTCACTCATCTTAAAATAAAATAAAAAAGAAACCTGCGCGTTTTAACCATCATTGTGGCTCTTGGTGATAGAAGCCCTGTTGATCACATGACATGCAGTGTTTACTGTCTCAGCCCAGAAATATTCTGGAAGAGAAGTGTCACTCAATAGAGTTCTACCAGCTTCAATCAATGTCCTATTCTTTCTTTCAGCAATACCATTTTGCTGTGGTGTTTTAAGTGAGGAGAATTCTTGGAAAATCCCAAAGTCTTCACATAATTTTGTCATACTTTCAGATTGAAATTCAATGCCATGGTCACTTCTGATTTTGACCACTGTACTGTTCAGTTCATTCTGAATTTGTTTTACAAAACTAAGTAAGATACTTGGAGTTTCTGATTTTTGTCTCAGAAAGAACACCCATGTATATCTAGAATAGTCATCTACAACCACAAAAGCATATACCTTCCTACCTAGACTATGAACTGGTATAGGACCAAAAAGATCCATATGTAAGAGGTATAAACACCTCACTGAATCCTTGCTTTCAAGGCTATGAAAGGAGAATTTTGTCTGTTTGCCCTTTTGACAAGCTAAGCATATCCCTTCCTTTATACACTTAACTTGAGGACCATTCCTCACTAACTCTTTGCTAAAGAGTTGGCCAATTGTCTTGTAGTTAAGATGGGCCAGCCTCTTGTGCCATTTGACACAATGAGATGCATTATCATCAGCTACAAGACAGATAGGAGAAACCTTGTTCTCACAAACAAAATCAAGACAATAAACATTTCTCTTTCTATACCCAGTCAATATGACCTTTTGATCACTTGACCTTTTGATATGACATCCATCCTTAACAAATGAAATGTCATATCCAAGATCACTCAGCTGACTTATGCTTATCAGATTATGTTTCAAATCTTTTACATAAGCCACTTGAGTGATGGTAATTTGGTTTGAAGAAATTTTACCAAACCCTTTGATGATCCCTCTTTCAGATCCACCAAAGATAACTTTAGGCCCATCCTTGACAGATGTGTACTCCTTCAGCAGCCCCTTTGTTCCAGTCATGTGCCTGGAACAACCACTGTCCAAGTACCATATAGAGGCATGGTAACTTAGGACTTTCCTGTAATACAGAATTACTTTCCCTTAGAACCCAAGTAAGTCTTGGGTCCTTGGTTTAGGTTAGCACCATTCACATCAAAACTACCAGCAGCTCTTATAACTAGTAGACTATTGTTCTTCCTTCCACTTGTGTTATGCCAGCAGTCTAAGGAAAAATGGCTTCTCTTGCCACAGCACCAACATTCATATTTGTTGTATCTAGGTCTAGATATACCCTTGGCAGAAAAATTTTTGTCCAGTGCTGGTGCTGCTGCAGCTTCACCCACTGATTTTTTATAACCATTGGGTTTATGAACATGGGCAGACCTATTGGCATTAACACCCTTGTTTTTCAGAACATCAGTCTTAATATGACCATGAATATTTTCGAGATCATATTTGTTAGAAGGCACTTGCACTTTTCTAAACATCATAGGGACTTTGGAGTTTTGTGGTTGAACTGGAGCTTTGCCCTTTCTTTTGAATTGGTCAGCTCTAGTGTTACCTTTAAAGCCCAAGCCTGCCTTACCCTTTTGAGCTACAAACTCATCTGTCAAGGGTAGGACAGATTTTGGCTTAGAGTAACTAGCCACTAAGTTCCTCTCAACTTGAAGTTTGGCCTCCAGACTTTTAATTTGATCAGATTTGTATGTGATTGTGCCCATCTGAATCACAGTTATTGTTTTCAGTTTGGCAACCTCATTCAACTTTTGATCCAATTCTTTTTTCAGGTCTGATACAACCAACTTAAGATCAACAATTTCCTGAGCCTGAGTTTTGGTCAGGTTTTTGCTTTTCTTAAGAGCCTCCAATAAGACCCTATATTCATCCATCAATTGATGAATATCACCTTCAGATTCAGACCCATTCATATTACTTGATGTAGATGAATCTGACTCTGAACCAGTACTAATATCATAAGTGCTAGAATCATTTTGTACCTTACTAGGACCAGGCTGATCCTGGCATTGGTTATCTTCTGACTCAGCCATCAGAACCATGCATTCTTGGTCTTCTTGATCATGGATGGAGTTTAGTAATTGCATAAACTCTTCATTAGCTGCATACAGTCCAATGTATGCTTCAGCTTCAGATTCTGACTCTGAGGAGGATTGATCTGTAAGACTCTTCTCCTTCTTAGCAACAAAGGATTTCTCCTTCTTGCCCTTTTATTAAGTCTTCTTTCTGTCTATTGACTCCTTTCTCTTTTCTGGACACTCAGCCACCACATGTCCAGGCCTATTGCCGCAATAGCAAACAATCTTTGATGTAGTAGATTTGCTGGGCTTAGTTCTGCTCCTCTCCTTTCTTGATGATTTTCTCTTCTGATAGTAATCATCAAATGGCTGTGATGTGGAGGGCCTTGACTTCCACTGCTTATTTTTTAAGAACCTCTGAAGCTGCCTTGTAAAGGCAGCAAAATCTGCATCTGAATCACTGCTTTCTGAGTTCTTATTGTCTGAATTTTTTGAGTTAACTTCAGCAACTTCCTTAAGGAGGTGATGGAGATATCCTCCTATTCTTTCTAGTGGCTTCAGCCTTGAAGGCCACAGACCTTTCTCTATGTTCTCCTTTTGAATTCATTTCTTCCTCCTTCCTAGCCATTAGTTGCATTTCATATGATAGCAACTTTCCAAACAAGGTTGGAGGAGAAATGTCTGCCAGTTTGGCCACTTCTCTTATGGCACAAATCTTGGTGTCCCAATCCTTTGACAAGAATCTTAGGAATTTGTCATTCAACTCATAGGTACTGAAGACCCTTCCATAGGACATTAGTTCATTCACTATCCTGTAGAATTTCTTGTAGCATTCAGTTATGCTATCAGACTTCCCTTGTCTGAAACTCTCATATTCTTGGTTGAGCATAGACTTTCTATCTTATCTAACTTATTCAGAACCCTCCATGTATGCAATCAAAGTGTCCCACATTTCCTTGGAGGTTTTGCAGTGAATCAGATTTTGAAATGTGGCATCATCTATAGCACTTACAATAATGTTTTGTGCTCTTTTGTCTAGTGTTGCCAGGATGATCTCATCCTTGGTCATTTCAGAATAACTCTTTGGAGTTTGAATATTTGCATCAAGAACTGATACCTTCATTGGAATGAAGGGGCCTTCCTATATTGTGATATATATCCTTGGATCAGAAGCCTCCATAAACAACATTACCCTTTCTTTCAAGAGTCCAAAAATCTCTTTCTTGCAGATGGGTAATTTCATTGACCCTAGTTCCTTGTGATTCTCTCTAGAACCCATTTTCTTGATTCTTGATTCTGCCTTAGGGGTCTAACTCAGACTGTTAAGTCCTTCTTTGACCAACCTCCCTCTGATACCACTTGATAGTTATACTTTCAAGACCACCTAAACACCTAGAGGGGGGGGGTGAATAGGTTCTAATGCTTGTTTTAACTTTAGGCAAAATATAATTACTGACTATAAGAGAATTCAGCAAATACTGCAGTAAACACAACACAACAATCACAAATATGCACACACCACAGATTGTACACAGATTTAATGTGATTCCCCAAGGTCTGAGTACATCTACTTTCCCCCTTCACCTATCTAGCAGTGTGCTAGATTCGGCCTAACTTCCTTCTTTATCTCAGATCCTCAGATCCTACAGCTCAAAACCTAGAAAGGTCCCTACAACTCAGAACCCTGAAAGGTTCCTACAGCTCAGGCTAATAAGCCCTACCTCAGCCTTGCCACAAGGCCTACAACTCAGAGAAATACCTTCTCCTACACTCAGGCCTAAATAGCCCTACCACTCAGAGAATACCTCTCATACACTCAGCCTTTATAATCTAATCTTACAACTCAGATCTATATAAATAGATCCTAAAGAAATAGAAATTGAAGTTATAAAATATCTTGCCCCAGTTGAGAGAGAAGGGACAAGACTGTTCTTGATCAGCTTCTTGAAAAACCTGATGGATGAAATCAACTGGATCTTAGCTTTCTTCAAAGCTTCTTGAATCTGAACTTAAGAAACCTGTGATAGCTTCCTTCTTATCTTCAAAATGGCTGGATCCCTCTCTATCCAACACCTTTGATGATACTTCAGAATTCTTGAAAGAATTCTACTTAGACTGATCTTGAGTGGTTGTACACGTCAGAATGTCTTCTTAGATCTTCTCACGAAGATCTTCTTCTGTGCCTTGCACTTTCTTGATCAGAGATCTTATCTCCCAATAGATGATTAATGTGTGTCGTGTTGTCTCAATTTTATTTTTCTTCTTCTGAATCTGTCTATTTATAAACTTCATCCTTGGTAACCGGCTGATCCGGTTTCTAACAAACCTCTGACAAGTCTGACAGCTTCAGTAAACCGGTTATAACCCACAGCTGTCAGGTCTTCAAACAGATCTCGTACCTTTATCTTTGTCAGCAAAGCGTCGAGACTGTCTGTTAGAAAGTGTCAAGACCATCTGTCAATATATGTCGACATAAGAGACTTAGGTGTCGACACAACCTTTGATGATGTCGACATGTCTGCCTTTATGTCGACTCAGCTTTTAGATACTGCATCTTAAGAATGTGTCGACACTGAGTATTTGTGTCGACACAAACACTTCTTCATTCTCCAGCAACTAACTTGGTCTAGACTTTGCAATGTGTCGACACAAGTCCTGTGTGTCGACACAGTTGATGTAGACTCAGAATATAGTGTGTGTCAACACTGCCTCCAGTTGTCGACACAGCTGATGTTGACTCTGCCTCTGTATGCCGACACAGTCTTCTGGTGTCGACACAAATGTTGTCGACTAGTAATCCTGTGTGTCGACACAGCCTCCCAGTGTCGACACAGTTGATGTCGACTATACTTCTGTGAGTCGACACTGCTTCCCGGTGTCGACACAAATGTTGTCGACTCTTTTTCTCTGTGTCAACATAGCCTTCTTCAAGTGTCGACACAATCTTTTTGAAGTGTCGACACAGCTTCTTCTGGTGTCGATATATAGACTTAGAATATTTTTCCTGTATTTTAGTACATTCTTAACCTGCATATGTCAACTCAAAATAACATCAAATACACCTTGATGTATATCATTGAGCTAAGTTGGGCTTCTTCAAATCAGGTATACATTTTCCAATGTACCCAACACTTCTTGTTCAGGAAGTAAGGGGAGTGATACCCTAGGTTTTCCCGGGATCGGAGCTAGTTTAGGAGATACAACAGAGGTGGTTAGCCATGATCAGGCTCTTTGGAGGTCGAAGAGGATCACCAACCCACTAGCTTGATATTACGAAGGAAATGCGATCAGCTCGGTCTCTTATTTCTTAGCAGTCCCTTAGATCGATCGAGAGCCTTCTAGCTTTGAAGGCACCACTTGATTCAAGGAGGGAGAAAGCGCCAAGAATGAGGAGATGACTGTCCTCAAGGGTGACGAGGCTTGTGATCTTGTGCCCAAGGTTGGTGTTACTCCTGTGATGTACAAGTGGGTGTTGAAGCTAGAGAAGAAGGCAGAGGGAAGCATGACTCCTTTTTGGAGATGCTGGAGGGATCCCTTGTGGTCTGGGATATGCGGAGCGAGGAATATGTCAAGTACAGCTTCTCAATATCGCTATCGCAGAGGATATGTTTATGGTTACGGGGACTACTGGGGTTAGTCACCACTTTTCACTTCAAGGGGGACTGTTGAAAATCATGAAGTGAAAGTGGTGGACTGGGCGACCTGTTCGCGCCGCCTGTGCGGACATGACTAGCAGTTAGCCAGGTCGGCAATAGTACTGTAGTTGGCTTTTGCTCTAGCGGCCTGGGCGGTCTATTCGCGCGGTCTGTGCGGACAGAGGAGGAAACTTGCTAGTCCGGGTTGTGTTCAGCCGGTAGTTAGTTCCCAAAAAGTAACCGGGTGGATAAGATTGTTATCCGCAAAGCTCACCAAGAATTGCGAGGTGCGGACTCGGTTGAAGTTCGCGGAGTCCGGGTTGTGGACTTGACCAGAGCTCGGGAGATCAGCATGGCGTGTGCCTTAGTCTAGCTCTGGTGCCCCGGTTGGTGGTAACCACTGAGTTTGGCGGTTAGAGCGGACTAGTGCCGGAGTTTTCTGGGTTGTGCGGGATGGCTCAGTTCAGGAGGTCGCGTGGTCTGTGCAGAATGATATCTCTATCCACCGTGTTTGGCAGTTAGCCTTGTGTGCCTTCACTGCAAGCTCGGGATATATGAACTAGAGTGTTGTTCGCAGGTACGAGCGGACTGGAGCTGTGTCTGCAGGTGGTCGGACTGGGGCGGATCTCGCAGAGTTTGCCTGTATGGTGACCAAGTCTGGTTGGGCCTTGGCGACAAGGCGGATTGGCTTAGTATCCGGCCTTGGTGGTACAACCCTGGCGGACTAGCTGTCTTGCCTAGATGTTGAGGTCTAGTTATGTATCTGTGGCTTGGAGGATACACTTGGTGCTCGTCGCGAGATAGGGCGGTTACCCTATCAACTAAGGTGGTGATCACACTCCTCTCTGTGCCTATAAATAGGACCCCCTGTCACATCAATTAATATCTAACTGAACACTAAGTGAACTCGCGGATAGTTGTTGCGGTTAGGATTTTGTATCCGCACGATTTGAGGAGGTTGGCTGGTTTGTGCTATGCAGGTTGTGCGGGTAGTGCTGGAAAGCCAGGGACATGGTTCTGACTGTGGTCAGGGATAGTGCGGACTCTACGGATAGCATTCAGTGGTTAATAGCAGGTCGCGATTTGCGAATAGGTGGTCTCTCTTCTGCAACTATTTTCCCAGTTCAATAAGTTATCCACATCTGGCGGCTTGGTTCAGTTTGGCAGCAGCTCGCGCGATCTGGCAGCTAGCAACCATGCGGTTAGGCGGCTTGCAGATCGGCGGTTAAAGTTCAGCATTGGAATAACAGGCAATCTGCGTGTCAAGGTTGCGGTTTGGAGACTTAGTGGATTGAGCGGACTCCATAGCGGTTAGCAGTAGGGTTGACGGTTACTCTTGGAGTCTGCACATCTTGTTTTTTGTCTTGTAATTTGCTTCCATCGGGTACATCGGTGAATCATGTCTCGATATGTATATATCGCCTTGTAAAGATTGATTTGATAGTATAAGTTTCTTGTTCTTCTATTTGCATCTGATTATTTAGACCCGGATAGGTTGAGTGTTCCTGCGCCAGGTTTCCCGTTTTTTGCTATTACAAATTTTTACATCTGCTACCAGCACTAAATGTAGATTCTAAAGCAACTGAGATAATAGGTATTACTAAAATATCCTTAGCCAATGTCGATAATATTTTGTACTTTAGAGCATGAACTCTTCACCATTCCAAAACATCAAAAAAAATTTCACATTTGCTTAGATCTTTCTCAATCATGTAACAATTTTCTTCAAGGTATATGTCAAGTTTAGATTTTTGTGCCTGAATGGATTCCACAGATTTCACTCACCTAAAATGAACAAGATCAACGTCCTTCAATGAAGCCCAAAGGGATTTGAGTATCTAACTGGACGACTACAATTATTATGGAGAAGTAAATTCATTACATATCTAACAGGGTCAAAAAAACTTAAAAACATCAATCGAAATGAAGAGGAAGATGAAATAGAACAAACGGCGGTGGAAATCAAAGGATTACTTGAGGAAGAAATAAAGAAAGTAGCCATCAATAATGGACGGCGCGAAGTCACGAGTCATACCTAAGGGCTTGTCCGCTTTTGAGTAGACGACCGACAAAGAGAAGAGACGGTGATGACTGGCGAGGAGCAGCAGAGCAGAGGAGACATGACAATGAGGCAAAGAGCAGCCTGAAGTTTGAATTTGGAAACCCTAAATCAGCGGTGGTCGGGTGGAAAACAGGAGAACCATGGAAAATATCATGACCGTAACAAATTTTTATTTGCCATATAAAGTCGACTACCTTACTGAAGATAGTCGTATTCCCGTAACATACCTCCCCTTGCTAAATCCATATAAAACCTCACCAAAAAACATCATCCAGTTTCTCGAGTCTTCCGATAGGCTCTCACTTCCAATAGGACACTCGCTGCGAAAGAACTCGTTCTAGCCTCGAGGCTTGAACAAGTACTGATTCATGCCACAAAAGAAGAACAAATATTTCCTATACGAATGGATGAGGCACTGCTTGGACAATTGAACGCACACGGTTATTCCCATATACATTTTGGAGCTGTGAGAATGGCTCTAACTTTGCATGCAAGGAAGGGACTCCCGATGGTAACTAGATTAACTCTCCTGGACACAAGGTTTCAACAATGCAGTCATGCATGCATCGCAACTGTCCAGACTACCTCGAATGCTGGCACTGTATTTATAACACTATTTCCAAACTTCAACTTGAGGTTTGATGATCCACATATCTATAACAACCTTAATGTCCAGTTTTAGATTTTTGGAGCACCTCAAGTTGCGGGGACATACGTCGTAACGCTGCACTACCAGATGGCTTATCGGGTCCAAATTCATTCCTTTGACT
This sequence comes from Platanthera zijinensis, assembly GCA_039513925.1. Lineage (NCBI taxonomy): Eukaryota > Viridiplantae > Streptophyta > Magnoliopsida > Asparagales > Orchidaceae > Platanthera > Platanthera zijinensis. The sequence continues at coordinate 113,140,379 of CM077089.1, read as the reverse complement.
TAAGACTTCCTCAAGACACTGATGAAGCGCTCTACTTGGAAATCGACCCTCGCTCAGGCTCCTCATGCATCCACATCCCAAAGCAACTTCCGAAAGATGAGCTTATTAAACTTCTCCCTGAATCATGGGTCACGCACTATGAAAAAATAAGAAGCAATAACCAGTCGATCCACTCTGTCAGGTCTTCATTTATCAGAAAGAAAGACGGCGACGTAGAAATTGTGTTCAATGACGAAGACACCACTTCTAGTAAGAACCTCATCTTCACCTCGTAGATAAACATGATTGAAGAAAAGGGAATTAGGCTTGATACGCCCATCCTTTCCTTCATGTCAGATGGATTGCCTATATATCAATTTCAAGATGAAGATGGCCATAAATACTTTGACGTCTGTTCGTGTGCTAAATGCAAAGAAGAGGACTCTGATACAAATGATCATCCTAGAAGGAGAAAGAACAAACGGAATTCAACACAGCAACTGCTTAAAGAACGTTACAAAAAGGGAGATCTAACAGTTGGATTTCTAGGAGAACAGTCTGAATTTTTTTTATTATGTTCTTTATCCTAAAGAATCGGAAATCAACATGCTCCAGCAAACCTCTTATCAAGATGATTTCCCTCAAATGGATTTCGATGAAGATAGCATTTCCCATACCTAGAAGATCAAAAACCAGACTACCAAAAATCCTGATGGAACAACAAGGCTTGTATCTCATCCTGAAGCTACGTTAAATTGGCATTCTGAAAATGCCGTGGCACAAAACGGAGTTTTAAAACAAATAGCGGCAAGCCAACAAACCATGGAGAAAAGGCTCTACTTAGGGCTTTCGACAATCACCAAAGTCACAATGCAACTCCAAGATAAGATAACGGTGGTGCATCATGAGCTACTAAAATTGGTTAGTACCATCTCTTTCAATTCACCGCTTCTGGCCCAAAAGGAGGCGGAGTTAAAAGGCCTAAAAGCCCAACTGCATTCCATCCAAACCCAAAAACAATACCACTCCCCAGGATATTATGAAACCCCATCTTACTCCTCTTATTTACCTCCACTTCCAACATATTCTCAACCATTATCCACTCTCTCCCTGTTTGATCCCAATCCTTTCAATAATGCAGCTTTCCTCCCACAAATGCGCTATGAAACACCCCAGTCTTCAAAATGAAAACTAGAAAAATATACATCCAAAGAATCTTCACCACAAGAGTTATCTGCAACTCAACCGTCTTCTCAGCTCATGGTTGACAATCCTATCTCCTCATTATTAAAACAAATAGCTACACAACCACAGATACCACCTATACAAGAGAAGTATTCGAAAGATTCAGATATCGAGGACCTATCCTTAAACATCCTAATGGCAGATCTACCTACCGAATACCTTACTGTTGAAGATGAAGAAGCACATGACCCTGTTCAAGCACCCCATCAAGGACCAGAACAATCTGTCCAATTCCAAAATGATCCATCAAGTGGCTTTTCATTTGACAACATCCGACCATAAAAATGGTGAGACGGAATCTATGAAATGCATGCTTGGTGCACTGCTGAGCTGCTATAACCTGGAGTAATAATACCTGCTATCGCGGATAGATTTGTATCAAGGTTTCATGCTAGACTAAGGCAATGGTGGATTGCTCTAGGAGCATACAGACAACAAATGATCAAACAATGCCCAAATGTTGATGCCCTGATCATGCATGTCCACAATGAGTTCTTAGGAGCATGGGATCACTATATAACTCAAGCTAGGGAGGAAAACTTGAGCATGAGGTATTGCTCGTATAAAAGAAAAGACCTAGAAGACCATTATGAAAAGTTGTCAAAAAGATTTTACACGATCAATGGGATTGACGACGTCAATTTAAAGAAAACTATCCTAAATTTGCTTCCAGAACCTATTGGAAATGAAACATCTCGGCTTCTCCAGGTAAAGAACATCCCTATAAGTCATACATCTATTGGTGAGCTCTACCAGAATGTGTTACTATCACTTGAAAAGTTATGCAACCAAAAGAGGTTCCTCAAGCAAATCGAGGACCAAAGTAAAAAAACTTGGCTCGGCTTGTGATCGCCATGACCTCCAGATCAAGTGTAGAAAAGAAAAATCTTGTATGTGCAATAAGAGAAAAAAGGACAGACCTTTCACACGTAGAAGAGATGGACGAAAAGATTATTTCTCTAAAAAGACACAGAAGAAATGGATATTTCTCAGAAATAAGAAATGAAACACAAAATCTTCAAGGTGCTATATATGCAGAAAGAAAGGACATTTTGCCAAAGAATGTCCTTACAAAGAGAAGAGTTCATGACTAATTGCAAAACTCTCTCAAGTTTAGGATGTGGACAACGACGACATTTAGTCACTCTTTTTTATAGATGATGAAGTTGGGAAAGACACAATTCTCGCCTTGGGAGCAGATCTATCAGACTCATCTGTTTAATCTGACAAAGATATCATTCTTTTTGATAATATTTATACCACCACGACCAGCGACAACTTTCTTTGTCAACCAATCCCTTCTGCAAAGATCCACCTTTTTTCAGGAAAATGGGATAAACCTATTCCGGTGATAGCATTCTTTGATACTGGAGCCGCATCCTCCATTATGAAGCCAAACATCCTGCCAAAAGAATGATGGAATTCTTTCTTTAGATCATTTCGAACAGCTAATGGAGATCTCTTCACAATCACTCTGATCAGTAAACCCATCAATATCCAACTCTTCCCAGGATATGTTATTAGACATCCAGTTTATGGATCAGAACTTCCTTCCAAAGATCTTCTTAATGGGTTTGACATCCTGCACTTTCTAAAGCGAATTACATGGAACAAAGAAGGATTACGATATAAAAATAATCTGCTACCATGGACAACGACTCTACATCTTTACCCAATTGAAATTCTAAGCCCCATCAGGGATTACATTGCCCGCACCTCCTACGCCGAATCACATACAGAATTCCTACAGAAGTGTGATCACCCTCTTTAGACGAATCATCAATTCTTTGTCTCCCTGCCGTTTAAGAGGAATGAAGACATTAACCCCACAAAGGCAAGTAACAAAGGAATGAATCCAGACCATTATGCTCTTGATATAAGAGAAGCTGACCAACTAAAAAATGAAGGTTTAATCAAACCCACAAAATCACAATGGGTATATGAAGCTTTTTATGTGAACAAAAGGACATAGCAGGCTAGAGGAAAGATGAGACTGGTAATTAACTACCAGCCTCTACAATAATTTTCTTGAGGATGATAAGTTCCATCTACCAAAGAGAGAAGTCTTATTTCAAAAACTCCTACACGCAAAAATATTTTTCAAGTTCGATCTTAAAACATGTTTATGGCAGCTAAGAATTCACCCCGATGACAAGCAAAAAACTAGTTTCTGCATTCCTGAAAGACACCACCATTGGACCGTCGTAGCCTTCGACCCTTCATTATTCCAAAAGGCTATGACAAAAATTTTCCAGCCCATCATGGAAAATTCTATGGTCTATATTGATGACATCTTACTGTTCTCTCTAGATATTAGCTCCCATCATGCCCTACTCTCACAGTTTCATGACTTGGTCAAAATATATGGCATTATTTTATCTGAGAAAAAGATGATTATTGAAAAATCCGACATTGACTTCTTTGGTATGCATATATCAGATAGTCAATACCAGCTCCAACCACACATAGCAACCCAATTAGATCATTTTCCGGATGAGAACCTAACATTTAAGTAGGTACAACAATTCTTGGGGATTGTGAATTATATGGCAAAATTTTCTCTCCGTGAGTTGCAAATTTGGTATTAGAGGGATGGAAGCTTAAAAAACTTCCCCTTATTTCTCTTAATGATCCAGAGGTGTTCATGATTTGTTCATGATGGTATTGGCATGATTTGTTTATGCTGGCTTGCATTTGGTTGAGGATAGTATTCTCTGTGGTTGCCCTTCTCTAGGGATCCTCCACATCAGAAATCTTATACTAGAACTTGTGTCAAAATTCTTTATGAAAATAACACAGTTGTGGCCTTTGAAGCTGCTAGGTGTGTGGCTGTGGGTATATGCTCAGGTTTTCACAAGAATTAAGCAACAGTTGTATAATTCCATATGATCGCAAGCCACCTTAACACCAAAGAATATTCCTCAGAAATAAGGCCTCTTACATCTATGGCATATTCACAACCCATTACCCGTTCATCTTCCTTTTCTTACCCTCGAAATTCCTACAGTTCATCTTCGACCTCAACAAATTCTGATTTGCTCTATAAAGTCGACTACCTTACTGATCACAGTCGTATTCCCGTAACAGACCTCCCCTTGCTAAATCCATATAAAAACTTCACCAAAAAACATCATCAAATTTCTCGAGTCTTCTGACAGGCTCTCACCTCCAATAGGACACTCACTACGAAAGAACTCGTTCTAGCCTCGAGGCTTGAACAAGTACCGATTCCTGCCATATAAGCAGAACAAATATTTCCTATATGATTAGATGAGGCGTTATGTGGACAATGGAAGGCCCACAGTTATTCCCACATACATTTCAGAGCTATGAGAGTGGCTATCACTTTGCACGCAAGGAAGAGACTCCCGGTGGTAGCTAGATTAGTTCTCGTAGACACAAGGTTTCAACAATACAGTCATGCATTCATCGCAACTGTCCAGACTACCTTGAATGTTTGCACTATATTTATAACACTATTTCCAAACATTAACTGAGGCTTGATGATCCTCATATCTATAACAACCTTAACGTCCAGCTTCAGATTGTTGGAGCACCTCAAGTTGCAGGGACATATGCTGCAACGCTGCACTACCAGATGTCTTATCGGGTCCAAAATCATTCCTTTGACTTAAGTCTTCCTTAAGACACTGATGAAGCGCTCTACTTGGAAATTGATGCTCGCTCAGGTTCCTCATGCATCCAAATCCAAAGCAACTTTTGAAAGATGAGATTATTAAACTTCTCAAGTTTTTGCATTCCTTTTCAAGTGATAGTAACACATTCTGGTAGAGCTCAGCAATAGATTTATGACTTATAGGGATGTTCTTTACCTGGAGAAGCCGAGATGTTTCATTTCTAAGAGGTTCTGGAAGCGAATTTATGAAAGTTTGCTTTAAATTAACGTCGTCAATCCCATTGATCGCGTAAAATCTTTTTGACATCTTCTCATAATAGTCTTATAGGTCTTTTCTTTTATACGAGCAACACCTCATGCTCAAGTATTTTTCCCTAGCTTGAGTTGTATAGAGATACCATGCTCCTAAGAACTCATTGTGGACATGCATGATCTGGGCATCCATATTTGGGCTTTGTTTGACCATTTGTTGTCTGTATGCTCCTAGAGAAATCCATCATTGCCTTAGTCTACCATGAAACATTGATACAAATCTGTCCGCAACAGCAGGCATTGTTACTCCAGGTTGTAGCAGCTCGACATTACACCAAGCATGCATTTCATAGATTATGTCTCGCCATTTTGATGGTGGGATGTTGTCAAATGAAAAGCAACTTAATGTATCATTTTGGAATTAGCCAAATTATTCTGGTCCTTGATGGGGTGCTTACCCAGGGTCATGTGCTTGTTCATCTTTAACACTAGGGACTTTGGTAGGTGGATCTGCCATTATAATGTTAAGGGACAAGTCCTTGATATTTGAATCTTCAGAGTACTTCTCTTGTATAAGTGTTATCTGTGGTTGTGTAGCTATTCGTTTTAATAATAAGGAGATAGGATAGTCAATAATGAGCTGAGAAGACGGTTGAGTTGCAAGCAACTCTTGTAGTGAAGATTCTTTAGATGGATATTTTTCTGATTTTCGTTTTGAATACTTGGGTCTTTCATAGTGCATTTGTGGGAGGAAAGCTGCACTATTGAAAGGATTTGGATCAAATGGGGAGAGAGTGGATAATGGTTGAGAATATATTGGAATTATAAGTAAATAAGAGGAGTGAGATGGGGTTTCATAATATCCTGGGGAGTGGTATTATTTTTGGGTTTGGAGAGAATGCAGTTGGGCTTTTAGGCCTTTTAAATCTGCCTCCTTTTGGGCCAAAAGCGGTGAATTGAAAGAGACGGTACTAACCAATTTGAGTAGATCATGATGCACCATCGTTATCTCATCTTGGAGTTGCATTCTGACTCTGTTGATTGTCGAAAGCCCGAAGTCGAGCCTTTTCTCCATGGTTTGTTGGCTTGCCACTATTTGTTTTAAAACTCTATTTTATGCTACGGCATTTTCAGACTGCCAATTAAACATAACTTCAGCATGAGATACATGCCTTGTTATTCCATCAGGATTTTTGGTAGTTGGGTTTTTGATCTTCCAGGTATGGGAAATTCTATCTTCATCGAACTCCATTGGAGGGAAATCATCTCGATAAGAGGTTAGCTGGAGCATGTTGAATTCCGGTTCTTTAGGATAAAGAACATCATAGTCAAATTTTCCAGACTGTTCTCCTAGTAATCCAACTGATGGATCTCCCTTTTCATAACGTTCTTTAAGCAGTTGTTGTGTTAACTTCCGTTTATTCTTTTTTCCTTCTGGTATGATCATCTGTATCAGAGTCATCTTCTTTGCATTTAGCACAAGAACAGATGTCAAATTATCTATGTCCATCTTCATCTTGAAATTGATATATAGGCAATCCATCTGACCTGAAGGAAAGGATGGGAGCATCAAGCCTGATTCCCTTTTCTTCAATCATGTTTATCTCCGAGGTGAATATGGGGTTCTTACAAGAAGAGGGGTCTTCTCCATTGAACAAAACATCTACCGCACCATCTTTCTTTCTGATAAATGAATACCTGAAAGTGTAGATCGACTAGTTATTGCTTATTATTTTTTCATAGTGTGTGACTCATGATTTAGGGAGATGTTTAATAAGCTCGTCTTTCGAAAGTTGCTTTGGGATGTGGACGCATGAGGAGCCTGAGAGAGCGTTAATTTCCAAGTAGATCACTTCATCAGTGTCTTGAGGAAGACTTAAGTCGAAGGATTGATTTTGGACCCGAAAAGCCATCCGGTAGTGTAGCGTTGCGGCATATGTCCCCACAACTTGAGGTGCTCCAACAATTTGAAGCTGGACGTTAAGGTTGTTATTGATATGAGGATCATCAAGCCTCAAGTTGAAGTTTGGAAATAGTATTATAAATATACTGTCAGTATTCAAGGTAGTCTGGACAGTTGCGATGCATGCATGATTGTATTGTTGAAACCTTGTGTCCAGGAGAGCTAATCTAGCTACCACCGGGAGTCCCTTCCTTGCGTGCAAAGTGATAACCACTCTCACAACTCCAAAATGTATGTGGGAATAACTGTTGACCTTCCATTGTCCATGAAGCGCCTTATCCAATCGTATAGGAAATATTTATTCTGCTTCTGTGGAAGGAATCGGTACTTGTTCAAGCTAAGAGGCTAGAACGGGTTCTTTCGCAGCGAGTGTCCTATTGGAAGTGAGAGACTATTGGAAGACTCGAGAAATTGGATGATGTTTTTTGGTGAAGTTTTTATATGGATTTAGCAAGGGGAGGTCTGTTACGGGAATACGATTGTCTTCAGTAAGGTAGTCGGCTTTATAGAGCAAATCAGAATTTGTTGAGGTGGAAGATGAACTGTAGGAATTTCGAGGGTAAGAAAATGAAGATGAACGGGTAACTGGTTGTGAATTTTCCATAGATGTAAGTGGTCTTATTTCTCAGGAATCTCCTTTGGTGTTAAGGTGGCTTGCTATCATACATAATGATACAACGGTTGCTTAATTCTTGTGAAAACCTGAGCATATACCCACAGTCGCACACCTAGCAGCTTTAAAGGCCACAACTCTATTATTTTCACAAAGAATTTTGCCACAAGTTCTGGTATAAGATTTTTGATGTGGAGGATCCCTAGAGAAGGTCAACCACAGAGCATACTATCCTCAACCAAATGCAAGCCAGCATGAACAAATCATGATGATACTATCATGAACAAATCATGAGAACCCCTTGATCATCAAGAGAAATCAGGGGAAGTTTTTTAAGCTTCCATCCCTCTGATACCAAATTTGCAACTCATAGAGAGAGGTACAACCACACAGGAGGGATACAAGATTAAAGACAGAACACGAGAATATAAGAAGATATTAGAACACTCAAGATATTAGAACACTTCAAACTTTTATTGCTCAGAGAATATATTGGTTCAGACTGAGATGTCTTAAACCATTACACTGGACCCTTATTTATAGTTTTCCAGCGTGTAACGCCCCGAAACTCAAAAGAGGAATGGATGAAAATTTCAGGCCAAGTTGGGTTCTGAATAGGCTGACACGGCCTGTGACACAGGCGTGTCACAGGGCGTGTCGTGCTTGAGTTTGATGATTTTCCGAGAGGTCGACGAATTTCAGTCGACGAGCGCTGAGACAGGGCACACGGCCTGAGACACGGGCGTGTTATAGGCCGAGTCTTGCTAGGGCAGTTTGGCGAGTTGCGTTGAGGTTGTTACATAGCCTGGTACACGGGCGTGTCTAGCACACGACATGTGACACGGGCGTGTCACATGGTCGTGTCCTATTTGGAATTCAACAGTTGCAGCGTTGATTGAGGCACATGGCCCATGACACGGGCATATCACATGAGACACGGGCGTGTCCCAAGCCGTGTCATAGGCCGTGTCCTGTTATGTAATTTCTGGTTTTACGGTGAGTGAGGAACACGGCCTTGGACACGTGCATGTCACAAGCTGTGTTCGGCCTAGGAAATCCTTTTTCATTGCGAATTGTGGTCGTTCGTTTCCTTCAATTAGGATCCAATGGCTCAGGCTTTCCCCTGCTAGGATTTTGCCGGGAATAGGGTTTTCAAACCCTCATTTGCACTTGGAGCTTTCTCTTTCCAAGGTTTAGAGAGAAGGGAGAGCAAGGAAGAAAGAGGAGGTCAACTCCGGCCGCAGGTGGAGCTTCGGAGCCCTGATTCTCGATTCGAGTCCGAATCTGCAAAGGAGAGGTCGTTGCGATGCTTTTCATCCGACTAAGTTTCCCCATGGCTAGGAAGAGGGTTCATAAGGTAACGACACTTCTCCTCTTTGTTTTTAGGATGAACGCTTAACATCTCTTCTTTTCAGTTTTTGGGCTCTAGATCTCTCAAATGAGAGGGGTTTGGGTTGCCATAGTTCAATAGGAACCTCTGGGTCAATTGTGTATGTCCCTGACATGTTTTTGCATTAGAAATCCGCTCCGTTAATGGATTAGGCATTATGGGTGAAGCCGTAGTCGCGACCGTTAGTCCGACTCGGTGATGTTACATAGCGAGCCTTAAGGATTCGGTAGAAATCCATTGTGGCAAGTTATCGTTGTGATGTATGCATTTTCCCCTTTTCTTGAGTGAGTACATGTAGCCGGAACCGGACAAGGTTAGCTCTGCATTGGCGGTATATGGTTTCCTTGGTGCGCGGGAACGTTGCAGTAAAAATGGTGGATTAGGGTGGGAAAGATTATGGTTTTGTTGTGCTAAGGCGTGACTATGTCTCCGTGGTCGGCTGGCTATCCCATGACGTGCAAGTCATGTTGGGAGAGTGTCCCAGCGAGATTATTCCACTTCTGTGAGACTGACGAGAATGCCAAGTGTTGGGCAAGCCCGGGCAATGAAGCCATGAGAGGGTGGGGTCCAGCAAGGTTTCTTAGAATTGGTTTGTGTGTGAGACGAAATCCTGACGCGAGAAGTCAGAATTTTTCAAGCAAGCCCGGGTTTAAGACCCATGTGCGGGTGGGGCCTTGGCAAGATTTCTGTGTAGCGGCTTTTTGTCCAATAGGGGCATTGTAGTCCCCTTTTGTTTGCGGCTTTATGCCAATGGGGAAATGGACGTACCCAGTTGTGATGATGATGTGCTAATTGCATACGTGAAAGGGTGCCTTGGGCGAAGACCGGGTTTGCATACATGTTGTATAGTAGGCCCCTTTTTATTCTATGCTCAACATAGAAAACGTGATTATTGTATGAGACATCCAAACCTGTTCTAAAGCTTTACATGTTTATTTATATGGTATACGAAGTGCTGACTTGCAGGTTGGAGGGGTACCCCGGGGTCTGTTAGGGGCAGCCGGTAGGAGATGGGTTGGTTACACAGTAGAGGTCAGCCTTTGTTGACCCACGTTACTACAAATTTTTACAGGGCAAGGATCACAAGCGGGAGCAAGTGCGCCGACCGAGAAGCCCTAAGCCTCATAAAGTGTTTGATGTGCTTTCTAGCTTGTTTCCTTTTGATTGTATGCTTCATGTTTTGGTATATTCCGGCTTGCATGCCGAGTTAGCTTAGGAGTGTTGTTGCACGTTGATGTTTGACCTTGTGGTCTTTCCATTTTGGACTCATTTGGTGTAAGGCCTTAAGGCCATAGTGATACTCTTGTTTTAGTAGTGGATAACTTCTAGTTGTTTTGTATGTTTTTTCTACTGTGTTTTATTCTGAGTTTTGAGATTGGGTAGTTAATATCATCTTTTAATGCCAAAGCTGTGGCGTCTGTATGTTGTGGGGACCCAGCCGGACCCATATTATACGGTCATTACAGGGGAGGTGTTACAATTTGGTATCAGAGGGAGGTTAGGTTCCAAGGAGAGGATTCGTGGTCAAAAGTCATAATCGGATCGCATAAAAGAAGTTATCCACATATGAGTATTCTAGGACCATGAGTGTCCTTGTGTTTGAGTCTTGCGATTTGAGACTGATTTATGTTTACCTTGCTTTTGTTAAGAGTGCAAGCAATGAGGCGGGAATGTCGAGGCCAAGAGAAGAGATTTCAGCGAGCAGTGCTACTGCGCTGTGTCCTTTAGGCATGGGGGTAACCCCGGCCGACTTTTGATGCATGCTTGCAGAAGCAATGACGACAGTCCAAGCTGCAGCGACAGCACAAGTAGCAGCCCCCGTTGCTCAGGTAGCAACTCCTACTACCCCATATACGGCGACGGCCATTCCGGGCGGAGAAGCCAGGCGAGCAGAGCCATTGGCCGAAAGGGTGATTGTCAGGCATGGGGACCGGCAGATGAAGTATTTTCTGAGATTCTATCCTCCAACATTTAAGGGAGTCGGTACGCCGACTGATGCAGAGGATTGGTGGGCATAGATGTAAGAACTTTTGAGGGCGGCAGAGATGCCAGAAGAGAAGAAATCTGAGTTTGCAGCCTTCATGTTGGAAGGAGACGCCAAGTTGTGGTGGGTGAGCCATAGTGGCCAGCAGTTTCCTAGACGCACCCCGTCCATTGATGAGTTTGGGAATGCTTTCCTGAAGAATTACATTCCTGCGTCAACGAGGTTAGCCCTTCAGAGGCCATTCCTGCACTTGGTGCAGCGGGACAAGATTGTGGATGAATATGTTTAGGAATTCACTCGGTTGGGTCGTTATGCGGGAACGACCATGGAGGGCGATGAGGAGAGGGACAACCTCTTCTATCACGGATTGAGGGAGAACTTGAGGCAACCACTCATATCTATGAAATGCGCAGGTTTTAATGAGTTGGTTGAGATGGCCAGAATTTTGGAGAGAGATATGGAGCGAACCCAATGCTGCAAGGGTTTCGCACCCAAGCAAGGGGAAGGGAAGCCTTCTTAATCCCAAGGGAAGTCTGAAGGGAGCAGATGGAATAAAAAGCTGCACCCGTACAAGTCCAGTGAGAAAAGCAACTGGACATCCGGAGGGCCTCGCTCTAAGGGACCTCTGATATCCTTTAATTGTGGTAAGGTGGGACACATAGCTCGATTTTGTACTCAAGGAGGCACTGAGCAAGAGCCAAGGAAGGAGAAGACTGTGCGCTCCGACCATAGTGCTGCAGAGAAAGGGAAGATGGCGGAGTCGAGCGCTTCTCGGTTCCATCTGGTGCAACCAAGGGCCTACAACCTTGGGCAGTAGGAAGAGATCCATCAACTCGATGTGATGACAGGTATGAGAGTTTTACTTTTAATCCTGGGTTTCATACTTTCAAGCCATTTATGTTTGTTGCTTGTGTTTAGGCTTTGTGATAGTTTCTGGATACCCCGCTAGGGTATTGTTCGATACGGGAGTTTCACACTCCTTCCTTGCGGAAAGCTTTATCCGAAGGATTGGAGTTGAGTCATTCTTAGTGGACGCAGAGTTGAAGGTGCGCATGCCTAATGGGTCATCCATGACTACTAAGGCTAAGGGATGCATTTGTTGGAATTTAGATGGAGTCGACTTCATGTTGATAGCAGCAGTCCTACCAATTATTTAGTATGATGTAATATTGGGAATAGACTGGCTAGCAGAGCAGCGTGCCAGTATTGACTGCCTATCCAAGGTGGTAACCCTGAGGAGCGAAAGTCAAACAGAAGTTAAGTTTCAGGTTTTTCACGGAGTGGCCTATTCCCTAGTTTTAGCCATGCAGTTGGTGTGGGCAGTTAACCAGGGAGGGGTATCCCTTGTAGCATTGTTGTAGGTTAGCCTTTCCAGGTTATCCCTTAGAGAAGTTTTCGTAGTGGCAGAATTCGAGGATGTGTTTCCTGAGGAGCTTCCTGGAGCACCTCCTCGATGGGAAATTGATTTCTTAATTGAGTTAGTGTCAGAGGCTAGGCCGGTGTCACGTCCACCTTTTAGGATGGCACCAAAAGAGTTGGCTGAACTCAAAGTACAGTTACAGGAACTGTTAGAGCAGGGGTATATCAGACTCAGTTCTTCATCGTGGAGCGTGTCGGTGTTATTTGTGAAAAAGAAAGATGGTAGTATGCGATTGTGCATAAACTACCGAGAGTTGAGTAAATTGACTGTCAAGAATAAGTATCTGATTCCTCGGATAGACGATCTGTTCGAACAGTTAGTGGGGTCGGCAGTGTATTCAAAGTTAGACTTGAAGTCAGGATACTACCAATTGTGAATTCGAGATGAGGACATACCCAAGACAGCATTTGGTATGAGGTATGGTCACTTTGAGGTCTCAATGATGCCGTTCGGGCTGACGAACGCACCATCCGTATTCATAGACTTGATGAACCGAGTATTTCGCAAATACTTAGACTCTTTTGTAATCGTCTTTATTGATGACATTCTGGTTTACTCCAAGTCATAGGCGGAGCACGAGACTCACTTGAGAATAGTCTTGCAAGTGTTGAGAGAGAACCAGCTTTATGCAAAGTTCTCCAAGTGCGAGTTCTGGTTGGAGAAAGTGACGTTTTTGGGCCATGTGATTAGTGGGGATGGGGTGGAAGTAGATCCAATGAAAGTGGAAGCCATCAGAGATTGGCCGATTTTGGGAACCGTGGCGGAAGTCTTGAGTTTTCTTGGACTAGTCGGGTACTATCGAAGGTTCATGGAGAACTTTTCGCGGATAGCTCTACCCCTCACTTTACTAACTCGTAAGGATTATAAGTTCGTGTGGACTCAAGAGTGCAATCAGGTGTTTGACACCCTGAAGGAAAGGCTGATGATAGCTCCAATCCTAAGTCTGCCGAAAGGGACTGAAGGATTTCAAATTTTCAGCGACGGTTCCGAATGTCGTTTGGGGTGCGTATTGGTACAACATGGCAGTGTGATCGCTTTTGGATCTAGGCAATTGAAGCCTCACGAGAGGAACTACCCCATCCATGACTTGGAATTGGCAGCGGTAATCTTTGCGTTGAAATTATGGCATCATTATGTTTATGGTGTGAAAGTGGAGATCTTCACGGACCACAAAAGTCTGAAGTATCTCCTAGATCAGAAGGACTTGAATATGCGGCAGCGCAGGTGGGTTGAGTTCCTTGGGGACTACGATGTGGCGATTCAGTATACGCTAGGCAAAGCCAATGTGGTGGTTGATGCCTTGAGTAGAAAATACTCTGGGCAAGGGAATTGGATCAAAGCACATGATGACCGATTGAGGCGGGACTGGGAGTCCCTCGGCATGGAGTGTGTATCCAGAGGCTAGTCTAGTGTGGCTCGATTGAACTAGATTGAAATGTAGAACGATTTGTATGATCGTATTCGGGAAGCGACCCGTTTGGATGTGGAGTTCCAAACATACATGGAGGAAGCTCAAAATGGCGAGTGTAGCGCCTGGGAGGTGATTGATGGGATTCTGAGGAAGGGCTGGAGGATTTGTGTACCGCGGTTTGTCAAGCTCCATGAGGAGTTGATGTTTGAGTCTCACTTCACAAAGTACTCCATTCACCCGGGTAGTACAAAGATGTACTTGGATATGAAGAAATCCTATTGGTGGCTTGGTCTGAAGTGGGACGTAGCTTTGTACGTGAGTCAGAGCTAAACTTGTTCCTTGGTGAAGGCTGAGTGTCAGAAGCCGGGCGGGTTCTTGAAGCCTCTTCTTATCCCTGAATGGAAGTTTGATGACATCTTTATGGATTTTGTGCATGGGTTACCTAGATCGTAGTAGGGTAACGATGCAATTTGGGTGATCGTGGATCGCTTAACCAAAGTGGCACACTTCATCCCAAATCGGAAGGAGGACAGTGTGGAGAAGCTGGTGGAATTGTATGTTCGTAACATTGTGCAACTACATGGAATTCCTAAGAGAATAGTTAGTGATCGCGATGGACGTTTCACGTCTAAGGACTAGCGGTTGGTTCAGAAGAGTCTGGGCACAAAGCTCAAGTTCAGTACGGATTTTCATCCTCAAACTGATGGGCAAACCAAAAGAACAAACTGTACTATGGAGGATATGCTAAGGATGTGTACTCTTGACATCGGGAAGAAGTGGGAGGATCACCTCTTCATGGTAGAGTTCGTGTATAATAACAGTTACCAAGCAAGTATAAAGATGGCGCCATACGAAGCTTTGTATGGGAGGCGGTGTCGAACACCGATGTCTTAGACAGAGGCGGGAGACACCAAATTTTTGGGAAAAGAAGTGGTAGTTGATGCATGTGAGTTGGTGCAAACCATTCAAGAGCGCATGAAGGTAGCTCAAGATCAACAAGCAAAATATTTTAATGCTCTCCGCAGGAAGGTGGAGTTCGCGGTAGGCGATTGGGTATATCTAAAAATCAAGCCATTCAAAGGCATTTCGCGGATTCGCTGACTCAAGAAGTTGACTCTGAGGTTTTTGGGACCTTTCGAGGTTATAGAATGTGTGGGAGAAGTAGCATATCGGTTGGCATTGTCCACGAGCTGAGTGGATTATACGATGTCTTCCATGTCTCCATCTTGAGGAAAGCTTTGGTAGAGGCTAGTGTGGTGATCGAATCGGCATCAGTGTCGATAGAGGATGACTTGAGGATGCGAGTTCGTCCAGTTAATATAGAAGATTCAGAAATTCGGCAGTTGCGGAACAAAGAGGTCAAACTCGTAAAAGTTCGATGGGACAACTGTGGTCGTGAGGAGCTTTCATGGGAGCGAGGACAGGCCATGCTTGAGGAGTACCCCGAGATTTTCTTCCCAGGTACCATTTAAGTTTTGTGTACATTCTATTTAAATTTTGGGACGAAATTCTTTTAAGGAAGGAGGAATTGTAATGCCCAGAAACTCAAAAGAGGAATGGATGGCGTTTTCAGGCCAAGTTCAGTTCTGAATAGGCTGACACGGCCTGTGACACGGGCGTGTCACAGGGCGTGTCGTGCTTGAGTTCGACGATTTTTCGATAGGCCGACGAATTTTAGTCGACGAGCGTTGAGATGGGGCACACGGCCTGAGACACGGGCGTGTCATAGGCCGTGTCCTGCTCGGGCAGTTTGGCGAGTTGCGCTGAGGTTATTACACAGCATGGGACACAGGCATGTCCCAGGGCATGTCTAGCATATGGCATGTGACACGGGCATGTCACATGACCGTGTCCTATTCGGAATTCGACAGTTGCAGCGTCGATTGAGGCACACGGTCCATGACACGGGCGTGTTACATGAGACACGGGCATGTCCCAAGCCGTGTCACAGGCCGTGTCCTGTTATGTAATTTCTGGTTTTATGGTGAGTGAGGAACACGGCTGAAAGACTTTATTTCAAGAGCCTAAACACCTAGAGGGGGTGTGAATAGGTTCTAATCTTTTTGTGTCTTTTTAATTTTTAGGCAAACAGTTATAAGACTTCTTTAAGCACGGATTAATCAATCTACAAAAAATAAACACATCACAGTAAACACCAGACTTATAGTGGTTCCCCAAGATATGGGTACATCCACTTTTCCCCTTCGCCTATCCAGCAGATAACTGGATTCAGCCTAACTTCCTTCCACTGGCTCAGATCCTCAGATCTTACAATCTCAGAACCAAAGATGGTTCCTACACCTCAGACTTAACACAAGTCCTACCTCAGATTCATCTCTAGAATCCTACCTCAGGCCTCAGCCCTACCTCAGCCTTTATAATTAGGCTTACAACTCACACTTACCACAAGTCCTACCTCAGGTACACAGCCCTACCTCAACCTTTATAATCTTAGGCTTACAATCTCAGATCTAACAGAAGATCCTACAAGAATTTGTGAGTAAAGAGTTACTGAAAACTTCACCAGCTAGATTTCTCTATTGATGTAGTCTTCTTGATCAGTTCTTGGATTGACTGATCCTTCTGATCCAACCTAACTTAGCTTTCCAAAGCTTCTTGATTAGAACAAAATAAGTTGAATCTTCTCTATTGATGAAGATGATCTTCAATCAGCTTCTTCCTTAAATTCAGATAGAACTCTGAATCTTTCTTGCAGACAGCCCTTGATCTGTCAGAATTCTTCTTATAGATGCCTCACGTTGTTGTTCATATATTTTGTCGTTTCCGATCTGTCTCTTATATAGAGCTTGCTTCATGGTTACCGGCTGATCCGGTTCATAACAAACTTCTGACAGTTCTGACAGTGGTGTCAGACCGGCTAGTTATGACAACTGTCAAGTCACCAGTCACATCACCAGGTTCTTCAATGTCTTTTCAACTCAGCATACAACACTCAGTAGACTGCTTCACATGTGTCGACACATATATACTAAGTGTCGACACAAGTCTTCATTGTGTCGACACAATTACTCCAAGTGTCGACACAGTCATACTTCTGCTTCTCGACACTACTTATGCTCCATGTTTCGACACAAGTCCTGTGTGTCGACACAGCAGCTTCTTGTTTTGACATTTCTGTTGCAGACAGTTGGTGTTGAGTGTTTTTCAAATGGCGTTGAGTGTGTGTCGACACAAGTCCTGTGTGTCGACACAATTACTTCTGAACTCGACATAGCCTTTTGAGAGTTGGTGTGTCGACACAAGTCCTGTGTGTTGACACAAGTCCTGTGTGTAGACACAATTGCTTCAGGTGTCGACATATCTCCTTAATGTCGACATAGCTTCAGTTTTAAGTGTCGACACAAGTCCTGCTTCAGATGTCGACACATTTTTGGATGTCGACACAACTGCTTCTTTAGGTGTCGACAAAGCTCTGAGTGTCGACACAGCTTCTTTATAAGTGTCGACACAAATTCTGGGTGTCGACACAACTTCCCTGAGTGTCGACACAATTTGTCTGTGTGTCGACACAACTTGCCTGAGTGTCGACACAAGTTTCCTGAGTGTCGACACAGTTTCTTCACAAGTGTTGACACTTGTACTTAGAAAATTTTCCTTCAAATACTTAAACCTGCATAATGAAACTCAAACTCCTATCAAATACAAATTGATGCAAATCATTGACTAAGTTGTGGCTTCTCCAAATCTAGTACACATTTTCCAATGTACCAACCAATCGCCCCCTATTTGGAGAATTCATAACACTTAGTCAAAGATATACATCTCTTAAGATAAAACAAAATTGTAATAGAAGTAAAAACATTTCAGAGCAGGTTATTACATAATCATTATAAACAACAAACACTTAATCCTGAAAAAGATTTGATTAATCAGAAAAACTTTTGTTTACATGAATTTCTTATAGAACAAAAGAAACAAATTAGTACACTGTTCTATTACAAAAACCTAGAAATCCTATTACTGACTAGGCTCCTTAATAACTATTCCTTTGCCAGACCTTATTTTAGCCTGAGTAGAAGGTTCAGGAACCTCAGCTGGCTTTTTCCCTTTTAGAGATATCTTCTTTAATTCTTCAGCCTTGATCTTCTGTCTTTCAAAATAGTGGAAAGGTTTGGGGAAGTACTTGCTTGGCTCTTGAGCATTAGCAGGTAGCTTCCCAGTCTTAGCACTTCTTCTATTTTGAAGAATTGTTTCTTGTCCTGCTTGATATTTATTCCACTCCTGTTCAGAATACCACTTACCCCTGTCATGGGTTTTATCCTTTATAGCTTTCCAGGCAATAAGTATGATGTTTCTAGAAGTTTGGCTCCATTGCTCAAAATCTAGCTTCAGCACAGCCTGCTCTATGAATCTCTTCTTTCAAAGTTGAGCTTCCTTATGAGCTTCTAATGCAGCTTTTGACATTTCAACCGTTCCTAGAATTACATTTTGTGCCTATGGTGGAGGACTATATATTTTCAGCACTTCTTCTTGAACCATCTCAAAATCAGCTAGGGGTAGATCACCTGAGCAAGTTCAGGCTAATCTCCTTCAAAATATTCAGGTTGTATCCCAGACTCAGCTACATTAGCATCATCACAAAGAGGAGGATATCCAAGAGTAGCTCTGATGCTATTGGTAGTCCACTTAGCATGGTAAAAGCTGGCTTTGACTAGTAATCTCTTACCCTTTATGACTTCTCTTGCAACATGATCTCTTAAATCTTCTTTCTAGAATCTGACTTGATCAGCTACATATTCAGTTCCATCTTTAAAATAAGCTCTGAATTTTGTCACGAAGTTTTAATTTTCTCCTGAGATTCTTGAAATGTGGCTTTAATAACAGATATCTGTTCCTGGATTTGCTTGGAGATTTCAGCCTTCAGAGTAGTGCTAGAATCAGTGAGCTTTGTCAATATTTCATGATGTGAATCCTTGAGATTTTCATTCATTCTTAACTGATTCTCCAGTATATATCCATGCTTCACTTCAATTTCATCCACTTTAGCTTGGATATTTTGCTGTTGCTTGGCCCAGAACACCACAACATTACCTCCTTTATGAAAGCAATCTATCATCTCCTTCTTATGTTTATTCACTTCAAATCTAATGGATTTGATGTCCTGGGCCAATTGAAACTGTAACTCCTTATGATTTTCATCCACATATTGCTCTATAGACTGTCTTTGATTATCCAGTTTTATTTGCATCTGGATCAGTAAAGAACTGAAGTCCACAGTTGATGTAGATGGTGCTGTTCCCACTTGCAAAGCCTTCTTGTATCCAGAACTCTTTTTCTTTAAAACAGTTAGCTTCCTTTTCTTAGCCAATGTGGCTTCTTCATCTTCAAGAGATTCTGTTGTACTATTAATATTAACAGTATTATTTTCAGCTGGGGTATCCTTCTCAGTATCCTTTGATAACTCCCCCTCAGTCCTTGGAATATCTTTTCCTTTCTCAATATGCTCCCCCTCAGTTCTATCTGGAGGAAGATCAGGAAATAATTCTTCCATTGTAAATTCCTTCTGAATCTGTACAGAAGGAATAAGATTAGTTTTGGTTTAATGACTTAAAAGACTTTCTTTTTACACAAAAGTTTCCCCCCTGAATAATTATTGAGAAGAATACTATCATATATTACTAGACTATGGAGAAGATACTTACTGGCTTATTTGGAGCATCTGTCTTATCAGTTCCTTCAGCTGCAGTGTTGATTTCAGATACTACCTTCATGATTGTATCTGCAGCTAAATCACTGTCTAGGACAGCATCATCAATACCTCTCCCTTGGGCAGGCAGCTCAGTTCCTTGTTCAAAGTGTTCTCCCCCTTGAGTGGAGTCAACTTGTTGCTCCTGTGGCTCACTGTCCTTTACTTGATCATGTGCTTCCTGTTGGTGCTGGTCTTCATCAGAACTAAATACCACTTCCTCTTCAGAATCACTGGAGGAATCAGCCTGTATAATCACTTTCTTTTTTTCTTGTCCTTCTTAGTTTGCTCCTTGGGAGCAGGGACTTTCTTGGTCAGAACTCTGTCCCATCTTGACAGTATCCTCACATCCATTTTCCTCATGTGATTTATCTTAGAGCTATTTGCTTGTTTCATAACATCTGGAATTACTGATGTTAAGCATAAACTGAGGATCCTTCCCAGGTTAGGTTTCTTAAATCCTTCTAGTATTTTATCAAACACTACTGCTGCCCAGTCAGTGTTTATCTTGAATATAACCCTCACCATAAGATTGAACATGTGGGCAGAAATCCTATCATGTCCACCAGTCTTGTTGATTATCACTTTACCCACAACTTCTGAAAGAAATTTTCCTTGCGAATTCATCCCTTTTCTATTGATAGATGATCTAATCTAAATACTGGGACTCAGTCCACACCATCATAAAGCTTCATTTATCTAGGAAGGAGTTATTTCGTCTGTATCCTTGATCAATGGTAGATGTAGTGCTTTCCTGATTGATTTCAATGTGAGATTCACCCGGGTATCTTGAATAGATGCCTTGATTTTTTGTCCTTCTGTGTCCACAGTAGCGGTTGAGTAGAACTCCTTGACTTCCTTTTTCCATATTTTGGTCGGTTCAGAGACCAAAAATTCTAATCCATTTTCAGAAATTAGGGCAATGACTCCCTAAATTTCATCAAAAGTAATCTTGAATCCTTCGCGAACGAGTTCATAACCTTCATTAACCTTATCTTCTTGGTTTGGCGCCATTAACATAAGTGCTAGAGGAGAAGAGAAGAGAAGGTCTATGTCGACAGAAGGTGTAGAGTCAAAAATTTTGATAGCGTAGTCGACCAAATTTTGGCTTCACCTATTTATAGTACTTGAGTCAAGGGCAGATCAAAAGTCAGGCTTAAGTCGACAAATCAGTTTTTGTGTCGACAAAAATGACCTAGGTCTTGACAGAACTTAAGTTAAGTCGACATGACTATGTGTCGACATACTAATGTCTAAGTCGACAAAATGTATTTTAAGTCGACACATCTATGTGTCGACATACTAGAGTCTGAGTCGACACTGACCACTTTAGTCTTGACAGAGTTGTGTCGACACCAACTTTTTGTGTCGACACAAATATCCTCTCGACATATTGTCTCGACAAGGTTGTGTCGACACCTATTCTTCTGTCGACACAGATATTGTTTCTGTGTAGACATATCCTTCTTTTGTGTCGACACAACACACTGAGTGTGTCGACACAACTTGCTTGTGTCGACACAAACATTGTACTTAGCCAAATTTCAACAGAAATTTGGTGCTTACATATGCTACTAATAGAAACTTGTGTTAACCTATTCTAGGTTCAACATACCTAATTCAATTTTAAAATTATTGAATTTAGTTTCATCCAGTGGTTTTGTAAAAATATCAGCTATTTGATTATCAGTTTTTACAAACTCTAGATTAATATTTTCCTTCTCTATATGTTCTCTGATAAAATGAAGCTTAATATCTATATGCTTAGTCCTACTATGTGATACAGGATTCTTAGCAAAAGAAATAGCACTTGTAGAATCACAAAATAGTGGTACTCTACTTACCTGGATGTCATAATCTTCTAGTTAATGCTTCATCCACAACAATTGTGCACAGCAGCTACCAGCAGCTATATACTCTGATTCAGCTGTTGATATAGCTATACTAGTTTGCTTCTTGCTGCTCCATGACACCAGCCTCCCACCAAGGAATTGACAGGTTCCTTTTGTACTTTTTCTGTCTTCTTTGCATCCAGCAAAATATGCATCTGAGAAACCTGTTAATAGAAAATCTCTATTCTTAGGGTACCAAAGGCCTAGATTAGGTGTGCCCTTAAGATATCTCAAAATTCTTTTAACTGCAGTATAATGAGATTCCTTAGGGCATGCTTGATACCTAGCACAGACACATGTTGCATACATGATGTCAGGTCTACTAGCAGTCAAGTATAGTAGGGAGCCAATTATCCCTCTATACAAAGACTCATCAACAGGTTTCCCTGCTTCATCTTTGCATATAGGCATACTTGTTCCCATTATAGTTTTCATTATAGAAGCTGAGTCCAAACCATACTTCTTAATCAACTCCTTGGTGAACTTAGACTGGGATATGGACAACCCACTCTCAGTCTGTATAACTTGAAGTCCCAAGAAAAACTTCAGCTCACCCATACTGCTCATCTCAAACTTCCCTTGCATAAGTTTGGCAAACTTCCTACAAAGGCTGTTTTCGGTAGAACCAAAGATAATGTCATCCACATATATCTGGACTAGTATTATCTTGCCTTTAGATTCCCTATAGAATAAAGTTTTGTCTATTTTTCCTCTAGAGAATTTATTCTCTATAAGGAAAGCAGACAAGGTCTCATACCAAGCCCTTGGAGCTTGTTTAAAATCATATAGAGCTTTTCTAAGCCTATATACATAATCAGGAAAGTGAGAGTCTACAAAACCTGAGGGTTGTTCTACATAGACTTCTTCTTTTAAATCACCATTCAGAAATGTTGATTTCACATCATTTGATATACTTTGAACCCTTGATAGGCAGCATAGGCTAAGAACAGCCTTATTGCCTCCAGCCTTACCACTGTAGCAAAGGTTTGATCAAAATCAATACCTTCCTCTTGCCTGTAGCCATTTGCTACCAGTCTAGCCTTGTTCTTGACTATAGTGCCATTCTCATCAAGCTTGTTCCTGTAGATCCATTTAGTTCCTATTATGTTGTGATCCTTAGGTTTTGGCACCAGTTCCCAGACCTTACACCTTTTGAACTGACTGAGCTCTTCTTGCATTGCATCAATCCAGTTGGTGTCTTGCATGGCCTCTTCAATCTTCATGGGTTCTATCTGAGAAAGAAAGCTAGAATATAAAACTGTGTTCATGCTCCTGCTCCTTATTAGAACACCCTGACTTGCATCACCAATGTTCTGGTGAGCTGGATGATCCTTCAGGTGTCTCCTTGCTGGAGGAATTCTGTCAACATTATGGCTATCTCTAGTTTCCTCATCTTGATGCTCCACATTTTCTTCTTCACCCAGAGGGACTTGATCTCCCCCTTGATAGCTGGCATCTTTATCCTCATCCAGTTTAGCAGGAACATCTTCATTGATGGTCAGCTTGTCCAGCTTATCTGTTAGACCTGTAGAACTAACTGAAGAACTAGATAATTCACTGTTAATAAACATTGACTCATCAAATATAACATGCACAGATTCTTCTACAACTTGAGTAGTGAAGTTGTAGATCTTGTATGCTCTACTATGGTTGTTGTGCCCAACAAATATCCATTCTAGGGATTTGGTAGCAAACTTAGTTTGGTAGTGTTTACCATTGACTAGTACAAAACACTTACTACCAAAGATTCTGAAATAAGATATGTTTGGTTTTATGCCTTTTAAAATCTGGTAGGGAGTCATCTTGTGTTTCTTGTTGATGGAGGTCCTATTGAGCACATAACATGCAGTATTTACTGCCTCAGCCTAGAAGTATTCAGGGAGAGTAGTGCCATTCAGTAGAGTTCTACTGGCTTCAATTAGAGTCCTATTCTTTCTTTCAGCAACACCATTTTGCTGAGGAGTTCTAGGTGAAGAGAATTCCAGATGAATCTCAAGTTCTTCACAGAATTGTGTCATACATTCAGACTGAAATTCGTTTCCATGGTCACTTCTGATTTTGACCACTAAGCTATTGTATTCATTCTGTATTTGTCTGACAAAAGTCTGGAAAATAGTTGGGGTTTCAAATTTCTGCCTCAAGAAGAAAACCCATATAAATCTAGAATAGTCATCCACAATAACAAGCGTGTATGCTTTCCTACCAAGACTATGGACTGGCATAGGACCAAACAAATCCATATGCATGAGATACAAACATCTCTTTGAATCTTTGATGTCAAGTGAGTGAAAAGAGGACTTAGTCTGTTTTCCTTTTTGGCAAGCTGAGCACACACCCTCTTTTATGCACTAAACTTGAGGACCATTCCCATGCTGAACAGCAGTCCAATTGAGCAGTCCAATTGACTTATAGTTTAGATGAGCTAGCCTCTTGTGCCATTTGACATATAGAGAAGCTTTCTCTCCTGTAACCAAACAAATAGGTGAGTTGTTAGACTCACACTCTAGGTTAAGGCAATACACATTTCCTTTCCTAGTGCTAGTCAAAATGATCTCTTGACCACTTGAACTTTTTACTAGGCACTCCCTTTGAGGAAATAAATATCATAACCTAGGTCACTAAGTTTACTTAAGCTAATCAGGTTATGTTTTAGACCCTTTACATAAGCCACTTTAGTGATAGTAATTGAATCACAAGATATGTTACCAAATCCTTTGATGATTCCCTTTTCTGATCCACCAAAGATAACTTTTGGTCCATTCTTTATGGGCACATAGTCCCTCAATATTCTCCTTATTCAAGTCATATGTCTGGAATAACTACTATCCAAGTACCATATAGGGGTATGGTCACTTGGATTTACCTGCAATAAATAATGAATCACTTACCCTTAGAACCCAACTTGCTAGTGGGTCCTAGGTCCTTGTTAGTTTGAAACCCTGTGACTGATCTAACAGGAATCCTACTTTTGGTTTTAACACTTAAGTTAAACCAGCAATCCATGGCAAAGTGGCCCACCTTGCCACAACACCAACACTCAAACCTATTATACATATTCTTAGGTACATGCCTTCTTACTTTGTTGTCAGTAGACTTATTAAGTGTTAGTACTGGAACAGTATTCTTCAAGAACTCCTCTTGAATATGATGGACATGCCTATAAATTGGTCTATTGGCATTAGCACCCTTGCTCATGAAATTTTCATGCTCACAGTGACCATGTGTAATGTCATGATCATACCTGTTAGTAGGATTCTCTACCTTCTTAAAGAAAATAGGGGGATTAATAGCTATAGGCTGAACGGTGGCTTTACCTTTTCTATGAGAATTGGTAGCCCTAGTTCTTCCCTTAAAGCCTAGACCAGTCTTTCCTTTTTATGAAACAAAATTATCTATCAAAGGTAAGACTGATTTTGGCTTGGAGAATTTTGCCACTAGCTCTCTTTCTTGCTGAAGTTTTCCCTCCAGTTTCCTGATATGATTCTCTTTGAATGAGATTATGCTCATCTGAATAACTGTAATGTTTTTCAATTTGGCAACCTCATTCAGTTTTTGATCTAGCAGTTTTGCTGAAACTGCTACAGCCAGCTTAAGAGACTCAATCTCTTTTGCTTGCTCTTTAACAAGAAACTTACTCTTCTTTAGAGCATGCAACAACCCACCATACTCATTAATGAGTTGGTGAACATCCCCCTCAGACTCGGATCCATCCACTTCTTTTAAAGAAGATGCTTCTAATTCTGATCCAGTAAAGTAATCTGAGACTAGGGTGAATTGTTTACCTTACTTGGTCCAGGCTAACCCTGGCACTTATCTTCTTCAGATTGAGCCATCAGCCCTTTACAGCAATATTCTTCCACTCCATTTATGGAGTCCAGTATCTGTAGGAATTCTAGTTCCCTAGAATCCTATTTTGTTGAGAAGAGTCTAACATATGCTTATGCCTCTTCTTTCTTCAGATTCTGAAGATGAAGAGTCTGTCCAACTCTTCTCCTTTTGAGCCACTAGAGACTTCTCCTTCTTGCCTTTGACCAGCTGCTTCTTCTTGTCCTTTGACTCCTTTCTTTTGTTAGGACAGTCAGCTATGACATGCCCAGACCTGTTGCAGCAATAACACACAATCTTAGAATTAGATTGTTTACAAGGTTTAGAAGCATACCTGTCCTCCTTAGGTGTTTTCTTCTTCCTATAGTATTCATCCTTGGAATAGGATGTAGATGAAGGCCTGGTTCTCCAATTCTTTTTCTTCATGAACCTTTGAAATTATCTTGTGAAGGTAGCAAAGTCTTCATCAGATGTATGACTATCTGATGTACTTGTTTCCGGAACACCTTCTTCTGCTTCAGTACTCCTTCTAGGTGGAGAAGGAGATTTTCTCCTACCCTTCCTTGAGCCCTCAACCTTGAAGGCTACTAACTTTTCTTTATGTTTAGATCTGCTGCCCTTCTCTTCCTCTTTCCTAGCAGTAAGCTGCATTTCATATGAAAGCAGTTTTCCAAAAAGTGTAGGTGGTGGTGTGTCAGCCAGTTTGGCCACTTCCCTGATGGCACATATCTTAGTGTCCCAATCTTTTGTTAGGGACCTAAGAAACTTGTCATTCAGTTCATAAGTATTGAAGACTCTTCCATATGTCATCAGTTCATTCACTATTCTGAAAAACTTTTTATAGCATTCAGCTATGCTGTCAGTTTTATTCTGCCTAAAGCTCTCATATTCCTGATTTAGCATAGACTTTCTGTCCTCTCTGACTTCTTATGTGCCTTCCATATAGACAATCAATGTAACCCATATTTCTTTGGAAGTTTTACAGTGCACAAGTTCTGGAATGTTGCATCATCTATGGCGCTTACAATTATATTCTGAGCTCTTTTATATAATGTAGCCAAGATGATTTCATCCTTAGTCATCTCTGAATAAGTCTTAGGAGTTTGAATGTTTGCATCAAGAACTGAAACCTTCATTGGGATGAAGGGGCCTTCCTGTACTGTGATATAAATTCTTGGATCAGATGCTTCCATAAATAGCCTGAACCTTTCTTTCCAAATGCCAAAAGATTCTTTCCTGTATATAGGCAATTTCATAGATCCAAATTCCTTTTGATTTTCACTTGAACCCATTTTTGTTATCTATTATTTGCCTTGGAGAAATCCTCTTACTGTTAGGTCAAATTTTGAGGAACCTCCCTCTAATACCACTTGAAAGACTTTATTTCAAGAGCTTAAACACCTAGAGGGGGGGTGAATAGGTTCTAATCTTTTTGTGTCTTTTTAATTTTTAGGCAAACAGTTATAAGACTTCTTTCAGCACAGATTAATCAATCTAAAAAAAATAAATACATCACAGTAAACACCAGACTTATAGTGGTTCCCCAAGATATGGGTACATCCACTTTCTCCCTTCGCTTATCCAGCAGATAACTGGATTCAGCCTAACTTCCTTCCACTGGCACAGATCCTCAAATCTTACAATCTCAGAACCAAAGATGGTTCCTACACCTCAGACTTAACACAAGTCATACCTCAGATTCTTCTCTAGAATCCTACCTCAGGCCTCAGCTCAACCTCAGCCTTTATAATTAGGCTTATAACTAGAACTTACCATAAGTCCTACCTCGGGCACACAGCCCTACCTCAGCCTTTATAATTTTAGGCTTACAATCTCAGATTTAACCGAAGATCCTACAAGAATTTGTGAGTAAAGAGTTACTGAAAACTTCACCAGCTAGATTTCTCTGTTGATATAGTCTTCTTGATCAGTTCTTGTATTGACTGAACCTTCTAATCCAACCTAACTTAGCTTTTCAAAGTTTCTTGATTAGAAAAAAATAAGTTGAATCTTCTCTGTTGATGAAGATGATCTTCAATCAGCTTCTTCCTTAAATTCAGATAGAACTCTGAATCTTTCTTGCAGATAGCCCTTGATCTGTCAGAATTCTTCTTATAGATGCCTCACGTTGTTGTTCATATTATTTTGTTGTTTTTGACCTGTCTCTTATATAGAGCTTGCTTCATGGTTACCGGCTGATCCGGTTCATAACAAACTTCTGACAGTTCTGACAGTGGTGTCAGACCGGCTAGTTATGACAACTATCAAGTCACCAGTCACGTCACCAGGTTCTTCAATGTCTTTTCAACTCAGCATACAAAACTCAGCAGACTGCTTCACATGTGTCGACACATATAGACTAAGTGTCGACACAAGTCTTCATGGTGTCGACACAATTACTCCAAGTGTCGACACAGTCATACTTCTACTTCTCGACACTGCTTATGTTATATCTGTCGACACAAGCCCTGTGTGTCGACACAGCAGCTTCTTGTTTTGACATTTCTGTTGCAGACAGTTGGTGTTGAGTGTTTGTCAAATGGCGTTGAGTGTGTGTCGACACAAGTCCTGTGTGTCGACACGATTACTTCTGAACTCGACACAGCCTTTTGAGAGTTGGTGTGTCGACACAAGTCCTGTGTGTCGACACAATTGCTTCAGGTGTCGACATATCTCCTAAATGTCAACATAGCTTCAGTTTTAAGTGTCGACACAAGTCCTGCTTCAGATGTCGACACATTTCTAGATGTCGACACAACTGCTTCTTTAGGTGTCGACAAAGCTCTGAGTGTCGACACAACTTCTTTATAAGTTTCGACACAAATTATTGGTGTCGACACAACTTCCATGAGTGCCGATACAATTTGCCTGTGTGTCGACACAGCTTGCCTGAGTGTCTACACAAGTTTCCTGAGTGTCGACACAGTTTCTTCACAAGTGTTGACACTTGTACTTAGAAAATTTTCCTTCTAATACTTAAACCTACACAATGAAACTCAAACTCCTATCAAATACAAATTGATGCAAAAAATCGTTGACTAAGTTGTGGCTTCTCCAAATCTAGTACACATTTTCCAATGTACCCAACAACGGCCTTGGACACGGGTGTGTCACAAGCCGTGTTCGGCCCAGGAAATCCTTTTTTATTGCGAATTATGGACGTTCGTTTCCTTTAGTTAGGATCCAACGGCTCAGGCTTTCCCCTACTGGTATTTGGTCGGGAATAGGGTTTTCAAACCCTCATTTTCACTTAAAGCTTTCTCTTTCTAAGGTTTAGAAAGAGGGGAGAGCAAGTAAGAAGGAGGAGGTCAACTCCGGTCGCCGGTGGAGCTTCGGAGCCCCGATTCCCGATTCGAGTCCAGATCTGCATAGGCGATTACTTTGCGGTGCTTTTCATCCGACTAAGTTTCCCCTTGGCTAGGAAGAGAGGTCGTAAGGTAACGACACTTCTCCTCTTGGTTTTTAGGATGCACGCTTAGCTTCTCTTCTTTTCAGTTTTTGGGCTCCAGATCTCTCAAATGAGTGGGGTTTGGGTTGCCATGGTTCAAGAAAAACCTCCGGGTCGATTGTGTACGTCCCCGACATGTTTTTGCATTAGAAATCCGCTCCGTTAGTGGATTAGGCATTGTGGGTGAAGCCGTAGTCGCGACCGTTAGTCCTACTCGGTGATGTTGTATAGCGAGCCTTAAGTATTCGGTATAAATCCGTTGCGGCAAGATGTTGTTGTGATGTATGTGTTTTCCCCCTTTTCTTGAGTGAGTACATGTAGCCAGAACTGGACAAGGTTGGCTCCATATTGGCAGTAGATGGTTTCCTTGGTGCGCGGGAATGTTGCTGTACAAATGGTGGATTAGGGTGGGAAAGATTATGGTTGTGTTGTGCTAAGGCGTGACTATGTCTCTGTGGTCGGCTGGCTATCCCATAATGTGCAAGCCATGTTAGGAGAGTGTCCCGGCGAGACTAGTCCCCTTTCGTGAGATTGACGAGAACGCAAAGCATAGGGCAAGCCCGGGCAATGAATCCATGAGCAGGTGGGGTCCAACAAGGGTTCTTAGAATCGGTTTGTGTGTGAGACAGAATCCTGACGCGAGAAGTCATAATTTTATAGGCAAGCCCGTGTTTAAGATCCATGTGCGGGTGGGGCCTTGGCAAGATTTTCATGTAGCTGCTTTTGGGCCATTATGGGCATTGTAGTCCCCTTTTGTTTGCAGGTTTACGCCAATGGGGAAATAGAAGTACCCAGTTTTGATGATGATGTGCTAGTTGTATACGCGATATGGTACCTTGGGCGAAGCCCGGGTTTGCATACATGTTGCGTAGTAGGCCCCTTTTTATTTTGTGCTCAATATATAAAACATGATTATTATATGAGACATCCAAACCTATTCTAAAGCATTACATGTTTATGTATATGGTATACGAAGTGATGACCCACGTTACTACAAATTTTTAGAGGGCAAGGATCACAAGCGGGAGCAAGTGCTCCGGCCGAGAAACCCTAAGCCTCATGAAGTATTTAATGTGCTTTCTAGCTTGTTTCCTTTTGATTGTATGCTTCATGTTTTGGTATATTCCGGCTTGCATGCCAAGGTAGCTTAGGAGTGTTGTTGCACGTTGATGTTTTGACCTTGTGGTCTTTCCGTTTTGGACTCATTTGGTGTAAGGCCTTAAGGCCATACTGATACTCCTATTTTAGTAGTGGATAACTTCTAGTTGTTTGGTATGTTCCGCTGTATTTTATTCTGAGTTTTGAGATTGGGTAGTTAATATCATCTTTTAATGCCAAAGCTGTGACGTCTTTATGTTGTTGAGCCCCGGCCGGACCCATAATATACGGTCATTACAGGGGAGGTGTTACACCGCGAGGGGATAACTTTCACCATGCGCTATCATAAGATTCCTTTCTTACAAACCAAGTTATTCTTTTCTTGACTTCTACGACACACCAGAATAACTTTATATCTCATCATACACTTTATATCACATCTTATCTTAAGCGATAATATTCTTTCTTATTCTTTATACCTCTCTTGTTTCATGGAGATACAACCACATAGGGAACTTATCTCCCTGAATCATGGGTCAAGCACTATGAAAAAAATAAGAAGCAATAACCAGCCGATCCACTCTGTCAGGTCTTAATCAGGCTTGATGCGCCCATCTTTTCCTTCAGGTTAGATGGATTGCCTATATATCAATTTCAAGAGGAAGATGACCATAAATACTTTGACGTCTGTTTGTGTGATAAATACAAATAAGATGACTCTGATACAGATGATCATCCCAGAAGGAGAAAGAACAAACCGAAGTCAACACAACAACTGCTTAAAGAACGTTGCGAAAAGGGAGATCCAATAGTTGGATTGCTAGGAGAACAGTCTGGAAAATTTGACTATTATGTTCTTTATCCTAAAGAACCGGAAATCAACATGCTCTAGCCAACCTCTTATTGAGAAGATTTCCCTCCAATGGATTTCGATGAAGATAGAATTTTTGAAAGTTATTACTTAAAGGTTAGCTAGTCCCTTAGAGGGGGGTGAATAGGTCTTTGAAATTACTTAAGCCTTTTTGTTATTTATATGATTGGTGATCTAGAGCTTGTCCTAATTATCTGCAAAACAAGAAGGAAACAAGCAACAATGCAAGCACACAAGTATTTATAGTGATTCCCCAATTGGGTACATCCACTTTCCCTCCCACCTATCCAACTTATTTGTTGGACTAGGCACAAACTTCACCAATATGCTCCTCAGAGCTTACACCTCAGGCACTCAGCCTTACACATAAGTTCTTTTCAGAATCCAAACTCAGAACCACATGGGTTCCTACCTCTGAGCCCTGCAGTGCTCCTACAGCTTAGTGGTCCACTAACCACCTACCTAAGCCTTATTTATAAGGCCTACAGCTCATGCTTCTAAGCCCTACAACTTCAGGCACATAGCCCTACTCTTAGAGTGCTGTAGCACTCCTACAACTCAGTACCTTTCCAGGTACCTACCTCAGTTCCCTTCAAGGCACCTACAGCTCGGTCTCCTCCAAGGCCTACAACTCACTGACACACTTGTCACCTATAGCTCAGTGACTCACAAGTCACCTACCTCAGGCACTGGGCCCTACACTCAGGCTAGGAGGACAGCCCTACCTCAAATCCATACTTAGATCCTACCTCAGAGAGCAGCACTCTCCTACCTCAGGAAATTAAGCCCTACAGCTCAGATCTACACTTGGATCCTACCTCAGTATCCCAGCAGGGCACCTACCTCAGTGACAAATTAGTCACTTACCACTCAGGCATAACGGACCCTACACTCAGATTTAGATAAACTGAATCCTACAGGAAAGTAATCAGTAAAATTGAAATACTGATTCAGAGATAAATCTATGAGTCTAACTTGCTAGATTTAGCATGTATCAGTCCAGCCCACTTGCTGTAGAAGGGATGAGTCTTCTTCTACAACTACCAATTTCTTTGTTGTACTTAAGGAAGCAACTGCTGTTGAAGGCTTACAGCCCTTCACACAGCTATATCCTCTTGCTGATAGATTAAATCAGCCAACTTGTTCTCTAAGGAACACTCTTACTGAACTGGAAGAAGCTTCAGCTATCTTTGCCTTCTGGCTTTCACTGTTGGACTTTGCTTTCAAGCTTGTCTAAGAAGATGAAGTCCAACCGCCTCTTTTTCGTTTTCTGCTTTCGTTCTTGTTTTTTGTTAACCCCTAATCTTCTTTTCTTCTCTTCCTTTTATATCTTTTGATTTGAATCAATGACACAATTTGAATGTGGGCTCAGTCAAGTATTGTGAGCGCCACCTCCCTCAGAAAAGACAAACAGTAGCTTTTGGCGCTACTGTAGCTTTCCCGCAACGGCATGAAGTATTTGGACTGGGCTTGATCATCGTCAATCTGTGATCGACGAACTCTGTGTTGAGCTCGACGGACTTCAGAATCTTAAACTTTAACTTGAGCTCGATGAAAGGCTGGCTCAAGTCGATTAACTTTGAATCTTCAACCTTTAACCTGAGCTCGACGATCTGTGAGCTGAGCTCGACAAACGCTGAATCTTCATTCTTTAACCTGAGCTCGACGTTCTGTGAGCTGAGCTCGGCGAACGCTGAATCTTCAACTTGAGCTCGACGAAAGGCGGGCTCAGGTCGATGAACTCTGAATCTTCAACATTCAACTTGAGCTCGACGATCTGTGAGCTGAGCTCAATGAATTACACTTTTTGGACTTAGAAAATTTTTGTTGTCTTTGTATCAGTGGTTCCTTATCAACTGTCTCAGTGATTTCTTTTTCACAGCTGAGACACTTCTGTCTCAGCAGTTCCTTATCAACTGTCTCAGCGGTTTCTTCTTCACAGCTGAGACAGTCTTCTGTCTCAGCGGTTATTTCTTCACAGCCGAGATTGTCTTCTGTCTCAGTGGTTTAGTTGAGACCAACACTTCTTTCAATGATATGTGTTGAGCTTCTCAGCTGTCTCAGCGGTTATGCTGAGATATTCTTCTCAACTGTCTCAACTATCTCAGCGGTTATGCCTTAGTCAAATTATCTAACTTCCAGCTTTCTCTTCCTGTGCACCTGTCCAATCAAGGACAACCTGCATACAATAACTTAAGCATACATCAAATACAATATATGTGTATGTCATTGACCAGTTTGACTTCTTTCAAATCTAGAACATTAGGGTCAATGGACCCAACAATTTCCCATACCTGGAAGATCAAAAACCCAACTACAAAAAATCCTGATGGAATAAGAAGGCATGTATGTCATGCCAAAGCTACGTTAAATTGGTAGTCTGAAAATGTCGTGGCTCAAAATAGAGTTTTAAAACAAATAGCGGCAAGCTAACAAACCATGGTGAAAAGGCTCGACTTCGGGCTTTCGACAATCACCAGAGTCACAATGAAACTCTAACATTAGATAGCGGTGGTGCATCATGAGCTACTCAAATTGGTTAGTACCGTCTCTTTCAATTCACCGCTTCTGGACCAAAAGGAGGCGGAGTTAAAAGGGTTAAAAGCCCAACTGCATTCTCTTCAAACCCAAAAACAATACCACTCCCCAAGATATTAGGAAACGCCATCTTACTCCTGTTATTTACCTCCACTTCCAACATATTCTCAACCATTATCCACTCTCTCCCCATTTGATCCCAATCCTTTCAATAGTGCATCTTTCCTCCTACAAATGAGCTATGAAACACCCCAGTCTTTAAAACGAAAACCAGAAAAATATCCATCCAAAGAATCTTCACCACAAGAGTTGTCTGCAACCCAACCGTTTTCTCAGCTCATGGTTGACAATCCTATCTCCTCATTATTAAAACAAATAGCTACACAACCATAGATACCACCTATACAAGAGAAGTACTCTGAAGATTCAAATATCGAGGACCTGTCCCTCAACATTTTAATGGCAAATCCACATATCAAAGACCCTACTGTTAAAGATGAATAAGCATATGATCCTAGTCAAGCTCCCCATCAAGGACCAGAATAATCTGGCCAATTCCAAAATGATCCATCAAGTGGCTTTTCATTTGACAACATCCCACCATCAAAATGGCGAGACAGAATCTATGAAATGCATGCTTGGTGCACTGCCGAGCTACTACAACCTAGAGTAACATTGCATGTTGTCGCGGATAGATTTATATCAAAGTTTCATGGCAGACTAAGGCAATGGTGGATTGCTCTAGGAGCATACAGACAACAAATGAACAAACAAAGCACAAATATGGATGCCCTGATTATGCATGTCCATAATGAGTTCTTATGAGCATAGGATCACTATACAACTCAAGCTAGGGAAGAATACTTGAGCATGTAGTGTTGCTCGTATAAAAGAAAAGACATAAAAGACCATTATGAGAAGATGTCAAAAAGATTTTACGTGATCAATGGGATTGACGACGTCAATTTAAAGCAAACTTTCCTTAATTCGCTTCTAGAACCTATTTGAAATAAAACATCTCGGCTTCTCCAAGTAAAGAAAATCCCTATAATTCATACATCTATTGGTGAGCTCTACCAGAATGTGTTACTATCACTTAAAAAGTTATGCAACCAGAAGAGGTTCCTCATGGAAATAGAGGGCCAAAGTAAAAAACCTTGGCTCGACTTGTGATCGCCATGACCTCCAGATCAAGTGTGGAAAAGACAAATCTAGTATGTGCAACAAGAGGAAAAAGGACAGACCTTTCACACATAGAAGATATGGAGGAAACGATTATTTTTCCAAAAAAACCCAGAAGAAATGGAGATTTCTCAGAAAAAAGAAATGATGCGGCGTATATCACCGTGAGAATTTAAACAGGGAAAGCTCTAATCCGCCTACAACGCACTCTTGATCGATCGCACCTACTCAAGTATCTATCGTTCACAACATGTTTCCTTTCCGCATACAACCAAAATAAATCGGAGGCGTGCCAACTCTAAAACAGCAATCAAAATAAGAGTCGACTTGTTCCCCAAGAAAATGCAAAGGTTGCCAATCCTTTTCAAGAACAAGACCAAGGCAACAAGCCAAGATCCGCTCAAGCAAAATGGATCTACCTGATCCGAAAAAGAAACACGATCAATAACAATTTAATCAGAGATTTGAAAGCGTTTGAGATTTTAAAATCGCGGAGAACACGATGGTTCTTCCTCCATAAACCTCACAAGAAGAAAACACAAGATAAAGAGGAGAGTTTACCCAACCAAGAAGATCAAGCACACAAGATAAGTGGGAGAATCACTCTCTCCACGGAGCCACCGGATTCACATCGAATGGGGCTGCAACCTTCTTCCTTGGAGTCGCACCGAAGGAAGCCACGCCGGAGTCGCACCGAACGGGATGGAGGTAGCAAAGGGGGCGGCTTCACACCATAAGGGGGAGGGGCGGCTTATCATATGCTTGGCCTAAATTCCTTAACAAGGAGGGTTTAGGTTTTCCAAATCTTCTTCATCTCATAAAAAGCCTCCTTTAAATATGAGTTACAAATGAAATCCAACCATCCAAGATTTGAGATGAAGATCTCATCAATCCAGATGGTTAATAGCACACCAAATGTCTAATAACACACCAACATTAAAATAAAAAAATTACAAGTTATATTTTAAAGCAAATAGATTTAAACTAATTAAAATTATTTAAAACTTCTTCAAGTAGGCTTTGCGCGCCGCGGACAGTGGTTGTAACGCAGCTTTTCGTTAGCGCCTGTGGCGTTGTCATGATGCCTAAAATCTTTAAGTTGTTGCGCCGCGGCAATCGGGTCGTCATCAAGAAGTGTTGGAGGAGTCGCGCCATCAATCCTCCCCCACTCAAAATCACGTATCTCCGATGCGTGGTCCGAGAGATAGCGGCGGAGAAGCTCGTCATCCAAACGTTGAAGCTCTGTCGCGAGTACCCAAGAGTCGTCAGAAGGGGGGAGGTCATGCCAACGGATGAGGAAGTGGTAGGTAGCACCATCAGGAGTAGTAAGTGGCTCAGCAGCGAGAATCACATCTGGAATGAGAAATGTCTTCGAGAACCTGGGAAACATGTCAGTAGTAGGAATAAAAGAAGACAACTTACCATCCGATGTTAAACCTGTGGGGACCATAGGAGAGATATCATCCGTACTACCACTCCCCAACCCATTAGAAATTTTAGTGGAGGGAAAAGATGACAAAGAAGTAAGCTCTTGTGGAGGCGAAACAAACATCGTTAAATCGGAGACATTAAAAATGGGTGAAACACCCCAATCAGCAGGCAAATCTAAGACAAAAGCATTATCGCCTAGTTTCTTTATAATCCAAAAAGGGTCGGCTCGCTTTGGCGCTAACTTTTTAACGATGTCGGTTGGCATTCGTTCGGGAACTAAGCGGACTAAGACCTGATCGCCGACTTGAAAGTGCGACACCCTCCTATGTTGATTAGCATATGCTTGATAGGATTCATATTGGGATTTCAAGGTTGCTCGGATATGTGCGTGTAAATCATGAATGTGTTGGGCGAAGGATTGCGCAAATTGACTTATTTTATAAGTTGGGGGCAACGGAACCAAGTCAAGAGGCACAGGGGCCTTGTACCCGTGAACAATCTCGTTTGGAGACATACCCGTGGACCTATTTTTAGAATTATTGTAGGCCAATTGGGCATGTGGAAGAAGTAAATCCCAAGTGCCTTTGTGATCGCTCACTAGACATCTAAGAAGATTTCCTAGGCTCCTATTGACTACCTCTGTCTGCCCATCAGTTTGCGGATGATAAGCCGCGGAGAATAGTAATTTTGTTCCCCTAAGAATCCACAAGGTTTTCAAAAAGTAGCTAGTGAATTTTACGTACCTATCCGAGACAATAGTCTTCTGCACTCCGCGGTGACTAACGACGTCCTTAAAATACAGCTTCGCTATGTGAGAAGCGTCGTCGGTCTTACTACAAGGAAGAAAATATGCCATTTTGGAGAACCTATCCACAACGACGAGAATAGAGTCGTGACGTCGAAGGGTGGGGGGGAAGGCCTAATACGAAGTCCATGCTCACGTCTTCCCATGGTACAGACGGGATAGGTAGCGGGGTGTACAAAGCTACATTGGACTTGGTACCCTTAGAAACTTGACAGGTACAGCAACTACTCACTACCCTCCCAACCATCACCTTTAGTTTAGGCCAATAGAATTTCTCCTCTACGAGCGTAATTGTTTTGTCCCTCCCAAAGTGTCCACCAAAGCCACCACTATGTAACTCCCAAATGATGTGGAGTCGCAAAGATGAGCGAGGGATACATAATTTCCCGTGCTTGAACAAATAACTGTCCCTAAGTGAAAAGGCTGTGATGGTCGTGGGGGAGCTATCCTGGGCAGATAAATATGGCTCCTTAAAATCAGTGCATGTGGCGTATTCATCCTTTATGCGCTCGAATCCTACCATGTGGACTTGCATGGAGGTAAGCAAGAGGGTGAGGCGACTGAGTGCGTCGGCGACCCGATTTTCGGACCCCATAAGGTGCTTAAGATTAAATGTGTATTCCTGCAAGAAGGATACCCATTTTGCGTGGTGCGGGCTGATTTTGTGCTGACCGTTGATGAATCGTAATGCTTCATGATCGGAGAGGATGACAAACTCCTTAGAAAGGAGATAGTGCCTCCAATGATGTAAACACCTAACGATCGCATAAAACTCCCTATCATAATTGGAATAATTTAACTTGGCGCCCGCTAATTTATCACTAAAATAGCTAATCGGGTGACCCTCTTGACTCAAGACACCTCCAATTCCTACACCAGATGCATCGCACGTAAGCTCGAAGACCTTGGTGAAGTCGGGGAGACGCAACACCGGGGCTTCGGTCATAAGCTATTTAATACGACGGAATGCAAACGTGGCGGATTTCGTCCATGTGAATTCGCCTTTCTTCATGCAGTCAGTAATGGGTGCCATAATGCTACTAAAATCGCGTATGAAACGACAATAGAAGGTATCTAATCCGTGGAAACTATACACCTCCCGAAGGCTAGTTGGTTCGGTCCAGTCTCTAATCGCTTGAACCTTTCCTGGGTCAACACGAATACCATCAGAACCAACAATGTAACCCAAGAATTCGACCTCCGAAACATAAAATGTGCATTTCTTAAGTTTTAGGAATAAGGTCTCCTTCTTTAAGGTGCTAAGGATCACTTTGATGTGGGA
Organism: Platanthera zijinensis; assembly: GCA_039513925.1. Classification (NCBI taxonomy): domain Eukaryota; kingdom Viridiplantae; phylum Streptophyta; class Magnoliopsida; order Asparagales; family Orchidaceae; genus Platanthera; species Platanthera zijinensis. Next base: position 113,102,406 of record CM077089.1, on the reverse strand, counting down.
GATGTGTTCAGCGGGGGAGGAGCTAAAAACTAGGATGTCGTCGAAATACACCACAACAAACTTCCCCATATACGGCCTAAAGACGTACGTCATCATCCTGGAGAAGGTGATGGGGGCATTGGATAACCCAAAGGGCATCACCGTCCACTCATACAACCCGTCCTTAGATTTGAACGCTGTCTTCCACTCATCCCCCTCTTGGATCCTAATCTGGTGGTAACCACTCTGTAAGTCTAACTTCGAGAAGATAGTGGCACCCAAAAGGACATCCAAGAGGTCATCTAGTCGCGGAATTGGAAACCTATATTTTATAGTAATTTTGTTGAGAGCCCGGCTATCAACAAACATGCACCAGGTGTCATCCTTCTTAGGGGCAAGAAGGGCTGGGATAGCACATGGGCTCATGCTCGTCCTAATGAATCCCTTACTCAGCAAATCCTCTATCTGGGTTTGTAACTCTTTGTGAGGTTGGTTGGGTAGGGACAATCCGGGGATAAGGTCAATGGCATGTTGTATGTCTCTAAGAGGCGGCAACGATGCGGGCAGCTCGTCCGGGTAAATGTCCCTAAACTCATCCAACAATACCCGAAGCTCTCGAGGTAAATCATCCAACACCCCACCGTTAGTCTTGCACTCAGGAGAATGAGAGCGTGCATCATACCATCAATGAAGGGATCCTTCACAAATTCTTTCCTACCAACTAAACTCAATGCCTTCCTGTCTACAGGGACGGTGGTATCCTTAGTCAATACTACCGGCTCTTTTGGCACAGTCGGTCTCAAGGTGATGGTCTTACCGTTGAATTTGAACTCATATGTGTTGGCGCGACCATAGTGTGTCACGTCACGGTCGTAGAGCCAGGGGCGGCCTAACAACACATGACAAGCATCCATTGGCAGGACGTCACACCAAACCTCATCTGTGTAGGATTTGAATGCCAGGGGGACTAAGAATCGTTGGGTTACTTTAATAGTAACCTTACTGATCCAAGCAACCTGATAGGGGGTCGGATGCGGTTCAGCAGTCAAAGACATACGCTTAACGGCATTCTCAGAAACGGCGTTCACGCAACTACCACCATCGATCACTAGTTTGCAAAGCTTATCGCCACTTTTAAAGATCAAGGTAAATATACTCGACCTCTTCCAGTCATCTACGGGATGAGGGGTGGTCAAAATACAACGCATCACCATGAGGTGGTGATCGTCCTCCAAGTCACTAGGGACTCCTTCTGGATCGCTCTCCTCTGCGGCCTCGTATACATAGTCATCAGGGTCGGTAGCTGGATCTAATAAGGCTAGTGTTTTCGTCTTTGTTGGGCATTCGTAGGCATAATGGCCTTGAATGTCGCAAGTGTAACAAGTGGTGTTAGCCTTGCTAACCTTCCCTATAGGGATACGCTCACTCGCAGGGTTCTTGGTGTTCTTAGTGGTGTTGGGTACATAGGAAAATGTGTACCTTATTTGAAGAAGCCTCAATTAGTTCAATGATATACATCAAGGTGTATTTGATGTTATTTTTAGTTTATATGTGTAGGTTAAGTATGTGCTAATATGAAGAAAAAGTTTCTAAGTCCATGTGTTGACACTTAAGAAAGCTTGTGTCGACACTTGGAAAAGCTGTGTCGACACCAAAAGCAACTGTGTCGACACACAGAATTTATTAGTCGACATTAACTGTGTCGACACCAGGAGACAGTGTCGACACACAGAAGTGTTAGTCGACATCAACTATGTCTACACTAGGAGGCAGTGTCGACACACAGAAGTATTAGTCGACATCAACTATGTCGACACCTGGGGGCAGTATCGACACACAGAATTCTTAGACTATATCAACTGTGTCGACACACAGGACTTGTGTCAACACACAGCAGAGTTTCAACAATGTTGATTGCTGTGAAGTGAAGAAGTGTATGTGTCGACACAAAGAAGCTGCGTCGACACATTCTACAGATGCAGTGTCAGGAAGGCAGTGTCGACACCAAAGGAGTTGTGTCGACATCACCAAAGCTTGTGTCGACACTTAATCTACTTGTGTCGACACATAATAAAGATCAGTCTCGACGTTTTGCTGACAAAGACAAGTGTTCAAGAACTGACTGGAGACTTGACAGCTGTGTATTCCAACAATTTTGCTGAAGCTATCAGACTTGTCAGAAGTTGGTTAGAAACCGGATCAGCCGGTTACCATGGATGAAGTCTATATATAGATGGATTCTGTCAAATCAAAAATAACAACACGAACAACTATTGAAGTATTGATCATTGATCAAGAAAGAGCACGTCACACAGAAGAAGATTTTCGTGAGAAGATCTAAGAAGACAATCTGAAGTGGCAATCTACTCAGAATTTGTCTAAGGAGAATTCAAGCAAGAATTCTGAAGAAACTTCAGAATTCATGGAGAGTGAGAGAGATCTCCAGCTGTTGAAGTAAAGTAGGAGACATTTACAAGTCTCTTAAGAAGCAGATCTTGAACTAATCTGCTAAGAAAGATTCAGATCTATTTCTGAAATCTAAGAAGGAAGCTGTCAGCCAGTCAACTTCAAAGAAGATCAACCCTACTGAGTTCAGATTCAAGAAGCTTTGAAGAAAGCTAAGAATAGGTTGATCTCAGCAATCAGTTTTATCAAGAGCTGATCAAGAAACCTTTTATCCCTTCTCTCTCAACAAGGGTAAGAGTTATTCTATAAGATTTTTCATTCTGTAGGATCTTTCAAGATCTGAGTTGTAAGCCTATAATATAAAGGCTGGGTGTAGGGGATATAGATCTCTGAGTGGTAAGACTTTTGAGTCTGAGCGTAGGAGAAATCATTCTCTGAGTTGTAGGCCTTGTGTCAAGGATGAGGTAGGGCTGTTAGCCTGAGTTGTAGGAGTACGGATACACTCTGAGTTGTAGGAACCTTATAGGGTTCTGAGTTGTAGGAATCTTTCAGGGTTTTGAGCTGTAAGATCTGTGGATCTGAGAAGAAGGAAGAAGTTAGGCCGAATCTAGCACATTGTTGGATAGGTAAAGGGGGAAAGTGGATGTACCCAGACCTTTGGGAACCACTATAAACCTGTGTGCAATTTGTGATGTGTGTGTGATTGTGAATTTTGTGCTGTGATTGCTATGATAGTTGTAGAATAGTTAGATTCTATTTAAAGAACTGAAATATTATTCTGCCTTAAGTAAAAAAAGAAATGAACCTATTCACCCCCCCCCCCCCCTCTAGGTGTTTGGGTTATCTTGAAATCAATTCTATCAAGTGGTATAAGAGGGAGGTTGCTCAAAGAAGGACTTAACATTCTGAGTGAGATCCTTAAGGCAGATTCAAGATCAAGAAAATGGGTTCAGGAGAAAATCATAAGGAAGTAGGTTCTATGAAATTACCCATATGCAAGAAAGAGATATTTGGAATATGGAAAGAAAGGGTCAGGCTTTTTATTGGAGGCCTCTGATCCAAGGATCTACATTACAGTAAAGGAAGGTCCTTATATTTCAATGAAGTTATCAGTTCTAGATACAAATCAAAGAACTCCCAAGGATTTTTTTAAGAAATGACTAAGGAAGAGATCATCCTGGCAACTATGGATAAAATAGCCCAGAATATCATAGTAAGTGTCATAGATGATTCAACCTTTCAAAATTTGATTCACTACAAGACCTCCAAGGAAATATGGGACACCTTGATAGTCTACATTGACGGTTCTGAAGAAGTCAGACAAGATAGAAAATCTATGCTGAACCAAGAATATGAGAGTTTCAGACAAGGAAAGTCAGATGGTATAACTAAGTGTTATAAAAAGTTCTATAGAATAGTAAATGAGCTGATGTCCTATTGAAGGATCTTCAGTACATATGAACTGAATGATAAATTCTTAAGATCCTTGACAAAGGATTGGGACACTAAGATTTGTGCCATTAGGGAAGTGGCCAAACTTGCAGATATCTCTCCTCCAACTTTGTTTGGAAAATTGCTGTCATATGAGATGCAGCTGATGGCTAGGAAAGAGGAAGAGAAAAATACAAATGGGGAGCATAGAGAAAAGTCTGTGGCCCTCAAGGTGGAAGCCACTAGGAAGAATAGGAGGATGTCTCCATCACCTCCTGAGATAGTTGCTGAAATCACTTTAGATAATTCAGACAACCAAAGTTCTGACAGCAGTGACTCAGATAAAGACTTTGTTGCCTTCACAAGGCAGTTTCAGAGATTCCTGATGAAGAAGCAGTGGAAGTCTAGGCCCTCCACATCTCAGCCTGTGGATGACTATTATCAAAAGAGGAAGTCATCTAGGAAAGACAGGAGTAGGTCTAAGCCAAGCAAATCTACAACATCAAAGAAAGTTTACTACTATTGTAATAGGCCTGGACATGTTGTGACTGAGTGTCCAGAAAAAAGAAAGGAGTCTAATGATAAAAAGAAGACTCAACAAAAGAGCAAGAAGGAGAAATCCTTTGTTGCTAAGAAGGAGAAGAGTTTGACAGACCAATCATTTTCAAAGTCAGAATCTGAAGCTGAGGCATATATTGGTCTATATGCAGTAGATGAAGAAGATGAGTTTATGCAAGTACTGAACTCTATCAATGAACAATAAGACAATCAATACATGGGACTGATGGTTGTGTCAGAAGAAGACAAGTGTCAGGATCAGCCTGGTCCTAGTAAGGTACAATGTATTTCTATAAATTCAGATTGTAGTACTGGTACAGAGCCAGCTATATCTGCATTAAGTTATGTGGATGGGTCTGACTCTGAAGGTGATATTCATCAGCTGATAGATGAATATGGGGACTTATTGCATGCACTAAAGAAAAGCAAAAACCTGGCCAAAACTCAGGCTAAGGAAATTGCAGATCTTAAGATGGCTGCATCTGATTTAGAGAAAGAGTTGGATCAAAAAATGAATGAGATTGCCAAACTAAAAACTATAACTGTTATTCAGATGGGCACAATCACATACAAAAATGATCTAATTAAAAGTCTGGAAGCCAGACTTCAAAAGGAAAAAGATTTGGTGGCTAGTTATTCCAAGCCAAAATCAATTTTACCCTTAATAGATGAGTTTGTGGCTAAAAGGGTAAGGCTTGAATAGGCTTTAAAGGTGACACCAGGGCTGTCCAATTCAAGAGAAAGGCAAAAGCCTCAGTCCAGTCACTGAACTTTAAAGTCTCTGTAGTTTTTAGAAAGGTACAAGTGCCTTCTAACAAGTATGACCTTGAGAATACTCATGGTCATAGTAAGACTGAAGTTCTGAATGAAAATGGTGTTTATGTCAATAAGGCAGCCCATGTCCATAAACCTCATGTTCTTAAGAATCAGTGGGTGTAGCTTCAGCAGTACCAGCACAAAACAAAAGATTTATTGTCAACCAGACTGCCAAGAATGTATATAAAAATAGATACAACAAGTATGAATGTTGGTGTTGTGGCAAGACAGGCCATTATGCCTTAGATTGCTGGAATAACATTAGTGTCAGGAAGAACAACAGTCTACCTGTTAGAAGAGCAGCAGGTAGATTTGTTAAGTATGAAGCTAACTTGAACCAAGGACCCAAGACTTACTTGGGCTCTAAGGAGAGGTAATTTTTTATTGCATGTGAGTCCAAGTTACCATGCCCCTATATAATACTTGGGCAGTGGATGTTCCAGGCACATGACTGGAATAAGGGGGTTGCTGAAGGAGTACTTACCTATTATAAATGGGTCTAAAGTAATCTTTGGTGGTTCTAAAAAAGGAATCATCAAAGGATTTGGTAACATTTCTAATAATCAGATTACTATCACTAGAGTGGCCTATGTGAAGGATTTGAAACACAACCTTATAAGCATAAGTCAGCTGAGTGATTTAGGATATGACATTTCATTTATTAAGAATGGATGTCATATCAAAAGATCAAGTGATCAAAAGGTCATATTGACAGGATATAGAAAAAGAAATGTGTACTGTCTTAACTTTGAGTGTGAGAACAATGTTTCTCTTATTTGTCTTGTAGCTGATGAGAGAGCCTCTCATTGTGTCAAATGGCACAAGAGGCTGGCCAATCTTAACTACAAAACAATTGGCCAACTCTTTAGCAAAGAGTTATTAAGGAATGGTCCAAAATTTAAGTGTATAAAGGATGGGATATGCTCAGCTTGTAAAAAAAGAAAGCAGACAAAATTCTCCTTTTATAGCCTTGAAAACAAGGATTCAGTGAGGTGTCTATACCTCTTACATATGGATCTATTTGGTCCTATGCCAGTTCATAGTCTAGGTAGGAAGGTCTACACTTTTGTGGTGGTAGATGACTATTCTAGATATTCCTGGGTGTTCTTTCTGAGATAAAAATCAGAAACCCCAAGTGTTTTATATAGTTTTGTCAAGCAAATTCAGAATGAACATGACAGCACAGTGGACAAAATCAGAAGTGACTATAGCACTGAATTTCAATCTGAGAGTATGACAAGACTGTGTGAAGAATTTGGGATTTTTCAAGAATTCTCCTCACCTAGAACACCACAGCAAAATGGTATTGCTGAACGGAAGAATAGAACACTGATTGAGGCTAGTAGAACTCTATTGAGTGACACTTCTCTCCCAGAATATTTCTGGGCTGAGGCAGGAAATACTGCATGCCATGTGATCAATATGGTTTCTATCACCAAAAGCCACAAAAAGACTCCCTATGAGATCATGAAGGGTAGAAAACCAAACTTATCCTATTTTAGGATCTTTGGTTGCAAGTGTTATGTCCTTAACAATGGCAAGTCTTATCTAACTAAGTTTGCTGCCAAATCCCAAGATGGGATATTTGTTGGGTACAACAACTATAGTAAGGCTTATATGGTCTACAACTTGATTACTCAAGTTGTAGAAGAGTCTCTACATGTTGTCTATGATGAAACAAGACTGATTTTCAGTGAGTTGCCTTGTAGCACATGCAGTTCTATAGGTATAAATGAGAGAATGGACAAGCTTACCGTTACAGAAGAGTCAACTACAGAGCAAGAAGTGGAAAATGGTGGCTACTGTTTAGGGGGAGTACAGGACTCTCTAGATGTTGATGAAAACCAAGAGGTGCAGCATATTGAAGAGACTGGAGGTGTTCAACCTGAAGATAGTCTACCTCCAGCTGTTAGACACTTAAAGGATCATCCAGCAAATCAGATAATTGGTGATCCAAGACATGGAGTACAAACCAGAAGCAGGAACTTGAACACAGTTCTTTGCTTAAGCTTCCTATCTCAACTGGAACCAAAGAGATTTGAATAAGCTATTCTAGACCCACATTGGATTGATGCCATGCAAGAGGAGCTGAATCAGTTCAGAAGGTGCAAGGTCTGTGAGTTAGTTCCTAAACCAAAATACCACAACATCATTGGAACAAAGTGGATCTTTAGGAATAAACTGGATAAGAATGGGATCATTGTGAAGAACAAGCAAGACTTGTTGCAAAAGGATACAGGCAGGAAGAGGGTATTGACTTTGATTAAACCTTTGCCTCAGTAGCAAGATTGGAAGCAATTAGGATGTTCCTTGCCTATGCAGCATATCAAGGCTTCAAGGTATTCCAAATGGATGTAAAATCAGCATTCCTAAATGGAAATCTAAAAGAAGAAGTCTATGTAGAGCAGCCCTCAGGTTTTGTTGATTCTCTCAAACCTGATTATGTTTATAGACTTAGGAAAGCTTTGTATGGGTTAAAGCAAGCCCCAAGGGCTTAGTATAAAACCATGTGTACTTTCTTTATTGAGAACAAATTCTCAAGGGGGGAAATAGACAAAACTCTATTCCTAAGGGAGTCCAAAGGTAAGATTATCTTAGTCCAGATTTATGTAGATGACATAATATTTGGGTCTACAGAAAACAACCTTTGCAAGAAGTTTGCTAAACTTATGCAAGGGAAGTTTGAGATGAGCAGCATGGGAGAACTTAAGTTCTTCTTGGGACTTCAAGTAAGACAGACTGATGATGGCTTGTCCATATCCCAGTCTAAGTTCACCAGGAAGTTAATTAAGAAGTATGGTATGGAATCATCCTCCACCATGAGAACTCTTATGGGAACAAGTATGCCTATATGCAAAGATGATGTAGGTAAACCTGTAGATGAGTCTTTGTATAGAGGAATAATTGGCTCTCTTCTATATCTAACTGCTAGTAGACCAGACATTATGTATGCAATATGTTTTTGTGCTAGGTACCAATCATGCCCTAAAGAATCTCATTACACTGCAGTAAAAAGGATTTTCAGATATCTAAAGGGCACACCTAATCTAGGCCTTTGGTACCCTAGGAATTGATATTTTCTATTGACAGGCTATTCAGATGCAGACTTTGCAGGTTGCAAGGAAGATAGAAAAAGCACAATAGGCACCTGTAAATTTCTAGGAGGAAGATTGGTGTCTTGGAGCAGTAAGAAGCAGACTAGTGTGGCAATTTCCATAGCTGAGTCTGAATATGTGGCAGCATGAAGTTGCTGTGCACAGCTGTTGTGGATTCAACACTAGCTAGAAGACTATGGTATTCAGGTAAGTAGAACACCTTTGTTTTATGATTCTACTAGTGATATTTCTATTGGTAATAATCCTGTTTCACATAGTAAGACTAAGCATATAGAAATAAGATATCATTTTCTTAGAGAACATGTAGAGAAAAAGGACATCTCACTAGAATTTGTCAAAACATATTATCAAATTGCAGATGTGTTTAATAAGCCTCTAGATGAAACTAAATTCAATAAATTTAAAATTGAATTAGGAATGTTGAACATAGATTAGTTTAATAAATTTGGCTAAGTAAATCAGTGTCGACATATTCAGAGAAGTGATGTCGACACTTTAGTAAATCTGTGTCGACACATCAAGAGAAGTGATGTCAGCACTTCGGTAAGTGGTGTCGACACAACCAGAGTAGTGGTGTCGACACATCAAGAAATTGTGTCGACGCTTACAATAAGAGTCGACACAGAATTTCTTATGAACTTCTAAGTATGTCAAGTGTCGACACATCATCAATATGTGTCGACACATAGAAGTCAACACTGTTGTCAAGACATTAGAAGTATGTGTCGACACATTTCAACAGTGTCAACACATTTAGACAGTTTTTGCCCGCCTTTTGAGCTTCTGTGTTTAAAAGGGTATAAATAGGTCAAGAACAATCTCTATCAACACACTCTCTAGGTTTTCGAGTCCAAAACCTTGTGTCGACAATGTATCTTCTCTCAATCCAAGCTTTCTCACCATCCCAATGGCGCCAAAGGTAGAAGATAACATCAACGAAGGATATGAGTTGGTTCGTCATGCCTTTGATGATGCTGAATCTGAGATTAAAGGGGTAATTAACCTAATTGCTGAAAATGATTTAGAATTTCTAGTATCCGAACCAACCAAGATAGTGAAGAAATAAATACTTGAGTTTTATGGCGCAGCTACAATGGATTCAACTCATCTTAAGATTAATTCAACCGTTCATAGTGCTAGAGTCAAAGTGACCTTGAAGAGTTTGAGGAAAATTCTTCATCTTCCAAGAACTCAGGATGAAGAAGAAGTACCCATATCCAAGACAAGGGAAGCACTACAATGGTGTGGATTGAATCTCACCTTAAAGATTGGATCAGCTATAAACAGGAAAGGGATGAATCAACAAGGGAAATTTCTCTCTGAAGTGGTTCGAAAGGTGATTCTATGTAAGCCAGGGGGACATGATAGGATTTCAGCCTATATGTTCAGCCTAATGACAAGGATTATTTTTAGACTAAATACAGATTGGTCCATAGTAATTTTTGAGAAGATTAAGGAAGGCATAAAGAAGCCTAATTTGGCTAGACTGATGAGTCTATACTTGGTTGGAGTAATTCCAGAAGTAATGCACCAGATTCCTAGTTCTAAAATCAACCACATGAGAAAAATGGACAACATAATAATCTCCAGATGGGATATGGTCCTAACAAAGGACATACCTAATATAGCAAGCCAAGAAGCTGTAGAGAAATCACCTGCACAGGACATTACTGATCATGCACAGGTGCAGGGGGAGCCAGATAATGCACAGGTACAGAACATTATATATAATGTACAGGCACAGGACTTTGCTCATAATACATAGGTGCAAGGGGAAAAAACAACTCACTTGGCAAGTGAAATGGATTCACAAACTATTCTTGAGAGACCTCATGTCAACAGTCCAGAACTAGATGTTATCATGGAGGATACATCTGTAGTTGTTGATGCTCCTGAGAAAGAAGTACCACCAGTCCACACTCAATAGGAGTTTACTCTTGAGGAGTTGTTTCCTGATATTGAGGGAGCAACAAGTAAGGGGGAGCAAGTAAGTATTGAGGGTGAGCAGGCTGACATTGAGGGGGAGCAGAATAGGACTGAAAAGGAGCTCCCTCCTAGTCCTAAGGAAATAGTAGACATTACAAGTTCATCTGCTTCAGAAGATGAAGAAATCACAAGTGCAAAAAGGAGAAAACTGATGGTTTTTAAGAGGAGGAGCCAAAGCTACAAGCAAGCATTGCAAATTGCTGCTCCACAACCTGCCCTAGAGGCTGATTACAGCTCATTATTGGTGGTCTTGCAACTGAAATTAGATGAGCAGAGAATGGCTCTAGAGAAGTATGTGGATGAAATCCATAAGTCACTTCAATTTGATTTGGCTCAGGATATCAAATCCATCAGGTTTGAAGTGAATCTACATAAGAAAGAGATGACAAATTGCTTCCACAAAGGGGGAAATGTTGTAGTATTTCTGGCTTAGCAGAAAGCAGCAGTAAAGGCTCAAGTGGATGACATTGCTATTAAACAAGGCTATGTCCTTGAGAATCAGATTAGGATGAATGACAATCTGACTGAATCTCACAATGAGATAGTCACTAAAATAAATAAAACAGTAACTGCAATGAATGATGTTGGGTACATTGGAAAATGTGTACCTGATTTGGAGAAGCCTCACTTAGCTCAATGATATACATCAAGGTGTATTTGATGTTATTTTGAGTTCATATGTGCAGGTTAAGTATTTGCTAAAATGCAGAAAAATGTTTCTAAGTCCATGTGTCGACACTTAAGAAAGCCTGTGTCGACACTTGGAAAAGCTGTGTCGACACCAGAAGCAACTGTGTCGACACACAGCAGTTCTAGTCGACATCGGGAGACAGTGTCGACACACAGAAAGTATTAGTCGACATCAACTGTGTCGACACCAGGAGACAGTGTCGACACACAGAAGTATTAGTCGACATAAACTGTGTCGACACCTGGAGGCAGTGTCGACACAAAAATTCTGAGACTACATCAATTGTGTCGACACCTGGAGGCAGTGTCGACACAAAAATTCTGAGACTATATCAACTGTGTCGACACACAGGACTTGTGTCGACACTCAGCAGAGTTTAAATAATATTGTTTGCTGTGAAGTGAAGAAGTGTCTATGTCGACACAAAGAAGCTATGTCGACAAATTCTACAGATGCAGTGCCAAGAAGCTGTGTCAACACCAGAGGAGCTATGTCGATATCACCAAAGCTTGTGTCGACACTTAATCTACTAGTGTCGACACATAATGACAATCAGTCTCGACGCTTTGCTGACAAAGACAAAGGTTAAAGAACTGACTAGAGACTTGACAGCTGTGTATTCCAACGAGTTTGCTGAAGCTATCAGACCTGTCAGAAGTTGGTTAGAAACCGGATCAGCCGGTTACCATGGATGAAGTCTATAAATAGATAGATTCTATCAACAACAACAAAAAATTGAATTATTAATCATTGATCAAGGAAGTGCACGTCACACAGAAGAAGATTTTCGTGAGAAGATCTAAGGAGAATTCAAGCAAGAATTCTAAAGAAACTTCAGAAGTTCTAAAGAGTGAGAGAGATCTTCAGCTGTTGAAGTAAAGAAGGAGACATTTACAAGTCTCTTAAGAAGCAGATCTTGAACTAATCTGCTAAGAAGGATTCAGATCTATTTCTGAATCCTAAGAAGGAAGCTGGCAGCCAGTCAACTTCAAAGGAGATCAACCCTACTGAGTTCAGATTCAAGAATCTTTGAAGAAAGCTAAGAAGAAGTTGATTTAATCCATCAATTTTATCAAGAAGCTGATCAAGAAACCTTTTATCCCTTCTCTCTCAACAAGGGTAAGAGTCCATCAAAATCACTTATCAAATTTTGTAGGATCTTTCAAGATCTGAGTTGTAAGCCTATTATATAAAGGCTGAGTGTAGGAGATATAGATCTCTGAGTGGGAGGGCTTTTGAGCCTGAGTGTAGGAGAAATGTTTCTATGAGTGTTAGGCCTTGTGGCAAGGCTGAGGTAGCGCTGTTAGCCTGAGCTATAGGAGTGTGGTTACACTCTGAGTTGTAGGAACCTTATAGGGTTCTGAGTTGTAGGAACCTTTCAGGGTTCTGAGCTGTAAGATCTATGGATCTGAGAAGAAGGAAGAAGTTAGGCCGAATCTAGCACACTGCTAGATAGGTGAAGGGGGAAAGTGGATGTACTCAGACCTTGAGGAACCACTATAAATCTGTGTGCAATCTGTGATGTATGTGTGATTGTGAATTCTGTGTTGTGATTGCTATAGAATAAGTTAGATTCTAATTTAAGAGCTGAAATATCATTCTGTCTTTAGTATAAAAGAAAAGAACCTATTAACCCCCCCCCCCCCTCTAGGTGTTTGGGTTATCTTAAAATCAATTCTATCAAGTGGTATCAGGGGGAGGTTGCTCAAAGAAGGACTTAACAGTCTGAGTAAGATCCATAAGGCAGATTCAAGATCAAGAAAATGGGTTCAGGAGAAAATCATACGGAACTAGGTTCTGTGAAATTACCCATATACAGGAAAGAGATTTTTGGAATATGGAAAGAAAGGGTCAGGCTTTTCATGGAGGCTTCTGATCCAAGGATCTACATTACTGTCATGGAAGGTCCTTATGTTCCAATGAAGCTGTCAGTTCTAGATGCAAATCAAAGAACTCCCAAAGATTTTTCAGAGATGCTAAGGAAGAGATCATCCTGGCAACTATGGATAAAAGAGCCCAGAATATCATAGTAAGTGTCATAGATGATTCAACCTTTTAAAATTTGATTCACTGCAAGACCTCCAAGGAAATATGAGACACCTTGATAGTCTATATGGAGGGTTCTGAAGAAGTCAGACAAGATAGAAAATCTATGCTGAACCAGGAATATGAGAGTTTCAGACAAGGAAAGTCAGATGGTATAACTGAGTGTTATAAGAAGTTTTATAGAAGAGTAAATGAGCTGATGTCCTATGGAAGGATCTTCAGTACATATGAACTGAATGATACATTTCTAAGATCCTTGACAAAGGATTGGGACACTAAGATTTGTGCCATTAGGGAAGTGGCCAAACTTGCAGATATCTCTCCTCCAACTTTATTTAGAAAATTGCTGTCATATGAGATACAGCTGATGGCTAGGAAAGAGGAAGAGAAAAGTGCAAAAGGGGAGAATAGAGAAAAGTCTGTGGCCTTCAAGGTGGAGACCACTAGGAAGAATAGGAGGATGTCTCCATCACCTCCTGAGATTGTTGCTGAAATTACTTCAGATAATTCAGACAACCAAATTTCAGACAGCAGTGACTCAGATAAAGACTTTGCTGCTTTCACAAGCAGTTTCAGAGATTCCTGAAGAAGAAGCAGTGGAAGACTAGGCCCTCTACATCTCAGCCTGTGGATGACTATTATCAAAAGAGGGAGTCATCAAGGAAGGACAGAAGTAGGTCTAAGCCTAGCAATCTACAACATCAAAGATAGTTTGCTACTGCTGTAATAGGCCTTGACATGTTGTGGCTGAGTGTCCAGACAAAAGAAAGGAATCTACTGATAAAAGGAAGACTCAACAAAAGAGCAAGAAGGAGAAATCCTTTATTGCTAAGAAGGATAAAAGCTTGACAGATCAATCATCTTCAGAGTCTGAATCTGAAGCTGAGGCATATATTGGTCTTTATGCAGCAGATGAAGAAGATGAGTTTATGCAATTGTTGAACTCTATCTATGAACAATAAGACCATTAGTGCATGGGACTGATGGCTGTATCAGAAGAAGACAAGTGCTAGGATCAGCCTAGTCCTAGTAAGGTACAATGTATTTCTAGAAATTCAGATTGTAGTACTGGTACAGAGTCAGCTATATCTACATCAAGTGATGTGGATGGATCTGATTCTGAAGGAGATATTCATCAGCTGATAGATGAATATAGGGACTTGTTGCAGGCACTAAAAAAAAGCAAAAACCTGGCCAAAACTCAGGCTAAGGAAATTACAGATCTTAAGATGGTTGCATCTGATTTAGAGAAAGAGTTGGATCAAAAAATGAATGAGGTTGCCAAACTGAAAACTATAACTGTTATTCAGATAGGTATAATCACATACAAAAATGATCTAATTAAAAGTCTGGAAGTTAGACTTCAAAAGGAGAAAGATTTGGTGGCTAGTTATTCCAAGCCAAAATCAGTTTTACCCTTAATAGATGAGTTTGTGGTTAGAAAGGGTAAGGCTGGAATAGGCTTTAAAGGTAACACCAGGGCTGTCCAATTCAAGAGAAAGGGCAAGGCCTCAGTCCAGCCACTAAATTTTAAAGTCCCTGTAGTTTTTAGAAAGGTACAAGAGCCTTCTAACAAGTATGACCTTGAGAATACTCATGGTCATAGTAAGACTGAAGTTCTGAATGGCAAGGGTATTTATGTCAATAAGGCAGTTCATGTTCATAAACCCCATGTTTGTAAGAAATTAGTGGGAGTAACTGCAGCAGTACCAGCACAATACAAAAGATTTGTTGTCAACCAGACTGTCAAGAATGTATCTAAAAATATATACAACAAGTATGAATGCTGGTGCTGTGGCAAGACAGGTCATTATGTCATAGATTGCTGGCACAACACTAGTGTCAGGAAGAACAACAGTCTACCTGTTAGAAGATCTGCAGGTAGATTTGTTAAGTATGAAGCTAACTTGAACCATGGACCCAAGACTTACTTTGGTTCTAAGGAGAGGTAATTCTTTATTGCAGGTGAGTCCAAGTTACCATGCCCCTATATGGTACTTGGACTGTGGATGTTCCAAGCACATGATTGGAACAAAGGGGTTGCTGAAGGAGTACTTACCTATCATAAATGGGTCTAAATTAATCTTTGGTGGTTCTGAAAAGGGAAACATAAAAGGGTTTGGTAACATTTCTAATAACCAGATTACAATCACTCAAGTGGCCTATGTAAAGGGTTTGAAACACAACATTATAAGCATAAGTCAGCTGAGTGATTTAGGATATGACATTTTATTTATTAAGAATGGATGTCATATCAAAAGATCAAGTGATCAAAAGGTCATATTGACAGGATATAGAAAAAGAAATGTGTACTGTCTTAACTTTGAGTGTGAGAACAATATTTCTCCTATTTGTCTTGTAGCTGATGAGAGAGCCTCTCATTGTGTCAAATGGCACAAGAGGCTGGCCCATCTTAACTACAAAACAATTGGCCAACTCTTTAGCAAAGAGTTAGTAAGGAATGGTTCCAAATGTTAAGTGTATAAAGGATGGGATATGCTCAGCTTGTCAAAAAGGCAAGCAGACAAAATCCTCCTTTCATAGCCTTGAAAACAAGGATTCAGTGAGGTGTCTATACCTCTTACATATGGATCTATTTGGTCCTATGCCAGTTCATAGTCTAGGTAGGAAGGTCTACACTTTTGTGGTGGTAGATGACTATTCTAGATATTCCTGGGTGTTCTTTCTTAGACAAAAATCAGAAACCCCAAGTGTTTTATATAGTTTTGTCAAGCAAATTCAGAATGAACATGACAGTACAGTGGTCAAAATCAGAAGTGACCATGGCACTGAATTTCAATCTGAGAGTATGACAAGACTGTGTGAAGAATTTGGGTTTTTCAAGAATTCTCCTCACCTAGAACACCACAGCAAAATGGTATTGCTGAAAGGAAGAATAGAACACTGATTGAGGCTGGTAGAACTCTATTGAGTGACACTTCTCTCCCAGAATATTTCTGGGCTGAGGTAGTAAACACTGCGTGTCATGTGATCAATAGGGCTTCTATCACCAAAAGCCACAAAAAGACTCTCTATGAGATTATGAAGGGTAGAAAACCAAACTTATCCTATTTTAGGATCTTTGGTTGCAAGTGCTATATCCTTAACAATGGCAAGTCTTATCTAACTAAGTTTGCTGCCAAATCCCAAGATGGGATATTTGTTGGGTACAGCAACAATAGTAAGGCTTATAGAGTCTACAACTTGATTACTCAAGTTCTAGAAGAGTCTGTATATGTTGTCTTTTATGAAACAAGACTGATTAACAGTGAGTTGCCTTGTAGCTCATACAGTTCTAAAGGTATAAATGAGAAAATGGACAAGCTTACCATTACAGAAGAATCAACTGAAGAGCAGGAAGTGTAAAATGGTGGCTACTGTCCAGGGGGAGTACAGGACTCTCTATATGTAGATGAACACTAAGAGGTGCAGCATATTGAAGAGACTAAAGGGGTTCAAACTGAAGATAGTCTACCTCCAGCTGTTAGACACTTAAAGGATCATCCAGCAAATCAGATAATTGGGGATCTAAGACATGGAGTGCAAACTAGAAGCAAGAACTTGAACACAGTGCTTTGCTTAAGCTTCCTATCTCAACTGGAGCCAAAGAGATTTGAAGAAGCTATTCTAGACCCACATTGAATTGATGTCATGCAAGAGGAGCTGAATCAGTTAAGAAGGTGCAAGGTTTGGGAGTTAGTTCCTAAACTAAAAGACCACAACATCATTGGAACAAAGTGGATCTTTAGGAACAAATTGGATGAGAATGGGATCACTGTGAAGAACAAAGCAAGACTTGTTGCAAAAGGATATAGGCAGGAAGAGGGTATTGACTTTGATCAAACCTTTGCCCTAGTAGTAAGACTGGATGTAATTAGGATGTTCCTTGCTTATGCAGCATATCAAGGCTTCAAGGTATTCCAAATGGATGTAAATCAGCATTCTTAAATGGAAATCTTAAAGAAGAAGTCTATGTAGAGCAGCACTCAGGTTTTGTTGATTCTCTCAAACCTGATTATGTTTATAGACTTAGGAAAGCTTTATATGGGTTAAAGCAAGCCCCAAGGGCTTGGTATGAAACCCTGTCTACTTTCCTTATTGAGAACAAATTCTCAAGGGGGAAATAGACAAAACTCTATTCCTAAGGGAGTCCAAAGGTAAGATTATCTTAGTCTAGATATATGTAGATGACATAATATTTGGGTCTACAGAAAGTAACCTTTGCAAGAAGTTTGCTAAACTTATGCAAGGGAAGTTTGAGATGAGTAGCATGGGAGAACTTAAGTTCTTCTTGGGCCTTCAAGTAAGACAGACTTATGATGGCTTGTCCATATCCCAGTCTAAGTTCACCAAGGAGTTAATTAAGAAGTATGGTATGGAATCATCCTCCACCATGAGAACTCCTATGGGAACAAGTATGCCTATATACAAAGATGATGCAGGTAAACCTGTAGATGAGTCTTTGTATAGAGGAATAATTGGCTCTCTTTTATATTTAACTGCTAGTAGACCAGAAATTATGTATGCAACATGTGTCTGTGCTAGGTATCAATCATGCCCTAAAGAATCACATTACACTGCAGTAAAAAGGATTTTGAGATATCTAAAGGGCACACCTAATCTAGGCCTTTGGTACCCTAGGAATGGAGATTTTCTACTGACAGGCTATTCAGATGCAGACTTTGCAGGTTGCAAAGAAGATAGAAAAAGCACAACAGGCACCTGTCAATTTCTAGGAGGAAGATTGGTGTCTTGGAGTAGTAAGAAGTAGACTAGTGTGGCAATTTCACAAGCTGAGTCTGAATATATGGCAGCAGGAAGTTGCTGTGCACAGCTGTTGTGGATTCAGCACCAGCTAGAAGACTATGGTATTCAGGTAAGTAGAACACCTTTGTTTTGTGATTCTACTAGTGCTATTTCTATTGCTAATAATCTTATTTCACATAGTAGGACTAAGCATATAGAAATAAGATAGCATTTTCTTAGAGAACATGTAGAGAAAGAGGACATCTCACTAGAATTTGTCAAAATAGATTATCAAATTGCAGATGTATTTACTAAGTCTTTAGATGAAACTAAATTCAATAAATTTAAAATTGAATTAGGAATGTTAAACATAGATTAGTATAACAAATTTGGCTAAGTAAATCTGTGTCAACACATCCAGAGAAGTGATGTCAACACTTCAGTAAATCTGTGCCGACATATCCAAAGAAATGGTGTCGACACTTCAGTAAGTGGTGTCGACACAACCAGAGTAGTGGTGTCGACACATCCAGAAATTGTGTCGACACTTACAATAAGAGTCGACACCGAATTTCAGATGAACTTCTAAGTTTGTCTAGTGTCGACATATCATCAATTGGTGTCGACACATAGTAGTCAACGCCATTGTCGAGACATTAGAAGTCTGTGTCGACACATTTCAACAGTGTCAACACATTTAGAAAGTTTTTGCCCGCCTTTTGACCTTCTTTGATTAGAAGGGTATAAATAGGTCAAGAACATATTCTATCGACACGCTCTCCAGATTTTCGAGAATAAACTCTTGTGTCGACAAACTCTCTTCTCTCGATCCAAGCTTTCTCACCATCCCAATGGCGTCAAAGGTTGAAGATAACATTAACGAAGGATATAAGGTGGTTCGTCATGCCTTTGATGATGCTGACTCAGAGATTAAAGGAGTGATTACCCTAATCACTGATAGTGGTTTGGAGTTTCTGATATCCGAACCAACAAGGATTTGGAAGAAGGAGGTTTTTGAGTTCTTTGTTGCAGCAACAGTAGACTCAACTAGACTTAAGATTAAATCAATAGTTAATGGAGCTAAAGTCAAAGTGACCTTGAAGAGTTTGAGAAAAATTCTTCATCTTCCAAGAACTCAGGATGAAGAAGAAGTACTAGTATCAAAAACAAGGGAGGCACTACAATGGTGTGGATTGGATCCCACCTTAAAGATTGGAGCTGCAATTAATAGGAAAGGGATGAATCAGCAAGGTAAATTCCTTTCAGAAGTGGTAGGAAAGGTTATTCTGTGTAAGCCAGGGGGACATGATAGGATTTCTGCCTATATGTTCAACATCATGATAAAGATAATTTTTAAACTCCACACAGATTGGTCTATAATACTGTTTGAAAAGATTAAGGAAAGCATCAAGAAGCCTAATTTGGCTAGAATAATGAGTCTATACTTGGCTGGAGAAATTCCAAAAGTAATGAACAAGATTCCTGGTTCTAAAATCAATCATATGAGAAGAATGGACATCAGGATTATTTCCAGATGGGATAGGGTCCTATCAAAGGACATACCTGATATAGAGAGACAAGAGGCTACTGAGAAATCTCCTGTACAGGACCTTATTGAGACTGCACAAGTATAGAAGGAAACAGTTAGTGCACTAGTGTAGGGGGAGCTAGTTAGTGTACAAGCTCAGGACCTGACTGTGACTGCACAAGTGCAGGGGGAGACAGTTACTGCATAGGTGCAGGGGGAAGAGCCAATTCACTTGGCAGAGGAAATAGATTCACAAACAGTCCTTGAGACATCTCATGTCAACAGTCCAGCCCAAGATGCTATCATGGAGGATACATCTGGAGCTGCTGATGCTCCTAAGAAAGTAATATCACCAGTTCACACTCAACAGGAGTTTACTCTTGAGGAATTGTTTCCTTACATTGAGGGAGCTGCAGATAAGGAGGAGCAAGTAAGAATTGAGGGGGAGCAGGCTGATATTGAGGGAGTGCAGCATAGGACTGAGAAAGGGCTGCCTCCTAGTCCTAAGGAAAGAGTAGATATTATCAGTACATCTGATTCAGAGGATGAGGAGATTGCAAGTGCCAAGAAAAGAAAACTGATGGTTTTCAAGAGAAGAAGCCAGAGCTATAAGAAGGCTTTGCAAACTACTACTTCACAACCTGCCCCAGAGGCTGATTACAACTCCTTATTGGTGGCTTTGCAAGTTAAATTAGATGATCAGAGAATGGCTCTAGAGAGGTATGTGGATGAAAGGAATAAGTCACTTCAATTTGATTTGGCTCAAGATATCAAATCCATCATGTTTGAGGTGAATCTCAATAAGAAAGAGATGATAGATTGCTTCCACAAAGGGGGCAATGCTGTGGTATTTCTGGCTAAGCAGCAGGTAGAGCTAAAGAAACAAGTGGATAATATTGCTATCAAACAAGGCTATATCCTTGAAAATCAGATTATGATGAATGACAATCTGACTGAATCTCACAATGAGATAGTCATTGAAGTAAAGAAAACAGTTACTGCAATGACTGAAACAAGGGCTAAGGAGAAAAAGGAATTTGATCAGAAGCTACAGGAGGCCTTGGATTCATTTAAGACAGCCCTTACTTCTTCTCAGAAAACAATATCTGACCAGCTTCTTAAGTTAAAATCATTTTTTAAAGATGGTGTAAATTTTCTTGATGGTCAAATAAGATTTCAAAAAGATGACTTAAGAGATCACATTGAAAGAGAAGTCATAAAGTGGGAGAGAATGTTAGTCAATGCAGGCTCAGATCATGCCAAATGGATATCCAATAGCATCAGAGCCACTCTGGGATATCCACCCCTTTGTGATGATGACAATGTTGCTGAGTCTGGTGTGCAACCTGCTTATGTTGGAGGTGATCAACCTGAAGTTGCTCAGATCATCTACCCTACAGCAGATTTTGATATGATTCAACAATAGGTTAAGACAATGTACAGTCCTCAACAGGAAGTTGATAATGTTATAATAGAAAAAGTTGAAATGCCAGAAACTGCCTTGAAAGCTCAACAGGAAACTCAACTTTCAAAGAAAAGATTCAGAAAACAGGCTGAGTTAAAACCTGATTTTGAGCAGTGGAGCCTCACTTCAAGAAATCTAATTTTGACTGCCTGGAAAGCTGTGAAAGATCAAGTTCATGAAAGGGGCAAGTGGTATAATGAACAGGAATGGAAGAAATATGAGGCAAGGCAAGAAGCCATTGTACAACATAGAAGAAAGACTAAGATTGGGAAGCTACCTCCTAATGCTCAGGAGCCTAGCAAATATTTCCCTAAGCCTTTTCATTATTTTGAAAGGCAAAGGATTAAGGATGAAGCTCAGAAGAAGGCAGAGTTGAAAGGAAAGAAGCCTATTGATGAAGCAGAACCTCCTGTGCAAGCTCAGATTAAGCTAGAAAAAGGCATAGTCATCAAGGAGCCTGATCAGCCTTAGTATAGATTTACTAGATTTTTCAAGAACAATGTCATCTTTAGTGTTGAAGGAAATCTATGTAATCTGTTGTTAAGAAACTTTTTGTTAATTTAAACAAAACAACGTTTCATGTTCATTCAAGTTGCATTCTTATTCTGTGATGTGATTTGGTTATATGTTTTGTTTATAAGTTACCTTGTCATTTATTATTTATATACATCATCATATTTGTTTATTATAAGTGGTGTATATCATTGACTAAAGGGTTATGACTTCTCCAAATAGGGGGAGATTGTTGGGTACATAGGAAAATGTGTACCTGATTTGAAGAAGCCTCACTTAGTTCAATGATATACATCAAGATATATTTGATGTTATTTTGAGTTTATATGTGCAGGTTAAGTATATGCTAATATGCAGAAAAAGT
Organism: Platanthera zijinensis; assembly: GCA_039513925.1. Classification (NCBI taxonomy): domain Eukaryota; kingdom Viridiplantae; phylum Streptophyta; class Magnoliopsida; order Asparagales; family Orchidaceae; genus Platanthera; species Platanthera zijinensis. Next base: position 113,080,761 of record CM077089.1, on the reverse strand, counting down.
TTCTAAGTCCATGTGTCGACACTTAAGAAAGCTTGTGTCGACATTTGGAAAAGCTGTGTCGACACCAGAAGCAATTGTGTCGACACACAGAATTTATTAGTCGACATCAACTGTGTCGACACTAGGAGGCAGTGTCGACACACAGAAGTATTAGTCGACATCAACTGTGTCGACACCAGGAGGGAGTGTCGACACACAGAAGTATTAGTCGACATCAACTGTGTCGACACCTGGAGGCAGTGTCGACACACAAATTCTGAGACTACATCAACTGTGTCGACACCTGGAGGCAGTGTTGACACAAAAATTCTAAGACTATATCAACTATGTCAACACACGGGACTTGTGTCAACACTCAGCAGAGTTTAAACAATGTTGTTTGCTGTGAAGTGAAGAAGTGTCTATGTCGACACAAAGAAGCTGTGTCGACACATTCTACAGATGCAGTGTCAAGAAGCTGTGTCGACACTAGAGGAGCTATGTCGACATCACCAAAACTTGTGTCGACACTTAATCTACTAGTGTCGACACATAATGACAATCAGTCTCGACGCTTTGCTGACAAAGATAAAGGTTCAAGAATTGACTAGAGACTTGACAGATGTGTATTCCAACGAGTTTGCTGAAGCTGTCAGACCTGTCAGAAGTTGGTTAGAAACCAGATCAGCCGATTATCATGGATTAAGTCTATAAATAGATAGATTCTACCAACAACAACAAAAATGAATTATTAATCATTGATCAAGGAAGTGCACGTCACACAGAAGAAGATTTTCGTGAGAAGATCTAAAGAGAATTCAAGCAAGAATTCTGAAAAAACTTCAGAAGTTCTAAAGAGTGAGAGAGATCTTCAGCTGTTGAAGTAAAGAAGGAGATATTTACAAGTCTCTTAAGAAGCAGATCTTGAACTAATCTGCTAAGGATTCAGATCTATTTCTGAATCCTAAGAAGGAAGCTGGCAGCCAGTCAACTTCAAAGGAGATCGACCCTACTGAGTTCAGATTGAAGAAGCTTTGAAGAAAGCTAAGAACAGGTTGATTTCATCCATCAGTTTTATCAAGAAGCTGATCAAGAAACCTTTTATCCCTTATCTCTCAACAAGGGTAAGAGTCCATCAAAATCACTTATCAAAATTTGTAGGATATTTCAAGATCTGAGTTGTAAGCCTATTATATAAAGGCTGAGTGTAGGAGATATAGATATCTGAGTGGGAGGGCTTTTGAGCCTTAGTATAGGAGAAATGTTTCTCTGAGTTGTAGGCCTTGTGTCAAGGCTAAGGTAGGGTTGTTAGCCTGATCTGTAAGAGTGTGGTTATACTCTGAGTTGTAGGAACCTTATAGGGTTCTGAGTTGTAGGAACCTTTCAGGGTTCTGAGCTGTAAGATCTGTGGATCTGAGAAGAAGGAAGAAGTTAGGCCGAATCTAGCACACTGCTAGATAGGTGAAGGGGGAAAGTGGATGTACCCAGACCTTGGGGAACTACTATAAATCGGTGTGCAATCTGTGATGTATGTGTGATTGTGAATTTTGTGTTGTGATTGCTATAGAATAAGTTAGATTCTAATTTAAGAGCTGAAATATCATTCTGCCTTTAGTATAAAAGAAAAGAACCTATTCACCTCCCCCCTTAGGTGTTTGGGTTATCTTGAAATCAATTCTATCAACTAAAACCAGGGCTAAAGAGAAAGAGGAGTTTGATAAGAAGTTACAGGATGCCTTATGTTGATGCGCGAAATGCGGTTCCAACCAGTTAACGGGTGTTCGATCTCACAGGCTAAGGATGAAGGAAGAAGGGTTGCGGGGATAGAGAGGAAGCTTGCTTGAGCGGAGGAGAAGCTTGCTCAGGTACTGTCGAGCAGACAGCTACTTGAATGGTTAGCTTTGCAGGTTGATGCCGAGAGAGGAGAGGAGAAGAGAGGAGGCCGCTAGCAGCGGCAACAACAGACTTCGCCCGCCGCGGCTTGAATGCCACTCTTGCGACGGGCTTTACCTTTATTCAAGAAGAGTTACAATTTGCTATTGCACCATTACTCATACGAGCAGTAGAGGGTACAATGGGGGAAGTTGGCGGCTGAGGAAGGAGATGCCAGAAACTTAGTAAAAGGAGCTGCAGAGGACTGGAGAGCTGAAGCTGAAGATGCTGCTGAAGCTGCCTGATGAAGGCAGAAAAAACTAAGTCCACAGCTCTTGACGACCTGGGCGGACTGGAGATTTGAGTCCGCCGACCTTGCCTGATCAACCTTGACGGACTGAGAATTTGGAGGCTGCAGACCTTGCCTGATCAACCTTGATGGACTGAGAATTTGGAGGCTGCAGACCTTGCCTGATCAACCTTGACGGACTGAGAATTTGGAGGCTGCAGACCTTGCCTGATCAACCTTGACGGACTGAGAATTTGGAGGCTGCAGACCTTGCCTGATCAACCTTGACGGACTGAGAAAACTGAGTCCGCAGCCTTTGATCAAGGTGGCAGTTCTCCTCCCGCCGATGCAGAATGAGAGGTCTTGGGGGGTATTTATAGGCCCGGGGAGAATCTTTGAAGCGGGGCCCAGTGACGTCATCCTTGACGACCTCGGCGACCTGAGACGACCTCGGAGGACTTCAACCTGAAGAGCAGGAAGAGGGGGAGGCCTGAGGAGCAGGAAGAGGGGGAGGCCTGAGGAGCAGGCCCCTCCAGAGGGCAGGCGGCCTGAAGCCAGGCCGCCCCTAGGAAGGGCGGCCTGAGGCCAGGCCGCCCCTAAGGGGGGGCGTCCTGAGGCCACGCCGCCCCTAGGAAGGGCGACCTGAGGCCAGGCCGCCCCTAGGAAGGGCGGCCTGAGGCCAGGCCGCCCCTAAGGGGGGGCGGCCTGAGGCCAGGCCGCCCCTAAGGGGGGGGCGGCCTGAGGCCAGGCCGCCCCTAGGAAGGGCGGCCTGAGGCCAGGCCTCCCCTAGGAAGGGCGGCCTGAGGCCAGGCCGCCCCTAAGGGGGGCGGCCTGAGGCCAGGCCGCCCCTGGGAAGGGCGGCCTGAGGCCAGGCCGCCCCTAAGGGGGGCGGCCTGAGGCCAGGCCGCCCCTGGGAAGGGCGGCCTGAGGCCAGGCCGCCCCTAAGGGGGGCGGCCTGAGGCCAGGCCGCCCCTAAGGGGGGCGGCCTGAGGCCAGGCCGCCCCTAAGGGGGGCGGCCTGAGGCCAGGCCGCCCCTGGGAAGGGCAGCCTGAGGCCAGGCCGCCCCTAAGGGGGGCGGCCTGAGGCCAGGCCGCCCCTGGGAAGGGCGGCCTGAGGCCAGGCCGCCCCTAAGGGGGGCGGCCTGAGGCCAGGCCGCCCCTGGGAAGGGCGGCCTGAGGCCAGGCCGCCCCTAAGGGGGGCGGCCTGAGGCCAGGCCGCCCCTAGGAAGGGCGGCCTGAGGCCAGGCCGCCCCTAAGCGGGGGCGACCTGAGGCCAAGCCGCCCCTGGGAAGGGCGGCCTGAGGCCAGGTCGCCCCTAAGGAGGGCGGCCTGACGGCGGAAGCCTGAGGCCAGGCTGGACAGGGGAGCCGAGCCTTGCGATGGTTCGGTCGGGTGCCGGCACCGGCAGATCGAACCTGTGAACTGATATAGGTTTGCCTCCTGCAAGAAAGCAATGCTGCATGGTTAGCCTGGCCAAACCGCTTGGGCCAAAAAGGGAAAGCCGAGGCAGATCGCGATCCTCGGAGGGGGGTCCCTTGAGTGGACCGCGACTTGCGAGCTAGAGACCTTGGGAGGGGTCGCCGATTTTTGGGGGTTAACATAATCCCCGCACTTTTTTAAGTTCCGAAGGAACTTCAAAAAAGTAGGAGACCCACAAAAATCGTAATCCTCCCCTCAGTAATAAGGAGAGAAAAAATTAGAGGTCAGGAGAGATAGAACCTGATGTCCCTTCTCAGAAAAAATCTATCAGCGCCTATCTTTTGCCTGCGAAGAAAAAATTAATGCAGGCACAAAGAGGTACATCTTGCGTGTACCTGAGTTGCTTTTGTAAATGAGGAAGAGGATAACCGTCTTCTATTGAACTCTGAGAGGATCTTGCTATTATCTACTAGTCTCTGCAAAAGGAGAGTAAGCAACAGATATGATAGGAGAGAAAACTAAGTTCACAAGTACCTGGGCGGAACCTGCGAATGTTGGCTGTTAACTGTTGGTATGATAAGACATAATCGGATAACAGAATAGATACCTGACACACTCTGCTATCGATTGAGTAATGATCAAACCACGATGATGACTGTCTCGCGTGATCAAGGTACAATGTCAACATAAAAATCCAGATCCGCGAGATAAGAAAATCCGAAATTAGATTCATGATGACTTGGCTTGTTAATCCAGAAGATCCATATGCCTTAAATGATGTGTGATTAATATCTGATAGGAGAACTTGTTGACCATCATCTGGTAAGAGCTTATGCAGGTAGCGTATATAGGATGATCATAAGTCAAGGAAAGATGTTGCAGATTCTTGGAATAGGTTGGATTCAACCTGTAAGAAGGTAAAAAAGGAGAGAAAAGAGGCTACCCCCGAGGATGAATTAAAAGGTTGAATGCTGCCACAGGTGTTCCCCGTGGGCATTATGCATCACTTGCCAAAGTCATCCTGGGTGTAGTCCTAACCAAAGCGGGCTGGCCGCGCATCCTTTAGAAGGGCACAAATGAACAAGAAAAAATCCTAAGAAGGATCGACAGATGCACTGCTCTCTTGCCTCGGGTTACAAGCATCGCCGATCAATTAGACTAGTTGCGCCAAGTGGCCTATTGCTTGTCTGCGGATTGATCAGCGGAGTTGTGAGTCCCGCGGAGGCACGGATCGAGAGTACCATAGAGTGTTCGACCGTCACAGTTGTGAGATGATCAAAGAGACAAGGTTACACTTGATTGCCATTGCTTGTCACGCAAAGATCATCGTAACTGTAACGTATCCCTAACGGAGCACGATAGAACTATCGCAGGAGGCCTCCCCTAAGCACTCACACTGCGCTAGACATCGGCCGGGATCCGAAGCCCCGTCATCCTCCGCACGAGAGTTGAACGGCCCCCACTACACATATGCGAAAACTCCCCGCTATATGTGGTCATTGTGGTTTTACGCCAGAGAACAACCTCGAGGGGGCCCTGAGCAAGACTCGGTGATACCTCGGTGGTTCAGTGATCTCTTTGGCAAAGAGAAAAATATGGTGAAGAAGCATCACAAAAGGGGAACTGTGTCAGTATGAGATCTCTGACGTAAGCTTTATTGAATGAAAAAATGAAACACCTAGAAGTGCTGAAAAGTAAAGTGTTTGAAGAGTAAAGTAAAGGCAACCAGTCACGATCGTGAGGGGCTTTGAGGAACTGCGATTGGTCATAGCTGATGACACAAGAACTGCGTCCTCTTTGCTTCAAAATAGCCTTCCAAGGGGACCTTCGTCAACGACATCGATGCACTCATTTGCAAGATTAATGGACCCCAAACGGCCCTTGTCATGTATCTTTATGCACTCCGGCTGACCCTCAGCTACCTCCTTGCCCTTAGAGGTGGAAGGTTTTGAAGAATCAATTTTCTTGACCAGGTCGTTGATCTTGCCCTCGATGAGCAATCTTTCAACCAATCGCCGAAGGGCCTTGCAATCTTCAGTTAAATGACCTTTCTCTTTGTGGAATTCACAGAACGGGTCTGAATTTCTTGATCTCTGATTTGCCGGCTGGTAAGGCCTTTTGGGATATGCCTTATCCTTCATGATTTGGCTAACTTCTTGCATGACCTCATCTAGCTCAAATTCTGGCAGATCACCTTCTTGCTGCTGATGAACTGCAGCTGTTAGCGGAGATGATGTTGATAATGGTAGCAGCCGCTCTTGGGTACGATCATGGCCTTGGAAGAGGTGTTGATGATGCTGAAATCTTCTTGCTTTCCTAGAGAGAGGTGGAAAGTCTTTCCGAGGAGACCTCGGAGGTTGCTTGTAAGAAGAAGAATTTTTCTCTGATACCAGCCTGGAGACGAAGCTGGGGTTGCTCTTTTCACCGCGAATATACGAGTTGGCTAAACCAATCAACTCTTGATAAGTCCTCGGTGCTCGGACATTAGCTTCAAACTTTAGAGGGCCTTCACGCAGGCCGTGGATGAGAGCCACTCGGTACATTTCTTGATCAACGATCTCAATGTCCAAGATTTCTTTCTGAAAACGATCCACATAATGAGACCAAGTCTCATTCTCTCGCTGCCTGATCTCAAAGAGGGCTTCTGGACCACCCTTCCTCTTTGAAGAGGTAGAAAACCTGAGCAGGAACTCTCTTCGCAAATCAACAAAGGAAGAGATTGATTGAGGTCGCAGTCCATAGAACCAGTCTCTCACTTGACCATCAAAGGTCGTTACGAGGAGCTTGCTCTTGGTAGCATCTGAGAGGGTCTTGAGAGCAACGGCTGATTCAAAGGCTTGAAGATGCTTGACAGGATCAGTCTCCCCAGTGTAAATGGGCAACCGTGGCTCTCGGAAGTTGACTGGAGTTGGTTCATATCGAATGCTCTCTGTAAACGGCGATGGCTCTTCTGGTTCTACTGCATAAGGAAAGTAAGGAGCATGAGCAGTAGTTGCAAAAGGAGCAGGAGGATAGGAGTAAAAGGTTGCTGCGGGAGGAGCAAAGGCAGGAGCTGAAGAGGAGGGGTGACTTCCCTGAAAGTTCAAAAATCTGGCTGGACTTCCCCGGGCAGCCTCCCGGAAGAAGTTTTGACGAGCTGCAAACTCATCATCTTGAGATCGCAAGGGAGCTGCTGGCCCCTGCGGAAAGGTTGGAGTATAAAGAGGAGGATAGACCGGCGGATAAGCCGGTGGATAAACTTGAGGAGTCTCCGATGTTGGTGCTGGATTGATTGGAGGAACTGGCGCTGCTGAAGATTGAGCGACCAATTGCTGAGTGAGAGCTGCTAGAGTACGGTTGATGGCTTGAAACTGTAGGGCAGTTTCTCTGCGAGATTGTTCTAAGGCCTCCCAAAGAGAATCATCACTGGGACTTGGAGAAAGACTCTCGGCTGGTTGATGGTCTGTCATGAGTAACCACTGCTTTCACTGTCTAATCGAGATCTGAAGGTCGCGTGTTAACTGTTGATGCGCGAAATGCGGTTCCAACCAGTTAACGGGTGTTCGATCTCACAGGCTAAGGATGAAGGAAGAAGGCTTGCGGGGATAGAGAGGAAGCTTGCTTGAGCGGAGGAGAAGCTTGCTCAGGTACTGTCGAGCAGACAACTACTTGAATGGTTAGCTTTGCAGGTTGATGCCGAGAGAGGAGAGGAGAAGAGAGGAGGCCGCTAGCAGCGGCAACAATAGACTTCGCCCGCCGCGGCTTGAATGCCACTCTTGCGACGGGCTTTACCTTTATTCAAGAAGAGTTACAATTTGCTATTGCACCATTACTCATACGAGCAGTAGAGGGTACAATGGGGGAAGCTGGCGGCTGAGGAAGGAGATGCCAGAAACTTAGTAAAAGGAGCTGCAGAGGACTGGAGAGCTGAAGCTGAAGATGCTGCTGAAGCTGCCTGATGAAGGCAGAAAAAACTAAGTCCACAGCTCTTGACGACCTGGGCGGACTGGAGATTTGAGTCCGCCGACCTTGCCTGATCAACCTTGACGGACTGAGAATTTGGAGGCTGCAGACCTTGCCTGATCAACCTTGACGGACTGAGAATTTGGAGGCTGCAGACCTTGCCTGATCAACCTTGACGGACTGAGAATTTGGAGGCTGCAGACCTTGCCTGATCAACCTTGACGGACTGAGAATTTTGAGGCTGCAGACCTTGCCTGATCAACCTTGACGGACTGAGAAAACTGAGTCCGCAGCCTTTGATCAAGGTGGCAGTTCTCCTCCCGCCGATGCAGAATGAGAGGTCTTGGGGGGTATTTATAGGCCCGGGGAGAATCTTTGAAGCGGGGCCCAGTGACGTCATCCTTGACGACCTCGGCGACCTGAGACGACCTCGGAGGACTTCAACCTGAAGAGCAGGAAGAGGGGGAGGCCTGAGGAGCAGGAAGAGGGGGAGGCCTGAGGAGCAGGCCCCTCCCGAGGGCAGGCGGCCTGAAGCCAGGCCGCCCCTAGTAAGGGCGGCCTGAGGCCAGGCCGCCCCTAAGGGGGGCGGCCTGAGGCCAGGCCGCCCCTAATGGGGGGCGGCCTGAGGCCAGGCCGCCCCTAGGAAGGGCGGCCTGAGGCCAGGCCGCCCCTAAGGGAGGGCGGCCTGAGGCCAGGCCGCCCCTAAGGGGGGCGGCCTGAGGCCAGGCCGCCCCTAGGAAGGGCGGCCTGAGGCCAGGCCGCCCCTAGGAAGGGCGGCCTGAGGCCAGGCCGCCCCTAAGGGGGGGCGGCCTGAGGCTAGGCCGCCCCAAAGGGGGGCGGCCTGAGGCCAAGCCGCCCCTAAGGGGGGCGGCCTGAGGCCAGGCCGCCCCTGGGAAGGGCGGCCTGAGGCCAGGCCGCCCCTAAGGGGGGCGGCCTGAGGCCAGGCCGCCCCTGGGAAGGGAGGCCTGAGGCCAGGCCGCCCCTAAGGGGGGCGGCCTGAGGCCAGGCCGCCCCTGGGAAGGGCGGCCTGAGGCCAGGCCGCCCCTAAGGGGGGCGGCCTGAGGCCAGGCTGCCCCTGGGAAGGGCGGCCTGAGGCCAGGCCGCCCCTAAGAAGGGCGGCCTGAGGCCAGGCCGCCCCTAAGAAGGGCGGCCTGAGGCCAGGCCGCCCCTAAGGGGGGGCGGCCTGAGGCCAGGCCGCCCCAAAGGGGGGCGTCCTGAGGCCAGGCCGCCCCTAAGGGGGGCGGCCTGAGGCCAGGCCGCCCCTGGGAAGGGCGGCCTGAGGCCAGGCCGCTCCTAAGGGGGGCGGCCTGAGGCCAGGCCGCCCCTAAGGGGGGCGGCCTGAGGCCAGGCCGCCCCTGGGAAGGGCGGCCTGAGGCCAGGCCGCCCCTAAGGGGGGCGGCCTGAGGCCAGGCCGCCCCTGGGAAGGGCGGCCTGAGGCCAGGCCGCCCCAAAGGGGGGCGGCCTGAGGCCAGGCCGCCCCTAAGGGGGGCAGCCTGAGGCCAAGCCGCCCCTGGGAAGGGCGGCCTGAGGCCAGGCCGCCCCTAAGGGGGGCGGCTTGAGGCCAGGCCGCCCCTGGGAAGGGCGGCCTGAGGCCAGGCCGCCCCTAAGGGGGGCGGCCTGAGGCCAGGCCGCCCCTAAGAAGGGCAGCCTGAGGCCAGGCCGCCCCTAAGGGGGGCGGCCTGAGGCCAGGCCGCCCCTGGGAAGGGCGGCCTGAGGCCAGGCCGCCCCTGGGAAGGGCGGTCTGAGGCCAGGCCGCCCCTAAGGGGGGCGGCCTGAGGCCAGGCCGCCCCTAAGGGGGGCGGCCTGAGGCCAGGCCGCCCCTAAGGGGGGCGGCCTGAGGCCAGGCCGCCCCTGGGAAGGGCGGCCTGAGGCCAGGTCGCCCCTAAGGAGGGCGGCCTGACGGTGGAAGCCTGGGGCCAGGCTGGACAGGGGAGCCGAGCCTTGCGATGGTTCGGTCGGGTGCCGGCACCGGCAGATCGAACCTGTGAACTGATATAGGTTTGCCTCCTGCAAGAAAGCAATGCTGCATGGTTAGCATGGCCAAACCGCTTGGGCCAAAAAGGGAAAGCCGAGGTAGATCGCGATCCTCGGAGGGGGGGGTCCCTTGAGTGGACCGCGACTTGCGAGCTAGAGACCTTGGGAGGGGTCACCGATTTTTGGGGGTTAACACCTTAGACTCTTTTCATACAGCCATTACTACTTCTCAGAACATAATCTCTGATAAGCTTCTCAAGTTAAAATCATTTTATAAAGATGGTGTAAATTTTCTTGATGGAAAAATAAGATTTTAGAAAGATGACTTAAAAGACCATATTGAAAGAGAAGTCATAAAGGGGGAGAGGGTGTTAGTCAAAGCAGGCTCAGATCATGCCAAATAGATATCCAATAGCATCAGAGCCACTCTGGGATATCCACCTCTTTGTGATGATGATAATGTTGCTGAGTCTGGTGTGCAACCTGCTTATGTTGAAGGTGATCAACCTGAAGTTGCTCAGATCATCTACCCTCCAGTAGATTTTGATATGATTCAACAATAGGTTCAGTCAATGTACAGTCCTACACAGGAAGTTGATAATATTATTATAGAGAAAGTTAAAATAACAAAAGCTGCCTTGAAAGCTCAGTAGGAAGCTCAACTATCAAAGAAAAGGTTCGAAGAACAGGCTTAGTTAAAGCCCGATTTTGAACAATGGAGCCCCACTTCCAGGAATATCATTTTGACTGCCTGGAAAGCTATGAAAGATCAGATCCATGAAAGGGGCAAATGGTATAATGAACAAGAATGACAGAAATATGAAACAAGGCAAGAAGCCATTCTACAGTATAGAAGAAAGGCTAGAATTGGGATGCTACCTCCTAATGCTCAGGAGCCTAGCAAATACTTCCCTAAGCCTTTTCATTATTTTGAAAGGCAAAGGATTAAGGCTGAAGCACAGAAGAAATCAGAGTTGAAAGGAAAGAAGCCCATTGATGATTCAAAACCTACCGTGCAGGCTCAGATTAAGCCAGGAAAAGTCATAGTCATCAGGGAGCCTGATCAGCCTTAGGATAGATTTACTAGATTTTGCAAGAACAATGTAATCTTTAGTATTAAAGGGATCTATGTAAACAATTGTTAAGAAACTTTTTGATAATATAAACAAAACAATGTTTCATGTTCATTAAGTTTCCATCATTATTCTGTAATGACATTTTGGTATTTGTTTTGTTTATAAGTTACCCTGTCTTATAATGCTTATATACATCATAATGTTTGTTTATTATCAGTGGTGTATATCATTGACTAAAGGGTTATGACTTCTCCAAAAAGGGGGAGATTGCTGGGTACATAGGAAAATGTGTATCTGATTTGAAGAAGCCTCACTTAGTTCAATGATATACATCAAGATATATTTGATGTTATTTTTAGTTTATATGTGCAGGTTAAGTATATGTTAATATGCAGAAAAAGTTTCTAAGTCCATGTGTCGACACTTAAGAAAGCTTGTGTCGACATTTGGAAAAGCTGTGTCGACACCAGAAGCAATTGTGTCGACACACAGAATTTATTAGTCGACATCAACTGTGTCGACACTAGGAGGTAGTGTCGACACACAGAAGTATTAATCGACATCAACTGTGTCGACGCCAGGAGGGAGTGTCGACACACAAAAGTATTAGTCGACATCAACTGTGTCGACACCTGGAGGCAGTGTCGACACACAAAATTCTTAGACTATATCAACTGTGTCAACACACAGGACTTGTGTCGACACACAGCAGAGTTTCAACAATGTTGATTACTGTGAAGTGAAGAAGTGTTTGTGTCGACACAAAGAAGTTGCGTCGACACATTCTACAGATGCAGTGTCAAGAAGCAGTGTCGACACCACAGGAGCTGTGTCGACACCACAGGAGCTGTGTCGACATCACCAAAGCTTGTGTCGACACTTAATCTATTTGTGTCGACACATAATGAAGATCAGTCTCGACGCTTTGCTGACAAAGACAAGGGTTCAAGAAATGACTGGAGACTTGACAACTGTATATTCCAACAAGTTTGCTGAAGCTATCAGACTTGTCAGAAGTTGGTTAGAAACCGGATCTGCCAGTTACCATGGATGAAGTCTATATATAGATGGATTCTGTCAAATCAAAAATAACAACACGAACAACTATTGAAGTATTGATCATTGATCAAAAAAGAGCATGTCACACAGAAGAAGATTTTCGTGAGAAGTTCTAAGTAGACAATCTGAAGTGACAATCTACTCAGAATTTGTCTAAGGAGAATTCAAGTAAGAATTCTAAAGAAACTTCAGAAGTTCTAGAGAGTGAGAGAGATCTCCAGCTATTGAAGTAAAGTAGGAGACATTTACAAGTCTCTTAAGAAGCAGATCTTGAACTAATCTGCTAAGAAGAATTCAGATCTATTTCTGAAATCTAAGAAGGAAGCTGTCAGCCAGTCAACTTCAAAGAAGATCAACCCTACTGAGTTCAGATTCAAGAAGCTTTGAAGAAATCTAAGAACAGGTTGATCTCAGCAATCCGTTTTATCAAGAGCTGATCAAGAAACCTTTTATCCCTTCTATCTCAATAAGGGTAAGAGTTATTCTATAAGATTTTCATTTTGTAGGATCTTTCAAGATCTGAGTTGTAAGCCTATAATATAAAGGCTGAGTGTAGAGGATATAGATCTCTGACTGGTAAGACTTTTGAGTCTGAGCGTAGGAGAAATCATTCTCTGAGTTGTAGGCCTTGTGTAAAGGCTGAGGTAGGGCTGTTAGCCTGAGTTGTAGGAGTGTGGATACACTCTGAGTTGTAGGAACCTTATAGGGTTTTGAGTTGTAGGAATCTTTCAGGGTTCTGAGCTATAAGATCTGTGGATCTGAGAAGAAGGAAGAAGTTAGGCCGAATCTAGCACACTGTTGGATAGGTGAAGGGGGAAAGTGGATGTTATTGTGTACATTGGAAAATGTGTACCTGATTTGTAGAAGCCTAACTTAGCTCAATGATATACATCAAGGTGTATTTGATGTTATTTTGAGTTGATATGTGCAGGTGAAGAATGTACTAAAATACAGGAAAATTATTCTAAGTCTATGTGTCGACACCAGAAGAAGCTGTGTCGACACTTCAGAAAGATTGTGTCAACACTTGAAGAAGGCTGTGTCGACACAGAGAAAAAGAGTCGACAACAATTGTGTCGACACCAGGAAGCAGTGTCGACACACAGAAGTTTAGTCGACATCAATTGTGTCGACACTGGGAGGCTGTGTCGACACACAAGATTGCTAGTCGACAACACGTGTGTCGACACCAGAAGACTAAGTCGACATACAGAGGCAGAGTCGATAATAGCTGTGTAGAACCTTGAGGCAGTGTCGACACACACTATATTTTGAGTCAACATCAACTGTGTCGACACACAGGACTTGTGTCGACACACTGTAAAGTCTAAAACAAGTTAGTTGCTGGAAAATGATGAAGTGTTTGTGTCGACACAAATGCTCTGTGTCGACACATTCTCTAGATGCAGTATCTAGAAGCTGAGTCGACATAAAGGCAGACATGTCGACATCATCAAAGGCTGTGTCGACACCTATGTCACTTATGTCGACATATATTGACAGATGGTCTCGACACTTTCTAACAGACAGTCTCGACGCTTTGCTGACAAAGACAAAGGCACAAGATCTGTTTGAAGACTTGACAGCTGTGAGTTACAACAGGTTGACAGAAGCTGTCAGACTTGTCAGAAGTTTGTTAGAAACCGGATCAGCCGGTTACCAAGGATGAAGTCTATAAATAGACAGATTCAGAAGAAGGAAAGAGAGAATTGAGACATAGAAACAAACTGAGTGATCATTGTTGTGAGACAAGATCTCAAATCAAGAAAGTGCAAGGAATAGAAGAAGATCTTCGTGAGAAGATCTAAGAAGACATTCTAAAGTGAACATCCACTCAGGATCAGTCTAAGTAGAATTCTTTCAAGAATTCTGAAGTATTATCAAAGGTGTTGGATAGAGAGGGATCCAGCCATTTTGAAGACAAGAAGGAAGCTGTCACAGGTTTCTCAAGAAGCTGTCAGGAAATCAACTAAACTAAGTTCATATTCAAGAATTTTTGAAGAAAGCTAAGATCCAGTTGATTTCATCCATCAGTTGATCAAGTGATGTCTTGTCCCTTCTCTCTCAACAAGGGAAAGATATTATAAACTCTTTTTCAAATTCTGTAGGATCTATTTTTATAGATCTGAGTTGTAAGCCTATGTTATAAAGGCTGAGTGTAGGAGATTTGTTCTCTGAGTGGTAGGGTCGTTTATGCTTGAGTGTAGGAGAAGGTATTTCTCTGAGTTGTAGGCCTTATGGCAAGGCTGAGGTAGGACTTATTAGCCTGAGCTGTGGAACCTTTCAGGGTTCTGAGTTATAGGGACCTTTCAAGGTTCTGAGCTGTAGGATCTGAGGATCTGAGATAAAGGTGTAAGTTAAGCCGATTCTAGCACACTGCTAGATAGGTGAAGGGGGGAAAGTGGATGTACCCAGATCTTGGGGAACAACTATAAATCTGTGTGCAATCTGTGATGTGTGCATATTTGTGATTGCTGTGTTGTGTTTGCTGCAGTGTTTGTTGAATTTTCTTATAGTCAGTAATTATATTCTGCCTTAAGTTAAAACAAGCATTAGAACCTATTCACCCCCCCCCCTCTAGGTGTTTAGATGGTCTTGAAAGTATAACTATCAAGTGGTATCAGAGGGAGGTTACTCAAAGAAGGACTTAACAGTCTGAGTTAGATCCCTAATGCAGAATCAAGAATCAAGAAAATGGGTTCTGGAGAGAATCACAAGGAACTAGGGTCAATGAAATTACCCATCTGCAGGAAAGAGATTTTTGGAATCTTGAAAGAAAGGGTTAGGTTGTTTATGGAGGCTTCTGATCCAAGGATATATATCACAGTACAGGAAGGCCCCTTCATTCCAATGAAGGTATCAGTTCTTGATGCAAACATTCAAACTCCAAAGAGTTATTCTGAAATGACCAAGGATGAGATCATCCTGGCAACACTAGACAAAAGAGCACAGAACATTATTGTAAGTGCTATAGATGATGCCACATTTCAAAATCTAATTCACTGCAAAACCTCCAAGGAAATGTGGGACACTTTGATTGTCTACATGGAGGGTTCTGAAGAAGTTAGACAAGATAGAAAGTCTATGCTCAACCAAGAATATGAGAGTTTCAGACAAGGAAAGTCTGATAGCATAACTGAATGCTACAAAAAATTCTACAGGATAGTAAATGAACTGATGTCCTATGGAAGGGTCTTCAGTACATATGAACTGAATGACAAATTCCTAAGATCCTTGAAAAAAGATTGGGACACTAAGATTTGTGCCATAAGAGAAGTGGCCAAACTAGCAGACATTTCTCCTCCAACCTTGTTTGGAAAGTTGCTATCATATGAAATGCAACTAATGGCTAGGAAGGAGGAAGAAAAGAATTCAAAAGGAGAACATAGAGAAAGGTCTGTTGCCTTCAAGGCTGAAGCCACTAGAAAGAATAGGAGGATATCTTCATCACCTCCTAAGGAAGTTGCTGAAGTTAACTCAGAAAATTCAGACACGACACACATTAATCATCTATTGGGAGATAAGATCTCTGATCAAGAAAGTGCAAGGCACAGAAGAAGATCTTCGTGAGAAAATCTAAGAAGACATTCTGACGTGTACAACCACTCAAGATCAGTCTAAGTAGAATTCTTTCAAGAATTCTGAAGTATCATCAAAGGTGTTGGATAGAGAGGGATCCAGCCATTTTGAAGATAAGAAGGAAGCTATCACAGGTTTCTTAAGTTCAGATTCAAGAAGCTTTGAAGAAAGCTAAGATCCAGTTGATTTCATCCATCAGGTTTTTCAAGAAGCTGATCAAGAACAGTCTTGTCCCTTCTCTCTCAACTGGGGCAAGATATTTTATAACTTCAATTTCTATTTCTTTAGGATCTATTTATATAGATCTGAGTTGTAAGATTAGATTATAAAGGCTGAGTGTATGAGAGGTATTCTCTGAGTGGTAGGGCTATTTAGGCCTGAGTGTAGGAGAAGGTATTTCTCTGAGTTGTAGGCCTTGTGGCAAGGCTGAGGTAGGGCTTATTAGCCTGAGCTGTAGGAACCTTTCAGGGTTCTGAGTTGTAGGGACCTTTCTAGGTTCTGAGCTGTAGGATCTGAGGATCTGAGATAAAGAAGGAAGTTAGGCCGAATCTAGCACACTGCTAGATAGGTGAAGGGGGAAAGTAGATGTACTCAGACCTTGGGGAATCACATTAAATCTGTGTACAATCTGTGGTGTGTGCATATTTGTGATTGTTGTGTTGTGTTTACTGCAGTATTTGCTGAATTCTCTTATAGTCAGTAATTATATTTTGCCTTAAGTTAAAACAAGCATTAGAACCTATTCACCCCCCCCCCTCTAGGTGTTTAGGTGGTCTTGAAAGTATAACTATCAAGTGGTATCAGAGGGAGGTTGCTCAAAGAAGGACTTAACAGTCTGAGTTAGACCCCTAAGGCAGAATCAAGAATCAAGAAAATGGGTTCTGGAGAGAATCACAAGGAACTAGGGTCAATGAAATTACCCATCTGCAAGAAAGAGATTTTTGGACTCTGGAAAGAAAGGGTAATGTTGTTTATGGAGGCTTCTGATCCAAGGATATATATCACAATATAGGAAGGCCCCTTCATTCCAATGAAGGTATCAGTTCTTGATGCAAATATTCAAACTCCAAAGAGTTATTCTGAAATGACCAAGGATGAGATCATCCTGGCAACACTAGACAAAAGAGCACAAAACATTATTGTAAGTGCTATAGATGATGCCACATTTCAAAATCTGATTCACTGCAAAACCTCCAAGGAAATGTGGGACACTTTGATTGCATACATGGAGGGTTCTGAATAAGTTAGATAAGATAGAAAGTCTATGCTCAACCAAGAATATGAGAGTTTCAGACAAGGGAAGTCTGATAGCATAACTGAATGCTACAAAAAATTCTACAGGATAGTAAATGAACTGATGTCCTATGGAAGGGTCTTCAGTACATATGAACTGAATGACAAATTCCTAAGATCCTTGAAAAAAGATTGGGACACTAAGATTTGTGTCATAAGAGAAGTGGCCAAACTAGCAGACATTTCTCCTCCAACCTTGTTTGGAAAGTTGCTATCATATGAAATGTAACTAATGGCTAGGAAGGAGGAAGAAAAGAATTCAAAAGGAGAACATAGAGAAAGGTCTGTTGCCTTCAAGGCTGAAGCCACTAGAAAGAATAGGAGGATATCTCCATCACCTCCTAAGGAAGTTGCTGAAGTTAACTCAGAAAATTCAGACAATAAGAACTCAGAAAGCAGTGATTCAGATGCAGATTTTGCTGCCTTTACAAGCCAGTTTCAGAGGTTCTTGAAGAAAAAGCAGTGGAAGTCAAGGCCCTCCACATTACAGCCAGTTGATGATTACTATTAGAAGAGAAAATCATCAAGAAAGGAGAGGAGCAGAACCAAGCCCAGCAAAGCTACTACATCAAAGATTGTTTGCTATTGCTGCAATAGGCCTGGACATGTGGTGGTTGAGTGTCCAGATAAGAGGAAGGAGTCAAAATACAGAAAGAAGACTCAACAAAAGGGCAAGAAGGAGAAATCCTTTGTTGCTAAGAAGGAGAAGAGTCTTACAGATCAATCCTCCTCAGAGTCAGAATCTGAAACTGAAGCATACATTGGACTGTATGCAGCTAATGAAGAAGATGAGTTTATGCAATTGCTAAACTCCATCTATGAACAAGAAGATCATTAATATATGGGACTGATGGCTGGATCAGAAGAAGATATGTGCCAGAATCAGTCTGGTCCCAGGAAGGTACATTGTCCTTCTATGAAATCAGTTTGTAGTACTAGTGCAGAATCAGCTACATCTGCATCAAGTGATGTAGATGGATCTGAATCTAAAGGAGATGTTCATCAGTTAATAGATAAGTATGGGGACTTATTGCAGGCTCTTAAGAAAAGCAAGAACCTATTCAAAACTCAGGCTCAGGAAATTGCTGATCTTAAGGTGGCTGCATCTGAGTTTGAAAAAATATTGGATCAAAAGTTTAATGAGATTGCTAAACTGAAAAATATAACTATTATTCAGATGGGCATAATAAAATATAACAATGATCAAGTTAAAAGTCTTGAGGCCAGACTGAGAATAGAGAAAGATTTAGTG
This sequence comes from Platanthera zijinensis, assembly GCA_039513925.1. NCBI lineage: Eukaryota > Viridiplantae > Streptophyta > Magnoliopsida > Asparagales > Orchidaceae > Platanthera > Platanthera zijinensis. Next base: position 113,063,028 of record CM077089.1, on the reverse strand, counting down.
ACTAGTTACTCTAAGCCAAAATCTGTCTTACCTATAATAGATGAGTTTGTGGCTCAAAAGGGTAAGGTAGGATTAGGCTTCAAAGGTAACACCAGGGCTGCCAAATTCAAGAGAAAAGGCAAAGCTCCTGTCCAACCACTAAACCTTAAAGTCCCTGTTATGTTTAGAAAGGTACAAGTGCCTTCTAACAAATATGATCTTGAAAATATTCATGGTCATATTAAGACTGATGTTCTGAAAAACAAGGGTGTTAATGCCAATAGGTCTGCCCATGTTCATAAACCCAATGGTTATAAGAAATCAGTGGGTGAAGCTGCAGCAACACTAGCACTGGACAGAAATTTTTCTGCCAAGGGTATATCTAGACCTAGATACAACAAATATGAATGTTGGTGATGTGGCAAGAGAGGCCATTTTGCCTTAGACTGCTGGCATAACACAAGTGTAAGGAAGAACAATAGTCTACCAGTTAGAAGAGCTGCTGGTAGTTTTGATGTGAATGGTGCTAACCTGAATCAAGGACCCAAGACTTACTTGGGTTCTAAGGGAAAGTAATTTTGTATTTTAGGAAAGTCCAAGTTGTCATGCCCCTATATGGTACTTGGACAGTGGTTGTTCCAGGCATATGACTGGAACAAAGGGGTTGCTGAAGGAGTACACATCTGTCAAGGATGGGCCTAAAGTTATCTTTGGTGGATCTGAAAGAGGGATCATCAAAGGATTTGGTAACATTTCTTCAAACCAAATTACCATCACTCAAGTGGCTTATGTAAAAGGTTTGAAACATAATCTGATAAGCATAAGTCAGCTGAGTGATCTTGGATATGGCATTTCATTTGTTAAGGATGGATGTCATATCAAAAGGTCAAGTGATCAAAAGGTCATATTGACTGGGTATAGAAAGAGAAATGTTTATTGTCTTGATTTTGCATGTGAGAATAAGGTTTCTCCTATCTGTCTTGTAGCTGATGATAATGCATCTCATTGTGTCAAATGGCACAAGAGGCTGGCCTATCTTAACTACAAGACAATTGGCCAACTCTTTAGCAAAGAGTTAGTGAGGAATGGTCCTCAAGTTAAGTGTATAAAGAAAGGGATATGCTCAGCTTGTCAAAAGGGTAAGCAGACAAAATCCTCCTTTCATAGCCTTGAAAACAAGGATTCAGTGAGGTGTTTATACCTCTTACATATGGATCTTTTTGGTCATATGCCAGTTCATAGTCTAGGTAGGAAGGTCTACACTTTTGTGGTTGTAGATGACTATTCTAGATATACATGGGTGTTCTTTCTGAGACAAAAATCAGAAATCCCAAGTGTCTTACTTAGTTTTGTGAAACAAATTCAGAATGAACTGAACAGTACAGTGGTCAAAATCAGAAGTGACCATGACACTGAATTTCAATCTGAAAGTATGACAAAATTATGTGAAGACTTTGGGATTTTCCAAGAATTCTCCTCACCTAGAACACCACAGCAAAATGGTATTGCTGAAAGAAAGAATAGGACATTGATTGAATCTGGTAGAACTCTATTGAGTGACACTTCTCTTCCAGAATATTTCTGGGCTGAGGCAGTAAACACTACATGTCATGTGATCAATAGGGCTTCTATCACCAAGAGCCACAAAAAGACTCCCTATGAAATTATGAAAGGTAGAAAACCAAATCTATCCTACTTTAGGATCTTTGTTTGTAAATGCTATATACTTAACAATGGCAAGTCTTATCTAACTAAGTTTGCTGCCAAATCCCAAGATGGGATATTTGTTGGGTACAGCATCAATAGTAAGGCTTATAGAGTCTACAACTTGACTACTCAAGTTGTAAAAGAATCTGTACATGTTGTATTTGATGAAACAAGATTAATCAACAGTGAGTTGCCTTGTAGATCAAATAATCCAACAGGTATAAGCAAAAGGATGGACAAGCTTTCCATTACAGAAGTATCAAATGCAGATGAAATATTGGAAAATGAAGGCTACTGTCCAGGGGGAGTACAAGACTCAATAGAAGCTGATGACAACCAAGAGGTGCAGCATAATGAAGGAGCTGGAGATGTTCAACCTGAAGGAAATCTACCTCCAGCTACAATACATCTAAAAGACCATCCAGCAAATTAAATTATAGGTGATCCAAGACAAGGAGTGCAGACTAGAAGCAGAAATCTAAGCACAGTCCTGCATTCAAGTTTTCTATCTTAACTGGAGCCTAAGAAATTTGAAGAAGCCATCCAAGACCAACACTGGATTAATGCTATGCAAGAGGAGCTTAATCAATTCAGAAGGTGCAAAGTCTGGGAGTTAGTTCCTAAACCAAGAGACCACAACATCATTGGCACAAAGTGGATCTTTCGGAACAAGTTGGATGAGAGTGGAGTAATTGTGAAGAACAAAGCAAGATTGGTTGCTAAAGGATACAGGCAGGAAGAAGGGACTGACTTTGATCAAACATTTGCCCCAGTAGCAAGACTAGAGGCAATCAGAATGTTCCTTGCCTATGCAGCATATCAAGGATTCAAAGTATACCAAATGGATGTGAAATCAGCATTCCTGAATGGTGATATAAAAGAAGAAGTCTATGTAGAGCAGCCATCGGGTTTTGTAGATTCTCTTAAACCTGGTTATGTCTATAGACTTAGGAACGCATTTTATGGGTTAAAGCAAGCCCCAAGGGCTTAGTATGAAACCCTGTCTACTTTCCTTATTGAGAACAAATTCTCAAGAGGTAAAATAGACAAAACTCTATTCCTAAGGGAATTAAAAGGTAAGATAATCTTAGTCCAGATTTATGTAGATGACATAATTTTTTGGTCTACAAAGAACAACCTTTGAAAAAAGTTTGCCAAACTTATGCAAGGGAAGTTTTAAATGAGCAGTATGGGGGAACTTAAGTTCTTCTTGGGACTCCAAGTAAGACAGACTGAAGATGGCTTGTCCATATCCCAGTCTAAGTTCACCAAGGAATTAATTAAGAAGTATGGTATGGAATCATCCTCCACCATGAGAACTCCTATGGGAACAAATATTTCAATATGCAAAGATGATGCAGGTAAGCCTGTAGATGAGTCTTTGTATAGAGGAATAATTGGCTCTCTATTATATCTCACTGCTAGTAGACCAGACATTATGTATGCTACATGTGTCTGTGCTAGGTACCAAGCTTGCCCTAAAGAATCACATTATACTGCAGTCAAAAGGATCTTGAGATATCTTAAGGGCACACCTAATCTAGGCCTTTGGTACCCTAGAAATGGAGATTTTCTACTAACAGGTTATTCAGATGCAGATTTTGCAGGCTGTAGAGAAGATAGAAAGAGTACTACAGGTACAAGTCAATTCTTGGGAGGAAGATTGATATCCTGGAGCAGTAAGAAGCAGACTAGTGTGGCAATATCCACTGTTGAGTCTAAATATGTGGCTGCAGGAAGTTGTTGTGCACAACTATTGTGGATTCAGCATCAGTTAAAGGACTATGGTATTCAAGTAAGTAGAACACCTTTATTGTGTGATTCTAAGAGTGCTATTTCTACTGCAAACAATCCTGCTTCACATAGTAGAACTAAGCATATAGAAATAAAATACTATTTTCTTAAAGAACATGTAAAAAAAGAAGACATCTCATTGGAATTTGTTAAAACAGATTATCAAATTGTAGATGTATTTACTAAGCCACTGGATGAAACTAAATTCAATAAATTTAAAATTGAATTAGGAATGCTGGCCATATGTTAATTTACCATAAAATTGGCTAAGTAAAATGGTGTCGACACATTTAGTGATAAAGTATCGACACAGAGGAGTCATGTCGACTAATCAGGGAAATTGTGTTGACACATGAGAAAATGTGTCGACACCTAGGGGTCAAGAGTCGACTCATCCAGAAATGTAGTGTCGACACATCCAGTATAATGATGTCGACACTTACAGATTTTGTGTCGACACTTATACTAAGAGACACATAATTTCTGATGCACTACTTAGTATATCCCGTATCGACATATCATCAATTGGTGTCGACAAAAAGTAGTCATCATTTATGTCGAGTCAATAGAAGTTTGTGTCAAAACATTCCGACTGTGTCAACATATTTAGACTGTTTTTGCCCGACTTTTGACCTTCTTTCATTAGAGGGTATAAATAGGTCGAGAACGTATTCTGTCGACACGCTCACAAGGTTTTCAAGACTAAAACCCTGTGTCGATAATCTCTCTTCTCTTCTCTCAAGCTTTCTCATCTTTCCAATGGCGCCAAAGGTTGAAGACAACATCAATGAGGGATATGAATTGGTTAGGGCTGCATTCGACAATGTCGCGCCAGAAATCAAACAAGTGATTTCTCTTCTTGCTGACAATGGATTGGAATACCTTGTTTCTGAACCTTCAAAGATTTGGAAGAAAGAAATTGTCGAATTCTATACTACTGCAACTTTGGATTCCACTGGTCTCAAGATAAAATCTACAGTTCATGGGACTAAGGTTAAAATTACTCTCAAAAGTATACGAAAGATTCTTCATCTACCTAGCATTCAAGATGAAGAAGAGGTCCCAGCCTCAAAGACAAGGGAGGCTCTCCATTGGTGTGGATTGGATCCAACCATAAAGATTGGAGCAGCCATCAATCGAAAGGGAATGAATCAACAGGGAAAGTTTCTATCTGAGATAGTGGGAAAAGTAATTTTGTGTAAACCAGGAGGTCATGATAGGATATCTGCCATGATGTTCACTCTCATGACAAGGATACTCTACAAGATTAACACAGACTGGTCTGCAGTTGTGTTTGATAAAATCAAAGAAGGAATAAAGAAGCCAAACTTGGCTAGAATCATGAGTCTATACCTGACTGGGCTCATTCTAGAGGTCATGCAACAGATTCCTGGGTCTAAGATTAATCATATGAGAAAAATGGACATGAGATTATTCTCCAAGTGGGATAGAGTTCTGTCCAAAGAGGTGCCTGATGTGGACAGGCAGGACACACCTGAGACATCACTTGGACATGATCAGGGCACTGAACAACTTCAAGGAGAACAAGTTAGAGAGCAGGCTGAGGACCAGACTGGGTCTACTCAAGTCCAGAAAGAAACATTACCTACACAGGTGCAGGGGGAGCCAGTTCATTCTCCTGCCCAGCACATTTCTAATCCTGAACAGTTGCAGGGGGAGTCAATTTCTGAACAAGTACAAGTGGAAGAAAGAGTACACTTATCAGAAGATTTGAACACTGCTGGCCTTGATGACTCATCTTCTGCTCAAGCACAAAAGGAATTCACTCTAGATGAGTTGTTTCCTGATGATGGAATTTCTACTGATAGGATTGAGGAGGAGCAAGATGTTGAGGGGGAGCGAGTGAATGTTGAGGAAGAACAACATGTCACTGAGACAGAAGTTCCTACAACACCTCCTGAAAGAGTTCATATTGAAAGTTCTTCAGAATCTGAGACAGAAGAAGCCAGGGAGGCTAAGAAAAGGAAGCTCATGGTCTTCAAGAGAAGAAGTCCAAGCTATAAGCAAGCTCTCCAGACTACAAGTCACCAATCTCCTACTGAGTTTGATTACAATAAGTTCATGGTGAATTTGCAAGTTAAGATAGATGTGCAAAGAAGAGCCTTGGAAAAATATGTAGATGAAAGTAATAAGTCACTTCAGTTTGATCTTGCCCAAGACATCAAGTCAATCAGATTTGAGGTAAATCTTAATAAAAAGGAGATGACAGATTGCTTCCACAAGGGAGGTAATGCTGTGGTATATCTAGCTCAACAGCACCAAACTATCCTTGGTAAGGTGGATGACATTGCATTGAAACAAGGATATGTTCTAGAAAATTAGCTGAGAATGAATGACAATCTGACTGAATCTCACAATGAAATTCTCACTGAGTTAAAAGATACTGCAACTAAGCTGACTGCTGCAAGGACTAAAGATATGGAAAACTTTGATCAAAAGCTCAAGATGCCCTGGATTCAGTTCAAACTGCAATAACCACCTCACAGAAAGAAATATCTGCTAAGCTTCAAACATTAAAACCATTCTTTAAAGAGGGTGTGAATTATCTTGATGGCCAGATAAGGTTTCATAAGAATGATCTTAGGGATCATATTGCTAGAGAAGTCCTAAAGGGGGAGAGGGTACTCACTCATGCTGGCTCAGAACATGCCAAGTGGGTTACCAACAGTGTCAGAGCCACATTAGGATATCCACCATTGTGTGATGATGATGCAATTGCTGAGTCAGGAATACAATAAGGTCTACTTGAAGGCAATCAACCTGAGGTTGCCCAAGTCATATACCCCCCTGCTGATTTTGAATTGATTCATCAGCAAGTACAGGCCATGTACAGTCCTCCAAAGGAGGTTACAAATGTAATTATTGAAAAAGTAGATCAGCTAGAAGCCAATTTGAAAGATCAACAAGATGCTCAATTATCCAAGAAGAGATTTAGAGAGCAAGCTGAACTAAGACCTGATTTTGAGCAGTGGAGCCCCACCTCAAGGAACATTATACTAACTGCCTGGAAGGCTGTGAAGGATCAAGTGCATGAAAGAGGAAAGTGGTATAATGGAATTGAATGGCAAAAGTATGAGGTCAGACAGAAGGCCATAGTACAGTTCAGAAGAAAGGCTAAGATGGGGAGGCTACCACCTGATGCTCAGGAGCCGAGCAAGTATTTTCCCAAGCCCTTTCATTACTTTGAAAGGCAAAGGCTCAAGGAGGAAGCTCAAAAGAAAGCTGAACTGAAAGGCAAAAAGCCTGCTGATGTTGCTGAACTTACTGTGAAGGCTCAGATTCAATCAGAAAAAGGAATTGTCATCCAGGAGCCTGATCAGTCTTAGTTTAAGTTTATCAGTTCTTTCAAATGTTTTGTAATGATTTGTTTGTTAATCCAATCAATGTAAACAAGCTGTAACAAACATTTCTAAATGAATAAACAAAACCTTGTTCTGTAATCATTTCTTCATGTTCATCTTTATTCTGTGATGAATCTGTAGTTAATGTTTTGTTTATAAAAGATTCATGTTGTATTATGCTCTTGTACATCATCATATTAAATTTTCATAAATGGTGTATATCATTAGCTAAAAGGGTTATGACTTCTCCAAATAGGGGGAGATTGTTGGGTACATTGGAAAATGTGTACCTGATTTGTAGAAGCCTAACTTAGCTCAATGATATACATCAAGGTGTATTTGATGTTATTTTGAGTTGATATATGTAGGTGGAGAATGTACTAAAATACAGGAAAATTATTCTAAGTCCATGTGTCGACACCAGAAGAAGCTGTGTCAACACTTCAGAAAGATTGTGTCGACACTTGAAGAAGGCTGTGTCGACACAGAGAAAAAGAGTCGACAACAATTGTGTCGACACCGGGAAGCAGTGTCGACACACAGAAGTTTAGTCGGCATCAACTGTGTCGACACTGGGAGGCTGTGTCGATACACAGGATTGCTAGTCGACAACACGTGTGTCGACACCAGAAGACTGAGTCAACATACAGAGGCAGAGTCGACAACAGCTGTGTCGACACCTGGAGGCAGTGTGTCAAAGGCAGTGTCGACACACACTATATTCTGAGTATACATCAACTGTGTCGACACACAGGACTTGTGTCGACACACTGTAAAGTCTAGACCAAGTTAGTTGCTGGAGAATGATGAAGTGTTTGTGTCGACACAAATGCTCTGTGTCGACACATTCTCTAGATGCAGTATCTAGAAGCTGAGTCGACATAAAGGCAGACATGTCGACATCATCAAAGGCTGTGTCGATACCTAAGTCACTTATGTCGACATATATTGATAGATGGTCTCGACACTTTCTAACAGACAGTCTCGACGCTTTGCTGACAAAGACAAAGGCACAAGATTTGTTTGAAGACTTGACAGCTGTGAGTTACAATAGGTTGACAGAAGCTGTCAGACTTGTCAGAAGTTTGTTAGAAACTGGATCAGCCGGTTACCAAGGATGAAGTCTATAAATATATAGATTCAGAAGAAGGAAAGAGAGAATTGAGACATAGAAACAAACTGAGTGATCATTGTTGTGAGACAAGATCTCAAATCAAGAAAGTGCAAGGCACAGAAGAAGATCTTCGTGAGAAGATCTAAGAAGACATTCTGAAGTGAACATCCACTCGGGATCAGTCTAAGTAGAATTCTTTCAAGAATTCTGAAGTATCATCAAAGGTGTTGGATAGAGAGGGATCCAGCCATTTTGAAGAAAAGAAGGAAGCTATCACAGGTTTCTCAAGAAGCTGTCAGGAAATCAACTCAACTAAGTTCAGATTCAAGAAGCTTTGAAGAAAGCTAAGATCTAGTTGATTTCATCCATCAGCTGATCAAGTGTTGTCTTGTCCCTTCTCTCTCAACAAGGGAAAGATTATTATAAACTCTTTTTCAAATTCTGTAGGATCTATTTTTATAGATCTGAGTTGTAAGCCTATATTATAAAGGCTGAGTGTAGGAGATTTGTTCTCTGAGTGGTAGGTCTGTTTATGCCTGAGTGTAGGAGAAGGTATTTCTCTGAGTTGTAGGCCTTGTGGCAAGGCTGAGGTAGGGCTTATTAGCCTGAGCTGTGGAACCTTTCAGGGTTCTGAGTTGTAGGGACCTTTCAAGGTTCTGAGCTGTAAGATCTGAGGATCTGAGATAAAGGTGGAAGTTAAGCCGATTCTAGCACACTACTAGATAGGTGAAGGGGGAAAAGTGGATGTACCCAGATCTTGGGGAACCACTATAAATCTGTGTGCAATCTGTGATGTGTGCATATTTGTGATTGTTGTGTTGTGTTTGTTGTAGTGTTTGCTGAATTCTCTTATAGTCAGTAATTATATTCTGTCTTAAGTTAAAACAAGCATTAGAACCTATTCACCCCCCCCCCCTCTAGGTGTTTAGGTGGTCTTGAAAGTATAACTATTAGATGTATCCAGACCTTGGGGAACCACTATAAACCTATGTGCAATTTGTGATGTGTGTGTGATTGTGAATTCTTTGTTGTGATTGTTGTGATAGCTGTAGAATAGTTAGATTCTATTAAAAGAACTAAAATATTATTCTGCCTTAAGTAAAAAAAAGAAAAGAACCTATTCACCCCCCCCCCCACTGTAGGTGTTTCGGTTATCTTGAAATCAATTCTATCAAGTGGTGATCACGACTGGCTTCGACTCGAGGGATTTGAACTTTCCCTTATCAGGATATGTGGAAGAAGATGCCCCAGTGGTGGACTTGTTCTTCGCATGAGCGTAACGAGAGTGAGCCTTAGAGGCTAGGTGCTTTTCAATGTCGAGGGCGCCATTGAATGTCGTGTTCAGATCCGTGTGACCATATCGTAAGAGCTTCCGCTGAATATCGGGATGAAGCCCCTTTCAAAATCTGGATAAAGTGACTTCGAGGATCTCCCTCAGGTCACATCGCACCATACGGTCCTTAAGTTCACCCATATATTCAGCTACCGAGTTTGAGCCCTGTCGCAGAGTGGCAATCTTGTCGAACATCTGTGTCCGATGGTACGCGGGAACGTACTGATCGGTCAATAGGTTTTTCATCACTGGCCAACCTATAAGGGGGGCTCCATGTCCGGTTCCTAACCTTCGCTCCTTATTCAGCCAAAACTTCTTCGCACGACCTGTTAACTTCATCCAGACAACTTGGACCTTTTGGGGATCCGTCAGGTTGTGCCACTCGAAGTAACACTCCATGTCCACAGTCCAGTTAAGGAAGGTTTGGGGTTCTCCCATGCCATCATAAGTGGGGGCATTTATCTTAATGGCCCTAGTAATATCAACGTATCGCTCGGGGCGGTGTCCTCTAGGGGGTACCCGTGGGGAGTCCCCATCAGAATCTAAATCTGAATTTTGTTGGTGCCGGTTGGGCCGGTCAACATTAGCGGGAGGCGGGGGTGGCCTTTCCGGATTTTGAAGGATCTGTGCTAAAATGTTCCTAAGCTCAGTCATTTTGGTACGTAGACCTGCTATAGCCTGGGTGTTGGGATCATCATGCTCTCTCGCGGACATCCTAGGTGTAGACGGTGTCGTATATTCCGATCCTAGCCTAGTGCGCATTCAGGTTTAGAAAAATCTTGGAAAGATGATTTTTCCTAGGGCTGTAGCTATACTTAAAATAAGATATTTTTATAGATTCCCAACGTGAATAACACGTAGATCGTTAAAAAAAAATTTGAAATTTCGCTGAAAAATAAGGATTTTGGCCCGCTATTGGCAGACCACAGAAAATAATTTTTTTGATTTTCTAAAGATCCGAATGACCAACAAGGAACGCAGAGAGGATGTTTGCAACGTGGAAGTTGAAACGACCGCCTCTGATACCAAATTGATGCAGCGTATATCACCGTGAGAATTTAAACAGGGAAAGCTCTAATCCGCCTACAACGCACTCTTGATCGATCGCACCTACTCAAGAATCTATCGCTCACAACACGTTTCCTTTCTGCATACAACCAAAACAAATCGGAGGCGTGCCAACTCTAAAACAGCGATCAAAATAAGAGTCAACTTGTTCCCCAAGAAAATGCAAAGGTTGTCAATCCTTTTCAAGAACAAGACCAAGGCGACAAGCCAAGATCCGCTCAAGCAAAATTGATCTACCCGATCCGAAAAAGAAACACGATCAATAACAATTTAATCAGAGATTTGAAAGCATTTGATATTTTAAAATCGCGGAGAACACGATGGTTCTTCCTCCACAAACCTCACAAGAAGAAAACACAAGAGAAAGAGGAGAGTTTACCCAACCAAGAAGATCAAGCACACAAGATAAGTGGGAGAATCACTCTCTCCACAGAACCACCGACTTCACACTGAATGGGGCTGCAACCTTCTTCCTTGGAGTTGCACCAAAGGAAGCCACGCTGGAGTCGCACCGAACGGGATGGAGGTAGCAAAGGGGGCGGCTTCCCACTACAAGGGGGAGGGGCAGGCTTCTCACAAGCTTGGCCGAAATTCCTTAGCAAGGAGGGTTTAGGTTTTCCAAATCTTCTTCATCTCATAAAAAGCCTCCTTTAAATATGAGTTACAATGAAATCCAACCATCCAAGATTTGAGATGAAGATCTCATCAATCCGGATTGTAAATAGCACACCAAATGTCTAATAACACACCAATATTAAAATAAAAATATTACAAGTTATATTTTAAAGCAAATAGATTTAAACTAATTAAAACTATTTAAAAGTTCTTCAAGTAGGCTTTGCGCGCCGCGGACGGAGGTTGTAACGCAGCTTTCCGTTAGCGCCCGTGGCGTTATCATGACGCCTAAAATCTTTAAGTTGTTGCGCCGCGGCAACCGAGTCATCATCAAGAAGTGTTGGAGGAGCCGCGCCATCAAGAAAGGAAACACAAAGTCTTCAAGGTGTTATATATGCAGAAAAAGAGGACATTTTGCCAAAGAATATCCTAACAAAGAGAAGAGTTCACGACTCATTGCAAAACTCTCTAAATTTGAGGATGTGGACAACGACGACATTGAGCCGCTCTTTTCTATAGATGATGAAGCTGGGCCAGACACAATTCTCGCCCTGGGAGAAGATCTATCAGACTCATCTGTTGAATCTAACGAACATGTCGTTTTTTTGATAATATTTATACTACCACAACTAGCGACAGCTTTCTTTGTCAACCAACCCCTTTTACAAAGATCCACATTTTCACAGGAAAATGGGATAAACCTATTCCGGTGATAGCATTCTTTGATACTGGAGTCGCATCCTCCATCATGAAGCCAAACATCCTGCCAAAAGAATGCTAGAATTCCTTCTATATATCATTTTGAGCAGCTAACGACGATCTCTTCAAGATCACTCTGATAAGTAAACCCATCAATATCCAACTCTTCCCGAGATATGTTATTAGACATCAAGTTTATGGATCAGAACTTCCTTCCAAAGATCTGCTTATTGGGTTTGGCATCCTGCACTTGCTAAAGCGAATTACATGGAACAAAGAAGGATTACGATATAAAAAATCATCTACTACCATGGACAAAGACTCTACATCTTTACCCAATTTAAATTCTAAGCCTCATCAGGGATGACATTGCCCGCACCTCCTGCACCGAATCACATACAGAATTCCTACAAAAGTGTAATCACCCTCTTTGGAAGAATCCTCAATTCTTCGTCTCCCTGTCATTTAAGAGGAATGAATACATTAACCCCCACAAAGGCAAGTCACAAAGGTAAGAATCAGACCATTATTCACTTGCTATAAAAGAAGTTGACCAATTGCAAAATGAAGGGTTAATCGAACCCACAAAATCACAATGGACATGCGAAGCCTTTTATGTGAACAAAAGGACAGAGCACTCTAGAGGAAAGATGAGATTGGTAATTAACTACCAGCCTCTCAACCATTTTTTTTGAGGATGATAAGTTCCCTCTACCAAAGAGAGAAGTCTTATTTCAAAAACTCCCACAGGCAAAAATATTTTCCAAGTTCGATCTTAAAACGGGTTTCTGGCAGCTAGGAATTCACTCCAATGACAGGCAAAAAACTAGTTTCTGCATTCTTGAAAGACATTACCATTGGACCGTCATAGCCTTCGGACTAAAACCATCCCCTTCATTATTCTAGAAGGCGATGACAAAAAATTTTCAGCCCATCATGGAAAATGCTTCGGTCTATATTGATGGCATCTTACTGCTCTCTCCAGATATTAGCTCCCATCATGCCCTACTCTGACAGTTTCCTGATTTGGTCAAATTATATGGCATTATGTTATCCGAGAAAAAGATGATTATTGAAAAATCCGGCATTAACTTGTTGGGTATGCATATATCAGATAGTCAATACCAGCTTCAACCACACATAGCAACCCAATTAGATCATTTTCCGGATGAAAACCTAACATTTAAGCAGGTACAATAATTCTTGAGGATTGTGAATTATATGGCAGAATTTATTCATGATCTGGCCAATCTCAGGACTCCTCTCTCTAATCTACTCAAGAAAGAAGCACCGTCATGGAATGAAGCATGTACTAAAACAGTTAAAAGGTTAAAGTCGCTAACAAAAGACATTCCCCACTCCAAATTCCATCATCGGGCAAGCGAATCCTTCAGACTGTTGCTAGGGATAAATTTTGGGGGGTCATACTGCTTGAAGAATTAAATGGGAAACGACAAATCTGCGGATACAAAAGCGGGGCTTTTAAGAATGACGAGCTTCATTATCACTCCACCTATAAGGAAATCTTAGCTGTTAAAAGAGGTATTGAAAAGTTTCAATTTTATCTTACTGGGCAGCACTTCCTCATCGAAATGGATATGTCGGTATTTCCAAAAATGCTACAATTTAAACAAAAGATGATATCCCAAGCCCAACTTCTACGATGGACAATTTGGTTCTCTCAGTGAAAATTTGAAGCTCAATACATCAAAGTCAAACATAATTTTCTCCTAGATTTCTTATCCCGAACTCAGCGGACAATATTTGTGGTGTTCCCAGTCATCTACTATTTTCAGCCGGCGGACCTTCCAGTCCACATTAGAGTCAAGTTACTGCATTCCGTCCTCCATAAAAGATCTCTACATTGTCTGCTCATTTTTCAAAAAATATATATCAGGCAATACGGCCTGAGTGAAGGACCTCTAGCTAGTTTTCCCTTACATCCAAGTTTTCTTTTCTAACCATGCTTGAATGTAGGGAAGATTTTTATTCTGATTTCCCTAAGGAAACCTATATGATTTTATGATACTTTCTCAAAACCTGCCCATTCGGCATCATATTTGACAAAGGGCGGCTCCTTCAGTTTATCGCCCAAGTTGATATCCATTCATATGCCAACAGAGACATAAATAACTCTTGAAGTGGTTTCACTTATTTGGCAACACCATCTTTTGGCGCAAAAAACTACGCCCTGAATTAATAATATAATATAATATTTGATTTTTAAAAAAAACTCGCGAGCCGGCTTGCAAGCTCGTGAAAAAGATTAACTAGGCTCGAGTTCGGCTCGAAAGCAAGCTCGAGCTCGGCTCGAAAGCAGGCTCGAGCTCGAAATGCTCCAACTTGAGTTGAGTTTTCTTTCGAGCGGACTCAACTCAACTTGCACCCCTAATCTCATCATTAATGTACTCATAACTCATATATTATCACGTGACATGACGCCTCAACCCCGTTCTGACCTCCAACCTTTTCCTCCCATGAATCCATTCTTTATTAGTCTGATTCTTAAAACCTTATACTTTGTGAATACTCGGCACTTCATTGTCAGCTTCCCGTTCATACCAAGGAATTCGGATTATTTCACAGGTACCTTCTTTCACCCACAACCTTCATTCCCACATTACTTAACTATGAGATGTGCCTTCTCCTTCTTCCTCGCCTTCTACCTGGACGGATATCAGCCAGAGGAAGGAATCTCATATTCTAAAGCAACAAACACTATAAAGTGCAATCCCCCCTCCCGCCAATCCCATGCAACCAATCCCCTGCGTTCAACGACCCCCTCTTTCAGAGCAAATTCCTCAACAATGGCGGCCTCTCACAGCTTCAAGAGATCGGATAGCATCGCCGAGAGCATGCCCGAGGCTCTCCGGCAGAGCAGATACCAGATGAAGCGCTGCTTCGCGAGATACGTCTCGAAGGGGAAGAGGGTGGTGAAGAATCAGGAGCTGATTGAGGAGCTCGAGAAATCAATGGATGACAAGATCGAAAAAACCAAGCTCATGGAAGGTTTTCTCGGCTACATCATCTTCTCCACCCAGGTTTTTTCCCTCAACTTCTTCAATCTGCTGCTGGTTTTAATGACTGAATCAGAGGAGTGAAAACTGATGTTTTTATGCCGCGTTTTATGTATTTTGGAAGGAGGCTGTGATTCACCCGCCGTTCGTGGCGCTCGCAGTTCGGCCGCATCCAGGAATATGGGAGTATGTGAAGGTCAACTCCGACGATTTGTCCGTCGACGGAATAACGGCGACTGAGTATTTGAAATTCAAGGAAGTGATCTTCGATGAGAAATGGTATCGATTAGACAACCTACAATTCTGTTCAAATTTTGATGGACCTTTTGACCGTTGATCTAGCATTGCGTTTGCAAATTTGAAACATTTATAGTTTGAACAATTAACATTAAAATAATAATTTTGCGCTTGAACAGAGTGTGAAATGTTATTATTTTCATTTGCAGTAGTTTTTTTTTTCGGAAACGAATAAGAATAACAAGATTTAATTTTTACGCTTGAATATGTTTAGTGCAATCAATTTGTAGTTTGTTTCTGACCCATTTTCTCAAATTTACAGCTTCATTTTAAGCTGAGATTTGATGCTTTTCAGAACATAAATGGGTCAAAAATTACTCAAAATTCAGTTAAAACCATGATGATGCCCACCCTCAACCCTTCAAAATCGCATTTATGCAGGGCCAAGGACGAGAACGCGCTCGAAATAGATTTTGGTGTGTTCGATCGATTGACACCTCGCCTAACATTGCCGTCATCGGTCGGAAACGGTGTACATTTCTTGGCAAGATTCTTGTCAAGCAAGCTGAGTGAGAATTTTGAGCCATTGCTGGACTATTTGATAGCTCTGAATTGCAGGGGAGAAGTAAGAAAGCAAAGAGATGAGAGCAGCAGAGTTGCCAGATGGTTGTATAAATTGCTGATGAAAATTTTTCCATTTCTTGCTCAAACTGCAGAATGTTATGATCAACGGAACCCTCAACACTGTTAACAAGCTTCAGACAGCACTCCTCCTGGCCGAGGTGTTTGTTTCCGGTCTTCCGAAGAACACCCCGTTTCAAAAGTTCGAGGAAAGGTAAATCATCTGATAATTTTAGGCCATACGGGCAGCCCGGTGCACAAAGGCATTCCCGCACAGCGTGGGTTCCGGGAAGGGTTCTTCGAATGATTTACCACACTCTAGACTAATACATGTTAAAACTATTGTTATAATGTTGTACAATTTTGAACCTGTGCAACCGTTGGAACTTGCTCGCCTATTGTAGAATGGCATCAAAGAGTCACAAGAGCCAATAATGGCATAAAATTATTCCGAAAAATATGCTCTAATATCACTTGTCATAGAGTTTGGTCTAAAATTGTTCTCAATATAACAATGGTTTTAACATGTATTAGTCTAAGTATATGGGGATTTGGTTATCGGAATATTCCATATAAGTTTGTAACATTACATATTGGACCCCTTCTATCTTTTGAAATTACAAAAAACTCTCCTGTAAGTTTATATTTCACATATCTCGCAAGACAATTACTAATGATTTCCTCTCTCCATTCAACAGATTTGAGGAGTGGGGGCTGGAGAAGGGATGGGGTGAGAATGCTGAGAGGGTGAAGGACACTCTCAATTGTCTTTCCGAGGTTCTCCAAGCGCCTGACCCAGTCAATATGGAGAAGTTCTTCAGCAGGCTCCCAACCATATTCAACATTGTGATCTTCTCCATTCACGGCTATTTCGGGCAAGCCGACGTTCTCGGCTTGCCGGATACTGGCGGTCAGGTATACGATTAAAATCCTCGTCAAGCGCGCAAAAAGTAGCCGAGTATTAGAATAATGTGGCTTTTTTACATAGGTTGTGTACATATTGGATCAAGTTAGAGCTCTGGAGGAAGAATTGCTTCTCAGGATCAAACAACAGGGGTTGAGTGTAAAGCCACAGATCCTTGTGGTCACAAGGCTGATACCTGAATCCCGAGGGACTAAATGCAATCAGGAGTTCGAGCCAATCCTCGACACAAAGCACTCGCATATTCTACGAATACCATTCAAGACAGAGAATGGCGTTCTAAAGAATTGGGTGTCCAGATTCGATATATATCCTTACCTGGAGAGATATGCACGGGTATATAAATAGGATGAAGATTCTCTCAATTTGAAATCAAACGGAAGGTTCCATTTCACGGTCCAGATTGAATCTTATTTATCGAATGACGCAAAATACTAAACAATCTAGACTTTGAAATGAATAGTATCTATTTGCCTCCAAATAGAAAGGATCTCTATTCATATAAATATGATCAGCATAAGACATTCTTCATTCCTCAAATCTTAATCTTTTTCGTGCTCTGAACAATCTTCTGAGTGTTTTTCGCACCTGCCAGGATGCATCGGAGAAGATTCAGGATCACTTGGAAGGAAAACCGGATCTGATTATTGGAAACTACACAGATGGTAACTTGGTGGCCTCTCTCATGGCAAGCAAGCTTGGAGTAACTCAGGTAATTAATGGTGAATTGTTGAGAATATTCTTGTGCTTGTGCACTTAATATAGATCACGAGCCTTTCCGCCTACAATCAATTAGCTTTATGTAGTATGTTCTGGCATTAATATGGTATCATAGCAATGGCTAATTTATTAAAAAGTAAAAGAAGTATCACATATTTGATATCAAGTAACCTAGAGAGGAGTGAGCGTGTTGAAAATTTAGTCGCATTTTGGAAAATTCACATAAGCTTTTGCACTTAGGCTCCGTTTAGGGGACTTATTTTCACCGGTCAAGCGGTTACAACCGCATGAACCGAATAAGTCCTCCTAAACAGAGCCTTAATAGCGATTTTGAGTCTCTCCTGGTAAAATAAAATTGATTTAATTTAATGCTTGAGTTGTTGATTTCTAAAATGATTAAGAGTAAGGTTGTGGCCCTGCCAATCCAACCATCGCCTGGTTAAAATAAGAAAGCTCAAGTATTATTGGAAACTTTTAATTTTAAGGTTTAGAGCATAATCAAGATATAAAAGTCCCCTCTTTTCCCCAAACATGGTAGCAATATCTCAAAATAACCCTCCACAACTAGGGTACAATCGCGCATGCTCTCGAGAAGACAAAGTACGAGGATTCGGATATCAAATGGAAGGAATTCGACCCGAAATACCACTTCTCGTGCCAATTCACCGCCGACATGATCGCGATGAATTCCGCCGATTTCATCATCACGAGCACGTATCAAGAAATCGCAGGGAGGTCAGTTAATTCCACACCCATTTACCAAACCCTTGATCACAAAATGACTCCTGTCTGAATTCAAAAACCTGTGTTTTTTGGCGGGGGTTTGCTTCTCCAGCAAAGACAGGCCCGGGCAGTATGAGAGCCACTGTGCATTTACTATTCCTGGGCTAAGCCGGTTCAGCTCCGGCATTAATGTGTTCGACCCCAAGTTCAACATAGCCTCCCCTGGCGCCGATCAATCCGTCTACTTTCCCCACACCCAGAAGCAAAAGCGCTTGACAAACTTTCACCCCGTGATCGAGGAGCTGCTCTACAGCCAAGTCGAGAACGACGAGCATGTGTAAGCCCTTCTCCGACGAAACCCTCTCGCCAAACTGTTGTCTTTTTTCTTTCTTTCTTTCATAATACTCAATTTCTTGAACTCCGTCGCTCGATACAGAGGCTATTTAACGGATAGGAAGAAACCCATCATTTTCTCCATGGCAAGACTCGACACGGTGAAGAACATAAGCGGGTTAACCGAGTGGTATGGCAAGAGCAAGAAATTGAGGGAACTGGCAAATCTGGTTGTGGTCGCAGGATTGCTGGACACCGCCAAGTCCAAGGATAGAGAAGAGATAGCGGAGATAAAGAAGATGTACTCATTGATCGACAGGTACCAACTGAAAGGCCAGTTCCGGTGGATAGCAGCTCAGACCGATCGCTACAGAAATGGGGAGCTATATCGGTGTGTCGCAGACAGCAAAGGGATATTCGTGCAGGTTTGATCAATCAGCCATTTTTCTTGCAATCGGTCCATTAATAAAGGATCTTCTAAATAAAGATCTCTGTTTTGAATTCTGGCAGCCGGCTCTGTACGAGGCATTTGGGCTCACGGTCATAGAAGCGATGAACTGCGGCCTGCCGACCTTTGCCACGAACCAGGGAGGCCCGGCGGAGATTGTCGTAGACGGCGTCTCGGGGTTCCACATCAATCCGAGTAACGGAGAGGAAGCGAGCAGCAAGATAGTGGATTTCTTCGAGAAATGCAGAGGGGATGGTAGCTACTGGCACAAGTACTCTACAGCTGGGCTTGTGAGAATATATGAAAGGTAGCAGCATCTCTACCGAATCCGAATTTTATACATTGATTAATGCTAACTCATCTAACGAAGGAATATTCATGCGCAGCTACACCTGGAAGATATACGCAAACAAGGCTTTGAATATGGGTTCCATATATAACTTCTGGAGGCAGATGAACAGGGAAGAGAAGCAAGCTAAACAGAGATACCTTCAAATGCTCTACAGCCTCCACTTCAGGAATCTGGTCAGTGTGTATGATAAAACCTCTATCTCCCTTGCTCGTAGAATATTATTTACTATACAGGGAACTTGTGGAACGAATCGCGTGTGACAGGTGAGAACGATGCAATCTCCAAGCGGTGCGACGTCCCAGAGTGAGATCACGGCGGGGCAGCAGAATATGATGGAGGCAAGTCGCGCTCCCCAGCGACAGGCACCTCAGAGGCAAGCAATTATATGCATGTTCTTTAGCATTCTTTTAAAGATATACAGATTTGTGCTAAGGATAAGCAGGGGACGAAGATATTAACAGTTGCTCTTGCGCTGGTGACAGGAAGGCGGAGTCCAGGTTACAAAGGTGAGATATCTAATCCACGGTTTTAGCACGATTGGCGTCGAGGAGGGAGACGGGCGGCGGGGCGCCTGACGCTATCGTTAGATAAATTGTTTTATATATATATATATATATTTGTAAGTGTGTGAGTGAGCGAAAAAATTGGTTCAAAGAGTGTTTAATTCACAATGCCACCTGGTTCAGGGCTATAACAGAGTTCTTCCAAAAGAAGGCCAAACCACCAGGACGAAAATCATGAAGACGAAGCAAGTGGAGGGACCACAATTCCCTTGAAAATTTATGTCTGGCTATTACTACAATTGTTTTATTCTCATTCATCAGTTGTGCTCTCGAGCAAAATATGGACATTTGTATGACAAATTAGCAAAATTCAGTCGCATCTCAATAACAAATTAATTTTACTACCACACTTGTGCATTACCTTATTCCTTCCTAGGTCATTTGCCTTGACCTCCCCTCTAAATTTGCAAAACTATAGGTTGCGCCCTTTTATCTTTCGAAATTATACGTTTGTATCTCATAACATGCATGGGCAAAAATACACACTCGAGGAAACTGCCAAGGGAAAAATTTGTGCATGAATGTAACGAAATGTCACTTACAGGGAAGCTTTTTTGTAATGTAAGAAGATATAAGATTGCAACATACTTGTAATATATAATCTAGCACCGAAAGACCGGAAGATATATCCAAAGCGATGTGCATCAATCTTTATGAAAGACTAGCCATTAGGCATGTGCCCCGGGCAACTTTACTCATGCCGCTAGGCTCCTCCTATATGCAGCACGCAATGACGATCGGACCTCAGTCTCGCCCGACGTCCTCTCACTCGGGAAATAATATGCATCATGTTATACAGCATATGATTCTTTCTACATGTCCATATATGAGCGAAAGGACATCGAGCAAGGTTGGGGTTCCATCATCAAAGCACGATGCAGTAAGGAGAAGCCAAGCAACAAGAGTATAGTCACGCGGAGCGCAGAAATTTCCCATGCTAGAAAATTTAAGGCTTGCTCACAATCGCCCACTGGCTATTGCCAATCGCATAGGTATTGGCTCACGATCAGCGATCGAGGATGGACGATCAAGACTGGGATCTGATCACCGATCAAGGTTGGGGCAACCCGATCCAATCTACAATCAGCTCGGGATAAATACAGAAGGCATGGGGAAACACAGTACTGTTCACACGCAGGACTGCTTATTGGTTTTGTTTTTGGGAGGTAGGAATCTGAATTACACACGCAGTGACAGCTCAGGTGACAGCTGTGAGACAGGTAATTAAAATGGATCAAAAAGTGTCTCGAGAGTAAACAATGTAAAAGCAGCTCAGGTGACAGCTCCGAGACAATTGACCTACAAGAAAATATTACAAAATTGCCTGACAAATATAACCAAATATTTCAATTTTAATAAAACAAAGTGATGTAGGGGTAGGCTAGTGGTGCTCGGAAACTACGACTCTAGTGCTGGTGCGAAGGTGACACACTAATGCAATTCTAAATGTAATGCAATGATCGGTATTTGACAAGTAATTTGAGCAATGTGAATTTTAGCACCACGCAAATATTTGAAATAAAGAAACAAATAATTAAATTTTAGCGATTTAGCAACAGCTTCCTCCGCTCGGAGAGCCTAAGCAAGCGCGCGACGAATATTTCCTCCTGCAGTTGTTAACATAAAAGAACCAATTTCTAGTCAATAATAATCTCAGCACAATATGAAAATTATCAAATGAAAATGTTAAGTCACAGAACACAAACCATAAATGCTCACAACGTAGAGGGCTGAACCGAGACACTGAAAATTTGGAGGGTCGGATGTGTAGATCGGCGATCGGAGGTGGAACCGGTGGCGAGACGACGGGGACGGTGGCTGCCCTTGGCGGGAAACGGTGGTAACGGATAATAAAACGGCAGATCCGGCCACGAATAAGTAGATTCGGGCTGGGGATGGGTAGATCCACTATTTAGGGGCGGATCCGGGAAAAAATGGAAAGTATGAGATATGAAAAAAACGGATTGGGAGCGAAATTCTCAGATCTGAATGGATCTAGAGAACTAGGGTTGTTTGGAAGTGGTTCCACGAAGGGGAGAAGAAGTGGAGGGTCGGGTGAACAGTACGGGTGAACAGTGCTGGTGAAAAGTGCGCCGAACAATGCCAGTGAACAGTGCACCCAACAGTGATTGTGAACAGTTTTCGGAAGGTAGGGGTTGGGATTTGGGGGTTGTAGGAGATGCGGATGAGGGTTTCGGAGGGGGAAGGAGAAGGTTATGGATGGGTATTACCTTGGGGATGAAGAAAATCACCTAGGAGTCGTCACCTAGGGCTCCACGGCGTCGGCACCGGGGAAGGATCGCAGGAATCCGAAAATGAACTCTCCAAATTCTGCAATGACTGAATTCAGCCCCTCTACATCCTATTTATAATAAAAGAGAAGCTAGGGCATCCCCATCAACGGCTATGATTGGCCAGTGTGTTCGCCCATAAAAATACATCAAAATAAACTGAAAAAAAATAAATATAGTATTTTGACTCGCGATGACGCTCCAGACGCAATCGCGGAGTCCGATCGTCGTTCCAAGCACGCCATATATGGAAAGTTGCCAAATCAGCCCCGAACGGGCCCAAAACGCTTGCTCGTCTCTGCTCCGCATCAATCTCCCCGACTTGAAAGAATTCATCTCCCGATAAATAGGGATAAAATTCTCTCGTTGCATGTCGGGTAAAACTCGAAGAAGTCCACCAGAGGTCGCCCATGTGTCGTCGCTGGAAAGTGTCCTAGCCAATCAACTTTCTCTGATTGAAAAGATGTCATCTCCGGTGAATGGAGACGGACGTGCTGAAGTCGAAGTCCAGGGGTGGATCGATAATCCAAGAGTCACCAACGTCTGTAGTGGGAATGCACTGGTGGAGTCTTGCCTCCATGAAGCTCTCAACGCTCAACTCACGAGTGGTGTGTCCCAGTGTGATCGGTGGTGCCTGTAGTGAAACCAAAGAAGACGAGTCCCCAGGTGGGTGGAGGTCAACAATGGGTGAGGATGTATGATGGTGATATGGTAACGACAGTGGAGGTGGGGCTGGCTGTGCATATCCACTACTCGGGTCCACATACTCATGAGGTTCATAGTATGGAGTCAGATCTTCAACATTAAACACAGGGTGATTTCCCATACTGGCCGGGATGTCAAGTCGGTAGGCGTTGGTCCCAATACGGCTAATAATGGAGTACGGACCCATTCGCTTCGCGCTTAACTTCTTGGCAGGCCCCGAAGGGAGCCTCTCATGGTGGACTCGCACCATTACCTTCTCGCCTACATTAAATATTTTCTCTCGCCTTCGCTTATCTGCATGGGCTTTGTAATTTTCATTGCTTGCTATTATTCGTCGGCTGATCGACTCATGTAAATCATGCAAATGCTGTGCAAATGACTCAGCAGACTCATGCAGGTAATGCAAATGATGCAAAGACAACATGACAGACACGGTACACTCCTTATAAGAAAATCTAATAATGTCTGAGATGTCTCTCAAATGTGATGGCCTATCAGGAGGTTCTTTCGGTGGAGTGTAGATAAACTCATCCCGTGTATGACAAGTTCTCAGATGACCGTGAGAGACAACTATACTAAAATACGGGTTCGTAAAGAGCCAAATGTCTCTCGGGGAACGTAGCGCATCAGGTGGCTCCCCAGGAGGTGTGTAAGAAAAGTAATCACGAAGGAGACGACCACCTGAGTGAAAATCATGTACACCGACTAGATGTCGTGAATCTAAAATATGGTAAGCGTCCCAGAAAAGAAAGAACTCATCGGGTGGTTCAGCAGGTGGCATGTCCCAAAACTCATCCTTTGTGTGAGGTGTAATAAGGTAGGTCCTCACAATATGAGTATGCTCAAGTTGACTCAAGGTAGGCCCTACATATGTCATGCTCCACTCAAGGTCCCTTCTCTAGGGCAATGCCAGAGATGATAATGAAAGAGGCGTCATACATGAGTGGCTTACCCAAGTCACAACCTCACTAAGATGTGGCGAATCATCAGGAGGCTCAACAGGGGGCTCGTCATAGGGCTCGTCACTAAGATCAAGGTCCCCCCGAGGAGTACCATCAAAAGGGGTAGTGTCCCTGTACATGGATGACATATCCACTACGAGATCAACACCAAGCTATGAGCTTTCGGTCGTAACGTGGCTCAGGGTAAAGCCAAGGGAAAAGTGACATAAACCTACGCTCAAGACTGGGTCTGCGTGTCACAACCCGCATTTTCTCAACGATTAAATCATATCAGAGCAAGAGAAAATAGTGCTGTGATGCCACGTCGTGCAGGGGATAACTGCACATGCTCAGGAAAAACTCCAGACTTTAGGTTTTAAGGAAAATTCGTAGTTTAATATGAAAGAAAACCAGTTATATTTTAATGGCTGGGAGCTCAGAAGGAGCAGGTGCATGCGATTCAAGGCGCTCCCAGGAAAGATTTATTCTGTTCTGCATGTAAGCGGTCAGGGCATGATGATGCCCATTGTTTGGGCAAGGATAAGAGTAAGCCGAGAAGTTGTTTTCTTTGCGGTCAAGAAGGGCACATCAAGGATAAGTGCCCCCAGATCTGTTGGGTATTGTATCCACAATGTACCTAATTTGAAGAAGCCCCTGAACAAGCTAAGTTGAATAGACAATGTATGTGATGATTTTCTATCAAGTTGTCTTGCAGCTATTCCATGCTAAGTACACACCAATGTCAGGGTACAGTGGGTCAATATTCACGGGTCTGCGCAACGTAATCCCTCGTTGAGCAGATAAGTGTGTTGACTCATGTGTGCTCTCTCTATTAGAGTGTACTTATTTTCAAGTACACGATCGAGATAGATCAAGAGCAGAAGAGGAGCAAAGATGGGTCAAAAACCAAGTTCATGGGAAGGAAGAGGAAAATCGTCTAAGTCAAAATCGACGGGAATCACTAAGGGTCCGTTCGTTTCACAGACATTGATATTGAAGTATTGGCTTTGAGAATATGAATATCATTTCTCTTGTTCGTATCAACAATTTTAAATTGGAATTGGCTTTCTGATGGAAAGTCATCGATATTCACCGTAATCTAAAAACTCATAGATTCAATATCTATCTCTAGTGGCGGATATTCAGTCCGGTTTTCCAAAATGAGACAATTTTTTTAGCCTGAACGTGATTTTTTTCGGCCGAACGCAATTTTTCATCGGGACGCAATTTTTTTGCGCAGACGTCTTTTTTCGTCTGTGTACGATTTTTTCGCCCAGACGTAATTTTTTGTCTTGAAGCATTTTTTTACCCAGACAGGTTTTTTTCTCCCGAATGCGATATTTCTGCACGAACGCGGTTTTTTTCTCTATGACGCAATTTTTTTGCCCGAATGTGTTTTTTCGCCCGTACGGAAACTTTTTCGCTACGATTCAATTTTTGGTCGTCTAGGCCGAATTATTCATCTAGACGTAATTTTTTCGCTCAGACACAATTTTTTTCGCCCGAACATGAATTATTCGGCCAAACAAGGTTTTTTCGCCCAAACGCGTTTTTTTCCGCCCAGACGCGTTTTTTTCGCCCGGACACGATTTTTTCGCCCGGGCGCGGTTTTTTCGCCCGGGCGCGATTTTTTCGCCCAAACGCGATTTTTTCGCCCGCACGCGGTTTTTTCGCCCGAACGCAATATTTTTGCCCCGACGCGAATTTTTCGCCCAGACGCGATATTTTGGACTTGACGCGATATTTTCGCCCGGCCGCGATGTTTTTCACCCGGACGCAATTTTTTCGCCCGGACGCAAATTTTTCGCCCCGACGCGAATTTTTCGCCCGGACGCGAATTTTTCGCCCGGACGCGAATTTTTCGCCCCGACGCGAATTTCTCGCCCGGACGCGATTTTCTCGCCCGGACGCGATTTTCTCGCCCGGACGCGATTTTCTCGCCCGTACGCGATTTTCTCGCCCGTAGGCGATTTTCTCGCCCGGACGCGATTTTCTCGCCCGGACGCGATTTTCTCGCCCGGACGCGATTTTCTCGCCCGGACGCGATTTTCTCGCCCGGACGCGATTTTCTCGCCCGGACGCGATTTTCTCGCCCGGACGCGATTTTTTTGCCCCGACGAGAATTTTTCGCCCCGACGCGCATTTTTCGCCCGGGCGCGAATTTTTCGCCCAATTTTTCGGCCGGACGCAAATTTTTCGATCGGGCGCGAATTTTTCGACCGGAAGCGGATTTTTTGCCCGGACGCGAATTTTTTGCTCGGATGCGATTTTTTCGCT
This sequence comes from Platanthera zijinensis, assembly GCA_039513925.1. NCBI lineage: Eukaryota > Viridiplantae > Streptophyta > Magnoliopsida > Asparagales > Orchidaceae > Platanthera > Platanthera zijinensis. Next base: position 113,037,207 of record CM077089.1, on the reverse strand, counting down.
CGAACGCGATTTTCTCGCCCGGACGCGATTTTCTCGTCTGGACGCGAATTTCTCGCCCGGACGCGATTTTCTCGCCCGGACGCGATTTTTTCGCCCGGACGCGATTATTTCGCCCGGACGCGAATATTTCGCCCGGATGCGAAAATATCGCGTCGGGGCAAAAAATTCGATTTGAGAAGTAAAAATCGCGTCCGGGCGAAAAATCGCGTACGGGCGAAAAATCGCGTACGGGATTCGCGCCCGGGCGGGAAATTCGTGCCCGGGCGGGAAATTCGCGCCCGGGCGGGAAATTCGCGCCCGGGCGGGAAAATCGCGCCCGGGCGGGAAAATCGCGCCCGGGCGGGAAAATCGCGCCCGGGCGGGAAAATTCGCGTCCGGGCGGGAAAATTTGCGTCCGGGCGGAAAAATTCGCGTCCGGGCGAAAATTTCGCGTCCGGGCGAAAAATCGCGTCCGGGCGAAAAAATCGCGTCCGGGCGAAAATATCGCGTCCGGACGATAAAATTCGCGTGCGGACGAAAAAATCACGTTCGGGCGAAAAATTCGCGTTCATATGAAAATTTCGCATTCAGACTGAAAAAATCAAATCAGATTGAAAAAAATCACCTCATGGCGAAAAAAACACGTCTGGGCGAAAATAACACTTTTGGGCGAAAATTTCACGTCCGGCCAAAAAATTCGCGTTGTGGTCGAAAAACTTGAGTTTGGGCGAAAAAATCACGCCTCAAGAAAAAATCACGGTCGGGCTAAAAAATCGCATTTGTGATTTTTTAATTGTGATCATTAATAGCATTGATCAATGTCAATTCCTATGACAGAAAGTCTTTCTACAAACGAACAATAAAAAAATATCAATGTCAATTTCTATGATATAAGTCTTCATGCGGACGAACAAAAGAATTGGATTTAAATCCAATATCATTTCCCATGTGTATTGATATTGAATTGAAAGCCAATACTTAAATGCCAATGTCGTTGAAACGAACGGAGCCTAAGTGATTCTCGCCGATTCGAAGGGAATCACTAGTGATTCTCGCCGATTTGACGGGAATCACTAGTGATTCTCACTGAATCGTCGAGAATCAGCCAGTGATTCCCGCCGATTTTATCTGGCTGACTGTCCTCCTTCAAGAATTATGCTAAGGCAGAATCAACGGGAATCATTAACTGATTCTCGCCGATTCGTCGAGAATGACGTTTGCATTCCCACCGATTCCCGCAGGCTGACTAGTTTTACAACTGGAAATCGGCTAAGGTAGAATCGACGGGAATCGTGAGTGATTCCCGCTGACTTCGTCGAGAATCACCAATGATTCTTGTCGAATTTTCCTTAGGCAAATTTTCTTTGTTCGCAGGACCGAAGCAAGATGTTGTGCGCTGTTTTGACCAGAACTAGGGCTTCTTCTTGTGGGCCCCACAACAGTCATTTATGGTTGTTCTACAGTATTTATACTCGCGTATTTCAAACTTCAACAGTAATCATTCACGAGAAATCAAGGCCGCCGAGCGTGACCTAGCCTATCGCGGAAATCCTCCCGTCGTCGTCGCCGCTCGTAAGGTAGTCGCCGCTGCAGATCTCAGATCATCTTTGATCTCCCGACGATAGAACCGAGGCTAGTATAGCGTCTCACTCTTCTCTCTCGAGATCCCTTGTCTCTCGATTTGTTGAACGAGGTTAGTTCTTAATTCGGAATCGATTGAGACGACCGATCTGATTGAGATCGTTGGTAGACCTTGCTTGCTTCGTCAAAGAAGTTTGGATCTTCAAAGCATCGCCGCCGCAATCGCTTGTCGCCGCCGATCTTGGCAAGATCCTCTCCAAGAGAGTGCTCCGGTCGTGGACTCTTCGTCTTCATCAAGAACGCTTCAACGAACGAAGAGGGACATCGGGTTCTCCACACGTGTAGTTTGTATCTCTTGTACATTCTATTTTTGTTTTGTTGTAAAGGAATAGTGATTCTTAGTTGTAAGGGTTGGGTGCAACCCGTGGTGGAGGAGTAGTGACTCCTTCGTTTGGAAGGGTTCCTTTCATAGTGTGAGGATTGGATTTCAATCCGGTTGGTGAAGTGACCGAGTCGTCCCTTGGTGGGAGATAGGTCGAAGGGGGAGAGTGGACGTACACAAATCGGGGAACCACTATAGTTGCTTGTGTGCTTTTCTGTGTTGTGTTTGTTATTTGTACAGGTTATTTAAATTCCGCAAAAGACTGCATGAGACCTATCCCCCCCCCCCCATAGGTGGACTTAGTCGACACTAGATACTTTCAAGTGGTATCAGAGGGAGGTTACTCGTCAATAAGGTTAACACCTTGAGTAAGATCCCGTGTCTAGTGTCAAGAAGAAAGAAGATCTCTGAAATGGAAGGACTCAAGTATTCAGGGAAGATCCCAGTGTGCACCAAGCTGAACTTTCCTATCTGGAAGGAAAGGATCAGGTACTACATGGAAGCAGTCGAACCCCGACTCTTCATGATAGTGGAGGAGGGACCTTATATCCCCACTAAGGCCTCCACCATTTATCCAACCAAGAAAGTGCCCAAGAAACTTTCCGAAATGGATAAGGATGAGATGGTGCTTGTCGGACTTGACAAGAAAGCTCAAAACATTCTGGTGAGCGCCGTCGATGATTCCATGATGCAAATTTTCTGCAACTGCAGGACTGCCAAGGAAATATGGCACTGCCTGATCATCCTGATGGAAGGCACTGATGAAGTAAGGGATGATCGAAGATCCCTTCTGAACCAGAAGTACGAGGCCTTCAGGCAAGGTTCCAAGGAAGAAATCGGAGTGACATTCGAGAACTTCCTGAAGATCGTCAATGCCCTGAAGGGCTATGGCAGAGTGTTCACCGATGGTGAACTAAACGACAAATTCCATAGATCCTTTACTAAGGAATGGGACACCAAGATCTGCGCCATCAGAGAATTTGGCAAGCTGGCTGAAACTGATCCCCAGATTCTGTTTGGGAAACTTCTGTCCTATGAGCTTCAGCTGAACACCATAAAAGCTAAAGAAGAAGCTGATAAAGCCGCTGCCAGAGAGAAGACTGTGGCCCTAAAAGCCAATCACTCAAGGAAAGACAAGGGTGCAGCCTCGTCCCGCTCTCGGAAAAAGGATGAGGAAGAAGACTCTAAGCCATGCTCTTCCGGCTCAGAGCTATCTGAAGAAGACTTCTCCCTCATCACTAGAGAGTTCAAGAAGTTCCTCAAGTTGAGAAATCAAAGAAAGAGAGACGGCTCCTCCTCCAGACATCAGAAGAAGAATTATTCTTCTGACAGGTATGAATCCAAACCGAACAAACATTGCTCTGATGACATTATTTACTTTGGATGCAATAAGCCAGGTCACATCGTTGCTGACTGCCACCAAAGTTAGAGAGATAAGGGGAAGGGAGAGGAGCACAGGTCCTCTAGAGATAAGAAGAATGAGAGGAGCTACATTGCCAAAAAGCCAAAGACACTGAGTGAATCTGATTCCTCATACTCCAGTGATGATGAGGAAGCCTACTTCGGGCTAGTGGGTCGCTCTGACTTAGAAGGAGACTTCCCTCCATTTACTTGGAAGGTAAAATATCGTACCCCCCTCTCTAATTCTGACTCTGAGTCTCCTGATGATGATCTCGAGGACAGTCCATCTGCCCGTGAAGCTGAGCTCCTCGAAAAGTATGAGCTTCTGCTCAATACCTTTGAGGAATGCCGCAAAAGGTTGAGGGCTCAGAAAAAGGAAGTCAAATTCCTTAAGGCTGAGGGTGTGTCTCTAAGAGAAGAGATCACTAGCTTGATCTCTCTCCGACAGAAACACCTGGGCCTGACTTCTGAGCACTCAGAGTCTCTAAGGTTCCTTGACCTAAAAAAGGAAGAAATCAACAAGTTGGAAGAACAGCTTGCGGCAGAAAGGAAGATTGTCAAAAGCTTCTCCATGCCCAAGACCATTCTTCCTCTGATTGATGAATTCTCTACTCAGGTAAAGGGGGCTGGCTTAGGGCATGTGGGTGTGCCTGGTAAATCATCCAGGAGAAACAAAAAATAGAGGAAAAATAAGGCTGCTAAGAAGGCCTCTGCTGTAGAAAAGGTAAAGGCCCCACTCGACCCTGTTGTATTCAAAAAGCCTGGCTTTCCTTGCAATGAGCAGGACTTTGAGTCAACCTATGGACACTTCTTCCGGCCCTCAGTTGAAAAGCCCAAGAGCCGGTATGATGGCTGGACCTTCCCCCGAAACTACGGTGAGAGTGTCTTCAAGGCACCTTATGAGGAAATCCAAGTGGAGAATTATGGCCACTTCTCTAGCGGCCATAATAGGAAGCAGGCAGCAAAAGCCAAGCCTGTTATACTGAAGGAATAGGAAGTGAAGAAATCATGTGACTGCTGTCATCATGATGCCTCCACCTCCAGATCCAAGGCCCCGGCTAGACCCACCGTTCCCAGGGTGAAGCTGGAGCCTAGGAAGAGGTACAATAGGTTTGATTGTTGGTGTTGTGGCAAAGGTAGTCACTTTGTCGTGGATTGCTGGTTTAATCCAAGATTTAACGAGACTCCTCATGTTAGCAATACGAGGCCGACCACTCATAGGGTTATGGTATGATCTGATCGAAAAGTCATATTTGGACGATCTGATCGAAAAGTCACCAGAGGTTATGGTATGATTTCTCACGGTGTATTCTCTATCACTAACGTGGCCTATGTTAAAGGGTTAAACCATAACCTGATCAGTGTAAGCCAATTGTGTGATAAAGGATACAACGTTAAGTTTTGCAAGGATAAGTGCTTGATAATATCGTGTGCGTCTTCGGAGACGGTATTAACTGGCATTAGGAGCAAAAATATCTTTTGTTTAGATTTTCTTAGCTTAGATTCTTCTACCCCCGTGTGCCTAGTAGCAAAAGGCAGTGCATCTCTTTGTGAACAATGGCACAAGAGATTAGCACATATTAATTTACAGACAATTAATATGTTGTTTTCTAAGAACTTAGTAAGGGATGCCCCTACTATTAAGTGCATCAAAGATAGCCCTTGTCTTGCATGCCAGAAGGGCAAACAGACTCGGGCTACCTTTAAGGGCATTGCAGACAAAGACTCCTCTAGATGTCTCTATCTTCTGCATATGGACTTGTTCAGTCCAGTGCAAGTTCATAGCTTAGGAGGCAAATCGTATATGCTAGTGATTGTTGATGATCACTCTCGGTTTACGTGGGTATTCTTTTTGAAACGAAAGTCAGATACGTTTGACATCTTCACTAATTTTGTCAAGCAGATCCAGAACGAACTTAACTGCTCCGTGGTAAAAATCAGAAGTGACCATGGAATAGAATTCGAGTCTGGTGTTATGACAGAATTTTGTGAAGAACATGGTATCTTTCATGAGTTTTCCTCCTCGCGTACTCCTCAGCAAAACGGAGTTGCGGAGAGGAGAAATAAAACGCTCATTGAAGCATGTACGACAATGTTGAATGACTCCTCTCTCCCAGAGTACTTCTGGGCAGTGGCTATCAACACGGCTTGTCATGTGCAGAACCGAGCATTAATCAATAAGAATCATCGTAACACGCCTTATGGGCTATTGAAAGGCAGGAAACCGACCATGTCCTATTTAAGGATTTTTGGTTGCAGATGTTATGTACTTAATAATGGGAAGTACCCACGTACTAAATTCGGAGAAAAATGTTTTGAAGGCATCTTCATGGGCTATAGTAGCCATAGTCGGGCATATAGGGTCTTCAATAAGAAAACCCTAGTGGTAGAGGAGTCCATCAATGTTGTTTTTGATGAAGGAAGCTTGCTTCATAGCAATTCTTCCAGTGGCATTCTTGAAGATATAGGTGCAAGGCTTGAACAGCTAAGTCTCGATGAGACTGCAAAAGGTGCAACTCCTAAGTACGTCAAGGTTTCCACCTCAACGCCAATTGGAGAAATTGACGATCAGGATGGAGAAAATCTCCCAGAAGAAGGTGAAGCCTGAGAAGCTGTCAGAGCTCCAGATGTCAGACTCCTAGAGCTCCGACACGTGAGGGATCATCCCAGAGATCAGATCATAGGAGATCCTCGTGACGGTGTCAGAACTCGGAGAGGTACAATTAACGAGATTTTGCACCTTAGTTTTCTGTCACAGGTTGAGCAAAAAAAGTTCGACGAAGCGAACAAAGATGCGTCATGGATATTGGCCATGCAAGATGAACTGCATCAATTCGAACGATGCAACGTCTGGACGCTTGTTCCCAGACCAAAGAACCAGAATGTGATCGGCACCAAGTGGATCTTCAGAAACAAACTTGATGAACACGGTGTCATCATCAAGAACAAGGCCAGACTGGTTTCACAAGGCTACAGACAGGAGGAGGGGATTGACTTCGACCAAACCTTTGCACCAGTTGCAAGGCTGGAGGCGATCAGATTGTTCCTAGCATATGCCTCTCACAAAGGATTCACTGTCTATCAGATGGACGTGAAATCTGCATTCCTAAATGGAAATTTAAAAGAAGAAGTATATGTCGCGCAACCCCTAGGTTTTTTTAATCCCTCATTTCCTAATCATGTTTATTTTCTTAATAAAGCATTATATGGCTTAAAACAAGCTCCTCGAGCTTGGTATGAGACTCTGTCTAGTTTTCTTCTTGAGAAAAAGTTCTCGAGAGGAAAAATAGATAAGACATTGTTTCTTAGGAAAGTCAAAGGCAAGATCTTGCTGGTGCAAATCTATGTCGATGACATAATATTCGGCTTTACGGACAACAATCTTTGCAAGAAGTTTTCTAAACTTATGCAAGGAAAGTTTGAAATGAACAGCATGGGAGAGCTAAAGTATTTCTTGGGACTTCAAGTAAAACAATCTGAGGATGGAATTTTCATTTCTCAGACAAAGTTCACAAATGAACTCCTCAAGAAATTCGGAATGGAGAATGCAACCTCTATGAGGACTCCAATGGGATCCACTGTGTCTCTGGACAAGGATGAGAAAGAGAAACCTTTTGATGAAACCAAATACAGAAGCATAATTGGATCCCTGCTCTACCTTACTGCTAGTAGACCGGACATTATGTTTTCCACATGCATTTGTGCCAAATATCAGGTGAACACTAAGGAATCTCATTATGTCGCTGCAAAGCGAATTCTTAGATACCTTAAAGGTACACCAAATCTTGGCTTGTGGTACCCAAGAAACAATGATGTCGAGCTGATAGGCTTTTCAGATGCTGACTTTGCAGGAAGCAGAGATGATAGGAAAAGCACTTCCGGGACGTGTCAATTCCTCGGAAGAAGGCTTATTTCATGGAACAGTAAAAAAGCAGAATTGTGTCGCAACCTCTACGGCTGAATCTGAGTACATCTCAGCAGGCAGCTGTTGCGCACAACTTCTATGGATAAGAAATCAGCTCAAAGATTATGATTTACAGTTCAGCGAAGTTCCAATGTATTGCGACTCCTCGAGCGCAATAGCAATTGCGAACAATCTTGTGTAGCACAGCAGAACAAAGCATATTGAAGTGCGCTATCACTTCATTCGGGAGCATGTGGAAAAAAATATATATCTCTCTGCTATGTCCCCACGGATAAGAAGGTTGCAGATATCTTCACAAATCCCCTAGATGAGGCAAAGTTTAGTCTCTTCAAAATCAACTCGGCATGCTGAACTATGAAGATTGAAGACTGTAAGGCTCAAGGCTCTTGGATCAAGGGGGAGCATCAGCAAGGAACTCAAGCACGAGCACGGATGCAAGATCTGAGGGGGAGCATGTGGCTCCAAGTATAGTCCCAGAGTTGTAGAAGCCGAAAAGGGGGAGATTACCCTCTCGGCTAAGGCTAAGGCTAAGGTGGCTAAGGTGGCTGCCAATGTTAAGTATGCTCTCAGGAAAATGGTAATGAATTTCACTCTCAACTGAATTCTTAGTTTATGATATTCATTCCCATATGTTCTATTCACCTTAGCTTGTAGGGTTTAGGCTTCTTCAAATAGGGGGAGATTGTTGGGTATTGTATCCACAATGTACCTGATTTGAAGAATCCCCTGAACAAGCTAAGTTGAATAGACAATGTATTTGATGATTTTCTATCCAGTTGTGCTTGCAGCTATTCCATGCTAAGTACACACCAATGCCAGGGTGCAGTGGGTCAATATACACGGGTCTTCGCAACGTAATCTCTCGTTGAGCAGATTAGTGTGTTGACTCATGTGTGTTCTCTCTATTAGAGTGTACTAATTTTCAAGTACAGGGTCGAGATAGATCAAGAGCAGAAGAGGAGCAAAGATGGGTCAAAAACCAAGTTCATGGGAAGGAAGAGGAAAATCGTCTAAGTCAAAATCGACGGGAATCACTAAGTGATTCTCGCCAATTCGACGGGAATCACTAGTGATTCTCGCCGAATCGTCGAGAATCAGCCAGTGATTCCCGCCGATTTTATCTGGCTGACTGTCCTTGAAAGTCACTCTAGTGTCAACTACCTTTACCTATGGGAGGGATAGGTGATTTGCAGTCTCTTTGCGGAATTAAAAATTTACCTGCACAATAAAACAAAACAAGCACAGCACAGAAACACACAGGCAGTTATAGTGGTTCCCCGATTTGGGTACGTCCACTTTCCCCCTTCGACCTATCTCCCAACAAGGGACGACTCAGTCACTTCACTAACCAGATTGAAATCCAATCCTCACACTATGGAAGAAACCCTTCCACCCGAAGGAGTCACTACTCCTCCACAACGGGTTGCACCCAACCCTTACAATGAGGAACCAAAGTTCCTTTACAACAAAAGTAAAAAATAGAATGTACAAAATACAAACTACGTTTGGAGCGCTTGGTGTCCCTCTTCGTTCGATGAAGCATTCTTGAAGAAGACGAAGAGTCCACGACCTAAGCACTCTCTTGGAGAAGATCTTCCCGAGATCGGCGGTGGCAAGGATTGCGGCGGCGATGCTTTGTAGATCCAAACTTCTTAACAAAGCTAACAAGGTCTACCAACGATCTTATTTGGATCGATCGTCTCAATCGATTCGGAAGGGGAAGGTATTCCCGTTCAACAAACCAAGAGACAAAGGATCTCAAGAAAGAAACGTGAGACGTGTTGCTTGGCTAAGTTTCTATCGCCGAGAGATCAAGAAGAATCCGATCAGCGGTGGCGACAACCTTTCGAGCGGCGACGACGACAGAAGGAAATCCGCGATCTGCTAGGTCACGTCAGCGACGGCCGACTTGTTCATTTTCTTCGCTACCTCTTACGTTCAAAATAGGAGAGTATTTATACTATAGAATACTCCTTTATGACTGTTGTGGGCCCCACAAGACGAAACCCTAATTCCGATACAAACAGCGCCTGAGTCATGGTCCGGTCCAGCGAGTCGACGGAAAACGCCTAAGGCAAATTCGGCGGGAATCATTGGTGATTATCGACGATTCGGCGAGAATCACTTATGATTCCCGTCGAATTCTACTTAGAAGAATTCCTGCTGAAAAGCTTGCCATCCGGAGAGAATCGACGAGAATCACAACTATTCTCGATGAATCGGCGAGAATGCAAAGTCATTCTCGACGATTCGGCGAGAATCAGTTGACGATTCTCGTCGATTCTGCCTTAGCAGAAATCTTGAAGGTGTTGAGTCAGCCGGATGCAGTCGACGAGAATCGGCGAGTGATTCTCGACGATTCAGCGAGAATCACTAGTGATTCCCATCGAATCAGCGAGAATCACTTAGTGATTCTCATCGACTTTAACTTAGACGATTCTTTGTCTTTCTGCCCATGAGTTGGTCTTTGACCCATCCTTGCTCCTCTTCTGCTCTTGATCAATCTCAGCCCTGTACTTGAAAGTAAGTACACTCCAATAGAGAGAGTACACGTAAGCCAACACACTGATCTGCTCAACGAGGGATTATATTGCATAGACTCGTGTATATTGACCTACTGCACCCTGACATTGGTGTGTACTTAGCATTGAATAATTGCAAGCAGAACTTGAAGACAGAGCATCAAACACATTGTGAATTCATCTTAGCTTGATAGGAGGCTTCCTCAAATCCAGGTAATTGTGGATACAATACCAAACAATCTCCCATTATTTGAAGAAGCCAAAATACTACTAGCTAAGATGAATTACACCAACCAGAGTAATATACAAGGCAAATTAAGAAAGACAAGACACAGAGAAATAAAGGCAAACAGAATAATATTGAGTCAATCATGAAATCATATATATATATATATATATATATATATATCCACAAGAATTGTTCATACAACAACATGAAGATAAAAATATGCATTGAGGAAATGACAAGCCATAATCCTAAGCCTATTTCTCCTTAGCTAAATCATCCTTTAGTTGTTGAGCCAAGAATTTCTTGCTTTGTCTCTCAAAATACTCCTTGGGCTTTGGATAATATCTGGGGGGAGGATCTTTATGTTCCACTTTGTTATTCCTGAAAAATATATTTCGTTTAGCTTCATACATCTTGTGCATCTCCCATTCATACTGATTGTATACATCATTCCGATTGATTTCCCCCCTCTGCTGTAGCATAAAAGTATCCAAAATAATGCTCCTTGAAATAGAACCCCATCTTTCATTTCTCACTTCATCCTCCTTCAATCTTACTTTCTTTTCTGTTGGAGTTTCTTTGGATGTCCCTTCTTGGAGTTTCCGCTTTATTTTTGCTTTTGTTAGGGTTACTTGGTCAAACATGGTACTGAGTGCAGCTTTGGCAGCAGCCTTCTTAGCATCAGCTTCACAAAGAGGAACTTCCTCAACATTTGCACCCTCATTAGCAGCATGGGCAACCTCATCAGAAGCAAAGGTAACCTCATCAGAAGAAGGAACCGGAATTGGGATTTGTACACCTGATGCTTGCTGCACTAGCCAGTGGCAGCTATCAAAGACATACTTATTTGACTGTTTGAAGTTTTCGACCATAATCTATTCCAGCCCTGCCATCTTAGCTATGTATGCCTTCTCCCCCTTTTTAGCTTCGAGGGCAATGGAGTTTGCATAAGAATGCAGTGACTCATCTATATGTTTTGCAGTCTTAGTGAAATCAGTTAGAACAGAAGTCTGATTTACATTGAGAGTTACCATGTTGGCATCGAATAGCTTGATGTTATTAGCCACAACATGTGCATTCTGATTAACCACTGTCAGGTCATTCGTGTTCTTTTTGAGTCCTTGCATAAGAAGAGTAACAGCAGTGCCAGCCTCTGTATACTTGGCCTCGAACTTCTTTTCCATCACATCCAGCTTGTGATTAATTTCCACGACGTTCTTGAGCATTAGATCCTCAGATTTCTTAATCCTTTTTAACACTTTGTTCTGTGCTTGCTCAAAAGACAGTTTGAGCTCATCCACTATACCTTGAATGACGTTCACTGTGTGATTTGCTAGATTAGATCGAAGTGGATGTCCCTGAGGCAAGCCTTGGTCTGGCTCTTCAGCAGATTCACTAAGGGAGCTTGATACATGCACTGTCTCCACTGGGGGGATAGGGGCAGCCTCTGTAGTTTGCTAAGGAATGCTTATCATCTTTTGCTGAGAGGACTCCCCCTCCATTATTTCACCAGATTTCTCATGAACTACTATTGGAGCCCGTTCCACAGATGGAACTTCAACTTCATCTTATGGCTCCACTGTCTCCACCCTCTCTCTCAAGGTTATTTCATCTTCAATGACATCATCCACTTCTTTAGCACCCTTATCTTCTATATCATTATTGTCAATTGCATCATTATCTAGGGCTTCCTCATCTTCCTCCTCATCCAGGGTATCAACTGCATCTTTGGCTATCTGAGAGATGTCAGAACCAACATCAGCAGGAGCAGGTACTGAGAGATCTGTCCTGTGAGTTCCAGCCGCAAGGGGTAGAGACTCCCCCTCGGTTCCTGCAGGCAGCAGATCAGGAACTTCACTGGGTTCAGCCACGGGATCTTCTAGAGTTCTATTTTCCTCATCCTCATAGGACTCAGCCAGGGATTCATCATGTTCTTCAGCAACGGCTGCTTGACCAATTCTTCTTTCCCATCTATCAAAAACACTTGAATCCATTTTCTTCAGGTAGTGTAGAGGAACTCCCTTACTCATATCGAACCTGTCTCCATCCAGCTGGTAGAGAAATAGGCTGATCATTCTTCCAAAACTTGGGGTTCGCAGAGTATCTTTTATTTTCTCAAACAACATAGCTCCCCAGTTTTATCTCTTTCGACAGACTATAGCCACTAAGATCTTGAACATATGTCCCGAGATATGATCGTGGGAGCCTGGTTTGTAGATCAGGACTTTCCCAACGATATCCGACAGCAGCTTCCCTTCCTCATTCATTTCCTTTCTCTTGATCGATTTGGTTCCTCGAGCTAGTCCACGGAATAGAAGAGTCCTTGCTCGATCCTCTTCCTCCAGATAATCTTCTTGATCAGAACTGGAGAGCTGCAAATATTGTGTCAGTTTGCCTGCTGTCATCTTGATCCGTACACCGGTAATCTTACTCTTGATCACTTTATCTTCATGTCGTAGCCTTGTCGTTGTAAAGAACTCCAGCACCTCCTTATCCAGAATTTTGCAAGGATTCTCCAGGATGAATGTAAGTCCGGCCTCTTCAAGCATGAGGATAATATTCTTGAACTCATCGGAGGTATGAGAGAAGCCTGTCCGAACCAGTTCACTTCCAGTGAGGAGTCCTGCAGTGGTTCTAGGAGCCATTGCAAACCTAAACAGGACATCTAACCCTATCAGTACTTCTAGAATAAGAGATACACTTAGACACGAACCTTCAAGAATGAGGGAAACTTACCCTAGCGCCGAGCGGTTTGAAGGAACGATGGAGACTGGAAGGATCGTCGACCGGTGATGGAAATCTGACGGGAAGGTGCAGGATTCACGGAACCGACGGGAGCACGGGATGGTCCTTGCGATTTGAGGGTGTTCTTGACGGGAGCCCGGAGGAGAGACGGTGAGCACCAGGCGAAGCAGCTTCCGCACGACCACGAGATTACGCGAGGAGACTGGGAAGTCGACGGGATGCTCTAGGGGATTCGTCGGGAGTTCAGCGATATTCGGGGAGATGAAGAGTCAAACCAATTTATGTTATTTATATCTTCCAAACCGGGGTAAGTCGATGGGATTCGACGGGGTTTACTAATTATTTCTTTCGTACGATCGAGGAGAGTGCGACGGGATTTTCTATACACATTAACCGTGGCATGTTAATTTCAAGCCTTAGCCTTCATTATATTTCTTAATCACGAAACCTCGATCGAGTTGAACAATATATGAGCCCAATACGTAATTCCAGAGTTATTCTAGGTGAAAAATTATAAGATTTTGTTACACCTACTGTCATACATTCTTTAATTTCAAATGGGCTGATTTATGCCTATTGAGATTCATTATCAAATATATAAATATGTACCTACAAGGAATTCTTCAGATTGTACCTAAGGATCATTTAAGAGTTTCGATCTGTCATCAAGTTTGTGAACATATGTGTGTATATATACATATAACCATTCATTTTTTAAAGTAAGAATTGACAAATTCTTGTGGATAAATATGAGGATATATATAAATGTAAACATCAAGATAATCTGACTCAAGTCTTGACATTGAATGCGTGTACCTGGGATCATAAAATTGATCATTCAGATCTTCTATTTGAGGTACACCAGGTGTCCAATTTGAGTAGGTCATTGTAGTTAGCACTGCTCTTATCCCTAATACTTGTTCCATGTCATTCTTGGAACATCACATGTTTAGTTCCCATCATGTTTACGGGAACCTAGACTAACCTGCAAAAAGGATTATCTTACCTTAGGAACCCAATATGTATTGGGTCTTAGGTTCTTGTCAACATAAAATCTTGAATGCCTTCCTACAGGAATCCTGTCAGGAAGGCTAAATCTTCCCAAAGGAAGTGGACATACCCTTGCCCTTGGCACAGAGGGATTGTGCCAACAATCTACGGCAAAGTGACCCACCTTGCCATAGCACCAACACTCATGAATGTTGTATCGCCGTTTCTGACCTGGTCTACTGACTGAGGTAGTCATGATCTTAGGTCTAAACAGAACAGGGCAGGTTCTGCTCAAAAAATTGCCTTTTCCACCGTGACACGTGGGAGGGTGGAAAGAGAGCATGTGGTGAGTGTCATGAGGCCTGGGAGGTGGTGCCTTCCTTTCAGTTAGCACACTTCTAGAGGCCCCATGGGTACTTACCGCATGTTTCCTGACCCCCCTTTCCTGTTTCCTAGGGAGGTAAGTACGACAGTGAGAGCTTGTTCCTGTAGATTCATGATGAGTTGAGGCAGAGGCCGAGAATACAAAGGGTTCAAGATGAGCCTTGGGTATTCTCTCATGGGTATCCATGACAGCTCTTGCACTGTGGGCATTTCCACTTGAGGGCCGATCATTCTTGCAGTGACCATGGATGTTCCTGTGGTCATACCTGAAAGCATGATGTGTGCCCTTTTCCTACTCGGGGTGGGGGGTCTGAACACAGTTTCCCCATTTCTCCATGAATAAATGATTTGGGAGATCCACCCATTTTCTGTTTTTCTCTTGATATCATCTATCTTGGAAAAGTTAGAAACTATCTTCTTCTCAGTCTCTAGACGACTCTCTAGATCCGAGATCTTTGAGTCCTTTACTTTGATGGATTCCAATTGGAGATTCATCAAGGTCTTCAGCTGATCAATCTCCTTAGCTTGCTCCTCCACAAGTAAGTTGCTCTTCTGAAGGGCACTCTCAAGTGAATCAAGATTTTCAATCTTTTGATTGAAGCTATCCATATCCCTTGCATCACTAGAAGAACAACCCTCTGAACTATTCCTGTTTTCAGGAACTTCAAGGGGAGAGGAGCATGATGAAGAAGTTACCTGATCCTGGCTTTGATGTTTCGGGTCAGCGTTAAGATCAGCAGAGACTGTTGTGTCAGCTTCATCAGAACTGCTTTCCTCAGCCTCTTCTTCAGTCTCTGACATGGACACAGGAGCCCTGATACTGAGATATTGGTCTTGACCTTCATCTTCAGAAATGAGGACCCCCACCTAGGCTTCATCCTCCTGCTAGCATCCAGTCCTAGCTATCTCTGATCCTACCATGAGATCTGAGATAGTTTGCCACATAGACTTTGCAGTCTTACACTTGTCCAATCTTGACCGAGATGATCCAGACCACACGTCAGTGATGATCTGACGAAATCAGCTTGTCCAGGTTGAAAAGTGAGAGCTTAGTCTCAGACATCTCTTCGAGACTCTTGGGGATTTGGAGATCGTTTCCTGAGCTGGAAGCCTTCATGGGAATGAAGGGACCCTCTTCCAAAATGAGTGATGCGCGAGGGTCAATGGCCTCCAAGATGAAACATAACTCTCATCTTACAGATGGGATAATACTCCGTTGTGCAAGAAGGGAGTTTCAGAGGAGAGACATCAGATTCCAGCTCCATGCTTGAGTCTTGTCTTCTTCTTGACACTAGAACCGGGATCTTACTCAAGGTGTTAACCTTATTGCTGAGCAACCTCCCTCTGATACCACTTGAAAGTCACTCTAGTGTCAACTACCTTCACCTATGGGGGGGATATGTGATTTGCAATCTCTTTGCGGAATTAAAATTTTACCTGCACAATAAAACAAAACAAGCACAGCACAGAAACACACAGGCAGTTATAGTGGTTCCCCGATTTGGGTACGTCCACTTCCCCCTTTCGACTTATCTCCCAACAAGGGACGACTCGGTCACTTCACTAACCGGATTGAAATCCAATCCTCACACTATGGAAGGAACCCTTCCACCCGAAGGAGTCACTACTCCTCCACAACGGGTTGCACCCAACCCTTACAATGAGGAACCAAAGTTCCTTTACAATAAAAGTAAAAAATAGAATGTACAAAATACAAACTACGTTTGGAGCGCTTGGTGTCCCTCTTCGTTCGATGAAGCATTCTTGAAGAAGACAAAGAGTCCACGACCTAAGCACTCTCTTGGAGAAGATCTTCCCGAGATCAGCGGCGTCAAGGATTGTGGCGGCGATGCTTTGTAGATCCAAACTTCTTAACAAAGCTAGCAAGGTCTACCAACGATCTTATTTGGATCGATCGTCTCAATCGATTCGGAAGGGGAAGGTATTCCCGTTCAACAAACCAAGAGACAAAGGATCTCAAGAAAGAAACGTGAGACGTGTTGCTTGGCTAAGTTTCTGTCGCCGAGAGATCAAGAAGAATCCGATCAGCGGCGGCGACAACCTTTCGAGCGGCGACGGCGGCGGAAGGAAATCTGCGATCTGCTAGGTCACGTCAGCGACGGCCGACTTGTTCATGTTTTCTTCGCTACCTCTTACGTTCAAAATAGGAGAGTATTTATACTGTAGAATACTCCTTTATGACCGTTGTGGGGCCCACAAGACGAAACCCTAATTCCGATACAAACAGCGCCTAAGTCATGGTCCGGTCCAGCGAGTCGACAGAAAACGCCTAAGGCAAATTCGGCGGGAATCATTGGTGATTATCGACGATTCAGCGAGAATCACTTATGATTCCCGTCGAATTCTACTTAGAAGAATTCCTGCTGAAAAGCTTGCCATCCTGGAGAGAATCGGCGAGAATCACAACTATTCTCGATGAATCGGCGAGAATGCAAAGTCATTCTCGACGATTCGGAGAGAATCAGTTGACGATTCTCGTCGATTCTGCCTTAGCAGAAATCTTGAAGGCGTTGAGCCAGCCGGATGCAGTCGACGAGAATCGGCGAGTGATTCTCGACGATTCGTCAAGAATCACTAGTGATTCTCGTCGAATCGGCGAGAATCACTTAGTGATTCTCGTCGACTTTAACTTAGACGATTCTTTGTCTTTCTGCCCATGAGTTTGGTCTTTGACCCATCCTTGCTCCTCTCTTGCTCTTGATCTATCTCAGCCCTGTACTTGAAAGTAAGTACACTCCAATAGAGAGAGTACACGTAAGCCAACACACTTGATCTGCTCAACGAGGGATTACGTTGCGCAGACCCGTGTATATTGACCTACTGCACCCTGACATTGGTGTGTACTTAGCGTGAAATAACTGCAAGCACAACTTGAAGACAGAGCATCAAACATATTGTGAATTCATCTTAGCTTGACAGGAGGCTTCCTCAAATCCAGGTAATTGTGGATACAATACCCAACAGTCCTCCTTCAAGAATTCTGCTAAGGAAGAATCGACGGGAATCATTAACTGATTCTCGCCGATTCGTCGAGAATTACGTTTGCATTCCCACCAATTCCCGCAGGCTGACTAGTTTTACAACTGGAAATCGGCTAAGGTAGAATCGACGGGAATCATGAGTGATTCCTGCCGACTTCGTCGAGAATCACCAATGATTCTCGCCGAATTTGCCTTAGGCAAATTTTCTCTGTTCGCTGGACCGAACCAAGATGTTGTGCGCTTGTTTTGACCGGAACTAGGGATTCTTCTTGTGGGCCCCACAACGGTCATTTAGGGTTGTTCTACAGTATTTATACTCGCATATTTCGAACTTCAACAGTAATCATTCACGAGAAATCAAAGCTGCCGAGCGTGACCTAGTCGATTGCGGAAATCCCCCCGTCGCCGCTCGCAAGGTAGTCGCCGCTGCAGATCTCAGATCATCTTTGATCTCCCAACGATAGAACTGAGGCTAGTAAAGCGTCTCACGCTTGTCTCTCGAGATCACTTGTCTCTCGATTTGTTGAATGAGGTTAGTTCTTCATTCCAAATCGATTGAGACGACCGATCCGATTGAGATTTTTGGTAAACCTTGCTTGCTTCTCAAGAAGTTTGGATCTACAAAGCATCGCCGCCGCAATCGCTTGTCGCCGCCGATCTTGGCAAGATCCTCTCCAAGAGAGTGCTCTGGTCGTGGACTCTTCGTCTTCATCAATAACGCTTCAACGAACGAAGAGGGACATCGGGTTCTCCACACGTGTAGTTTGTATCTCTTGTACATTCTATTTTTGTTTTGTTGTAAAGGAATAGTGATTCCTAGTTGTACGGGTTGGGTGCAACCCGTGGTGGAGGAGTAGTGACTCCTTCGTTTGGAAGGGTTCCTTTCGTAGTGTGAGGATTGGATTTCAATCTGGTTGGTGAAGTGACCGAGTCGTCTCCTTGGTGGGAGATAGGTCGAAGGGGGAGAGTGGACGTACCCAAATCGGGGAACCACTATAATTGCTTGTGTGCTTTTCTGTGCTGTGTTTGTTATTTGTGCAGGTTATTTAAATTCCGCAAAAGACTGCACGAGATCTATTCCCCCCCCCCCATAGGTGGACTTAGTCGATACTAGATACTTTCAAGATCCATCCGGTGTTCCATCCAGTGCCACTCCAAGGCGTTGCCACCGCCTCAGCGGGTGGACAAAGGTAAGGGAAAGCTGAATGTAATTTCTTTAGAGGAAGCACAGACTTTGACTCAGGTCATTTCAGGTTAGATTTCTCCCTATCCTAAACGTTTTATTTCTAGTATAGCTTTAGCATTTGTTTTTCTTAGTTGCGTATGCCATCTTATAGGAAGCTTTAAGGTGAAGAACCGATGGGCGCGTGTTCTCTTTGACTCTGGCGCTACCCACTCCTTTATTGCTAGAGCCTTTGTGGAGTACTATCGTTTGGGTCTAGAGCGAGTTAGTGATGCCTTTTGCGTTAAGTTTCCTTCCGGTGATTCCATGATTTCAGTTCAGGGTATTCGAGATTGTCCGATTTTGTTGGGAGATTTTCGAGCGAAGGCAGATTTGAAGGTGATCGACCTAGAAGACTTTGATGTTATCTTAGGCATGGACTGGTTGTCTAGTTATGATGCAGTTATCCAGTGCAAGGGTAAGCGCTTGGACTTCGTTAAGGACGACAGTCAGCCTGGGAGTGTTTTTGCTGATCCGCGCCAGGATTCTCCAGTCATTTCTGCGGTATGTGTTTAGAAGTTGCTTGATTCTGATTGCTTTTGCCTATTTTGTCTCAGTAGTGGGGACTGTTGTTAGTGTACCACGTTTGGAGGAGATTCCTGTGGTGTGCGAGTTTTCGGATGTTTTCCCTCATGATCTTCCTGGTCTTCCACCTGATCGAGATGTCGAATTTATTATAGATTTGGAGCTAGGTACGCGTCCTCTTTCGAAGGCACCATACCGGATGGCCCGCGAGAGCTGGAGGAGTTGCGTATCCAGCTGGATGAGCTGTTGGCAAAGGGTTTTATCAGGCAAAGTTTGTCGCCCTAGGGTGCGCCTGTTCTATTTGTAAAGAAGAAACACGGATCGATGAGGCTTTGCATCGACTATAGAGAGCTGAACAAGGTTACTATCAAGAACAGGCACCCTCTGCCACGGATTGACGACTTGTTTGATCAGTTGTGCGGCAGCATAGTATTCTCCAAGGTTGATCTTCGATCTGGCTACCATCAGCTCAGGATCCGTGAGTCCGACATTTCGCGAACTGCTTTTCGATCCAGGCATGGGTATTTTGAGTTTTTGGTTATGTTATTTGGTTTGACAAATTCTCCCTCAACTTTTATGGATTTGATGAATCGAGTGTTCAAGGATTCCCTGGATAAGTTTGTGGTCGTGTGTATCGACGATGTTCTAATTTATTCCCGCAATGCGGAGGAGCACGACCAGCATCTGCGTTTGGTTTTATCTGCCTTGAGGTACCATAAGCTATTCGCCAAGGTAAGTAAGTGCGAGTTTTGGTTGTCTCAGGTTGCATTTCTGGGCCATGTGGTAAATAAGAGTGGGATTTCAGTAGACCCAGAAAAGATTATTGTTGTGTTGGATTGGAGTAGGCCGGGCACTCCCAAGGAGATTAGGAGCTTCTTGTAGTTGGCCGGCTATTACAGGAGATTCGTGGAGGCTTTTTCCACCCTGGCTACACCTTTGACTATATTGACTCAAAAGAACTCAGCTTTTGTCTGGAGCGAGAAGTGCGAGGAAGCCTTCCTGGAGATCAAGGATAGATTGTGCAGTGCCCCTGTTTTGACCTTACCTACTGAGGTATGGATTATGATTTTTATGTGGACGCATCGCATGTTGGTCTTGGTAGCGTATTGATGCAAGTCGGGAAAGTGATTGCCTACGGGTCGAGACAACTGAAGGCTCATGAGAGGAACTACCCTACGCATGACCTAAAGTTTGCGGTCATGATCTATGTGCTGAAATTGTGGAGACATCTACTTTATGGAGCGCAGTGTAAGATTTTTACTGATCACAAGAGCTTAAAGTACGTCTTCACCCAGAAGGAATTGAATCTGCGCTAGCGGCGATGGTTGGAGTATGTGGCCGACTACGACGTTGAGATCCAGTATCATTCGGGCAAGGCCAATGTGGTGGCCGACGCCCTGAGTCGGAAGTCAGGAAAGATTTTTGGTCTCTCCGCCGAGCTTTTAGTAGATGAGTTTCTTTTGATGGACATTTCTGTGGGAAGCGGCGATTTGCAGAGAAGTTTGGCAGTGGCAGAACCTTCATGGATTGCGCTTACGAGACTGCATCAGAAGGACGATCTCGATCTTCTACATTTGTATCTTCGGGCTAAGAAAGGTGAATTGCCAGATTTTTCTATCTATGATCCGGGTACCTTGCGGTACCGCGACAAGTTTTGCATCCCCACCGTTGGAGATATCTGGGTGATGGTGTGCAGGGAAGCCCATAGTTCTAGTGTTTCCTACCATCCAGGATCTACTAAGATGTATCATGATTTAAAGCAGATTGCCTGGTGGTATGGGATGAAGGGAGACAGCCAGATTTGTTTCTGAGTGCCACACTTGCAAGCGTGTGAAAGCCGATCATTGAAGGCCTGGTGGCAAGCTGACTCCCTTGGAGATTTCGATGTGGAAGTGGGAGAGCATCTCGATGGATTGCATTACAGGCTTACCGAGATCTCCTAGGGGGTATGATTCAGTTTGGGTGATCGTGGACAGATTGACGAAGTGTGCTCACTTCGTACCGTTTAAGATCGACTATCTGATGAGGAAGATAGCTGAGTTGTATGTGAATGAGGTCATCCGGTTACACGATGTGCCAGTTAGCATTATTTCAGACCGAGACTCCCGGTTTACATCTCGCTTCTGCAAGAGCCTGCAAGAGGGTTTGGGTACTGATTTGAGATATTCCACTGCTTACCACCCGCAGACTAATGGCTAGACAGAGAGAGTAAATCAGATAGTGGATGAAATGATCTAATGCTATATTCTAGACCACGGAGGAGCGTGGGATGAGCGTTTGCGTCTTATGGAGTTTGCGTATAACAACAGTTATCAGGAAAGCTTGTAAATGGCTCCTTTTGAAGAATTGTATGGGAGGCGCTGCAGGACTCCCTTGTTTTGGGCTGAGGTTGGCGAGGGACCGCTGTTGGGTTCAGAGGCACTCGAAGAGATGGAAATTGCAGTGAAGCTTATTCGGGAGAAGCTTCGGATAGCCCAGGAGAGATATGAGAAGAACGCCAACCGGCGTAGATCTAGCTTGGAGTTTGTTGTGGGGGGACTTGGTGTTCTTAAAGGTTTCCCTGATGATTGGAGTCAAGAGGTTTGGAAAGAACCGAAAGTTGGACCCGAGGTATGTGGGGCCATTTAATATTGTTGAGCGGATCGGTGTAGCAGCTTATAGGCTGGATTTGCCCACGAGTTTTCCTGACATACACAATGTTTTTCACGTAAGCTAACTATGAAAATGTGTGCAGAGTGTCAGGCAGGTTTTGGATTCTGTGCTACAATTAGAGCCAAATCTTTCTTACGTAGAGGTGCCTGTCCGCATTCTGGAGGCTCAGGATCGCGTGCTGTGGAGGAAAACAATTCCTATGGTTAGGATTTTGTGGAGAAATCAAGGGGTGGAAAGCGCGACTTGGGAGCTAGAGTCGGCAATGCGGAAGGGTTGCCCTCATCTGTTTCCCAGACCTTATGCCTGGTATGTTTTGTGCTCTCTTTTATAGCTCTGGCTTAGCTATTTCTTTTTCCCTCTTGATAGAAGTGTTATGTGTAAAGTTTCGAGGCGAAACTTTCTTTTAGGGGGGGTGGCTGTGTAACGCCCTGAAACTCAGAAGTGAATCGGGTGGTGTTTTGAGCCAATTTCGTGTCTAGGAAGGGTGAACACGACCTGTGATACGGGCGTGTCATAGGGAGTGTCGTGCTCGGGTAATCGAGTCGAGGTCGACGAGCGTCGAGTACTCGAACACGACCTGTGACACGGGCGTGTCACAGGGCGTGTAAGGCACACTACATGTGACACAGGCGTGTCAAATGGCCGTGTACTCCTTTGGAAGTTGGGTCCTGTGTCGACTAAGGGACACGGCCCGAAACACGGGCGTGTACTGTCTGACACGGGCGTATTAGATTCGGCACAGGCGTGTTGCCACCCGTGTCCACCAAGGGACGTGACGGTTGGCATGGAAGTTATTCGTGACACGCCACTGGTCACGGGCGTGTCAATGACCCGACACGGGCGTGTCAGGTTGGGACATGGGCGTGTCCCAACCCGTGTCCTTTTCTGTCCTCGACAATCGTGTCTGGATCGAGGCACACGGTCCGGGACACGGGTGTATGCAAAGCCGTGTTCGGCCCAGGGTTTGGAGATTTTAGGCAAATCTTAGCTGTTCGTTTTCTTTAAATACGATCCGACGGCCCCGGTGAGTTCCTGTTGAGTTAAGTCTAGGAATTGAAGGTTAATTCCTCATTTCATCCTAAACTCTCTCTTTCTAAGAAGTTAGAGTGAGGAGAGAACAAGGAAGAAGGAAGGGAGGAATCCGGCCGCCGGCAGAGCTTCGGAGCACGAAATTGAGAACCGAGACCATATCCGTGGAGAGAATTCCCTTGCAAAGTCTTTCATCCAGCTAGTTTTTCATGGCGCCTAAGTAGACTTCAAGGGTAACGATTCTCAACTTGAGCATCTGAAGCACTTCTTCCTTTGCATAGGAAAACCCTCTCCCGCGAGTGTGCGGAGAGTTGCGGTGTTCTTTGGGGTAGATACGTGAAGTCCCCCTTGTTTAGAGTTCGGAATCGAAGTACGGGCATAGGTATTGTGTGTGAAGCGTACCCGAATGTGTTTGTCTGGATCGGTGATGTTGCATTGCATGAATAGCCGGATAAGACTCTGTGCATTATTTTCGGGTTTCTATGAGGTAGATTGCAGCAGGGATCTTTGGGGATTAACTCCAAGACGCACCCGGAAAACTGGGCGGAAACGTGATTCTGCTAACTTGGCGGCCGGGGAGCCAGCCTTGAACATAACTTGGTTATGTGATGTTTGGGAATGTTTTAGGATCCGGGTGAAGCTTGGCCCGCGCGTACATCTTAAAGTGACTAGGCGGCGTTAGCAACGGGCGGGTGGAAACGGACCTGAGCTTTGCGGTTCGGTGCTAGAGGCCCTAAAGTGGAACTGGCCATTGGCATAGTCGGGAGTCTTGGACTGCGGTCGGAAAGACTCAAAAATGCTCACAATGTTTGCCATCCCGAGGATGGTGGTAAAGCCACGGAATTGACCGGATTCACCGAGAATGTGCCCTGAGTGCACGGGGTGCTTGGCTGAGCGAGCCTACACCTATGGCGAAATATATATTTGCACTTTACTGTTTAATTGGGCTAATGATATGCAGGGAAGGAGCACCGCCGTCCCGAGCAAGGGGCGGGGTCGTTATATTTTGGGCCAGCCTTACCTGACCGTTGCTTTGTTTGCCACCGTGCGGTGGAATGTTGCTTGCAGGTGCCGCGGAACCAAGCGCCAAATAGCGGGCTGAAGCCCAAGTTGTTGAGCTGGCCCTCGAAGGCCAAGCGAACTGTTGTTTTACTTTTGTTATGTGTGGCCGGCCTGTGAGCCGATATATGTAAAATATTATATTGTCAAGTGAACATTTGTAAGGCCTTAAGGCCAAGTACTTTTTTGTGTATCTGTTGTATTTCATTATTGTGTTGTATAGTGGACATTCATGTCAGTGTTGTGCAAAATTTGAATTCTCTTAAAATATTTAAAAGTTTCCGCTAGAATGCTCTGTGTTAGGACGAGTAGTTGAGTTTTTTGGTATTATCATGTAACCTTTCCGACTGTCTGTGGTATATGGCGTCGGGTTCCAGCTGGACCTTCTATTATATGTCATACGACGGATGGGGGTGTTACAATTTGGAATCATACTAAGGTGTCAGTCGTCTGTATTTGAATTCGTGGGCTAATTCTTTTAAGGGGTGGTGAGCACATGTATGTGCGTCATCGTTGTAACATAAAAGAACCCATGAATGTCCACTTAGGAATGAAAAAATACACTTGTTTTGAAGAACCTGTGTAACACCCCAAAAATCTTAAAAGGTCGATTTGAGGTGCAGGCTGGTTGACACGGCCTGGGACACGGGCGTGTCCCAGGGCGTATCGGGGGTACACGGCCTGGGACACGGGCGTGTCCCAGGGCGTGTCACTCAAGAAATAGGCGGTCTGAGTTAGAAGATTACACGGCCCGGAACCAAGCCTTGAACACGGCCGTGTCAGATTTGACACGGGCGTGTGCGATGTCGTGTGCCTGCCCGTGTTCTGGTAGAGTTCAGTCGGTACGAGAGCCGCGTGTGCCGCTTAAGGGTACACGGCCTGTGACACGGGCGTGTCACAGGCCGTGTCAGCCAAAAAAGTGGGATTTTGGGCAAATCGTGGCCGTTCCTTTTCTCTATTTGGATCCAAGGGCTTAGGTGATTCCTTGCTGGATTTAAACACCAGAAGAGCTCATGCTTCATTTGGCTAAGTGAAGAGAGAAAGAGAGAGGAGGAAGAAGAAGGAGTAGGAGATCAAGCCACCGACGGAGCTCCCGTGGTCCGATTCGAGATCCGAGGCCAGCGCTGTGAAGGCAAAGCTGCTGCGGTTCTTTCTCACCGGCTAGATTTCGATGGCTCCCAAGAGATCGTCAAGGGTAACGATCTCCCTTCTTGGACATGTGAAGTCCTTTCTTTATGCATTGCATAGGGAAAACCCTTCCCCGCGAGTGTGCGGTGGGTTGTGGCATCCCTTGGGGTAGATATGTGAAGTCCCCCTTATTAGAGTCCGGAATTGGAGTACGGGTCTAGGCATGCTGTGTGAAGCCCATCTGGACATGTTGGTCTGGATTGGTGATGCTTGTTTGCATATCGGAGAAGACTCCGTGGTTATGACTTGTTTGCCTTGTGCCTACCTGTTGCTTGGTGCAGCAGGAAGTACTGGATGAAGTCCAGGAAATGAAGAGGGTTGGATGCAACTCTTGTGGCCGTGCGTTGCCACTTTGTGTGCGGTTGAGCCGTTGGGCTGCAACTCGATAAAAAGGCAGATTGCCGAACAGGAAAGGTGAAACCGACCCGCGCCTATAAATTGCCATGGATACTTCCGTATTCGAGGTGGCACGGCGACTTGAGCAACGGGGGGTGGCTGATCCGTACCTGCGTTATGTCCGTCCGACTTGGAAGCCTGGTTGTGGGTTTTGTTGGAGCGCATAATGAGAGTCTTAGGCTCGTGCGCCAAAAAGACTAGAATGCTCAATACCGTGTAAACGGTGGTGTTGACCCTGGTTTTCCGGTGCACCAAGAATGTGCCCTGAGTGCACGGACTGTCGGGCCGTGTGGCCGATGGTTGTGATGGCTTGAGTGTGCCTGCGAGCACATAGTTGCTATTGTTGATACCATGTTGTGCAGGGAAGGAATGCTACTGCCCCGAGAAAGGGGTAGGATTGTTATAATTGGGTCAGCTGAATGCTGACCGTTGCCGTGTTTGCCACCGTTTGGGTGGATTGTCCCTATGCAGGTGCTGGAGAGCCAAGTGGTAAATGAAGGGCTGAAGCCCTAATGTTGTTGCTGCTGCTGCTGCTGCGGCTAGCCCTTGAAGGTTGCGCGAATGGTTTTATTTGTTTTGCTTTCACTCATGTATGGCCGGCCTGCGCGCCGATGTTTGTAATCCATGATGTGTGGAAAGAGGAACTGTAAGGCCTTAAGGCCAACCCTTCACCTTTGTTGTACATTCCGTGGCTGTATATATAACTGTGATTTATATATTGGGCATTCCTGGTTAGAGTTCAATTTACAACTTAAAGCTTCCGCTAGCATGCTCTGAGTTAGGATACGTGTATGGTTTGGTATTATCCTGTGACCTCACCGTCTGTTTGTGGCATATAGTGTGGGGCCCCGGCCGGACCTTCTACTATACGTCATATAACGGATGGGGACGTTACAACCAGAGTGTTCTAGTGATTGCTTTTAGCAATTTATGTGTTGTCTAATCAAGGGTTTATGCTATTATAGGTAACTAGGAGTGGTGCTGGGCAATCAGAACATCTGCAATCGGCGGAAAGTAGTGCACCAAGTGATATGCCTACAACACCTCCTTCAGCAGAAACCATCAGATTGGTGGCTGAAGCAGTCTTTGCTATGATAAATGCCCAACAAGTGTAGCACGCACCACCTGCTAATGAGCAAGAACCGATTAGAGTGGCAGAGCCGGGAGTGGTAGAACGCGTGACAGTTGATCCGGTAGCACCAAGGAGAGCCACGGAGAAACAGCTCAAGCATGTGATGAGCTTTAATCCTCCAGTGTTCGACGGGATGGGAACGCCAACTCAAGCTGAGGATTGGCTCTCTACGATGAAGAAGGTAATGACCACCATAGAAACTGTGGAGTGGCAGAAGACCACAATAACGACCTTCCTATTGGCTGGTGAGGCAAGGATGTGGTGGGACGAGTTGGAGGTTCATCTCTTAGTGGGAAGGCAACTTGTCGAAGTACCGATGGAGGAATTCTCAAGGTTGTTCTTGGCCAGATACCTACCTTCTGCCCAGAAGCTTGAGATGGAGAATAAGTATCTTGGTTTGACTCAGGGAGCGAGTAGCGTGGATGAGTATCTCCACGAGTTTACTCGGTTAGGTCATTATGCTGGTGCTATGTTTACTGAAGAAGAGCGGAAGACCAACCGATTTTATGAGGGCCTACGGGGCGACCTACAGCTACTCCTCGCTGGGCCTAAGGCACAGGGATTCCTAGCCTTGGTTAATGTGGCTCGGTCTTTGGAAAGGGTCGCGAAGAAAGTTCAAGAGAAGAAGGACCCAGGGGAAAAGAGGCCAGAGTTCAAAATGTCGAGTTCAAAGTCTGGTTTCCGTAGATGGAACAAGAAGCAGAAGACTTCTAGTTCAGCCCCTTCTTCTGGTGCGAAGGGGGCAAACTCAAGTCGAGTCCAAGGAGCATGCTACAACTGTGGAAAGGTGGGGAATTTTGCACGTGAGTGTTGGAGAGGACGTGCAAAGTCCGAGAAGAGACATGGAGCAACTTATGAAGGAAAAGGGAAGGCGGTGGAATCAACCACATCCCACCAAGCTCCAGCCCAGCCTAGAGTTTATAATCTTGGCCTATAAGAGACCATTAAGCAAGCTTACGTGATGACAGGTATAAGTTAAATTTTTACTGTTTAGCTTTTGTAGCTGTTACCTTTTTACATGTTAGCTTTTAAATCTTGTTGCTAGGCTTTGTGTTAGTTTTCGATAGTCCGGCGAGAGCCTTGTTTGATATGGGAGCTTCACATTCCTTCTTGTCTGAAAGATTCGTATCGCGCCTCGGAGTTCCTTCCTCGATGGCAAGAGACAATTTGGAGGTGTTACTGCCCCAATGCGTGCGGATAGAGTCTGTGTGGTAAAGTTGCGGATCGGGGATTAAGAGTTTGATTTGCAAGCGTCGGTGCTTCCGTTAGTGGAGTTCGATGTAATCTTTGGAATGGACTAGCTCTCGGAGCAGCGAGCATGCATTGATTGCAACCGAAAGGAGGTTAAGTTGGGACTGAATACTGATCGGGAGACTACGTTTGCGGGTATGAAGGGTCGAGCAAGATTTTGATGTCGGCTCTTCAGGTGATTAAGGTAGTTCGGTATGCGGCAGAACTGTTTGTCGCATTAGTGCAGGCTTCAATGCCTAAACCTAGTCTTGACAGTATTGCAGTTGTGTCCGAGTATCCCGATGTATTCCCAGACGATCTCCCGGGAGCCCCTCCTCAGCGGGAGATTGATTTTACAATTGAGCTGGTGTCGGGTGCCAAATCGGTGTCACGCTCTCTATATCAGATAGTGCCTGAGGAGATGGCAGAGTTGAAGGTGCAACTGCAAGAATTGTTAGAGCAAGGGTATGTGCATCCAAGTTCGTCGCCTTGGAGTGCACCGGTCCTCTTTGTTAAGAAGAAAGATGGGAGCTTGCGACTCTGTATCAACTATCGGGAGTTGAACAAGCTTATGGAAAAGAATAAGTATCCGATCCCAAGGATTGACGATCTATTTGATCAGTTGGTTGGGTCAATGGTATATTTGAAGCTAGATCTGAAATTCGGATACTACCAGCTATGGATAAGGGAAAGTGACATCCCAAAGACAGCGTTCAGCATGCGGTTTGGGCATTACGAGTTTACGGTCATGCCGTTTGGGTTGACCAATGCGCCATCCGTGTTTATGGATTTGATGAACATGACGTTCAGAGAGTACCTGGACCATTTTTTGATAGTATTTATCGACGACATCTTGGTGTACTCGCAGTGTGAGGATGATCACTACAAACATCTGCATATGGTATTGGAGACGTTGAGGAAGAATCAGTTGTATGCTAAGATCTCCAAGTGTGAGTTCTGGTTATCCTCAATCACTTTCCTTGGTCATATTGTTAGTGGTGATGGAATAACTGTGGGCGTGAGGAGCTTTCTTGGGAGCGAGAGCAGACTATGTTGGAAGCATACCCCGAACTATTCGACTCAGGTAATATTTAAATTGTTTTGTGTACCTTTACATAATTTCATGGACGAAATTCTTTAAGGGGGGAGATTTATAACGCCCCGAAACTCAGAAGTAAATCGGGTGGTGTTTTGAGCCAAGTTTGTGTCTAGGAAGGGTGAACACGGCCTGTGACACGGGTGTGTCACAGGGCGTGTCGTGCTCGGGTAGTCGAGTCGAGGTCGACGAGCGTCGAGTGCTCGAACACGTCCTATGACACGGGAGTGTCACAGGGCGTGTCAGGCACACGGCATGTGACACAGGCGTGTCAGGCACACGGCATGTGACACAGGCGTGTCACATGGCCGTGTACTCCTCTGGAAGTTAGGTCCTATGTCAACTGAGGGACACGGCCCGGAACACGGGTGTGTACTGTCTGACACGAGCGTGTCAGATTCGGCACGGGCATGTGGCCACCCGTGTCCACCAAGGGACGTGACGGTTGTCGTGGCGGTTATTCGTGACACGCCACTGGTCACGGGCATGTCAATGACCCGACACGGGCATGTCAGGTTGGGACACGGACGCGTCCCAACCCGTGTCCTTTTCTGTCCTTGACAATCGTGTCTGGATCGAGGCACACGGCCGTGTGCAAAGCCGTGTTCGGCCCAGGGTTTGGAGATTTTAGGAAAATCTGAGCCGTTCATTTTCTTTAAATACGATCTGACGGCCCCGGTGAGTTCTTGTTGAGTTAAGTTTGGGAATTGAAGGTTAATTCCTCATTTCATCCTAAACTCTCTCTTTCTAAGAAGTTAGAGAGAGGAGAGAACAAGGAAGAAGGAAGGGAGTAATCCGGCCGCCGGCGGAGCTTCGGAGCACGAAATTGAGAACCGAGACCTGATCCGTGGAGAGAATTCCCTTGCGAAGCCTTTCATCCAGCTAGTTTTTCATGGTGTCTAAGAAGACTTCAAGGGTAACGATTCTCAACTTGAGCATCTGAAGCTCTTCTTCCTTTGCATAGGAAAACCCTCTCCCGCGAGTGTGCGTAGAATTTGCGGTGTTCCTTGGGGTAGATATGTGAAGTACCCCTTGTTTAGAGTCCAGAATCGAAGTATGGGCATAGGAATTGTGTGTGAAGCCTATCCAGACAGGTTTGTCTGGATCGGTGATGTTGCATTGCATGAATAGCCGGAGAAGACTCTGTGCATTGTTTTCGGGTTTCTATGCGGTAGATTGTAGCAGGGATCCTTGGGGATTAACTCTAAGGCGCACCCGGAAAACTGGGCGGAAACGTGATTCTGTTAACTTGGCGGCCGGTGAGCCAGCCTTGAACATAACTAGGTTATGTGATGTTTGAGAATGTTTTAGGATCCGGGTGAAGCTTGGCCCGCACGTACGTCTTAAAGTGACTAGGCGGCGTGAGCAACGAGCGGGTGGAAACGGACCTGGGCTTTGCGGTTCGGTGCTAGAGGCTCTAAAGTGGAACTGGCCGTTGGCATAGTCTGGAGTCTTGGACTGCGGTCGGAAAGACTCAAAAATGCTCACAATGTTTGCCATCCGAGGATGGTGGTGAAGCCACGGAATTGACCGGATTCACCGAGAATGTGCCCTGAGTGCACGGGGTGTTTTGCCGAGCGAGCCTACGCCTGTGGCGAAATATATATTTGCACTTTACTGTTTAGTTGGGATAATGATATGCAGGGAAGGAGCACCGCCGTCCCGAGCAAGGGGCGGGGTCGTTATATTTTGGGTCAGTCTTAGCTGACCGTTGCTTTGTTTGCCACCGTGCGGTGGAATGTTGCTTGCAGGTGTTGCGGAACCAAGCGCCAAATAGTGGGTTGAAGCCCAAGTTGCTGAGCTGGCCCTCGAAGGCCAAGCAAACTGTTGTTTTACTTTTGTCATGTGTGGCCGGCCTGTGAGCCAATGTATGTAAAATATTATATTGTCAAATGAACATTTATAAGGCCTTAAGGCCAAGTACTTTTTTGTGTATTTTTTGTTTTTCATTCCTGTGTTGTATAGTGGACATTCATGCCAGTGATGTGCAAAATTTGTGTTCTCTTAAACTGTTTAAAAGCTTCCGCTAGAATGCCCTGTATTAGGACGAATAGTTGAGTTTTTTGGTATTATCCTGTAACTCTTCTGACTGTCCGTGGTATATGGCGTCGGGTTCCAGCTGGACCTTCTGGTATATGTCATACGGCGGATGGGGGTGTTACAGGATGTAACGCCCCTAGTTTTTCTGTTATTTGTTTGATCATTGTTTGGCGTTACGATGATGCATTTCCGGCCTTTTGCCGTTGTTAGAGAGTGGTCTTAGCTCTTTAGGTTCCTATAGTGGCCTGTTTGTAGCTTATTGGCAAGATGCCCTAGCAAGCCGGGTCTGGTTTTGTGACGCAGTGAGGCTCTCGGGGAATGCTTGTTCCTGGGCTTCGGGTAGTGATAGCCCGAGTTTTGATCGTCGGATGTTGTTTTCGACTTCTCCGTTGTTTTCGTAGCTTGGGTGTTTAGCTACGGTGCGAGTTTCGTCGAAATACTAGATCATTTGTTTTTCGCGTCGTTTTGACGTTTGTTTTGTTAGTCGGTAGTGGCTACCTGTTTGCTGTGCATGGTCTTATGTGATCGAGCCTTGTAAGGCTGGTGCCTTGTTTTAGGCTAAGTTTGTTTAGCCAATTATTTTATATATTTATATATATATGTATATATATATGTTTGTATGTAAACTTGCGATGCTGGATATGAACTAAAACTGCTATCTTTACCTTTTTAGGGTCGTTTACTTGTCTTCTGGAAAGGTTTTATGCTAGGTTGCATGTTAGGTATTTTAAACCCTAAAACATTACAATATGTATCTCATGCGCATCATATTTATAAAACTAAGGCACTACTTTTCCTATTAGCGTAAAGACTATATTTTTTATATATACTGTACTAACCTCTAGAGTCGTGCATACCATTAGTCATCCCTCGGGGACACTTATGTTCATTCAGGATGTCTAAGAAACTTAACCAAAGTATTTGTCGCTGCGTATAAATATATATTTTGGATTAGTTGATCCTTTGCGCCGAGGGATACGGCCATTAAAATATAACTGGTTTTCTTTCATATTAAACTATGAATTTTCCTCAAAATCTAAAGTCTGGAGTTTTGCCTGAGCGTGTGCAGTTATCCCCTGCACGACGTGACATCACGAAGCGTATTTTCTCTTGCTCTGATACAATTTAATCGTTGAGAAAATGTGAGTTGTGATACTGCGGGTGCGGTGTTAAGACGTGAGTCTAGGGTATGAGTGTCAATCAACTCCCGGACATGCCAAAAGTGGAGGTGTCGGGTGAGAGGCACAACACTACAGACTCAATAGGCCGCTCAGGCTCACCCTTCGTCGGAGTCACAAGAGATGGGTCAGAAACAAGAGATAGGTCACTCACGGGGCTAAACATCTCGCTGGGGTGAGAGCAATCTGTATCAGGTATCACTTCCGTCGTGGGTGACAGGATAGTGGTAGACATCGTGGTGATCTCAGTATGAGAAGGACTCGTACTGCGGAGGTCAAGGTGAGGGTCCAACCGACCAGCTCTGGCGGATCTCAAAGACTATTCGTAATGAAAGGGCAAGCTGGTACGTCTGCTCGAGGGATTTTGAGCTATGATAAACCACCTTAGTACGGATGTCAGATCGAAGACCAGATCGAAATCTGCAAGTGGTCATGGCTGAGTCCTCTCGGATATCGCTCCTCACAATTAACTCATCAAAGCAATCTCTGTACTCAGCGACAGACATGTATTCTTGCTGAAGGAAAAATAATTGGTCAAGTAAGCGACTCTGATATGATGAAGGTACCCACCTCTGACACAATATACGCTTCATGTCCACCCAACTAGTGATGCGACAAAGACTGTCTCACTCGCGGGTCCTCTCAATGCTAGCCCAATATGCCCTCGCCTGATCTAAAAGTCTAAGTTTTGCAAACTTAACGCGACGCTCACCAAATAACTCAAAATGATCAAGATAATACTCAATATCCACGAGCCAATAACTGAAAGACTCGGGACTCGATGAGCCGTCAAAGGAAGGGGAAACTGTACAAAACCAACTCTCAAGATCTCTCTCAAAGTGACGATCCTCATAATAGTCATCCCTAAGGTAATCGGGTCGAGTCGAAGGGTCACCACGATCTGCTAGCGTGCAAGGATATGAACGACGACAATCATCATACTGATCGTCTCTGACATAGTGAGGTTGTGTCGGTGGGTTGACACGATCTCGAAAAGTGGTGTGCCGCAGACGATAATAATCATCATGATAACATGTGAGGATTTCTCTGAAGTCGCTCTATGAAATTGGATATAGGAGGACTCCGAATCTCTCAAAAGAGGAGAGGAGCGACGCCGATAATTAATCATGGATAAACCTAAAGATTTTATATGACCTACCGCTACAAAGCATGCAAATGGCTTAACCTTGACCTCTGAAAACCAATTTGATGTAGGGGTACGCTAGTGGTGCTCGGAAACTACGACTCTAGTGCTGGTGCGAATGTGACACATTAATGCAATTCTAAATGTAATGCAATGATCGGTTTTTGACAAGTAATTTGAGCAATGTGAATTTTAGCACCACGAAAATATTTGAAATAAAGAAACAAATAATTAAATTTTAGTGATTTAGCAACGGCTTCCTCCGCTCGAAGAGCCTAAGCAAGCGCGCGAACGAATATTTTCCTCCTGCAGTTGTTAACATAAAAGAACCAATTTCTAGCCAATAATAATCTCAACACAATATGAAAAATGTCAAATGAAAATGTCAAGTCACAGAACACAATACCATAAATGCTCACAACGTAGAGGGCTGAACCGAGACACTGAAGATTTGGAGGGTCCGGATGTGTAGATCGGCGATCGGAGGTGGAACCGGTGGCGAGACGACGGGGACAGGTGGCTGCCCTTGGCGGGAAACGGTGGTAACGGATAATAAAACGGTGAATCCGGCCACGAATAAGTAGATCCGGGCCGAGGATGGGTAGATCCACTAATTAGGGGCGGATCCGGGCAAAAATGAAAAGTATGAGATGTGAAAATAACGGATCAAGAGCGAAAATTCTCAGATCTGAATGGATCTAGAGAACTAGGGTTATTTGGAAGTGGTTCCACGAAGGGGGAGAAGAAATAGGAGGATCGGGTGAACAGTAAATGTCAACAGTACGGGTGATCAGTGCCGATGAACAGTGCACTGAACAGTAAACAGTGATTGTGAACAGTGTTCGGCAGGTGGGGGTTGGGATTTGGAGGTTGTAGGGGATGCGGATGAGGGTTTCAGAGGAGGAAGGAGAAGGTTATGGATTGGTATTGCATTGGGGATGAAGAAAACCACATAGGAGTCGTCACCTAAGGCTCCACGGCATCGGCACCGGGGAAGGATCGCAGGAATCCGAAAATGAAGTCTACAAATTCTGCAATGACTGAATTCAGCCCCTCTACATCCTATTTATAATAAAAGAGAAGCTAGGGCATCCCCATCAACGGCTATGATTGGTCAGTGTGTTCTCCATAAAAATACATCAAAATAAACTGAAAAAAATAAAGTAATACAGTATTTTGACTCGTGGCGACACTCCAGACGCAATCGCGGAGTCCGATCGTCGATCCGAGCACACTATATATGAAAAGTTGTCAAATCAGCCCCGAACGGGCCCAAAACGCTTCCTCGTCTCTTCTCCGCATCACTAAAGGACAAGCAATACTAATCCATAGTAGAAGTCACCAGAGCATCGCTATCTTTTAAGAAGAAGATCCAGAACTTGATTTTCACAATCCATACTAATCCATAATTTTCATGGGCGCTGGGCCCATACTCTGTTATTAACATTTCCAGTCATTTGAAGAAAGCGGATACAAGAATCATGGGCGCCTTCACATCCAAAACCGGTAACCAGAACAAGCGGTCAATTAGCGCCATTTCATGTGAGAATGTGATAATTACAATATGACAATAAAAGAGAAACTAGATGTTGCACAATAACAAAACATGTCAATACAAACGTGGCATTATTCATTAATTGATACAGAATTCATCAACATTTGTGACCTGCAGCAGGAACAATTAGAAATAGACTGAAAGAAATGCAATGAAAAAGAGAAGATGGTGTTTCAGCTGG
Organism: Platanthera zijinensis; assembly: GCA_039513925.1. Taxonomy (NCBI): domain Eukaryota; kingdom Viridiplantae; phylum Streptophyta; class Magnoliopsida; order Asparagales; family Orchidaceae; genus Platanthera; species Platanthera zijinensis. Next base: position 113,002,440 of record CM077089.1, on the reverse strand, counting down.
GTAGACTACTGACACAAACAACACAATAAAGTAGCAGTTCAGTTGCAGGTAGAAACACGAAAGATGGCTTCTAGATAGGTGCGCAGATACTGACAGAAGAGACTCAGCAGTAGAACATCACCCTCTTAACATTATCCTTCAGAGCAGGGAGAGGTCTGACAGCACCGCCTCCGGGCACACGCATGTTGCGAGCTCCACCTGCACCTCGTCCGGCTGCGGCACTGGCCATCGAACCACTGTCAGAAGTCTCTGGCTCCATATAGAACCTCGCCCTAAAAGCAGCGAGATGAGCATAGAATGCCGGCGGCACTATTGAACAGTCGAAAGGATAACAAAGAGTCAACAAACAGAAGTAAAACAACAAATTTCTGGAAGTGAAGGGAGAGGCCCTGAAAATTACCAATTGAAACTGATCGTGTGCACCTAGCATATCTGCAGAAGTATATTAATGATTATAACACAAAAGATGAATGAAAAAAAGAGACTGAACGAAATGAAAAGCAATTTATTACGTGTAACAGAGATTATTGGTAAGTGTCTGCAGAGTATCAGCGGTGAAATTGTTTTCGTCCCATAATACATGGTAATGTGCCGGCCTGCTAGTCCCCTACAAAGCACATGGCGTCGTTAATTATATCATCAGGGCACAAAGTTTTAATGAGAGTGAAAGAGGCCAGCACATACTTGAATTCCAGCATGACTACAGAGGTAGAAATCAAACTCAGTTGGATGACAGATCTTTGAATCAACAACAGTTCCTGTATTCAATCGGAAAAGCATTTGGCAGTCTACAGGTTAATAGGAAAAGAAAAAAAAAGGATGCAGAAAGCAGCATGGTATTATAGTAAACGCACCAGGAAGGATGTTCCCACTCCTATCTACAGAACTTCTGTCAGCATGGTTGCTGGCAAAAAGTCTGGTATGATGCCTTTTCTGGACAACCACAAAAGTAACAGGAGGTTGGTAGCCTGGTTCCAGAGAAGAACAAGCCTGTATGGCACAGAAATGCAATATCAGTGAAACACGTTGCAATTGAAATAAATAACAATTTGGAGAATCAAAAGCTTGTAAAAATACATGCCTTTCTTATTGCCTCCAATTCATGAAACAGAACTTGATAGAATTGGCCCTCACTCACACCATCCCTGCAGCAAAAATTAACAAGAAACGATGAGAATCAACCAGTAAAAGGATGATATTAAAAAAACATAATAAAGCAGTACCTGTAGAATATAATCCTCTCTGGCTTGTCCCCTGTTGCTTTTTTAAATGAAATCAGAAGTTCCCTGGAAAAAAAGTGTCAATATGGATACTATTACAGAACTTTCAAAAGTGTAATAGCAGATTGACCAAAAGATAACACCTGATCATTCCACCTGGAACATTTCCACGCCGTGGATCAGGTTCAAGCTTAAATAAGTCTTCAATGAGCTCCTGACGATGGGCCTGAGCACAAACCAGCCCAGCATATTTTGTTATCTCTGGCCAGTCTTGAGAAGCAACGACCTGTAGGTTGAGTATAAACATTTTTTTACTAAAAATACTCCTGTCATTTGGAAAGGTATAGTTTTCCCAAGAATGTCTTAGACATGTGGAAATGATTATAAAAACATTTAATGAAGTACAGTCAGCAAAAAACAATTTACAGCAGCAATTGAGGGGCTGGAATCCTCCCCAGGATGAGGATGTGTCACATCAGCACCAAATAATGATTGTAGGTCTGTCGGTGACCAGAGGAATGCGTCTTGAAATAGCGTCCACAAGGACAGTGTTCCGTCCTCCAACCTAAAAACATAGAACTTATTTATCACAGTATTATAGGAAAATAAGGGTAGCTCAAGAAAACTGAAGAGCCAACCTTCACATTTATCTTCAAAGAAACATTGGCAAGATACTGTTTGCTTGTCTTATTCACATGTTTGACTAAACAGCACTGTGAAACCACTCCGAGCTCAGTCTCACATATCCGTTTCAGATCCCCTATTGCAAGTGCAAAGAAGCAAATTAACAAAATCTCAAACATAAACCAAAAAAGAAAATCATTATAGCAGGCATAAGTAATTATAGAGTTGACCTTTTGTGCATTTTGTTCAATCATTAATGGTAGAGGTATTATGTCTATTTTACGCAACTCCTGATGCAGAGCAGAGACGAGGACCTGCAGTGGAGGATGAATTTTGGGCCCGTTTGGGGCTGATTGGTGGCTTTCCATATATGGCGTGTCCGGATCGATGATCGGACTCCGCAGATGCGTCCAGATTCGCATTGCGGGCAGCCACCTACATCGTTTTCCACGTCTCCGGTCACACCTCGGATCATCGTACACGCATCTCCGGCTCTGAAAACTTCATTGCCTTGGTCAACCCACTATTTGGTGAGTTCTCGTTGTATTGGATTATTAGTTTCAGAATATTTATATTGGATTGGATCGTATACTTGTTTTTGATCTCTTGTATGGTAGTTGTTTGTTTAGGGCAAGATTTATTCGTCGCGCACTCTTGCTTTGACTCCTCTACGCGGAGGAAACCTAAGCTTGATTTGTCCTAATTAATTATTTTGCCTTTCTGTGAATTTATTTGTGTGGGATGCTAATGCTTATTATCTAATTTGTGATTAATCCATCGGACTTTGCATAACATGTAGGGTTAGGTCACAAATTTTTCGCCACCTATAGATTCACCCTGAGTAAATTGGTATCAAAGTCAGGTTACACGCTCTTTTGATACGCAGTCGTAGAGTCTATAAGTTTTTCTTTGTCTATATGTTACAATTATTCATCCCCTCACTTGGGAAGTCTCGAGTCCACTTGCACCCGCACTCATAGATCCCCTTCGGGGAGACCCTCACGACACTACGATGATTATTCGTGATCGCAGCACACCACTTCCAGAGATCGTGTTGACCAACCGACACGACCCCACTATGCTAGAGACGATCAATATGATGATTGTCGTCATTCTTATCCGTACACGCGAGCGGATCGTATTGATCCTTCGACGCGACTCGATAACTTTAGGGATGATTATTATGAGAATCGTCATTCCAAGAGAGATCTTGAGAGTCAGTTTCGTATTGCTTGCCCCTTTCTTTGATGGCTCATCGAGGCCCGAGTCTTTCAGTTATTGGCTTATGAATATGGACTATGGAAGTATTATCTTGATCATTTTGAAGTATTCGGTGAGCATCACGTCAAGTTTGTGAAACTTGCACTTTAAGATCAGGCGAGGGCATATTGGTTTATCGCATCACCAGTTTGGTGGACATGAAGCGTAGATTATGTCAAAGGTATCTGTCTTCATTGTATCGAAGTCGCTTGCTTCGACTAATTATTTTCCCTTCAGCAAGGATCCATGTCTTTCGCTGTGTACAAGGACCATTTTGATGAGTTAGTGGAGAGGAAGTGATATCCGTGAGGACCCAGTCATTTTCCCAAATTTGGTCAGGACTTCGGTTTGACATACGTACTAAGGTAGTTTATCATAGCTCGAAATCCCTCGAGCAAACATATCAGCTCGCCCTCGTTATGAATAATGTTTGAGATCCGCAAGAGCTGGTCGATGGTAGGGGTGCAAGTTGAGTTGAGTCGGCTCGAAAGCTCGATGAGCCGGCTCGAAAGCTCGATGAGCCGGCTCGAAAAAAGCTCGACTCGAGCTCGAGCCTGTGAAGCTCGAGCTCGACGAGCTCGAGCTCGATTATGAGTCGAGCTCGAGCTCGAATATTAATATTCATGAGCTCGCGAGCCGGCTCGCGAGCTTTTTATTCCAATTTTTTTAAAATATATATATATAAAATATGAAAAAAATATAAAAAAAATAAGAAAATAAAGCTCATGAGCTAAAAAGCTCGCGAGCAGCTCGAGCTCGAGCTTGAGCTCGCGAGCTCGAAACTCGAGCTCGAAACTCGAGCTCGAAACTAGAGCTCGAGCTGGGATAAATGAGCTCGTCGAGCTCGAGCTCGAGCTCGAAATGAAAAACTCGAGCTCGAGCTCGAGCTTGGAAATTTTGCCAAGCTCGAGCTCGATCTTGGAAATTTTGCCAAGCTCGACTCGAGCTCGACTCGTTTGCACCCCTAGTCGATGGGATTCTCACATTGACCTCCGGAGTACAAGTCCCTCTCATACTGAGGTCACAACGATGCCTACCATTGTCCTGTCAGCCACAACAGAAGTGATACCCAATGCGGATTGATCTCACCCCAGTGAGGTGCTTAACTCAGTAAGTGACCTATCTCTTATTTCTGACCCGTCTGTTGTGACCCCGACTGAGAGCGAGCCAGAGCGACTTATTGAGTTTGTAGTGTTGTGTCCCTCACCCACACATTTTCCACTGTCATACACCGGGTTAGTTAGCACCACAAGCACAAACTCATTTCCTGACACCGCATCCACGGATCCATTCTTGAGTATAGGTCTATGTCGCTCTCCCATTGTCATTACCCTGAGTCACATTACGATCAAGAGCCCAGAGCCTGATGTTGATCTCGTAGTGGCTATGTCACCCATTCACGGGACCCCTTACGATGGTACTGATATGGAGGATCATGTCCCTGGTGACGAGTGCTGTAACGACCCCCCTGTTGAGCCCCGCCTGATGAGACCGCCACATCCTAGTAAGGTTGCATTCGAGTGAGCCGTTAATTTATGAGCTTTGAAGTTATTGGTGTCTCTTTCGCTATCGCCTTGCCCTAGAGAAATGATCTTGAGTGGAGCATAATGTATGTAGGGAATTCCTTGAGTACACTTGAGCATACTCATATTTTGAGGGCATGTCATTGGCACATCGCACCCTCGATGAGTTTTGGGCACACCACCTACTGACCCACCAAACGAGCCCTTTCTTTTCAGGGACACTCACCACTCTACAGTCCCGTCTTCTAGTCGATATACACGATTTTCATTCAGATAGTTGTCCAATTCGAGATGACTTTTTGTACACACCTCCCGGTGAGCCCCTTGATGTGTCACATTCCCTAGGAGATATTTGGCTCCTTTCGAGCTCGTATTTGAGTATAGATGTCTCACATGGTCACCTGAACACTCGGCACACTCGGGATGAGTTTTTCTACACTCCACCGAGAGCCCCCTAATCGACCTCTGTATTTTAGAGGCATCCCGATCATTATTAGATTCTCACCTAGCAAGGGTATCGTGGCTTGTTTGCATCATTTGCAAGAGTCTGTTGAGACGTTTCTTCATCATTTGCATGAGTCTATTGTGTTGTCTATTCATTGTTTGCATGTGTCATGAGTCGGTCCGACGGAGAATTTATAATGATAATAAATTTTGTAAATCACATGCAGATGTTCACTGACAAAAGCAGGTACTTCATGAAGGCGAGCAGGTGATAGTGAGAATCTGTGTTGTGAGGCTCAGTGCAAGGCATGCAAAGCGTAAGCGTTAAGCGAATGTATCCCTATATAATCATGAGACGGATTGAAGCAAATACCTATGATCTTGATATCCCTGCAAGTATAGGCATCCATTAGATATTAAATGTTTGAGATCTGAAGCCATACTACGAGCCTTGCGAGTATGTGGACCCAAGCAATGTGGACACCCAGCCGCCCACACCCCCATACTCGTTGCCTTACCACCCTCATAGTTCACCCCCGTCTAATGGCCACCACTACTCACACACTTCTGACACCCACCCACCTGGGGACTCGTCTTCTTTAGTTCTACCTACGGCATCGCCAATCGCGCCGGGATCCATCGCTTGTGATTTGAGCGTTGAGAGCATCACGGAGACAAGACTCCACCGGTATATTCCTGGTACATACGTTGATGACATCTGGGTACTTGCAGCAGAGCTTGATCGATTCACCCCTAGACTTTGACTTCAGTATGGTCGTCTCCATTCACCGAAGATGACAGTTTTTCAGTCGGGAGGAGTCGATTGGCGAGGACACTCTTCCATCGATGACAATTAGATGACCTCTGGTGGACCCCTTCGAGTTTTGTTTGGCATACATCGAGAGAATTCTGAACTCTATTCATCGGGAGATGAATTCTTTAAAGCTGAGGAAATTGATACGAAGCAGAGACGAGGACCTGCAGTGGAGGACAAGTTTTGGGCTCGTTCGGGAATGATTGATTACTTTCCATATATGGCGTGCCCGGATCAATGATCGGACTCTACGGATGCGTCCCAATTCACGTTGTGAATCGATTTTCTATGTTAGTTTATTATATTTGCATTGGTTTTGATGTATTTGGATGGCCCCATCTCCGTCTAATCATATTTGTCGATGGTAGGATGCCATAATTCTACTTTTATTATAAATAGGTAGTTTGTGGGCTGATTTGGAGTATTGTAGATTTTGGTGAGTTGATTCCCGGAGTCCTGTGATCCTCCCACGATGACGACTCCTAGGTGTGTATCTCCTTCCCCAAGGTTTACCCTAACTCTAGGCCCCTTCTCCCTCCCACGCCCCCTCTCTCAGCCACCACAACCCCAAATCCAGCCATCATTTTAATTCCTATTCGTTTTTATATTACTGTTCAAAAATGAAATCTATTATTCATAACTTATAGTCTTCCCCTCCTATTCCACCGTCGGCCTCCAAGCCCTCCTTCCAACAAACCTAAGCCCCCTTTTGCCACCAGTTTTAAAGCCTCCAGCATCCCTCTTCCTGAAAGTCGCCGCCCGGGGCTATTCCCTCCCCTAAAACCGCCGCCTTCTCTCCCCTTCATGCAGCCACCACCCCCTTCACCCAAATCCTCCTGTGCCGCCAACCATTCCCCACGTGGAATCACCATCCAATTCCCCTCCTCATCCCGGATCAATCCAAATCCGGGAATTTCAACCCCCGATCCGTCTTCCCCTCACCCGTACTCCATCCCTTAGCTCGGATCTGCCACCAAACATCGGATCCACCCCTCCCTCGGCCGGATCTATCCGTATGTAGCTGGATCTATCCATATGTAGCTGGATCTATCCATTTCCAATCTGATTCCTCCCTCCACCGTCGAGGACAGCCACCTACATCGTTTTCCACGTCACTGGTCTCACCTCGGATCGTCGGTACACGCATCACCAGATCTGAAATCTCCAGTGCCTTGGTCAGCCCACTATTTGGTGAGTTCTCGATGTATTGGATTATTATTTTCAGCATATTTATATTGGATTGGATCATATACTTGTTTTGGATCTCTTGTATGGTAGTTGTTTGTTTGGATAAATATTGTGATTTGCAGTGTTTATTCGTCGTGCGCTCTTACTTTGGCCCTCCACGCGGAGGAAAGGCTAAGCTTGTTTTGCCCTAATTAATTATCTTGCCTTGCTGTGAATTTATTTGTGTGGGAAGTTAATGTTTATTATCTAATTTGTGATTAATCCTTCGGGATTTGCATAGCATGTAGGGTTAGATCACCAATTTTCAGCCGCCTATAGATTCGCCCTGCGTCAACTCCCTTCGTATGCAATGTTCAATATATAATATATTATTCAATAATTCTATTAACCAACCACATAGGCTACTTTTCATTGGACATAATCTACCAACCATAGCTCTATTTTCCACTAATTTATATTCAATAGGTTCTACAAGTTAAATTCATATATTATAATCGCTTTTCAAACAATTCTACCTAGTTGTGCCATTCATTCCTCTTAACTATCACATTTTGAAAACATCAAAAATAATTCATTTTCTCAAACAATACTTCCTAATTGTATCATCCACTTCCTCTTAACTTTCTCATTAAGACATTAAAAATAATGCATCTACGACATGTGTCTATCCCATCAATTGGACCCATAAGGCAAACTACTTACCTAATAAAGACATAGATCAAGCAAATGATACAACAAAGTTTCATCAAAGATGAGAGAGAACTGTTTACCATAAAGAGAACCATTATTGTCAGGCAATATTACAATAAGCAAATCAAGCTCTTTATGTTGTTCATGAAGAATTCTCATTGCATCGTGATAGTGAGCTTTCAGTGCTCTTTCAACTTGATCAGGTCTTGCATACGTTGGAGGCATTACAGGCTCCATAGCAAATTCCTAGATAGAAGTTTAAATCATGAATGCTTATATCATAACAAAATTAAAGAGAACTCTGCAAAAAATCAACATAATTGAAGTATACAAACCATTCCGGAAATTCGACACATCTGAGCAAGGTCATGACAAAACCGATTAGTAGCACTTTCCGGTACATTTCGAACAAAATTGATGCAACTCCACTTGTTGACCCTCCCACCATTTACCATTTTCTACAGGAAAAACATTTGTAGGACATCATGAAAACAGAAAAAAGGGCATGCATACATGATAACAAGCATTTAAAAGGGGATAAAACATTGATTAACAATGTTATCGCAATCAAGAAAATTGCTAAAATATTCCAATTAAAGAACTATTATGACAATTTGGTAAACCAAGGTAGCCGTTTAGGGTTTAACAAATAGATTTCAACACACAATGAACATAGATGTCATAAACATGTAGCTTAATACAAAGGCTGGTACATAAACTCAATTGTAAGTGTATTAAATCCATTTCTGAACAAATCTTAGAAGGTTTTCAGGTAAAAATTCTAGCACTCAATGAACAGAGGCAACTTTGGATGTTTTTAGAATCTGAAGAGCACAGATCATGTGACTCATCCATATGAGCCAAGAAATTTTGAGAAAATTTTATTTAATTCACTACTGATTAGACTCATATTTCCTCGGTTCAAGTCCATGTTAAAGTGAATGTAGCAATTAGCAAGTAAAAGTAAAGAAGTACCTTATTCATCATGTTCCATTGGCCCACACTTGGCAAACAATCCTTCTCCCTGCCAGTCTCATGGTATTTAAGCTGCAAAATTGGAAAACATGAAGTTTCTCAAGGACCAATGCCATAACAAATTTATGGCACTCTAATTATTTAGCTGTGAATTTTTTAAAAAATATAATCAAACAGAATGCAACTATTCTTGAGAACTCTAATTATTCTCATATAATACACAATTAAATATTTTTTGAGAAAGAAACGTTTAATATTGAGTGGTGTTACGGGCACACCTAAAATGGCTATGGGCACACCAATAAACTCAAAAAATCCCCCCTAAATACATTTTATTTCCTGCTCTATGTACAGCCAAACCCGTCCGCCTTTTCCATTCGCGCCTCCAGCCGATTAGGGTTTCGGAATACCGCTCGCCGTCGCTAATCGCCGCTCGCCGCCGCTCGCCGCCGCTCCCACCCTCCGGAAGCCACCCTCAGTTCCTCCTCCCTAAGGTATTCCACCGTCTCAGAGCAGTCCGCGCCCGCCTGCAGATTTCCGTGCCCGCCTGCTCGCCGCCGCTCGCCGTCGTTCATCGCCGCTCGCCGCCGCTCCCAGCCGAGGTGATTCCGCTCCCAGCCGCGCCCGCCTGCAGAGAAGGTTTGATTTTTTCTTCCCTTAGATTTCTTCATTCCTGATTTTGCCCTAATCTTGTTCTAATTTTTATTTTGGTTTAGCCTGCATGCGTGAATCCATGACCCATGAACCTATTTTGATTCAGCATGTTATATCCCATTCTCATTTTTCATTGAAGCCCTAGCAAATTGGACACTCTGAATCAAATCTAAAATGTTGTTTCATCTCCTCAAAAACATGCATCCACCACTGCTTCCCCAAGCATATAATGTATGATTTAAGTTTAGTTAGGGATGAGATTATATGGTTCATGGCAACTTCAACTCTCTCCCAGTAACCCCACTCTCACACATCACACCGAAGGCATTACTCATCAAGTACTCATTATCAACTTTTGACAAGACTTTTCAATCAATAACTAACAATTGAAACAAGCAAGAAGAATCCAGTAGTTGGACACTCTGAATCAAATCTAAAATGTGCCAATTTGATCCAGTAGTTAACAATCCTCATCTTCCTTGCTAATTGATTGATTGATTATATTGATTCCAGTGTTTTTTTGCTAGTTGTAGGGTGGGTACTTGAGTCAAGCCGACTCGTGAACTAATCTCAATGTGCAAATGTCAAGCTTGAGTTAGTCTCCTGCAGCAAAATCTGGAGGTATCATTGTAGTTCGTTTTTTTTGTTAATGTGTTAGTATGAATCAAGAGCACAAAACCTGATCATTGTAGTTCGTTATTTTTTGTTGTGTTAATGTTTAGGTTAGAATGAATCAAGAGCACATGTTGTTGTTAACGAGTGGCTCACCTAGTGCCGATCAGGTTGACGTTGGAATGCATTTCATGACTGACACTATGTTTCGTTCAAAAGATGAGTTGACTGATTGGTCTCGCAAAATCGTCAATGGATTGGGTTTTGTTATTGTCGTTCATAGAGCGGATAAGCTTGATGGTAGGCCTAAGCCAAGAATTTTTTTGGGTTGCGATAGAGGAGGTTGTCCGCGTATTTATTCAAATAGAGTGAAAACAAATTTAAGGAAAACTAGCTCAAAAAGATGTGGATGTCCGTTCTCTTTATTGGGCCAAAAAAATGCATATGCCGATGAGTGGAAAATAGAAGTTAAGTGTGGATTGCATAACCATTCTTTTGTTCACCTAGAGGCTCACAGCTATGCTTGTCGATTGAATGAAAATGAACGAAAGACTGTTGAAGAGATGTATGCATCCGGTGTGAAACCTAGAAAGATACTCACCACTTTAAAGAAACGAAATCCTTCAAACACTTCGGTTATGAGAACCATTTATAATGAGAAAATGAAATTGTACAAGAAAGAGTTGAATGGTAATACTCCTATCCAATTTCTGTATAAATGTATTAGAGATGCGGGATACACAAGCTATAATCATGTCGACAGTGTTAGTAATGCTTTGGACAGCTTATTCTTCGCTCATCCAACTTCAATTCAATTGAGCAATATGTTTCCAGACGTTTTTATCATGGACTGTACCTATAAAACTAATCGTTACAGATTGCCTTTGCTTTCCATAGTTGGTCTCACATCCACAAATTTAACATTTTTCTCCGCTTTTGCATTTATATCAAGTGAAGCTGAAGGTAGCTACAGATGGGCCTTGGAATGTTTTAAAGGTATATTTAATTCAAAGTCTATGCCTGGTGTGTTGATTGTTGACAGGGAGATAGCATTGATGAATGTTATAAGGGATGTCTTTCCGGGTGCAAAAATTATATTATGTCAAGTGCATATTAGCCGTAACATATTAGCTCATTGCAAGAAGTTTTTCAAAAATGGAAAGGACTGTGAAAGTTTTTTGATTGAATGGCAAAATTTGGTTAACTCGCCAACATTACATGATTACAACACATGTTTGAACATCTTATTAAGTAAATATTCCGAAAAACATCCTGCCGTGTTACATTATGTGATGACTACTTGGATAGAGCCTTACAGAGAGTATTTTGTTTCAGCCTGGACCGATAAGCTATTGCATTTCGGTAATTGCACCACTAATCGAGTGGAGAGCGGACATAGTCATCTTAAGAGATTTCTTGAAGTTTCTGTTTGTAACTTGTCATCCATTTGGAAAATTTTTGATCAAATGCTCACTTTGCAACATACGGAGATTAAACGATCTTTCGGACAGAGTTCAATACAAGTTAATACCGGTTTTAGAGGATCATTGTATGCAAATTTGGTTGGTTATGTTTCAATTGCAGCTCTAGAGAGAATTAAAAGAGAGGAAGAAATGATCAAAAATGGTTATCCAGAGGCAACCGAATGTCTACATAAAATCCGAAATACAATGGGTTTACCGTGTCCTCATGAGTTGGTGCCTTACATCAACCAATCTTTGGGATACCCTCTATGGATGATCCATAAACATTGGCGCCAACTCACTTTACAAGCAACCAAAGATGGGGATACAAACATAAAAGAGGAGGATGAAGAAATGAAAATCATACAAATGGACTTAGACGGTGTACTAAGAAAATACACTAGTATTACCGATTCTCAAAGAAGCGAAATGAAACGAAAGTTGCGCGAATTATTGGAGCCCACGACCACTCAAACTAAAGAACCAGTAATGCCCTCAAGGTTGAAAGGAAGACCACCAAAAAGCTATAAAAAATTTAAAGATGATGAAAAATCAACAAAAAGAGAACTCTCTTTATTTGAGCATGTGTTGATTGCGGAACAACATGAAAAACGTCAAGTAAAGAAGCTTACTCCAAGAAGAAGAGCGGGAAAGAATAACTTTGTTGAATGTATTCGTCAGGATATGCCGCCATATATATCCAATCATATAATTGATGCCAAAAATGTAATTGGTGATGGGCATTGTGGGTATCGAGTGGTAGGACATGCACTTGATATGGGTGAAAATTGGTTAAAAGTGCGAAAAGACCTTGCAAAGGAAATGGAAAGTTACGAGTTTTTGTACAATACACTATTTGGAAATGTGAGACGAGCCGAACTTCTATCATCCTTGGATTGTGTTGCAGTACCGGCTCCACTGGACAAATGGATGACAATGCCGGACATGGGATTAGTGATCGCATCGTGCTATAATGTGGCAGTTGTCCATTACTCCAAGTTTCAATCTTTTACATTTCTACCTTTACATTCTGCGCCTCCTACGATCCGAAAGACTATATTTATTGGATTTGTGAATGATAATCACTTCATTCAATTATTGGTGCGGGAGGATTGCCCGTTACCTCCAATAATCAGTACATGGCGGAGATATCATGCTACCATTGCGGAAATGTGGGACTTGGATTACAATGCAAGAATTAGAGAGGTTGTTAGCAAGGAACAAGTCGAAGGAATTATTAATTTGACAGATCCATGACAAGGTATGCTTAATTTTGAATTATTAGTCAAATTTACGTTGCTAAATATAATTACTAATTGTCATATTAAGGTTTTTGATGCAGATAAATGTGGTTTAAAGGTTGAATGGATAGTTAGCATTACTACTTATCATCAAATGATGTTAGGTACAAATTTTAAATTTTAAATTTATATTTTAATTCGAACATACTCTCATGTTTTATAATTTTACTTTGATGCAGGATGCGGGAATGAACGCAAAACTGTTGCTTGGAAGATTTTGTAATTTTAGATTTTTAAAAATATATTACATTTGACTACAGTCAAATTCTTATTTTGGACTTGATTAGATTTCTCTTCGATTATTAGTGTATTTTGGACTCTTTATAATTATATATTGAAATGTCAACATCCTCTTTTGGAAATTTCTTAATGTTTTAGTGCAATGGTTCTTTTTTATAAATGGTGTGTCCATAGCCAGTTGGTGTGTACATAGCTGAAGTGGGTTGTCCATAAATTTTGGCTGTCCATAGCCAAAATTGGTGTGCCCGTAACACCACTCTTAATATTTCACAAGAGAAATATTACAGATAAAGCAAATAAATAGGTACTTCAAAATATAAATCTGATTATGTATATCAACTATATATCAACTATTCTTGGTATGAATCATGAAGGAATCTATAATAAATAGATATAAATTACCCACAGAAATCATTCTGTTTATTTATGAAAAACATACCACATGGCATACATATCTAGCTATATACAGCGTTGCTTAATAATTGGCTCAAATAGTTTGTTCATTTAGGGTATCAAATTTTTGTTACACAATTTAGTGCTGAACTCTTTCATGACATAAGTACGATAATTATCAAAGGATTATTTCAAAACAAATAAAAAAACAATAATGTCTTCTGAATTAAATAATCATAAAAATAAAAGAAAAATCACCATAAAGAACGATAACCTTGTATAAGCAAATCTAGAAGTTCATCATAAATTTCAATTTTGTACAATTGATGCACCTGCATTATAAAGAAAAAACAAGTTATTTAACATACCCAAGGAGGAGGCAGAATGCGTGCATCAACTAATGCAAGTTCATCGTTGATTTTAATTCCAAATTCCCTGGCATATGGATCCGCATGATATGCATTATGACGAACCGTCTAAGGAAGATAAATTAGTATTCATGAGAAATTAACTTATGAATATAAAGAGTGAATTAAAAATGCAATGGACCCTAAAAAACAAATATTGTAGCAAATAAAATAAAGAGCACAAGTAGGTTCATAGAGCAAAGGTGCTTTTTACCCTGAGAATATCCTTCTCCCGATCTTGTGGGCGCTGGCAAGTCACCTTTAAAAGAGCAGTTATTTGTCTTTCATTCAACCTTCTAGTATATCTTTGACCTTCTACAATCTTGCAAACCTAAAGTCATACAAATATTGTTCACAAAGATCAGCAATACACATAATGTATACTCCAAACTTCAATGCATGGCATGTACATTGTTATGGGACAAGACAACCAGCATCTAGGAGGTTTGTACGTGCAGGGGACCACTTAACGAATCGAGTCGGACGGACTAGCAAGTTCTTTCAGACGGGCCTACCAGATCGATCATATTTTATCTTACACTTTTATTTTGCATGCGTACTTTTAGTCTCACACGGGAGGCGGAACAGAGGCGGGCTGTAACGCGAATCTCCGACTCCCTCCCAAACAAAGAGCTTCAACGTGGTGGCAGACTAGGCCAAATGCCTCTGCACTGAGCGACCGTTTGGGTCGCCTCCGTCTGCCACCATGCCAAAGTCCCAACTGCACCCCAAACAGGCCTTTATTTCACACTATTTATTTTGGTCAACTATTTAAATAACGCCTTTGTCATTGTCACAGGGCATATAGGGTTTAGGGTATAGATCCTACAAACTATGACTAGTAAGAATCATTATGGTTGCATGATACTTTGGTGGAAGTTAATAAACAAAAGGCAGAAGGACACATGTACGAACCTCCATAGGAAGATAGTTTGGTCTCTGTTGATTGCCAACTTGAAGGCAAGGCAAGTTGGTATGTTGGATTGTAAAACCATAAGTCTCTTGAAAGTATTGCACCACTGTCTTCATTGTACCTCTCTCATCGACAGGAAAACTATCGCCGACAGTAGAAAGATTTAGATCCCCAGTATAATAACATTAGAGAAAAAATAGAAAGAAAATATAATATGCCATAAATGAAGTAAAAGCATACGTCAGCTCCCTTGTTGTGTTCGGTGTTAAGCCAGCTATGCGGTATTTTCTGCGCATGTTACCCCGATGTGTAACCTCCACTTTCACACCTCTTAGAGCCCTTTTGATCTGCATACAGTCAAGCATGCACGTGACTGAAATTAATCAGTGTAGAAAGATTTATGTATTTGCGCTTCTCTTTAAGGAAAATTTATATGGACTTAAACAAAAGAGACCCGTAAGAAAATGTAATCTGAAATCTGAAAAGATAAAAACAAATGATACTTCACTGTGACAGTTCAAAGAATATGAAAAAGCAATTAAAACGATAAGCTAGTTGTTCTGACAGAGAATATGGCCCATTGAAAAAAGAGTACGTGGATTTATCAATAAAAATGTTACATAAACAGTATGCTTAATGTAAGAAAAGCCCATGTAAAAAGGCTTATTATTGGGCCCATGTATTTGATTTTTTTCCTCTTCTCTTATTAGTCCCACATCTTGTATAGGACTTTCCATCTCCTTTTCTCTCCTATATATTTGTATTCTCTCCTTGTATTTCAATACAAAAGAAATATATACAAGTTTTTGAGCTCTTTCTACATGGTATCAGAGGGACTCGTTTCCTCCTGCGGATTCCTTTCTTCTGTCCGCCTCTCCTGATCACCCTGCGGCTCTCTCTTATTCGCGACCTTCTTCTCCCTAGGCCACGATCAGCAACTCTGTCCGCTCGCGACCTGCAACTCTAACCGTTGCCTGCGGCCTGCTGCGGACTGCCTCTTTTGTCCGCTGCCCTCCCTTGCCGCTCGATCTCCTGCGGCCTCTCTTCTATTCCCTCTTCCTCTTCTCTCTGTGGTTCCACCCTCCTCCAAGGGCTTCTTATAGCCTCCTTCCGCTCTGACCAATGGGGACCACCTCTCCCACCTGCTCTTTCCTGTCCGATGTCGGCCTTTCTTGTCCGCCGCGGTCTCTCCTCGCCGCGGACTGCTTCTGCTCACCGATCCGCGGACTGCCTCTGCGTCTGCTCGCCGCGGACTGCTTCTGCTCTCCGATCCGCTGCCTTCTTGTCGCTGGGATCTCTTCCCGCTGCCTTCTCTATCCGCTGTGAGCTCTCTTGCGAGCGAGCTCTCCTATCTCACGCGCTTCTACTCACTGTTGTTTCAGTCCGCCGCGAGCTCTCGCCTGCTCTCTGCTTCAGTCCGCTGCGGCCTGCTCGCTGCTCCAGACCGCGCTCTCTTCTCGCTCGTGGTCACTTGGTTCATCTCGCCGCTGACTGATCATATCCGCTGCGGTCTCCCTGCTCCTTGCCTTCCAGCACTTGCGGACTGCCTTCTCTACTCGTTGTGGACTACCCCGGTTCGTTGCGGCCTGCTCCTCCTTGCCTCTTTCCCTAGCCGCTGCGACCTCCCCCTTGGGGTCCTTGCTCGCTCTCTTCCCCGCAGGCTCCTGTGTCTGTCCGCTTCTGTAGTCCGCAGGTTCTGCTTCCTCTCCCCACCATGACTTCCAGCAACTCCACTACGACACACCCCTCTACAGACCGCCCGACAGCTGTTCCTGAAATCCGTGATGAGCTGCGGATTACAACTATCTCCCTCTCCAGGAAGAAGAATTTTCTCCCTTGGGTTCATTCTATTCGCCGGGTTCTTCAGGCCAAGGGCCTCTTGCATCACCTCACTCAAGCTCCTCCTTCTCCTTCAACCGACGAATGACTCTGTAATGATGGCCGTGTTCAGACCTAGCTCCTGAATTCCCTCGATGGCGAACCGTATCAGATGGTCATGTATCACGAAACATCCAAAGCTATGTGGGATGAATTGCACTCCCTGTACTCGGGTAAAGACAGCCTTCAAAATCTCTTTGACATCCTCACTGATCATATGGCTCTCGACACTGGGGGGGCCTCGGACATGACCTCGTTTGTCGCTCGTGCAAAGACTCTCGCTGAGGCGTGGATTCAGCATCAACCGTCTACCACTGACCATCCTACTCAGCGTGCTCAGAAAGAGGCCGTTTGTATTTCCATCATGATGGCTCGTCTCCCGCCTCACCTTCAGAATATTCGCACTCAGATTCTGGCTTCCTCCATTATACCCTCCTTATCTGATGTCTGCTCTATGCTCCTCCGGGTTTGCCTCCTGATACTCCCGCGCCTCCGCCCTCGGTCCTTCTTCAGCACACCACTTCTCCCTTACTGCCCACCCCTACTTCCGCTCGTGGTGGCCGTTCGGGTTCTCAGGGCCACGGGCGCAGTGGTAGGCCGACTTGTTCCTACTGTGGCAAGGACAGTCATTATGCGGTGACCTGCTACAAGAAGATTGGTTATCCTCCTCGTCCGACAGCCGCGGTTGCTGCGGACACCCCCGCCGCTCCTGACCTTGAGGTTGTTCGTCTCCAGCTCCAGCAACTACAAGGGCTGCTCAACCCGCCCTCTGCCTCCATCGCCACCGCCTCCAATACAGGTACTGCTTGCTTATCCACCAGACCACGATGGATTCTGGACTCGGGTGCCACTCATCATATTACCTCACAACAACCACCCAAGTACACGAATTCTCCTCATCCCAAATTTGTCACTGTGGCAAATGGGGCAACGGTTCCCGTCTCCGGCGCGGCTGACCTTGTCCTCAACCCCTCGCTCTCTCTTCGCTCGGCTCTTCATGTTCCGGGCTCTCCGTTCAATTTACTTTTTGTTGGTCGCCTTACAAATGATCTAAATTGCTGTCATATTCACCCCCTCTTCTTTTCTCATACAGGATCAATGGACGCGGACGACCATTGGTAGGGGAACACTGCAGGGCGGGCTCTACCTTCTCGACGACAATCCCACCATCCTATCTTCTATCTCCTCCAGTGAGTGGCATCGACGTCTTGATCGACGTCTTGGCCACGCTCCTCTCCCGATACTCCAGCGGGCTCTTCCAGATGTTTCTCTTCATCCTTTTCAGTGTGAATCTTGTATCTTCGGCAAACAGCCCCGTTCTTCTTTTCCAGCACATTGTACCCGGAGCACTGCTCCTTTTTATTTAGTGCATTCAGACATCTGGGGTCCTTATAAAGTTTAGTATTTCTGGTTATCGCTATTTCCTTACGTTTATTGATGACTAATCTCGCACAACGTGGCTTTACTTACTACGTGATCGTACCGAGCTTCCTTGTGTCTTTTGGGCCATTGTCCTTGAAACGCGTACGCAATTCAACACCACCATCAAAACATTACGCACCGATAATGTTCGGGAATACACTAGCCATGACTTTGCGGCTTTGTGCTCTGAATTCGGGATTCTTCATCAAACATCATGTGCTTACACACCACAGCAAAACGGCGTTGCCGAACGGAAGAACCGGCACTTGCTTGATGTTGCCCTCTCTATCATGCTTCAAATGAATGTCCCCAAAAGTTACTGGCACTTTGCGGTCACTACTGCGTGCTTCTTGATCAACCGGCTCCCTTCCTCTGTCATCCACTATGCTACTCGGTTTAGCCTCCTCTTTCCCTATACTCCGGTTTTCCCTCTCCTGCCTCGGGTTTTTGGCTCCACCTGTTATGTCCACCACCTAGGGCCATCAACAGACAAGTGGGCCACCAAACATGTCTTCGTTGGTTATTCCCGTACACAAAAAGGCTATGTATGTTATTCTCCTTCTACCCGCAAGCTTTCCGTTTCTGCAGATGTTACCTTCCGGGAAGATCAACCGTTCTTCTCTGCTCCTTTACCCACTCCTTCCACGCCAGCACCTCTACCACCACTCCTCCCACGGCCTGTTATTCCCGTTACTACCCCTTTACCACTGGGACCACCAGCACCGACTCCTGCCCCTTCCAGGACACCTGTCATCCGTGTCTATTCTCGTCGCCCGTCCGACTCCGTTGCCCCTCTGCAGTCGGCCTCGACCTCGGCTACTCCGCGCCCTGCTGATCAGGTACCCGCCTCCACTGCTCATCCTCTGGCAAACTATGTATCTTTGCATCGCCTCTCTCCTCACCTCCACACATTTGCTACTTCTCTTTCTTTGATTTCGGTCTCTAACTCTGTGCAGGAGGCTCTACAACATCCTGGATTGCGGGCCTCCATGGAAGCGGAAATGGCTGCTCTATGGGCCAATCAGACCTGGACTCTTGTACCCCTTCCTCTGGGTCACACCCCGGTTGGGTGTAAATGGGTTTATGTTATCAAACATGTTGTTGACGGAACGATTGACCGCCTAAAAGCTCGTCTGGTGGCCCGTGGCTTCACCCAACAACAGGGGCTCGACTATGAAGAAACTTTCTCTCCGGTTACCAAACTCAACACCGTTCGATTCCTCATCTCTGTGGTTGTCCATCGCCAATGGCCTTTATTCCAACTCGATATTAAGAACGCCTTTTCTGAATGGCGATCTCCAAGAAACAATCTACATGCAGCAACCTTCCGGGTTTGAGACCACGGGGGAGTCTCAGGTCTGTCGACTGACGAAGGCTCCGTATGGTCTCAAACAATCCCCTCGGGCGTGGTTTGACAAATTCAGTAAGGCTCTTCGGGAGGTTGGTTTTACTCGCAGCTCGGCCGACTTCTCGCTATTCACTCGTCATCGAACAACGAGAACTGTTCTTCTGTTAGTTTATGTGGACGATATCATAATTACGGAAGACGACTCGAAAGGTATACAGGAGGTCAAACTACACCTGGGTACAGTTTTCCAAACAAAAGATCTAGGGCCCCTTCGGTATTTCTTGGGCCTTGAGGTTGCCAGACGGTCAGACGGTCTCGTTCTCTCTCAGCGGAAGTATTGCCTCGACCTCCTTCGAGATGCTAGCTACTCAGGTTGTAAGCCAATTGACACACCAATGGATGCAAATCACAAGTTGTGCGCTCAGGCATCTGACTCTGATCTCATACTCCAGAACCCAGAATACTATCGTCTTCTCATTGGGAAGTTGATCTACCTCACGGTAACCAGACCAGATATTTCCTTCGCTGTTGGTATTGTCAGTCGATACATGCATACCCCTCGAAGATCTCATCTTCAGGCTGTTGAACGCATTCTCAGATACCTTAAAACAGCTCCTAGTCAAGGTCTGGTTTACAAAACCTCATCTCCAGCTCCAACGTTGGTGGCGTATTCTGATGCCGATTATGCTGGTTCCCTTGATGATCGACGGTCAATCAGTGGTTCCTACACATATCTTGGAGGATATTTGATTACTTGGCGAAGCAAGAAACAAGCAGTCGTTGCTCGATCATCCGCCGAGGCAGAATACCGGCAATGACATCGGTGGTTTCTGAACTAACGTGGCTTGAAGGTCTTCTTACTGATCTGGGTGTAAAGCTCCCTTCCCCAGCTCTCCTCCTCTGTGACAGCCAGGCTGCCATACATATTGCCAAGAACCCAGTATTCCACGAGAGAACAAAACACATTGAAGTCGACTGTCACTTCATACGGGAAAAGGTGCAAATGAAGAAACTCAACCTGAAGCATGTTCCGGGGACGGAACAAGTTGCGGACATCCTCACAAAGGCCCTTCCTAGTACTCTCTTCTATCAGTGCTTTTCCAAGCTTGGCGCATACGATTTGTACGCTCCAGCTTGCGGGGGAGTGTTAGAAAAGCCCATGTAAAAAGGCCTCTTATTGGGCCCATGTATTTGATTCTTTTCCTCTTCTCTTATTAGTCCCACATCTTGTATAGGACTTTCCATCTCCTTTTCTCTCCTATATATTTGTATTCTCTCCTTGTATTTCAATACACAAGAAATATATACAAGTTTTTGAGCTCTTTCTACACTTAACAATATTCATTTATGAATAATTCCTGTAAGAAAATAAACGGCAAACAAGATAAAAATCGCTAGAACAGCAAAAAAAAGCTATCATACTTGGGAAACTAACCTTAACACGATCTGAATCAGACAATGGTCTAGACAAACCATCACTGAAATCCCTATTCAAAAGATGTTGTACAAAATCAATTACACCTAATGGCTCAATGAATGCTGTTGAAGACATATCTGCATTTCGAAGAGGAATATTGATCAAACATGAAAAAAATAAGCAATATTATTTCTGCAATGACTAATAAATTCATGTGAAATGCATGCATTTGATGAGGCTAAAAAATATTAAACATTTTATTAGAAAAAAAGGCATTTCCAAAACTGAGTTTCTGACCAGTTTTAGATGTTATATCGAGTGAATAAAATTAGGACCATCTTTTTATATGAAACACTCATCGGAGAATAATTTGTGAAGAATCTAGACATATGTAAAGCATGAATGCTATTTCACTCTTTTGCAATCCATGATCACCAGTCATGTATCTAATAACATATGTGTGTGCAAGTATTCCTTATCTAACCTTGATTAGGCTTCTTCTTTCAATGAAGCACGGTCCAAAAGCAACACCATAAAGCACTTCTGAAACGTCCTTCTAGAACAGTTTTATAAAACAAATTTCTATAAAAATAGCACAGAAAATGTCCTCCAAAACTGGTGCACCATCTTCTTTCAATGAGAAACACTGTCCCAAGGCAGCTCCACAAAGCACTTCTAAAAACATCATTCTAGAGCAGTTTTACAAAACAAATCCCTTAAAAAATAGCTCAGAAAATGTCATACAAAACGGGTGCACCAGCAGCTGCGCAAAAAGCTAAAACAAAATTTTTTCCTTCAAGCATGTGACACGCAAAAAATTCTCCTTCAACCCACCTTAAGAGAAAGTAGTTGATATGGATACGCCTTGCAAACATGTCACACATCATGTTGGACTATCGACCTCACGTCGCGGAAGCTCTCCCAAAGATACAGCGACTTTTATGGAGTATCATGTATGTAGTTAATAAAATATTTGGACTTGTAGTGTGTCTCCATCTACATAAAGAGCCCACAGTGTGTCTCCATCTACATAAAGAGCCCACAGTGTGGGAGTTGGTAACGAGCGTGTCTCGTTAATGTGTCTCGTTAATTGTATATTCTTTTTGTTTCACATTGCAATATTGTAAATATTTGTTTGCATTCTTGATGCATAGTCAGTTCCTTGTCGGTAAAAACTAGTCCGACATGTCAATCTCCGCCCGACACTCATTTGATCATTGGGAACTAACAATCGCATCACACCAATTACCTCCCTCGTGATGGATCTCCCTTGTTAACGAATTCCCTAGTATGAGATGGCAGCCATACATGCTGAAATCTATCAACTTTGTGCTGCTCTCAGCCACTTCTCCATAACGATGTGGCCTGGCCCCAACCAACCATTCAGGCCGGCACATCCTGATCCCTCAGAAGTTCACCCACATGGCACTCTCCGCCATTTGCCTCCTGTTCGCCATTGCCAACAAGAACGAAACGCACCACTTGCACCAGCGGTTGGTTCGAGCATCCATAGTAGCTTAAGCGCTCCCTGCCAGCCTAATGTAGGCCTCCGCGGGACACGTTGTCGATGTCGACAAAGCACTGCACGATCTGAATCAATCGTAGGAGCTTCAACAGACTACTACTACTACAGTTGACTGACACCTTGTCCCTTCGTCCTTCCTGGCATCCTGACCAAGCCTAGCTAACCAACCCGCCCACTTAAGCCCAACTTCCTCTCCTCCAATTTGGACTACGATCATCATGTAGCAGCCCACCATCCACGACAACCTCCTCGGCACGAGCCCCACCACCACATCAACCATGCTCGCTGCCGTCGACCCCTCCCCCCATAAATCGGCTACATCGATAGCCTACTCAGTTTTGTGCGAGTTCACGGCTCCGCAAATGACGCCCTCTCACGCCTCCTGCCACACACTTCCGACGGGTCAGTCTTCCTCTCATCTTTTGATTTGCAGTAGAATCAGGACACACGTTGCTTTTTCCACCATGTTCCACTTCCCACGCAAGCCCTACTTTGGTTTCTTTTACAAATCACACTCCTAAATAGCATGTGTTGTCCCTACCCCACCTTGGCATGTGTTCACCCACATCCACACATGTCCCCCCTTTAAAATTAATGGATTATATTCTCTCCCTCCATATTTCCACTTTTCACATGTCATAAATTTTCATCTGGTGAGACACATGCATGCAAACATGTCTCCTTGTGGATTTTATATACCCACTTATGTATGAATGATCGTCTTGCCGCATTCGCCATGGGGTCACTCCACCACTATCTTTTTTTTGCTGAAATTACATTCATGCCTAAGGTTACAAAGAACCCTAACAAATTATTTTTGCACCTAAGATTACAAAAGCTGTCTTTTTTTCAAAATTATCATGCAATTGCACTCATTGTTTTGCCGCATTTGATATGTGACTCCTTGTCCCTTCCCACCCACCACACTACAGTGCATGCTCCCAACATGTCTCATCGCACACATTTTTCTTCATTGCCAACCTCACTCAGAACCCGAACAACAGAGCTTTCCACGTTGTTTTTGGCACTTAAGACCTCCAACTTATCATCACCGGCCTTGGAGTCAAAGCATATTTTCACTTACCAAGTAATGCAGTGAAAAGTTCAACTTTAGTTTCAGCAATAATTACCAATGATCTGCAACAACTAGTCAGGAACATCACCTCAAAGATCACAATGTTTCATGTGAAATTGTGAACTGTCCAAAAAAAAGACTAAAGGGTGTCAACATCATGCTTACGGAATCCTCACAGGCTCGACCTTGGGGAAACGGGCAATTTTCAAGACCAGGGTGTTGATACGAATAAGCCTGGCAAACATGTCACACATGTTGATGCAAGAAATGCAACCCTGGATCCTGGGAAGGGAAAAGAGGGCGGAAAAAACTGCAAGTAGTTGTCTACTAATGGTTAGAGGAAAAAAGAGTCAAAGTCGCAGATCGCGGTAACACCAGACTTCACCCGTCGCGGCGAATGTCACTCTTGCGACGGGCTTTCCCTTGATTGAATGAATGTGGTTACAAGGAAAAAGTGAAAAGATGTTGAGCTATGCGAGCAACAGTTCGAAAAGCCTGAGAATCGAGTCTGCAAAGTCCAGGTGCTAGGGGTTAAGAGCGACAATACTGCTACTGTCGTCTCAGAAGGCGAGGAGAAGAAGAAGCTGAGGGAGAGGATCGTTGTCGAGGGAGCCAAGGGAAAGGCAGACTCGACAAAGAAGATCGCGGACGAGAGGAAGGAAGATTTGCGAATTGCAGCGGCGCTCTGGAAGTCAGGTAAACTTAAACCGGCTCCCAGGAGAATTAAGCGTCTGCGTCTTTATCAGTCTTCACCACGAAACTCCAAACCAGTCAAGATCATTACGGAGACCGGCGACATTGTTATTTCTACCAGCTTGGCGGCCTCAAGGAAATAAAAGGCCCACGAGGACTGGAAAATTCGCCTAAGCACTTTCGATCTTGAGCGTCAGCGGCAGGCTGTCTTCGATAGCCACTAAATCGATGTTGCGGACCAGAAAGATATCCCGCACTCTCGTGGTCTTTTTCTTTGATCATTTGTATTCGCCGCGACGTGGCTGATTCATTTCTAACTGCTTTCCTTCCTCTTTTCAGTGCCAAATCCGTCGGACTCTGTTGAATCCGGCGAGCTACGGGATGATCTGCTTCCTCCTCCTGCCACCGAGCCACCGAGGTCGCGGTTAGCGAGTCCTTGAAAGGGAAAAGAAAGAAAGAAAGGAGGCGATCTAACGATGACGCCGCTTCTACAAGGAAAAATACTTGAGCTCGGTCCATGAGAGAAAGAGCCAGCGGACTGCTGACGAAGCTGCTGATAGGCCGCGACTCCCAGATGCATAGAGACCTCCTCTCTGATGAGTTCCGCCAACTTGGTTGCCACCTCCCTCTTCTTTTGCTGAACAGGCTTAAAATCAGGAGCGATGTTGAGATGATGGCAAGCAACATCCAGATCCACTCCTGGCATGTCCTCTGTTGTCCAAGCGAAGACATCTAAGTTCTTCAGCAGACAGACAATCAATTCTGCTTTCTCTTCTTCCGGCAGCTCTGAGTTGATGGAGAGTTTCCTCTCCTCTCCCTCTGCGATGGGAACTCCTTGAGTTGTCTGGACAAGTTCCAGGTGAGTTCTTACTCGGGTTCCCTCCTCCAAGACCTTCACTGCCTCTGAAAAGGTTGCATCCTCGGAAGCAGCAACTAAAACTGCTGGGAGTGAGCCTTGCTCGATCACGTTGACTGCCTGAACGTAGTACTCCCGTGTCATCCTTGGATCGCTCTTGATTCGATACTGCCTGCCCTCAGCTGCAAACTTAATAGCAAGATGATAAGTTGAAACCACTGCCTGATATTCATTGAGGAGGAATCTCCCGAAGATAGCGTAGTAGTTGCTAAGCGTGTCAACTACCACAAACTAAATGAGCTTTGTAACCCCTCTGAGGGTTACCAAGAGGGCCACACTTCCTTTTACCTCTTTTATTTCATCGGAGAAACCGTAGAGTGGCCCTTCGATGGAAAGCAAGCGCTTCCCGGTCTTCAGGGCCTCGTAGGCTGTAGGTTCACAGAACTACCAGTATCGATCAGAATTATTCTTACCGTGTAGTTTTCAATATTAGTTTTAACCACGACTGCATCGTTAAAGGGATTGGCCGTCTGCGAAAAGTCTTCTGATCCAAAGGTGACGAGCCCTCTCGGGGGAGCAGAAGTAGAGGTTGCGGCTACCTCATGTCGATAGACTCGTGCCATGGACGATTTTCGGGTCGATTCTGCCCCTTCCCCTCCATGGATGCAGAAGAGTTCCCCAAGGGTGCGCTCGTCGTCTGCGTCAACGCATTCTCCTCCAAGATTGATGCTGCCAAAATGGCCAGCATCCTCAACTTCATCACATTCCCAAAAAACCTCTACCACCTCTTTGCCCTTCGAGGTAGACGGTTTTGCAGGAGCCTCCTTCTGGCCAAGATCTTTCAATTCTCCCGCTACAAGTAGTCGTTCCACCAACTGGCAAAGGGCTCTGTATTCTTAATCATATGTCCCTCTCTCCTTATGGAAGTCACAAAAAACATCAGAGTTCCTAGATCTCCCTTCCATTCTTTGAAAACCTTTCTTGAACTCTTGCTTCTTCTGCAGAATTTGGATGACCTCGTCAAGGTCAACTGTCAGGCCCATTGCTGCAAGCTCATCTATGGGATTGCTGCTCCGCTGACCACCCGAGCAGGAATCATCCCTGACCTGAAGAACTGGTAGAACTTGATGAGCGACTGGAGCGGGTGCGGCGGCCAACGACAGTTTCTGGTCATGAAACTGTCGATGGCCCTGGAATGGTCGCTTATGACGATAGTTCCTTCCCCTCTGAGCTGAAAGATCTTGGTCAGAAGGAGGCTCCTGCAAAACCGTCTACCTCGAAGGGCAAAGAGGTGGCAGAGGTTTTTTGGGAATGTGATGAAGTTGAGGATGTCGGCCATCTTGGCATCATCAATCTTGGAGGAGAATGCGTTGACGCAAACAACGAGGGCACCCTTGGGGAACTCTTCTGCATCCATGGAGGGGCAGGGGAAGAATCGACCCGGAAATCGTCCATGGCACGAGTCTATCGACATGAGGTAGCCGCAACCTCTACTTCTGCTCCCCTGAGGGGGCTCGTCACCTTTGGACCGAAATACTTTTCGCAGACGACCTATCCCTTTAACGATGCAGTCGTGGTTAAAGCTAATATTGAAAACTACACTTGTAAGAAGAATTCTGATCGATACCGGTAGTTCTGTGAACCTCATTTTTAAGACAACCTACGAGGCCCTGAAGACTAGGAAGCCCTTGCTTTCCACCGAAGGGCCACTCTACAGTTTCTCCGGTGAAAGGAAAGAGGTAGAAGTGTGGCCCTCTTAGTAACCCTCGGAGGGGTTACAAAGCTCATTCAGTTCGTGATAGTTGATGCGCCTAGCAGCTACTACGCCATCTTCGGGAGACCCCTCCTCAATGAGTATCAGGCAGTGGTTTCAACTTATCATCTTGCTATTAAGTTTGCAGTTGAGGGCAAGCAGTACCGGATCAAGAGCGATCCAAGGATGGCACGAGAGTGCTACGTTCAAGAGTTCAACGTGATCGAGCAAGGCTCACTCCCAACAGTTTTAGTTGCTGCTCCCGAGGATGCAACCTTTTCAGAGGCAGTCAAGGACTTGGAAAAGGGAACCCGAGGAGGAACTCACTTAGAACCTGCCCAGGCAACTCAAGGAGTTCCCATCGCAGAGGGAGAGGAGAGGAAACTCTCCATCAACTCAGAGCTGTCGGAAGAAGAGAAAGCAGAATTGATTGTATGTTTGCTGAAGAACTTAGATGTCTTCGCTTGGACAACAGAGGACATGTCAGGAATGAATCCGGATGTTGCTTATCATCACCTCAACATCGCTCCTTATCTCAAGCCTGTTCAGCAGAAGAAGAGGGAGGTGGCAACCAAGTTGGCGGAACCCATCAGAGAGGAGGTCTCCAAGCTCCTCAAAGCAAATTTTATTTGTGAAATTCAATATCCTTCCAGGGTGCCGAACATTGTAATGATAAAAAAACCAGGAGGAAAATGGCGTATGTGTGTTGATTTCACAAAATTAAATAAAGCAGGACCTAAATATTGTTATCCCTTGCATTAGATAGATGCATTAGTAGATTCCGCAGTTGGATATCCTTGCATGAGTTTTTTAGACGTGTTTTCTGGTTATCACCAGATTAGAATGCATAAGCCTGACGTTCCTCATACGTTCTTCATCACAAATGATGGTTGTTATTGTTATCTCGTGATGCCTTTCGGGCTGAAAAACGCAGGCGCCGCATATCAGCGAATGATGGATTTCATCTTTAAAAAGAAAAAGGGGAAAAACCTTGAAGTTTATGTGGATGATCTCCTTATAAAAAGTAAAACCTTTGCATTGCATCTGCAAGACCTCGCAGAGACGTTCACTACTCTACGGAGGTATAATATGAGATTAAACCTGTTAAAATGTGTTTTGGGGGCAAGGGAAAATTTCTCGGCCATCTTCTTACGCCCGAGGGACTAGCTCCCAATCCAGATAAAGAGAAGGCGACCCTTGATATGGCACCTCCTTGCTCTCCAAAAGAAGTTCAACAATTAGGAAGAAGGCTGGCAGGACTTAGGAGATTTATTTTCTGAGTAGGAGACAAAAGCGCCCTTTTTTTCAAAACTCTTCGAGGAGCATCAAAGTTTGAGTGGACCAAAGAATGTGTTGAAGCTTTCGAACAGCTTAAAAAACAACTCACTTCAACCCCTCTACTCCAGAGCCCTCGAGCAGGAGAAATGTTGTACATCTACTTAGGAGTTGGCCCAGAGGCAGTCAGCTCAGTTCTGGTTAGAGAAGAAGGAAGAAGGCAGTATCCAGTGTATTACGTAACCACATCCTCAAGAATGCCGAAACGAGATATCCGATTCTAGAGAAGCTGGCTCTAGCATTAATAATGTCTGCTCGAAGACTCTGGCCATATTTCCAAGCACATTCAGTTCAGGTGGTAACTGATCAACCATTGAAGAACGTCCTAGAAAAGCTGGAACATTCGGGAAGAATAGTCAAAGGGGCGATCGAGCTTAGTGAGTTTGATATCTCCTATGTACCCAAGACAGCCATCAAAGCACAGGTGTTGGCAGATTTTCTGGTAGATACAACAGAATCAAGTTCTAGTCATACAGAACGGTCTCCTCTAGCGTGGGAAATCTATGTGGATGGGGCTTCGGGCAGACAACTCCTCAGAGGCAGGAGTGGTGCTCATCAATCCAAATGGAATCAATTTGGAGCAAGCTATAAAGTTCTCTTTTCAAACAACAAATAATCAAGCAGAGTACGAAGCACTTTTGGTCGGTTTGAGATTTGCTAAAGAATTGGGAATCGAGCATGTGCATGTTAAAAAAGATTCCCTAATAATGGCCTCGCAAGTACTCCGCAATTTTGAGACCAAGGAGTCGATGTTGAAAAAATATCTAATACTGGTCAGGGCAAAAGTCGGCAGGTTTACAAGTTTTACCATTGAGCACATCCCAAGAATGCAGAACACGGAAGCAGACGAGTTAGCAAAATTTGGTCTCTCTTCGGGAGGGACGACCTCAGAACTTTTTCATCCGACAATAGAGGAAGGGGAGTTGATGCAGGTTGATCAACGTCCCTCTTAGATGGATCCATTCATACTGTATCTATCAATAGGAGAATTCCATCAGTCGATGAAAGACAAGAAAAGATTCAAGATAAAAGCTGCAAATTACTATCTTATCTCTGGAATTCTTTACAGGAAGACTTTTCTCTCACCAATGGCAAGGTGTGTATCAGAAGAGGAAATCCCAATCGTGCTTCGAGAAATTCACTGCGGGGAATGCAGTAGTCATTCGGGAGTAAGGACTTTAGAAAAAAGAATACTGCGACAAGGATATTTTTGGCCCACGATGAAGAAAGACACTGAATCTTACGCAAAAAAAATGTGTTCAATGCCAAAAGTTTGCTCCACTTCAGCTCTAGCCAGCTCAAAAACTCAGGTCAGTTGTAACACCATGGCCCTTCGCAGTTTGGGAGATGGACCTCCTCGAACCTTTTCCTATGGCAAGTGGGCAGCTGCGCTTCATACTAGTGATGATCGACTATTTTAGTAAGTGGATTGAAGCAAAGGCATTTGCGAGAACAGCAACCCAAATAGTGCAAAACTTTGTCTGGGGAGAGATAATTTGTAGGCATGGGATTTCGATGGCAATAATCACGGATAATGGGCCACAATTTAACAAAGAAGAAATGATTAGCTTCTACAAGCAGGTTGGCATAGAGCTGCGATTCTCATCAATTCCCAGGAGCAACGGACAGGTTTAAGCAGGAAATAAGCAGGTGCTTAACCTATTAAGAAGGAGGTGCAAAATCTAAAAGGAAGTTGGGTAGATGGACTTCCTTCAATTCTGTGGACCTTGAGAACAACACCATCATCTGCCACTGGGTAGAATCCCTTTAAACTTTCTCATGGCTCAGAGGCTCTCATCCCTGTAGAATTCGAAGTCCAAACCCCAAGGGTTTTGCTTGCTAGACAAAGTTGGGAGGATTGGTTTGAGATCAACAGTGAAAAGATGAAATGTAGTCGACATCACATTGAAGAAATTCGGGATGAAGCCGCTATCAGACAGGAGGAAGTCAAACGCAAGGTGGCAAGGTTTTATGACAAAAATATCAGGTTCAAACATTTTTTGGTGGGAGACCTTGTTTTAAAAAGGGTTGATGCAGCTGCACGAGTGATGCGAACCGAGCTTCGCAAACTTTAAATTTAAGCAGAAAAACTTGCTCGACAATATTTTTAATTTTAGTTTTGAAGCAACACCACATGTAGCAGAGGCTAATTACCGGCTTCCAAAGTTCGGTCTAAGTGAAATGCGGCAAGTGAGCAAACTCGCAGGGATCGGACACTAAAGAAAAACAACAGTTAGGAAAGCGGGGGGCTAGCGCGCGCTACACTTGGATGTGACAATACCTTGCTGAAATTTTCATAACTACAAGTAAAGAGATTGAGAGGCGGAGGAAAGAAATCTCACCGGGAGGTCTCCGGCATTCGCATTTCGAGCTCTTCACGGGCAATCACGACCGTCGAAGGAGTGGTCATACGAAGTGGAGGCTGTCGGAGGCTGCTTTGGTAGAGGGGAAGTGGAGTGGCAGCGGTTGAGACGTTTCTGGAGGAGACGGGCGATCAGAGGAGGATGATGGCAGGAAGGTTGTAGGGTTGGAGTGGAGAGGAGAGGGTGGTGGGTGTGGGGAACTTGAAGTGGATTCACGGAGGGGTTCCGACGGAGAGCAGTTGGAGCAGGCGGGAACGGAAGAACCCGGCAGCAGGGGCTCAGCGATGGGCTGACGGCTCCCGTACTGGCGTCTGAAGGCGACAGGTGCGGGAAGAAGCTTGGAGGGGGAACGAACGGCGTATCGGAGGAGGAACAACCTCCCGGAGCAACCGACGAACAGAGCGGGGCGGAAAGGGCGATGCGGACCAAGTGACAGAAGAACTCGCTGAAAACAACGGCTTTCAGCAAATCCTCCCAATCCGGTCTAGGGCAAACAAGGGAAAGCACCTATTTATATAGGCCTCCTCCCTCTCTCAATCTCAATTTTTTTATAAGTAAAATTTTTTAATTTAAGCAACTAATTTCAGCACTTGTCCCCAAAACTAGCGCGACGACTCACCCCACACAATCTGAAGCGAACCAATCCATTTAGGTTCACGCGAGGCGGTCAATCTCGCGCGGCGAGACAAAATAACACAGTTCACATAAAGACAAGAAAATAAAAGATACAATGTTGCGATAAAACATAAAAAATACGCCGATGGCAGCGGCAATAAGAAAATAGCTAAAGGACCGACGACGGGGTCACATCAGTTCCCCCGGGGTTGAGAGAACTCGACTCCGGCAAGACTGTGCTTGATAACTGCAACTGAGAGGTCCGTACGTCGATGCTGTAACTCTCTGGCACTGATCCAGCTGCTATCCAAGACGTCCCTGCCGCGCCAGGAGACCAAGTATCGATGGTAGGCTCCCGCTCGCATCTGGAACTCCCGAACATCGAGTTCCTAGTCAACCTCCTCTGTAGTCAGTGTGAAGGCCGTCTGAAATCCTGCGATCGTCCCGGGCTCCAGGCTAGATGGAGGCAAAGGAACGGTAGGTGGAGGGCCGTGGAAAATGAAAAGGTCTGCCACATTAAAAATCGGCGAAGTACCAAATTCCAAGGGCAGATCAATAAGGTAGGCGTTCTCGCCCAGCAGTTTCCTCACCTGAAAAGGGTCGAAACAACGTTGTCGGAGTTTGTGGCACGACCCACTGGGAAATCTTTCCTTTCTGAAATGTACCAACACCCAATCTCCTTCCGAAAATGACACGTCGCGTCGATGGATATCGGCGCTTTCCTTGTATTTTTCGGATGTTACCTGCAACTTATTATGAATAACTTCATGCAAGGATTTTAAATTATCAATCCAAGTGGTAGCTTCAAAGGAAACACGCTCGTGAGAAGGTAATGAGTGGCGATCGAGGAAATGCGGAATGGGGAAGCCATAGACAATCTCAAAAGGAGACTTTTGGGTGGAACGATTTATGGTACTATTGTAGGCAAATTCGGCTTGGGCTAGTGTCAAATCCTACTGCTTAGGTTGTTCCCCCGCTAAGCATCTCAATAGGTTGCCCAAACTTCGGTTGACCACTTCAATTTGCCCATCAGACTGTGGGTGATACGCACTACTAAAATTTAATTTTGTGCCAAGTTTATTCCATAAAGTTTTCCAAAAGTAGCTCATGAAGCGAGTGTCCCTATCGGACGTGAACGTGCGTGGAACACCGTGGAGTCTAACTACCTCCCTGAAGAAAAGATTAGCTATGTGCGCGGCATCGGAGGTCTTCCGACAAGGTTTGAAGTGGGCTATCTTGGAGAATCTATCAACAACTACAAATAAGGAGTCGACTCCACGCGTCGCACAAGGGAAACCGCTCACAAAGTCCATGGAGACCTCATCCCATGGCCGCTCGGGAACTGGTAAGGGAATGTACAATCCGGTGTTCTGGGACTGTCCCTTATACAACTGGCACGTGTAACAGGCACAAACGTGGCTAATAATATCTTGTTATATGCGGGGCCAATAATAGCACGTGGTTGTCAGGTCAATCATCTTGGTCTGCCCGACATGTCCACCCAACCCAAATGAGTACAACTCAGCACGTAGTGGTCCCTAACAAATACATAATCTACTGCCTCTAAATAAATACCCCTCGCTCACGCAAAACTGTCTCGTCGGGTCAGCTCCATGTAGCTGACACTCCACCCACGCATCACTAAAATCGGGATCAGTGGCATACAGCTCTTTCTAGGAGTCTAAGTCAGTCAGTCTAGGATGTAGAGACACTAAGAGGTGTGCACGACGGCAAAGGGAATCGGCAACTCTATTGGTGAGTCATGGCTTGTGACGAATGTCAAAAGTGTATTCCTGCAAAAATGCGGCCCACTTGGCATGGCGTCTGACCTCCTTTTGGGAGTTCAGGTGGCGCAACGCATCGTGATCCGTGTTCAGAACAAACTCGCGTTGTATCAAATAATGCCGCCAATGCGAAAGAGCCTGAACAATGGCGAAAAACTCAATGTCGTACGTCAAATACCTAGTTTTCGTGTCATTCAGCTTCTCGTTGTAAAATACTACAGGTCGACCTTCTTGGCTCAAAACAACCCCAATACCTATGTGTGACGCGTCGCAATCAACCTCGAAAACTTTCTCAAAATCAGGTAGCGCCAGAACAGCGCACTGGACATCTTCTCTTTCATGAGGAGGAATGTCTGCTCGGCCTCAGAAGTCCAAATGAATTCCCCCTTTCAGAGACAATCGGTGATGGGTGCAATGTGGGTGCTAAAATTGCGGATAAAACGTCGGTAGAACGATGCTAGGTCATGGAACCCGCGGGCCTCAGTGACGTTCCTGGGGGTGGGCCAAGACTCTATCGCTCGAATCTTCTCTTGATCCACCTTAATTCCCTCAGAAGAGACAATGTATCCCCAAAAAGGTGAGATTGCTAGTGAAGAAGGTACATTTCTTCAAATTGATGATCAAACGATGTTCTCTCAAAATTTGTAGGACCTGACGAAGATGTCTAAGATGTTGGTCCGGGTCGAGGCTATAGATGAGAATATCATCAAGGTAGACGACGACACAAGTCCTTATGAGGGGTCTAAGGACTTGGTTCATCAGCCTCATAAATGTGCTTGGTGCATTGGACAAACCGAAGGGCATGACCAACCACTCATATAAGCCCCCCCTAGTTTTGAAGGTCGATTTTCATTCGTCACCCGGTCGGATCCGGATTTGGTGGTAGCCACTTTTGAGATCAATCTTTGAGAAAACATGTGCCCCACTCAACATGTCTAGAATATCATCTAACCGGGGAATCGAAAAATGATAGTTGATAGTGATTTTATTGATAGCACGGCTATCAACACACATACGACAAGTCCCGTCCTTCTTTGGGACAAGAAGGGCAGGAACAGCACGGGGACTAAGGCTCTCCCTCACATGACCCTTCTGGAGAAGCTCGGATACCTGCCTCCTAAGCTCCTCGTGCTCTCTCAGGCTCATACGGTAATGAGGTAAGTGGGGCAGACTTGCACCTAGGACTAAATCGATGCAGTGTTGGATGTCCCTCAGCGGGGGAAGCTGGTCCGGTAACTCGTCCGGGGTGAGGTCGCTAAACTCAATGATCAGAGGTCGAACGGCCACAGGAATCTCCACAGAGGTGGTGGGGGACTCCTGGCGACTAATACATATGTGATGGGACTCTCTCTCATCTCGTGACAAAACTGTCGCTCTAACAAAAGCATACGGGCGGACGGATATGTCATGGTGGTGAGCGTGGTCGTGGAGATAGGAACCCCAGCTGGGGCAGTCGTGGGTTCGAGCCCCACTGTGGGTGCCACCGGGGGTGAGTCGCTGTGGAACAAGATCGTTCTTCTGGGGAAGAAGAACTGTCTTGTGACCGCGATGGTTGAAGGAATAAGAGTTCCTCCGCCCTTCATGGATAGTGCTTCGGTCATACTGCCACGGACGCCCCAATAGAACATGGCACACATCGAGGGGTGCAACATCGCACCACGCCGAGTCGGAATAGGAAGGCCCAATGGTGAACTCCACGAGACATCGCTGTGAATATGACCATCGTGGTGCCACTAGTCACCCAGGATAACTCATAAGGGCGCTCCAGTTTCTGAATCTGGAGGCTTAACTTCTCTACCATGCGCTGGAAGACGAAATTCTTCATGCTCCCGCTGTCAACGATAATAGAACAGTAGTGCTCTTGGATGTGAGCGGTGGTGCGAAAGATATTGTGCCTCACCCATGCGTCATCAGTGGTAGCTCTCGGAGTAAATAGGCTATGTTGTAGAACACAAATCAACTGATCTGGCTGCTCGCCCTCTACCTCGCACTCTCCCTCAAGGAGGTCCTCTGTCTCTCTGACTAAGTCGCTCTCCCAGTTCCCATACTCCGGATCCCGCCCATCATCCACCTCAACAACAGCGGTAAACTGACGCCTTGGGCACTCAGATGATTTATGTCCCGGCTCCATGCACTTGTAGCATCGAAATACGGGCTTGGAGGTGACGGTCTCCTTCCCCTTCATGGAAATCGAAGAGGAGGCAGAACACAAATCAACTGATCAGGGAGGTACTAAGGAGTTGGATCCCGCCCATAGCGGTAAACTGACGCCTTGGGCACTCAGATGATTTATGTCCCGGCTCCATGCACTTGGCATCGAAATACGGGCTTGGAGGTGACGGTCTCCTTCCCCTTCAGGAAATCGAAGAGGAGCCTGTAGGACAGAGGGGTAGGTGACGTACTCGTCCTAGTGGTCGATGTCGAAGACAAGGAATAATGCGTCATGTCCGTAGATTTCTGACCGGATGTCCTCTTCTGGAGAGCTTCCACTCTGAGTGTCCGACTAGAGATCTCTCCCAGGTCCCAAAAATCATGTAGCTCTAACTGGTCTCGTATCGTGTACCGTAGCCCATTCAGATAACAGGCCACAACCATGTGGTCTTCCTCCTTCAGATCTAAACGTGACCGGAGGACCAGAAACTCGTTTGTGTACTCGTCAATGGTTTGCTTTTCTTGTCGTAGGTTGTGATACCTACGGTATAAGGTCTACATAAAATCAGCGGGAACGTACCTCCTCTTGAGTTGAGCTTTGAACTCAACCCAGGTGGTGATAGGTGGTTGTCCCATCGTGTATTGCATCCGCTCGACTTGCCCCCACCATGTGAGTGTGGGGCCTTTCAGCTTTAGGGTAGCATACTCCACTTGCTGGTGGGCAAGTGGGCGCTTCCATTTGAGGAACCGTTTAAGTCGCTCGCACCAATCAAGACACACCTCAGGCTCAAGTGTGCCCTCGAAATCCCCAACATCCACTTTGATGTCGGCATCCCACCTAGGGGGATTCCTATTATCTTGATGTGCTAGTTGGGGTTCTGGTGGAAGTGTCGGAGGTCGTGTCGGAGGGGTAGGGGGTTGTGCAGCAGGACCCCCTAAGTGATACTGTGCTTCCAAATTATTAACCGTAGTGCGCAACCCTATCATGACTTGGTTTGTGTCTCTCACGAAGAGAGTGAGTGTAGTGACAGTGGCCATAATTTCTTCCATTCGCTTACCTATATCTACTAAATTTCCCTCTAGGTGTTCCATTCTCGATTCCATGGATACACTGGAAAACCTTAAACTTAAAATTTTGGAAGCATAAATCGCTCGGCTATCCCACAATAGGAGTGAGATATCCCAGCAGTCACACCATATTGATGTGAACCTAGCTTCGCAAACTTTAAATTTAAGCGGAAAAACTTGCTCGGCACAATTTTTAATTTTAGTATTGAAGCAACACCACGTGTCGGAGAGGCTAAGTACCGGCTTCCAAAGTTCGACCTAAGTGAAATGCGGCAAGTGAGCAAACTCGCAGGGATCGGACACTAAAGAAAACAACCGTTAGGAAAGCGGGGGGCTAACGCGTGCTACACTTACATGTGATAATACCTTGCTGAAATTTTCATAACAAACTACAAGTAAAGAGATTGAGAGGCGGGGGAAAGAAATCTCACCTGGAGATCTCCGGCATTCGCACTTCGTGCTCTTCACGGGCATTCACGACCATCGAGGGAGTTGTCATACGAAGTGGAGGCTGTCGGAGGCTGCTTTGGTAGAGGGGGAGTGGAGTGGCGGCGGTTGAGACGTTTGTGGAGGAGATGGGCGGTCGGAGGAGGACGGTGGCAGGAAGGTTGTAGGGTTGGAGTGGAGAGGAGAGGGTGGTGGGTGTTGGGAACATGAAGTGGACTCATGGAGGGGTTCCGGCGGAGAGCAGTTGGAGCAGGCGGGAACGGGAGAACCCGACAGCAGGGGCTCGACGATGGGCTGACGGCTCCCGTACGGGCATCTGGAGGCGAGAGGTGCAGGAAGAAGCTTGGAGGGGGGGAACGACCGGCGGATCGGAGGAGGAACAACTTCTCGGAGCAACCGACGGACAGAGCGGGGCGGAAAGGGCAATGCGGAACGAGCGGCGGAAGAACTCGCTAAAAACAGCGGCTTTCAGCAAATCCTCCCAATCCGATCTAGGGAAAACAAAGGAAAGCTCCTATTTATATAGGCCTCCTCCCTCTCTCAATCTCAATTATTTTATAAGTAAAAATTTTTAATTTAAGCAACTAATTTCAGCACTTGTCCCCCAAAACTAGAGCGACGACCCACCCCACACAATCTGAACCGAACCAATCCATTTAGGGTAACGCGAGGCGATCAATCTCACGCGCCGGGACAAAATAACAGAGTTCACATAAAGACAAGAAAATAAAAGATACAATGTTGCGATAAAACATAAAAAATATGCCGATGGCAGCGGCAATAAGAAAATAGCTAAAGGGCCGACGACGGGGTCACATCAACGAGTTGGTTCAGTAGGAAAGTTGAATCTAAATTGGGTCAGGCCATTCATTGTTAAAGAGGTTCTAAAGAGTGGAGTGTATCGACTACAAACCTATGAGGGGGAATACATATCTCACACTTGGAGCGGAGATGATCTAAAACGGTTTTATTCTTGAACGGTGTCTTCTCTCTTGAACTTATAGCTAGTGACTATATCAATAAAAAGGCCTCTTTTACCGACACTTTTCTTTGGCAAGTAAATTTCGCTTCTCTATTTGCAACTCGAGATTAAGGATCACTGGATCAGGAGACATCGCCGAGTCCAGCTTAAACCCCCACCAGAATCGTTGTCATTAGCGTAACACGACAATGACCACGTGATGCGGGGAGATTTCGCACCGTGTAGTGGGAGCTTGCAGATTCTCGTGCGGTGGACTTCTGGATTACGGATCCCAGCTAGTATCTAACCCCACCTCTGCATTTTAGAGGGACGGGGTGGGTGTTAGCTCTACCATGCATCATAAGGGATATCGTTACAGCTTTGATGATCTCTCTGAGGAAAGCAATGCAGTCCTGCGCGCACCTGCCCAATTGATCATCTTAGCCTGTGACCTTCAAACACTCTTTGATACTCTCGAGCAGTGCATGCAGAAGACCCACAGCCATGTTGATCTCTCTGAGGAAAGCAATGCAGCTATACGCGCACCTGCCCAATTGATCAACTTGGTTTGTATCTCCAGGCAAGAGACCAGTGTATCCTTCTTTCTCTAAGTTGAAAGAGTTTACAGTTTTTGTGACCTCGCTGAGGAAAGCAATGCAGCCCTGCGCGCACCTGCCCACTTGGTCACCTAAGTCTGTAACTCTCTCCAAGCCTGAAATATTTTCCTCCAGGTCGCCGTTTATATCCGCACAGGTCGCATTATTTATATTAATCTTGCGGACAATATTCCTAGTCGCAAAGGCATACAGATCTGACGATCTCTGAGGAAAGCATTGCAGCTCTACGCGCACCAGCCTAATCGAACGTCTTAAGTTGTATGACCTAAGCGCGGACAGAAGTTGTATCCGCAAAGGGCGCATTGTATGCATTAAATCAGGCGGACGTGATTGTATAGCAGCGGACAACAAATACCTATGGTTGATCAAATAATAATTATGCGACCTGCAATATCTTTTTTTCCCACGAAAGCGACCCGACTTTTATGATATATCTGCTCAAGTTGGCCAATCAATCTCCATCTAATTAATCTCAATCACGGATATACACTCCAAGTCGCGCCAACTGTCATTAAAAACCCTATTTAACAAAGTGATGCGAGCAGATAATAAAATTGATCCTTGCGACTTGATTAATCAACCCGTGCGCTCTAATACTTGTGATTTTCGCAATATATTGGAGTTAATTCGCGATAACAGCAGATTTCTGATTATTTCCCCACCTGTAGAATTAACTCGCTCGCTCAGGTCTTCAGTTGCGTTAGCTCGCGCTGGTCTTCAGTGATGTGAGAATTCAATCCCTGATTAGCGCGGACTGGTTTTCTAGCGGTCTGGTTTTCTAGCGGACATTATTATGTGGCATTTCAATCATCTCTTACCTAAGGATCAGCTGTGGCGGATAGAACTCTACGAATCTTGGACATTTCAAGGCAACTTAAGTTATAAGCTCAAAGTAGATTATTAAAGAGTGCAGACAGACTACAGACATTATTATGAATCCGGCAAAAACTGCTCAAACAAGAATGGTGAACTGAAGAAGTATCCTTTTCATTTCTTTCAAAAAATCAATTACAACTTTTGAACTCGCGCGGCTTACAAAAAAGGGCCGTCGAGCCTTTGCAAAAAAAAAATAAAAAACAAAACATTTAATCAGAAGGCTTCAGCTTCTTTGCTGCAAGAACTGGGCTTTCAGGTTTGTCTTCTAATGGCAAATAGCCCTCAGAAGAGCTCCCGCTGTCATCACTTTCATTATCTGCATACTCGCTAGGCGTATGTACAGAACTTGAATATTTCGATGCGAACTCCAGAGATTTAGCTTCGTGATCAGCATCATTCGAACCATCGCCCGCGACTTCTTGGATTTCCTGCTCGTCCTCCACTTCGACCTCGACCTCTTCAGTCTCCTCTTCATCTTCCTCCTCTTCGCTAACTGGGCCGCACGCTCCATCGCAGCGACTTTCCTCTTCAACTCAGGAAAGAGCTCGACAAAGGGAACATCAACGATGCCCTCCTTTGCGTGCCTGAGCTCGATGAAACGGCGGACGGAGACCTCGACGCTCTCCTTCACAAAAGGCATCATTGCGTCTTGGAAGTCCGGGTTTTTGATGTCATATGACCTCTGCAAAAAGCAAGGCAGTCAGATAGGGCGAATACTATTTCAAGTTGCAGCGAATGAAATTCTTACCGTTTCCTTTTCCTTCAGTTGCGCAACCTCTGCACTAAGCCGCTTGTTTCGCTCACGGAGCTGGTCGTTTTCCTTAGCCATGCCCTTCAATGCACAACCCATGAAATGGCTTGTTACCAAGCCATTCGCATGGGCTTGTGCGGCTAGGTAAGGGAGGTCGGCGGTGGGTACTTGTTGGCTCGCCGTGCTCGCAATATGAGCATGGCGAGTAAATCGGCGGACTTCCAGGAAGTGCAGTGGAAACGCGGACGTGCTTATTTTTTCGGTGCCACTACATCATCTGGTTTCCCCGCAGATCCTTTTGTTTTACACTGAAGTCATGGACGTCGAAGGTCTCAGAAGAGGAGTAGTCCGCAGCGGGATCATTCTCCTCCTTCCTCTTCCTAGAAATCTCTTTCTTCCTTTCCATCTGAGTAAGAGACGGCCCGCCAGGAGTTTGCGGAAGGTTGGCTGGAATATTCAAAGTGGCTGAGAAAAGAATACTTAGCGAGATGGTTATAAAGTTAATACGGATACAAACTAAGTCCGCAGTGTTTACTCACTTTCCTGGCGAGCTATAACGCCCAAGCTCGACAGCAGTGGAAGATAATGATTGATGTCCAACCTGGCGACTTTCAGGAAGTCCACGATTTTCTCCTCCATGTCAGAAAGCCTGACGCTTGTAAACTCGCTATCAGCACGTTCTTGTGGATAGGTGTGTTGGAAACCTAGATCGCCTTCGAAAATTAGATAGCAAGAAGACCAGTTGTGAACCTTATTCGAAAGATTCACCATTTTCAGTCCGCGGCATTAGAAATATATGATCCCCTTATACGATTTGCCGCCGGTGGGGGTGATTGAGCGAACTAACCCGGGACTACCTCATAATGCTCAAAGATCTTGGCGATCTCCCAGATCAAGGGGAACCTGAATCCGCAAGCGAAATGGTTAACCGGGATGGCGATCTAATTTGCCAGCGAAGTATTAATTCTTTCATGATCCAGAGGCAGGCGGACGTAGACTAGTGAATTATCCATGCACTCGGCAACGAACTCGTTTAAGTCCGCCTCAGACAACTTGCACCTTTTATGGTCAGCGGCGTGAAATGCAGCAGCAGCAGCATCAGTTCGTGCGGACACCATTTTCGCAGACCGCAGGGACTTCTGCTTCAAGCGCATTTCCTGCAATGAGCTAAGAATGGAGATCTATTTATAGAAAATCAGGTCTGCCAATAAACTGTCAATTTGTGTATATTGACCAGACAGTTCGCACAGTCCGCAAGAATATTTCCAGCAATAGCAAAGACCTACAAATAAAATTTATAGATCGCGTAATTCACAAGTATAGCAGACAGAGCGGATAAATATTTGAATTCGCACAGCTCGCAAATCTTCATAAAATCAGTTCGCACAGAATAAAAAATCAAATTGTTCAGAATATTACAGACATCAAATGTTTACAAGTCAACGATCACTACGGTCTCGGCGATCAGGTCGCTCCACACGTTCTTTGCAGATGTGGGCGACCGGCGACCTGATCACTACCTTGTAGGATCATGTCGTATAACTGCTGCAGATGATAATGCATCGTGTGAAAGGTTCGATGCACGTGAGAAACCTTTTGGTTCATATGGCTTAGAAGAACGATGTGCTCCAGAGGCGACCTCGGTGCATCAGCTGCAGCAGATTGGTCTCTCCCTGTGGCTGGATTCGAAGTCTCGCCGATCATCACGCGATCTGGGAGTCGCAACCTATCAGCAGCTCCGTCAGCAGTCCGCCGGCTCTTGCTCTCCCGGATCGAGCTCAAGTATTTTTCCTTGTAGAAGCAGGAGACATCATCAGATCACATCCTTTCTTTCTTTTCCCTTTCAAGGGCGGCAACAATGTTGACGATCTGATCCTGCAGTGCCTTTTCTCTATCTTTACTCTTCTGCTCCAGCTCGGCAAAAGCCTTCCTCTTCCTCTCCACTATATCTGCTAACATTGCCAACTTATTATTTAGGTCGGCGGTCGCCTTCTCAAAAGTGGACTCGCTAACCGTGACCTCGGTGGCAGGAGGAGGCAGATCATCCCGCAGCTCGCCGGATTCAACAGAGACCGACGGATTTGGCACTGAAAAGAGGAAAGAAAGAAGTTAGAAATGAAACAGCCAGGTCGCGGAGGATACAAATGATCAAAGAAAAACACCACTAGAGTGTGGGATATCTTTCTAGGCCGCAACAGCGATTTGGCGACTACCGAAGGGCGAAGACAGGTCGCCGCTGCTCGGAATCGAAAGCGCTTAGGCGAATTTTCCAGTCCTCGTATGGCCTTTTCTCTCCTAGAGGCCACCAAACAGGTAGAAATAACAATGTCACCGGTTTTCGTAATGATCTTAACTGGTTTGAATTTTCGTGGTGGAGACTGATGAAGACGCGGACGCTTAATTCTCCTGGGAGCCGGTTTAAGTTTACCTGACTTCCAGAGCGCCGCTGCAATTCGCAAATCTTCCTCCCTCTCGTCCGCGATCTTATTTGTCGAGTCTACCTTTCCCTTGGCTTCCTCGGTAGCGATCCTCTCCCTCAGCTTCTTCTTCTCCTCGCCTTCTGAGACGACAACAGCAGTATTGTCGCTCTTAACCCATAGCACCTGGACTTCGTCTTCAGCCGCAGGAAGGTTAGGAGCGGACTCAATAATCTCCAGCAAAGACTGGTTCATCTCGGCGATTTTGTCGCCGTCAAGGTTCTGGATCATCTCATCAGTTCAGATGCTTACCAGAGACAGCGAGCTCTCACTCCCCGGGATGTTTGCCTCTGGAGTGGCGAGATCGGTCTCGAGAACGTCTGTCTCCCGCGGCCTAAGCTGCAAGCTCGTCGCTCCAGTGCGCACGGAGACATTCGGCTCCTTTATCAAGCAAAGTTTCTTCGATACGCGTCAAGCAACGCCCGGCCTGGCCCCCTTCCTCTTAGCTGGGCCTTTTCCTTTCTGGTCTCTGATATCAGCGATGGCCTGACCAAGAAGTTGAAGCCCTTCACGGACCGAGCCAGCATCGACGGTGGTCAGGGCAAGGGAGGTGGCGAGCTGCCCTTCAGTTTGCTCCTTGGACTGACCAGCATCCAGCTCAGTCCGAACATCCTCGATGGGCTTCTTTTCCTCAATTTTCTCAGCAGGAAGGAGGCCAGCGGACTACGAAGTTTTTGATTGAAATTCTCCTTCCAAGTCCATACTTAGCATGATAGTCCCAGAAGGAGTCGGGAAGATATTCATGTTCAGTGGATTATCCGCTGGATTGGCGGCAGGGCTGACCACCGAAGAACCTGGATGCCTATCCGCCACCTTCTCAGGTTGCGGTTTTACTTTTGAGGACTCAGCAGTAATGCAGACAGCAGTAGCGCGCTTCACAACTCCTTGCGTCTGAATTCGAGGCTTAACGTTTTCCTCACGAGAAGTAACGTTGGAGAAAAACTTGCCAAGACCAATCATTGCGGATTGGAAAATATTAACCGCAAGTGGTGAGAAACGACCCGTGTTTCTGAATGTTTTGATAAAACTGAACCTTTCTGTGGTATCTATAGCAACGGCGGCATTAATGGCGGGTGCGGACTCGGCGGATAAGTCAACATTTTCGAAATTCCCAGGAATATAAAAATGTGCGGGGATAATGTTAACCCTAGAGTCCGCAAGTCATCTAACGCCCATTCAGTAGGTCGTCGCGGACTCAACTAAGAGGCCGCACAGGAGGTAAAGAAGGCCTCATGCGCGGAGCAGGTCGCCATCATCAGCGGCTGATAGAAATGTCAGTTCGCCCAAGTCGGCGCATATTCAGTAGTGGACAAGGCTCCAAGTCGCAAGGCTCAGTCCTCCCCTCTTTGACGGACTCGCGGTCTTGTCTTTTTTCCCTTTGCATCCCGTCACCGCAGCCCAGTTCTCTTGTACCCCGGGCAGGTGGTTATTTTAGCCCTTACCCGTTTGGGCAGGCCCCCGAGCCTATAAATAGGAGGAGTGGCACACCCAAAGCACGTTGACTGGAGCCTAGGAGCCCCCTTGTTAAAGGCAGCGGACTTGATTCTCGGGCTTTGCGGACTGATGCTCGCATAGCTCAGCATCTTTTCACTTTTTCCTTGTAACCACATTCATTCAATCAAGGGAAAGCCAGTCGCAAGAGTGGCATTTGCCACGGCGGGTGAAGTCTGATGTTACCGCAATCTGCGGCTTTGACTCTTTTTTCCTCTAACCATTAGTAGACAACTACTTGCAGTTTTCTTCGCCCTCTTTTCCCTTCGCAGGATCCAGGGGTGCATTTCTTGCATCAACAACACACGCACTTGGACAATCAACCTCACTTCGTAGCAGCGAAGCACAAATACTTCCCCGAAGGCAGCGTCCCCGAAGGCAACGTCCTCTAACCCGTATCGGATACGTATCCGGTACCGGTACGTACCCGATACTCGACGGATACACCTATGTGGACACACTTGGACTTAACATGTCATTTTGCATATCGTGATAGGGGTATGCTTTTCTAGAGTAAACAAAGGTTGGTTCTATGTTAAGAAGCGTTGGTACGTCCAATTAAATTGTGTATCTGTACCAAGTATGTTTCTGGTATCGGTACGTTTCTGTTACAAGTACGTGTATTGAACATGTTGATTCAACGCAAGTTATTAACAATCGACTAACTTGTCTCTAGACTAACCGGAGATTGAAGATGTTGATCTCCAACAATGAAGTTGATCTCTAACAATGAAGAAGAAAAAAAAAAGACTGATAAGTTGACATAAGTTTAATTTTCTCTTTCGGTTAAACATATAAGATGTTAAATTTTGTAATATTTACGAATGCTTAATATTTGAAAACTTCATGTAATGTTGCACTGATTTGTGGTACTTCAAGTTACGATTTATGTTTGATGTTTCGATGTTTTGAGAAATATTTATTGCACTTGTGATATATAAATATATATTATATTTGTTATAACTTATCATGACGTACCAGTATCCTTATTTTTTAAATTTTGTCGTATCGCCGTACTGGGTACGTATCGTATCCGGTACCCGTACCCATATCGGTGCTTCCTAGCTTCGTAGGCACTATCTCAAAGATGCATCAACTTTTATGAATTATCTTGTATTGATAGTTAATTATGTATTTTGTCTTGTATCAGGTCTCCATCTATACAAGAAGACCATAGTGTAAGAGTGATACGATTATGATTAATTCCCGGGAGGAATCTGGCAAGGGGAAGGGTCGGCGGGGGTGAGCGAGGAGGAAAAAAGAGACGAAATTAGGGAAAATTCTAAAAAAATACCTTCATATATTCCAATATGATTTCACACATAAATCCCTCCCCCTTATATAGATGAGGGAGGACAAC
Source organism: Platanthera zijinensis (assembly GCA_039513925.1). NCBI lineage: Eukaryota > Viridiplantae > Streptophyta > Magnoliopsida > Asparagales > Orchidaceae > Platanthera > Platanthera zijinensis. The sequence goes on along the minus strand of CM077089.1, from coordinate 112,957,456 downwards.
TAAACAAGATACTACAAAAGACACTCAAACAAGGAAATACAAAAGGCAACCCAACAAGGAAATACAAAATAATTAAGTTAATTGATTGTTATTAATTAGTATGAATTATTTAATATCAATTAATTAATTCATACTAATTAATTTTAAGAAGGTCGATTATGACGGATTCCATATGGGAGCTCCATAAATTATGATGAGGGTCCACTTAAGTGAATGCGTCCACGACCACGACCACGACCACGACGACTTCCATATGCGCGCTCCATAAATTATGATGAAGGGGGTCCACTTGAGTGAATGTGCCCGCGATACGTGAACTCGTAACACTCCATCCGTCCTTCAGAACGAGCTTGCCCTCAAGCTTGTGTACCAAGTGGGTGGTCGGATCATCTGGTACCTTGACCTCCCGCCAGAACAAGGTCAGGTAGCATGTAGCAGCGTCGACGGTGTTGGTGAGTCGCGGCGGCGTCATCGGAAAGACGGACGGCAGAAGTAATGGCTTCCGCAAGGTCAGTGGAGCGGTGGTGAGCATCAGCCATAAGGATATCGGAGACGCGACGGTCGGCAGCAGGACCGGATCTGTTGAGGACAGCAGGGCACGGGACAGCAGAAGAGACGGCGAGGCGGCCGATGGAAGCAACAAGGCAGGGGTCGATGGAGCAAGAGCCGGGAGTGGAGGCGGTGAGATGGCCAAAGGAGGCGACCAAGCGGGTGACCGGGGAGGTGGCGAAAGCGGTGGAGGTACGGCCACCATGGAGAGATGTGGTAGGTCAGTGGCCGGTTTGCTCTCGACAGGAGGATCAACTGCGGGGCGGAGGGGCCTGTTGGTGTCATAAAGGAATGTTGGGGGCGGCATGGCAGGATAACTCTCGCATAGTGCAAGAGGTAGCCGTGGTGGAGATAACTTAGGGCAGAGAACCTCGTGGAGGGTTGCAGAAGCCCGTCCATGGTACACGAGAAGACGATCGACTTTGGCATGGAGGGAGGCGCATGTGGCCTGGATATGTACAGTTAGGGCAGCAAAATCTAGTCGAGGGTTGGTGGTCGGCGACGGAAAGAACAACGGCACGGGAGCGACGGATTGAGCGGAAGCCATGGTGCCCAGGATGTAGGCTGGATGTGATATCGGTGATGTCCGTGGTGGCACGACCGGTTGGCACAGCGGAACAGAGGCCCGGGGCGGCGGCCTCCCTGCAGCAGAAATGGGAAGGGGAAGCAGATTCGGCAGAAATCGGCGACAGAACCGGTTCTGCGGCCTTTCTGCGGTAGATCAGAGGTGTCAGCCGATCGGCAGTCGCAGAAAAATAGGCAGAGCGGCAGTTGAAGCGCGGAGGGAGGCGGAACTATGATCGAGATGCGGATGGCGAAACCCCGCAAGAGGCAGAAACCTGCGGCACCCACTCTAGAAGTGGATTGGTGGAACTAGTTGCACGCTGCTAGAGTTGTGGTGTGGCAGATTGATAGGAGCGACGGACTGGCAAAACCGGTGCAGTGTCGCACGTTGCTTGAATCCACGGATCGGACGAAAGATTCAGCGGAGGTGGCGAAAGACAAAAACAGGAGCGGAATTTGCGGAAGCGACAGACGTACGTCGCTCGGTGCGGGAACTGAAACGGTAATTCCCGCGGCAGCGGAAATATCAACAGAAGCCGATCAAAACCTAGCACAATCTTGAGCACCGGCAGCTAGAAGGCGGGCGGTGCGGCAGGTCGGACCAATTGATACGATCACGGATAAATTCCAGGAGGAATCCGGCAAGGGGAAGGGTCGGCGGGGGTGAGCGAGGAGGAAGGAAGAAAAAAGAGACAAAATTAGGGAACCCTAAAAAATACCTTCATACATTCCAATATGATTTCACACATAAATCTCTCCCCCTTATATAGATGAGGGAGGACAACTAAACAAGGAAATACAAAAGACACTCAAACAAGGAAATACAAAAGGCAACCCAACAAGAAAATACAAAATAATTAAATTAATTGATTGTTATTTAATTAATATGAATTAATTAATATCAATTAATTAATTCTTACAAATTAATTTTAAGATGGTCGATTACGGCGGCTTCCATATGCACACTCCATACATTATGATGAGGGGTCCACTTAAGTGAATGCGTCCACGACCACGATGACTTCCATATGCGCGCTCCATAAATTATGATGGAGGGGGTCCACTTGAGTGAATGTGCCCGCGACACGGGGACTTGTAACAAAGAGATACTTTATCATTGGGGAGTATACTCTTGTGAGGGCTCTTGGAGAAATCCTGCCCTCAAAAGTTGGTAACGAGCATGTATCCTTGATTGTATCTTATTTTCATTTCCCATTGCAATATTGTAAGTGTTCCATTGCACTGATATGTAGTCGCTTGTCGGTAACAATATCCCTTCTACCTCACCTCATTTTACAATGTCCTGATATTAGCATTTAAATAACTATGTGAATCAACTCACATTCAAGTAAACAAAAAATTCATGAAAAAATGACTATTGTTACCAATATTTAGTGATAAGCCCATTTGTGTAGGCCTAATGCTTTGATAAAATCCTCTCCAACATTCTAATCCTTCACCGAGTGATTGCTTCCGACCAAGATCAGCGGAATAGAATGACCGCCCAATAGGTGTATACCTAGCATTGTGCAGCACAAACATCTTCTGAACTCTTAATACAACGACCATGTAGATGAAGAATCAAAATAAGTTCATTACAAATTAATTACCTAGAAGTTGGCATCTCGCGCAGCACAATATCAAGAACTTGCAGAGCTTCTTGAGGAGCATCTGGTTGCCTCCCAGTCAAAAACATCTCCAGATGATGAAGATCAGCACGAGCAGCTAGCTTTATCACAATTCTAAAATTCCTTTGACGCCTATAATAAAGGCACACAGAGGATAATATAACCACAATAAATAAAATCCTAAAATGGCAGAATAAAAAAATACACTACTAGTGAGAAAAGAACCTTTCAGCTCCAGTTCCATCACCTTCATCAACTAAAGTAACTTGAAATTCCTTAGAAGTAAATGGAAGGGGGCCTGCAGTATAAAGGCTCTTCCTTCCATCATATGCTGGGAGGCGGCCTCCCAAATGCGACTCCCTATAATTATTTACCAGCTGTCCCATAACAGCTCGATTAACGCCACGGGAAGTGACTTCTGGAGTAATGGAAACCTGGTCAATTGAAGCGGTAACTAGTTAGAAACAATGGTAAGAGCACAATAATTGAACCGAATTATTGAAGCATTTTCTAGGCTAAACAATAAATGCAAGTGGAAGACAAAAGCGGGACAAAATTTGTAATTTAAGATCATGTTACCACTCACATCATACTGATGAAGATCTTTATTAGGGAGCTCAGCAAAGAAGTGGTTGGCCTTAACCACACAACTAGTCCCAGATTTGCCTTTTCCAGGGCGCAAAGGGAACCTTATTGCTTTGCTCGAAGCGGGAACATCAGCCTGACTAGTTGCTGGCTCAGTGATTTCAGTTTGAAGAGTAATCTCTTGAATCTTCTCTGTCAAGGCAACTTCAGCAGGCCTCGACGAGCTCGACTCAGAGGTGCAAGTGAGCGCAGCTTGATATGGCTCTTGTGTTGCTTGATGCAGCTCGGGAAGAGGCAGCCTAGACGGTTCAGCTGCAGACGGGCCAACACCATGCCCAACTGGTCTATAAGCACCGCGTCCGCCATGATACTGCTGAGATTCACCTCTCCCTTGTGGCCCACCATGATACTGCTGAGGTTCGCCTCTCCCTTGTGGCCCACTATGATACTGCTGAGGTTCTCCTCTCCATTGTGGACGGCTGTGATATTGTTGAGGTTCGCCTCTCCCTTGTGGACGGCCGTAATACTGCTGAGGTTCGCCTCTCCCTTGTGGACGGCCGTGATACTGCTGAGATTCGCCTCTCCCTTGTGGACGGCCATGATACTGCTGAGATTCACCTCTCCCTTGTGAACAGCCATGATACTGCAGAGATTCGCCTCTAACATGGGGCCCACCACGAGGCTGGTACTCCATCTGGGGAGCAGTCTGTTGTGGTATCATCCCTCCGCGAGGGGGCTGTCCACGTCCCTGGTAGTAACCTCCACCACGACTCTGGTAATAACCCCCACCACGTCCTCCCTGCTGCTGGTAGGGATTAGCAGAAGTCCAACCCCTTCCAGCTCCACCACCCTGTTGCTGTGGAGCACTACCTTCTTGCTGCAGGGCAGAAGGGTGCTGAGTTCCACCCTGTTGCTGCAAAGGCGGGGGATGTTGAGATCCAACTCTTCTACCACTCCCAGGTTCTTGGGATCCTGAGCCTTCAACAGAACCAACGCTAGAACCAGGAATATCAGTTCTCTTCATAGCTATGATTTAACCTACACATTAAAAAAGAAAAGAAAATTTTCAACATATACTATAAACAAAGAGAACACAGTCATGGCAAAGATGGGAGACATTTTATGTAAAGATGGTGCAACAATAAATGAATCTAAGCCTCTAAGGAAATTAGTGAAATAAAAGTGTTATTTAGGCAATATATTGGAAGTGCAAGTTGCCTACAAAGCATAAGACGGCATGGAAGTTAATGTAATTCAAGCTCCAGTTACAAATCCCTATGTATTGATGCAATATAAATGAACTTGCATGCTCAAACACCAAATTTATGCCATTTTAGTTGAACCGCATACAAATCGATGCAATTACGTGTGGTAATAAATATTAATAAATGCAATATTAAGCATTCAAATCCACTGGAGAACAAATACAGATAAAATTAGAAAACAAAATCAATTTAATGGAAAAAAAACCCAAATAATAAAAAGCAGTATGAGTGCATATTGCTAAAGAAAAAACTTTGCTTCCCAAAAGAAAATTTAACATAGGTAAATGAAGCAGGTGATGGAAAAAATTTCCCTTGGTATTGTTTGCTATAACACTTTAAACTAAACAGACATAAATTTGTCCAAGTAAGAAAAAGTCTCAACAGACCAAGGAAGTAGAGGATGTAAAATCAGTCATGGAATCAAAAGTGTACTCTTCAAGCCCTCTAACAAACATCGCAAACAGTGGCAAAAACAAAAAAATATATATATATTAAGGAATGAAAGAAAATACAATTGGACAGAACCGTGGAGAAGATAGAACCATCAGGTTCTAAAGAACCAGACAGCTGCTGAAATAGCAGCTAGGGTATTTTCCAACTTAAATTGCTTACTGATACTAACTTTGAAGAGTACTGTTAGGGACCAGTCTAACTTTTTGGAGCATTTGTTTCAGATCAGCTCGGGGTTAATTTGTCACCTACCATATTGTGCTTTACCATGAACAATCTAAATCCATAATCGCATTGACAACTCTATTTAATGAAATTTTAACCTTTCATTTAGTAAGAGTCAGCAACCATTGTCCCCGAGCCTCTAGTCTATTTTAACAAGCACAGGGGCTGGTTTCTTGTACAACGCAGATTTTTGGAGGTCTTCCCAAGATCTGCAGGTCATCCCACAATGCCGATTTTTCTCGAGCCTCCAGTCTATTTTAACAAGCGCGGGGGCTGATTTCTTGTACATCCAGATTTTTGGAGATCTTCCCAAGATCTGCAAGTCATCCCACAATGCCGACTCACCAAACCCTAGGTACTGACCAATAAGTATTGTTCTGCCTCAATCTTCTCCCGTTGCCTCCCAATGTCTCCCCTTGTTGACGTCCCAATCCCTCCCACAGTAGCCAAAAAGTTTCCTCAATTCATGGTCACCCAAACAACAGTTGTACACCCCAACACCCAAGCCATTTATTGCCTAGAGGCCCTAGATGCCTCCAGAACACCATCCACTCACTGTTTAAACCCTCCCAGCCATCCCCCCCCCCCTTCACAGATTATCCACTCTCAGCTTGTTAGCATTGTGATTTTGTATTGACTTGTAAGTCTCATTGAAATCACGTATTCAATTTACAGTGCTTGATTGCAAACACACACAAATCTAAGCATGCTTGCCTTGAAATACTTCTAGATAAAGCTATTTGCTAAAGTTATATAATCTTAATTACTATTAGCTAATATTTTTAGGATACATATTTTGTGTACTCGCATCATTCTAGGGTTCAGTTAGAATCTCCCTGACTCCACACTCAAGGGTTTGTATAGTCCTTAGAGTCGCACTTCTCCACCATGCATCAATTACCGTCACAAAGGTGCACTTCAAACAAGTGGGAATCAGACAAGAGAAGTATCAATGTAGAGGACCGGCCCAATGAATTTAATGAAACGGATTCACAATTTAAAACAACATCTATTCTTTAACAAATTTCTGCTTTATTTAGCTTTGTTTTTTGAAAAACAGATATTCAGGTCTCCATTTTTTAAAGTTAATGCTTTGTTTTTTAACATAATTAATATTTCTTTTTCTTAAAAAAAATCTTTCTAAAAACTTGAAATTACAAGAATGATGCATCTACTAACTTAGATTGTGCAACATCCAAAATTTTACTCGTCTTCTCCTTATAATTTCAGAATCCGAGCTAGGTGTGTGCTGACGTTTCCCTCGTCGATTATGATAGTTATGCTCATAATGTCCTAATTTTGTGCCATCAAGCAAAATAATAAATGATTTCAGGAAATGGGAAAAAATTAAGATTTGATTCTGACGTGATCTACAAGCGCATGAGAACATGCCACGTTACAATACTAGGATGTTAGGCACAATAGAAATTTTGTCAAGAATCAATATATATTATTCTTCAAGGAATAGAAATGGATAAGAACTCCATGTCCAAACATCTCCAAACCCGCCGACTGCCGCAAGCAATGGGATGTGCTGTCAAGCCTCTCTTTTGGGCGTCACTTCTTATATCTACTTTGGTTTCGAGGGGTCACGTCGCAGAAGAAGAAAAGGCACAAACTAGGGATTCTCTTTGTTTACTGGAGCATGCGTAAGGGGATTCTCTATCTCAGTCTTGCGGCTAGAACCTTCTCAACAGATGGATCTAGCAACCGCTTGTTCTTGTCGACCCATCTCCTTTTTAAGTGTCCAACGGCTATCTCGTGCCCTCTTGATAGTCAACGAACAGCCTTCCCGCATAGACAAAGTTAGTGGACCATTTCCTAGTGAATCCTGGATCTGATCTTCCTTCACAAAAGATAGTCGAGCTTTTGCTGCTACCGATGGACATCATTCTTAAATTGCAGCAGTATGGTGATTCTCCTCACCACCTCTCATTCATTTCAGTTCTTTCTGTTTGATATACCACAGTAGATGTTATTTGTTTGTCCACCGACGACATCTAGTATATTGAGTTTGACAGTGATTAATATTGCTCTGTCTAATGGATCTTCACCCTTAATAAGGTAAAATTTGAATCATCTCCCTATTGCATACAAGAGTAAGATAGGAGTTTATTTAGGGTTTTCAAGCAAAGCTAGAAAATGTTATTTCTTTCCGCTTGATATACCACAGTAAATGTTATTTGTTTTTATCCACAGAAGACATCTAAGATATTGAGTTTGACGGTGATTGACATCGCTCCATCTAATGAATCTTCACCCTTAATAAGGTAAAATTTGAATCATCTCCCTATTGCATACCTGAGTAAGTTAGGAGTTTATTTAGGGCTTTGAAGCAAAGCTAGGAGAATGGAGATGACACATGTGCTTATAATGTTCCATCTATTAAATCAAATTAGGGTTTCTAATTCAGGATTAGGCAAAAGCTTGGGGTAGATCAGAGAAAAGGACGTTGCATGGATTGTTGAATAACCTTGAAAAGTCAAACTTATGTGCCGATTGCACACTAAAACATTACTGTAAAAAAATTCTACCTCTTTGTCAGACATATCACAACTAAAACATTACTGTAAAAATTTTCTGCCTCTTAGTTAGACATATCACAAGTGAATGGTGTAACAATTAGCATAATATAAAATGTAAATCAGAACCATTTGTTCTAGTGATTTATTGTATTTTAATTCAAGTAAGATAGCATTATGAAATAAAGATCCTCAGACAAGAATCAAGTGAAAGTTCAAGATAAAAAAAAATTAACAGTTGAGTTGCTAACCTATATATAATCTTACGATGATCTTATCACGAGTGGATAATGTAAACCTCCAAAGATAATATGTAAATCAGGTTAATCCATCCTAAGAAATAGATTATATCCTAATTTAACTATGATCATTTTATCATAGGTGGAAAATTTAATCTTCCAGATATGGAAATCATGTTAATTCGCCCTAAGCACTAAAAAAATTAAATTGCAAGTCCGATGATCTTTCCTGCAACGATAACACAAATGTGTATGATGAACATGTTAACGGTTGAATATGCTAATAAATATGAGAATGTGTTGGTGAGATCGACCAGTAATATTTTGCGAGAATAATGAGCCATAGAATACCATTTAATATTAATCCCTAGATTAGCAGACTCATCCCAGGGTGATGCAACCCGAGTCGCATCTGTTTTTTTTGTACTTCTTGTCTTCTAATTGTCAAGCGCATGACCGGTCGGGAGCCACGGTGCACCACTCTTAAGCGCTTTTTGGGCTCTCCGCGTGATTCGCTAGAGCATTTTCCTCCCCGCAAAATTCACCTTCCGATAGGGCATTCGCCTCTCTTCAGCTGTTATTTTCTTTCAGATTTCCAAGCTTTTTAAAGGTTCCTGTTAGGTTTTCGATCACCATTTTCAGGTCGAGGTTCCAGATTACCAAGCTTTTTCAAAGGTTTAATGAGGTTTTCTCGATCACCATTCCCCTGGTTCCAGATTCTAAAGCTTTCTCAAAGGTAATTTCTCACCATCCCTGTTTTTGATTCATCTTTTACATTACTGTCGATCAACATTCCATTTCTTCCTTTCCATTCGAAATTGGTTTTGTTCCTGTTGTACAAAAATTTTTACAATCAAGTTTTTTTCTTTGATCTTCTATAGAATTTTCTCTTCCAAATCTTCTTGGTTTTTTTATTTGCTGTGTGTTTATTTTCAAGACATGTTAGTGGCAATGTCTACAAACTCTGATTATGTATTATTAATATTTGACAAAATATTTAAATTTTCATATACATTTATAATTACTTTAGTTTTCAATAGGCCACCATACAACTACTCTGCCAAACATTATAGTTTGCTTCTCTGTGCAAACGGCACTATAAAAGCGGACCTTCCAAACAGTTTCACCATTTCTCTCACCACTCTGCAAAACAGTTGATTTTCCCACCGCAACATCACACCACTGCTTCCCCCACCACTTCAGTTGTGTCAAACAAAGCCTAAGTCTCAAATAATCTAAGTTCATGGAGGTGATTTCTTTCAGGATTGACAGAAGCACGTCATCATACTCATTTGTCGCAGTGGATCATATGAGCCTGAAATAGAGGTAGATGACCCATTCCATGGAATCTGATTGATAAGAGTCTAGAGATTTCAATTACATGATGTGCGTAATAAGGATGAATTATCCTCAGGATTGATGGAGGCACGCCATCATACTCATGTGGTACAGTAAATCATATCAGCAAGCCTTAAATAGGGGTTGATAACCCATTTCATGGAATCAGATAAATGTGAGTCTAGAGACTCAAACCACATGATGTTCAAGGTGAATGATGCAATTAACAATCAAGAAGAACATGAATGTAAACGTTCAACCGTTTTAAGCAGAAAATCAAATACTCCCCAAGTCTCCTCCTTGTACAAGGAGAGGGGACCACTAACAAATTACCCCAGTGCCCCAAAAAAATAAAAACCCATGATCAAAAATGTTGAAGGAGCTCAAAACTTCTATGTATTGCTTGTGTATCCAAATACAAAGAGAGAATACATATATATAGGAGAGAGAAGGAGAGAAGATATCCTATACATGATGTGGGACTAAAAGAAGAGAAGAAAGAAAACAATAAATAATGGGCTAATTACATGGGCTTTTCTAACACTCCCCCGCAAGCTGGAGCGTACAAATCGTACGCACCAAGCTTGGACAAGCACTGATAGAAGAGTGAACTGGGAAGAGCCTTAGTGAGCACATCCGCAACCTGTTCTGTCCCGGGAACATGCTTTAGGTCGATCTTCTTCATTTGGACTTTTTCTCTGATGAAATGACAGTCAACTTCAATATGTTTAGTCCTCTCATGGAATACCGGGTTCTTAGCAATATGTATAGCCGCTTGACTATCACAGAAGAGGAGAGCGGGAGAATGGAGTCTTACACCAAGATCGGTAAGAAGACTTTCCAGCCAAGTTAGTTCAGACACAACTGAAGTCATTGCCCGATATTCGGCCTCTGCAGATGATCTAGCAACCACTGCTTGTTTCTTGCTTCGCCAGGTAATCAAATGTCCTCCAAAATATGTGCAGAAACCACTTGTTGACCGACGATCATCAAGAGACCCAGCATAATCAGCATCTGAGTAGGTAACCAAAGTAGGAGCTGTAGGTGATGGTTTGTAAACTAAACCTTGACCAGGAGCCGTTTTGAGATATCTTAGAATGCGTTCCACGGCGTGAAGATGAGATTTTCTCGGGAAATGCATATACCGGCTAACAATACCAACCGCGAAAGAGATGTCCGGTCTTGTTACCGTGAGGTAGATCAATTTGCCAACTAGACGGCGATAGTACTCAGGATTCTCAAGTAAGAGATCTGAATCAGAGGCCTGAGTGCATAATTTGTGATTCACATCCATTGGAGTATTGATCGGCTTACACCCAGAGTAACCTGCGTCATGAAGGAGGCCGAGACAATACTTCCGCTGTGAGAGGACGAGACCATCTGGTCGTCTAACAACCTCTAGACCCAAAAAATACCGGAGGGGCCCCAGATCCTTGGTTTGAAATACTGTACCAAGATGTTGTTTGACCTCCTGTATTCCTTTCGAATCATCTCCCGTGATTATGATGTCATCAACATACACTAACAGCAGTACCGTCCCAGCAGTGCGGTGGCGACTGAACATAGAGAAGTCTGCTGTACTGCGAGTAAAACCAACCTCCCGAAGAGCCTTACTGAATCGGTCAAACCATGCCCGTGTTGACTGTTTGAGGCCATACAGAGCTTTCTCAAGGCGACACACCCGAGACTCCCCCGTGGTCTCAAACCCGGGAGGTTGCTGCATATAAACCGTTTCCTGCAGGTCGTCATTTAAGAAGACATTTTTAATATCGAGTTGTAGAAGGGGTCATCGGCGATGGACAGCGACGGAGATCAGAACCCGAACGGTGTTGAGTTTGGCAACGGGAGAGAAGATTTCCTCATAGTCCAACCCTTGTTGTTGGGTGAAGCCCCTGGCGACCAATCTAGCTTTCAGACGGTCAATTGTCCCATCAGCTGCATGTTTGACGACGAAAACCCATTTGCACCCAACCGGAGACTGTCCGAGAGGAAGAGGGACAAGAGTCCAGGTCTGGTTGGCCAGAGAGCCGTCATTTCCTCCTCCATGGCAGCCTTCTAGCCAGGATGTTGAAGCGCCTCCTGCACAGAGTTAGGAATCGAAATGGAGGAAAGAGAAGTTGCAAAAGTATGCAATTGGGGAGAGAGGCGATACAGAGAAACATAGTTCGCCAGAGGATGAGCAGTGGAGGGAGATACCTGATCGGCCAAGCGCGGTGTATCCAAGGATGAGGCCGACTGCAGAGGGGTAGCGGAGCGAGGAGGATGAGGGCCGCCAAGCCTCGGCGGATATAAACTTGGATAACTGGAGCCACAATATATATCAAGTTTGGAGGGAGCAGGGGCTGAGGTAGAGGGAGCAGGGGCCGCCCAAATGAGGTAGAGGGAGCAGGGGCTGAGGTAGAGGGAGGTGGTCGGCCTAGGAGAATCGGCAGAGTAGTGGGTATGACGGGTCGACACCAAAGGCAGTGGTGGAGAGGGTGTTGGTGACCAACCTTCAAGCAGTAGGTAAAGTGGAGCTGAAGAACGGTTTATCCGGAAGCGGGTCCCAAAAGGTAACATCGGCGGAGATGGGCCAAGCGCGGCGTGACCTGCAGAGGGGTCCGGGTTACTTGGATAACGGAGGTTTGGAGGGAGCAGGGGCTAGGTAGAGGGAGCAGGGGCTGAAGGGGAGCAGGGGCTAGGTAGAGGGAGGTAGGAGAATCCAGAGTAGTGGGTATGACTCGAGGCAGTGGTGGAGAGGGTGTTGGTGACTGAGTACGAAGAACGGTTTATCCTCCCAAAAGAATCGGCGGAATGGTGACCGACGAAGAGCAAAGGTAGTTTTAGTGAATAACCGCGAAGATAGTTTTAGCCTAGGATCCAACTTGTCCACGGATGGACCCAGGAGGTGAACGAAGCAAGTGCACCCAAAGACCCTTGGGGTGAGAGGGTAGGCCGGAGTGGAGGGGAATAGAAGGCTAAAAGGAGTGGCATAGTTGAGGACCGAGGAAGGAAGACGGTTAATTAGAAAACAAGCCGTGGAGACCGCAAAATTCCAGAAAGTCTTTGGAACATGCATCTGAAGCATGAGGGAGCGGGCAACGTCAAGAAGGTGACGGTTCTTTCGCTCGGCAACTCCATTTTGTTGTGGGGTGTAGGCACATGAGGTTTGATGAATGATGCCAAAGTCGGCGCAGATATTGGCAAATTCGCGGCCGGTGTATTCACGAGCGTTGTCGGTACGTAAGGTTTTGATGGTTGTGGAGAATTGTGTTTGAGTTTCTTGTATAAAAGCACGAAATAAGCGCGGAATCTCAGAGCGATCATGAAGTAAGTACAGCCATGTCGTGCGGGAAAAATCATCAATGAAAGTCATAAAATATCGATAGCCAGAGATACTAGTAATTTTAAACGGACCCCAAACATCGGAGTGTATCAAATCAAACGGAGCAGAGCTCCTAGTACAATGGGCAGGAAAAGAAGTACGCGGCTGTTTGCCGTAAATACATGACTCACACTGAAAAGCATGAAAAGATACATCAGGCAGAGCCTTTTGAAGGATGGGTAGGGGAGCATGCCCAAGACGGCGATGCCAGTCAGCAGAGGAGACAGAGGATAGGATTGTTGAAGAGGCGTCGAGGAGGTAGAGCCCGTTCTGCAGGCGACCCTTACCAATGGTACTCCGCGTCCGTCGATCCTGTATCACAAAAGTAGAGGGAGAAAATGTTACTGAGCAATCCATATCATGAGTGAGGCGGCCAACAGATAGCAAATTAAACGGAGAGCCCGAAACATAAAGAGCCGAGCGAAGAGAGATGGAAGGATCAAGCGTGATGTCGGCGCAGCCGGAGGCAGGAACGATCGCACCATTAGCCACGGTGATAGACTTCGGATGAGGAGCATCCGAGTACTGTCGTGACCGCAGCGAGGTGATGTGATGAGTTGCACCTGAGTCCAAGATCCAACGCGGACCAGAGGAAAGACAAGTAATACCTGCAGGAGAGATGGAGGCAACGGACGCCGACGGTGGGCTAAGAAGCCCCTGGAGGTGCTGTAGTTGGAGGCGAACGGCCTCAAGGTCGGTACCAGTGGAGGAGGAGCCATCAGTGGCAGCAGCAGCTGGACGAGGAGGGTAACCGTGTTTCTTATAGCAGACCGCATCAGTGTGGCCGTCCCGGCCGCAGTATGAACACCTGCCACGGCCCCGACCCCCACGGCCCCGTCCACGGAAGCCAGAACGGCCGCCACGAGTAGAGGGCGGTGTGGACAGTAAGGGAGGAAGGGTCTGCTGGAGAAGGGCCGGAGAGGAGGGAACAGGAGACTCCAGGGGGGTGGCACACGAAGGACCATAGAACACACATCTGAGAGGGAAGGAGTGGTCGCTGAAGCAAGGACATGAGTCTGAATACCCTGAAGATGCGGTGGGACTCGAGCCAGCATCATAGCTATGCAAACGGCTTCCTTCTGTGCTCGTTGGACTGCATGATCAGAAGTAGAGGGCTGATGCTGGATCCAGGACTCCGCAAGAGTCTTAACCCGAGCAACAAACGATGTCATGTCCGTAGCCCCGCCAGCATCGAGAGTTTGAAGTTCGGTAACAATATCATAAAGGTGCTAAAGGCTATCCTTGTCGGAGTATAAGGAGTGCAGTTCCGTCCACATATCCTGGGCCGTCTCCTGGTACATGACCATTTGGTAAGGCTCACCCTCCAGGAAATTGAGTAGCCAAGTCTGAACTCTACCATCATTACGACACCACTCGTCGGTAAGAGGAGATGGCGGGCCCTGAGTCAAATGATGAACAAGGCCTTTGGCCTGAAGAACGCGGCGGACAGAGTGCACCCACGGAATGAAGTTCCGTTTGCCGAAGAGGGAAATAGTGGTGATCCGAAGTTCATCTCGAAGTTCTGGAAGAGACGGCGGGCGGTCATCAGAGGCAGTAGCCGGCTGGCCGGTTGAATCGACTGAAGAGCCCATGATAACTGTGCGGTAGAAAAGGAGACCGCCGGAGAGGAGAACGGGAGAGAAGGAGCACCAGGCACACAACCCGCACGGGTAGAGGAGGAGACCGCAGCGGAGAGGCAGACCGCGGCGAGAGGAAGGGCAGACCGCGGCGAGAGGGAAAAAGGCCGCTGCAAGAGGGGGGCACGCAGATCGCGCGGCGAGAAGAGAAAAACCAAGCCGGGCGAGAAGAGAAAAACCAAGCCGGGCGAGAAGAAAAAAACCAAGCCGGGCGAGCAGAGGAGCCGGGCGAGAGATAAGCCAAGCCGGGTGAGATGAAGAGCAGTCTGCGAGGAGAGCTCGAGCGGATAGCAGGAGGAGACCGCGACAGGTAAAAGAGATAAGCCGCGCGAGAAGGGAGATCGTTGCGATTAAAGAAGAGAGACTGCAAGGGGAGAGGCACGCGGGCTTCTGCGAGAAGAGGAAAGCCGCGCGAAAACAAAGAGGCCGCGAGTAGGAATACTCTGGCAGCAAGGAGAAGTAGACCGCGCGGCGAGAAGAGAGAGGGCAGCGGGTAGAGAGGGGGGGCCCACGGGAGAGGAGAAGAGAAAGGCTATAAATATACGGAGGAAGCGTGGATCCACGAGAAGAGGAGACGGGAGGGCAAGCCGCGGTTAACAAACACAGTAACCGCAAGGGAAAAGCGAACTCGCTACCCGGAGCGAGTAGAGGGAGAAGCCGCAGGGGGGAAGCGGATAGAGGGGAAGACGGGTCGGGCGGTTAGAAAAGTGGAGACCGCATGGCCCGAACAGCTTCCTCTGATGCCATGTTGAAGGAGCTCAAAACTTGTATGTATTGCTTGTGTATCCAAATACAAAGAGAGAATACATATATATAGGAGAGAGAAGGAGAGAAGATATCTTATACATGATGTGGGACTAAAAGAAGAGAAGAAAGAAAACAATAAATAATGGGCCCAATAATGGGCTAATTACATGGGCTTTTCTAACAAAAAACAAAATAAAAAACTTGTTGGATTTATCGATTCAATATCGGTCTATTAGTCTATTAGTGTGCGAGTGGGTTTAGTCTCACACCGTATGTCAAGCATTGTCTCGTTGTATTTTCAATATAATGGCCCTATATGGATTAATATAATCACCAAGTATTTCTTTTTATTTTCTTCCAACATGCTATCAGAGAGATTCATTCCTCCCTAATCTCTACAGCCGCTTCTCACCCGCAGGAGGCTCCTTGCGGCTTCGTCTGTTTACCTCACCGATTTCGCCGCACTGCTCCTGTCCTCGAATCCGCTAGTTGCGGCTCACACTCCCGTGACATTTTGCGTAGAGATTGCTTCTTCTGTCACAGCCCTAGGATCGGCGACGATCTCCCGCGGCATCCACGGCATCAATGGCGACTTATCTTCCCATCGTAGAACCCATCGAGCTCAGTCTCTCTCACTCTTCTTCATGTTCGCACATCCACGGCCCGCCGACGAACACGACGACGCAGGGATCAAGTCAAAGCCGATCCGACCGATGATCCAGTAGCCCTTGACGATCAACCTTCTACAGTCGATGTTTCCTCTGCGCGATCTTGTCGTTGATCTCGCTTCTGCTGATCCCATCCAAATCCAGTCGACCATGTCTTCAACGGAACTAGATCTCGCTCACTGTGCCCAGCTGCTGCCAGATGATCCCGCCAAGTTCTTATCCCAGCTATGGTTGCTCCATACCATAACATCTCAGCGCATCGTTGCTCTCGTCCACCTACTTCTTCGTGTTGCTACTTCGATTAGAATGTCTTCCCTTCCTTACTTCTTCTTTCACGACGAAAACATTGTTGACTGCCCCATATATCGTCGGCTGCCTCTATCCACTGAGTTCTTATACCTTTTGTTGTGTTTCAGCCTCAGTTACTACGTTGCTCTCTGTTCAGCCGCTTCCGACCGCTGTCTTCCTGTCTCTAATGTTGCCAGCTGCTGCTACCTCTTTCGGGGTGTTACTCTCTCGTCGATGATGGAGTTTCTTGCTTATTTAGTAGTTTTATTTGTGTTTTTTGCTTGGTTGTTCATGTTTGTTTGAGTATTTCATGCCTATATGCACGTGTTTTTCGTGTAACGGGGGAGTGTTTAGGATGAGGGCGACTCGGATGATCTTTCCTGTTGTTCTCCTTAGTATCACACAACCTCTAGGCTTATGTTATATGTTGTTTGTGTCTCTCTATATTTCTTTTGATTGGTCGTGTGTTGGAAACGCGACTGATGATGGTGTTCTGATCTCAGCGGGTTGTGTTGTGTGGGACCGTGTCGTGTGTGACAGTGTCTTGTAGAACCACCCTTTGTGCGGATTATCCCCGATAAATTATCCCCAACGGATTATCCTCGATCACCCATTTGATGATTTGCTCCACATCATTGATTCCCTTTTGCATGTTGTGTGTAGGTGATGTTGGTTGGCCGATTTCCAACGAGTCCACGTCGTGTGGGGGTCCTGCGTTGTGTGTGGGTCCTGCGTCGTGTGTGGGTCTTGCGTCGTGTGTGAGTCAGCGTCGTATGTGTCTATGTCCCCGACTTGATTCACCGATTTGGAATTTCCCCTGGTGTCTCATCTGATGTTTTGTCATGCATCACCTAGCTCCATTGTCGTTATTTGATATGTTCAAGCTAAAAGTTCCCCTTCAACTTGAGGGGGGTGTTAGATTAATAGAGTCAATGTTGGTCTATTAGTGTATTAGTGTGTGAGTGTTTATTCTCATACCGTGTGTCAAGCGTTATGTCTCGTGTATTTTCTATATAATGCCCCCATATGGATGAATACAATCACCAAGTATTTCCTCTTATTTTCTTCCAACAAAACTCTTATGTCATCTTCACTTCGTGTGTGTAACATAGAGTTCAAACAAGATTTTTAAGAAGCAAAAGTTGCTTATTTCAGCTGTTGAGCAGCAATCCTAGACTGGACCGGCTCGGGTTTCAGGATGTAGAGAGGGGAAGGATGGCTGTGGCGTGTAAGGGGAAGTAGGAGAAGGGAGTTTCAGGCTGTTGGAATATGTTGAGAAAATGGAGGCTGAATATCAATTAGCTGGCTGTTGTGGGAGTCCTGGGAAGAATGTAATGGGCTGGATTAGTGGGGAAAGGTGAATAACTGCTGAGGAAGTGGGACTCTAGGAAATCCTTGGTAATGAAGGGTATGAGGGCTGCCTGTTAGAGCTTATAGTAAATCTTGTTATTTAAAAATTTAAAGTAGATAAAAAGTTGCTTATATTTTTTGCATTTTATGTGCACTTCATTGACTAGGGAAGCCAAAAAATGTATTGCTAAAAATCTTAATCTATTCTATGCAAAACTTATTTCATTAACGCTGGCCTAAACAATTATTTGATGTTAAGAATTTCTTTTTTGTACTACCAGTTCTTTTTCATATATTGTTAAAAATAAAAAGTTAATCTTCTTTAGGCAGTAGTTCACAATAGTTATGGTTCATTCATTGCTATATTGACTAGTATGTTATGTTGTTTTCAATTTATATATAAAGGAAATTTTTGCTTCAATTATTTTTTTACCACCAAAAAGTTAATCTTCTCTGGCTAGTTGTTCACAATAGTTATGGTGCATTCATTGCTTTATTAAAGATAAGAGAGAAAATTCATCAAAAAATAATTTCAGAGTTAATATACTTCAATGTATAATAAAACTAACGAAATATATAATAATAGCTAATTTATGAGAAAAATATTTTTATATCAAAGTAGAACAATTTATATCAAAGTAAAATAAAATAATTATATATACTAGCTCAAGTCTGCAAATCGGCAATAGTATCGCTTGAAATTCCAGGGTAAATTCAAGTTTCACAACCCATGTTACAAGAGAAATGGAGTGATTATTAGGCATTGTCATCACTACATGAAGCCCAAAAAATCTCCATGTGCTGAGTTGCTAGTACTATATAGATATGGAAATTTTTAGCTGTCAATAATTTTTTCCATTTTCATCCTTGCCCATTTCAAGTATTTTCAAGACATCTTGTACAAGAGTGATGCATCAACCCATTGAATGCTAAAAAAGATTGATGCATCCTACATAGGATCATAGCTAACATAAGCATCTCAACCCATTACATACTAAATAAACTTTGAGATTATTGTACTATAATACATCAATATTTAATCAACCCAATTTGATTACATAATACAAATCGATTACTGTACTTGACAAGCATCACCACAAAGAGTAATCACTTCCAAGAAAAAACAATTACACAAAATTATAATTTTAGTCCATTATTCAAAAAAAGAGAAATTTGGATACTTTAGTAAAAACTAAAATTAATAGTACGGGATTTGTTTGGTGTCAACAACATTTTTTCAAATTTTATCCTTGCCCATTTTGAATAATTACAAGCCCACACGATCAACCCATTACAAATTAAAAAATTTTGAGATTATTGTACTTGACAAGCATCAAGTTAAAGAGTAATCACTTCCAATTAAAGTCGATTAGACAAAAAAATCATAATTTTAGATAATAATTATTCCAACAAAGATAAAACTTTGAGTATTTATAAAAAAATTAAAATTATACTTTTAGTTAATCAGTATAATTAGATAAACTCATTAAAAATTCCATAACTTGTGCTGAAACAATATCTGCATAATGAATAATTTTATTAAAAACTAAAACTAAAATTTCACTAAATATTAAAATTATATGAATAATGAATGGTTTTTTATATTATAATACTTTAAAAACCAAATATTCAAAATGGGCAATTGGAAAAAAATGACCGTGGCACCAAATAACTGCCTTATTATATAGTACAGATTATTGCCAACTCCAAGCAACATTTTCCTACTGCCTCTAGCATAGGATTTTCTGTGCAGATCTAGAGTTACTGTTGACAATGCACGTTCCACATGAGAAACAATGAGCAATGACATGTACTGTTGCTACAGGAGTAAGGGGAACCCTGTACACAATTGCATATATATATATATATATATATATATATATATCCGAGCAGTCAGGTACAGAATTCCCCCATGGCGGCAGCAATAGTACCCATTATCGCCCACAATTCCCCATGGACGGTGTGCAATTGATGTAAACCAGATTATCGAAATTCAGAGTTAAATATTTTGTGATCAAAATTAAAGTAAACAACAGAGGGCTTAATGGTAAATAAACGAATGCAAATATTATAAGAACTTGTAATACTCAAGCAAAGGGCCCAACAATCAAACGAGAACATGATAGGATTCTTCCATAGGTAAGAGATTACAAATAATAATCAAAGGAACATTAGTTGAAAACAAGGGGAATAGCTTTCCATAAATTAATTCAAGTTATCGAAAAATAAAAGAAAGAAGCGGAAATAAGGAATTATATAACTAGGTAAGTTCAATCATGATGAAGATAAAACTAAACATAAAGATCCGACAAAAGATGGAGGCAGAGATTACCTAGCACCTTGCTGCAAGAAAAAAAGCTCAAATTTGATGTGGCGTGTCAGTGGTAGGGCCATTTGGAGATGTGGTAGGGCTTCCTATGGGTGGCGAGGCAAGTGGTTTTGACATGCAGTTATTTGGATGGTAGAGAACACCCAGGGGCAATGAATGATCTCCCAGCCGCTGGACAGCAGATGAGAGGGGTCTGGCCAGCCCTAGAAGGGATTGGAATAGACTGGGTAACAATTAAGAGTGCAGGAGATGGCTTGGTAACATTTTGGGCAGAGCTGGGAGGGCAGACAACCACCCTGGAGAGATGGGAACTATATTAAAGATGCACCGAGACGCAAAGGAGTCTTGGGGGCTAGGCACAAAGCACAAACGCACATGATGATTTCAAGGGGCGAAAAAGGAAAAAATAATAATATCTAATTAATTAAATGCAAAAAAAAACATAAAACTACCATTATAGCAACACACTAACATCAACGAATAATGTAACAAAAAGAGAATAAAAAGTAATATTAAAGGTAAAAATATTAGAAAAACAAATATTTTATTACTCAAAAGTTTTTTATCAGCTAAACATCTTCGAAAAAAATTATCTTCATCATCATATTTGTTATCATTATAATCTTCTTCTTCATTGTACTCAGCAGTTTGAAGCCTCGAACAAATATTAGGGACAATATAATTGTTGTCTAGAAATGCTCTAACCATTAGGCAAAACTTTTACATTATTGGACAATAGTTTTAGGGTTTAAAATTGTTGTCTCGAGTTTAAGATGGTTGTTTGGATGTACAAAACTACTGTAATTACTTCCAGAATTTTGGAGGCTAAAATTGTTGTCCATATGTAATTTCAAGAGCATTTTTAGCCCCGGACAACAGTTTTGGACTAAAAAAATGCAAACCAAAGAACAGCAGGGAGAGGCGGACAAGCAGCAATGAAGGCACGGAAGAAAAAAAGACTGAATTGTATGCTTAAACACGCACTCGGTTCTGAGGCTCGCAAGACGTACCTTGTACCTTAAGTGAGGTGCACGCCTAGGCAAGCCACAGCCGCGTTTGGGCCTCCTCGCTCGCCTCTGCCTAACAAAGGCTTAGTGTTTTGCACCTGAGGCACACCTAGCGCCTAAGACACGTCTTTAATAATGTAGGTTGCGAAGGGTTTGGGATGTCACCAGAGAAGTGATGGGATGAGCAGCAGCCACCTGAGAGGAGCTGGAGGATCCGACAGTCGCATGGAGAGGGCTAGAAGATCCTCGGCAGACACCTCGAGGGGGTTGGAAAGCTATGAAACACCGGTACGAGTAAGAGTACCAGATAAGATAAGTATCTGGTACGATGATATGAGAAAATAAAAAAATGAGAATACAAGTACACTCCGTGTACGGCGTAATTAAAATTGACTTATATTTATATGTTACTTTTTTAAAAAGAGAAAGAATATAAAATGTAGAAAAATTCATATTGAACAAATGGAAACACTTACCAATTTCAAACATCGAATTTTCAAATACTTAATAAATTAACAAAATAATCAAATTTGTCATAATTCTAAGGATAAAAAATATATAAATCAGGAGCACATAACTATAATAAATAAATACTGCTAGTTGCATTTATGAGTGACATTTTTTATCTAAAAGGCATAAAGAAGACTTTTGTTTACATTAGAAAAACACACTCCTATCACAAAATGTGAACGGTATGTCTAATCCAAGCTTATCCGCACACTAGAGTAGAAGATGAAGCTATCGGGTATCTGGTACATACCGGTATTTATGAGTGACATTTTTTATCTAAAAGGCATAAAGAAGACTTTTGTTTACATTAGAAAAACACACTCCTATCACAAAATGTGAACGGTATGTCTAATCCAAGCTTATCCGCACACTAGAGTAGAAGATGAAGCTATCGGGTATCTGGTACATACCGGTATTGGGTAAATGTCGGTGCTGTGGTACAAGTACGCAGCCCTTGGGAAGTTATCGTTGTCTCATAGTTTGAAAGGGATTACAGCAGGTGGAATGAGGTAACACAAGGGGATGGAAAGTGGGGGAGAAGTCTGTGGGAGGTTTAGAGCTCAGAGAGGGGATTTCATCCACTTCAAGTTCTAATTCCAACCCCATAATATGATATCCTCCCCGCTTTCATATCCGTAGGAAAATGGAAAGGTATATTAGATATTTTATTGCTCCTTTTGTATGATCCTTAGTTTTCTTATTTGATTGTTTGCAAAATTATATAGATTTGTTTATTAATTAACAGGACTTTTATTTAAGGACTTACGGTCATAAGAATAATTCAAAGATATCTTATGCAAAATAAAAAGATAAGCAAAATTAGTGAAATTGCAAAAAAACTATGGAAAATTTCTTGATTTGAAATTGCAAAAGATGGAAAATTGCTTAATATGAAAATACATGAAAATGATAATACGAGAACACATCCTTAGTGTTGGTAGGGTTCATCTAATGTGGCCAGTGTGACACAGGTTGCACCAGCAATGGCAACAGTATTAAACCTCGACTTGGGATCCTCATAAGCAGTATGTGGCAGTCGTACACAATCTTTTTGTTGGTCTTTCAACGTTGGCCATCCCCAGTTTTATTCGACAAACAAAATATTCTAGAAGAAAACACGAGTGAAGGAAACTGGCCATCAAAGATTAAGGATTGTTGATGCCACACACTGCATACAAGAGACATCAAGCGGGGGGCAATAATGTCACTATTGCACACTACTAAATGGAGAACATCTAAAATGGCATGTTACCAATGATAGTGGTTTTGATTGGAAAAGCCCATAAGAAGATGCCTACAATTACGTATGTTGGGTCCATTGCCCACAATGTCCTGGATTTGAGTGAAGTCAATATTATCAATGATATACACATGTCTGTAGATAACTATGATAGGTCAGGTAGCCTAAGTGCCTAAGTCAGGTAAACACTTACCTAAGGTGTGGGATGACAGAAAATTGTCTAAGTACACAGGCGTTGAGTGAAGATTAGGGGTGTGCGTGAAAAACCAAAAACCGACCAAACCGCCCTGAACTGCCCAAACCGAACCGATTTTACACTGAACCGAACGACTCGGTTCGGTTTTGATTTTCCTCTCTGAAAAATCGAACCGCACAGACTAATAATACATGTAAAAATATTACCAATAATGATCTTTTAACTACTTTTATTAACTAAATTATGTACACAAATTATATCAACTTAATAATTTTTATATCATTTGAGCCAAAATAATTTTTTGTAATGCATATTTTATGCATCAAGAATAATTAAACATTTTGTTTAACTGATTTTATTTATATCTTTTTATATTTATTACTCGATTTCGCAATAAAAATATTCAATCATAATTTTTTTATGTAATATGAGTTATTAGTTGTAATATATCATATGTAAATAAAGTTTGATGATATTTATTTTTAATTATCATATCTTTTTTAAACTTTCTTGAGATATTTAAGTACACAATTATTTTAAATAGTATAACTGAAAAACCGAAAACCGAACCAAGTAAACCGACCAAAAAACCGCACCGAACCGATAAACATCGATTCGATTTCGGTTTGGGTCCAAACCGAACTGCTTGCACCCCTAGTGAAGATCAGTCACTCAACGCCAGATGGCTTATAACGCTAAGTGAAGCCTATACAGTCAAAGCCAAGACAGTGGCAAGCTGAGAAAATGGCCAAGTTCACAGGCGTTGAGTGAAGTCAACTCACTCAATGCCAAACAGCAAAAGGCTATGAGATAGACTAAAGCAGTAAAAGCCTGAAGTTGGAATGAGCTAAAATGTGGCTAAGTCCACAGGCGTTGAGTAAAGTCAACTCACTCAACGTCATGCTACTAAATACAGAAAATTGGTCAAGGCTGAAAGCGTTGAGTGAGGCGTGTCCACTCAACGCTCTCATCGCTTGTGTTTCTGAAAAAGCAGAAATATGGTGATGTAGGACAAAAGATCATGAATACAGAAATGAAAAGCTTGTTATTTCCTCAAAGAGCTTGTCCCATGGATGACGTGTATTCCAAGAGAATGCTGGAATATGATGAATGAGTACAGAAGTTAACCTGCTGATATAACAAGAGCTTGTCCAATTTGATGAGAAATGCAGCGGAGTCCTGATTATAATCTTCTTCACCGGGTCATAATCCAGAACATCTACAGTCTTCTTCTTAAAACACGACCAACGGGCAAAGCCGGCGGCTGGCCGGATCTGCAGGGGAAAGGAGGCGGCGAGCTTGCTGCAGGCGTCCTGTAGGAACCAGCCGGCGGACTGGTTGGAGGAGGCTGCGGGCGGCTGGAGGAAGCTGCGGGCGGCTGCTGCGGCTGGAGGAGGCGGCGTCGATGGCTGCGGGAGGCAGGGAGGAGGTCGGCGGCGGCTCTGGACGCAGTGAAGGCAGCCGGCGGTGGCTGCGGGAAGCTGGGCGGAATCGGGGCTGCGGGAAGCGGAGGAGGCGCAGGCGTCGAGCTGCTCTGGTTCGCGAACTGCGGGTGGGGCTGCTGCGGGCTGGAGAAGGAGGTGGAGATACAAGCTTACCTCTCTTGGAGTCGGCACCAAGGAGGGCCTCCGGCGTCGGCACCGGGGCGTGACCGAATCGATCGGGAAGGAGAGCCGGCGGCTTCTTTTTTCTTTCCCAAATCATCGATCCCTTTGCTACTGCCCTAGAGGGTTTATTTATAATATTTGGCCATCAGATCAACGGCCCAGATTTGCCCGGATGAGATCTGCATCAAAAGCTTGAAATTAATCCAAAACATATAAATTAATATATCGATTAGACTCGCGGCGACCCTCCGGACGCAACCGCGGAGTCTGATCGGCCATACGATCAACGGGCGGGGCCCGTTCCCCATCATTCTCCCCTTGTTGGAGAAGATTTGCCCTCAAATCTTTAGGACTTCCAAGGAGGCTTCGCGGGTGGTCTGCACTGTGTCCCACTGTCACGAAGCATCTGTCCAGATGTACCGGCCTCAGACACCGGTCTCACTGAGCTGCAAACACTATCAGCACCGCCTTTGGGAGGCTTGGGCGGTGGCCTCAATCGCAGAATCTGATAGAAGACTGGGTCCCAATCAATCTGATCAAACTGCAACAAGTAGTCATCATCACGCCCTATCCAATCTGTGCTCATATCCAAACCAACTGATGTGCCCTCATGGGCATGATCGAACATCAGAAGCGGGTCCCTAGCCGAGCTGAGAAGGGACTGAGCAATCCACTGCGACAAATCCATAAAAGTGAGCAGACGACGCGAAGGCTCATAGGGCGGTACTACTACCATCAGACTGGATGTCCTTCTGTGCTCAATCCACTGGCGGACAAAACTCTGAACGATAAGAGTAGCTCTCTGCACTGCCTGGTACCACTGTCTCTGTAATAATCCTCTCATGCGTGACTGAATGACGAGGACTGCTCCGGTCACCCTGTGGTAGGATCTGCGTTGAATAAACCCTCGGATGTGAGACTGTATCAAGACAGCTGCTTCACTCCTTCGCTGTTCTAATAACGCCTTAGCATCATTTTCACGTCATTTCTTCACGTAACCTGCCCAAATGGCATCTTCCTTCTCTTCCCTTTCCCTCCTCTGCTTACTCTCTTCCACTCTAGCTTGCTTGTTTCTTTCAAGCTCAATCCAATGTCTCTTTGTGGGGGAAGGTGACGAAAGATCATACGAGTAGGAGGAATGGCGGACTGAAGGATATGTAGTAGATGACGGAGAATATGAGTCGTAGGCATGGGAGGGGACTCGCCTCGATGCATGGGAGTAAGTGGTGGAGGAAGGGGAATATGGGTCGTAGGCTTGACGAGAGACTCGCCTCGATTCAAAGGAGGGGTATGCAATGGAGGAGACATATGAAGATTTATGTGAGTAAGAAGACTCACGAGAGTGGTGAACATTGGAATAGCGGGGAGGTGGAGAAACATATGATTCAAAATCGTCCGAATCGTCCGAATCGTCCGAATCGTAATAACAAGGAAGCGTCATAGGCGGCAAATGATTTTTGAGCAAGGGGAAGGATTGAAAAGTTTGAGAAAACTTTTCAGGTCCCTCTGATACCGATTGATGTAGGACAAAAGATCATGAATACAGAAATGAAAAGCTTGTTATTTCCTCAAAGAGCTTGTCCCATGGATGACGTGTATTCCAAGAGAATGCTGGAATATGATGAATGAGTACAGAAGTTAATTTGCTGATATAACAAGAGCTTGTCCAATTTGATGAGAAATGCAGCGGAGTCCTGATTATAATCTTCTTCACCGGGTCATAATCCAGAACATCTACAGTCTTCTTCTTAAAACACGACCAACGGGCAAAGCCGGCGGCTGGCCGGATCTGCAGGGGAAAGGAGGCGGCGAGCTTGCTGCGGGCGTCCTGTAGGAACCAGCCGGCGGACTGGTTGGAGGAGGCTGCGGGCGGCTGGAGGAAGCTGCGGGCGGCTGCTGCGGCTGGAGGAGGCGGCGTCGATGGCTGCGGGAGGCAGGGAGGAGGTCGGCGGCGGCTCTGGACGCAGTGAAGGCAGCCGGCGGTGGCTGCGGGAAGCTGGGCGGAATCGGGGCTGCGGGAAGCGGAGGAGGCGCAGGCGTCGAGCTGCTCTGGTTCGCGAACTGCGGGTGGGGCTGCTGCGGGCTGGAGAAGGAGGTGGAGATACAAACTTACCTCTCTTGGAGTCGGCACCAAGGAGGGCCTCCGGCGTCGGCACCGGGGCGTGACCGAATCGATCGGGAAGGAGAGCCGGCGGCTTCTTTTTTCTTTCCCAAATCATCGATCCCTTTGCTGCTGCCCTAGAGGGTTTATTTATAATATTTGGCCATCAGATTAACGGCCCAGATTTGCCCGGATGAGATCTGCATCAAAAGCTTGAAATTAATCCAAAACATATAAATTAATATATCGATTAGACTCGCGGCGACCCTCCGGACGCAACCGCGGAGTCTGATCGGCCATACGATCAACGGGCGGGGCCCGTTCCCCATCATATGGTTAAGGCAAAAAGCATTGAGTGGAGGTTACTGACTCAACGCTGTCAAAGCCTAGTGAAGACAGAATTTTGTCTAAGGGGTTTGGCGTTCAGGGATGCTTACTCACTCAACGCCAAGCAGCTGAAAGCTGATAAAGCAATTTGGCGTTGAGTGAAGTTGAATCACTCAACGCCTAGAATCAGATTTATATTCTAAGTAGTTTGGCGTTGAGTGAAGGTTACTCACTCAACGCCAAGAGACAGTGAATATGTCTTAAGTGTTTTGGCGTTGAGTGATGCTTACTCACTCAACGTCTATTCTCTGATGCTAGATTTTGGCTAAGTCCACAGGTGCTGACGTCAGCAAAATCGACAAAGTCAACTAAGGTCAAATCAGACACGGGAAAGCTACACTACACGACAAAACTTGTCGTGAAGCTATTGTACGTCTTCTTACGTTAAAACAAGGCGCAGCTGGAAGCTGCAGGTGGGGCCCACCAATCTCTAAAAGCCGTTGATCGGCGAACTACAAAAGGAAGAGATAGGGCCAAGACAAAGATAACTTTTAGGGCATATATTATTCAAAAAGGAGAGCAGCCGTCTTCATCTTCTTCGACATTGCTGCATGTGAAAAACTTGAAGCTCTCCAGCAAGAAAAGTTCAGTTAGCAGTGCAAGTCTCCATCTGCCACAGCAGATTTAGAACATGTTCTAAAGAAAGAAAAACCTTCATCCTTTGGCAGGTTCAGTGAGTTGTTTAAAGACTCAAGATCAAAAGATCTTTAGCCTTCAGCAGCAAGTTCAGAAGTTATCTTCTGAATTCCTCCAGCAAATCCTTTCCCTGCTGTGAGGAGGGTTGGAGCAAAAAGTTTTCTGCTCAAGTGGTTGACACAGAGAAATTTTTGTGTCAAAGTTAATTAAACTATTTCTTTTTGTAGGATCCTTCTGAATTTGAGCTGTATGACCTTTGGGTCTGAGGTAGGGCAAATTTGCCTGAGCTGTAGGAGAGTGTTGCTCTCTGAGGTAGGTGAGTTTTACTCACTAAGAAGTAGAGCAGCTTTGCCTGAACTGTAGGAGAGTGTATCTCTCTGAGTTGTAGGAGCAAGCTTGCTCTGAGGTAGGGCTATCCTCCATAGCCTGAGTGGTAGGGCTTAAGTGCTTGAGGTAGGTGATACTTGTATCACTGAGTGTAGGCCTTTGTGGCTGAGGTGCAAGTCTTGGAGGAGACTGAGAGATCCTGAGAGATCTGAGGTGTAAGCTCCTTGGAGCATTGGTTGAGGGAAGTGTCTTGACTAACAGGAAGTTAGCAAGGTGGGAGGAGAGTGGATGTACCCATAATTTTGGGGAACACTATAAAATACTTCAGTGATTTTCTGTGTTTGCTTTTATTTTCTTAATTGTAGGTGTTAAGGACAAGCTCTAGAACACTATAAGCTGAAAGCCTAAAGAAACAATCAAGTGATTTAAAAAGACTCTCAAAAGACCTAAGCAGACCTATTCACCCCCCCCCCCCCCCTCTAGGTTGTTAGCTACCTTGAAATTAAAGACTTTCAAATAATATCAGAGGGAGGTTCCTCAAAAAGGATTTAACAATCTGAGTGATCCTCCAAGGTAGCTGTTGCTAAGTGGTCATGGGCTCAGGAGAGAGACAGAGAGAGTTGAGTTCAATGAAACTCCTCATCTGCAGAAAGGAGCAGTTTGAAATATGAAAGGAGATGGTGAGGCTATTCATGGAAGCATATGATCCAAGAATTTTCGCAACGGTTAGGGAGGGACCTGTCATTCCCATGAAGGTCTCTGCTCTGGATGCCAACATCCAGACACTAAAGACACTCTCTGAAATGACCAAAGATGAGGTCATACTAGCTGGCCTGGACAAGAGAGCACGGAACAGCATAGTCAGTGTTGTAGATGACTCAACCTTCCTGAACTTGGTTGACTGTCAGACCTCCAAGGAGATGTGGGACACCCTTGTGGTCTACATGGAGGGTATTGATGAGGTAAGAGATGATAGGAAGTCTCTGCTCAACCAAGAGTATGGGACTTTCAGGCAAATTCTAAAGGAGAACATAACTACCTGTTATGAAAGATTCTTCGGGATCATAAATGAGTTGAAGACCTATGGAAGGGTCTTCAATAATTATAAAATTAATGACAAGTTTCTCAGATCTCTAACTAGAGACTGGGATACTAAGATTTGTGTCATAAGAGAGATGGTCAAGCTTGCTGACACTCCTCAAATATTATTTGGGAAGCTGCTCTCCTATGAGATCCAGCTGGCTGCTAAGAAGGAGGAGGATGCCTCCAACAAATCACTGGCCAAAGAAAAGTCTTTGGCCTTCAAAGCTGAAAGCTCAAGGAAAGGCAAGGAAAGGATTCCTTCTCCACCAAGGAGACCAGATGAGTCAGACAGCTCTGACTCAGAGGCATCAGACAGCAGCATGTCTGATGAAGATTTTGCAGCCTTTTCCAGACAACTCCAGAGGTTAATGAAGAAGAAGCATTGGAAGAAAAGACTTTCCAATTCCACCCATCACAGAAAGAACCAGTCCAAGACTAACAGGTATGGTTCTAAACATAATAAATATAACTCCTCTAAAGTAATTTGCTACTGCTGCAGTAAGTCTGGGTATGTGATAGCTGACTGCCCAGAGAAGAGGAAGGAGACTGAGGAGAAGAAGCAGCACCAGCACAAAGGAAAGAAAGAAAAGTCCTTCATGGCCAAGAAGGAAAAGAGTTGGACAGACTCATCATCTTCTGAGTCTGAAGAAGAGGAAGTCTGTATTGGGCTAGTTGCTACTACTATTACAGATGAAACTATTGCGGCAGGAGAAGTCAATCCTCCAGGGAGGATTGGAATCAGAGCCCCTCTGACACTGTCAGACAGTGAGTCAGCAGTGGATAAAGATATCCACAGTTACATAGGGCTGATGGCAATGATAGATGAGGAAGGCAACCAGGATCAGCCTGGTCAGAGCAAGGTACATCTATCACCTAACTCTGCTTATCTGTTTGGGTTTAAGACTAGTCCTTGCTCAGAAGCCTCTTCACCCTATGGTGAAGAAGATTCTGGATCTGAAGTAGATGTCAATCAACTGATTGACAAGTATGGAGAACTTCTGAATGTCTTCAAGAAGGTCAAGAAGTTGTCTAAGAAGCAAGGTAGAGAGATCTCATCTCTTAAGCTTACAGTTGTCCAGCAAACTATAAGAGCAAATCTGCTGAACCAGAAAGCTAGGCAAATTAGCCAACTGAAGTCCCTCTTGGAGATTCAGGTAGCCTCCATCAAGCACAAGAACTGTCTCATCAGGGAGCTTGAAGATAAGCTTGAGAAAGAGAAAAGATTAGTGACTAGCTATTCTAAGCCAAGTACTGTCCTCTCCTTGATAGACTCCTCCTCTCAAAAGGGCAAGAGGGGGTTGGGAATCAAGGGAAACACAAGAGTTGCTCCTTCCAAAAGGAAGGGCAAAGCTCTAGTTTCACCTCAGCCTATTGCTTCTAAGCCTCCCATTCTTTTCAGAAAAGTTTTGATACCTTCTAACAGGTATGACCAAGAAAGTTCTTATGGTCACTGGGAGAGGGGTTGTTCATCTGGAGTGAACAAAGATGTTCACTGTCATGATGAAAGTTTTGGCAGGGTGTGTACAGTCAAGGCTGTCAATGAGAAATTTCAAATTGCCCAATCTGGACCATTTGTCTTTGGTGCTTCTGCACCAACTCTCAAGAATGTTGTTGCAGGCAAGGCTCAGAATCTGACAGCAAAGGTTCTGACTAAGGGCAAGTCTAAGAATCCGGCTGACCTGGGCATATCTGAAGCCATCAGAAGCATGCTTTCTGAAAAGAAGCTAGCTGCTGCTGGCACTCAGGGCAGACCAAATCAGCCAGCTATAAGACTTACCTTCAGTCAAATTCTGGCTGAAAGAAATCAGAAAAAGGCTGCAGCACATCTTCCTCCTGTCAAGGTTGCAGCTCATCAAGCTGCAAGGCCTTCACAGAAAAGAAGATATAACATACATGAGTGTTGGTGTTGTGGTAAGATAGGGCACTTTGCCATTGACTGCTGGCACAATCCCAATGTGGCCAGAGCTAGGGTCAGTCCACCAGTCAGAAATTTTGCTGGTGGACATGTTCAGTTTCATGCTAACATGCACCTAGAAGGCTAGGACCCAATAGATATTAGGGTCCTAAGGTTAAGTAATTTGTATATTGCAGGATAGTTGAAGGTGTCATACCCCTATATGGTACTTGGACAGTGATTGTTCCAAGCACATGACTGGAACAAGAAGCAACTTGAAGGAGTTTACTCCAATAAAAGATGGATCCAAAGTCATCTTTGGAGGTTCAGATAGAGGTGTAACCAGAGGGTATGGTAAAATCATCAATGGCATAGTCACCATCACAAAGGTGGATTATGTTGAAGGGTTGCAATACAACCTTATAAGCATAAGCCAGCTTTCTGATATTGGCTATGTTATTGTCTTCCACAAGGATGAGTGCCTAATTAGGAGGTCAAGTGACCAAGAAGTCATCTTGACAGGCACTAGGAGTGGAAATGTTTATTGCTTGAACTTTCTATGTCTAGACACAGATTCTCCTATCTGTTTGGTGGCAAATGAGAAAGTCTCCTACTGTGTCCGGTGGTACAAGAGACTAGCTCATTTGAATTACAAGACTATTGGCAAACTCTTCAGTCAAAAGCTAGTTAGGAATGGCCCCAATGTGAAGTGCTCTAAGGAGGACATTTGCTTTGCTTGCAAAAGGGTAAGCAGACAAAAGTCTCCTTCAAGGATATTGGGATCAAAGACTCTGTGAAGTGTGTATACCTCTTGCACTTGGACCTATTTGATCCAATGCCAATTCACAGTCTTGGTAGGAAAATCTACACTCTTGTGGTAGTTGATGACTATTCCAAGTTTACATGAGTGTTCTTTCTTAAGAAGGATGAAACCCTTAATGTCTTCATGAGATTTGTCAAGCAAATTCAGAATGAGCTTGGCTGTTCTGTGATCAAAATCAGAAGTGACCATGGGACAGAATTTCAGTCTGATAGCATGACAAAGTTCTGTGAAGAGCATGGAATTCATCAAGAATTCTCTTCTCCTAGAACACCCCAGCAAAATGGGATAGTTGAGAGGAAAAATAGGACTCTCATAGAGGCTGGTAGAACATTATTGAGTGACACATCTCTCCCAGAATATTTCTGGGCTGATACAGTAAATACTGCATGTCATGTCCTCAATAGAGCCTCTATCACCAAAGGTCACAAGAAGACTCCCTATGAGATCTTGAAGGGCAGAAAACCAAATCTGGACTATCTCAGAATCTTTGGTAGTAAATGTTTTGTGTTTCACAATGGCAAGTCCTATGTGACTAAGTTTGCTGTCAAATCCTATGATGGAATATTTGTTGGGTACAGCAATTATAGTAAAGCCTATAGGATCTACAACTTGAAAAGCCAAGTTGTAGAAGAATCAATTCATGTAGTCTTTGATGAGTCTACCATGATTAACAATGGACTGTCTAGTTCCTTTTATAGTACTGCAGGTACAGAATAGATGATGGACAAGCTGACCATCAAGGAAGCATCACCAGTCATCCAAGATGATATGGATACTCCAGAAGATCTATCTGGCACACTGGGAGTGGATGAAGATCAACAAGAAGATGCCCCTGTTGCTGAAAGAAGACTACCACCTGCAGTCAGACATATGAGAAATCCAGCACACCAGATCAATGGTGAGGCAAGTCATGGAGTAATGACAAGGAGCAGAAGTCAGAACACAACCATGTATTCAAGCTTTCTATCCCAAGTGGAGCCCAAGAAGTTTGAAGAGGCCAACATAGACCAGCATTGGATTGGAGCTATGCAGGAGGAACTGAACCAGTTCAAGAGGTGCAGGGTCTCGAAGCTGGTTCCCAGACCTCATGGTCATAATGTCATTAGACGAATTTTTCGCCCGTGGGCGCAAATTTTTCGCCCGTGGGCGAATTTTTCGCCCAGACACGGATTTTTCGCCTGAGCTAGCATTTTTCAATCTGGTTGGCATTTTTCGCTCGGGCTGGAATTTTTTGTCCGGGCGCGCGGTTTTTTGCCCGGGCGCGCGGTTTTTCGCCCGGGTGAGTTTTTTTCGCCCAAGTGCGGTTTTTTGCCTGTGCATGATTTTTTTTCGCCCGAGCGTGCATTTTTCGCCCGAGCCGGTTTTTCGTCCGGCGTGATTTTTTCGCTCAGGTGCATTTTTTTCATCCGAGTGCCATTTTTTGTCGTTGCACGATTTTTTTTGCCCGAGCCGAATTTTTTGCCCAGGCAAGATTTTTTTGCCCAGACGCGCTTTTTTCGCCCGGGCTTGATTTTTTGCACCGGCGCGATTTTTTTGCCCGGGCGCGATTTTTTTACACCGGCGCGATTTTTTCGCCATCGCGTGATTTTTCTCCCCCGGGCGATTTTTGCGCCCGCAAACGTTTTTTTACGCCCGGGGGCGTTTTTTTTGCCCGGTCGTGATTTTTTCGCCCGGTCGAATACCGAGTTTACCCAGAAGAAAGAGGGGATGGAATGACAGTAACCCAATTCCCATCGGCATCCCGAAGCATGGCGATCTTGTTTTTCCGAGCAGCAGGCTTTTGCCTCTTCTTCTTGACTAGCAGGTTGAGCAGCGGGATTTTTTTGCCCGGTCGCGATTTTTTTTCCCGGCCGAATAATTGGGACCCGGCCGAAAATATAGGGTTTGGCCGAAAAATTGGCGCTCAGGCGAAAATATCACCTCCGAGCAAAAATATCGCGCCCGGGCAAAAAATTCCCGCCAGGGCGAGAAAAACCGCCACCCGGCGAAAAATTCGCTCCCAGGCAAAAAAAAACCTTCCCCGGCAAAATAATTGCATCTTTTCCCCCGGACGCACATTTTTAATAAAAAAAGTTACCGCAACGGAGATTTGTCACACGATTTATAAAGTGTTTCTCCTTTTTGAAAAGCTCTGCAAAAGAAGTTCACTCAAACAGTTCTCCTTTTCTAATAGACATTTTCCAAAAGCTCCTTTTCCTACCATCCTTTTGCCACCTCTCCTTCTCCTTTCTGAAAAGCCTTCCCAAACAGGCCCTAAAGCAGTAAAAGCCTGAAGTTGGAATGAGCTGAAATGTGGCTAAGTCCACATGTGTTGAGTAAAGTAAACTCACTCAACGCCATGCTACTAAATACAGAAAATTGGCCAAGGCTGAAAGCGTTGAGTGAGGCGTGTCCACTCAACGCTCTCATCGCTTATATTGCTGAATAAGCAGAAATATGGTTAAGGCAAAAAGCGTTGAGTGGAGGTTACTGACTCAACGCTGTTAACGCCTAGTGAAGATAGATTTTTGTCTAAAGGGTTTGGCGTTGAGCGATGCTTACTCACTCAACGCCAAACAGCTGAAAGCTGATAAAGCAAGTTGGCGTTGAGTGAAGCTGAATCACTCAACGCCTAGAATCAGATTTATATTCTAAGTAGTTTAGTGTTGAGTGAAGGTTACTCACTCAACGTCAAGAGACAGTGAATCTGTCTAAGTATTTTGGCATTGAGTGATGCCTACTCACTCAACGCCTATTCTCTAATGCTCGATTTTGGCTAAGTCCATAGGTGCTGACGTCAGCAAAATCGACAAAGTCAACTAAGGTCAAATCAGACACGGGGAAGCTACACTACACGACAAAACTTACCGTGAAGCTATTGTACGTCTTCTTTCGTTAAAGCAAGGCGCAGCTGGAAGCTGCAGGTGGGGCCCACCGATCTCTAAGAGCTGTTGATCAGCGAACTACAAAAGGAAGAGATAGGGTCAAGACAAAGATAACTTTTAGGGAATACATTATTCAAAAAGGAGAGCAGCAGTCTTCATCTTCTTCGCCATTGCTGCATGTGAAAAGCTTGAAGCTCTCCAGCAAGAAAAGTTCAGTTAGTTGTGCAAGTCTCCATCTGCCACAGCAGATTCAGAACCTGTTCTGAAAAAAGAAGAACCTTCATCATTTGGCAGGTTCAGTGAGCTGTTTGAAGACTCAAGATCAAAAGATCTT
This sequence comes from Platanthera zijinensis, assembly GCA_039513925.1. Taxonomy (NCBI): domain Eukaryota; kingdom Viridiplantae; phylum Streptophyta; class Magnoliopsida; order Asparagales; family Orchidaceae; genus Platanthera; species Platanthera zijinensis. Next base: position 112,922,699 of record CM077089.1, on the reverse strand, counting down.
TAGCCTTCAGCAGCAAGTTCAGAAGTTATCTTCTGAGTTCCTCCAGCAAATCCTTTCCCTGCTGTGAGGAGGGTTGGAGCAGAAAGTTTTCTGCTCAAGTGGTTGACACAGAGAAATTTCTCTGTGTTAAAGTTAATTAAATTATTTCTTTTTGTAGGATCCTTCTGGATCTGAGCTGTCGGACCTTTGGGTCTGAGGTAGGGAAAATTTGCCTGAGTTGTAGGAGAGCGCTGCTCTCTGAGGTAGGTGAGTTTTACTCACTGAGAAGTAGGGCGTCTTTGCCTGAACTATAGGAGAGTGTATCTCTCTGAGTTGTAGGAACAAGCTTGCTTTGAGGTAGGGTTATCCTCCATAGCCTGAGTGGTAGGGCTTAAGTGTCTGAAGTAGGTGATACTTGTATCACTGAGTGTAGGCCTTTGTGGCTGAGGTGCAAGTCTTGGAGAAGACTGAGAGATCTTGAGGGATCTGAGGTGTAAGCTCCTTGGAGCATTGGTTTGGAGAAGTGCTTTGACTAACAGGAAGTTGCAAGGTGGGAAAAGAGTGGATGTACCCATAATTTTGGGGAACCACTATAAAATACTTGTGTGCTTTTCTGTGTTGGATTTTCTGTGTTTGATTTTATTTTCTTAATTGCAGGTGCTAAGGACAAGCTATAGATCACTATAAGCTGAAAGCCTAAAGAAACAATCAAGTGATTTAAAAAAACTCTCAAAAGACTTAAGCAGACCTATTCACCCCCCCCCCCTCTAGGTTGCTAGCTACCTTGAAATTAAAGACTTTCAGCGTATTTAGGTACATTTTAACTAGTAATCTACCTCCTTATAATTCTTGGTTGTCATATCATTCAAACGGAAGAATACACACTACATATTGACCTAAGAAACTATTATAATAGCTATATAATATTTATACTATGTATTCTAAGTTGAATATTGTGTGTCACCTAGTCGAATATCAACGTCATAATAATGAAAAGTCAGCTAAAAATAACTCAATTAGATATTGAGTTAATGCTAAATTAAACTAGAATGGATCAGTAACAGCCTTGTGCCTACCGCAAACTAACTTTTTTCCTACTATCCCAGTCAATAATGAGAAAGATGCAAACCAAATCCTGTTAAATTAAAAGAGTGGCAATTAGCAAATCAATTTAGCATGTCATATTAGCAAATCAATTTAGCATGTCATATTAGCAAATCAATTTAGCATGTCATATTAGCAAATCAATAAGAGTGTACAAATTGGCAATTAGTAGCATATTTGCATATGGATATTAAATATTACAGACAATTAGGAGAGTATACAGTTATAGGCTTACTTTTGTAACAACGGTAACTCGTCGGAGTGTTGATCGGAGAGGGAGATGATGGCGGTGGTGGAGGATACCGTGGAGCCGGAACCGCGGCTGCCTAGGCAGGGTTGCTCGTTGGAAGAGAGAGCCGTCAATATATCACAACAAGGGACAAAGAAAACTAGAACTTCATTTCATAGAAACCAAACATACAATACTCATGCTTTTATATAGGCTACAAGATGTCTTTTACAACTCCCAATCTTTCACCTAATAAGACAATAATAATAAGGATAAAAGGGCTCGGTGCTCGAGACCCCAGAACTTCTCATAACAACCCGTAACACATAACAACCCATAACATAATACCAGTCCATAACATCTCATCCGCCCTTGAAATCGAGCTTGCCCTCAAGCTCGAACTTCGCGTGATGACTGAATCATCAGGCAGCTTGATCTCCCTCCAGAACAATGCATGATATCGCGTAGAGATGTCGGTGGCGTCGGTGAGTAGCGGCGGCGCCGCGGGAAAGTCGAACGGCAGAAGTAAGTTATTCAACATGGTCGGTGGAGCGGTGATGAACAACAGTAGCAGGTAGGTCGGGGAAGTAACGACCGACAGAAGGAATGGATCTGAAGGTGGTGAGGTGGCCGCAGTGCCTGACGAAGGGGGCCCAAAGTGGGGTGGAACCACCGCGGCAGTTGATGGCGGAAGAGCAATTACCACTAAGAGCGGTGGCGTGTCAGTGGCCGACACAGATGACGATTGCACGAAGAGAGGCAACGGTGGAAGCAGCAGGGACATGGGCTGCGGCAAAAAGGCTGTTGTCGGATGCTTATGGTGGCGGAGGAGAGCGTCGGCATTCCGGAGGAGTGTGACCATGGAGCTCATCATGTCTCGTAGCTTCGATTGGATGCCGGCAGCATCCGCGGCAGTCAACTTGGTGTTTCCCATAATAATATGATGAAATTATTAATAACCAATTAACCAAGAAAATAATTATTTAATTAAAAATATTTTCATTAAAGTATGATAGTATGGAATTCGGGATATATGCTGCACATCATGCACATGGCTCAAGAAACCATTAGATAAGGCTACCGTCAGGGGAAAGGGTGTTTAAATTAAAGTTGGGTTAAGAGGGAGGTGTTTAAAATAGAAAGTAGTTGGGAAAAAGGAATAGAGGCGTGGGGTGCAGACTTGTAGTGCACGGGCTTTTTTTAAAAAATAAAAGTCAAGTTGTTGATGTGGGGGGAGGGGAAGGCTGTAATAAATAAAATCACGTGACTGGGCTTTAATATAGAAAACCACAAGTGACGTTTTTTTAATAATCAGCGTCGAACCGGATCGGCCTCACGCAAGCGGAAGAGGAAACCAGGGGGATAGGCGCGGGGCTCGAAAAGGCCGTGCTCTGCGGGGCGTGATGATGGCACAGTTGTGCGGGGGGCTCGATGAAGCGCGGCTGTGCGGGGGTCGATGAAGTCGCGGCAGTGCGGGGCTCGATGAAGCCGTTGTGGGCACAGAGACAATGCAGGGGAGGGCTGCTGCGTGACGGGCTATGAAAAAAACGGACGGGTGGCCGCGGCCTCGACGAAGGAGAGAGAGCAGGCTGGCTAGTGAACCAGGCGGAAAGGGGCTGCTCCGATTTAGGGCGGAGGATGTCGGAGGGTATATGTGTACGCGCTGGAGTTTGTGGGTTGCGGATTGCAGGGTGTGCGTGGGAGAAGAAGTAGACAGCGGTGGTGGGCTTGACTGAGAAAGGAAGAAAAAGAAATCTCGGGGTTGACAGAAAAGAGGGATGGCGTGCGGCGGAAGAGGAACCGGGGTTGTTGGTGTGAGGAAAAAAAACCTTGAGCTAGAAGGAAGTAGAAGCTCTCGCTGTGGACGGAGGACCGCTGGCTCTGATACCAAGTTGTTATGGGCTTACTTTCGTAACAACAGTAACTCGCCGGAGTGTTGATCGGATAGGGAGATGATGGCGGTGGTGGAGGATACCGTGGAGCCGGAACCGTGGTTGCCTAGGCAGGGTTGCTCGTTGGAGGAGAGAGTCACCAATATCTCGCAACAAGGGACAAGGAAAACTAGAACTTCATTTCATAGAAACTAAACATACAATACTCATGCATTTATATAGGCTAAAAGATGTCTCTTACAACTCACAATCTCTCACCTAATAAGACAATAATAATAATAAGGATAAAAGGGCTCGGTGCTCGAAACCCCATAACTTCTCATAACAACCCGTAACACATAACAACCCATAACATAATACGCAGTCCGTAACATATACATGCATTAGCAGCATATCTATGTATAAATCGCAAGGACTCAACGGGATCTTATCAATAATTTATATGCAATTCAACAATTTAATAGTCAGTAACAAATGATAATTTCAAAAATTAGTAGCAAGCAAAATCATAAGAATCAACATTTAATTAAAAATACATCCACCTTATGTACTTATTCTGAAAAAGCAAATACAGGCCTTTCCATGCACTAAATACTTTCTTTTCTAGATCATAGACATTATAAGGGGCAACAGCAGCATGCAATTAATCAATGATGCAAAAGAGAGTAACATTATATTCATACAAGCACGAAAAAATGGCTAGAGATAATAGAAACCAGTTGAATCAAAAATGGAAATAAAATATGAGACCATTAGAGTCAGTGAGTCACTAAGGCGCCATTTGCCGCGGCTTTTTTGCTCCGGTGAGCTCGGAAAAAAAACAGCACCATCATAAAATGCATGTTTGGCAAGACAATGGTTATGACCGTCACCAAGAAAACAAAACTACTTTTGAACATAAAAGTGGATGACGATCTTTATGTGAGATCAGGCGTTCATGAACAACAATTCATAATCACCGCATTTATGACAGCCGTGCCAAACGAAACCTAAATCTCTGATTGAGAATATAGTAATATAGACAAGTAAAGTGACCACTTAGAAAATAGATAGATGAAAAAATTATGCTTCTTTAGGCAGGATCCAGTAGCTATCAAAATCCCTAAATAACCTAAGAATACTATGCTTCTTGAGTCACCTATACTATACTCATGCATGCAAGAACTAAAGTAAAGGCTAAAGATAATAGGAAATCAATGTAAGTGCCTACTTACAAAGTAGATAAATGGGAATATTATGCTTCTTGAGACCTGGATTCAATACCTATCTGTAACTTCATCACCCTGTGGGCACAATCGCCGAAGAAGATGGTACTATCGAGACTTACTACAAATTGCTACAATAATCTATTCTAAAAGTAGGCTTGAATAACAATGCTAAATAAAGCTGCCCGAATACCTATATATACAGGGACTATATAAAGTGGCCATTATTGCTATATGTAATCTAATAAACTAGCCGTTATTCAATACATGGCTTAATCCAACTGCTCTATGTACAGATCAACTGGTATTAAAGGGGAGGAGCTGTGTGGCTTTCCATTTAGCGGTCTGTGCACTAACAAAATCCCAGATGATCCAATAATTGTACACGCTATAATGTTGTGTCGAGGCTGCATGATAACCGGAAAAAAACCCCAAAAATTCCTACGTCTTTTATCTATGCTCTAGTATTATTCGCGGCATCGGAGACATCCAAAGAATCAAAGCGCAAAATGCAATGAATCAGTGAAAAAAAAGGAAAGGCAACACATTCGACTATTCATGAATGTAAGAACAAATGTAAAGATTGAAGATATAAAGAAATCGACACCAAAAATTATTACTGTGAATACGAGAACCTGACAGAGTAGAGTGAAACAATGGACACCAAAAATTCGAGTGGCTAGCCGAATCTCCTCTCTGAGAAGATCCGGCGGTGAGGAGCAGCAAAGCAAGTAAGAACCCTAGTGCCGCCTGTTTAGGAGAGAGGGGAGCCAATTACGCGAAAAGGCAAAAGTGAAAGCCGAAACCCTAGCCTGTAGCACTATGGCCGCTTCCCGGGTCGCCTTCTCGATTCTTCCTAATGATCCCAACCGTTCAATCTAAATCGGCATTGTAAGAAAAAGGAGAGAGAGGCCATACTTCCATAGTTATCATTGTATCAAGAAGAGAAGAAAGGAATTAAATTTAAATTTCTTAACTAAACTATACTATACCGTTAATGGCGTTAGAAATAAAAGGAAACTAAAAAAATATTTGTCATTATCTTCTCCTATGTATATAAATAAATAGTATTTAATAATTTAAAAGAAAACTAAAAAACACTTCTTAGGATATCAAAGAATACTTCATTAAAAAAAGAAGTATTTCTGAATTCGTTAAGTATTAAAATGTTTTTAACTTTGCCAAAATTATCATCAAGAATATCATGATACAGCCATTTTTGTTTTTTTTCTTTTCAAGTTTACCCCCATTTATTTCTCGTCAATTACATAGCTCCCCGTAACAATTTATGTTCATACATCATTTAATATGAGTGAAATGGCACGGGCCTTTGGCCCTTACGTGAGTGCAACAGCACGAGCCTCCGACTCTACGTGAGTGCAACGATATGAATCTACGGCCCTATGTAAGTACAACGACACCGACCTCTAGCATTGCCCCTACGCGATCGTGCTTCAGCCGCTTATAAAAAAACATATTTATAGAAAACCATATATATTCAAAGTGGGAGATAAATAAGTGATGGATGACCACCTCTCTCCCTCATCTTTCTCTTTCCTCTAACTACTGCCCCCTCTATCTCCTCTCTCTCTTCTCTCTTCACTCTCTCTCTACCACATGAAAAAGTTACTTCTCATTTATATTATAGTATATATATATATGTTATAGCATGTATGATATTCATAAATATAAGTATTGTTGTTGGTCATCTAGTTTTTCTCCGGTTTAGAGAATCGGACCGCTTTAGCTCTGAGTTGGACTGGCCGTGCAAACAGTCAAGTCAAAACCAGACAGTAATGAAAATAGGCGTTTTTAACGTGAAAAATCCTGAAAGGGTGAAAACCACATGATCGGATATGCGTCAGGCCAAAATCCATTATTTCTCTTTATTTACAAGTATTAGCATTTCTCGGATGGTGACAGGTCAGCTCTCCATTACAAGCTCTGAGAACTAAGAAAAGAGGAAAAAGCCAAGTCTACGAAACTTCCACGAGAGCGTCCGCAAGAGTGTTCTCATATGCCTTCTCCCGGGCTCACTGAAGCTTCCAAGTGGGTATTGAGCATTGAGCAGACTAGAGAGCGAGCGGAGTGAATCCCGAGTAAAGGAATGATCTAAGTCCCACGTTCTCTCCAAAAAAAACCTCGAGCTCTCTATTCCCTGGAGTTGCTTGTCTTCAAATGAAGGTATGAAGGGTTTTTATAGCTTTCTTGAAGGGTCTCATTTGTAATTGCGCTCGGTTGAATCTTGAGTTGACGAATGACGTTGCTACGTTCCAGTCACCTATATCACCATTTTTTTGAAATGATGAACATGCCCCACGGGCGACCCGGGAAAGTTGCCCAGCGGTACCGGAGGCGGTTGTGGCCGGAGGTGGCGACCACCGCCAGCGCGCGCGCACGGGTCGCATGCTCATGTGCGCCCATGCGCTCATGAAGGGGGAGTGTGTGCCCGTGCACAAGCATGCTGGTTATTTGCGCGTGCGTGAGTCGTTCGTGGTTCTCTTATGTGATTGATTTCTTCCCCCCCCCCCCCCATTGGGGGTGACTTTGGACCCTTCGAGCGGGCGCGTCTCGCTTGGCCAGGTTTTATGGCTTTAGTATTTTGGTTGAAGTCCTACCAGTTTGGCTCTAAAATCTTTAAGGGAAACCCAAAAAAATTACCTCAAATTTTTGTGGGGCGTGATCCGCGAAGTGATGAGTACGGAAATTTCTAACCTTGATTATTTTGTCTTGGGGTAGCATCACTTTGCACACGCCTTGCGAATCATTTTTTTGTTTGCGGCATAGAGTGTCCTTTTTGTTAGGCCTAGAGACGCGTGTTGATCACTTAGTGCTACGTGTTCGTCTTACGAGTTGGCAAATGCATAGACACAGAGTGAAGCAACATTTTACCCCATGCCTTGGTGGCACAAAAGGGTCCAGTGGGTCCATTCCTATTTAAATTCATAGGAGGATTCTGAGCTCGCTTTCGTCATAGGGAGGAGAAGGACTCTGGGTTCGTTCAGATTAGAAGATGCAGAAGGACTTGATGTCTGTTCTTATATAGTAACATTGAGGGGCTCGGTGTCCGTTCTTATTAAAAGTTGAGACATGACCATTCAAGGCGGAGGTCGAGTTGGTATGACTAGTGGAGGAGAAAGCATCGATGGCTGTTGCGCTTTAAAATGTATAGTCGGCGCAGACTTTCATGATCGTTGAACATAAGTATTCATAAGCCTTTAGAGTGGAGAAATCCATGATTGTTGAGGAGGCCCGAACGAAGATGATGGTTGCGAATTTGGACCCTCTACAGGAGGACTATCGCGATATTGTGGACTACCCTAGGTTTGATAAGGGCTTCCGTTCAGCGTAAAGGATGTTGGAGCGCTCCAACATTTGAGTGGGCAATGACTCAGATGATGCTGATGTTGATGTCGGGGGAGGGCATAATTATTTTTTCATTGTGTGCACATGTTGTTCCTTTGTTTGCATTTTGCTTTGTGGAAGTAGGCGCAACTATAACATCCCAATTTGGCCTTCAGGACCCTCTTTATGTTATTTGACTCACTAAGATTTTGTGGGCTTAGTTAGTGTTGGGTCCATTGATCTCAATGTCCAAGATTTGAAGAAGGCATAATAGACAATGGTATTCACAAGTGTAATCTAACAGTTTCCATAAGTTTTATATGTGCAGGATGTTCCTTAGAACAAGTTTAGACAGGTTGTCTAAATGATTGTGACAGGTGGTCACATGGTAGAAAGATGGAGAGATAGAAATCTGTCTAAGTCCACAAGCGTTGAGTGACGTCAGTTCACTCAACGCCAGATGCCAAAAAGCGTTGAGTAAAGCTAGACAGTCAAAGCCCAACAGTTTGCAAAGGAGATTTCGACTAAGTCAACAGGCATTGAGTGAAGACAATTCACTCAACGCCATATAACAAGAGGCATCGATTATAGCTGAGTCTATCAAAGCCTCAGCATTGGCAAGGAAGAAATTCGACTAAGTCCAAAATCATTTATTAAGGACAGCTCACTCAACGCCTAATGAAGAAAGCGTCGACAGGATAGTGTTCAGTCAAAGCTTATTGAGACCGAGCGGTCTGGCGGTCTGAGCGGTCTGGCGGCTTGGGGATATTGGCCAGCTGTCTTCCTCTTTGTAGTGGTCGTGTGGTTAGTCTAACCGTGCGGCTTGTGAGGCTTATGCGGCTTGTATAGTTTCATGTTCTTGTAATTATTAGTCTCACATTGCTTATTTGTAATCTCTCTTCTCTCCTCCATTCTATAAAAGGGAGGTCATACCTTTGTAATATTTATCTTTTTGGATAATAAAACTTTCAATTATTCAAAGTTCCGGCTTGTTTTCTAGTTATTTGTTCGCTACTTTCACATGGTATCAGAGGACTCGATTTTCTCCTCTTGATTCTGTGCGCCCACTCTGACCGCGCGACCTGTCCGCGCGGCTTGCTTCATCTTCTCGCGACCTGTCCTCGCGGCTTGTTTCTTCTGCTTCTTGCGCCCTGTTCGCACGACTTCTTTCTCTCTTTGTCGCTGCCCTTTGTGTGCGCGACCTCCTTGTTTCTCCATTCTTCTTGCCGCGACCTGTGTTTAGTCGATGCGCCCTCTTTCCTAGCTGCTCCTCCTCTTTAGTCGCCTCGGCCTGTTGTTGCAACCTGTTTGCCTTGTTCGCCTTGTTTGCCTCCCGACGGACTTTTCTCTGTTCGCGTAGTCTTCTATTTCTTCTGTTCGCACGGGATGTTCTCTAGCCGCTCGACTTCTTTCCCTCTGCTTTGTTCTGCGGCTTAGTCGTGGCTTTTCTGGCCGCTGGTGTCTATCATCGTGACCGCTGCAGATCTCTTTCTCCTAACCGTTGCAATTTCTCTTTGTTCGGGCGGTTTCTTCCTTGTATTGGCGGCCTCTCTGCCCTTCTTCCTTTGCCGCTCTTTCTCTCTCTTAGGGTCTGTTTGGGGCAGCGGTTGCGGATCAGAAAGCTGTTTTCTGATCCGCAACCGCTATTATTGGGTGTTTGGGTCTTGGGCGGATCAGAAAGTGATTTTCAAAATTTGCGTTTTTAATTTAAGCCCTAGGGCGCTGGGATTGTGTCACGTCTGGCGGTTCAAAAGCCGCGGAAGCTGCTTTTGATTCCGTTGTTCTTCCCTCCCTGATCCGGCGATTCCGCTGTTCTTCCCTCCCCGATCCCGCAGGCCTGGGTATTCTGGATTCCGCTGATCTCCCCTCCCCAATCCGGCGATCCCTTTCGCATCCCGATCATTGCAGCCCTTTCGCATCCCGATCCCGCCGGTTTTCCCAATCCCCGTCGCCCTTTCGCAACCCGAGCCCGACAATTCAGAAAAGAAAACACGGCAATGCCGAGCATGACGCAAGAACAGAGGATTCCCGCAGGCTTCTTCCCCTTCCATCTGCCACTTCTTCTTCCCGCCTAGCAGCGGCTGTGGATCCCGATCCAGATCCGACACTGTCCTGTGCATCCAGGTCGGCTCCAGCATACTCTTCCCGCCGGGCTTCTTTATTAATATAAAGTAGGCGATAGGTACTTGATATTTTCTACAAAGTAATAGTCCGTTCTAAAAAGTTCTGGGATAGGTACTTACAGAACTTTATATGTAATATTATTGTCATTATCTATAGATTATTAGATCCTATATATATATATATATATATATATTTCAAATAATATGACGGTTCAGCTCCGTTCAGGCCATCCAAACCGGTCGGACCGTGAACATTATCATAATATAGTATATTAAAGTGATTGTTAAAATTGACAAACAAACTAATTGAAGAATAAAACTAAAAACAAACCGTTTATTTAAGTTTTTACATGAAGTATTACAACCTTAAATTAGAATTGATATTAAAACATAGACAAAAACATGTATAAATAATCACTCATCAAATACCTCCATACTTAGATTTTGCTATTCCAGAGCAAATATAGAGTTGAGTATATTTACAAGTTATGAAATTTTCTATTTACTATCAATTTAATTCTTCAAGATAAAACAGGTATAAACATCCGGTGAATAAAGAGTTAAATGCTATCGTATATATATATCATTGATACCAGAGTTAAAATTTATAGCCATAAAAGTTTTTGAAAAACAAATAGTAAGCATATATTAAAATCAGATATAACAAGGATAGATTGGCTTTATGATTACTATATCTTTATACGAGATATATTGGAAAATGTGCATTCTATTATTTATGCTCTCTCAAAATTTTAAACAAAAATAGAATATCAACTTTGGAAGGGTGGAATTTACCTATACAATAGGCTTTTGTAGAAGTGATAGATTTTTGTATTCTAACATCTTTTTATCTAAGTTATGCGTTGTTATAACTACTAAGGAATGTAATTCCAAAGTGGCAAAAAAATACAAAGCATACTTGAGTTTTTATTTGAATCCAATGTATATTTAGAGGAGCACATACTCCTTTCCATATAATCTTTTTATATTTATTGGATGCCTATGTGTACGGAATGAAATCTTATTCTCATTGACATAAGATCTTTTCTTTTACTAGGAGCACATACTCCTAGATACTTGCTTGCGTAAGAAAACATGCCAAGTAGAAATAAATAAATATTAAAGAGTTGGATAAAAAATTTTGAGAGCAACTATAATAGTTTGTATTTCTTATATTTCGTTAAGAATGGAGTAAGGATAATTACAGTCTAAAATTGTTTGGTGAACATAATATGTTTTGCTTCTATTGTATATATATGTATTTGTTTTTTTTTATTAAAGCAGGCTTGCTAAAAAAATAACTCCGATTGTAATGAAATTTTACAAGGTAGGATTTACAAGTTTATTCCGGATATTTATATCTATCTAGTTATGAGAAGGAGTGGTAAATTTGAAAATTGAAATAATTTGTATTTTTGATCAACTCAGATTTTATTGGAATATATTTACATAGTATGGTTTTGAAAGTTGTTTTGGGATGAGTACTAAAATAAACAATGCTTTTATTTAAAACATATAAGTGATAAAAAAATTTGCAGCTAAAAGCACCTCCACACTTATGTTAGGCATAAGTATGAAGTGAAAAATATTTACAGAATATACAAAAGCATAAAAGATGGAAGTATACAAAGGAATTTATATTTCGAGGTTATGGAGTAGTGTTAGGGTTTCAAGTTCTTTTTGAAAAGGGTCCCCAGTAAAATATAGTTTTAAACGGTGCCCGTTTACTTTGAAAGTTCCTAATTCAGGGTGAGAAATAAGAACAGTCCCATATGGCCAGGTTTGTTTAACAGTATAGGGTCCGGTCCATCGGGATTTTAATTTTCCTGGAAATAATTTAAGGCGTGAGTTATATAGTAGGACAAGATCACCTGGTGAAAAAGATTTTGGAAATTTAATTTTCCTATCATGATAAAACTTAGATCGCTCTTTATAAAATTTATTATTTTCATAGGCGTTTGCACGTCATTCCTCAAGTTCATTGAGTTGAAATTTACGTTGTTCTACGGCTAAGTTTGTATCTAAGTTAAGAAATTTTAGCGCCCAGTATGCGCGATGTTCTAATTCTACAGGTAGGTAACATGCTTTTCCATATACTAAACGATAAGGTGTACAACCGATCGCAGTTTTGAATGTTGTACGGTAGGCCCAAAGTGCATCATCTAATTTGAGGGACCAATCCTTTCGATTGGTATCTACAGTCTTTTCTAATATGCGCTTTAGTTCTCTATTGACTACCTCCACTTGGCCGCTTGTTTGGGGGTGATAAGCGGTAGCGAGTTTATGAGTAACTCCATATTTGGCTAACACTTTAGCCATCTGGGTGTTACAAAAATGAGTACCTTGATCGCTAACTATAGCCCTAGGCGTGCCAAAACGTGAAAATAAGGTTTTCAGAAATTTAACGACGACTCTTGAGTCAGCGGTGGGCAAGGCTTGCGCTTCAGCCCACCGTGAAACGTAATCGACCGCTACTAAAATATAACGATTTTTAAAAGAAGGAGGTAAATGGCCTACAAAATCTATGCCCCACAGATCAAAAATTTCACATTCTAAGTAAAAGTTTTGGGGCATTTCGTCCCGACGGGAAATGTTACCTGACCGTTGGCAGCGGTTGCAAACGCTTACCAATTTTTGAGCGTCCTTGAATAAAGTAGGCCAAAAGAATCCTGCTTCAAGGGCTTTACGTGCAGTCCGGTTGGATTGATAATGTCCGTCGGTTGGTCCTTCGTGGCAGTGCCGTAGTATTTTTAGTCCTTCCTCGTTCGAAATACATCTTCGAATTACTTGGTCGGCACAGACTCGGAATAAATACGGGTCTTCCCAAAAGTAGTTTTTCAAGTCAGAAAAGAATTTCTTCTTTTCTTGAAATGAAAAAGCTTTTGGAAAAACTCGGGCTACTAAATAGTTAGCCAAGTCTGCGAACCAAGGAGTAGATGTAACATCCCATTTTCAAATTGGACCCCCCTTAGGAGTGACTTGAGCATAACTAGGTCATATGAGTTAACCTAGGTGAGCCCAGGAGACCAAGTGACCTAAAAACCTAGTTGAGACCCACTTGGTCTGCAAATAGTAATTTTCAAAACTCTGATTTTGGGTGGCCTAGTAGATTCATTGTGACTCTAAAAAATTCCCTTAGACCTAATGTGGGCCCAATGAGTCACCAAGGACCCACTTGGGTCAACCATAGTGGTCAATTTGACCAAGTCAACATTTAACCCAAGTCAAGTCAACTTAGCCCATTTGGGTTAACCCAAGTTCAAGCCCCCCCCCCCCCTCTTAGGCTAAGCCTAATGACATTATTAATGTAAGGTATTAGGGCTGCCAATAACCTAGTTCCTTGACCAGTCAACTAGGTGACTAGGAGAGAGAAAGAGAAGCCTAAATTTGAGAAATAATAGAGGAGAGAGAAAGAGTAAAGGATCATTCATGGTGGGCCCCTCTCTTATATTTCATTTGAAGTATCATAATTTGTAGTGGGCTGCCAATAGAATAAAAAGGAAGACATTACATGGGGGCTTCATTTGGAGGAAGAGAGAGAGAAAGAGAAAGAGAAGAAAAATAGGAGAGAGAAAATAATAGGTTCATGGAGAAGATGAGCCTCCCTCACTCTTGTGAGTTCATGTAAAAATTAAATGGCCTTAGTGGGCTGCCATTAGAGGGGTGAGATGAGGAGTTTTCAGTTTGGGGTGACTAGGAGAGAGAGGAAGAGAGAGAGAAGAAATTTAAAAGAGGAGAGAGAAAAATTAAGGGTGGTTTTAATGGAGAAGGAGAGGGGTGAATTCGGCCATTGAAGGCTGAGGGCCAGCCTTTTTATGGTGGCTCATAACTCCCCTATGGAAGAGGAGTCGAGCAGCCCATTCCCGGCCACCAAGAGACACATGCAGCCCCCCCCTCCACCTTGGCCGAAACCCCCCAATTATGGCCATTAATGGCTTTCTTCATAACAGCCATGACCCTCCCCCTCCCCTCTCTACCTTTTTAAACCCCCATCAGTGAGCCAAGGAGAGGCTTTCGAATCCCTAACAGAAGAGCAAGTGGTGGCCGGAGCTTGAGAAGAAGGAAAACGCCGCCGCCGCCGTCGCCATGGCCCCTCGTCGATCTACACGTTGCATGGCCGCCGGGAAGGTCCTCCCTCTCCTCTTCCTCTATGTTTAGATCCTAGGAATCATTAGGATGAAGTTTCATGCTCAAACAAATCGGTTTTGAGTTTTTAAAAATCTGAAAATTGCCATTTTTCATGGATTTTGGAGCTCTCGGGTAGGGCGGCGCCGCCACCTCCGGCCGCCCTAGCTCCGGCCAGTGATAGCCCCCACCACCGGGAACATTTAGGGTGAGTTTCCCGGTGGTGGCGCCGCCTCAGGCCGCCGGGAATAACCCCGAAAAAAAGGGCCTGCACGGGCTGTTTTTAGGGTTAATCGGAGAAGAAGCACAGCCACCGTTGGATCGCTCATCAAGATTCGTGCACCCTAGGATTTAAATTAATAGTTTATTTTATGCAATTTTCTGTCTTTTCTTAAACAGTTTTACTGTAACCCGATTTTAGGCCCCTTAAGTGCTCCTAATGAAAAAGTTTAAAACATAAAAGTTGTAGGTCTTTAAAAGACCTACAATTTGATATGCAGTGGGGAAAATTTGAAGAAAAATACAGCCCTGTAGAGCCTTTTGAATAAGGGTGTGTCCTAATCTTTAGGGCAGAACCTTGTAAAATTATTTTAGGTCCTTTAGATGCATAATCAACAAATATGGCCAACATAAAAGTTGTAGGTATTTTGAATACCTACAATTTGATATGTGGTGGGAAAAATTTGGATGAGTGGTCTGTCCTATAGAGTCTTTTTAGTGAGGGCTATGCCCTACAAGTTAGGGCAGATCACTGTAGGAGAAATTTAGGGCACCCCTAGGGATTTTCAGGGGGTGTGACCTTCAGAGAAGTTGTAGGTATTTTGAATACCTACAGTTTGATATGTGATGGGTAAAATGTGGATGAGTGGTCTGCCCTGTAGAGTCATTTTAGTGAGGGCTATACCCTACAAGTTAGGGCAGATCACTGTAGGAGAATTTTAGGGCACCCCTAGGGACTTTCAGGGGATGTGACCAGCAGATAAGTTGTAGGTATTTCAAATACCTACAGTTTGATATGTAATGGAAAAATATAGGACAAGCCTACAGACCTGTAGGGCCATTTTCCTAGGGTAGGTCCTATATGTAGGGCAGATTTTAAGATGGATCCCCACACTTAACCCTTGGTCCAAATCCTCTGAATTTTGGACAGGGGCTTAATATAACCTAAACCTAGCTCCTATAAAGATTGGAGGCCATTTGGAATAGGGTAGCTTAGGGTTTTGCCATAAACCTAGGAAAGCTAGGGTTAGAACATTGAAGGGGCAAATGACCTCCATACCCTCCCAATTTTTGGTGAGGAGTCCCTGGTATATACATCTAGGTCTGGTTCAAATTTCAACTCATTTGGTTGAGTTTTGACTAGGAAACCACTAAGCCCTAATTTGGACCTAGGGAAGGGTAATATGGGAAAAAAGGGGACTTGTGGCAATTTGGTGGTCAACTCACCTCAACAGAGGTTGAAGTTGTGACCAATGGGTTAGGATGATCCTAAGAACCCTTGGGGAGCAAAGGAGATGTGTTAGGGTGGATTTACCCTAGGGCCCAGGTACAAACCCAAAGTGAGGACTTTTGGGGTTTGTGAAGGACATAGGGGCAAATGCTCTTGTATGGCCTTGATATTTGGTGGAGAGGTGGTTAATGAATATTTAACCCTCTGGTTATAATCTTAGAGAATTTAAGGTAGCTAGGTACCTCAAATCCTAAACCCTAGTTTTAGGGTAGAAGGGCCTTTAGGGTCAAAACAGTAATTTAACTCATTTAAAAGCCATGAAACTTGGGTAGTGTACTTCTTGGGTTTAGGGAAGTCTTTGGGAAGTAATATTGAGAGCCTTGGGATTCAGTACATAATAGTTCCTTCATAACTCACAAAAATAGGCTTTTGGGTATTTTAATTAATTTGATTTCTCTGGTTGATTAATGGAAATGAAATTTTGGCAGAGAGCTTTTTAGATTCTTATACATATGCTTGAATTTTTCTGGAATTATTAACTGATTATTTTAAGTACTTCATTCACAAGCCATTGATTTTCTAAAGATAGT
Source organism: Platanthera zijinensis (assembly GCA_039513925.1). Classification (NCBI taxonomy): domain Eukaryota; kingdom Viridiplantae; phylum Streptophyta; class Magnoliopsida; order Asparagales; family Orchidaceae; genus Platanthera; species Platanthera zijinensis. Next base: position 112,906,657 of record CM077089.1, on the reverse strand, counting down.
CAAATAATTATTATGGGTTGTTCCCTCACTGAAATCTGGTGTAACTTAGGCAAATGAGTTTTTATGACCTCTTACATCTCTGGTAATTATTGTAGAATTTTTGGATCTATAATCATAGGGGTTGATTCACAAGGCTTGCAATTTGTAGAATTTATAAATGATTTTTAAATAATATTTTTAGGCCTTGTAAAATTATAATTTTTGGTCAGTGAACATTTATGGACATTGTAGAGCCCTGGTAATTTTCTTATAATTTTATGATGAATGAATGTAGTACCTCATGCTCAAAATCACTCATGGCTTTAATTTCTGGATAATTAAATAAATATTAAATTATTTAGGAAAAATTTGGAAGTGCTGGATTTAAGTTATAAAAGTCATGATAGGCCCTTAGTAATTATCTTAGGGTGCTTGGATGAGAGATTGATGCACTTCCTATCATACACGTTGTTAGCTCAAGTTGGTCTGCATATAGTGAAATCATAGAAATTGTAATACCAGGGTCATAGGGCAACAAATCATGTGTAGATGCCGTGGCAAGATGATTCGGAGGTTATCAATGAAATTGGGTATGGGATAGTGGTTAGGTTAACTAAGGATGGGTGGAGCTCGGGTTCGACGGAACATCGTCTTTCCTGGGAGCGGGTGAAGGAGTTAAAATACATTAGGGTTAGAACCAGAGTAACATTAAGGGTTTGGGTACGGGGTATTAACCAACAATAATAAGTGCCTTGCGAAAGGGAACTTCGGGCCGTAATGCACCGTCTTGGTTCCTAGTGCCCCTTGAGAGCCCTTCACGGGGTATACCGGGGGCAGTCCTGGGCTAACGTAAACTGTATTAACAAACCGACAAGAGTAACTTAGTAACTAGGGCTGCACTCTTCACAACACTGTTGGCACAGGAAGGTTGATGGGAGCTTCGGCTCGGTTGATTTGGAAACGGACGGGATGGTCCGGGGAGCTTCGGCTCGGTTGATTTGGAGACGGACGTTTTGTCCGGGGAGCTTCGGCTCGGTTTTGTGTGCTTACGGTTTAACTTGCATGTGCATAAAATAGGAAAAGTTAAGGTGGTGGGTCTTTCGATATCGGGGAGTTCGATTGCACCGACACCGATATCGTTGACTCGGTGGGGTGATTAGCACTCTGCCAACAGAAGTCCGGTGCGCCAGCCGGCAAGAGTACGCAGGCGTCCGCTTTGTGCACCAAGCGTTGAGGCGTACGATAGGTCAGACCAGTGTGCTTTACTGGTTTTGGAGGTGGGCGAGGCCCAACCCACCGCTTCCGTTTGCCACTACGGAGGTATCCTGGGAGGTAACGGCTCCGAAAGGGGGAACTAAAGGTCTGTGTGCACAGAGTCGGGTGTGTGAGTTGCACTGCATGACATAACATACCCACCATATAGTTGCATATCATAATCATTCATAACAACCTTGACACCTAAAGTATAAGTGGAATGGGACGCTTATACATTAGGACTTGCAAAACGACCCCTTGGTCTATAAGCTTGTGTGGGCAAGTTTATAAATCAAAGGTTATTTTCAATATATATATGTTGTTGTTTGATAACCGACACCCCAACGTATAAGTGGTATGGGACACTTTATACGATGGGAGCCTTGCAAAAGATCCCTTGGCTTATGTGTACTCACATAAGTGAAGGTTTAATTTCTTGCTTACTTCCTTTCTGTTATACCTATTACAACACTTATATTGCTCCCCAGTCATAACTTGCTAGTTAGGTCCACCGTCATCTGCTTTTGACTACTCTCCACCTTCATGTCCTTCCCTTTCTTCCTCTCCGCTCGGTGCCTTAGGGCATGGGGGAAGGGGTGGGGGATGATAGGACTTAGTCTTTTAGACTAACGGTTTTCGAACCATATCATTTTAGGTGTACCATATGGAAGGGTCGCAGGTTTTGCAGTTTCTGACGGAGTTGACCCCGCTACCGTGTTACCATTGTCACCAGCCAGGACATACACGGGTCAAGTGCCCCTTGATGGGTGGGATTCCACCAGCTCAGCAGGCAGGAGGCCATAGACGCAGACGCAGACGCAGACGGGGATTGCGAGGAGGCGACAGCATACCGAAAAGGGAGGAACACCTAGAGATACGGCACCAGCAGAGCACGGTGTCGGTGGAGATGGACCAGTTTAGTTTGGGTGCCCTCGGTTCGGTGACAGTTACGGTGACACTTAGTTTTTAGTTTTGCTTCCGCGAGTGACCTGTAGTGAGGACTCTGATGTACAGGGCTTATGCCCTTATTTCTAAGTTTTACATTATGCTGCACTCTGATGTTTCTGTGGACACTCCCTTCGTGGAGCTTTATTTATACATGTGATATTCTCTTTTGGTGGACTTGCTTCTCTCTTGCTTGCTACTTATTGTGATCGAAAAGGCCGGCGGAATCGGCGCGTTGTAGTGACGACCTTCCCGGGTGCGAAGGTATCACAGCAAAGCGGCGGTTCTGGGCATAAGACCCCGGTGGTTGAAAAAGAAAAAAAAAAGGGGGTCTTACAAGTGGTATCAGAGCAAACCTCGATCGGAAAAGTAGCAGTCCACTAACCTTGGGTCACCCCCGCTCGAGTTTAGTTTGGGGACAAACTAAGCAGCGGAAGCAGTGGTGTGCCCATAAGGAAAATCACATGTAAATTGTCCACTTTCCATCCATTCCATTTGTACATTAGCTAACAATTGGAATTCTTCTTTGTAGCCTGAGGCAAACCCTGTCCCCAGCAGGGAGCACCTCTGGTTGCAAAGACCTCTTCTCGTAATTCTCTAGTCAATAGGTTAGACTCAACCGCTAGGATACGTGACTAACCCGACAACTTATACTGTGCCCTAGTCCGAAACAGACCTTAAGTATGAATTTGGTTAGGTAAGGAAATACCTAAAGAGATTAAAGGAGGAGTTTAATAGGTGAATGGATACCTAAGACATAAACTCCGGTGTCCCTATGGTCCATAACAAGGATTACTCAATCTATTGGGACTGACCAATAATCCATTATCAGAATGGTAGAAGACACGTAGTATTAACCCCCGTACCAGTAACAAGATTACTCAGGGACAACTACAAGATAAACACTGAAGGTCGGGTAGGAATTCAAGTTCGAAAGAGACCCAATTGGGAGTGGGAACAACCCTGATAAGCGTGTCGTAAATTTGACTTGGAGGGTTTAAAGTATGGAGTATATCTACAAGTGTCAGTTTGGAACCCCAAGTTATAGATTGATGCCCTAGGGATTGTACACTCAGCTAGGACAGATATAACATGGTAAGATAAAAGAAAATTAGCCCAAGGAAGATATGGGCTTATCATTTGTTTATTGGGGGCTTATCTTTTGTTTATTGGGCAAGTGAGTTAATGGCATGGCTTAGGTCTCCTAGACCTAATTTAGAAAGTGTGTTGCCCCAAACACAGAAATGTTGAGGTTGGTCTTATTCGACGCCACTCGAATGATGTCAGGGTAATAATGAGGAGTAATTACGAGACATAACTGCTAAAAGATACCATGTGAATTTGATGACGGGTAGTAAGACTAAGTAGATTTGGGAAGATAAGACTGAGACACTATGATGTAGCATCATGAGTATGATAACACTAAGAGTTTGAAAGAAATTAGCAGACGATATATCGAAAACATATATCTTAGGTATGACCTTGCAGACTCGATTCAGATAGCATCAAGACAAGATTAGATACATTTGATGACACAAACATGGTTAGCAAGGGTCGTGGCTATGATAAATAAATGTTTGGAAAATCAAGTGTAACTACGGCAGAATGACACAACAAATTAAAAAGGTATAAATGACAACCTCCAAAAATGCACGAGTACACCCCCTTAAATCTTGGAGGAAGACGGGTCATTTGACGAAGTAATCTTCCCCGTTAACGACCAGAGTTGGATAAATCATAGGGTCAAATTGATTGATTACTCGGGCGTATATGAAGGAATAGGAACTTGATCGTGTGGAGATTGTTATAGATCTGTTGCCTACCCACACAAATGAGAAATTTAATAACCGTATGTATGGTGTATCTCAGAACATGTACCCCATGGAGTGAATTGAAGTGTCATGGATTTTGGCTACGCACGGTGAGGTTTGCCGAATGGTATAGGCAAGTATAAGGGTTTTGAAGAACTATTATAGTCACTTCCAGAGTTAGAGTGGAAGTTCGAGGATAGATTGAGCGAGATAGTTGGGGAAACCCTGATCTAGTAGTGCAGTTTTGTGGTACGAGAAGATCCCGCTAGTCAAGGTCCTGTGGAGAAAGCATGGATAGGAGGAACATACCTGGGATCCTCAGGACCTGATGCAAGAAAGATACCCGGAACTTTTCAGTCAGGTATACCTCGCAACTCCTCAAGTGATTTAAAGTGTTCTCCCTAATTGCAATTACTAGTAGAATATTCCAGGAGATATGGGCTAAACTTTTGTTTATTGGGGCTAGCCCTTAATCATTGATCTAGTAGGCACTTCAACCCTTATGGGATGTTACAAGCTTAAGTTAACACAGTAGAAAACCTCCCATAGACTTAGCCTTAATTTCGGGGACGAAATTTTTGTTTTGTTTATTGGGATTTGTAACATCCCATTTTCAAATTGGACCCCCCTTAGGAGTGACTTGAGCATAACTAGGTCATATGAGTTAACCTAGGTGAGCCCAGGAGACCAAGTGACCTAAAAACCTAGTTGAGACCCACTTGGTCTGCAAATAGTAATTTTCAAAACTCTGATTTTGGGTGGCCTAGTAGATTCATTGTGACTCTAAAAAATTCCCTTAGACCTAATGTGGGCCCAATGAGTCACCAAGGACCCACTTGGGTCAACCATAGTGGTCAATTTGACCAAGTCAACATTTAACCCAAGTCAAGTCAACTTAGCCCATTTGGGTTAACCCAAGTTCAAGCCCCCCCCCCCTTAGGCTAAGCCTAATGACATTATTAATGTAAGGTATTAGGGCTGCCAATAACCTAGTTCCTTGACCAGTCAACTAGGTGACTAGGAGAGAGAAAGAGAAGCCTAAATTTGAGAAATAATAGAGGAGAGAGAAAGAGTAAAGGATCATTCATGGTGGGCCCCTCTCTTATATTTCATTTGAAGTATCATAATTTGTAGTGGGCTGCCAATAGAATAAAAAGGAAGACATTACATGGGGGCTTCATTTGGAGGAAGAGAGAGAGAAAGAGAAAGAGAAGAAAAATAGGAGAGAGAAAATAATAGGTTCATGGAGAAGATGAGCCTCCCTCACTCTTGTGAGTTCATGTAAAAATTAAATGGCCTTAGTGGGCTGCCATTAGAGGGGTGAGATGAGGAGTTTTCAGTTTGGGGTGACTAGGAGAGAGAGGAAGAGAGAGAGAAGAAATTTAAAAGAGGAGAGAGAAAAATTAAGGGTGGTTTTAATGGAGAAGGAGAGGGGTGAATTCGGCCATTGAAGGCTGAGGGCCAGCCTTTTTATGGTGGCTCATAACTCCCCTATGGAAGAGGAGTCGAGCAGCCCATTCCCGGCCACCAAGAGACACATGCAGCCCCCCCCTCCACCTTGGCCGAAACCCCCCAATTATGGCCATTAATGGCTTTCTTCATAACAGCCATGACCCTCCCCCTCCCCTCTCTACCTTTTTAAACCCCCATCAGTGAGCCAAGGAGAGGCTTTCGAATCCCTAACAGAAGAGCAAGTGGTGGCCGGAGCTTGAGAAGAAGGAAAACGCCGCCGCCGCCGTCGCCATGGCCCCTCGTCGATCTACACGTTGCATGGCCGCCGGGAAGGTCCTCCCTCTCCTCTTCCTCTATGTTTAGATCCTAGGAATCATTAGGATGAAGTTTCATGCTCAAACAAATCGGTTTTGAGTTTTTAAAAATCTGAAAATTGCCATTTTTCATGGATTTTGGAGCTCTCGGGTAGGGCGGCGCCGCCACCTCCGGCCGCCCTAGCTCCGGCCAGTGATAGCCCCCACCACCGGGAACATTTAGGGTGAGTTTCCCGGTGGTGGCGCCGCCTCAGGCCGCCGGGAATAACCCCGAAAAAAAGGGCCTGCACGGGCTGTTTTTAGGGTTAATCGGAGAAGAAGCACAGCCACCGTTGGATCGCTCATCAAGATTCGTGCACCCTAGGATTTAAATTAATAGTTTATTTTATGCAATTTTCTGTCTTTTCTTAAACAGTTTTACTGTAACCCGATTTTAGGCCCCTTAAGTGCTCCTAATGAAAAAGTTTAAAACATAAAAGTTGTAGGTCTTTAAAAGACCTACAATTTGATATGCAGTGGGGAAAATTTGAAGAAAAATACAGCCCTGTAGAGCCTTTTGAATAAGGGTGTGTCCTAATCTTTAGGGCAGAACCTTGTAAAATTATTTTAGGTCCTTTAGATGCATAATCAACAAATATGGCCAACATAAAAGTTGTAGGTATTTTGAATACCTACAATTTGATATGTGGTGGGAAAAATTTGGATGAGTGGTCTGTCCTATAGAGTCTTTTTAGTGAGGGCTATGCCCTACAAGTTAGGGCAGATCACTGTAGGAGAAATTTAGGGCACCCCTAGGGATTTTCAGGGGGTGTGACCTTCAGAGAAGTTGTAGGTATTTTGAATACCTACAGTTTGATATGTGATGGGTAAAATGTGGATGAGTGGTCTGCCCTGTAGAGTCATTTTAGTGAGGGCTATACCCTACAAGTTAGGGCAGATCACTGTAGGAGAATTTTAGGGCACCCCTAGGGACTTTCAGGGGATGTGACCAGCATATAAGTTGTAGGTATTTCAAATACCTACAGTTTGATATGTAATGGAAAAATATAGGACAAGCCTACAGACCTGTAGGGCCATTTTCCTAGGGTAGGTCCTATATGTAGGGCAGATTTTAAGATGGATCCCCACACTTAACCCTTGGTCCAAATCCTCTGAATTTTGGACAGGGGCTTAATATAACCTAAACCTAGCTCCTATAAAGATTGGAGGCCATTTGGAATAGGGTAGCTTAGGGTTTTGCCATAAACCTAGGAAAGCTAGGGTTAGAACATTGAAGGGGCAAATGACCTCCATACCCTCCCAATTTTTGGTGAGGAGTCCCTGGTATATACATCTAGGTCTGGTTCAAATTTCAACTCATTTGGTTGAGTTTTGACTAGGAAACCACTAAGCCCTAATTTGGACCTAGGGAAGGGTAATATGGGAAAAAAGGGGACTTGTGGCAATTTGGTGGTCAACTCACCTCAACAGAGGTTGAAGTTGTGACCAATGGGTTAGGATGATCCTAAGAACCCTTGGGGAGCAAAGGAGATGTGTTAGGGTGGATTTACCCTAGGGCCCAGGTACAAACCCAAAGTGAGGACTTTTGGGGGTTTGTGAAGGACATAGGGGCAAATGCTCTTGTATGGCCTTGATATTTGGTGGAGAGGTGGTTAATGAATATTTAACCCTCTGGTTATAATCTTAGAGAATTTAAGGTAGCTAGGTACCTCAAATCCTAAACCCTAGTTTTAGGGTAGAAGGGCCTTTAGGGTCAAAACAGTAATTTAACTCATTTAAAAGCCATGAAACTTGGGTAGTGTACTTCTTGGGTTTAGGGAAGTCTTTGGGAAGTAATATTGAGAGCCTTGGGATTCAGTACATAATAGTTCCTTCATAACTCACAAAAATAGGCTTTTGGGTATTTTAATTAATTTGATTTCTCTGGTTGATTAATGGAAATGAAATTTTGGCAGAGAGCTTTTTAGATTCTTATACATATGCTTGAATTTTTCTGGAATTATTAACTGATTATTTTAAGTACTTCATTCACAAGCCATTGATTTTCTAAAGATAGTCAAATAATTATTATGGGTTGTTCCCTCACTGAAATCTGGTGTAACTTAGGCAAATGAGTTTTTATGACCTCTTACATCTCTGGTAATTATTGTAGAATTTTTGGATCTATAATCATAGGGGTTGATTCACAAGGCTTGCAATTTGTAGAATTTATAAATGATTTTTAAATAATATTTTTAGGCCTTGTAAAATTATAATTTTTGGTCAGTGAACATTTATGGACATTGTAGAGCCCTGGTAATTTTCTTATAATTTTATGATGAATGAATGTAGTACCTCATGCTCAAAATCACTCATGGCTTTAATTTCTGGATAATTAAATAAATATTAAATTATTTAGGAAAAATTTGGAAGTGCTGGATTTAAGTTATAAAAGTCATGATAGGCCCTTAGTAATTATCTTAGGGTGCTTGGATGAGAGATTGATGCACTTCCTATCATACACGTTGTTAGCTCAAGTTGGTCTGCATATAGTGAAATCATAGAAATTGTAATACCAGGGTCATAGGGCAACAAATCATGTGTAGATGCCGTGGCAAGATGATTCGGAGGTTATCAATGAAATTGGGTATGGGATAGTGGTTAGGTTAACTAAGGATGGGTGGAGCTCGGGTTCGACGGAACATCGTCTTTCCTGGGAGCGGGTGAAGGAGTTAAAATACATTAGGGTTAGAACCAGAGTAACATTAAGGGTTTGGGTACGGGGTATTAACCAACAATAATAAGTGCCTTGCGAAAGGGAACTTCGGGCCGTAATGCACCGTCTTGGTTCCTAGTGCCCCTTGAGAGCCCTTCACGGGGTATACCGGGGGCAGTCCTGGGCTAACGTAAACTGTATTAACAAACCGACAAGAGTAACTTAGTAACTAGGGCTGCACTCTTCACAACACTGTTGGCACAGGAAGGTTGATGGGAGCTTCGGCTCGGTTGATTTGGAAACGGACGGGATGGTCCGGGGAGCTTCGGCTCGGTTGATTTGGAGACGGACGTTTTGTCCGGGGAGCTTCGGCTCGGTTTTGTGTGCTTACGGTTTAACTTGCATGTGCATAAAATAGGAAAAGTTAAGGTGGTGGGTCTTTCGATATCGGGGAGTTCGATTGCACCGACACCGATATCGTTGACTCGGTGGGGTGATTAGCACTCTGCCAACAGAAGTCCGGTGCGCCAGCCGGCAAGAGTACGCAGGCGTCCGCTTTGTGCACCAAGCGTTGAGGCGTACGATAGGTCAGACCAGTGTGCTTTACTGGTTTTGGAGGTGGGCGAGGCCCAACCCACCGCTTCCGTTTGCCACTACGGAGGTATCCTGGGAGGTAACGGCTCCGAAAGGGGGAACTAAAGGTCTGTGTGCACAGAGTCGGGTGTGTGAGTTGCACTGCATGACATAACATACCCACCATATAGTTGCATATCATAATCATTCATAACAACCTTGACACCTAAAGTATAAGTGGAATGGGACGCTTATACATTAGGACTTGCAAAACGACCCCTTGGTCTATAAGCTTGTGTGGGCAAGTTTATAAATCAAAGGTTATTTTCAATATATATATGTTGTTGTTTGATAACCGACACCCCAACGTATAAGTGGTATGGGACACTTTATACGATGGGAGCCTTGCAAAAGATCCCTTGGCTTATGTGTACTCACATAAGTGAAGGTTTAATTTCTTACTTACTTCCTTTCTGTTATACCTATTACAACACTTATATTGCTCCCCAGTCATAACTTGCTAGTTAGGTCCACCGTCATCTGCTTTTGACTACTCTCCACCTTCATGTCCTTCCCTTTCTTCCTCTTCGCTCGGTGCCTTAGGGCATGGGGGAAGGGGTGGGGGATGATAGGACTTAGTCTTTTAGACTAACGGTTTTCGAACCATATCATTTTAGGTGTACCATATGGAAGGGTCGCAGGTTTTGCAGTTTCTGACGGAGTTGACCCCGCTACCGTGTTACCATTGTCACCAGCCAGGACATACACGGGTCAAGTGCCCCTTGATGGGTGGGATTCCACCAGCTCAGCAGGCAGGAGGCCATAGACGCAGACGCAGACGCAGACGGGGATTGCGAGGAGGCGACAGCATACCGAAAAGGGAGGAACACCTAGAGATACGGCACCAGCAGAGCACGGTGTCGGTGGAGATGGACCAGTTTAGTTTGGGTGCCCTCGGTTCGGTGACAGTTACGGTGACACTTAGTTTTTAGTTTTGCTTCCGCGAGTGACCTGTAGTGAGGACTCTGATGTACAGGGCTTATGCCCTTATTTCTAAGTTTTACATTATGCTGCACTCTGATGTTTCTGTGGACACTCCCTTCGTGGAGCTTTATTTATACATGTGATATTCTCTTTTGGTGGACTTGCTTCTCTCTTGCTTGCTACTTATTGTGATCGAAAAGGCCGGCGGAATCGGCGCGTTGTAGTGACGACCTTCCCGGGTGCGAAGGTATCACAGCAAAGCGGCGGTTCTGGGCATAAGACCCCGGTGGTTGAAAAAGAAAAAAAAAAGGGGGTCTTACAGTAGAAGAGTTTGTTACCTTTTCGAGAGCGAGAAGACTTTCTTTAGGGAATTTATCTTCGATGTCGGCTTCCACGAGTGTATCTGTTGTAGCATTCTCTAGTCGAGAAAGATGACCGGCTGCCAAATTTTCTGCGCCTTTCTTATCTCGGATCTCTAAATCAAATTCTTGTAATAAGAGAATCCAACGTAATAAACGGGGTTTTGCGTCTGCCTTAGATAGTAAATATTTTAAAGCAGAATGATCCGTAAAAACTATAACTTTCGATAGTGTAATATAAGATCTAAACTTATCAAATGCGAATACAATCGCCAGTAGTTCCTTTTCCGTGGTCGTGTAATTGGTTTGTGTGGATGTGAGAGTTTTACTTGCATAATAAATAGGATGAAAATATTTGTCTACTCGTTGTCCTAAGACAGCTCCTACCGCATAATCACTCGCATCACACATGATCTCAAAAGGGAAGGACCAGTCTGAGGCTACTAAAATAGGAGAGTTGATAAGTTTGTCCTTAATAATATTGAATGCTACTAAGCATTCACTATCAAATATAAATGGGGCTTCTTTTTCTAATAAATGAGTTAACGGTTTTGTTATTTTAGAAAAATTTTGAATGAACCGTCTATAGAAACCTGCATGGCCTAAGAAACTTCGAATAGATTTTACATTTGTTGGAGGAGGAAGTTTTTCAATTATTTCTATTTTGGCCTTATCTACTTCGATTCCCTGGGAAGAAATTTTATGACCGAGAACTAAACCTTCGCGGACCATAAAATGGCATTTCTCCTAGCTCAACACTAAATTCGTGTCTTCACAGCGTTGAAAAACACGAGCGAGGTTATCTAAACACGTATGGAATGAGTCTCCAAATACGGAGAAGTCATCCATAAACACTTCCATAACATCCTCTACTAACTTGTCGAAAATAGCTAGCATACATCTTTGAAATGTAGCTGGCGCATTACAAAGTCCAAACGGCATTCGCCTATAGGCGAAAGTACCAAAGGGGCAAGTGAACGTAGTTTTCTCTTGGTCTTCAGGGGCTATGGGAATTTGTAAATACCCTGAATAACCATCGAGAAAACAATAATATGAGTGACCCGAGAGTCGCTCTAATATTTGATCTATAAACGGTAGTGGAAAGTGATCTTTACGGGTGACATCATTTAATTTTCGATAGTCGATGCACATCCTCCAACCCGTAACAGTACGTGTTGAAATTAGTTCATTATTAGCATTTGGCACTACCGTTATACCGCCCTTCTTAGGGACGACTTGTACGGGACTAACCCATGTGCTATCTGAGATTGGATAGATAATTCCTGCGTCTAATAATTTCATTACTTCAGCTTTTATGACATCCTTCATATTAGGATTTAAATGTCGTTGGGGCTGGATAGATTTACGAGGGTTATCTTCCAAAAATATTTTATGCGTACAAAAAGATGGGTTGAGTCCTTGGATATCAGAAATTTGCCATGCTAATGCACGACGATGTTGTTTTAACACTTCTATTAATTCAGATGTTTTCTTATCATTTAATTCGGCAGAAATGATAATAGGGAGTTTAGATTCGGCTTCAAGGAAAACGTATTTTAAATGTGCGGGAAGTGTTTTCAGCTCGAGGGTTGGTGGTTTTTCATATGAATTTGGAGTTTTTAAAGTTGTAGAAGTTAAGGATATAAAAGGTTCTAAAGGGTCATCGGTAGGCATTTCTTGTGAAAGGGGTAAGTCTGCCAAATCCGATTCTTCTACAGTTATTGAAAGTAAATCAGAATAGGGAAAACCATTTTCCTCAAAAGAGGCTTCCGCAAGATAGCAGGAATCGTCGTTTATTAAAGAATTTTTCATAGAGGGATCTATATCGATAGTAACTTCGTCATCTCCTACTCGTAAGAGAAGTCTACCGTTACTTACGTCTATTATCGTGCGAGAGGTTGCGAGAAAAGGACGACCGAGAATTATGGGAACATCGGCGTCTTCCTCTATGTCAAGTATAACAAAGTCTACCGGGAAGATAAACTTGTCTATTTTGACCAAAACATCCTCTACTATCCCTACTGGATATTTAATAGAACGATCTGCTAACTGGATGCTCATTTTAGTTGGGCTGGGGTTACCTAATCATAGTTTTAGAAAGAGCGAGTAGGGCATTAAATTTATGCTAGCACCTAAATCTGCTAATGCATCTTTTATTAATAGATTACCGAAAAGACACGGGATGGAAAATCGTCCCGGATCGTTTAATTTTGGGGGTAATTTATGTAATAAAACGGCTGAACATTCAGCGTTAAGAAAAACTCTCGAAATATCTTCGAGTTTCTTTTTATTTGAAAATAACGCTTTTAAATATTTTGCGTATTTAGGCATCTGTGCAATTGCCTCGTAGAAAGGTATATTGATTTGAATTTGTTTTAGCATTTTTAGAAAATTTTTATATTGTTCATCTTCTCGCTCATCTTTTAATTTAGATTGATAAGGTAAAACAACATGTGGGGAAGAAATTCGCGGGGGTTGAGGAGGCAGAGTCGTAACGGGAAGTGGTGTAGGAAGGCTAACCTTAGCTTCTTTTTCTACCCGAACGGGTGGTGGTAGCTCCTTGCCACTTCGTAGTTTGACGGCTTGTCAACTTGGTGGGTTACTGGAATGGCCAGTATCCCGCGGATTTGGTTCCGTATTTCCTGGCAAATTACCAGGTTGGCGTTCCGATAGCATTTTTGATATTTGTCCAATTTGTGTTTCTAAGTTTTTAATTGATCCGGTCAGGTTCCGGATATTGGACTCATTAATACTGACATATTTCGTGAATATGTCTTCTATCGGGGTTGGCCTAAATTGGTTCAGTTGTGGTGGCGGTGGTTGTGGTTGTGGGGGTTGCGGTGCAAATCCACTTGGAATTGCAGTCGGAGGGCGTTGAGCATTATTGGGGTTGCTCCACGAAAAATTAGGATGGTTCCTATATCCTGGATTATAAGAATTATTATTCGAGTTAATATTAGGATTATAGGAAGGTCTATAAGAGTTCCCCATATAATCGATTTCTTCAATTACATTATTATTAGGATTCCAAGTAGTTGAGGTGGAGGAAGCAGTTATTCCTGCCAATTGTTTTGTTAGATTTTCTACTTGGAGTGCTAAAGTAGAAGAAGTATCGAGCTCATAACTTCCAGCTTGTTTAGGGCATGACCTTGGCACATTCCACTGGTACGCGTTCATGGCCATTTCCTCAAAGAGGGTTTGAGCGGCCTCGGGGGTTTTGTTATTGAGCGTGCCCCCAGCGGCAACATCAATGGCTTGTCTGGTTTGAATATTCAAACCATTATAAAATATTTGTACCTGGAGCCAAGTTGGCAGTGCATGATGTGGACACCGACGTAGATATTCCTTAAAACGTTCACAAGTCTCATAAAGAGACTCAGACTCGCCTTGCACAAAGGAAGAAATATCCGCACGTAGACGTGCGGTTTTTGCAGGTGGAAAATACTTTGTAAGGAATTTTTCAGTCATTTCAGCCCAAGTGGTAATAGATCCTCTGGGGAGAGAACCTAGCCGCTGTTTGGCTTTCGTTCGTAATGAAAAAGGAAATAGGCGAAGACGGATGGCATCATCAGTGACGCCATTTATCTTAAATGTGTCGCATATTTCTAAGAAGTTGCATAAGTGCGTGTTTGGATCTTCGTCGGGCAATCCATCGAATTGAACGGAATTTTGAATCATTTGGATTATACTCGATTTAATCTCGAAGTTATTATTAGCAATTGGTGGGCGAACGATACTAGACCCGGTGTCATCTAAATTAGGTCGTGCATAATAAGACATGGTCCTTTGGGGGACCACCTCTGGCATTTGTTGTTGCTCTGCTGCCATTTCTTGAACGTGTGCGGTGCCTACGGACTCTTCCAGATTTAATACGAGCTCTTGATTCAGAGATCGGAGGCGCCGGCGAAAGGTGCGATCGATTTCAGGATCAAGTTCAAGAGTTAAATCAGATGGAGTTCTGCGGGTCATACACTAAACAAAAGACTTTTTGTATAAAAACAAAAATAGGAAAAAAAACTAAGTTAAAAAAAACACACGAAAAGACGTAAAACGGAAAATAACTAAAAACAGGTTTTTTTATATAAAACAAGTTTTCTATAAAAGAAGTTTTATAATAAAAGCAGGTTTTTGATTATAAATTAGTTTTTATTTTTTTTCAAGTTTTATATAAAATACGTTAAAATAGTAGGTTAGGTTTTTTTTTATTTTTTTTGTTAGTATTTAATAAACTTGTTAATAAAAAGTTAGGTTTTATAAAAATAAAGTTTTAAATTCAGGGAATTTTATGTTTGTTTTATTTTTATAAAAACTAAGGTTTTTAAATAACAAGAAAAAGAAAAGATAAAATTAATAGTGTTCTTTTATTTTCAAATATTAACACATATAAACTAATCCCCGGCAACGGCGCCAAAAAGCTTGATAAGTAAATTTTGTTTTAAAGAAGATAGATTTAGTTTTATATAATCTTTTACATATATAAGTCTATCTCTTTTTTTTACTTACTTATATCTTGTGGATTAAGGCAAGAGTACCTATCGCGTAGATGATAGTATTTTGTAGAAAATATCAAGGTCGTATTTTTCCTGGGATCGGTGTTAATTATTCTACTTTTTAGAACGGACTATTATTTTATCGAACGAACGAAGTGGAGTTTATAATTAAAAACTAAAGATAGAAAAATATATATACGTTATTTTATTAAGATAGGGACTTAGAAGGTAGTCCTCGATTTCAGAATTACTTTGAGAGAATATTAATTCAGCTATTAAAGAACAACTTTATTTCTTAATTATCTAACTTCACGAGAGGGTCCCTTTGGTAGCATCACTGACTCGAAAGTACGACCGGGAAGGCTTGCGTTTAAACGGGTTAACGTAAACGTAGTGTCTCGTCACCTGATATATGATCAATTAACAGAAAACCCTAGTTAGAATAACTAGAAAGTAGAGTTGAAATAGTTGAAAATAGTATCCAGCCCAGAGCTCATCTTGACCAAGTGCTAAGGGTTCTTAGCCTCTTCTCAGGATGGGGGCGGTATAAAGTACAGAAAATAATATCTACCTATCTATCTTAATCCAGGATTTAAGCTTTCGCTTCACCTTTGTTTTTGGGATAGGGTAGTAAAATTTTGCAGAACTTCCGCACTATCTTAATCCAGGTCATAGGCTTTCGCCTCGCCTTTCATTCAGGATAGTACGAAAATAGTTTTGAAATAGTTTTGAAAGCAGTTTTACACTATCTTAATCCAGGACATAAGCAGAGCTTCGCCTTTCATTCGGGATAGTATGAAAAAAAAAGAAAGTAAAAACTAAAAAATAAAGCAGTAAAGTACTCAGAATTAAAATTGAAAGAGTCTATTTTATAAAGTCCAAAATTATTACAACTTTCTAAAAAGCTGAAAATAAAGCTGAAAATATTACAACTTACAGAACTTTAGAATACTTGAAAGCTACTACCAGTTCCTTGTCAGAGAGCTGGGGAGTCCTAACAGTTCTTAAGGAAGCTGCTGGAGTTCGAATAATTCTACTCAGCTCTACCCCTCTATTTATAGGAAAAAAAATTGCTTTTGGAAAAGCACTTTTGGAAAAGTTGCCAAACAGCTTATGGAAAAGCTGCCAAACAGCTTTTGGAAAAGCTGAAAATCAGCTTTTGGGACAGCTGTCTATTGGACAGCTTGACACGTGGCGGTTTGGATAAGGATGGAGATGACTTGGCAGCTGAGTTGGCTGGCTGGATAAGGATGGCGGGTCGGGCTGGCAGCTGGCGGGTCGGGCTGACAGCTGGCGGGTTGGCGGGTTGCGGGTCCTGGCGGGTTGCGGGCCGAGCTGCGGGTTGGCGGGTTGCGGGCTGTAGGTTGGCGGGTTGGCGGGTTGGCGGGTCAGCGGGTCAGGCTTTAATTGGCGCAAAAAATGCTTTCACCAGGATTTGAACCCGTGACCTCATGAAATCCAACAAAGCTCCCACTTCACTAGGCCAAATGATCTTTGATGTTTGAAACTTGCATATAATATATTTGTAATATATACAATACATATTTTATTATACTATAATTCTTACAATCTTATATTATTTTAAAATATAATTATATTATTTACAATATAATTAAAAACATTTATAAAATAATATTATACATTCATAATAAAATTTTATTTAAAAGATAATATACATAATAATACTTATATAATAATATTAAATATTAATAATACTATACTTAACATATTATATTATAATTTATAAGTACATTGTAATTAATTTATATACATTATATTAACTCTTTTTCTTTACAACTTACAGAACTTTATTGTAAAGTACGGCACACATTATTATTGTCATTATCTATAGATTATTAGATCCTATATATATATATATATATTTCAAATAATATGACGGTTCAGCTCCGTTCAGGCCGTCCAAACCGGTCGGACCGTGAACATTATCATAATATAGTATATTAAAGTGATTGTTAAAATTGACAAACAAACTAATTGAAGAATAAAACTAAAAACAAACCGTTTATTTAAGTTTTTACATGAAGTATTACAACCTTAAATTAGAATTGATATTAAAACATAAACAAAAACATGTATAAATAATCACTCATCAGACTTCTCTTGAGGACGTGCGTTGTGATCCTTGTAGTTCATGATCTACTTCCAGTTTATGAAGTAAATCTATGAAAATGCGTTTCGACATTCTAAATGCATCATGAATCCTATCTAGATGTCCTTCTAGTAACTCTTTGATCCATTTCGCACCTGTTTGGGTAGATGTCATACAGGGGCGTGTGTCTCGAACATGATAATTCATCCTCTCGATCGATGACATAACAACACAGCAATACTCTATATATTGCGTCCGTTCCGGCGAAAGACTTGTTGAATCCCCAGAATCTTCAGGGTCGGAGTCATGCGTATCCATTATCGTACCTACATTTAAAGCATCACAGAACATTTATCGTAATCTATATAATTCAAAAACAAAACATCTATTATAGTTTTGAGGACAAATATTACTCAACATGCGGTACAACATCATAAAGTAAACATAAACATCATAGTGTTCGCCATGCAAAACACAAAATCTAAAAAAGATAGAGGTATGCCTGTATCACTGAGCCCTCTTCTCATATGCCTTCATAATCCACCAAACGCGCATATCTTCTGGGATACTCATGAAAATTTCCCTAGTGGTCTTGTTCCTTATGTGCTCAAGAGCAAAGTAATATACGTCCAGGTTTGCCCGTAGCTATGGGCTACTGGAAATCAACTCCACCACCTCCTTGACTGTGACAACTGGTGGAGGCTCCATAGCTAGAGTTGATTGATGCAAATCTGACATCAAAGACATTGTCATTCCTTTGTTCTTTCCGATCTTTCTTCTTTTATTAGCCGAAGAAGACGCATTCCCAGAAGGTGTTGAAGCACCTCCTATATCTTCAGGACCACCTTCCATGTTATCTGCTACATCGATATCTTCCAACTGGATTCTCCCCATATCCGGTGACAAACTCCCAATTGAAGGAGCCCATGAGTCTTCTCCAGTTGCGACAACCTGACTGAACATGGAGTTTAGTTTCTCCTCTAAGTCTGGTGCAATACCTCCGTATCGAAATTTTTTGGCCCCAGGAACAACCTGTTACAATCAGTATATCAATATTAGATGTGGCCAGCCCGACCTGCCATCCTTATCTAGCCAGCCAACTCAGCTGCCAAGTCATCTCCATCCTTATCCAAACCGCCACGTGTCAAGCTGTCCAATAGACAGCTGTCCCAAAAGCTGATTTTCAGCTTTTCCAAAAGCTGTTTGGCAGCTTTTCCATAAGCTGTTTGGCAACTTTTCCAAAAGTGCTTTTCCAAAAGCAATTTTTTTTTCCTATAAATAGAGGGGTAGAGCTGAGTAGAATTATTCGAACTCCAGCAGCTTCCTTAAGAACTGTTAGGACTCCCCAGCTCTCTGACAAGGAACTGGTAGTAGCTTTCAAGTATTCTAAAGTTCTGTAAGTTGTAATATTTTCAGCTTTATTTTCAGCTTTTTAGAAAGTTGTAATAATTTTGGACTTTATAAAATAGACTCTTTCAATTTTAATTCTGAGTACTTTACTGCTTTATTTTTTAGTTTTTACTTTTTTTTTTCATACTATCCCGAATGAAAGGCGAAGCTCTGCTTATGTCCTGGATTAAGATGGTGTGAAACTGCTTTCAAAACTATTTTCAAAACTATTTTCATACTATCCCGAATGAAAGGCGAGGCGAAAGCCTATGACCTGGATTAAGATAGTGCGGAAGCTCTGCAAAATTTTACTACCCTATCCCAAAAACAAAGGTGAAGCGAAAGCTTAAATCCTGGATTGAGATAGATAGGTAGATATTATTTTCTGTACTTTATACCGCCCCCATCCTGAGAAGAGGCTAAGAACCCTTAGCACTTGGTCAAGATGAGCTCTGGGCTGGATACTATTTTCAACTATTTCAACTCTACTTTCTAGTTATTCTAACTAGGGTTTTCTGTTAATTGATCATATACCAGGTGACGAGACACTACGTTTACGTTAACCCGTTTAAACGCAAGCCTTCCCGGTCGTACTTTCGAGTCAGTGATGCTACCAAAGGGACCCTCTCGTGAAGTTAGATAATTAAGAAATAAAGTTGTTCTTTAATAGCTGAATTAATATTCTCTCAAAGTAATTCTGAAATCGAGGACTACCTTCTAAGTCCCTATCTTAATAAAATAACGTATATATATTTTTCTATCTTTAGTTTTTAATTATAAACTCCACTTCGTTCGTTCGATAAAATAATAGTCCGTTCTAAAAAGTAGAATAATTAACACCGATCCCAGGAAAAATACGACCTTGATATTTTCTACAAAATACTATCATCTACGCGATAGGTACTCTTGCCTTAATCCACAGGATATAAGTAAGTAAAAAAAAAAGAGATAGACTTATATATGTAAAAGATTATATAAAACTAAATCTATCTTGTTTAAAACAAAATTTACTTATCAAAGTCCTAGGGATTACATTGTTTATCTTAGCACAACGAGGTTCCGTTAGATTAACGAAAGAACGGTTCCAGCACTCGACCGAAACAATTAGTAGATATTTTGCTAAAGGGCTTAGATCTCTTCTGTTACTCTCAATTGATGTTATAAAGCCTATTGACCGTCAGTTCAGAGATATTCCAGCTGAGATAAGGTATGATCCTCGTTACATGCCATTCTTCAAGGATTGCGTTGGTGCCATAGATGGTACACATGTTGATGCGAGGATACCCGTAGAAGATCAAGTACGATACATAGGACGTCATGGCACAATGACGCAAAATGTAATGGCAGTCTGTGATTTTAACATGTGTTTTACATTTGCCCTGGCTGGATGGGAGGGATCTGCTCATGATAGTCGTATCTTCGCGCGCGCATTGGCAGACGATAGATTGCAGTTTCCTCATCCCGCACAAGGTATACTAATGAATATGTTTACATTCATTCTAATTTTTCTTATGATCGAATGTTTACCTGTTTAACAAATCAAATAAATGCAGGTAAATATTACTTAGTGGATGCTGGATACCCGTTAAAGATGGGTTATTTGAAGCCGTATCCAAAAACAAGATATCACTTGGCAGACTTTGTTCGTGGGAGTCGGCCTATCCAAGGAAGGCAAGAACATTTCAATAAGGCGCATTCATCTCTTCGCAGTGTTATCGAGCGAACGTTTGGAGTGTGGAAAAAAAGTGGCACATTTTGAGCAAAATGCCACAGTACAACTTTAAGAAACAATGTTCAATAGTGCTAGCAACAATGGCCTTACATAACTTCATCCGGAGACATCCGTCTCGCTGGGACCCTGAGTTTAATGCTTGTGATGCTGATGCAGCTTCTTTCGTTCCCTTAGAGGATGAAGACCCTGTGACAGAGAATGATATTGAAGGCGATATGTGTGATGCTACTGGAGCAGAACATATGTCTACAGTCCGAGATAGCATTGCCGAAGAAATATACAGTGCGCGCAGGTCTGTGTTCGATCCATCTTTTGCTAAAAATTTAAACAATTTAAATTATCAAAAGTTTGTTTCATATCTATTTATTTTCGACCAGGTGATCAGAAGGATTGGAAAAAGCAGTCGTCGGATGTTGGAAGACCTTTTTTCTATATTGTAGAACTATGTAGAAGACTCATGTTATCAGTTATTTTTATATATTTATGTGTGTGGGTTTTTAAAAAAACAGCTTTAAAAAGTTGTTTCTCCAAACAGCAAATTAGAAAATCACTCTTCAAAGCGCACTTCTGCACACAACACCCAAACAGTCTGCAGCTTTTCAAAACTGCTCCCCAAAGATCTATTTTAAAAAAGCTCTACCCGGACAACAGCTTTTCAATCCGCCAGAGCTGTCCCAAACAGACCCTTAATCCCCGCGACCCGTCTCTAAGTCGCCGCGACCTGTGCTCCTTTGCTCAGCTTCCTCTCTCGTTGCTCTTGCCCCTTGTCGTCGTGACCTGCTCCTAAGTCGCAGCGGCCTGTCCTCCTCTATGCGGCCCCTCCTTTAACCGCTTCTGCTTGATTAGTCGTCGCGACCTCCTATTTAGTCGTGCGGCTTGTTCTTCTCTCTTCTTTCCCTTTGCCTTGCTCTGCACCTTGGTCATGGTCCTTCTTGCCGCTGGTGTGCTGTCACCGTGACCGCTGCAGTTTTTCTCCCTTCATGGCTTTCACATCCTCCTCATAGCCGTTCGTCTCGATCGTCTTCTGGTAGTGCTCACATTATTACTCAAGAAAATGGCTGATCGACACCGGTGCTACCAATCATATGACCGACAATCTCCAGTGTTTTTCTCTCCTAGAAACACATGATCGGTTACCCCCGGTTATTCTCGCTGACGGCTCTTCATCATCGGTCAATGGGACGGGAATGGTTCATGCCACTCCGTCTGTTCGCTTGGCGAATACTCTCTACGTGCCCAAGTTCCCGTACAACTTATTATCTGTTACCTCTCTATGCAGACAATTACAGTGTTCCGTCCCATTTACTTCTACTTCTTGTTCCTTTCAGGATCCGGACTCCCAACGGACGATTGCTACTGGGACTGAGAGTGGTGGCCTATACTTCCTTGACAACGTTTCCGCTTTGTCTACATTCTCCTCCACCTCCACAGATCTTCTGCAATGGCATCTCCGCCTTAGTCATGCTCCTCCACGTCTTCTTCGTCAACTTCTGCCCCAACTTCCTCCATAAAGTCCTCCCCTCAACTATGAGGCCTGTCAGCTTGGCAAGCATCACCGCTCCTCCTTCCCTCCAAAGCACGTTTGTGGATCTACCCGTCCGTTTGATCTCATCCACTCCGATGTTTGGGGTCCTTCTCCTACCCTTACTGTTGGTCAGGGTAGTTCATATTTTGTCACATTTATTGATGATTTCTCTCGTTGTATGTGGGTGTATCTGTTAAAAGATCGCTTTGAATTATTCTCTGTATGGACGTCCTTCTATCTCATGATCAAAACTCAGTTTAATGTTTCTATTAAAGTTTTTCGATCTGATAATGCCAAAGAATATCTCAGTCATGACTTTTCTACCTTCTGCATGCAAAATAGGATTATTCATCAAACTAGTTGTGTCTATACTTCACAAAATGGTGTGCCATAACGCAAAAACCGTCACCTCCTCGATGTCGCTCGCTCCTTGATGACCCAGATGTATGTTCCTCGCTCCTATTGGGGCTATGCTGTTCTCCTTGCCTGCTACCTTATCAATCGCATTCCCTCCACGGAAAAATTCCATTCTCCATTCTATATCCGGGCAAGGACCCTTTTCCTCTCCCTCTCCAAATCTTTGGGTGCACTGCCTTTGTGCATGCTCCATCTTCCACCCGTGATAAGCTCTCCCCTCGCTCCACCAAATGTGTCTTTCTTGGGTACTCCACCACTCAGAAAGGATATTGTTGCTTTGATCCCGTTCTTTGAAAGTAGTTTGTCTCTGCTGACGTCACCTTCTTCGAGAATACCTCCTACTTCTCGGATGACTCCTCTCATCTTCCCCCAACTTCTAATTCTCCTGCTGTTCCCTTCGTTACCTCGTCTCCTACTACGATCTTCACCCCTACACCATCTTCGCCTCTCTCTCCCTCTTCTCTGCCACCGTATCCCTCATCTCCGTCGTCATCGCTCTCTACTCCCGGGCCAGCTCTCTCTGTCATGGATGCTCCGGATGTCGAGGGACCTGCAGACCAGGATCTTCCTATAGCTCTTCGCAAAGGGGTACGAACGTGTACCCTACACCCCCTTGCTATTGTTGTTTCATATGATCGTCTTACCCATTCTCGCAGGGCCTTTGCACTGGCTATCTCTGCCACTTCCACACCCCGCTCCTACCAGGAGGCCCTTGCTATTCCTCATTAGAAGATGGCCATGGATGAGGAAATGGCAACCCTAACTGAGCGGGGTACCTGGACTCTTGTTCCACCCCCTTTGGGCACTGATGTGGTTGGTTGTAGATGGGTATTCGTTGTGAAATTCCATCCAGACAGCAGTGTGGATCGATACAAGGCCCGCTTAGTCGTCAAAGGCTTCACTCAGACTTATGAGGTTGATTACTTTGACACATTCTCTCCAGTTGCTCGTCTCAGCACCATTCGGGTTCTTCTCTCTGTGGCTGTCAATAGGGATTGGCCCATTTCTCAGCTGGATGTCAAGAATGCCTTTCTCTATGGTGACCTTCAGGAAGCGGTTTACATGGAGCAACCTCCTGGGTATGTTGCTGAAAGTCCACCTAGTGCCAACTACCTTCACTTATGGGGGGGGGGGGGAATAGGTGTCTTGCATCGTTTTTGCGGAATTAAAACTATACCTGCACAAATAAACAAAACAACACAGCACAGACAGACACAAGCAGTTATAGTGGTTCCCCGATTTGGGTACGTCCACTTTCCCCCTTCGACCTATCTCCCAACAAGGGACGACTCGGTCACTTCACCAACCGGATTGAAATCCAATCCTCATACTAACGGAAGGAACCCTTCCAAACGAAGGAGTCACCACTCCTCCACCACGGGTTGCACCAGACCCTGACAACGAGGAACCTACGTTCCTTTACAACAAAAATAAAATGGAATGTATAAAATATACAAACTACTTATGGAGTGTTAGGTGTCCCTCTTCGTTCGATGACGCGTTCTTAATGAAGACGAAGAGTCCACAACCTTAGCTCTCACTTAGAATGAATCTCCATGAAACCGGCGGCGGCAAGAAGAGCGGCGGCTTGGCGTTCGGGATCGGCGGTGGCAAGAAGTGCGGCGACTGAGCTTTAAAGATCCAACCTTCATAGCTATGCTGGCAAGGTCTATAAATGGTCTTCCTTGGATCAATCGTCTCGATCGATTCGAAAAGGGAAGGTATTCCCGATTCACAAACCAAGAGACAAAGGATCTCAAGAAGGACACGTGAGACGCGTTGCTTGGCAAAGCTTCTGTCGCCGGAAGATTAGGAGGTATCCACGATCAACGGCGGCGACTAACTTCCCGAGCGGCGATAGAGGCGGCGGAAGAGAAATCCGCGATCTAGGTCACGTCGGCGGCTCGGTTTTCTTTCTTGTGTATTCATTATCATTACTGTTCAAAATGCCAAAGTATTTATATAGTAGGTCATACAATATGACCGTTGTGGGCCCCACCAAAAGAAACCCTAGCTCCGGTTCAAAACAACGTCTGAAACTTGGTCCGGTCCAGCGAGCACCAGAATTTCGCCTAAGGCAAATTCGGCGAGAATCATAGGTGATTCTCGACGAATCGGCGAGAATCACCTATGATTCTCGCCGAATTCTACTTAGAAGAATTCATGCTGAACAACTTGGCAAACCAGAGTGGATCGGCGAGAGTCATCAATCATTCTCGACAAATCGTTGAGAATGCAGAATCATTCTCGACGAATCGTCGAGAAACACTTGATGACTCTCGATGATTTTGACTTGGCGTGAGATTTGCACATGCTGAGTCAGCCGGAGATAGTCAGCGAGAATGAGCCAGTGATTCTCGACGATTCGGCGAGAATCAGCCAGTGATTCTCGTCGAATCGGCGAGAATCACTTAGTAATTCTCGTCGATTCTTACTTAGACGATATTTCGTCTTTCCACCCGTGAGCTGCTCTTTGGCCCATCCTTGCTCCTTGACTGCTCTTGATCTATCACAACCCTGTACTTATAAATAAGTACACTCCAATAGAGAGAGTACACGTAATCCAACACACTGATCTGCTCAACGAGGGATTACATTGCGCAGACCCGTGTATATTGACCTACTACACCCTGACATTGGTGTGTACTTAGCGTGGAATAACTGCAAGCACAACTTGATAGAAAATCATCAAATACATTATCTATTCACCTTAGCTTGTATATGGGCTTCTTCAAATCAGGTACATTATGGATACAATACCCAACAATCTCCCCCTATTTGAAGAAGCCTAAACCCTACAAGCTAAGGTGAATAGGACATATGGAAATGAAAATCATAAACGAAGAATCCAGTTGAGAGAGAAATTCATTACTAATTTCTTGAGAGCATTACTTGGTACTTGGAGCCACCTTAGCCATAGCCAAGAGGGTAATCTCCCCCTTTTCGACTTTTGCAAATCTGGGACTACACTTGGAACTACATGCTCCCCCCTAAGTTCTTGCATCCGTGCTTACGCTTGAGTTTATTGCGGATGCTCCCCCTTGATCCAAGAGCCGGGAGCCTCTGTATTCTTTATTCCTCAAGGTTTAGTATACCCAGTTTAGTTTTGAAAAGACTGAACTTGGCTTCGTCTAGGGGCTTTGTAAAAATATCTGCAATCTGCTTATCCGCGGGGACATAGCAGAGAGAGATGTCCTTGTTTTCCACATGCTCCCGAATGAAGTGGTAGCACACTTCATTATGCTTCATCCTGCTGTGCGACACGGGATTGTTCGCAATGGCTATAGCACTTGAGGAGTCGCAGTACATTGGTACTTCTTTGAACTGAAGGTCATAGTCTGCTAGCTGATTTCTGATCCATAGAAGTTGTGCGCAACAGCTGCCTGCTGAGATGTACTCAGTTTCAGCTGTGGAGGTTGCAACACAATTCTGCTTCTTACTATTCCATGATATAAGCCTTCTTCAGAGGAATTGACACGTCCCGGAGGTGTTTTTTTGATCATCCCTGCTTCCTGTAAAATCAGCATCTGAAAAGCCTATTAGCTCGACATCATTGTTTCTCGGGTACCACAAGTCAAGATTAGGTGTACCCTTAAGGTATCTAAGAATTCGCTTTGCAGCGACATAGTGAGATTCCTTAGTGTTCACCTGATATCTGACACAAACGCATGTGGAGAACATAATATCCGGTCTACTTACAGTAAGGTAGAGCAGGGATCCAATAATGCTTCTGTATTTGGTTTCATCAAAAGGTTTCCCTTTCTCATCCTTATCCAGAGACATAGTGGATCCAATTGGAGTCCTCATAGAGGTTGCATTCTCCATTCCGAATTTCTTGAGGAGTTCATTTGTGAACTTCGTCTGAGAAATGAAAATTCCATCCTCAGACTGTTTCACTTGAAGTCCCAAGAAATACTTTAGCTCTCCCATACTGCTCATTTCAAACTTTCCTTGCATAAGTTTAGAAAACTTTTTGCAAAGATTGTTATCTGTTGAGCCGAATATAATATCATCAACATAGATTTGCACCAGCAAGATCTTGCCTTTGACTTCCCTAAGAAACAATGTCTTATCTATTTTTCCTCTAGAGAACTTGTTCTCAAGAAGAAAACTAGACAGAGTCTCATACCAAGCTCGAGGAGCTTGTTTTAAGCCATATAAAGCCTTATTAAGAAAATATACATGATTGAGATAAGTCGGATTAACAAAACCTGGGGGTTGTGCGACGTATACTTCCTCTTTCAGGTTGCCATTTAAGAATGCAGATTTCACGTCCATCTGATAGACAGTGAATCCTTTGTGCGAAGCATAAGCCAGGAACAATCTGATCGCCTCGAGCCTTGCCACTGGTGCAAAGGTCTGGTCGAAGTCAATCCCCTCCTCCTGTCTGTAACCTTGAGCAACCATCCTGGCCTTGTTCTTTATGATGACACCGTGTTCATCCAGTTTGTTTCTGAAGATCCACTTGGTGCCGATCACGTTCTGCCCCTTTGGTCTGGGAACCAACATCCAGACGTTGCATCTTTCAAATTGATGCAGTTCATCTTGCATGACCAATATCCATGCTGCATCCTTGTTCGCTTCGTCGAACTTCTTTGGCTCAACCTGTGACAGAAAGCTAAAATTCAGAATCTCGTAAATTGTACCTCGACGAGTTCTGACACCGTCACGGGGATCTCTGATGATTTGATTTCTGGGATGATCCCTCACGTGACGAAGCTCTAGCAGTCTGGCATCTTGAGCTCTAACATTTTCTGGGGCTCCTTCCTCTTCAGGGAGGACAACTCCATTCTGACCGTCATCATCTCCGATAGGTGTTGTGGTGGTGACTTTGACGTACTTGGGAGTTGCATCTTTAGCGGTCTCATCGAGACTAAGCTGTTCAATTCTTGTACCTGCATCTTCAAGAAGACCACTGGAAGAATTGCTGTTAAGCAAGCTTCCTTCATCAAATACCACATTTATGGATTCCTCTACTACTAGGGTTTTCTTATTGAAAACCCTATATGCCCGGCTATGGCTACTATAGCCCATAAATATGCCTTCGAAGCATTTTTCACAAAACTTAGTACGCGGTTACTTCCCGTTATTTAGTACATAGCATCTGCAGCCAAAGATCCTAAAATAGGACATGGTTGGCTTCTTGCCTTTCAGTAGATCATAAGGCATCTTATGATGACTCTTGTTGATCAAGGCCCGGTTTTGTACATGACAAGCTGTATTGACAGCCTCTGCCCAGAAATATTCTGGGAGAGAAGCGTCATTCAACATTGTCGTGCAGGCTTCAATGAGCGTTCTATTTCTCCTCTCCGCAACTCCATTCTGTTGAGGAGTGCGCGGGGAGGAAAACTCATGAAAGATACCAAGTTCTTCACAGAACTCTGTCATAGCACCAGACTCAAACTCTGTTCCATGGTCACTTCTGATTTTGACCACCGAACAGTTAAGTTCATTCTGAATCTGTCTGACAAAACTGGTGAAGATGTCAAACGTATCAGACTTGTGTTTTAAGAAGAACACCCAAGTAAACCGAGAGTGATCATCAATAATCACTAGCGTATAAGACTTGCCTCCCAAGCTATGAACTTGCATTGGACCAAACAAGTCCATATGCAGAAGATAAAGACATCTGGAGGAGTCTTTGTCAACGATGCCCTTAAAGGTAGCCCGAGTCTGTTTGCCCTTCTGGCATGCAGGACAGGGGCTATCTTTGATGCACTTAATGATGGGAGCATCCCTTACTAAGTTTTTAGAAAACAGCATACTAATTGTCTTGAAATTAATATGTGCCAATCTCTTGTGCCATTGTTCACAAAGAGATTCACTACCTGTAGCTACTAGGCATACGGGGGTAGATGAATCTAAACTAAGAAAATCTAAGCAGAAGATATTTCTGCTCCTAATGCCTGTTAATACCGTCTCCGAAGAGGCACACGATATTATCAGGCATTTATCCTTGCAGAACTTAACGTCATAACCTTTATCACATAACTGACTTACATTGATCAGGTTATGATTTAAACCTTCAATGTAAGCCACGTCGGTGATAGAAATTATACCGTTGGAAATCATACCGTAACCCCTGGTGACTCCTCGATCTGATCCCCCAAAGATGACTTTGGGTCCATTCTCGACTGGAGAGTAATCACGCAGCAGGCTTATTATCTCGGTCATATGTCGGGAGCATCCACTGTCCAAGTACCATATGGAAGTTTAGGTGGCCTTTGGACATTCCTGCAAAACAGAATTAATTTCTCTTAGGAACCCAATCGAACTTGGGTCCTATATTCCTCGTTAGCATACTCCCCCTCGGATGGTTAGCCCTACGAGTGGTCTGCCTCGCATTGCCAACATAAGGAGTCTCGTTATTCCTCGGATTAAACCAGCAATCCACGACAAAGTGACCAACTTTGCCACAGCACCAGCAGTCAAATCTGTTATACTTTCTCCTAGGCACCTGCTTCACCCTTGGAACGGAAGGTTCAGCCGGGGCCTTGGACCTGGAGGTGGAGGCATCATGATGACAACAGTCACATGATTTATTCACCTCCTGGTTTCTCAGTGTAACAGGCTTGGCCTTGGGTGCCTGCTTCCTATTATGGCCGTTAGAGAAGTGGCCATAATCCTCCATTTGAACTTCCTCATAAGGTGCCTTGAAGACACTCTCGCCAAAGTTGCGGGGGAAGGCCCACCCCTCATACCGGCTCTTGGGCTTTTAAACCGAGGGCCAGAAGAAGTGTCCATAGGTTTACTCAAAGTCCTGTTCATTGTAGGGAAAGCCAGGCTTCCTGAATACAATAGGGTTGAGTGGGGCCTTTCCCTTTTCTACAGTAGAGGCCTTCTTAGCAGCCTTATTTCTCCTCTACTTTTTGTTTCTCCTGGATGATTTACCAGGCACACCCACATGCCCCAAGCCAGCCCCCTTAGCCTTAGCATAGAAGGTATCAACCAGTGGAAGAACAGTCTTTGGCATAGAGAAGCTTTGGACAATCTTCTTTTCTGCCGTAAGTTGTTCTTCCAACTTATTGATTTCTTCCTATTTAAGGTCAAGAAGACTTAGAGACTCTGAGTGCTTAGAGATCAGGTCCAGGTGCTCCTGTCAGAGAGAAATCAAGCTAGTGATCTCTTCCCTTAGGGAGACACCCTCGACCTTAAGGAATTTGACTTCCTTTTTGTGAGCCCTCAATCTCTTGCGGCATTCCTCGAAGGTGTTGAGCAGAAGCTCATACTTTTCGAGAAGCTCAGCTTCTCGGGCAGATGGGCTGTCCTCGAGATCATCATCAGGAGACTCATAGTCAGAGTCAGAGAGGGGGGTATGAGCTTTTACCTTCCCAGTGAATGGGGGGCATTCTCCTTTTGAGTCAGAGCGACCCACAAGCCCGAAGTAGGCTTCCTCATCATCATTGTAGTCTGAGGAATCAGACTCACTCAGTGTCTTTGACTTTTTGGCGATGTAGCTCCTCTCCTTCTTTTTATCTCTAGAGGTTTTGTGCTCTTCTCCCTTCCCCTTCTCTCTCTTGCCTTGATGACAGTTAGCCACGACGTGTCCTGGCTTATTGCACCCAAAACAAATGATGTCAGTATGACGATTTTTGTTCGGTTTTGATTCATACCTGTCAGAAGAATAATTCTTCTTCTGATTTCTGGAGGAGGAGCCGTCTCTCTTTCTTTGATTCCTCATTTTTAGGAACTTCTTGAATTCTCGGGTGATGAGGGAGAAGTCTTCGTCAGACAACTCTGAGCCGGAGGAGCATGGCTCGGAGTCTTCCTCCTCATCCTTTTTCCCCACACGGGATGAAGCCGCACCCTTGCCCTTCCTGGAGTGAATGGCTTTTAGGGCCACAGTCTTTTCCTTGGCTGCGGCCTTCTCTGCTTCTTCTTCAGCTTTCCTCGTGTTCAACTAGAGCTCATAGGACATGAGCTTCCCAAAGAGTATCTGAGGATCAGTTTCAACTAATCTGCCAAACTCTCGGATGGCGCAGATCTTCGTGTCCCATTCCTTAGTAAGGGACCTAAGGAATTTATCATTAAGTTCACCATCAGTGAACACTCTTCCATATCCCTTGAGAGCATTGACGATCTTGAGGAAGTTCTCGAAGGTAACTCTGATCTCTTCCTTGGGCCCCTGCCTGAAGGCCTTATATTTCTGGTTCAGGAGGAATCTCCGATCATTTCTCACTTCATCTGTGCCCTCCATCAGGATAATCAAGCTGTGCCAGATATCCTTGGCTGTCCTGTAGTTGCAGAAGTTCTGCATCATGGAGTCATCGACTGCGCTGATTAGTATGTTTTGTGCCTTCTTGTCAAGTCCGACCAGCACCATATCGTCCTTGTCCATTTCAGAAAGCTTCTTTAGCACCTTTTTGGTAGGATCAATGGTGGAGGCCTTAGTGGGAATATAAGGTCCCTCCTCCACGATCATGAAGAGTCGAGGGTCGACAGCTTCCATGTAAAATCTAATCCTTTCCTTCCAAATAGGAAAGTTTAGCCTGGTGCACACTGGGATCTTGCTTGAGTACTTGAGTCCGTCCATAGTAGATATCTGCCTTCTTCTTGACACTAGTGGCAGGAACTTACTCAAGGTGTTAACCTTATTGCTGATTAACCTCCCTCTGATACCACTTGAAAGTCCACCTAGTGCCAACTACCTTCACCTATGGGGGGGGGGGAATAGGTGTCTTGCAGCGTTTTTGCGGAATTAAAACTATACATGTACAAATAAACAAAACAACACAGCACAGACAGACACAAGCAGTTATAGTGGTTCCCCGATTTGGGTACGTCCACTTTCCCCCTTCGACCTATCTCCCAACAAGGGACGACTCAGTCACTTCACCAACCGGATTGAAATCCAATCCTCACACTAACGGAAGGAACCCTTCCAAACGAAGGAGTCACCACTCCTCCACCACGGGTTGCACCCAACCCTGACAACGAGGAACCTACGTTCCTTTACAACAAAAATAAAATGGAATGTATAAAAATATACAAACTACTTATGGAGTGTTAGGTGTCCCTCTTCGTTCGATGACGCATTCTTGACGAAGACGAAGAGTCCACGACCTTAGCTCTCACTTAGAATGAATCTCCACGAAATCGGCGGCGGCAAGAAGAGCGGTGGCTTGGCGTTCGGGATCGGCGACGGCAAGAGGTGCGGCGGCTGAGCTTTAAAGATCCAACCTTCGTAGCTATGCTGGCAAGGTCTACCAACGATCTTCCTTGGATCAATCGTCTCGATCGATTCGGAAAGGGAAAGTATTCCCGATCTACAAACCAATAGACAAAGGATCTCAAGAAGGACACGTGAGACGCGTTGCTGGGCAAAGCTTCTGTCGCCAGAAGATCAGGAGGTATCCACGATCAACGACGGCGACTAACTTCCCGAGCGGTGATGGCGGCGGCGGAAGAGAAATCTGCGATCTAGGTCACGTCGGCAGATCAGTTTTCTTTCTTGTGTATTCGTTATCATTACTGTTCAAAATGCCGAAGTATTTATACAGCAGGTCATACAATATGACCGTTGTGGGCCCCACCAAAAGAAACCCTAGCTCCGGTTCAAAACAGTGCCTGAAACTTGGTCCGGTCCAGCGAGCACCAGAATTTCGCCTAAGGCAAATTAGGCGAGAATCATAGGTGATTCTTGACGAATCGGCGAGAATCACCTACGATTCTCGCCGAATTCTACTTAGCAGAATTCATGCTGAACAAGTTGGCAAACCAGAGTGGATCGGCGAGAGTCATCAATCTTCTCGACAAATCGTCGAGAATGCAGAATCATTCTCGACGAATCGTCAAGAAACACTTGATGACTCTCGACGATTTTGACTTGGCGTGAGATTTGCACTCGCTGAGTCAGCCAGAGATAGTCGGCGAGAATCAGCCAGTGATTCTCGATGATTCGGCGAGAATCACTTGTGATTCTCGTCGAATCGGTGAGAATCACTTAGTGATTCTCGTCGATTCTTACTTAGATGATATTTCATCTTTCCACCCGTGAGCTGCTCTTTGGACCATCCTTGCTCCTTGACTGCTCTTGATCTATCATAACCCTGTACTTGTAAATAAGTACACTCCAATAGAGAGAGTACACGTAAGCCAACACACTGATCTGCTCAACGAGGGATTACGTTGCGCAGACCCGTGTATATTGACCTACTGCACCCTGACATTGGTGTGTACTTAGCGTGGAATAACTGCAAGCACAACTTGATAGAAAATCATCAAATACATTATCTATTCACCTTAGCTTGTACAGGGGCTTCTTCAAATCAGGTACATTGTGGATACAATACCCAACAGTTGCTCAGGGGGAGACATGCGTATGTCATCTGAAGAAGGCCATCTATGGCCTAAAGCAAATCCCTCAGACTTGGTTTGACAAGTTCAGCGGCATTGTTGCAGCCATTGGTTTTGCACGAAGTTCAGCCGATCACTCCTTATTCATTCGCAAAACCTCCTCTAGTATGGTGGTTCTTGCTGTATATGTGGATGATATTCTTCTGACTGGTGACGACCAGGCTGGGGTTGCTTTGACGATTAAATACCCCCGACAACACCTGGTCACTAAGGATATGGGCTCTCCCAAATACTTTCTGGGGATTGAGATTTCTCAGAAACCCAACTCTTTAGTTCTCTCCCAACAGAAGTATGCTCTTGATTTGCTAAAAGAGGCAGGGTTGACTGGTGCTAAACCTGACAGATGTCCCATGACTATTGGGGAAGACAAAACGTGGACAGATGACTCGCCTCCTCTATCTGATTCTTCGAGGTACCGACGTCTAGTGGGCAAACTCATTTATCTCACAGTGACCAGACCCGATATCTCCTATGCTGTAGGCAAGGTTGGCCAATTCATGCAAGCTCCTAGGGAGTGTCATCTACAGTCTGCCCTGAGGATATTAGAGTATGTTAAAGCAGCTCTAGGGAAAGGACTGCTTTTTCAGAAGAATGGTCATTTTAGGGTTGAAGCGTACTCAGATTCATGCTATGTTGATGATAAAGGAGACTGCAAGTCAACATCGGGTTTTTGCACATTTGTTGGAGGAAATCTTGTGAGATGGAAGAGCAAGAAATAGTCTGTGGTCTCCAGGTCTAGTGCAGAAGCGGAATATCGTAGTATGACATCAACTACATGTGAGTTAAAATGGTTATGGGCTCTCATGCTTAACCTAGGAGAGGTCTACAACTATCTTCTTCCTATGTTCTGCAACAACAAGGCTGCGATATACATTTCCAAAAATCCGGTCTTTCATGAGAGAACAAAACACATAGAGGTCGACTGCCACTTTATTCGAGAAGAGATTTTGAAGAAACAGATTTGTACTCCGTTCATCACTTCTGACAATGAGTTGGCAGATGTC
The DNA here is from genome assembly GCA_039513925.1 of Platanthera zijinensis. Lineage (NCBI taxonomy): Eukaryota > Viridiplantae > Streptophyta > Magnoliopsida > Asparagales > Orchidaceae > Platanthera > Platanthera zijinensis. Next base: position 112,873,268 of record CM077089.1, on the reverse strand, counting down.
TTTACCAAGCCGGTGTCCGCTTCTTTGTTTTATATTTGCGATAAGCTGGGCATGATTGATATCTATGCTCAAGCTTGAGGGGGAGTGTTGAGACCGAGCGGTCTGTCGGCTGAGACCGGGCGGTCTGGAGGTCTAGCAGTCTGGCGGCTTGTCCCAACAGTTTGGTAGCCGGGTTGGAGACCGGGCGGTATGGCGGTTTGTCTGGCAGTCTGAGCGGTCTGGCGGCTTAGGGATATTGGTCGGCTGTCTTCCTCTTTATAGTGGTCGTGTAGTTAGTCTACCGTGCGGCTTGTGCGGCTTATGCGGCTTGTATAGTTTCATGTTCTTGTAATTATTAGTCCCACATTGCTTATTTGTAATCTCTCTTCTCTCCTCCATTCTATAAAAGGGAGGTCATACCTTTGTAATAGTTATCTTTTTGGATAATAAAACTTTCAATTATTCAAAGTTCCGGCTTATTTTCTAGTCGTTTGTTCGCTACTTTCATAAAGCTTAAGAAGATATATAAAAAAATATGTCTAAGTTCAGAGGCGTTGAGTGTGGACAGCTCACTCAACGCAAGCTCATCAAGAAGATTGGCTAAGTACAAAAGTGTTGAGTGAAGCCAGTTCACTCAACGCCTCAAAAATATAGCAGGCATTCAGAGAAGCAGCTAGTCCAGGGGCATTGAGTGATGAAGGTTCACTCAATGCTCTCAACGCTTGGAAGTGCAGAATAGTTGAATAAGAGTTTTTGTGCTTAATGAAGGTCATTCACTCAATGCACTCAATGCCTGGAAGTTCAGAATAGTTGACTAAGGGTTTTTTGCGCTGAGTGAAGGTCATTCACTCAACGCACTCAACGCTTGGGATGAAACTGAGAATTTGGCTAAGTCCATAGATGCTGACATCAGCATGAGTCAGCAAAGTTTCAAATTATTGCTGGAAAGCTACAGTATGCGACAAACGACATCGCAGGTCTACTGTATGAACTTTTACTGATAAAGATAAGTTGCAACAGTCAACTATGGTGGGTCACACTGCTCTAAGAGCCGTTGGACGGCGAAAGCTAAAAGGTTTATACTTATGGGTTTAGGAGTGAACCATAAGGAGACTAGGCTATTTGTTGCTGCTGAAGAAGATGATGTCAATCCAGATGCAAGGATAGAGATTAGGGCCCCTCTATTACATTCCAAAGGGCAAGGCAAAGCTCTAGTTCTGCCCCTAACAGCATTGCCTCCCATCTCTTTCAAGAAGATGATGCTACCATCAAACATGTGTAACATTCCGATTCGCGCTAGGCCCCTTGTGTGTGTTTTTAGTATCAGGATAGTTGGTGTAGGCTCAAGGGGGTGCAGGTGATCAGGTGCGCACTCGAGGGGGAAAAAGGAAACTAGGTAAAAACTTGTGTTGACCATGACACGGGTAGGGACACGCCCGTGTCCCTACCCGTGTTCAGTGGCTTTGAGTGGCTATGGTGCTGAGTGATTCTGAAATGGCGTGAGTGGTGTGTCCCGAGAAGGACACGGGTAGGGACACGGGTGTGTACCTACTCGTGTTCAGTGGCGTTGAGTGGTGTTTCCCGAGAAGGACACAGGTAGGGACACGGGCGTGTCCCTACCCGTGTTCAGTTGCGTTGAGTCTGTCCAGAGAAGGACACAGGTAGGGACACGGGCATGTCCCTACCCCTGTGCTCCAAGGCTAACAAGACGAGAAGTGTCCCGACTAGGACATGGGTATTGACACCGCCATGACCATGGCTGTGTCACCTGTACATGGGTACCGATACGGGCGTGTCAGTACCTGTGTATGAGCACGAAACGATAGTCGCACCGCTTCGCTAGAGCAGGACATGGGTAAGGACACGGTCGTGTCCATACCCGTGTCACTTCTGTATAAAAAGGAAAAGAAAAACCCTAGCCGTTTTCACTCTTCATTCCAACCCTTTTTCCTGAAAGAACTTTCTAGAGGAGGAGATCTTGCTGGAGCAAACTTTGGAGGAGGAGAAACGCTACCGCCGTCAAGGAAAAAGCGATGCCAATGAGAAGGATGACAAGATCCGTGGCCGGAAATGGTGGTACCACTGGAAATGAGGTGAGCTTCCTCCCCTCTACCTTGGTGCTAGATACTTAGATATTTTTAGGCGAGACATCGACTCAAATGAGTCTTGATGCGTGAGGAGAAGCTTTCTAGGGAGGCCTATCTAGAACTTTTGTTCTAATGACTAGTCATCTTCAACCTCCCCTTCTTCAAAGTGATGATGGGGGTGGATTCGTGAAGAGGAATGGCCTTGAGAGGGATAATAAGGGTGGAGGAACTTCTGGTTGCGATTTGGGGGAAATTGCCTTGAGGAGGAAGATGAACCGATGCCGTTCATTCCGCTTCAAGATGCGTGCAGAATCTGTGTTCTGCACGCAGCGACCTTCTTGGCTGTTTTCAAGGAAGAAATGGTCCGATCTGGGCTTTTGACTAAACACAAAAGTTGTAGCCCTTAAAATTACCTTTCCAACGAGTGGTTACACGCCTTCGGGTGAAGCCTGCAGCCACGGGAATGTCTGGTCGAAGTAAGAGATGTAGGCTAAGCGCACAAAATTGTATTCTGTACGCTGCAGGCTTTGGAGCCAATTTCAGGTGGGATATAGTATGATCTGGGTTGCAGGCTGAACATAAAAGTTGTAGCCGATGGAAAGACCTTTCCATCGAGTGGTTACACGCACTCACTGAATTCCTGTAGCCACGGGAATCTTCGGTTGAAGTTGCTGTCTAGATTATTGCTGCATCTAAATTTCTGGGTAGTGTATAACATGGATTTAGATTCGGTGGAATTAATGTTGCAATTTAATTCGAGGTTCGGGTGAACTCTTTCATGATAACCACCGTAGTGTTATAAAGGTTGCAGTTTGTTAATTTGAATTCATATAACGAGTTGTGAAGCAAGCTTAAATCGAACGGAATGGCTTGATATAAATTGGTAGATTATCATTTATGCGCATTTTGTTATATGCTGTTGAAATCATTCGGTATGACATATAGATGAATAAGTTATGGCCATATGTATGTTGAATTGATAGAATGAGATTTAGTAGTCCAATGCTTAGAGTGTCGTCTTCTTACGGGTAGCATTGTGAAAGTTAATAAGTGCGGTGTTGGCCGTCACTAGTTGGAACGGTGTTGAGGTGAGTAAAGTGGATGGTTGGACTTGATCCTCATGCTTTCTACGAGGCTCCTTCCATGCCACGGTGTTGTGGAATTGCATGCGGTGTGAGTCGACACGTGGTGTCGTAATCCTGGGTAAGGATAGGTGGCAGGTCTACGGGATCGCCAATCGTCACACCGATGGGAGTTGACAAATAGACTTTGGGCGGTTGGGCTCATCCCTCGGTGTTCATGTCCCGGGGCTCCTTCCGTGCTAAGTGAACGGTTGAGCTTGATCCTCGTGCTCATTTTCAAGGCTCCTTCCGTGTCACGCATAGGCCAGTTCGGGGCTAGGATCTTGATGCACATCTACCCAAGAGAACCCGCTGGGCCGTAGTACGCATGGGCTCCGCTGTTGTGTTCTTAGCATTGAGGCGTACAGAGGCCTAAGTGAAGTAGTGTGGATACCCACTTAGTAGTAGAAGTGCCCGTTCTACTGTCACCGTCTTGCCATGACGGTTGGCGCCTGAGAGGTTAGCTACCTGCTCGAAAAGTGGGAACTATTAGTCTGTATCGACATAACAACTGCATGTGCGTGATCATGAGTGTGTCATTGCATCGCATACATAGCATTGCACCTCATTACATACACAAGACCCTCATCGTATAAGTTTGTATGGGCACTCTTATACGATGAGTTACTTACTGCTGAACGATCCTCAACTTATATGCTTGTATGGACATCCATATAAGTTGAGTTACCTTTTGTTATAACTCTATGTTCATATGCTGTGATAGATGGTAGAAATGTTAAAATATTTTACTACTTGTTATACCACTTGCTTGTTTATACTCCTGCATATTATATATATATATTGTACCATGTCCCTTTCTCCGCCCGGTGCCGAGGAGTCGCCGGGGGAGCGGATGTGAAACCACTTAGTCTTTTTAACTAACGGTTGCTACGTCTTCCTTTTAGGAGGAAACCCCGTAGGTGGAGCAGCAGGTCATGGAGCCGGTCAGCCAGGCCAGGACAACAGGGCCTGAAGGGATGGTGCCGTCGCTACCGTCTGTTACAGATGTGAGTATATGAGAGTTTTGTCGTAGCCCTTTGGGGCAATTTTATAGCTGTACTCTGATTTTGTAGGAGCATGTTTAGCTTCTCTATTACTGTGCTTTTGGACTTATAGCTTGTGTGGATTTGATTTCTTTATATCATTTTGGTTGGGTTGGCATATATATATATATATATATATATATATATATATATATATATATATATATATATATATATATATTGATATTGGTTGTAGCCGGCAGAATAGGCGTCTTGTGGTACAAGCTAGCCCGAGTGTTAGTGCTACCCCAAGGCGACTGTTCTGGGCATAAGACCCCTCTCGTGCCGTGTCTTGTGTTCCGGGAGGGGGGGGGGTCTTACAACATGTATGACCAAAAAAACATCTATGGTCACTGGATGAATGGTAGATCCACAAGTGTGAACAATAATGTTCACAGCTATGGTGGAAGATATAGCATGGGGATAAGTGCCTTTAAGGCTCCCCATGAAGAAATTCAAATGTCCCATCATGGACATTTGTATTTGGTGCACCAACCCCTACTCCAAAGAGTAAGGCAGTGGCCTATTCTCAAGATCACCCAACACACACTCAAACCAAGGGCAAGTTTGTCAGCAAGCAAGACTTGGGCATTTCTGAGGCCATCAATAACATGTCTTCTACAAAGAAGATCATTGTTGGTAGATATCAAGAAAAACCAAGCTCTACTACTGCTAGACTCACCTTCAGTCAGATTGTGGCTGAGAGAAACAAGAACAAGAAAGCTGTTATTCTTTCTGAACAGTTAGCTGCTACCAAACCTGCTCAGAAAAGAAGATATAATATTCATGAGTGTTGCTGCTGTGGCAAAGTAAGGCATTTTGTCTTAGATTGCTGGCACAATCCTACTATGCCCAAAGCAAGTGGTAGTCTTCCTATCAGGAAATCTGCAGGTAGACAAGGTCTATTTCAGGCTAACCAAAACCTAGGACCCAATAAAAATTGGGGTCCTAAGGTATACTAATCTTGTTTTGCAGGATAGTCAAAGTATACATACCCCCATATGGTACTTGGACAGAGGTTGTTCGAGGCATAAGACTAGAACAAGGAGCAACCTAAGGGAATACACTTTCAGTGAAGGATGGACCCAAAGTAAGCTTTAGTGGCTTAGACAGAGGAGTCACCAAAGGCTATGGCCTGCAGGTGTGAAGTTAGAGATGGATGAACAGACCATCAAGGATACTCCTCCTACTGCCAAAGAGGAAAAGGATGTTGTGTGCACTCCTAAAGAAGGATAAAGTACACAAGTCTTGGGTAAAGACCGGTTGGATCCATCCATTAAAGTTCAAGATGTCTGAGTGGTGGGACAGAGTACTACTGCCACTTCAGCAGACTAATTAGAAGAAGAAAATAAAGGATTTGTGCAAATATTGAGGGGGAGACTTACAAGCTAGATGCTCCTGTTGAAGGGGAGCTAGTACAGTCTGGTGTGTTGGACAAGCTTGAATCTTACCTAGAGAATTGGTGTCAAAAAATCTCCAACACCAAAAAGATTAGAAGAATACTGCTGCTGATCAGATAGCTAGAGCCAGAGGCAAATCTGTTGTTGAAGAAGATGAAAAGATCTAGCTCAGTAAGAAGAGACTTTGCAGGGTACAAGGAAGTTGCTGTGCACAGTTGTTGTGGATCCAACATCAGCTCCTAGTCTACAATATAAAGATAAGTAATATCCCTATGTATTGTAATCCAACTAGCGCAATCTCCATTGCTAGGAATCCTGTCTCTCACAGCAGAACTAAGCATATTGAGATAAAATATCATTTTATTAGAGAGCATGTGGAGAAGGAAGACATTAGTTTTAAATTTGGCTCAACAGACAAACAAGTGGCTCACATCTTTACTAAGTCACTAGATGAAGTTAAATTCAACACCATCTAATTTGAATTGGGAATGTTGAATTTAGTCCTTCAGTAGCTCTCTATACTATATTTTGTTCATTTTATTGCAGGTTAATCTAATCTCTGTAGGATAGGATAGTCAAATTAGGCTAAGTATAAAAGATTGTCTGTTTGCGGCTAAGTGTCGGGATTTAATCCCAGCCATTGATTAAAGTCTTGATCTCAAACAGGTACGCGCCTCTTCATCATCTAAAAGTAAATTCACTATAAATAGAAATATAGGTGCATAAGATAAAATACATTGTTCCTTGCCCCTCATTGCCTGATTCCGCCGACTCGACGGAGCTGCTTCGCGAAACTTCAGAAATTTCTAAGAGAAATGGCTCTGAAAGGTCAAGATTTCTTGTTTGAAGGCTGTGAACTAGTTCATAATGGCTTCAAAGATGCTCCAGAAGAAGTGCAGCTCATTCTACATTTGCTCCAGGTCTCTGACCTAGATTTTGCTCTATCGGAACCCTACTTGCTCATTCTACCAGTAAGATAAAGTCTATTATCAGTGGCAAAAAGATAAAGATAACTACAAGGAGACTAAGCAAGGCGCTGTAGTTGCCTAAGTTTGCAGAATTAGATGAGCAAGAGGACATGGATTAGTCTGATGTCAGATCAGCACTGAAGTGGTGTGGATTATCTAAACACACCACTGACTCAATTCTAAGGAACTGAATCTGAAAGGTAAGTATCTTGTTGATATCATTGGGAAGGCTCTGCTTTGCAAAATTGGCTCCCATGATAAGATTTCTAAAAAGATGTTTGAGCTAATGGCCAGAGTAATCCTTTCCAAAAGGAATGATTGGGGGAGGGTCCTGTTTGACAGGATAGTATAGTGTATTGCTGAACCCAACCTGGGCAGAATATTATTTCTATTTCTTCTTATAAGTGTTTTAGGGATCCTGAACACCAGGTTAGGAACCAAAATACATCACATGAGGAGGATGAATGTGAAGATGCTGGACAGATGGGACAGAGTCCTACAACCCCATGGTTAGACAGCCTCCACCAAGAATAAGAAGAAACATGTTCCAGTGCCTGAGAAAAGTACTGATAGCAGTTCATATGAACAACCAGAGGAAGAGCCTCATGATCCCAATTTGACAGAATCTTCAGATGAAACCAGAAGAGACATGTGTGCCCAAGTGTCCATCTCCTCTGAACCTACAGTAAGGACTCAGGTCAGTAGGACTCAGTCTGAAGAAACTCTAGCAAATGCTGAGGAGATGCCTTCAGCTGAGATAGCTGAACATGTTGCTGAGGTGATATTAACTAGAATATCTACTGTGATGGAGGGGGAGGCCTCCAGGTTACTAGCCCCCGCTGAAGATGCACCTACACCAACAATTCTAGATCTTCAAGGTGGATACAACCCTCAGAGTGAGGGGGCAACTCTTAGAGCAAGTTATGCAAGTTGTATTTGCTGAGGGGGAGAATCTCCAGGTTGTGGAAGAGCAATTCCAACTTCCCCTAAAGGAACATCAACCCACTGATGATGTGGAAAGAGCTGCTGTTACAAATCTGCATGTCACTGAGGACATGAAAGAAGTTGAGGGGGATATTCATCCTGAACTCCCAACTCAAGGACACGTTTTTGATATTGATTCCTCTAAATCAGAGAAAGAACAAACTGCTACTGAAATCCCTAAGAAAGCACAGTCTTCTGAGTACACAATGGCTAATTCTGAGACAAGGGCAGAAGTCAGGGCCAGGGCAAGAAACCTTATGTGATGAAGGTACTTCAACAAGGATTGATCAGATTCCCCCAGTCTTTCTGGCCCAGCTGAAGGGCTTACTAGATGAGCAGAGAAGGATTTTGGAGACCTTTGTTGATGACTCAATAAAGTCTATCAAAAATGAGTTGTCAACGGAGATCAAATCCATAAGATTTGAGGTAAATTTGTTGAAGGCTGAGATAGTCAAGTTTTTCACAAGAGCAGCACCTACTATTGACTATACTCTAGACAAATTGGATGAGTTAGACAATACTGCGAATACAGTAATAGAAAATCAGAACATTAATGCTTGCAACATGATTGTTGTTCATAATTCAAACAAGGTAGTGCTGGAAGCGCAAAGGACTATTATTTTTACCAAGATGGATGCTTGCACAAAGCTCTTGGATGATCATATGCTGGAGGTGAAGAGCCAAGTTACTGCAGGAGTAAACTATCTGGAATCTAAAAGAACAAAGCCAGCACCTACCAAAGTGATTTGTGAAGAAGTCAAAAAGGGGGAGAGGGAGACAATAAAATCAAACACTGAGAATGCTGCGTGGGTAACAAATATCATAAGAGGATCTCTTGGGCTGGATCAAGTTCAATATAACAATATCCCTATATTCCCTAATTAAATTCAAGAGGTCCTAAATCCAGGGCAGATGGTTCAGCATGTTGATTAATATTAGTATGATAGACTATATCAGTATGATCAAGGTGGAGATCAAACCTTTGCTCAGTATACTGAATAAGGTGCACAGAGGGCTGAACCATCACAAGTTGCTGATATTCTTTCATTCAGCCCTACTGCTGACCAAATCTTGAGGTCTAAGATAAAGTCTGTTGTTGAAGAGGAAGAGGACATCAGATTAAGCAAGAAAAGATATATAGAAGAAATGGAGAAAAGAACTGATTTTGAATAGTGGAGTCCTTAGTCCAGGACCATCATTTTATCTACATGGGATCAGATCATGTCTAAGAAGACCGACAGGGCATAGCTGTATAGCTCCATTGAATGGGACAAGTATGAAAAGAATCAAGATGAAAGGAAAGTGTACATAAGAGAGAAGAAGTCAAGCACATTGAAACCTGATGCTGTGGAGCCAATAAAGTACTTTCCAAATCCCTACAACTACTTTCAAAGACAAAGAGAAAAGAAAGCTGAAGTTGTAACTGAGAAATCAGTAAAGAAAGGCAAGAAGACAGCAACTGAAGCTGAGAAGGAAGAAAAGACAACCAAGAAGCCTAGGGGCAGTGAAATAGTGATGAGAGAACCTGAAACTTGAAAAGTTTCTTGTTTTTCTTAAAGGGATGAAAGAATGTGTTATGTTTTGTTTTATGCACAACACTAAAATAATTATTCCTTCTAGTTAATGAAAATCATTTTAATTGTGTTCATTATTCTCTCTATGTTATGCAATGTCTTATATATTGTATATGTTGCATTTGTGTTGGTGAATATGATTGTCTAAGATTTTGACTTCTTCAAATAGGGGGGAGATTGTTGAGTCCATTGATCTCAATGTCCAAGATTTGAAGAAGGCCTAATAGATAATGGTATTCACATGTGTGATCTAACAGTTAACATAAGTTTTATATGTGTAGGATGTTTCTTAGAACAAGTTCAGACAGGTTGTCTAAGTGATTGTGATAGGTGGTCATAAGATAAAAAGGTGGAAAGATAGAAATCTGTTTAAGTTCACAGGAGTTGAGTGAAGCCAGTTCACTCAACGCCAGGTTCCAAAGAGTGCTGAGTAAGCTGGACAGTCAAAGCCCAACAGTTTGTAAAGGAGATTTGCGGATAAGTCAACAAGCATTGAGTGAAGGAAGTTAACTCAACGCCATATAATAAGAGGCGTCGAGTATAGTTGAGTCTGTCAAAGCCTCAACATTGGCAAGGAAGAAATTTGACTAAGTCCTAAATCGTTGAGTGAGGACAGCTCACTCAACGCCCAAAGAAGAAAGCATCTGCAGAATAGTGTTCAGTCAATGCTTAAGAAGATAGACAGAAAAATCCGTCTAAGTCCAGAGGCGTTGAGTGAGGACAGCTTACTCAACGCAAGCTCATCAAGAAGATTAGCTAAGTACAGAAGCGTTGAGTGAAACTAACTCACTCAATGCCTCAGAAAGATGGCAGGCATTCAGAGAAGCAGCTAAGTCCATGGGCATTGAGTGATGAAGGTTCACTCAACGCTCTCAATGCTTGGAAGTGCAGAATAGTTGACTTAGGGTTTTTGCACTGAATGAAGGCCATTCACTCAATACACTTAACGCCTGAAAGTGCAGAATAATTGACTAAGGGTTTTTGCACTGAGTGAAGGCCAATCACTCAACGCACTCAACACCTGGGATGAAACTGAGAATTTGGCTAAGTTCATAGATGCTAACGTCAGCATTAGTCAGCAAAGTTTAAAATTATTGCGGGAAAGCTACAACACGTGACAAACGGCACCGCAGGTCTACTGTATGACTTTTACTGATAAAGATAAGTTGCAGCAGTCAACTATGGTGGGTCCCAATGCTCTAAGAGCCGTTGGATGGCGGAAGATAAAAGGCTTGAGATCAGATGAGACAAATCAACTTTTGGAAAACAACCTTTAGGGTTTAATATTTCAAAAAGAGGCAGAACTTCATCGTCTTCTCCCTCGCCATTGTTGCTGAGCTTGAAGCTTGAAGTTCAAACCCGTTGATCCAGAAGTTTAATCAGTTAGCTGTAGCGATCTTCAGCTACTACAACAAGTTCAGAAGAAGTTTCTGAGTTTCTTCCAGCACAAGCAGCAGTGTCTTGAAGATCAACAATCTTATTTCTGGGAAGAAGTTAGGGCTGAGATTTTCTCAGCTCAGGAAGCAGCAAGGAAAGCTGCAGTTCCTTCATAGTTCCAGCAAATCATTTCTAAAGAACAATTTTTGGTGTTGTAAAGAAGAAGATAGGACTGAGTTTCTCTCTCAGTTCAGGAAGAAGCAGTTCTCTATAAGATACTTCTCAGTACAAGCCAAGTCATCCTAAAGATCAGTGTCTTATTGCTGAGAAGAAGTTGGGGCTAAGTATTTCTCAGTCTAGGAAGGCAGACTCAGAGAACTTTTCTCTGGATTCAAATCTACACCAACCAACCATTCTCTTTGTAGGATCCAGTCTTGGATCTGAGCTGTAACACCCTAAATCCCAAATTTGAGTTCAGGCTGGGAAACATGGCCTGGGACACAGGCGTGTCCCAAGGCGTGTCCTACTCTATTTACTTGAGTGTGAATTGGGTCTCGAGTGTGTCTCGAGTGAGGCACATGGCCTGGTACACGGGCGTGTCACAGGCCATGTCCTTCTCTGTGTCATCTTGGGTACTCGACGGAATGCACTCGACGTTTGTCGAGAGGGTACACAGCCTAAGACACGGGCGTGTCAGAGGTCGTGTCCTCCTTGGGTTTTGGCCAGCTTTGTGCGGCCTATTGAACACGAGCTGGACACGGGCGTGTCCGAAGCCGTGTCAGGGCTGTGTCCTTCTCTGGAATTGTCCAGAGCATTGAGGCATGGTGAACACGTCTTGAACACGGGCGTGTTCGAAGCCATGTCAGTGCACACGGCTTGTGACACAGGCGTTTCACATGGCCGTGTCCTGTTCTGGATAAGGCGGTTTGTGTGCCGCTTAAGGTACACGACCTGTGACACGGGCGTGTCACACACCGTGTTCGGCCCAGGAAAAGTTATTTCAGGGCGATTTGTGGCCGTTCATTTCCTTCAGATGGGATCTAAGGTTCCAAGCTTCTCCCTGCTGAGTTAAGTCCAGGACTTGAGAGTTATCTCTCATTTACTCTTGGCTAGTCTCTTTCTAAAAGATATAGAGAGAAGGGAGAGCAAGGAGAAGAAGAGAAGAGATCCGGCTGCCGGTGGAGCTTCAACGTTCAGAATTGTGAGCCGAGTCTAGATTTGTGGAGGCGAGAGCATTGCGGTGCTTGCTATCCGACTAGAATTCCATGGCTCCCAAGAGATCATCAAGGATAACGATCTTTCTTCTTGGATATGTTAAGTCCTCGTTTTGGCATGTATGTGGATTTCCCCCACCAAAAGGTGGCTGTTGAGGGATTTCCTTGGGTTGATTCTTGTAATGCCCAGTCTTGCATATAGATCTGGAAATGTGTAGTACGGAATATGCATGCTGTGTGAAGCCCATCTGGACAGGTTGGTCTGGATTGGAGATGTTACATTTTGCATACCGGAGAAGAATCCGCGTATAAACATATAGTTTGTGGAGTCGATGGGTTGTGTCTGTGAAGGGTAGTAACAGGAAGTACTAGAGTGGAATTCCAGGAAAATACCCTCATGATTCTTGTGTTGTATGCCATGTTTGGGTGAGTTTGGGTGCAGAAAGTGAGTTCTGCTGAACCCGCCAAGCGACCACGAGGAACGTTGGCATTATCTCCCCTTTTTGAATTGTGAAGCCAGTCCTTGGAGGACAGTGTGGCTATTATGCGCTGTGTGCTCTTAAAAAGGCTTAGTGCCGATCATGAAAGGTTAAACCGACCCGCGCCTATTAATTGGCCATGATTACTTCGGTATTCGATGATGGCATGGCGACTTGAGCAACGGGGGGTGGCTGATCTGTACTTGCGTTATGTCTGACCGACTAGTAGACCTAGTTATTGGTCTCATTGGAGCGCATAATGAGAGTCTTAGAATTGCGCGCCATTAAGACTAAATGCTCAATACCGTTGGGTTACGGACCTTGAACGGTAGTGGGACCCTGCTTCGCCGGTACACCAAGAATGTGCCCTGAGTGCACAGATCGTCGGGCCGCGTGGCTGATGGTTGTGATATGTTGCTTGTACGTGAGTGCACATTGTATAATATATCTGCTTGTGAAAGCTATGTCTGTAGGTAAGGAATACCACTGCCCCGGAAAAGGGGTAGGATCGTTATAAATTGGTCAGCTGAATGCTGACCGTTGCTTTGTTTGCCACCATTATGGTGGGTTGTCCCTGTGCAGGTGCTGGAGAGCCGAGCGAGAAATAGGGGGTTGAATCCCTTGATGCTGCTGCTGGCCCTCGAAGGCTAAGCAAAGTCTTTTGTTATGTTCATGTGTGGCCGGCCTGCGCACCGATGTTTGTAATCCACACTTGTAAAGCATAACTATAAGGCCTTAAGGACAAAATTTTGAGTATTTGCTGTACATTCCTTCGTGAGTATATATAAATTTGTTTTTTTTATATATTGGACATTCCTGGTTTGAGTTCAGTTTAACGTTAAAATCTTCCGCTAGTATACTCTGTGTTAGGATGCGTACCTGTTTTGGTATTAACTTATGACCTCGCCACCTATTTGTGACATATAGTGTGGGGCCCCGACCGAACCTTCTATTATATGTTATTTAACAGATGAAGTCATTACATTTTAGTATCAGCTTGTCTCGGTCTTCCTCTTTCGAATTCGTGGTCGAATTCTTTTGTGGGGGTGGCGAGCACGTGTCAGTGCGACCCGCTTTAACATTAATGAACTCTGGAATGTCCACTAAGGAATGTAAATACTCCTGTTTGAGGAACCCGCACATTCCTATATTGTTGTGATTACTTGTGCAAGGTCGCTAAAGTATGTCTTGTTCACCATAGGTCACTCGTAGTGCTGCTGGGCAATCAGAGACCAACGTTCTAATGAGAGTGCGACACCAGCTGCGGTGCCCACACCTCCTCATTCTGCGGAAACAGTATGCTTAGTTGCTGAGATGCTATTTGCCATGATTCATGCACAGCCTATTGGGCAAGCGCAGCCGGCAGCGGTGCCAGAATGGGTTGTTGTAAGACCAGAACCTGTTGAGGCTGTTGATCCTCGAGCAGATGAGCGACAGTTGAAGCATTTATGAGCTTCAATCCTCCGATGTTTACGGGTATGGGAACCCCAGTACAAGCGGAAGATTGGTTGTTGTACGTCAAGCGTATATTGACGGCGATAAAGACAGAGGAAGATCAGAAGGTCACCTTGGCCACCTTCTTGTTGGAAGGAGAGGCTCGGATATGGTGGGACGAGATAGAGTTGCATCACCTAGCGGGCAGGTAATTAACACAAGTCTCAATCGAGGAGTTTTCACGATTATTTTTGGCAAAGCACCTACCAGCGGCAAAACGCATTGCCATGGAAAATGAGTTCCAACGTCTAACGCAAGGTGAAAGTAGTGTTGATACTTACTTTCACGAGTTTACAAGGTTGGGCCGTTATGCGGGGTCTATCTTTGTTGATGAACAACGGAAAACCAATAGGTTCTATGAAGGGTTGCAGGATGAGTTGAGATTCCTGCTCTCGAGTTCGGTGAACCAAGGATTTCAGGCATTGGTTGATACTGCTTGTGTGCTGGAGAATGATATGAAACGAGTGCAAGGAAAGATGGACTTGGCTATGACAAAGTCTGAGTTCAAAGTGCCCCATCCTGAAAAATCAAACTACCAAAATAAGTGGAGCAAGAGAGCCAAATCTTATGGACAGGCCCCTTCTTCAGTTGCGTCGGGAGCAACGGCAAAGCAAGAGTCTCATACCTGCTTTACATGTGGCAAAGTGGGACATATAGCCCGTGATTGTCAGGTTGGTCCGCCAAAGGGGGAAAAGAAGATGGGAGCGCCTTTTGCTGAGAAGCGAAAAGCAGTGGTGGAGTCCTCTACATCCCAGACGCAACCCCGAGTATATAATCTTGGACAGCAAGAGGCCATAAATCAAATTGACGTCGTCACAGGTATGAGTTAAGATATTGATTGCTTTTTATATTGCATACCTTGTGTGTAGCTTATGTATGATGTGTTTGTCTTAGGCTTTGTCCTGATTCGGAACAATTTGACGAGAGTACTGTTTGATACAGGTGCTTCACATTCGTTTCTGTCTAAGGACTTCGTAGCTTGAAATGGAGTACCTAGTCATGTGACGACAAATAATGTTAAAGTGTTATTACCGAATGGATGCGTGATGCTTGCAGATAAGTCTTGCTGCGTGGAAGTTCAAATAGGAAGTCGGGATTTCTGCTTGAGCGCATCTATGCTACCGATATTAGAATTTGATATGATCTTTGGTATGGATTGGCTTTTGGAGCAGCGTGCCTTTATTGAGTGCAATTCAAAGGAGATCACACTGGGCCAGAATACCGAGCTTGAGACTAAGTTCACTGGTATGCGAGGAGTAAGCGGGACCTTGATGTCTGCTTTCCAAGTCATCAATATTGTTCGGAAGGGCGCGAAGTTATTCTTCACGCTTATTCAGGCTATTGAGCCAAAGGCCAGTGTGAATGATATTCCGATTGTGTTGGAGTTTGCTAATGTGTTTCCTAAGGATCTTCTTAGGTTACCACCCCAAAAGGAGATCGACTTCTCTATTGAGTTGGTGCCAGTGCGAAATCTGTGGCCCGCTCGCCATATCGCGTAGCGCCAAAGGAAATGGCAGAACTGAAAGTTAAGTTTCAAGAGTTGCTGGAACAGGGTTATATACTCCCAAGTATGCCACCTTAGAGCGCACCTGTTCTGTTTGTGAAAAAGAAGGATGGTAGTTTATGGTTGTGTATTGATTATCGTGAATTGAATAAGCTGACAGAGAAAAATAAGTATCGATTCCGTGGATAGATGACTTGTTCGATCAGCTCGCTGGATCAACCGTCTATTCTAAATTGGATTTAAAATTTGGATATTACCAATTGAGGATTCAGGAAGGTGACATTCCCAAGACAGCATTTGGAACACGCTACGGTCATTATGAGTTCACTATAATGCCGTTTGGGCTATGCAATACGCCATCAATGTTTTTGGATTTAATGCACCGAACGTTTCGATAGTACTTGGATCTGTTTGTGTTCGTATTCATTGATGATATCTTGGTATACTCTCAATCTGAAGCTGATCATGCGAACCATTTACGGTTGGTGTTGCATACCCCGCGGAGAAATAGACTCTATGCCAAGTTCTCAAAGTGTGAGTTTTGGCTGTCGTCAGTGGCTTTTCTTGGCCACGTGGTAAGTGGAGAGGGCATTGCAGTGGATCCGTTAAAGATAAGTGCCATACGAGAGTGGCCAGTGTTGTCTTTGGTGGCCGAAGTCAGGAGTTTTCTTGGACTAGCAGGCTACTACAGACGTTTTGTGGAGAACTTCTCACTGAACGCTTTACCTCTTACCACATTAATGAGGAAGGATCGGAAGTTCGTTTGAAAGCCGGAGTGCATGCGAACTTTTGAAGAGCTAAAGAGTCGTTTTACCACGGCGCCTGTGCTAACATCGCCTTGTGGTACAGACGGCTATGAGATTTATAGTGATGCTTCAGGGAGAGGCTTAGGGTCTGTTTGGCGCAGCTCTGGTGGCTGGAGAATCTCTATTCTAGCCGCCAGAGATGTTTTTTAACTGTTTGGGACAGCTCCTTATGAAGAGCTTTTAAGAAATCTGGAGCTGTTTTGCAACTCTTCAGAAATCTCCCCCCCAGCTTCAGCTTCCGCAAAATAGCTTTCTCTCTCATAGGTTTTGGAAATCTAATGGTTTCTTCAGTTGGAACATGCTCAGAGGCTGGATGGCCTTCCTCCGGCAATTCCGAGCCACGGGCGGCCTTCCTCCGGCGATTCCGAGCCCCCGACGCCCTTTCTCCGACGATTCCGAGCGCACTTCTGCACAGAACACACAAACAATCTACAGCTTTTCAAAACTGCTCCCCAGAGATCTATTTTAAAACAGCTCTATCCGAACAGCAGCTTTTCAATCCGCCAGAGTTGTCCCAAACAGAGCCTTAGGCTGCGTTCTTCTGCAGTTTTGCAAGGTGATTGCTTATGGCTCACGCTAGTTAAAAGTGCATGAGCGAAATTATCCCGTCCACTACTTGGAGTTGGCAGCGGTGATCTTTTAAATTGTGGCGGCACAATATATATGGTGTAAAAGTGGATATCTTTACGGATCATAAGAGCCTAAAATACTTATTGGATCAGAAGGATCTCAATATGCGACAACGAAGGTGGATGGAGTTCCTCATGGACTACACCTTTGATATTCATTATATTCCTGGGAAGGGAAACGTGGTCGCAGATGCCTTGAGTCGTAGGACTCCGGTAAGGGCAAATTGGTTGCGGATGCATGCTGAGCGTCTGATCCAGGAGTTGGAAGCGTTAGAGATTTCTTGTGTTGACAAGAATTCCACAGCCGATGCATGCTTAAACTAGACGGAGGTACAATATGACCTTGAGGATAGGGTTTGGCGAGCAACGAAACTTGATGAAAGTCTCCAACGCTATGTAGTGGATGGTTCAAATGACCAATTCTCTTGGGATGATGGCCTTTTGCAGAAAGAGGGTCGTTTGTGCGTCCCAAGTATGGGTAAGTTGAGGGAAGAGTTGATGTATGCGGCTCACTTTATAAAACTCAATTCACCCAGGGAGCACAAAGATGTACAAGAACATGAAAAAGTTGTTCTGGTGGCCAGGATTAAAGAAAGACATAACACGTTATGTGGCAAAATGTCAAACATGTGCCTTGGTGAAGGCGGAATGCAAGAAGTCCGGAGGTTTCCTGAAGTCGTTACCTATTACAAAATGTAAGTTTGATGATATTTCGATGGATTTCGTGCACGGGTTGCTGAGATCTCAACGCGGGAACGATTTGGTTTGGGAGATTGTAGACTGGTTGACTAAAGTGGCTCACTTCCTACCGAACATGAAAGTGTAAAGTTGTCAACCTAAGTCACCTAGAGGGGGGTGAATAGGTGAATCGTGCGTCTATTTGCGGAATAAAAATTTTAGCGATATAGCACAAGTAATCAAGCAATCACAGAAAGACAAGAAGAATTATAGTGGTTCCCCAATCTTGGGTACGTCCACTTTACCTCACCGATCTAGCAAATAACTAGACTCGGCTACTCCACTATCTCGGATTGAAAACAATCCTACGCCTCGGAACAAAGTTCCTACAATCTCGATCCAAAAAGGATCTACACTCGGAAGATAAAACTTCTTACAAACTCGAAGAACAAAGCTCATACACTCAGAGAAAGTCTCCTACAACAATAGTAAAGAATTTTTGAATTACAAACAGAGTAATTTCCTCAGATCTGGAAAAATTAATATCTGAATCTTGTTCTTGAACTTTGCGGCTCTTTCAGAAATGCTGAAGAAGATAAGTAGATCTGATCTGAGAAAGCTTTGACCAACTCGAACAAGGATAAGATGGGAATCCTTGAACAACAAGTCTTCTTGATTGACAACAGAAGAGTCGATCTGATCGTGAGCGGCGGCGGCGACGACTATAAAGATCTGAAATTAGAAATGGCCGACGAGAGAGATTTCGCGTGAACAGACAACCGCTTCTTGCAAAAGATAATTGTTAGGGTTAGGTCTTAATTACAAGACCTTATATAGGATTACTCCTAACGGTTAGAAATGACATTAATGACGACACGTGGACCAATCACGTCAAGTCATTCAAAAATCCGGCCGATCTTCACTTAAACAGATTTCAGAAAAATATAGTCTGCAGTTCTCGAGAAGTAGAATTAGCTCTCGAGAACTGAATGAATTTTTCGAGAACTAAGATGTCTGGATTTGAACTTAGCTTTCGAGACTTCAGGATCAATACTTCTCGAAAACAACATGGATTTCTCGAGAACTATATCCTGACTTCTCAAGAACTATGAAGCTGAGTTTCTCGAGAACTAAGAACTTCTCGAGAACTAATCTGGACTTCTCGAGAACTATAGCCTGACTTCTCGAGAACTATGACTTAGAAAGAATTTCTTGAAACTTTCTGAACTTCCCAAGAGCTACTCTGGGACTTCTCGAGAACTAAGAGATACTTCTTGAGAACTAAGAGATACTTTTCGAGAACTAAGACTTAGAAAGAATTTTTTGAAACTTTCTGAACTTCCCGAGAACTACTCTGGGACTTCTCGAGAACTAAGAAATACTTCTCGAGAACTAAGAGATACTTCTCGAGAACTAAGACTTAGAAAGTTTTTCCTGAACTGAAACAACTAAACTTCTCGAGAACTAAACTTCTGTTTCTCGAGAAGTACTAACTCTACTTCTCGAGAACTGAAAGGACTTCTCGAGAAGTGGACTTAGAATTTTTTTGAATTTTTAGAAAGAAACTTTTTCTTCTCTTCAAGGGTCTAATCTTCATTCCATGGTCCAAGTGTTTTAATATGAAGTGTATCCCAATAGAGAGGCTACACATGAGTCAACACCTTGGATTACATAGTGAGGGATTACACTGTATGGTCCTGTGTTCACGACCCACTGTAGACTGACATTGGTCTACACTTAGTAGTGATGATCTGCAAACACACAACTTAAACAAGATATCAAATACAACTTAATTCATCTTAGTTCAAGGGTGACTTCATGCAAATCTGGGTTATTGTGGATGCAATGACCAACAAAATAAGAGGGACGATTCAGTGGAAGTCTTGATGAAGCTCTATGTTGAGCAGATTGTACGATTGTACGGTGTTCCCCATAATATCGTAAGTGACCGTGATGGGCGATTTACTTCGAATGACTTGAGGCTAATCCATCGGTTGTTGGGAACAAAGTTAGCATACAGTACGACCTTTCATCACCAAACGGATGGCCAAACTGAGAGGACAATCAGAACGATGGAGGACATGCTCCGAATGTGCTCCTTGGATTTTGGAAAAATGTGGGAAGATCACCTCTATATGGCAGAGTTTGACTATAACAATATCTACTAAGCAAGTATCGGTATGACACCATTTGAAGCTTTGTACGGTTGGAAATGCCGTACACCATTAACTTGGGTGGAAATAGGCGAATCTAAACTTTATGGGCATAAAGAAGTCAAAGAAGCTAATTCGACGATACGCTTTATTCGGGAGAGGCTATTGATAGCCCAATATTGACAAGCCTAATATTTTAACGCCAAGTACGAAAATGTTGAGTTTGTAGTGGGCGTTTGTGTCTATTTGAAGATAAACCCTTCAAAGGTGTGTCCAGTATTCGGCATCTGCAAAAGTTAAGTCCGAGAAATCTTGGTCCGTTTGAAGTGGTGGAGCGAGTTGGGGAAGCTGCCTATCGGCTAGCTCTTTCGGCAGAATTGAGTGAATTGCATGATGTGTTCCACATCTCAGTGCTTCGAAAATCCATGAAAGATCCAGCTCAAGTGATTGCAAACGATCATGTACCGGTTGAATTTGGGCTAACGACGAAGGTTAGGCCGTTCGGATCGAGGATAGAGCTGATAAACAGTTGCAGAACAAGACAATCAGGATGGTCAAGGTCCGATGGGACAACTGTGGCCGTGAGGAGCTAACATGGGAGCGAGAGCAGACCATGCGGGCTGAGTTTCCCGAGTTGTTTGTGTAAATTGTTATACAGTGCGTGTCAAGTTGTATCAAACTTTTGTGAAGTTATAATATCTTGATTGCTGTTTTCCTTACTGTGTGCAAATTTCGAGACGAAATTTATTGTAAGGAGGGGAGGGTTGTAATACACCAAATCCCAAATTTGAGTTCAGGCTGGGCAATACGGCCTGAGACGCGGGCGTGTCCCAAGGCGTGTCCTACTCTATTTACTCGAGTGTTAATTGTGTCTCGAGTGAGGCACACGGCCTGGGACACGAGTGTGTTCCAAGCCGTGTCCTTCTATGTGTCGTCTTAGGTACTCGACGAAATACACTAGATGTTTGTCGAGAGGGTACACGGCCTGAGACATGGACGTGTCAGAGGGCGCATCCTCCTCGAGTTTTGGCCAGGTTTGTGCCGCCTATTGAACACGGGCTGGACATGGGCGTGTCCGAAGCCGTGTCTAAGCACACGGCCTATGACACGGGCATGTCACAGGGCCGTGTCCTTCTCTGGAATTGTCCAGGGCATTGAGGCCTGGTGAACACGGCCTCGACACGGGCGTGTTTTAAGCCATATCAGTGCACATGGCCTGTGACACGGGCGTGTCACATGGCCGTGTCTTGTTCTGAATAAGGCGGTTTGTGTGCTTCTTAAGGTATACGACCTGTGACATGTGTCACAAGCCGTGTTTAGCCCAGGAAAAGTTATTTCAGGGCGATCTGTGGCCGTTCATTTCCTTCAGATGGGATCTAAGGGTACAAGCTTCTCCCTGCTGAGTTAAGTCCAGGACTTGATGATAGAATTAATTTCAAGATAACCCAAACACCTAGAGGGGGGGGGGGGGTGAATAGGTTCTTTTCCTTTTTTACTTAAGGCAGAATATTTTTCAGATCTTAAATTAGAATCCAAGTATTCTACAATAATCACAACACAGAAATCACAATCATACACACATCACAGACTGCACACAGATTTATAGTGGTTCCCTAAGGTCTGGGTACATCCACTTTCCCCCTTCACTTATCTAGCAGTGTGCTAGATTCGGCCTAACTTCTTCCTTCTTCTCAGATCCACAGATCTTACAGCTCAGAACCCTGAAAGGTTCCTACAACTCAGAACCCTATAAGGTTCCTACAACTCAGGCTAACAGCCCTACCTTAGCCTTGCCCCAAGGCCTACAACTCAGATAACTAATTCTCCTACACTCAGGCTCAAACAGCCTTACCACTCAGAGATCTAAATCTCCTACACTCAGCCTTTATAACACAGGCTTACAACTCAGATCTTTGAAAAGATCCTACAGAATTTTATAAGTATTTTTGATGGACTCTTACCCTTGTTGAGAGAGAAAGCATAAGAGGATTCTTGATCAGCTTCTTGATGAGACTAATGGCTGAAATCAACCTGTTCTTAGCTTTCTTCAAAGCTTCTTGAATCTGAACTCAGTAGGGTTAATTTCCTTTGAAGTTGACTGACTGCCAGCTTCTTTCTTAGAATCAGAAATAAATCTGAATCCTTCTTAGCAGATTCGTTCAAGATCTGCTTCTTAAGATACTTGTAGATGTCTTCTCCTTTTCTTCAACAGCTGAAGATCTCTCTCTCTCTCTCTTCAGAACTTATGAAGTTTCTTCAGAATTCTTGCTTGAATTCTCCTTAGATCTTCTCATAAAAATCTTCTTCAGTGTGACGTTCACTTTCTTGATCAATGATCAATACTTCAGTAGTTGTGCCTGTTGTTTTTTTTCATCTCTATCGATTTGACAGAGTCCATCCATATATATAGACTTCAACCATGGTAACCGGCTGATCCTGTTTCTAACCAACTTCTGATAAGTCTGACAGCTTATGTAAACTTGTTGGAAAGCACAGCTGTCAAGACTCCAGTCAGTTCTTGAACCTTTGTCTTTGTCATCAAAGCGTCGAGACTCACTGTCATTATGTGTCGAGACAAACTGTCAATATGTGTCGACATAAATGACTTAAGTGTCGACACAGACTTTGGTGGTGTCGACATAGCTGCTTTGGCACTGCATCTGTAGAATGTGTCGACACTGTCTCTTTGTGTCGACATAGACACTTCTTCACTACACAACACTCAACATTATTGAAACTCTGATGAGTGTCGACACAAGTCCTGTGTGTCGACACAATTTGTTGGGTACATTGGAAAATGTGTACCTGATTTGAAGAAGCCCAACTTAGCTCAATGATATACATCAAGGTGTATTTGATGTTGTTTTGAGTTGACATGTGCAGGTGAAGAAGTATTAAAGAATGCAGAAAAATATTCTAAGTCCACATGTCGACACCTGAAGAAATTGTGTCGACACTTCAGAATATTTGTGTCGACACTTCAGAAATTCAGTGTCGACACAGAGAAAGATGGTCGACCACATTTATGTCGACACTGGGAAGCAGTGTCGACACATAAAGGAAATCGTCGACCTCAGCACTGGGAAGCAGTGTCGACACAGAAGAAGATAGTCGACCAGAGAAAGATTGTCGACTAGTGGAAGATAGTCGACTAGTGAAAGATAGTCGACCAAAGAAAGATAGTCGACTCACAGAAGAAGATAGTCGACCTCTACTATATCGACACTGGGTGGATGTGTCGACACCTTGAGATTGAGTCGACACATATTGGCAGAAGTCGACTATGCTTGTGTCGACACCAGAAGACTGAGTCGACACATTTTGGCAGAATTGAAGATTGATGTGTCGACACCTGAAGGCTGAGTCGACACATACTGAGTTCTGAATCTACAACAACTGTGTCGACACACAGGACTTGTGTCGACACACTGCAGAGTCTAGACCAAGTTATTTTCTGAAGAAGCTGTGTCGACTTAAAGGCAACTTAGTCGACATCATCAAAGACTGTGTCGACACCAAAGTCACTTGTGTCGACACAGATAGACAGATTGGTCTCGACACTTTCTAACAGACTGTCTCGACATTTTGCTGTCCAAGGCTAAGGTACAGGAACTGTTTGAAGACTTGACAGCTGTGAGTTGCCACCGTTTAACTGAAGCTGTCAGACCTGTCAGAAATCAGTTAGAAACCGGATCAGCCGGTTACCATGAAGAAAGTCTATAAATAGACATATTCAGAAGGAAAAAAAAGTTAAAAAAAAAGATAATAGGAGAAGATCTAAGAAGAAGAAAAAAAGGATTACGATCCTATTGAAGTTTCAATTCAAGAAAGTGCTAAGCTCAATAGAAGATCTTCATCAGAAAATCTAAGAAGAAGTCTGAAGTATCAGAAAAGGTGTTGGATAGAGAGGGATCCAGTCATCTTGAAGAAGAAGAAGGAAGCCATCTGTGGTTTCTCAAGGAGCTGTTTGGAAATCAACTCAGCTAAGTTCAGATTCAAGAAGCTTTGAAGAAAGCTCAGATTCAGTTGATTTCATCAGCTGATCAAGAAGTGTCTTGTCCTCTTCTCTCTCAACAAAGGCAAGACATTAAAATATCTTTTCTAAATTTCTGTAGGATCTGTTTACACAGATCTGAGTTGTAAGCCTGTGTTATAAAGGCTGAGTGTAAGAGTGGTGATCTCTGAGTGGTAGGGCTATTTGCCTGAGTGTAGGAGAAGGTTATTCTCTGAGTGGTAGGCCTTGAGGCAAGGCTGAGGTAGGGCTATTGAGCCTGAGTTGTAGGAACCTATCCAGGTTCTGAGCTATAGGATCTGAGGATCTGAGAATAGTGGAAGTTTGGCCTAATCTAGCATATTGCTAGATAGGTGAAGGGGGAAAGTGGATGTACCCAGATCTTGGGGAACCACTATAAAACATTGTGTAATCTGGGATGCTTAGTTGTCTGTGAATGCTGTGCTAGATGTTTTAATTTGTAATTGAATTCTGCCTAGAATTATAAACAAGAAATTAGAACCTATTCACCCCCCCTCTAGGTGTTTAGGTTGTCTTGAAAGTAAAACTATCAAGTGGTATCAGAGGGAGGTTCCTCAGAAAGGACTTAACAGTCTGAGGTAGATCTGAAAGGCAGAATCAAGATTCAAAAAGATGGGTTCTGGTGAGAATCATAAGGAGCTTGGGTCTATGAAATTACCCATATGCAAGAAAGAAATTTTTGGAATTTGGAAAGAAAGAGTCAGATTGTTTATGGAGGCATCTGACCCAAGGATTTTCATCACAGTACAGGAAGGCCTCTTCATACCAATGAAGGTATCAGTTCTTGATGCAAATATCCAAACTCCAAAGAGTTATTCAGAAATGACCAAGGATGAAATCATCTTGGCAACCATGGATAAAAGAGCTCAGAACATTATTGTTAGTGCCATAGATGATTCAACATTTCAGAATCTGATTCACTGCAAGACCTCCAAAGAGATGTGGGACACATTGATTGTCTACATGGAGGGATCTGAAGAAGTAAGGTAGGACAGGAAATCTATGCTCAATCAGGAGTATGAAAGCTTTAGACAAGGAAAATCTGATAGCATAACAGTGCTACAAGAAATTCTATAGA
This sequence comes from Platanthera zijinensis, assembly GCA_039513925.1. Lineage (NCBI taxonomy): Eukaryota > Viridiplantae > Streptophyta > Magnoliopsida > Asparagales > Orchidaceae > Platanthera > Platanthera zijinensis. The sequence continues at coordinate 112,848,667 of CM077089.1, read as the reverse complement.
ATTGTGAATGAGCTTATGTCCTATGGAAGAGTCTTCAGTACTTATGAACTGAATGACAAATTCTTGAGATCCTTAACAAAGGATTGGGACACAAAGATCTGTGCTATAAGAGAAGTGGCTAAATTGGCAGAGATATCTCCTCCCACCTTGTTTGGAAAGTTGCTATCCTATGAAATGCAACTTATGGTGAGGAAGGAGGAGGAAAAGAATTCAAGAGGAGAGCATAGAGAAAAGACTGTGGCATTCAATGCAGAAGCCACTAGAAAGAATAGGAGGAAATCACCATCTCCTCCTAAGGAAGTTGCAGAAGATAGTTCTGAAAATTCAGATAAGGGTTCAGAAAGCTGTGATTCAGATGCAGACTTTGCTGCATTCATAAGGCAATTCCAGAGGTTCTTGAAAAAGAAGCAATGGAAGTCTAGGCCTTCCACATCACAGCAAGTTGATGACTATTATCAGAAGAAAAGGTCATCAAGGAAAGAGAAGAGCAGATAAAGCCCAGCAAAGTCACTACTTCAAAGATTGTCTGCTATTGTTGCAATAGGCCTGGACATGTAGTGGCTGACTGTCCTGATAAGAGAAAGGAGTCTTCAGACAAGAAGAAGACTCATCAGAAAGGCAAGAAGGAGAAATCCTTTATTGCAAAGAAAGATAAGAGTCTAACAGACCAGTCAACTTTAGAGTCAAAATCTGAAGCTGAAGCATATATTGGACTATATACTGCATCTGAAGAAGAGGAGTTTCTGCAGTTGCTAGACTCCATCAATGAACAAAAGGATCATCAGTGTATGGGGCTGATGGCAGGATCAGAAGAGGACATATGCCAGAATCAGTCTGGTCCTAATAAGGTACAATGTCCTTCTATTACATCTGTTTGTTGTACAAGTGAAGAATCAGCTACATCTGCATCAAGTAATGTAGATGCATCTGAATCTGAAGGAGATGTCTATCAATTGATAGACAAGTATGGGGACTTATTGCAGGCCCTTAAGAAAAGCAAGAACCTGGTTAAATCTCAGGCTCAGGAAATTGCTGAACTAAGGGTTGCTACAACTGAGTTAGAGAAAGTTATTGATCAAAAATTAAATGAAATTGCCAAGCTGAAGAATATAACTATTATTCAGATGGGCACAATTAATTATACTAATGATCAAGTAAAGAGTCTGGAGGCCAGACTTAGAATTGAAAGGGATTTAGTGGCTAGTTACTCTAAGCCAAAATCTGTCTTACCCTTGATAGATGAATTTGTCACTCAAAAGGGTAAGGCTGGATTAGGATTTAAAGGTAACTCCAGGGCTGGCAGATTCAAGAGGAAAGGCAAAGCTCCTGTTCAGCCACTAAATCTTTCAGTCCCCATAAAGTTTAGTAAGGTGGAAGTGCCTTCTAACAAATATGATCATGAAGATATTCAAGGTCATATTAAGACTAATGTTCTGAAGAACAAGGGTGTAAATGCAAGCAGGCATACCCATGGTCATAAACCCAATGGCTTTAAGAAATCAGCAGGTGAAGTTGCTGCAGCACCAGCAATGAACAGAAATTCTTCTGACAAGGATGTATCTAGATCTAGATACAATAAGTTTGAATGTTGGTGCTGTGGCAAGAGAGGCCATTTTGCACTAGACTGCTGGTATAACCTAAGTGTTATAAAGAACAATAGTCTACCTGTTAGAAGAGGTTATGGTAGCTTTATTAATGCTAACCTAAACCAAGGACCCAAGACTTACTTGGGTTCTAAGGGTAAGTAATTCTGTGTTGCAGGTGAATCCAAGTAACCATGCCCCTATATGGTACTTGGATAGTGGTTGTTCCAGGCACATGACTGGAACAAAGGGGCTGCTGAAGGAGTATTCATCTGTCAAAGATGGACCTAAAGTGATCTTTGGTGGATCTGAAAAAGGAGTCATCAAAGGGTTTGGTAACATTTCTTCTAACCTAATTACTATCACTCAAGTGGCTTATGTAAAAGGTTTGAAACATAATCTAATAAGCATAAGCCAGCTAAGTGATTTAGGATATGACATTTCATTTGTTAAAGATGGATATCATATCAAAAGGTCAAGTAATCAAAAGATCATATTGACTGGGTATAGGAAGAGAAATGTATATTGTCTTAATTTTGAATGTGAGAATAAGGCTTCTCCCATCTGTCTTGTAGCTGATGACAATGCTTCTCATTGTGTTAAGTGGCACAAGAGATTGGCTCATCTAAACTACAAGACAATTGGCCAACTCTTTAGCAAAGAGTTAGTGAGGAATGGACCTCAAGTTAAGTGTATAAAGGAAGGATATGCTCAGCTTGTCAAAAGGGCAAGCAGACAAAATCCTCCTTTCAAAACCTTGAAAACAAGGATTCTGTGAGGTGCTTATACCTCTTGCATATGGATCTTTTTGGTCCTATGCCAGTTCACAGTCTAGGTAGGAAAGTCTACACTTTTGTGGTTGTAGATGACTATTCAAGATTTACATGGGTGTTCTTTCTGAGACAAAAATCTGAAACCCCAAGTGTATTACTTAATTTTGTAAAGCAAATTCAGAATGAACTGAATAGTACAGTGGTCAAAATCAGAAGTGACCATGGTACTGAGTTTCAATCTGAAAGCATAACAAACTTGTGTAAAGACTTTGGGATTTTCCAAGAGTTCTCCTCACCTAGAACACCTCAGCAAAATGGAATTGCTGAAAGAAAGAATAGAACATTAATTGAAGCAGGTAGAACTCTGTTAAGTGACACCTCTCTCCCAGAATATTTTTGGGCTGAGGCAGTTAACACTGCTTGTCATGTAATCAATAGGGCTACTATCACCAAAAGCCACAAAATGACTCCCTATGAGATTGTGAAAGGCAGAAAACCAAATCTATCTTACTTTAGGATCTTTGGTTGCAAGTGTTATATACTTAACAATGGCAAGTCATATTTGAGTAAGTTTGCTGCCAAATCCCAGGATGGGATATTTGTTGGTTACAGCACTAATAGTAAGGCCTATAGAGTCTTCAACTTGACTACTCAAGTTGTTGAAGAATCTGTGCATGTTGTGTTTGATGAAACAAGATTAATCAACTGTGAGTTGTCTTGTAGATCAAATGACTCAACAGGTATAAGTAAAAGTATGGACAAGCTCTCTATTACTGAAGGATCAAAGGAAGATGGGGCATTGGAAATTGAAGGCTTCTGTCCAGGGGGAGAACAAGACACTATAAAAGCTGATGAAAACCAAGAGATTCAGCTAGATGAAGGAGCTGGAAATGTTCAACCAGAAGGGAATCTTCCTCCAGCTACAAGACATTTGAGAGATTATCCAGCTGATCAGATGATAGGTGATCCAAGACAGGGGGTGCAAACTAGAAGCAGAAATCAAAACACAGTTCTACATTCAAGTTTCTTGTTACAAATGGAGCCTAAGAAGTTTGAAAAAGCTATCCAAGACCAGCACTGGATTGATGCTATGCAAGAGGAGCTGAATCAATTCAGAAGGTGCAATGTCTGGGAGCTTGTTCCTAAACCAAGAGGCCACAACATAATTGGCACAAAATGGATATATAGGAACAAGCTAGATGAAAGTGGAATAATAGTAAAGAATAAAGCAAGATTGGTTGCAAAAGGATACATGCAGGAAGAAGGGATTGACTTTGATCAAACCTTTGCTCCAGTAGCAAGGCTGGAGGCAATCAGAATATTCCTTGCCTATGCAGCCTATCAAGACTTCAAAGTATAACAGATGGATGTGAAGTCAGCATTTCTGAATGGTGATCTTAAAGAAGAAGTATATGTAGAGCAGCCATCAGGTTTTGTAGATCCTCTTAAACCTGATTTTGTTTATAAGCTTAGGAAAGCTCTGTATGGGTTAAAGCAAGCCCCAAGGGCTTGGTATGAAACCCTGTCTACTTTCCTTATTAAGAATAAATTCTCAAGAGGAAAAATTGACAAAACTCTATTCCTTAGGGAATCCAAAGGCAAGATCATCTTAGTTCAGATCTATGTTGATGACATAATCTTTGGATCTACTGAAAACAACCTTTGTAAAAAGTTTGCCAAACTTATGCAAGGGAAGTTTGAGATGAGCAGTATGGGGGAACTGAAATTCTTCTTGGGACTCCAAGTAAGACAGACTGATGATGACTTGTCCATATCCCAGTCTAAGTTCACCAAAGAATTGATTAAGAAATATGGTATGGAGTCATCCTCTACCATGAGAACTCCTATGGGAACAAGTATGCCTATATGCAAAGATGATGCAGGTAAACCTGTTGATGAGACTTTGTATAGAGGAATAGTTGGCTCACTACTATATCTCACTGCTAGTAGACCAGATATTATGTATGCTACATGTGTATGTGCTAGGTACCAAGCCTGCCCTAAAGAATCTCACTATACTGCAGTCAAAAGGATTCTGAGATATCTTAAGGGCACACCTAATCTAGGTCTTTGGTACCCTAGGAATAGAGATTTTCAAATAACAGGCTATTCAGATGCAGATTTTGCAGGATGTAGAGAGGATAGGAAGAGTACTACAGGTACTTGTCAATTCCTGGGAGGAAGACTAATATCATGGAGTAGTAAGAAGCAGACCAGTGTGGCAATTTCCACAGCTGAGTCTGAGTATGTTGCTGCTGGAAGCTGCTGTGCACAGCTATTATGGATGCAGCATCAGCTTAAGGATTATGGTATTCAAGTAAGTAGAACACCTCTTTTGTGTGATTCTAAGAGTGCAATTTCTATTGCTAATAATCCTATTTCTCATAGTAGAACTAAGCATATAGAAATAAAATACCATTTTCTTAGAGAACATGTAGAAAAAGAAGACATTTCATTGGAATTTGTGAAAACAGATTATCAAATAGCAGATGTGTTTACTAAGCCCCTAGATGAGACCAAATTCAATAAATTCAAAATTGAATTAGGTATGTTAACCATTGATTAGTGTAATCACAATATCATCAACAATGAAGTTGAAGTGGTAACAAGACATTCAAGTGATATAAAGACACATTGAAGTAGTATCAAGTACTCTGTAGTACTTATAAGTTGTGATGAACAAACAGAAATTGGCTAAGTAAGATGGTGTCGACACATTCAGTAATATTGTGTCGACTCAGGGTTGTAATGTCGACAAGTAAGAGATATTGTGTCGACACAGAAAATATGTGTCGATACTTAAGAATCTTATTGTCGACTTATCCAGGAATGTAGTGTCGACTTCACTAGGATAGTGGTGTCGACACTTACAGATTTTGTGTCGACACTTATACTAAGAGTCGACACAGAATTTCTGATGCTCTTCTATATATCTCTGGTGTCGACATAACTGCAAATTGGTGTCGACACATAATAGACGGACTTGATGTCGAGTCAATAGAAGCTTGTGTCGACACATTCCATCTATGTCGACACTTATAGTCTGTTTTTGGCGTCTTTTGATCTTCTTTAAACAGAAGGTATAAATAGGTCAAAAACTCATTCTGTTGACACGCTTACAAGGTTTTCGAAACCCTGTGTCGACATTCTCCCTCTCTCTCTCTTTCTCTCATCTTTCAAGCTTTCTCGACTGATCAATGGCGCCAAAGATTGAAGATAATGTGAATGAAGGATATGAGTTGGTGCGCCAGGCCTTTGCTGCTGCCCCTCCAGATGTTCTTGGGGTTATCTCTCTCCTCTCCAACTCAGGATTAGAATTTCTGGTCTCCGAACCATCAAAGATATGGAAGAAGGAAGTGCATGAGTTCTATACTTCTGCATCTGTAGTCTCTGAAAGTCATGAGATTAAATCAACAGTTCATGGGTCACTAGTGGAAATTACACCAAGTAAGTTAAGAATAATTCTACACTTACCTATAATAGAGAATGAAGAGGATGTCCCTGCTTCTAAATCAAGGGAAGCTCTTCAATGGTGTGGATTGGATTCCACCATGAAGATTGGAGCTGCTTTCAATAGGAAAGGAATGAATCAACAGGGCAAGTTTCTGTTTGAGGTGGTTGGAAAGGTTATTCTGTGCAAGCCAGGTGGACATGATAGGATTTCCGCCTATATGTTCAGCCTAATGACCAGGATTGTGTTTATAATTCCAACGGATTGGTCAACTGTAATTTTTGAAAAGATTAAAGAAGGAATCAAGAAGCCAAATCTGGCTAGAATAATGAGTATATACCTAAGTAAGGAGATTCCTGATGTTATGCAACAACAATCTGGAACTAAAATTAATCACATGAGAAGGATGGACATGAGATTGTTCTCCAGATGGGATAGGGTGCTGACCAAAGAGATGCCTGAAGTGGAAAGGCAGGATTCACCTGAGAAATCCCCAGGTCATGCTACCGGTACTGAGCACCCACAAGAAGAACAAGTAAGACAAGAGGTTGAAGATCAACCTGCTTCTACACAAGTTCAAGATGCCACAATCCCTGCCATTCAAGAAGAAGAAGTAAGAATACCAGCTCAGCAAGTTTATTCACCTACACAGACTGTATCTACTCATGACCAGGTACAGGTGCAGGGGGAGCTGGTGTATTTTCCTACAAAAGACATCTCTAATATTTTTATTTCTGCACAGGTCCAGGGAGAGCAAGTGCAAGACGATGCTCAAATTGATATAACTCAAAATTTGAATACTGCAGATGTTCCAGCCCAGAAGGAATATACTCTAGAAGAGTTATTTCCAGATAATGAAATAATTACTGATAGAATGGAAGTGGAGTAAGAAATTGAGGGGGAGCCTGTGCATGTGGAGACTGTACAACATGGCACTGAAGCAGCTGTTCCTCCTCCTCCCAAAGAAAGAGTTCAAATTGATAGTACATCTGATTCTGAGAATGAAGAAGCCAGGGTGGCTAAGAAGAGAAAACTTATGGTCTTCCAGAGAAGGAGCAAGAGCTATAAGCAGGCTCTACAGTCTACAGCACATCACACTCCTTCTGACTTTGATTATAACAAGTTTTTGATCGATTTGCAAGTGAAATTGGATGAACACAGAGTGGCTATTGAAAAATATGTTGATGAAAACAACAAGTCCCTGCAATTTGACTTAGCTCAAGATATAAAATCTATTAGGTTTGAGGTCAATATGCATAAGAAGGAGATGACAGATTGCTTCCATAAGGGAGGCAATGCTGTGGTATATTTGGCAAAACAACAGCAGTCTATCATCCCTAAGGTGGATGATATTGCTTTAAAGCAAAGCTATGTCTTGGAAAATCAGCTAAAGATGAATGAGAATTTAACTGAATCTCATCATGAGATCATTGAGGAATTGAAAAAGATTGTTCCAGGCCTGCCTGCAGCTAGAGTAAAGGAAATGGAAGAATTTGATAAGAACTTTCAAACTGCTATTGATTCTGTTAAAACTGCTATCACAACCTCTCAAAAGGAAATATCTGACAAGCTTCAAAAGTTAAAACCATTTTTTAAAGAGGGTGTGAATTATCTAGATGGTCAAATCAGATTTCAGAAGGAAGATCTAAGAGATCATGTTACTAGAGAAGCCATAAAGGGGGAGAGGATGTTAGTTCATGCAGGCTCAGAGCACACCAAATGGGTAACCAATAGTATTCGAGCCACATTGGGATATCCACCATTGTGTGATGATGCTATGGTGGCTGAGTCAGGAATACAAACAAGTCTACTTGAAGGCAATCAACCTGAGGTTGCCCAAGTCATTTACCCTCCTCCAGATTATGATATGATTGATCAGCAAGTTCAAGGAATGTATAGTCCTCCAAAGGAGGTTACTAATGTTGTTATTGGGAAGGTTGATAAGACTGAGGCTACTTTGAAAGACCAGCAAGATGCTCTACTATCTAAGAAAAGATTTAGAGAGCAGGCTGAACTTAAGCCAGACTTTGAGCAGTGGAGTCCTACTTCCAGAAATATTATACTCACTGCATGGAAGGCTGTCAAAGACCAAGTGCAGGAAAGAGGCAAGTGGTACAATGAGATGGAATGGCAGAAGTATGAAGCCAGGCAAGAGGCCATAGTACAGTTTAGAAGAAAAGCCAAGCTGGGTAGGCTGCCTCCAGATGCTCAGGAGCCAAGCAAGTACTTCCCAAAGCCCTTTCATTATTTTGAAAGGCAAAGGCTCAAGGAAGAAGCAAAGAAGAAGGCTGATCTAAAAGGCAAGAAGCTAGCTGAAGATTCTGAAGCTCCTGTGAAGGCTCAAGTTCTATCTGGCAAAGGGATTGTCATAAAAGAGCCTGATCAGTCTTAATTCTTAGTTCTTTCAAAGTATTTTGTAATGTTTTGATTAAATCATTAGATGTAAATCTCTGTATTCAAACATTATCAAATTATAAACAAAATGTTGTTTGGTATCATATAATGCTCATTCTGTGTTGGATGGTTTTTATTTTGTTTATATTAAGTATTCCTGTTATGTCATATTTCATCAGTACATACTTTTTATAAATGGTGTATATCATTGGCTATAGGGTTATGACTTCTCCAAATAGGGGGAGATTGTTGGGTACATTGGAAAATGTGTACCTGATTTGAAGAAGCCCAACTTAGCTCAATGATATACATCAAGGTGTATTTGATGTTGTTTTGAGTTGACATGTGCAGGTGAAGAAGTATTAAAGAATGCAGAAAAATATTCTAAGTCCACATGTCGACACCTGAAGAAATTGTGTCGACACTTCAGAATATTTGTGTCGACACTTCAGAAATTCAGTGTCGACACAGAGAAAGATGGTCGACCACATTTATGTCGACACTGGGAAGCAGTGTCGACACATAAAGGAAATCGTCGACCTCAGCACTGGGAAGCAGTGTCGACACAGAAGAAGATAGTCGACCAGAGAAAGATTGTCGACTAGTGGAAGATAGTCGACTAGTGAAAGATAGTCGACCAGAGAAAGATAGTCGACTCACAGAAGAAGATAGTCGACCTCTACTGTGTCGACACTGGGTGGATGTGTTGACACCTTGAGATTGAGTCGACACATATTGGCAGAAGTCGACTATGCTTGTGTCGACACCAGAAGACTGAGTCGACACATTTTGGCAGAATTGAAGATTGATGTGTCGACACCTGAAGGCTGAGTCGACACATACTGAGTTCTGAATCTACAACAACTGTGTCGACACACAGGACTTGTGTCGACACACTGCAGAGTCTAGACCAAGTTATTTTCTGAAGAAGCTGTGTCGACTTAAAGGCAACTTAGTCGACATCATCAAAGACTGTGTCGACACCAAAGTCACTTGTGTCGACACAGATAGGCAGATTGGTCTCGACACTTTCTAACAGACTGTCTCGACATTTTGCTGTCCAAGGCTAAGGTACAGGAACTGTTTGAAGACTTGACAGCTGTGAGTTGCCACCGTTTAACTGAAGCTGTCAGACCTGTCAGAAATCAGTTAGAAACCGGATCAGCCGATTACCATGAAGAAAGTCTATAAATAGACATATTCAGAAGGAAAAAAAAGTTAAAAAAAAATATAACAGGAGAAGATCTAAGAAGAAGAAACAAAAGGATTACGATCCTATTGAAGTTTCAATTCAAGAAAGTGCTAAGCTCAAAAGAAGATCTTCATCAGAAAATCTAAGAAGAAGTCTGAAGTATCAGAAAAGGTGTTGGATAGAGAGGGATCCAATCATCTTGAAGAAGAAGAAGGAAGCCATCTGTGGTTTCTCAAGGAGCTGTTTGGAAATCAACTCAGCTAAGTTCAGATTCAAGAAGCTTTGAAGAAAGCTCAGATTCAGTTGATTTCATCAGCTGATCAAGAAGTGTCTTGTCCTCTTCTCTCTCAACAAAGGCAAGACATTAAAATATCTTTTCTAAATTTATGTAGGATCTATTTACACAGATCTGAGTTGTAAGCCTGTGTTATAAAGGCTGAGTGTAGGAGTGGTGATCTCTGAGTGGTAGGGCTATTTGCCTGAGTGTAGGAGAAGGTTATTCTCTGAGTGATAGGCCTTGAGGCAAGGCTGAGGTAGGGCTGTTGAGCCTGAGTTGTAGGAACCTATCCAGGTTCTGAGCTGTAGGATCTGAGGATCTGAGAATAGTGGAAGTTTGGCCGAATCTAGCATATTGCTAGATAGGTGAAGGGGGAAAGTGGATGTACCCAGATCTTGGGGAACCACTATAAAACATTGTGCAATCTGGGATGCTTAGTTGTCTGTGAATGCTGTGCTAGATGTTTTAATTTGTAATTGAATTCTGCCTAGAATTATAAACAAGAAATTAGAACCTATTCACCCCCCCTCTAGGTGTTTAGGTTGTCTTGAAAGTAAAACTATCACAATTGATGTAGACTAAGAATTCCGTGTGTCGACACTGCCTCCAGGTGTCAACACAGTTGATGTCGACTCTACTTCTGTGTGTCGACACTGCCTCCTGGTGTCGACACAGTTGATGTCGACTAATACTTTTGTGTGTTGACACTGCCTCCCGGTGTTGACACAGTTGATGTCGACTATGCTTCTGTGTGTCGACACAGCCTTTTCCAAGTGTCAACACAAACTTGCTGAAGTGTCAACACAGCTTCCTCTGGTGTCGACACATAGACTTAGAAACTTTTTCCTGCATTTTAGCAAATACTTATCCTGCACATGTAAACTCAAAATAACATCAAATACACCTTGATGTATAACATAGAGCTAAGTGAGGCTTATCCAAATCAGGTACAAGTTTTCCAATGTACCCAACACTTGAGAGTTATCTCTCATTTACTCTTGGCTAGTCTCTTTCTAAAAGAGATAGAGAGTAGGGAGAGCAAGGAGGAAGAAGATAAGAGATCCGGCCGCCGGTGGAGCTTCATCGTTCGGAATTGTGAGCCGAGTCCAGATTTTTGGAGGCGAGAGCGTTGCGATGCTTGCTATCCGACTAGAATTCCATGGCTCCCAAGAGATTGTCAAGGGTAACGATCTTCCTTTTTGGACATATGAAGTCCTCGTTTTGGCATGTATGTGGATTTCCCCACCAAAAGGTGACTGTTGAGGTATTTCCTTGGGTTGATTCTTGTAATACCCAGTCTTGCATATAGATCCGGAAATATGCAGTACGGAATAGACATGCTGTGTGAAGCCTATCTGGACAGATTGGTCTGGATTGGTGATGTTGCATTTTGCGAACTGGAGAAGACTCCGCGTATAAACGTGTTGTTTGTGGAGTCGATGGGTTGTGCCTGTGAAGGGTAGTAACAGGAAGTACTGGAGTGGAATTCCAGGAAAATACCCTCATGATTCTTGCGTTGTATGCCATGTTTGGGTGAGTCTGGGTGTAGAAAGTGAGTTCTGCTAAACCCACCAAGCGATCGCGAGGAACGCTGGCATTATCTCCCCTTTTTGAATTGTGAAGCCAGTCCTTGGAGGATAGTGTGGCTATCGTGAGCTATGTGCTCTTAAAAAGGCTTAGTGCCGAACATGAAAGGTGAAACGGACCCGCGCTTGTAAATTGGCCATGAGTACTTCGGTATTCGATGATGGCATGACAACTTGAGCAACGGGGGGGGGGGGGGGGGGGGGGGGTGGCTGATCTGTACATGCGTTATGTCTGACTGACTAGTATACCTAGTTATTGGTCTCGTTGGAGAGCATAATGAGAGTCTTAGGCCTGCGCGTAATTAAGATTAAATGCTCAATACCGTTGGGTTTCAGACCTTGAACGGTGGTGGGACCCTGGTTCGCCGGTACACCAAGAATGTGCCCTGAGTGCACGGATCGTCGGGCCGCGTGGTTGACGGTTGTGATATGTTGCTTGTGTGTGAGTGCATATTGTATGATATATTTTCTTGTGAAAGCTATGCCTGCAGGGAAGGAATACCACTAACCCAGAAAAGGGGTAGGATTGTTATAAATTGGTCAACTGAATGCTGACCGTTGCTTGGTTTGCCACCATTATGGTGGCTGTCCTTGTGCAGGTGCTGGAGAGCCGAGCAGGAAATAGGGGGCTGAAGCCCCTGATGCTGCTGCTGTTGCTGGCCCTCGAAGGTTGAGCACCATCTTTTGCTATGTTCATGTGTGGTTGGCCTGCACGCCGATGTTTGTAATCCACACTTGTAAAGCATAACTGTAAGGCCTTAAGGCCAAACTTTTGAGTATTTGTTTTACATTCCTTCGTGAGCATATATAAATGTGGTTGTTTATATATATAATGTACATTCCTGGTTTGAGTTCAGTTTAACGTTAAAATCTTCCGCTAATATGCTCTGTGTTAGGATGCGTAGCTATTTTGGTATTAACCTGTGACCTCGCCGCCTGTTTGTGGCATATACTATGGGGCCCCGACCGGACCTTCTATTATATGTTAATTAACGGATGGAGTCATTACATGAACTGTAGGGCCTTTGTGCCTGAGATTGTAGGATCTCTGTTGTGGATCTGAGGTAGGGCCTTTGTGCCTGAGTTGTAAGCCTATTTAATAAAGGCTGAGATAGAATCCAGTTGCGGATCTGCGGTAGTATTCTGTTTGGATCAGAGGTAGGGCAGTTTTCCTGAGGTAGGAGAATCATTCTCTCTGAGGTAGGGCCTTTGTGCCTGAGTTGTAGAATCTAGCCTTGGATCTGAGGTAGGGCCTTTGTGACTGAGCTGAAGGAGAGTCATCCTCTCTGAGTTATATGGCTAACCTCCTAGCCAGAGCTGTAGGACTATTAATTTAGTCTGAGGTAGGTGATCCTTTGATCACTGAGTTTTAGGAGCAAGCTTGCTCTAAGGTAGGCCTTGTATCTGAGGTAGGTCTTGGAGGAGATTGAGATATCCTGAGGGATCTGTGTTATAAGATCTTAGGAGCTGAGATTTGGATAAGTGCCTTGTCTAACACACTATTAAAAAGGTGGGAGGAATAGTGGATGTACCCATAATCTTGGGAACCACTATTAATCTTGTGTGTGTTGTTTATGTTCTTGAAAGCAAGCTAACTAAGCTAACTATACACACCTAAAACATAAAGAAAGTTAAAGATAGTCACATAAGACTAAGAAACCTATTCACCCCCCTCTAGGTGATTTAGTTATCCTTTGAGATCTACTTAGAATGTTAAGTCCTTTTTGAGCAACCTCCCTCTGATACCACTTGAAAATTCAAAGCAGCTCAGCTGTAAGCTAACATATGTAGCTCTTTCATACCACTAGAATTACCAGTATAGCAATTCAATATTATCATACCACTTGAGCATTCAAAGCAGCTCAACTGTAAGCTAGCAGATGTAGCTCTTTCATACCACTAGAATTACCAGTATATCAATTCAATGTTCTCATACCATTTGAGCATTTACTCAAGTAATATGCACTTTCCTCATACCACTTAACACTTAAGTGGAGCACTTTTCTCATGCCACTTGGAGGTGGAAAAGTAATGTGCAATGGCCCATTATGCATTCATTGCACTCCTCATACTACTTGAATTTATTTAGGTAATATACACTGACTTAACTAGATATCATAATATTGCCCACACCTCCCCATTTGAGGTTAAGGGGTTTAGGGTATTGCCCACATCTTCCCCTTTCTGGCTTCTTCAGAAACAAAGCAATTATCTAATGAGGGAGGTGAAAGGATCATGCACCAGAGAATTTATCTCTTGATCTAGCCAAAATCTTGTGTTGATAGCACTTGAGAAATTATCCTAGTGATCAAACTATTTGATTAGATATCATACCTCCTATGTTGATACTACTGATACAACACATCACTTTATGTTATTTGGCCTTTAGGACCCCCTTTATGTTATTTGACTCACTAAGATTATGTGGGCTTGGTTAGAACTCAATAAGTCGCTCAATCCACCCACCGAGTCATATAAACATTTTTCAACTTAAATGAATATAAGACCCTCCCATATGTGTGTAAATTATCTTATTAGCTCTTAGTAACATAATTTACATATGAAAAGTGTACTTTTTGTAACGGTCTCCCCAACATACAACTCTCAAGGATGACCACCAACACCCCTATCACATAGCTCGTAAGGGTTAAGCCTCAACTAGTCTGTAGACCATACACCCCAACCCTCTCTCCATGGACAGCCTCATACCGCGCTCTGCCCACTAGTTGGTTATTGGATGTCATAACCTCTCTTTGATGAGGGAAACTCAAGTTAAGTGGGTAGTATGAGTAATTATTGGGAGGTCACATATCCCAGTACTACTCTAACCCGAGCATGCTTAACTATGTAGTTTCTCCACTCCTCATCACAAATGACATCATAGCGAAAAACAATCCAGATTTATAAAAATCATCACAGATAGTCCACCATAGTACGTTAAGTAGTTCACTGACGAACTATGCAACAAAAGCATGGTGGACTGCAGCATAATCATAATGAAATACCATGTAAATTTTTGTAAATAAAACCCAACTAGGCCGAGTCTTTAACCTAGTACCTACTTTTAGCATAAATACAAAGCTTTGATACATATATTTTAATAAATTCGAACAATAATTTCGAGAACCCAGCCTCAAGTTGAGAGACGAGGACTATACTGATGATACTGACAAGGACATGTACCATCTCGGTACCCCGGTTGAGGACTAGGCCCCTCCATAACCTGTTGTAACCCCTACCCTTATAATGCCGGTTTAGTCGACCCCATTCCACTAAAAAGAATTAGGGCAGACGCTTACCACATTATTAGACACCTTTAGAGCCTCTCTGCAGCAACACTAACCAAAGCGGGCATAGGGACCCATAGATGCTAAGAGACTGGTGATGTTCAGGAGCTTCCGCCCCAACCTTAAAAGGATCAAGGAGTCACTATGGGGAATACACTACCCTCCTTACTATGTGGTTTCCCTGGCTACCACCCTTCTTGCACTAGGTAGTGGTAGAGGTCCATCCTATAGACCACATACAAGTATCACCGCTTTACTGACATTTCTTGGAAGGACTTCTCCACCCTGGTGACGGAGCATTTCATTTCCAACTCTAATCGGGCAGAGCTTCATGAGTATTTTCTTCAACTTTGGTAGGGGACCATAATAGTTAAGGAGGAGTATCAGCGAGAATTCTCCCACCTTGCTTGATATACTGATATCATGGCCACTGAGGACAAAAATCGGTCCAAGAGATTATTTCAGGGACTCAACGATTCTATTCGACAACCATTTATGAATTTAGCTTATGCTCCCTTCAAGGTTATCATCCACCTTGCCAAGATAATGTGGGCTAATATAAACTGCACTCAAGAGAGGAACAATTTGAAGAGGTTAGCAGAGACACCCCCAAGATAGGATTAAAGGGGTCAAGGGAGGCATCAACATGGATGTGGTTATGACAAGAGAGATCATAGGATCCATGATTAAGGGGATATCCAGCATCCATAATGAAAAAACCATTAGAGGAGGACACCTCCGCCTCTTTTAACTTAGCAGCAAGCGGCTCCCACACCAACATATACAGCTGAGCAGCGGCCTTTTAAAAGGCATTGCTTCTACTACAATGAGTTGTGGCATTTACGACCTTAGTGCCCCTATTAACACCCAAAGAAGGACATCGAGACATTCATAGAGGTGGATCTTGTGTTCGGGGTCGTTCGGGGAGAGGACAACAATGACCTCCCCCACATGCTTATGCTTTGGACCTAAATAAAGCATGAACCATCGTAGACGTGGTGAATGGTATGTGATTTTTTTGCACCATAATTATGATACATTCATTACACATGCATATATATATATATATATATATATATATATATATATATATATATATGAAAGTTATTATTTCATGGTTAACTAGTCACCTAGAGGGGGGGGGGGGTGAATAGGTGTTTGAACTTTCTTAAGTCTTTTTGCTGTTTTCTTTTCTAAGTGATCTAGAGCTTGTCTTTATTACCTGTAATATAAAATAAGATTAAGCAACACAACACAACACACATATATTTATAGTGGTTCTTTAATTGGGTATATCTACTTTCCCTCCCACCTTTCTAACTTATGTTAGACAAGGCTCAAAATCCTCTAAAATACTCCTCAGAGCTTATACCTCAGACCCTCAACCTTTCACTCAGGTTCTTTTCAAAACCCTACCTCAGAACCACAAAGGTTCCTACCTTAGATCCCTACAGTGCTCCTACAGCTCAGTGGTCCACAAACTAACTACCTCAGCCTTATCTCTAAGGCCTATAGCTCAGGCTTCTCAGCCCTACAACTTCAGGCACAAGTCCCTACTCTCAGAGCATTGCAAAACTCCTACAGCTTAGTAACCTTCTAGGTACCTATCTCAGTGCCCTTCCAGGCACCTATAGCTCAGCCTCCTCTAAGGCCTACAACTCAGTGACACACTTGTCACCTACAGCTCAGTGAATCAACAGTCACCTACCTCAGGCACTAGGCCCTACACTCAGGATATGAGTACAACCCTACCTCATATCCACACTTGGATCCTACCTCAGTACCCAGTAGGGCACCTACCTCAATGACTAATTAGTCACCTACAACTCATGCACAAAGTGCCATACAGCTCAGATTCAGAAAAGCTGAATCCTACAGGAAATTAATCAAGAAGTTAACATAAAATAAAACCTTAACTCTGAGATAAATCTCAGAGTGTACCTTGCTAGACTGAGCAGATATCAGTCCAGCTCTCTTGCTATAGAAGGAATTAGTCTTCTTCTACAACTAGCTCCTTCTCTGCTGCACTGAAGAACAATAATCTGCTGTTGAAGGCTGACGACCCTTCACACAGCTATCTCTTCTTACCGATTGGATGAATCAGATACCTTATTCTAGAAAGAACAAACTTACTGAACTGGAAAAAGCTTCAGCTATCTTTCTTTGCCTTTCATGCTAGCTCTGCTGGACTTGGCTTTCAAACTCGTCGGAGAAGATGAAGTCCAACCGCCTCTTGTTTTGTTTTCTTTTTTATTTCTGAGTGTTTCCACCCTAATCCCCTTTTCTTCTTTTCCTTTTATATCTGTTGATTTGAATTAACAACACAATTGAATGTGGGCTCCGCCAAGGATGGTGAGCGTCACCTCCCTTAGAAGAGGACAAACAAATCTTTCTGGCATTGCTGTAGCTTTCCCGTAACGACATAAAATACTCTGACTGCGCTCGACAAATGGTGAGCTGGGTTCGACGAATTTTGAAATCAGTTTGATGAATTTTGAAATGAGCTCGACTAACTCAGAATCTTCAAACTTGAGCTCGACGAAAGGTGAGCTGGGTTTGATGAATTCTGAAATCACTTCGATGAATTCTGAACTAAGCTAGACGAACTCAGAATCTTCAAACTTTAACTTGAGCTCGACGAAAGGTGAGCTGTGTTCGACGAATTATGAAATCAGTTCAACAAATTCTGAACTGAGCTAGACGAACTTAGAATCTTCAAACTTAAACTTGAGCTCGACGAAAGGTGAGCTCAGCTCGACAAACTCAGAATTCAGTTTGACGAATTATGAACCGAGCACTTATTTAGAAGCATTGAGTGAGGCAGCCTGCCTCACTCAACACTTCTGTACTTAGAGAAATTTTTCCGGATTTGTCTCAGCGATTCGTTCTCAACTGTCTTAGCAGTTTCTTCTTAACAGCTGTGAACATCTTCTATCTCAGCGGTTTCTTCTCGACTGTCTCAGCGGTTTCTTCTTCACAACTGAGACTATCTCATGTCATAATAGTTTTACTGGGACCAACATTTCTCTCAACGTTTTGTGTTTAGCTTCTCAACTGTCTCAGCGGTTATGCTGAGACATTCTTCTCAGCTGTCCAATCAAGGACAACCTGCATGCATGAATTCAAGCACACATCAAATACATTATTCCCCTTAGTATGATTGGTGATGCCTCTTCAAATCTCGAGGAACATTGTAGGGCATAATTCCCAACAATCTCCCCCTATTTGAAGAAGGTAAAACACCCATCCATGCTAAGGTGCATCAACACAAAAAGTATCATGATCGGCCTGAAGAGACATTATCATGACAACTAGCCATCCTAGTTTAGGATAACTTGCCCTAGAAGAGATGGCTTAACACTATGATTGAATGACCATTAGTTCTGGTGAATTATCAATCATTAACAATGTAACAGTATAATTAACAACAAAAGCTTTATTAATCATTGACAAGGTAAACATTATGATTAAGGTATGCCTAATCATTAACTGATTTAGTGAGCCTTAGCCAAACAACAGTAGACAAAACTTGTGATTATAAGATGTCTATGAAGGAACAACATTTCATTAATCACAGATATATAAATGAGAATTGCAAGCACATTTATCACAATAATATAATCAGGGCCAACTCATATTAATTTCATTGATAGAGATTTGACTATTAATATTCATTATAAGACATTGATCAAATATTTAAAGAACCCTTAGTCTTGCAGCCTCATATCCGCTCTTCTTTGATGAACTTGAATCAACATCCTTAGTAACAACAGTCTTCTTCAAGTTTTCATCTTTGTTCTCCTGCCACTTGAAGTAAAGGAATGACTTTGGAATATATCCGGGAGGCATTTTCTTAGGGTTGCTCTTCCTTACCAAATTTTCTTTGAATACTCTTTCCCTTAGTGAATTTCTTTCCAAATTCTTTATACATTTCTTAGAAGGATATACACTATCAATATTCTTTAAGATTTTTCCATGGATTACCCAAGCATTGATAATGATGGATTCAGAGGCATCACTTAGCTGTTCATGATATGGATCATCTTTATTCTCAGCTCTCCTCTTTGCCATGAACTCTTCAGCCATCTGAGTTCTTTCCCTCTTTCTTCTGGCAGCAAGTTGTGCCTCCTGTGCAACTCTAGCTTGTGCTGGAAAGTCTAGGTCCTCTGGCCTCTTTTTATCCAGGAGGGGCAGGTGTAATGCTACCCTGGTGCCTTGAATTACATTGAAGGCTTGATCTTCAATGAGTTCTACTATCTTAGCATGGCTGCTCTCCCCTTTTCTGCCTTCTTCAAGGATGATCTGTTGCAGTAGGGTGGAGTTTGCTTCATTTTTGCTTGATATAGATTGGAATATTTTTTCATTATCAGCAAGCAGTTCATTCTTTAGAAGTACTACCTCCTGCATAGAGTGAAAAGCAACATTGGTGACATGCTGATTTACATGATCCGCTGCACCCCTAAACACCTCATCAGTTGCACTCACATAATTCTTGACATATCCAATGTCATCTGCAGAGAGTTTTTGGCTTGTTTCCAAGGATTTCATGAGGGTGGTCAGCTTTATGCCAGCAGTTCCAACCCTATCAAACTAGGTGGTGACCTGTGTGTTTATGTGAGAGATTTCTTCTTTATTTTCCTTGACTTTAGTTAATAATTCATCCCTCAGCTTGGCAACTGATTAGTCAACATATTCTTTAAGGGTAATGGTTTGAGCATCCAGGAGTGCTTTGATATGATTTAGAAGTAACTCATTAGAGAGTTGGGTAGTGGTTGGTTGGCTTATTGGAGGAGGGACATCTTCCTGAGCAGGGACCTGTGAAGTCTCCCCCTTAACTTCAGCACCTATAGAAGGAAACATTTCCTTAGCTAAAGCTATATTGACACTACTAATTAAGGGTATGTGTATTACCTGTAGTGGGTGCAGACTCAACTATTCTGGTGATAACTTGGTTCAAGGTTGTCAAATCCATCTGATTATGCTCCCCCTTAGACTGAGAATCCTTTTCTGGGCTTGACCCATTTAGATAGGTATCTACTACCTCAGGAGGCTCTTGGTTATCTTCTGTAGAAGGGATATCTTCAACTGCAGCTACATCATCAGTAACAGCCATATCTGCCTCATTTTCTGCAGCAACCTCTTCTTCAGTAACATTCTTTGAAACTTGTCCTGACCTTGGACTGGCATGGATTTTATCAACATGCACATCACTGACTTGAAGTTGGAAGTTTGCAGAGGATTGACCGAGTGATAAGTCCACCTGCAGACCAACATCAGATGGAGAGGAGGTTCCAAGCTCTAGTTGAGAGCTGGCAGTTCTTTCTTCCTTAGCAGGTTTCTTCCTTGTGTCCCTAGAGGAGTCCTTTATTGCTAAAGGTTAGCTCATTGGTAGGAACCTAATGAATCTGTCCAAAGTTTTTATGTCCATTCTTTTTAGGTAGTGAATCTTCACTCCTTGCTCCTGCTTGAATGTATCAGGGTAGGTGTTCATTAGGTATAAGGAAAGAATTTAACCCATATTTGGAGTGTGTAGACAGTCTACTATTATCTGGTAGATGAGAGAAGACTAAGAGGTCTTCCTATTGAAGATTATCCTAGTCATGACATCAAACATTGAATTGGAGATTGTGTCATATGATACAAATTTGCAGATAAGGGCTTTCTCTACAATATCTACTAGCAGTTTACCTCTCTGATTGAAGAATTTCCTCTTAAGAGACCCAGGCTTGGCATCACTGTATCCACACCACCTGAGAGCACTGTCTCTATCCATGATGGTGGGTTCTTCTTCCTCGCTAGGGTTTACGGAGGGTAGATGAAGGGCTTTGCTTAATCTCTTAGGGTTTACCTTAATCTTAATGTCCTCAATCTTAGACTTACGTGAGTTTTGAGAGGACGACACCTTGAGATTGGAGAAGAATTCTACTACCTATTCTCTAAGAATGGTGGAGGGTTCAGAAAGGGTGTACTCCAAACCTGTGGTATCAATCATCCTTAACACTTCCTTAATCTCTGGCGAGGCATGACTGAATCCATTCCTCACAATTTCATAGCCCTCATGGAGCTCCTTTGAGATCTTTGGCGCCATTGAGTCAGTGTGGCAAGATGCTGAGAAGGTTTCGATCTCGACGGCTAGGGTTAAAGCTTTTAAGAGTGGTGTGGCTTTTCGTTTCTTGTCGCCTTTATATATATAGTGACAAAGTTTAATTACCTTATCATTAGATTAACCAATTAAACATTTTTAGACTTAAGTTAGTACTTTTAGGCTTTACGGCTTGCTCTACGCTTCCTGTTAAGATACATGGCACTTAGTGCTTCTATTATACATCTTAGCTTTTCTTTTATTCTTTTAATGCCTGATTAATTTGTAGCTTCTTTCACTGTCTGGATGTACATTCTTTTTGTCTCACCATTATACAAATATTTTATCAATTCTAAGTATAATGAAGACCTATCATGCTAATAAGCCAATTTTATTAGCAACATTATTATGCACTGATTTACATGTTATTTGGGATTAAGAGAAAATGCTACATAAGTTAATAATGTAGATAATTATGAAGGATAATCGAATCATTATTATTTAACTAGTGTGCTTGATTAGGTTCATCCTAAGCTCTAACTTACTTTATGAATTTGCAAACTTAGTCCCTATATAAAAGAGAGAGACTTACCATGAGGATTGTTGCCTCTAGCTTTTGAGGATTACACACTTAGCAACCTCAAGCTTTGATTATTGCTTTACATGGAGCATATTCCTTGAGCAATCATCCTGTCCCAGACATTTGCCTAGAACATCCATTGTCTAAATACCAAGTCTTATCTTGACAGGTATTTGGACTAACCTTCAAAACGAAATTCATTTACCCTTAGGCACCCAACAATAGTTGGGTCCTAGGTTCTTGTTAGGATTATAAAACTTTTGCCCAACTCTCTGCCTGGGCTGCGCACCTTTCTGTCCACTAGCCACATTCAGGTTGTGCCAACAATCAATGGCAAAGTGGCACACCTTCCCATAACACCAACATTTATGAATGTTGAACCTTCTCTTCAGGACAACACAGAATTGCTGTCCATGAGAGATGTGAGCAGCTCCATATTTTGTTGGATAAGCATTGCATGATGCTGCTTCACTCTTCCTGAATGAAGGTGCTGAAGAACTAAATACAGCTGGTCCAGGATGGGCCAATTGTATTTTTGGAGTCTGCCATCTAATGATATCTTGTTAGGGTTGTGGAACACTTCCGGTCCTCTTGTTTCTCACACCGGGTTTGCCAAGGTGAGCTTAGAGGAATAGAAGTGTGATCCCCCTTCGACATCTCCGGGACCGATGACAGCGGGGGTCCGGGGGCGGCCGCCCCCGACGGAGGTGTCCCCGGTGGGGGCTCGGGGGCAACGCCCCCGGACCAAATTTTTCTGAAGGTTGTTCAGTGGTCGAACGGGGTTCGAAGATCGTCGAGCGGCCTTGGTCGTTTTTTGTCGACCGGTCTTGCTCGTTCGACGATCGCCGATCGTCGACCCCAGCGATCGTTCGACGATCGCCGATCGTCGATGTCCACGGATCGGTCGACCATCGTCGTTTGACGATCGCGGTTGCCGATCATCGAACGAACTTTGCTCGTTCGACGATCGCGGATGCGGAAGTCTATTTATATATTTATCCCCCATTTAGGGATAACGATCTTTTACGGACTTGCGGCGGTGTATTCTTTTGGAGGCGTGTACGAGGTTTTCTGTCGGCGTCGATCTAGAAGGTATTCTTCTATGGTTTTCTTGTCCAGAAGAGGAAGAAGGTAGGATCGGGTTTAGATCCTTGTAAATATTGGTGTAATCTGTAACTTTCTGGTGAATACAAGAAGGGAGAAGAAGGGGAGAGAGGACGTAACCCGGTTTGGGTGAACCTCTGTATATCGCTGTGTTTATGATTGTTCTGTTTTGTGCTTTGTGATTTGTTATTCGTTTTCAGATTTCTACTTCTCGGTGCTCCGGATTTCTTACATTTGGTATCAAAGGGAGGTTCTTGGATTCTTGGCTATGGGTTCAAGAGGAGTGCGGATCGAGATAGAGAAGTTTGATGGAAGTCGTTTTGATCTGTGGAAAATGAAGATGGAGGACCTATTGGTTGATCGTGATTTGTGGGGAGAAATAGCGGATACTCCGCCAACAGATAAGTCTACTAAGGAGGCTGTTGCGGCCTGGACAAAGGCCGATCGGAAAGCCAAAGGTGTGATTCGGCTGTTTCTCGCAGATTCAATTTTAACAAATGTCATGGAGGAAACTTCCGGCCAAGGCCTATGGCGGAAGTTGGAATCTCTCTACCAGAGCAAGTCTCTGGTTAATAAATTGTTGCTGAGGAAGAAGTGGTACAATCTGAAGATGCAGGAGGGTGGTTCTTTCTCAGAACACCTGACAAGTTTCAACACTATCGTGGGTCAGTTGATCTCAATTGGTGATAAAATCTCGGATGAAGCTAGAGCTATTACACTACTCTACTCATTGCCGGACTCTTGGGACAATGTTATTGTTTCCATAGGGGGTAATGGAGATAAGGCTCTCTCCAATGAGTCAGTATGTGCTACTTTATTATCTGAGGAGACCAGAAGAGGAAGTTCAGAGAAGACCAGCAAAGGTGCATTGAGTGTATCCAGATCTCGCCCTCAATGGAGGGATAATAAGCAAGGAGGATCTCGAGATAAATCTCGGGGTAGATCCAAAAGCAGAGAAAGAGAGAAAGAGAAGAAGCCCATCAAGTGCTGGAAGTGTAATGAGGTTGGGCATGTGAAATCCCAATGTCCCAACAAGCCCGTTCAGAAGAAAGATGCTGGGTCAACTTCTGGTACTAAGAAGGAGACTGACTGAAGGGGGTGACATGTATATTGCTGCTGCATGTGTTGCCCAGAAGGATTCATATGTGTGGTATGTTAACATAGGAGCTTCCTACCACATGACCCCTCATAGACACTGGTTCAGTGAATATGAAAGGCTTGATGGTGGTGATGTCATGTTAGGAGATGATACTGTAGTGCAGATCATTGGTCGTGGCAAGGTGTTGCTGAAGTTGTCAAATTGGACCATAAAGTCTCTTCCAGGTGTGATGCATATTCCTGGGATGAGCAGGAATCTTCTTTCTGTGGGATGTATGGCTGATGCAGGAGTGATCTTCAGCTGTGACAAGCATTCATGCAAGATGACTCGAGGGGCAATGGTTATTGGTAGTGGAGTCAGGCTGGGTACACTGTATAAACTTCTTACTAATACAGTGGTTCCAAGTGGAGCACTTATCTCTGAAGCCTAGAAGGATGATCAAGAGGAGAAGTCCAAGCTATGACATCATAGGCTTGGACATATCAGTGAGAAGGGGATGTCTATTTTGACATCTGGTAACATGGTGGATGGTGTGCCTATGTGCACTACTAGCTTTGGGTTCTGTGAGCATTGTTTGCTTGGTAAACAGAACCGGGTGAGTTTTCCTGGAGTGGGCAAGAGGGCTGCTGGAGTGCTGGATGTAATCCACAGTGATGTTTTCGGACCTACTCCTACCCCATCCCTGGGGGGTGCTAGGTACTATGTCTCATTTATTGATGATTTTTCTCGTTACTCTTGGATTTATTTTCTCAGGTCCAAAGATGAGGTTCTAGATAGGTTCAAGGACTTTATGAACCTGGTAGAGAACCAGTTGGAGAGAAAGGTAAAAGTTCTTCGTTCTAATAATGGTGGTGAGTATTGTTCTGATGCCTTTGAGCGGTATTACTCTGAGCAAGGCATTGCATGACAGAAAACTACTCCCTACACTCCAGAGCAGAATGGAGTGTCAGAGAGGTTGAACAGAACTTTGATGAAAAAGGAGAGGTGCATGCGCAGCTGGGCAAGTTTGGGGAAGGAATTCTTGGCTGAAGCAGCGGCTACAACTAACCATTTGAAGAACAGGACCCCTACATCTGCAGTGAAGGGGTGTACCCCCTTTGAGGCCGTTTTCCAGAAGAAGCCAAATTTGGCTTATGCTCGTGTTTTTGGATGTGATGCATACGTTCACATTCCAAAGGAGAAGAGGGGGAAGCTGGATATGAAGTCCGAGCGGTGCATCTTTGTGGGCTACAAAGATGGCATCAAGGGATATAAGCTTTGGAACCCGGTGACGAGGACGGTGACGTATAGCAAGGATGTGGTCTTTCATGAAGTCCGTCCTCAAGTCACTACACAAGCAGAGGAAGGAAAAGCTGCAGAAAAGGTGGTAGTAGAAAGGGGCATGGAGGAAGTTACTCTGGAGGATGCTCAGATTACTACTATGGCTGTTTCGGATTCGGATTCAGAATCTGATGGTTTGGAGGAGGTGAGCTTTGATGATGAATCAGAAGAGGAAGTAGCTAATGCTCCACTTCTGAGGCGCTTAATGAGGGAAAGGAGGGCACCAATCCGGTACTCCCTTGGTGCGGTTGGAGCACAATATTGCCTGAACATACTTGGAGAAGATCCCATTTCAGCTAGGGATGCGAGGTCGAGGGCTGATGCGAATAAGTGGGAGCTTGCTATGGTTGATGAGATGGACTCTTTGCGGAAGAATCAGACTTGGGGTCTGTACAAGCTTCCAAAAGGAAGGAAGGCCATTGGAAGTAAATGGGTCTTCAAGTAATAATTAAAGGCTGATGGCACCGTGGAGAAGTATAAGGCAAGGTTGGTTGCCAAGGGCTTCTCACAGGTTAAAGGTGTGGACTACGATGAGATTTTCTCGTCGGTGGCCAAGCTTACTTCTATCAGGGTGGTTCTCTCCATTGCGGCTGTGCATGATCTAGTGATTGAACAAATGGACGTGAAGATGGCGTTCCTTCACGGTGATTTGGAGGAGGAGATTTATATGCAACAACCTGAAGGATTCGAGGCCAAGGGCAAGGAGGATCTGGTGTGCAGGTTGAAGAAGTCCCTTTATGGACTTAAGCACTCTCCGAGGATGTGGTACCAGAAGTTCGACACCTACATGTTGGAGGTGGGTTTTGAAAGGTCGAGTTCGGACCACTGTATCTATATTCAAAGGAAGGGAGAGCACTTCACTTTCTTGAGACTCTACGTAGATGACATGCTGCTCGTAGGAAATAGTGTCAAAATGATTCAACATGTGAAGAAGTTGCTCTCGGCCAAGTTCGAAATGAAGGACTTGGGGCCAGCAAGTGTGATCTTGGGGATGCAGATTACCAGGGATAGAAGTAAGAAGAAGCTTTGGTTGGGGCAGCAAAGGTATGTCGAAGAGGTGTTGAAGAAGTTCAACATGGCTGACTGCAAGCCTGTTGGTGCCCCTATGCCCGCTGGGAATAAGCTTTCTGCGGTGATGTGTCCCAAGATATATGAGGAGATAGAGGACATGGGAAAGGTTCCATATGCTAGTGCAGTGGGGAGCCTCATGTACGCCATGGTTTGTACTCGGCCTGACATAGCACAAGCAGTGGGAGTGCTGAGCCGGTACATGGCCAAACCAGGGAAGGAGCACTGGAATGCTGTGAAGCGGGTGTTCAGGTATCTTCGTGGCACTTTAAATTATTCTATATGTTATGATGGTGCTGAAACTGGAAGAGTCCTGGACATGGTCGGACACGTGGACTCTGACTTGGGAGGTGACCTGGATAGCAGGAGGTCCACCAGTGGGTATGTTTTTACATTATTTGGTGGTGCTGTTAGTTGGATGAGTCGGTGACAAGGAGTAGTGGCACTCTCGTCGACGGAGGCTGAGTATATGGCTCTTACACATGCCAGTAAGGAAGCCATATGGCTGAGGAGGTTGTGCTGGGAGCTCGGTTTTGAGCAAGGTCCTGTGAAGATATGGTGTGACAGTCAAGGAGCTATTCAGTTAGCCAAGAATCCGGCTTTCCATACTAGGACAAAGCACATAGACATCCAATTTCACTTCATCAGGGAAAAGGTAGAGAAGCAGGTGGTTCAACTGGAGAAGGTTGATACCAAGGAGAACAGCTCTAATTTTCTTACCAAGGCTGTGCCTATTGCTAAGTTTGAATGGTGTGCAACAGTAGTCGGGTTGAAGAGGAAGATTGGAGGAGCTGCTCTCATCTGCGGAAGTTTTCCATCAAGTGGGAGATTGTTGGGGTTGTGGAACACTTCCGGTCCTCTTGTTTCTCACACCGGGTTTGCCCACGTGAGCTTAGAGGAATCAAAGTGTGATCCCTCTTCGACATCTCCGGGACCGACGACAGCGGGGGTTCGGGGGCAGCCGCCCCCGGCGGAGGTCCCTCTTACCGGACAGTGGGCAGGGGTCCAGGGGACAGCGTCCCCGGTGGGGGCTCGGGGGCAATGCCCCCGGACCAAATTTTTCTGAAGGTTGTTCAGTGGTCGAACGGGGTTCGGAGATCGTCGAGCGGCCTTGGTCATTTTTCGTCGACCGGTCTTGCTCGTTCGACGATCGCCGATCGTTGACCCCAGCGATCGTTCGACGATCGCCGATCGTCGATGTCAACGGATCGGTCGACCATCGTCGTTTGACGATCGCGGTTGCCGATCGTCGAACGAACTTTGCTCGTTCGACGATCGCGGATGTGGAAGTCTATTTATATATTTATCCCCCATTTAGGGATAACGATCTTTTACAGACTTGCGGCGACGTATTCTTTTGGAGGCGTGTACGAGGTTTTCCATCGGCGTCGATCCAGAAGGTATTCTTCTACGGTTTTCTTGTCCAGAAGAGGAAGAAGGTAGGATCGGGTTTAGATCCTTGTAACCTTTGGTTTAATCTGTAACTTTCTGGTGAATACAAGAAGGGAGAAGAAGGGGAGAGAGGACGTAACCCGGTTTGGGTGAACCTCTGTATATCGCTGTGTTTGTGATTGTTTTATTTTGTGCTTTGTGATTTGTTATTCGTTTTCGGATTTCTACTTCTCGGTGCTCCGGATTTCTTACATATCTCTCATCTCTTTAGATATAGGATATTTGGATCAAAATCTAAAGAGCTTATCTCAAGCTTTATGGCTAAAGTGGACAAAATCACTCCTTCTAAGATCATGTGTCTTTACCCCACTGGTAGAGCACACATTTGATTGATCTTCATGGGGAGGTGCAAACTTGACAGTTTAAGAAGGTAAATTTGCCTTTTGAAACACTGTCTTCTTATTAGGGAATTCAAATTTGAATTGATGATTAATGTGATTAATACCCAGCTTCTCAGGGACTTGGCAGGTTGCAGCTTTTTGCAACTGACCTTGTGATTGAGAAGGGTTAATCACAATCCCTAATTTCTCTGTGAACTTTTGTTCTAGATATTTAATATGCTTATTCTTCTCTTCTAGAAGCTTGGTCTGACACTCAAGACTTTTCTTGAGTTCAGACACCTCATGTCTTTTCTTATAAAATTCAATAGATTTATTGTTATAAAGAGTTTTATAAGGCTTCAGGTCTTCAATCTCCTTGGCTTGCCTTTTGATAGGAATTTTACTCTTCTTTAGAGCATCAAAGAGCAGTCCATACTTGTCAATCAATTGATTGACATTAGTCTCAGATTCTGAGCACTCTTCATTACAGGATGAAGAAGTACTAGAACCTGGACTGGTTTTATACTCAGAGGAAGATGTAGAAATGGAGAGAGATTGTACCTTGCTTTGTTCTGAATCTTCTCGACTTCTTTCTTCTTCAGTCATTGCCATCAAGCCATGGCCTCCATTGTCTTCTTCATCCTCCTCATTGTCACTGTCAGAGTGTGATAGAGGGGCCCTGATTCCTATCCTGACAGCAAGATATTCCTCTTTTTCTTCTGGACCTGCAGCAACAGACATCATCCCTATATAGGCTTCTTCCTCTTCATCTCCAGATTTTGAGGAGGAAGAATCTGTCCAACTTCTATCCTTCTTAGCCATAAAGGACTTCTCCTTCTTCTTGTCCTTGTGGTGATGGTGATGATTTTTTTCTTTGTCTTCTCATCTTCTTCCTTTCTTTTGACTGGGCAGTCAACAATGACATGCCCAGCCTTGCTGCAACAATAACAGATGACATTAAAAGAAATCTGTTTACTGGTTTTAGGGACATACCTGTCATTCTTGGATGAATTCCTGTAATAAGAAGATGAAGATGGCATGCTCCTCCAGTCCTTCTTCTTCATGAACTTCTGAAATTGCCTGGAGAAGGCAGCTAGATTTTTATCAGACATGTGGTTGTATGATGAGCTTGACTCAGATATTTTCGAGCTTGATTCAGCTTCCCTCCTTGGTGGTGAAGGAGTCTTTCTTCTGCTCCTTCTTGGGGCTTCTTCCTTGAGGGCCACTGTCTTATCCTTGGTCTTGGATGACTCCCATTCTCCTCTTTTTGTCTAGCAGCCATCTACATTTCATAGGACAACAGCTTTCCAAAGAGGGTTGGGGGAGGAGTATCTGCCAGCTTAGCCATTTCCCTAATGACACAAATCTTGGTGTCCCAATCTCTAGTGAGAGATCTAAGGAACTTGTCATTCAGCTCATAGTCGCTGAAGACCCTACCATAGGTTCTTAGTTCATTAATTGTCCTAAAGAACCTCTCAAAGCAGTCAGCCACCTTTTCTGATTTGCTTTGCCTGAAAGCCTCATACTATTGGTTGAGCATGGACTTCCTATCATCATTACCTTCCTTAGAGCCTTCCATGTAGACCACAAGAGTGTCCCATATTTCCTTAGAGGTCTTACAGTGTACAAGATTTTGGAAGGTTGAGTCATCAATGGCATTGGCTATAATATTTTGTGCCCTTTTGTCCATGGTAGACAGAATTACCTCATCTCTGTCCATCTCTGTATATGCCTTGGGCACTCTCAGAGTTGGATCTATGGTGGAAGCCTTTGTGGGGATAAAAGGACCTTTCACTACTATTACATAGATCCTAGGTTCCGATGCTTCCATGAACAGTCTGACCCTTTGCTTCTAGAGGCCAAATCCTTCTTTCCTGGAGGTTGGTAGTTTCATGGCCCCTAGCTCCTTATAGTTCATTCCTGACCCCATAATTATATCTTATAGCTAACCTTGGAGGTATACTTAGATTGTTAGATCCTTTTTGAGTAACCTCCCTCTGCTACCACTCGAAAGTTATTACTTCAAGGTTAGCTAGTCACCTAGAGGGGGTGGGGGGGGGGGGTGAAGAGGTGTTTGAACTTTCTTAAGTCTTTTTGCTGTTTTCTTTTCTAAGTGATCAAGAGCTTGTCCTTAGTACTTGCAATATAAAATAAGAACAAGCAACACATCACAACACACATATATTTATAGTGGTTCCCCAATTGGGTACATCCACTTTCCCTCCCACCTTTCTAACTTATGTTAGACAAGGCACAAACTCATCCAAAATGCTCCTCAGAGCTTACACCTCAGGCCCTCAGCCTTTCACTCATGTTCTCTTCAGAACCATACCTCATAACCACAAAGGTTCCTACCTCAGAGCCCTGTAGTGCTCCTACAGCTCAGTGGGCCACAAACCACCTACCTCAGCCTTATCTCTAAGTACTATAACTCAGGCTTCTCAGCCCTATAACTTCAGGCACAAGACCCTACTCTTAGAGTGATGCAGCACTACTACAGCTCAGTACCCTTATAGGTACCTACCTCAGTGCCCTTCCAGGCACCTACAACTCAGACTCCTCCAAGGCCTACAACTCAGTGATATACTTGTCGCCTATAGCTCAGTGACTCAACAGTCACCTACCTAAGAAACTAGGCCCTACACTCAGGCTATGAGGAAAGACCTACCTCAGATCTATGCTTGGATCCTACCTCAGTACCCCAGCAAAGCACCTAACTCAGTGACTAATTAGTCACCTATAAATCAGGCACAAAGTTCCCTACAGCTCAGATTCAGACAAGCTGAATCCTACAGGAAATTAATCAAGAAGTTTAAATAAAATAAAAACTTGAATCTGAGATAAATCTTAGAGTCTACCTTGCTGGACTGAGCATATATCAGTCCAGCTCTCTTACTGTAGAAGAAATTAGTCTTCTTCAACAACTAGATCCTTCTCTACTGTACTGAAGAACAACTATCTGCTATTGAAGGCTGACGGTCCTTCATATAGCTATCTCTCCTTGCTGATTGGATGAATCAGCTACCTTGTTCTGGAAAGAACAAACTTGTTGAACTGGAAAAAGCTTTAGCTATCTTTCTCTGCCTTTTTGGCTAGCTTTGCTGGACTTGGATTTCAAGCTCGTCGGAAAAGATGAAGTCTAGCCGCCTCTCTTTTTGTTTTCTTTTTCATTTTTGAGTTTTTACACCCTAATCTCCTTTTTTTCTTTTCCTTTTATATCTATTGATTTGAATCAATGACACAATTGAATGTGGGCCCCGCCAAGGATGGTGAGCATCACCTCCCTCAGAAGAGGACAAACAGTACTTTTCGGCGCTGCTGTAGCTTTCCCGCAACGACATGAAATACTATGACTGCGCTCGAAGAATGGTGAGCTGGGTTCGAAAAAGTTTGAAATCATTTCGACGAATTCTGAACTGAGCTCGACTAACTCAGATTCTTCAAACTTTAACTTAAGCTCGACGAAAGGTGAGTTGGGTTCGACGTGTAAGACCCCCCTCCAGGAACACAAAACACGGAACAAGGGGAGTCTTATGCCCAGAACAGCCGCCTTGCAGTAGCGCTAGCGCTCAGGCTAACCTATACTACAAGACGCCTATCCTGCCAGCTATAACCAATATCAACCAATGCCAATCCAACCAAGAATATAAATAGAAGTCAATCCACACATAATTAATAATAGTCCAAAAGTACAACAAGAAAAGAAGCTACAACAAGCTTCTAAAATATCAAAGTACGGGTAAAACTTTCCCAAAGGGGCTACAACAAGAATATCTCAAACTTACATCGGTGACTGACGGTAGCGACGACACCATCCCTTCAGGCCCTGTCATCTTGGCCTGGCTGTCCTGCTGTAACACCTGCTATCGCTCTGTCTGCGAGGTTTCCTCCTAAAAAAGGAAGACGTAGCAACCGTTAGTCATAAAGACTAAGTGGCTTTCACATTCGCTCCCCCGACGACTCCTCGGCACCGGGCAGAGAAAGGAACAAGGGTACAATATATTTATATAAGCAGTAGTACAAACATGTGGTATAGAGTGAGTAATATCAAGTATATCAGCAGTATAATGAATGAGTAAACATTCTACTTTAGCATTTCTATCATCTATAACAGTATATGAAAAATGTAAAGTTACGATAGAAAGTAACTCAACTTATAAGATTGCCCATACAAACTTATAGGTTAAGGATCGGCTTGAAAGTAAAGTAACTCATCGTATAGGAGTGCCCATACAAACTTATACGATGAGGATTTTGTGTATGAAATGTATGTAATGGTATGAATGCAATGCAATGACTCACCTATGATTGTACACATACAATTGCTATGTCGACACAGACTTGTAGTTCCCACTATTCGAGCAGGTAGCTAACCTCTCAGGCATCATCTGTCGTTGCCAGACGGTGACAGTAGAGCGGACATCTCCACTACTAGGCGGACATCCACACTACCTGGCCTAGGCCTCCGTACGCCTCAACGCTAAGAACATAACATCGGAGCTCACATACGTACTACGACTCAGAAGGGGTCTCGGGTAGATGTGCACCAAGAACACAACCCAACCTGGACTTTATCGTGGCACAGAGAGGGCCTCGGGAATGAGCACTGAGGACACAGCATAACCACCCACTTGGCACGGAGAGGGACTCGGGAATGAGCACCGAGGACACAACCAAACCATCCAAAGTCTAACAGCCAACTCCTGTCGGCTTGACGACTGGTGAGCCCGTAGACCAACAACACTATCCTTAACCCGGGATTACGACACCGCATGTCGAGTCACACCGCATGCAATTTTACATCATCGTGGCACGGAAGGAGCCTCGGGAATGAACACAAAGGACCAAGCCCAACCGTCCACCTATGTCTCATCTCATCATCACCAACCCAGTGCGGTCAAACACCCGCACTCACACCTTTCCGCAATCTAGTGCCACATGCACTTAAGGGTTCATCGTCGACATAAAGGTACCTCACATATTCATCATCCATCAATCATTTGTTCATAATAGTCATTACCAATTATTTACTATAACTTCAAGCGAAACTCATCGTTATTCAAAGCATTACCCTTGCCAAGTACATCCTTATTGATTCACATATTTAAACCATTCCTACCATCCCAACTCATCAATCCATTCGTTCCCCAACCTTCACCAAATCACATTGATCAAGTACATTTTACCACATCATTTGTTCATTAAGGGTCTATCCAACAAATGTTATTAACTCAACAAAACGTTAGCATTAAGGTACTTCAATCTCTCCACCAACCCAAAGACGATACAAAACAAACACGAGAATTACATGTGCAGGAATGATTACTGTACATCAACTTCAAATAGGTATTCCCGAGGCTACAGGAATCCAGTGAAGACGTTTAACCCCTCGTTGGAAAGGCATTTCCAAGGGATGCAACTTTTGTGTTTAGTCAAAAGCCCAGATCTAGCCGTATCGTGTCTGAAAATGGCCTCGAAGACTACATCGTGCAGAAAATTGATTTCTGCACGCATCTTAAAGCAAGATAAACGACATCTGTTCATCTTCTTCCTCAAGCACTATGTTCAAACCATGTCCAGAAATTCCTCCACCCTTATTCACCCTCATGAGACCATTTCCTCTTCACGAACCAAGTCCATCATCTACTCAAGGAGAGGGGAAAGGTTGAAGACATCAATATCCTTAGGGCATAAGTCCTAGAATGGTCTCTTCCTAGGAAATCTTCATCTCACAAGTCAAAACTCTCTTGAGTCAACATTTCTCCTAGAAATAACTAAAGATTTAGTACCAAGGGAGAGGGTAGGAAGCTCACCTCATTTCCAACGTTTCCATCATTTTCAGCCATGAATCATGTCATCCTTCTTGGCGGCATCTTCTTCTCCTCGGTCGGTGTTAGTTCTTCACGGGAAGAAGATCGGCTCCAGCACCTTCTTCCTCTCCAGCAGTTTTCTATAGCAATGGCTTGGAAGGAAGAGTAGAAATGGCTAGGGTTTTCTCCCCTTTTTATGTGGAAAGTGGATAACTGTATAACCATGTGTCGACCTCTCATTGGACCGTCAATCACTCGGCAAATGAGTCCCTTCAAAACGACGCGGCCAGAAAAATTCGTCAAAACACGAAATTGAATGACATAGGTAGGGACACACCCGTATCACTACCCATGTCCTGCTCGGGAGAACGTGGTCGACGATCGTCGAGCTTCGCTCGACGAATCGTCGAAGTACTATGGACACACACGGGTAGGGAGACGCCCGTGTCTCTACCCGTGTCCTACTCGGGAGGAATACGGTCGACGATCGTTAGTCGAGATCTGCTCGAAGAATACACACACACACGCACATGGTTAGGTACACGCCCGTATCACTACCTGTGTCTTGATCGGGAAACACAGTCGATGATGTGAGTCGATCTCTGCTCGAAGAATACACACAAATGGGTAGGGACACACCCGTGTATCTAGCCGTGTCCTGCTCGGGAAACACAACAAGGAATCCACATCATTGCCAGAGAGCCACACGGGTATGGACACGCCCATGTCAAACACACACGGGTAGGGACACGCCCTTGTCACTACCCGTGTCCTTCTCTGAAAATTTCACAAGGAAGACCCAAAGGCACCAGAGCACCACACGGGTATGGACACGCCCGTGTCACTACCCGTGTCCTACTCTGGACCAACTTCTCCTCCCTTACACAAGTATAAGCCTAGCTGCCAGCATTCCCTGAGCCCAAGTCAGCTCTCCTGACTTAAAAGTACGCACGAGGGGCCTAGCGTGAATTGGGACATTACACGATGAATTCTGAAATCAGTTCGACGAATTCTAAACTGAGCTCAACGAACTTCGAATCTTCAAACTTTAACTTGAGCTCGACGAAAGGTGAGCTTGGTCGATGAATTTTGAAATCAGTTCGATGAATTCTGAACATAGCTCGACGAACTCAGAATCTTCAAACTTTAACTTGAGCTCGACGAAAGGTGAGCTCAGCTCGACGAACTTAGAATTTAGTTCGACGAATTATGAACTGAGCTCTTCTTTAGAAGCGTTGAGTGAGTTCATGTTGAGAAGGAACCGGCGTGACTTTTTTTGGGGCCCAAATTAGGAGCATAAATGGCTTTAAATCAAAAAGTGCTCAACATAAAAGTTGTAGATCTCGACGAGATCTACAACTTTCATGTTGAACACTTCTCATGAAAATGCACGTAGAAGATGCAGTTCAAAAAGGCGCGTATATTCTTATATACACTTAACTCGTATATACAACATACCATATATATATATATATATATATATATATATATATATATATATATATATATATATATATATATATATATATATATATATAATGTGACCCAAATGTCCTGAAAACAATAGATAGTTTATCATTGGAGGTTACCACTAGGCAGTAGAGCTAGCGCTGGTGGTATCCAACTGAATTAAAGGTACTGCGCAGCGGTAGTATTGCACCACACAGCGGTAGCCAATTAATTCGACTTTTGTTTCAGGTCAGTGTCGCTAGAGGTAGGTGCCACGCATCAGATAAGATTGATGTGGGTTTTGAAGCGGCAGAACAGTGCCGATTGGGCCAAGCAGCCACCGCTTGAATTGAGAAGAGTTCTCGTTTCTCTCTCTCTCTCTTGGATTTCGAGGAAGAAAAAGGAGAAGGCTAGGAGAGGAATCACAAGGCTGATTCAGTCCTGTTGTGGAGACGTTCTTGTGATCAGAGCTGTAAGTCGAAACCAGATCCACGGAGAGGAAAATGTTGTGATCATTTCCATTCGGATGAAGTGCAAGTCAAGGCTTCTAAGCGATCGATAAGGGTAACGATTCTCCTCTTGGACAAGTAAAGTACTTAATTTGCATAACTATATGGAGCCCCTCACCAAAGAGTGAATAAAAAGGTGGTTTCCAATGGGTAGATCGTTGTGATCCTGGTAAAACTTGCATATAGAATCCGGAATCGAAGTATGGAATAAGCATGCTGTGTGAAGCCCATCCAGACAGGTTAGTCTGGATTGGTGATGATTGATTTGCGTGTCAGAGAAGATTCTGTAGTTAAATGTGTAGTTTACAGAGTTATAGGGTGTGTAGGCTATTGCAATAATAGTACTTGAGATTGTCTCTAGGAAAACACCCAAAATTTGGGGAAGAAATGACTTCTGTCCCCTACCGTGCGGGGGTAACGCTACCGCTATTGGTAGCTCCCAAAAGAGCTATTATTGTGGGCCTATCACCGGGAGACTTGGGGGACAAATGATTGGGATGAGAGCCTGAAGAGCTCAGCTATGGTGGCCATGAGAGCCAGCCTTATTGTAGTTACGAAGCCTATGTCCGTTAGACAAGTTAGGTAGCATGTGAAGCTGATAGCCTAAAGAGCCCAACTGTGGTGTCCATGAGTGCCAGCCTTAGACATAACTCGATTATGCATATGAAATACGGGAAAGGAGAAGCCGACCTGCGTCTTGTCGACTACTGTATGGCAATGGCGATTTGAGCAACGGGAAAGGGCTGATTTGTACCCGCTCTATGTTGCTCGACTAGACGGCCTAAAGTAACTAGTGAGGCCGGGACATAGGAGAGGGTCATGGATTTATGTCAGGTGATAAAAAATGCTCAAGTTTGGACCATCAAGTCTGGGACAATGGATGATGGTGGGACCCTGGGAAATCCGGTACACCAAATATATGCCCTGAGTGCATGGGGCGTGTGACCGATCGTGCCAACGTCTGTGGTGAATGATGCTTAAATTGCACATTTTGATTCCAAAAGAGATATATAGACTGCTATTTATATGGAAGGAGCATCGCCGCCTCGAGTGAGGGGTGGGGTCGTTATAATTTGGTCAGTTAATGTTGACCATTGCTTTGTTTTGCCACAGCTGTGTGGGTCGTGCTTATGCAAGTGCTTGAGATCCAAGTGGAATGTAGTGGGCTGAAACTGAAGTCCCCTATGCTGAGTTGGTTGGCTCTCAAAGGCCCAAAGACGAACTTTTAGTGTTTTTCATGTGTGGCCGACCTGTGTGCCGATGTATGGAATATACATTTGTAAAGAGAACAGTTGTAACGCCTTACGGCCGAAACATTTTGTGTATTTGGAATATCATTCCTAATGTTGTTGTTAGTGGACATTCTGGAGTTTGGGTTCTAAATTAATTCAATTGCTTCTGCTAGAATGCACTCTGAGTAAGGATGTGTAAATGTTATGGTTTCAAGGCGTAACTCTACTAACTGTCAGTGGAATATGGCGTAGGGACCTGGCCAGACCTTCTGTTATATTCTACATGATGGGTGGAGGTGTTACATATGATTGTTCAAAAAAAAAAATCAACCAATTGAAACCTCAGGGATCCTATAGATCAATGATAATGCATCTTGAGCACTCTTCGATGCAGGTGCCACCCACTCCTTCATGTCCCATGATTTTATACATCGGAAGCAAGGGCTGATTTACTTGACGGGGAACTGGCTACGGGTACGACTCCCTGATGGTTCAGAGATGACCTCCTCAAATATGTGTAAATTTAGAGTTAAGATATACGATCGAGAGATAAAGGTGGAAGTAATGATAATGCATCTTTCAGGCTGAATAGATGGCTCACGGAGCATGTGACCTAGATAGACTGCAAGAACATGATGGTAACCCTCTAGGTGCCGACGGGAGGAATAATCACTTATCAAGGTATACTATCTATTTCTCGGTTTGCATTAAACTCTATACAAGAAGCAAAGGCTACCATGATTGGTGATGAGGTTTTTGCCATCTACTTCGTGATGATGGGACAAACATTGGAATTGGTCGAAGTCAAAGTGGTAAAACACTTTCTAGATGTCTTTCCGGAGAAGCTCTCAGGCTTACCTCTACAACAGGGGGTGGAATTTCAGATTCACCTCATTCCCGGAGATCGTAAAGTCTCGAGAGCTCCCTACAGGATAACACATAAGGATTTACCAGAATTCAGAGTATAGCTCCAGGAATTGGTGGATTCAGGATTCATTCGGCCCAGCTCTTCTCCTTGTGGAGCACTTGTTCATTTCATTAAAAAGAAGGATGGATCCCTCCGTCTCTGTATAGACTACTGGGAGTTAAATTGGCTGACTGTGAAGAACACTTATCCTCTCCCAAGAATAAAGGACTTGTTTGATCGATCACTTGTAGGGGCCTTAATGTTTCTCTAAACTCGACCTCCGATCAGGGTACTATCTACTCAATATTAAGGATAATGATGAAAGTGAAGGGATAGATACTACTCTAGAGGGGGGGGGGGGTGAATAGAGTTATCAAATTTTGCACTAGACAAAACTTAATCGTCTACCCAACTCCCTTGGAGTTAAATGCGGAATGAAAAGATTATAGATAAGGAGATAACCCTAAAGCCTAACACAAGTGTTGTGCACAAACTCAAGCTAACTGTAATTACAGTTAAGACTTGGAAATCCTAATCAACAACTAGCAAACCTAGTTATATCTATTCACAGCCACAATGCAGGAATTTAAACAAGGCAAACCAGACGACACAAGGAATTTAAGTGGTTCCCCAAACAACTTGGGTACGTCCACTCTTCTACCAACAAGGTAGAAATCCACTACAGGTTTTTGATCAGGTGCCCTGCCACCACAAGATCTGCTTTAGGTAGATCTAGAAACCCTTTAGACTTTTGATCAGGTGTCTAAAAACCAAACACAGGTTTTTGATCAGGTGCCCTGCCACCAAGGGATACTTTTGAAGGGAGTAATAACCCTGTACAGGAGGGGGAAAGAAGTTTAAAAAGTCTTCTCTATTTTACAATAGATTAGAGAAGCACAAAAACTTGCACTGAGCTAGAAGGCTCAAAAGAATCAAGGCTCCCCCTGGCTCAAAGAATGTCCAGGTGAAGTCTTGCTTCAGTGCAGAAAACTCTTCAGTAAGAACTGAAGGAAAAACTACAAGAAGATATAAATAATAAAAGAAAATCTTCTAGCAGCTATCTTCTTCTTCTTCTTCTTCAAAAAGGCTCTGAGTTAGAACTTCCTGGAAGAGGAGAACTCAGGTTGAAGAAGAGCAGAAGAGCTAACACTTCTCAGTTGAATGATGATTGCTGAGAGCAATGAACTTGAACTTGATGAAAGCTTGAATGCTAATTGAATAACTGGTTAGCTAGCTGAAATCCTTCTCCAAAGGATTCCTTTTATAGCAGCAACAAGCAACGGCTCTTTTCAATTTGAACTGTTTGTCTTCTTCTGAAACTTGAGACCTGGGCTGCAAATATCACAAAGACAAACTCTGCAGCAAGATATTCTATAAAAGGGATAAACCTTTTTCAAGGAAGCTGCAGGAAGCAATCTGATAATAAAGTTACTAAATAAAATCACATCAGAGACAAACTCTTTATAGAAAAAAGAAGACTTTTCAGTCTAACGGCTATAAAGGACTGACAACAGATAAAGTAAAATACAATGTCAGCTAATAAGACAAATAACTTTATCTGAAAAGATTTTACTCAGGCAAAAGAGATGGAGCATATATTGCCTGGAAATATTATCATAAAACAACTGAAATAAAATGCCAGATAATGTATTAATTAATTAAATAGAATAAATAAATACAAAATAAAAAGGCAGACAGAAAATGTCGAACGACCCTCGGAGATCGTCGAACGAAGAACGGAGATCGTCGAACTATCAGACAGATAGTCGAACGATCCAGATAGTCAAACTATCAAAGGAGATAGTCGAACTATCACAACAGATAGTCGAACTATCAGAAGATAGTCGAGCTATCAGATAGTCGACCTATCAACAGATACTCGAACTATCAAAGCAAAATCGATAGTCGACCTATCAACAGATAGTCGAACTATCAGAAGGGAAACAGATAGTCGATCTATCAATAGATAGTCGAACTATCAAAGAACGACAGATAGTCGAACTATCAACAGATAGTCGAACTATCGAAGAACGACAGATAGTCGAACTATCAACAGATAGTCGAACTATCGAAGAACGACAGATAGTCGAACTATCAACAGATAGTCGAACTATCAGATAGTTGAACTATCAAAGCAGATAGTCGAACTACCAAGGGAAAACAGATAGTCGACCTATCAACAGATAGTCGAACTATCAGAAGAAAGCAGATAGTCGACCTATCAACAGATAGTCGAGCTATCAAACAACACAGATAGTCGACCTATCGAATAGATAGTCGGGCTATCACATAGTTGAACTATCTAAGCAGATAGTCGAACTATCAAACAAACAGATAGTCGAACTATCAACAGATAGTCGAACTATCACAGCACACAGATAGTCGAACTATCCACGCAGACAGAACGTCGAGCAACTGATAGACGATCGTCGAACAGTTAATCGACGATAGCCGAGCGGCGTTCGACTATAGTCGAACGAAAAACTACTTAACCAAATTCTTCATCTAGAAAAGCGGGGACTCTATAGCTAGACCACTAACCATTGACCATAGATATTTCTTGGGTCAAGGGACTAAAAAGACAAGACTAAACTCAAATCAAACTAGGGTACCAACAATCTCCCCCTATTTGAGTTAAGTCTCTCAAAAACTAAAACACAGAGCTAGCTATAGAACAATAAAATTAATACAGGAAATAGTTAAGCAACTAACTAGCAATTAACAATCAGTCAGATATATATAACAGCAGTCAATCAAAAATTAGGAATCTACAGAATCAGGCTTGGGATTAGAAGAGCTAGGAACAAAAGAAACTTTTCGCAAGGGATCAATGGCTTCTTTCTTAGACATCTTCAGATCTTGCATGCCAATAATCTTCAGTTCTGATGCCCTTGGAACAACTGCTTCTGGGTGCTTTTCCATGTATTTAGCAGGGTCAAAAACTGTAGGACTAACCTGGATTTTATCGAGTTCCTTCATTCTGAACTTTGACATTGTAGAAAG
Organism: Platanthera zijinensis; assembly: GCA_039513925.1. Lineage (NCBI taxonomy): Eukaryota > Viridiplantae > Streptophyta > Magnoliopsida > Asparagales > Orchidaceae > Platanthera > Platanthera zijinensis. Next base: position 112,808,189 of record CM077089.1, on the reverse strand, counting down.
TCCTGCAGAGTCCTTTCCTTCAGCCTTAGCTTTCTTTATCTGGGCTGATCCAACAAGTTCTAGAAATCGAGCCATCCTGAAATCAGGATCTAACTCTTGGCTTTCATACACATTTTCAGATGATGTATCTATTGGCTTCACAGTTTTAAACTTAACAGATAAATCTAATAAACTTTCAGCTGTATCTTTAACTTCTTGAATAACTAAAGATGGTGGAGGAGCAAACTCAGCAAACTTTTTACTGGATTTTTCAGAGAAAATGGTTCTTTTACCTTTTGCAACATCCTTAGCAACATGAACTGGTATATCAGGAGAAACCTTTCTCTTGGGAGATGGAGGAGGTGAAAAAGTTGGCTTTTGATATACAACCTCCTTTACTTGCTCTTTAGCCTCAGTATCATGCCTTTGAGTACCAGTATATGATTTGCCTTAGTGGCTCTGAGAACTTTTCCTTGAATGAGGTTGAGAAGGAGCAGATTTTGCAGATGAAGCAGATGGATTAGCAGATAAATTGCCAGAGGCTCCTGCACCGGGAGGCAGAGGAGGAGGACCTCTAGGTGTCCATCTGGGAGCAGGACAATCATATCTCTTAGATTTCTTTCTCTCCTTTTGTTGGTTCTTGGAAAACCACATCCACTGCTGGAAGTCTTTCGACTTAGGGTCAATCCCTTTCAATATGTAATAGGGAGTATCATTGTCTCGATTGGGAGGAGGAGGAGCAACAGCTTTCCTTTTTCTCTTTGCAGCTTTCCTTTTCTTAGAGTCCTCAGACATATCTGAATCATCTTCATCTTCAGAATAAGATGAGGGAGGATGATGTTGGAACACCCTATTACTATTTGGACCAGGATGACTATACTTCTATATGGATTTTGTGTTGTGACCTCATTGTTGTTATAAAGGTCACATAGGCTAGTTAGAGTCAACTTCAGCTCGACGTAGAGTCGACCTCTGCTCGACGCAGAGTCGATCTCAGCTCGACGCAGAGTCGACCTCAGTTCGACGTGGAGTCGACCTCAGCTCGACGTGGAGTCGACCTCAGCTCGACGTTCCGTCGAACCCAGTTCTGCTTACAGAAAACTCTCTCTGGCCGACGTGTGTCGTGCTCAGATCGACGTTTTATTGTGAGCTCGACGCTTTCCAGACTCCCGTCAGTTTTGAATAGGAATTCAAATTCCTTCTGTCAGACAATTAATGCTGAAGATTTATTGGCCGTTACAGCATATCTGGTGCATGGCTCAAGGAATTTTCTAAGGAATGTCTGCCTGACATTTCCTTTGAGGCATGGACATTTAAGGAAAGCAATTAATGCTGACTTCCAACGGCTATCAAAGAAAAGGAAGAAGAAGACTCAGTTATATTATTCATTCTTTCATTTCTCAGATAGATATTCTTTCAGCTAGACAGAGAGACATAGAACATATACAGGACTTCAGCTGCTCTCTCTGTGATATTGTTTTTTGAAAGCTCACTCACAGGAATTCTGATTGCTTCAGACACAACCATCCAACCTTCTTGGATCATCTCTTGCTGGAGCAAATCAGATCTTTGAAGACCTGTCACCCTTGTGCAGAGCTCTCCTTCCTGAACTTCTTCTTGATCTCAGGGGGAGCTTTGACAACAACTACAGATCCACTTTTGCTTCTCTCTGCTTGTTGATAGAGAAGACAACCTCATCCCTTTTTCTTTTTCTTTCTGTACAGGGTTTTAACTCCCTTCAAAAGTTACTTTTGGTTTTGCTGAAACCTGGTCAAAATCAGCTCCTTTGGTTTGTGAGAACCTGGTCAAAAACTCTCTGGTGCTCAAGACACCTGATCAACTCATCTTGAAGTGGATTCCTATCAAGGGTGATAGAAGAGTGGATGTACCCAGATTTGGGGAACCACTATAGCTCCTTGTGTCGTCTGGATTGCTTGTTTCTTTGTGTTTTGCTTTGTGCTGTGAATTTCTTTTTACTCTGATTATTTGCTATAGCACCATACACTAAGTAAATCTAAACTTTCTCTCGACTCAAGTTTTTATTTGCAAAACTATTTTAAATAACTCTATTCACCCCCCTCTAGAGTTAGGATTGATCTTATCCTGCACTTTCAATTGGTATCAGAGGGAGGTTGATCATTCATACAGGCTAACACCTGGATCAAAAGATCCCTGATAAGATCATTTCTCTCAAAGGGTTATTTTCCTTAGTTTTACTTATCTTTAAAACTCATGGCACAAAACAAGGACTTTGCTAGTACCAGACCTCCTATGTGCAATCTCTCTAAGTTTGCACTATGGAAAGCAAGGATTAGACTTTACATGAACTCTTTTGATGAAGACATTTTTAATTCTGTGTTGACAGATTGTCCAAGACCTCCCACAGGAACAAGTACATCAGCTGTTTCTCCTCCTTCAGGAACTGATGCTGACATAAAGAAGTGGAAGGCAGCAGATGCTAAAGCCATGAACATCTTGGCTCAAACCATGTCAGATGACATTTTCCAGAAAGTAGCTGATTGCAATACTGCTAAAGAGATCTGGGAAAAACTTTCAGAAATTGTATCAGGTTCTGCAGATGAAAGAAAGGATAGGAGATCCTACCTCATCACCCAGTATGAGAACTTCAAAAAGGCAGAGTCTGAGTCAGTTGCTGACATGTACAACAGACTGAGTCTGATCATAAGTGAGCTTAGATCACTAGAGAAGGACATATCTCTCACTGAGATAAATGACAAGATACTGACTTGTTTCCCTAGCTCTTGGGACTCAAGAATCTGGTCAATTAAAGATGGAAGAAATGTCTGTGAGTTATCTACAGAAGCTCTTCTAGGAAAGCTCAAGAGCTATGAGCAATTTATTAAGAAGAGAGAAGAAGAGCAGAAGACATCCACACCAACAGAGAAGGCTGAGAAAACTATTGCCTTCAAAGCACAGGAAGAAGAACCTAAAGAAAAGGTGTTGGGAAATGAAGAGCTTATGAGCCTACTGGTCAAAAGGTTCAATAAGCTGAATAAAAGGAACTTCAGAAGATGGTCATCCAAAGACAAAGACAAGCCAAGGTATGACAGATCTACTAATAAAGATATTATCTGCTTTGGCTGCAGGAAACCAGGACACATTTTCCCCAACTGTCCAGAAAATCAAGATAAAGACAGAAGGGACAAGAGGGAAAGAAAAGATAAAAGGAAGGATAAGGAGTCAAGGAAATACCATGACAAGCCTTCCTCCAGCAACAACAAGCACACCAGAAAAGGATTTGTGGCTGAATCCTAGAGTGACTCTGATGAGTCTGATTCATCATCCAGCTCTAGTGATGATGAGGATGATGCAGAAGAAAAAGGATTCTGCATGATGGCCATCAGTGCATCTCAAAAGAACACTGATTCAGAGCCTGATGCTGACTACCTATCTGATCAGGAACTCACTGAGGATCAGGTAATAGATTCATTTGATTTTACCTCTGATGAATTTAAATCTGAGTTCAAATCTATATGCATTGACTTGATTGAATCTCAAAAGCTGATTAAAACTCTCAGAGAACAATTAATTGAATGCAAATCCATTAACTCAGATAATCTTAGACTCTTAGAAGAGTTGAAGCAGTGTGGGGAGGAGATAGCTTCACTGAAAGGTGAGCTATCTAAGGCCAAACAATTTGAAGAAACCCTTAATGGGAGAAGTATCAAATTGATGGACATCACAAGTACAGTGAACTCAAGATTGAATGGTTCACTGGGCTTGGGTGCTTCATCCAGCCAACCCATAGTGCTGACAACTCCAATCAAATTTACCAGTGAGAAAGGTAAAGGAGTCTTGATAGTGGCTAGGAAGAATGCTGACTTAACCCAGGAAACTGGACAAAAAGCGTCGAACGAAGCTCGACGGACGTCGACCAGAGCTCGACGTAATCGCAAGAGAATGTCGAACTCAGGTTGACGCCCTCTACCTTCTGAACAAAGCAAGCCTTCGCCGTCGAATGGAGCTCGACGCACTCACCAGAGTCCGTCGACCGAAGCTCGACGTGCGTCGAGCCAAGCTCAGAGCAAAAGTCAGTTCTCAGGGGTTAATTCAAGATTTAATTCCAGCTCCACATCTCATCACTTTAACCCTTATGCTGAATGGATAATACCTCCTAGGAGATATCATCCTGTAGGCTATAAGAGCCAACCTGAGATGTCTTTTATTTCAGAATTTAAAGGATATCAAGAAAGGCCCAAGGTAAACTGGGTCAAAAACAATTGATTTGTTGTATGTGCAGATAAAGACCTATCCAATTGAGAACCAGCAGTGGTACTTGGATAGTGGGTGCTCAAAGCACATGACTGGCAACAAGGAGAACCTTGTGTCCTTCAAAGCCAAACATGGACCCAAAGTAATCTTTGGAGATTCAAATTTTGGACAAACAAAAGGCTATGGCCAAGTCAAAATAGGGTCAATTACATTCAAGAAAGTGGCCTATATGGAAGGACTAAAGCACAACTTAATCAGCATCAGCCAGCTATGTGATGCTGGTTATCAGGTTTGGTTTACCAACTCAGCATGTAATATTGCATTAAATAACAACATTGTTTTAATTGGTAATAGACAAGATAACATATATCTAGTTGATTTCAATTCATCTAAAGTAGATATTTGTTTATTTAACTCCCTTAGCAAACCTAATGAACTTTGGCATAAAAGACTAGGACATGTGAACCTTAGAACCATTGCTAAGTTATCCCAAGACAACCTTGTTAGAGGACTACCTTCTGGTCCCTACAAGAAGGAAGGACTTTGCAAGGCCTGTCAGTTAGGCAAGCAAACTAAAAACAGTTTCAAGTCACTTAATAAGAGTGACTCACCTAGAATTTTGTACTTATTGCACATGGACCTTTTTGGACCAATTAATGTACAAAGCCTAGGAGGGAAATCTTATGCTTTAGTAGTTGTAGATGACTTCTCAAGATTCACTTGGGTGTTCTTTCTGAGAAAGAAGTCAGATAACTTCAAGATTTTGATAGATTTTCTCAAAGGCATACAGATTGAGTTCAATACTCACATTGCCCTGATCAGAAGTGATCATGGGACAGAGTTTGATTCTCTTCTTATGCTAGAGTTCTGCCAGAAGAAAGGTATCAGGCACACCTTCTCAGCTCCAAGAACTCCTCAACAAAATGGGGTAGTTGAAAGGAAAAACAGAACCCTTATTGAATCTGCCACAACATTGTTGACAGATGCTCACCTCCCTCTAACCTTTTGGGCAGAGGCTGTGAACACCTCCAACTATGTTTTGAATAGAAGCCTGATACACAAACTAAAGGGTAAGACTCCCTATGAGTTACTCAAAGGGAAGAAACCTAAAGTAAATTACTTCAAAATTTTTGGTTGCATTTGCTTCATTCACAATAATGACAAGAAATACCTAGCTAAATTTGAAGCCAAAGCTGATGAAGGAGTGTTTCTGGGATACTCCATGACTAGCAAGGCTTATAGGGTCTTTAACAAGTGCTCAAATAAAATTGAAGAATCCATGCATGTTACATTTGATGAAACTAACATGTCTTATAAGTAGAAGGAGACTTCTACCATAAGCAATTTGCAGGAACATTCAATTTCAGAAAATCTGAAGCAGCTTACCATCACAGATAAAGATTCATTACCTTCAACAATTCAACAAGACACTGAACTTAGTGACAATGAAGATGAATCTCAGGTTCTAGAAAGGTCAAAAGGCCAACAAAGTGAAGAACCAGTTGTTGTTCCACAAGAGGAAATAACAACACAGGTTGATGCATCATCAACACCCCTTGTTGACTTTGCAACAGCAAGAGATCACCCAATTTCACAAGTAATTGGAGATATCTCAGTAGGTGTGCAAACAATGAATCAAGCTAATCAAAATATTATGCACACTTGCTTTCTTTCTCAAATTGAGCCTCAAACCATACAAGATGCAGAGCAAGATCCAAACTGGATCATTGCAATGCAAGAAGAGTTGAATCAATTTGAAAGGAATAAAGTTTGGGAATTAGTACCAAGACTAAGGAACCAGCAAATTGTTGGAACCAAATGGGTATTCAGAAACAAGTTGGATGATCAAGGAATAATTGTGAGAAACAAGGCAAGACTTGTTGCATAAGGATATTGCCAAGAAGAAGGAATTGATTATGACCAAACCTTTGCACCAGTTGCAAGGTTGGAGGCCATAAGAATCTTCCTTGCATATGCAGCACACAAGAGATTCAAGGTATATCAGATGGATGTCAAGAGTGCATTTCTCAATGGAGACATCAAGGAAGAAGTTTATGTAAAGCAACCTCCAGGTTTTATCTCTCCAACCTTTCCTGATCATGTTTTTAAACTGCATAAAGCTTTATATGGTCTCAAGCAAGCTCCTAGAGCATGGTATGAGACCTTAGCTTGTTTTTTGTTGGAAAACGATTTTAAAAGGGGTAGAGTAGACCAAACTCTTTTTGTTAGAACCCATAGGTCCCATACCCTACTAGTACAAGTTTATGTAGACGATATCATATTTGGGTCTACAGATTCAAACTTATGCAAAAAGTTCTCACAACTTATGCACTCAAAGTTTGAAATGAGTAGCATGGGTGAGCTTGCTTTCTTTCTTGGATTGCAAGTTAAACAACATGTGGATGGCATTTTCATTTCTCAAACCAAGTATGCAAGAGAACTGGTTAAGAAATTTGGAATGTCTGAAGCATCCTCTATGAAAACACCTATGCCTACAAATGCTATTTTAGATGCTGATGAATCTGGAAAACCAGTTGATCAGACAAGCTATAGAGCAATCATTGGCTCATTACTTTATCTAACAGCTACTAGACCAGATATAATATTTGCCACATGCATTTGTGCTAGATTCCAAGTAAGCCCTAGAGAGTCCCACCTCACATTAGTTAAGAGGATTCTTAGGTATGTAAAATGTTGTCCTAATCTAGGTCTCTGGTATCCACATGACTCAGGATTTGATCTAACTGGATTTTCAGATTCTGATAATGCTGGATGTAGAGTAGACAGGAAAAGCACCAGTGGAACTTGTCAATTCCTTGGTGATAGACTTGTCTCCTGGTTCTGTAAGAAACAAACTTCTGTGTCCACATCAACTGCTGAAGCTGAATACATGGCTGCAGGCAGTTGTTGCTCACAGATTTTGTGGATTCAAAACCAGCTCCTAGACTATGGCTACAACTTAGAGATGTCTAAAATCTTTTGTGATAATACCAGTGCAATATCTATTGCTCAAAATCCAGTTCTCCATAGTAGGACTAAGCACATAGAGATCAGACATCACTTCTTAAGGGATAATGTAGAAAAGAAGAAAATTGCACTAGAATACATTTCCACTGAACTACAGAGAGGAGATATTTTCACCAAGCCTTGGATGAAAAGAAGCACTTCTTTTTCCTCAATCAGTTGGGAATGCTAGATGGAGACAGCATAAAATAAAACTCCAAGATTTTGAAACCCATAATTAACAGGAATAGGAAAAATTTCATTTTAAAATTTCCTGTCTGAGTGGTTGTTCTGAGCTCTGAACTAAGCTCGACGCTGCGTCGAACGGAGATCGACGGTCCGTCGCCCTCAAAAGCGTCGAACGTCGAACTCAGCCTCTAGCGTCGAACTAAGTTCACAGCTCCCTGACTTCTTGAGTTTCTCTCTCCCCGGTCGACGTCTTCGTTAAACGTCGACCTAAGCTCGACGTATAGCTTCAGCCAAAGCGTCGAACGTCGACCTAAGCTGGACGCTGTTGAGTCATTTTAGTTCTCCTAGAGCCTTAGAGCGTCGAACTGAGCTCGACGTTCTTTCCTTTTCTGCGTCGAACCCTAAGTATAAAATCATTTTTTCATCGTCGTTTGCAGTTGCGCTTTCATATCTTTCTGCTCAAGCTTTCTCCCTCCAAATACTTTACTCTTGATCTTGGAAGGTATTCTTTTTGCAGGAAAATAGCAATCACAGCAGGAGCTCTGGCGGCCATGAAGTTCGATTCTGGATTCGATATCGACTTCGACTCTTTTGATGGATCTCCACAATACTTTCTGGATATACTGGACCTCTTCAAGGAGCAGTAACTGGTTAACTTTATGTCAACCAGGATCCCTCTCCCAGAGTCAGAAATCAAAGAGTGGAGTCTTACAGCAGTTATCTCAGATAACAATACATTGACTGGGAAAGTTTCAGGAAATGAGGTAGCCATCTCACCTCAAATCATTTCAGAAGTTTTCAACTTTGCTGCTGGAGATGATGGCATAGAACTATCTATGGAAGAGTATGCCTTGATGCTGGACAGGATGGGGCATGCTGCTGGTAACCCCTCTAAACTCCTCAAAGTTAACCTAGCTATTGAATATAGGTTATTAGCAGACATTACAGGCAAAGTGATCTGTGCAAAGAGGACTGCACATGATGCAATTACTAGGCATCAGTTTTGCCTTATGACTGCACTTATGGATAAGAAACATCCCAACTGGGGATTGATTGTGTTTGAAATGATTAAGAAGAAATTGGATAAAAACTCTGTCCACTTTGGAAGAGTTCTTGGGTTGATTCTCAACCATTGCTGCCCCCAGCTGCTTGTGTCCTCCAAGAAGCACATCAATGCTTCCAAGAGGCTCACATGTGCCCTAATTGGCAAGTGGGACAGAAGAATTGTGAATCCCAGGGCAGCAGCAGCAATGAAGTCTTCTGCAGAAACCAGGACTGTAGAGGTCACTCTCCCTCAGTCCACTGGTCCAGAAGCAGGGACTTTGCCATCTGACTCCCTCACCCTCCCATCCACTTTCATCCCCTCAACCACAATCCTCTCATCCTCTCAACCCATACCTTCATCCATCTCCACTATTGTATCCTCCCTTCCACCTCACACAACTTTCCTTCCCATAAGCTTGAATTCCTCATCTCATGAGGACCTCTTCTCCTTTGACATTCATGAAGACTCCTTCATGGATGCCTCTACCTCCTCTCCTCATGAATTCCCCCATGCATCAACTTTTTCAGAGCTGCTCTTTTCCTCCATCCATGAACCAGTTACCCCTCCCTTGTCTGCACCATCCTCAACATCTTCCCCATTTACATTTTCTGCTACTCCCTCTACCTCTACTCAAGTTCCCCTTGAGCAAGTAGCTCTCCTGCCCTTGGCCAATCAGATTTTTGACCTTCTGTCCCCTAGGCTCTCCTCCCTCTTGGATGCCAAGCTGGCTCCTCTCCTCCTTTCCCTGAGAACTCTCTCTGACTCTGTCTCCTCCCTCTCCTCTCATCTGGCATGCCCTTCTTCTGGGGGCCTAGAGTCAGCTGCCACTGATTCTAGGCAGGGGGAGATGTCTGCAGAAGAAGAGCTGCATCCTTCATCAGTTCAGTTTGTTCAGACATGTTCAGAGACAGTATCAGTTGCAGAAGTTCAGATAGTATCTGAGGCTCCTCCTCCAGCTTCAATTCAGCTCATCAGCAGTGCCTTAGACCTTCAGTGTTTAGCATCTTCTGTCCAGAGCTTCTCCCCTCCAGCTCAGATTCAAGAAGACCTTTCCATGGCACCTGAGGCTCCTCCTCCTAATTCAGAACTGCTTCAAGAAGATCTGTCTAGGGCTATTGTCCCTTTTCAGAAGATCCCTGATGTAGCAGTGGTAGCAGTGGCTCCTGCTAATGATGAAATTGAAATATTAGTAGCTGCTGAAACTTCAGGTGAAGTAATTGAGACACCTGATGCAGTTGAGACCCATGTCTCCCAAGCCCTTCAGGAACCAGCCTCTTTAGTCTCTATGGCTCCTGAGGCTATGCCCTCTCCTGTAGTGGTAGACTCCTCCTCCCCACTGACAGCAGATCTTCCTTCAGTTTCCTCCTCAGCAGCTCCAGACTCCATCAGTTTTCCTATCTCTAAAAGGAAGTACATAGATCCATATGAAGAATCTCAAAGTTTAGAAGATGAGTTTGCTACAGATTTTGATGACTCCTCTGCAACTATTGTAAGGAAGAGGAAAGCTAGATCAAAAGCCATGAAAAGAGTACCAATTGCCAGAGCTACAGACCATGACATTCCCTACTATATCAAATACAATTGTGAAATCACAGAGCCATGGATGCAGTACTCCCAAAATCAGAGAAAAGCAATGAAACAGAAAAGAAAATTCAATGAAGGACCAACCAAACCTGTCCATCAGCCTCCACCTCCACCTCCTCCAGATGCAGGTGCAGGTGCTAGTCTATCTTCCAATCCAGCCCCTTCAGCTCTACATGGAAAGACATATCAAGCAAGAAGATATCAAGGAGACAGTCAGCAAAGGGGAGGTCAGCAAAGAGGAAACTATAGAGGCAGACAGTCCAGAGGAAGATCAGGTTCTCAACCTTATCAAAGGGGAAGAGCCATTGATCCAACCTCTGGTCCCTATCCTTATAGACCTAGAGCTGACCTCACCCCAACTACCTCTCAAGAACTCTCCTCTAACAGATTTGAACCAGCAGTACCTTTTGAAGATCCCACCAAAACTCCTGCCTACTGGAAAGCTAGAATGACAGAAATGGCTGCTTTAAATGAGATTAATAAAGCTAGAGAAAAAGGTCTGGACACCTCTCATATCAGTACAATGTCAGACCAAAGAAAAGAGGAATTGGAGAAATATAATTCTAAGAAATTCTTTGATTCAGACAGATATATGCAACTCCATCCTGCAGCTGTACCACCCAGTGCAAGAGATCAAAAGTCGTTAGGTGCAGCTGATGATTACAGATCTAAAAAGGAAGCTTCAAATCCAAACAGAGAAATCATCTTCAAGAAGAGTGATCAAGACAAAGCCCCAAAGGGAAAGTAAAGTAAGATGCTTTAATTCTTTCTATATGCTGGACTCAGGACATTTAAATATTACTGCTGCTATATAGTGTTATATATATGCTGCTTTTTATTCTGTCATATGTCTGGTTGTTTTGTATTGTATTTTTGCTTTATTTCTCTTTGAATCCCTAAATTCATGTAAATAGTAATCCTAATCCAAATAGGGGGAGATTGTTGGAACACCCTATTACTATTTGGACCAGGATGACTATACTTCTATAGGGATTTTGTGTTGTGACCTCATTGTTGTTATAAAGGTCACATAGGCTAGTTAGAGTTAACTTCGGCTCGACGTAGAGTCGACCTCTGCTCGACGCAGAGTCGATCTCAGCTCGACGCAGAGTCGACCTCAATTCGACGTGGAGTCGACCTCAGCTCGACGTGGAGTCGACCTCAGCTCGACGTTCCGTCGAACCCAGTTCTGCTTACAGAAAACTCTCTCTGGCCGACCTGTGTCGTGATCAGATCGACGTTTTATTGTGAGCTCGACGCTTTCCAGACTCCCGTCAGTTTTGAATAGGAATTCAAATTCCTTATGTCAGACAATTAATGCTGAAGATTTATTGGCCGTTACAGCATATCTGGTGCATGGCTCAAGGAATTTTCTAAGGAATGTCTGCCTGACATTTCCTTTGAGGCATGGACATTTAAGGAAAGCAATTAATGCTGACTTCCAACGGCTATCAAAGAAAAGGAAGAAGAAGACTCAGTTATATTATTCATTCTTTCATTTCTCAGATAGATATTCTTTCAGCTAGACAGAGAGACATAGAACATATACAAGACTTCAGCTGCTCTCTCTGTGATATTGTTTTTTGAAAGCTCACTCACAGGAATTCTGATTGCTTCAGACACAACCATCCAACCTTCTTGGATCATCTCTTGCTGGAGCAAATCAGATCTTTGAAGACCTGTCACCCTTGTGCAGAGCTCTCCTTCCTGAACTTCTTCTTGATCTCAGGGGGAGCTTTGACAACAACTACAGATCCACTTTTGCTTCTCTCTGCTTGTTGATAGAGAAGACAACCTCATCCCTTTTTCTTTTTCTTTCTGTACAGGGTTTTAACTCCCTTCAAAAGTTACTTTTGGTTTTGCTGAAACCTGGTCAAAATCAGCTCCTTTGGTTTGTGAGAACCTGGTCAAAAACTCTCTGGTGCTCAAGACACCTGATCAACTCATCTTGAAGTGGATTCCTATCAAGGGTGATAGAAGAGTGGATGTACCCAGATTTGGGGAACCACTATAGCTCCTTGTGTCGTCTGGATTGCTTGTTTCTTTGTGTTTTGCTTTGTGCTGTGAATTTCTTTTTACTCTGATTATTTGCTATAGCACCATACACTAAGTAAATCTAAAATTTCTCTCGACTCAAGTTTTTATTTGCAAAACTATTTTAAATAACTCTATTCACCCCCCCCTCTAGAGTTAGGATTGATCTTATCCTGCACTTTCAGATGATCATAAGGGTCATAGGCTTCTGATACAGCCTTTTCCTTTGCTTTCAGAGCAACTTTTTCTTTTTTTCTTCTATGGCATCTTGTGCCAGAAGGGTATCTAAATCCAACCCTGGGGAATCATCCCAAACTGTAGATTTTTCATCTTGCAAAACTTTTTCTTTCTCTTTCAAAATGTCTTGTACTCTTTCCTGCCAGGCAGCTCTTGCTTTCTCTTCTTCTAAACTCAGTACTAGGGTCTTTCCATCTTGACTTTTAGATTCAACATCTTCTATATCAGCTAAGAAAAGATCCAATTCTGGATCTATTTGCACATCTGACTGAGCTGGTTGAGCAGACTCAGTATCTTGAGCAGCAGGCAAACGATCAGCTGGAACTTCTGGAGAGGGTTCTGATACTGTCATTATGACATCTGGAGCAACTAAAACATCTGAAACAGATTCTCGAACAACTACTTCTACTTGAGCAGCTATATCTTCTTTAATATAATCTGTAGATTCATGAACACAAATCTGCTATATAAGCTAAAAGCATTCCTTCTAGGTATTCACAAACTAGCAAATCAGTTGACTCGTCAATAAAACGGATGAGTGAATTACCTTCATACTTTACCAACTCCCAGGATTCATCTAGATAGGATGTAATAATGCCTTCTAGGAAACGGGCAACCAAAGGAGTGGTGAGATCTTCTAAACAAACTTTTATAGTAAATTCAGATAACATAACTGCATCAGATATTTCTTTTTCAGATAACACTGAAACTGATTCTTCTTGAGCTGGAGCAGTCTCTTCTTGAACTGTCATCACTATATCTGTCACCGCTGGAGGATCTGCTGGAGGAGAGGCTGGACGCTCTGAGACATCTTCATAGAACATCTCCCCCTGCCTGATTTCAGTGGGAACTGAAACCAGGCCCCTGGAAGAAGAGGGCTCAGCAGAATTAGAGAGGGATTGGATGGTAGCAGTCAAAGTAGCAATGGAGGAAGCAAGTGGAGCAATTGCCTCTTCAATCATGATTTTGATTGAAGGGGTAATCAACTCCAAGATGCTGGATATGAATGCTGGGGTGATTTCAAAAGATGGTGGGGGAACTGCAGATGATAGAAGATCAGCAGGAGGAATGTATTCCTGTTGAACTGGAAAGCGAACTGGAGATGGATGGGTGGAAGTAGGAAGATCAATATGATCTGAAGATTGAACTGGAGAACGAATAGGGGGCTGACTAGGTGTTGGAGTCCTCTCAGATCCTAACAAATCAAAACTAGGATCAGATATCCTAGCCAGATGAGAAGGAATAGGAGATATAGGAGGAGAAGGAATAACAACCGTGGTTGTATCTCGAACAGGAGAAGCAGGAAGTCGTACTTCAGCTGAAGTTGATGGAACTTCAACTGAGGTAGACGGAACTGAAGAGGATGGGACTACTTCAATAAAAGTTGATGGTAAGGCAGAAGAAGATGATGGAAGAGAAGGATGAGCTGAGCCAGCTTCTAGAGGGTGAGGAGTGACTGAATCAGTCCTTGTGCTCTCGGATGTCGCTGGAGCAACCCCTGCAGGAGCGGGCTTCAGGAATGTCCTCTTCCACTCGGAGAACAGATTGGGATCCATCTTCTTACTGACATTAATGGTTGTAGCAGTTGAAATCAGCAGCTGGGGATATCTTTCCTTCAAAAAAATCCCAATAACCCTGCCTAGGGTAACCTCTTTCTTACTGTTCTTCTTCCTTATCAAATCGAACAAAACCCCTGCCCAATTAATCCTTTTCTGATTTACAATTGCACACATCAGTGCAAATTGTTGTCTAGTAATGTTGTCATGGGCGGAGTGCTTTCCTAGAAGCACTTTTACAATAATTTCTGCAAGGAACTTGATCTTGAAGGGAAAATTCACCTTGAGGAGCTTGGAGGGAATGCCTTCGGCATGTCCCAGCTCTAACAACATTCTTCCGAACTCTGGAGCATCTTGCTCAAATTCTTCTTCGCCATTTATCAATCCAAATACGTCAGTCAGAATGGCGGGAGTCAAGATTACCTCTTCTCCGCCAATTGAGCCGGACATCGATTCGTCGGTGGAGGATGAAGTAAATGCCCATTCCTTAATCTCGGGAATATTTAACTTAATCCTTGTAGACATTAGTCTTTCTAACCCTTGATCTCTGCATAACTGGAGGATTTCCACAATCCCTGATTCACAGCAGCTGAAGGCATCGAAATCGACACAGAATCCTGCGTCGAACTTCACAACTGCGAACAATGCTGGAGAAATCGCCATTGAAGGAGCTGGAGAGGGCGCGAGAGAGACGGAGAAGACGAATCGGCAGAAAATCGCAAGAGACGGAGCAAGCGGGAAGACGGAATGCGAAAGGACGCTCTCCGTCGACGATATAAGCAAAGATCTTTTAACCTAGGTCGACTATCGGCTTTATATTAGACCGGAGATAGTCGATCTATTTAAAAGATACTGGAGACGATGGTCGAACGGTCGTTCGACGATCGGTCCTGAAGCAGAGTAGTCGAGCAATCGTTCGACTATTTCTGGCTTCACAAACAACAAGCTGTCGTCATCCAGAGATTGACGATGAGCTCGACTTGTTCGACTATGGTCGAACGCCGGTCGACGAACTTCAACCAGGCAAGCTTTCATCAACCATAGGTCGACGATGGGCTTGACCCGATCGACTATCTTCGAACATCGTTCGACTATCTTCAAACAAGTTTCAACATTGGCAGATATAGTCACACTTAGTCTCTTCCATTGATCATGCCTAGTTGAACCAAAAAGAACAGATGCTTCTGTTCATCTAAGGGCTTGGTGAATATATCACCTCTCTGAAACTCAGTGGATATGAACTCAAGACAAATCTTGTTCTTTTCCACACAATCTCTCAGGAAATGGTGCCGAATCTCAATGTGCTTCGTTCTAGAGTGGTGCACTGGATTTTGTGCAATTGAGATAGCACTGGTACTATCACACATGATTTTGGTGTTCTTGTGTGAGTAACCATAATCCACAAGCTGGTTTTGAATCCACAGGATCTGTGAACAACAACTGGCAGCTGCTATATATTCAGCCTCTGCAGTTGAAGTTGAGACAGAAGCCTGCTTCTTACAGAACCAAGAGACCAATCTCTCTCCCAGGAACTGACAAGTTCCTGAGGTGCTCTTCCTGTCAACTCTGCAACCAGCATAGTCAGAGTCAGAGTATCCAATTAACTCAAATTCTGATTCTGCTGGGTACCAAAGTCCTAGATTTGGACATCCCTTCAGGTATCTCAGGATTCTCTTGAGAAGAATCAGATGAGATTCCTTGGGGTTGACCTGGAATCTAGCACAGAGGCATGTAGTAAACATTATATCAGGTCTACTTGCAGTTAAATATAATAGGGAACCAATAATGGCCCTATAATTCTTTTGATCAACTGGCTTGCCGTGATCATCAGAATCAATAACTACATTAGTAGCCATAGGTGTAGGCATTGCTGAAGCATCAGCCATCCCAAATTTCTTTACCAATTCCTTGGCATATTTGGATTGGGAGATGAAGATACCATCAGCATCTTGCTTAACTTGGAGACCAAGAAAGTAAGACAGCACACCCATACTACTCATCTCAAACTTAGAATGCATTAGGTCAGAAAACCTTTTGCAAAGTTTGGGATCAGTGGAACCAAATATAATATCATCCACATACACCTGAACTAACAGGATTGTGTCCTTGTGGTGCTTGACAAAAAGGGTTCTATCAACTACTCCCCTAATAAAGTTGTGCTCTAACAGGAAACTAGCTAAAGTCTCATACCAGGCTCTGGGTGCTTGTTTTAGTCCATATAGAGCTTTCTACAACTTGAAAACATGTGAGGGCTGAGTTGAAGAAACAAACCCTGGTGGTTGTTCAACAAACACCTCTACCTTAAGCTCACCATTTAGGAATGCACTTTTGACATCCATCTGAAAGACCTTAAACTTCATGTAGGCTGCATAGGCCAAGAAGATCCTTATTGCTTCCAGCCTTGCAACAGGAGCAAAGGTTTGATCATAATCTATACCTTCCTCCTGTCTGTAGCCATGAGCTACAAGCCTAGCTTTATTCCTTACAATAATTCCATTTGCATCCAACTTATTTCTATACACCCACTTGGTGCCTATGATCAGTTGGCCTTTAGGTCTTGGAACCAAAGTCCAAACTTTACATCTCTCAAACAGATTGAGTTCCTCTTGCATAATAATGATCCAGTGGGGATCTAGCTCTGCATCTTTAAAGGTGAGGGGCTCAACCTGTGAGAGGAAACAAGCGTGCACCACATCCTGTCTTAACTGATGTCTTGTTTGAACACCAGCTGATATGTCTCCTATCACTTGAGATGTGGGGTGATCTCTAAGTGTGACAATGTCAGCAGGTGGGATGTGATCTTCAGCAACAGTTGGGATTAATTCCTCAGGAGGAATTTGATCTACTGTTGGTGGAACAACAGCTTCAGCCATGTCTTCATCACTGTCTGATTCAGTGATCTGAAGAGTTGATAGTTGAAGAATTTCTTGAGTAGCATCAGATACCTGCACAGAACTGGAGGAAGGAGAATTTTCCTTCTCCTTGTAAAACATCTGAGACTCATCAAAAGATACATGCACAGATTCTTCAATTTTACAGGTTGATTTGTTATAAACCCTATAAGCTTTGCTTACTTGGGAATATCCAAGCATAAATCCCATTGAAGCTTTTGCTTCAAACTTTCTAAGGTATTCTTTATTATTATTATAAATATACACTACACAACCAAAAATTCTAAAATAGTTTATTTTAGGTTTCTTTCCTTTAAGCAACTCATAAGGAGTTTTACACTTAAGCTTGTGTATCAGACTTCTATTCGAGACATAATTGTCTGTACTAACAGCTTCTGCCCAATAGGAGAGAGGCATATTAGCATCTGCCAACAATGTGCTAGCAGCTTCAATGAGTTTTCTGTTCTTCCTTTCAACTACCCCATTTTGTTGGGGAGTTCTAGGAGCTGAGAAGCTATGTTTGATACCTTCTCTCTCACAGAATTCTTGCATGGGAAGAGAGTCAAACTCAGTACCATGATCACTTCTGATCAAGGCCACATGAGTAGAGTACTCAGTCTGCACACATAATAGAAAGTCTGTAAGGGCTTTGAAGTTATCAGCCTTAGTTATCAAAAAGAAAACCCAACTGAACCTAGAGAAGTCATCTACAATGACTAAGGTGTAATACTTCCCTCCTAAACTCTGTACATTTATTGGGCCAAAAAGGTCCAGATATAATAAGTACAAGATTCTAGGAGAATCACTTTTATTTACAGATTTAAAAGAGTTTTTGGTTTGCTTGCCTAGCTGACAAGCCTTGCATAGGCTCTCCTTCTTGTAGGGGCAAGAAGGTAAACCTCTAACAAGGTTGTGCTTAGATAACCTAGAAATATTTTTGAGGTTAACATGACTAAGCCTCTTATGCCACAAAGAATTATTATTAATTGTTATTTCATTAAATAAACAGATTTCAGAATGAGGTGAATTGAAATCTACTAAATAAATGTTACCTAATCTAATGCCTACTAAAACAACATTATTATTTAAAGTAATATTACAAGAAAAGTTAGAAAATGAAACCTGGTAGCCAGCATCACATAGCTGGCTGACTGAAATCAAATTGTGCTTCAGTCCTGTCACATATGCAACTCTCTTGAAAGTAACATTTCCAATTGTGATCCTGCCATAGCCTTCTGTCTGACCACAGCTTGAATCTCCAAAGATAACCTTTGGGCCGAGCTTAGCTTTGAACTTTGACAGATGATTTTTATTTCCTGTCATATGCTTGGAGCATCCACTATCCAAATACCACTTATTTTGAGTGATAGGATAGGCTTTCACCTACAAGAGATTTATTTAGACATTATGGACCCAGGTAACCTTGGGTCCCTTGTTTTTCACATAAGAAAAGCTAGAAATAAATGAAAATGCAGGCTGAGGGTGATAACCTAATGGGTGAGATCTCCTAGGTGGGATTCTCCATGCAGATGATGGGTCAACAAACCTAGGGTTTCTATTTTCATTTAGGTTTCAACGGGTTTGATGATGATTTTGAAAATCATTTTGAAAACGTCGATCGACGTTCGACGATGGGTGCTCAGATCGTCGAGCTTCGTTCGACCATTGAGCTTCCGATCGTCGAGCGGCGTTCAACGCTCTTTGTATTTCCTTAAAAATTTCTTCCTCTTTTCTCTCTGAGCTTTATTTAAAGTTTTATTAACTTGATTTACTTGCTCAGTGTTCTTTATCCCATCAGCTGAGATAAAGTTCACTGGAGTTGAAAGATTATTTTTCAGAATAATTGGGGGTTCACTGGGAGAAGCTCCTAAGCCTAGTTTATTATTACCTGACCTAGTGTTAGTCATGCTGGTTATCTCTAATAACTTAAGGCTTCTACCATTTAGAGATTCTTCTAACCTTTTAGACTTAGCTAACTCAATTTTAAGAAACTTAATTTCTTCACTGTAATTAGTGAGATCTTCCTTTAACTTAATATTTTCAGTAGATATAATTTCTGATTCAGCTAGCCTATGTCTAAGATCTTTAATCTCTTTTTCAGAACTAATTAAATCTAAGCATAAAGATTTAAAATCTGATTTGAATTCTTCAGAAGTGAAGTCATAAGAAGATAGTACCTCATCTTTTGTTGGCATTTCTTCCTCTGAATCTGAACTCTCTGCAGCTGAATGATTGCTGCAGGCATCTATTGCCATCAGGCAAACTTCCTTTGCCTTCTTCTCTTCCTCATCCTCACTGGAGCTTGAGGAGGAAGATTCCTCTTTTGTATCACTCCAGGTTTCAGCAATGAAACCTCTCTCCTTCTTCTTGTTCTTGTAGGAGGATGGCTTGGAGTGCTTCCTGTGCTGTTCCTTTTCTTTCCTCTTATCTTTGTTTTTCTCCTCTGGACAATCTGGTAAGATATGTCCAGGTTTCCTGCAACCATAACAGATAATTTCTTTAGCAGGTGAACGGTCATACCTTGGTTTGTCTTCATAGCGTGAAGACTTCTTTCTGAATTCCTTTCTCCCCATCTTGAGAAACCTCTTGGCAAATAATGCCATTAGTTCCTCATTTGATTGGCTGCCTTCTGAAGCATCAGCAGCCTTAAGAGCTAGAGATTGCTCTTTTCTTGTTAGAGTAGGGGTCTTTGCTTCAGCTTCTGCTTCCCTTGTCTTCAGCACTTGCTCAAAGGATTTGAGATTGCCGAGAAGGGCTTCTGTTGAGATCTCTGTTGTACTTCTGGCTTCCTTGATGGGCCAGATCCTCAGATCCCATGTGCTAGGGAAGCACATAAGAATCTTATCATTGACCTCTGTCAATGAGATATCCTTGTCAAGGGTCCTCAACTCATTGATGATTGAGCTGAGCCTTGTATACATGGCTTCAACTGATTCGACATCAGTTTTCTTGAAGTTCTCATATTATGAGATAAGGTTGGACCTTCTGTCCTTCCTTTCATCAACTGAACCAGCTACAATCTGGTTCAGTGTGTCCCACATTGCTTTTGCTGAGGAGCAGTCAGCAACCTTTTGGAATACCTCATCAGACATTGTCTGAGCCAGAATGTTCATCGCCTTGGCATCTGCTATCTTTGCCTTTTTGTACTCAATATTAAGGATAATGATGAAAGTGAAGGGATAGATACTACTCTAGAGGGGGGTGAATAGAGTTATCAAATTTTGCACTAGACAAAACTTAATCGTCTACCCAACTCCCTTGGAGTGAAATACGGAATGAAAAGATTATAGATAAGGAGATAACCCTAAAGCCTAACACAAGTGTTGTGCACAAACTCAAGCTAACTATAATTACAGTTAAGACTTGGAAATCCTAATCAGCAACTAGCAAACCTAGTTATATCTATTCACAGCCATAATGCAGGAATTTAAACAAGGCAAACCAGACGACACAAGGAATTTAAGTGGTTCCCCAAACAACTTGGGTACGTACACTCTTCTACCAACAAGGTAGGAATCCACTACAGGTTTTTGATCAGGTGCCCTGCCACCACAAGATCTACTTCAGGTAGATCTAGAAACCCTTTAGACTTTTGATCAGGTGTCTAAAAACCAAACACAGGTTTTTGATCAGGTGCCCTGCCACCAAGGGATACTTTTGAAGGGAGTAATAACCCTGTACAGGAGGGGGAAAGAAGGTTAAAAAGTCTTCTCTATTTTACAATAGATTAGAGAAGCACAAAAACTTGCACTGAGCTAGAAGGCTCAAAAGAATCAAGGCTCCCCCTGGCTCAAAGAATGTCCAGGTGAAGTCTTGCTTCAGTGCAGAAAACTCTTCAGTAAGAACTGAAGGAAAAACTACAAGAAGATATAAAATAATAAAAGAAAATCTTCTAGCAGCTATCTTCTTCTTCTTCTTCTTCAAAAAGGCTCTGAGTTAGAACTTCCTGGAACAGGAGAACTCAGGTTGAAGAAGAGCAGAAGAGCTAACACTTCTCAGTTGAATGATGATTGCTGAGAGCAATGAACTTGGACTTGATGAAAGCTTGAATGCTAATTGAATAACTGGTTAGCTAGCTGAAATCCTTCTCCAAAGGATTCCTTTTATAGCAGCAACAAGCAACGGCTCTTTTCAATTTGAACTGTTTGTCTTCTTCTGAAACTTGAGACCTGGGCTGCAAATATCACAAAGACAAACTTTGCAGCAAGATATTCTATAAAAGGGATAAACCTTTTTCAAGGAAGCTGCAGGAAGCAATCTGATAATAAAGTTACTAAATAAAATCACATCAGAGACAAACTCTTTATAGCAAAAAGAAGACTTTTCAGTCTAACGGCTATAAAGGACTGACAGCAGATAAAGTAAAATACAATGTCAGCTAATAAGACAAACAACTTTATCTGAAAAGATTTTACTCAGGCAAAAGAGATGGAGCATATATGGCCTGGAAATATTATCATAAAACAACTGAAATAAAATGCCAGATAATGTATTAATTAATTAAATAGAATAAATAAATACAAAATAAAAAGGCAGACAGAAAACGTCGAACGACCCTCGGAGATCGTCGAATGAAGAACGGAGATCGTCGAACTATCGGACAGATAGTCGAACGATCCAGATAGTCGAACTATCAAAGGAGATAGTCGAACTATCACAACAGATAGTCGAACTATCAGAAGATAGTCGAGCTATCAGATAGTCGACCTATCAACAGATAGTCGAACTATCAAAGCAAAACCGATAGTTGACCTATCAACAGATAGTCGAACTATCAGAAGGGAAACAGATAGTCGATCTATCAACAGATAGTCGAACTATCAAAGAACGACAGATAGTCGAACTATCGAAGAACGACAGATAGTCGAACTATCAACAGATAGTCGAACTATCGAAGAACGACAGATAGTCGAACTATCAACAGATAGTCGAACTATCAGATAGTTGAACTATCAAAGTAGATAGTCGAACTACCAAGGGAAAATAGATAGTCGACCTATCAACAGATAGTCGAACTATTAGAAGAAAGCAGATAGTCGACCTATCAACAGATAGTCGAGCTATCAAACAACACAGATAGTCGACCTATCGAATAGATAGTCGGGCTATCACATAGTTGAACTATCCAAGCAGATAGTCGAACTATCAAACAAACAGATAGTCAAACTATCAACAGATAGTCGAACTATCACAGCACACAGATAGTCGAACTATCAACAGATAGTCGAACTATCCACGCAGACAGAACGTCGAGCAACTGATAGACGATCGTCGAACAGTTAATCGACGATAGCCGAGCGGCGTTCGACTATAGTCGAACGAAAAACTACTTAACCAAATTCTTCATCTGGAAAAGCGGGGACTCTACAGCTAGACCACTAACCATTGACCATAGATATTTCTTGGGTCAAGGGACTAAAAAGACAAGACTAAACTCAAATCAAACTAGGGTACCAACAAATAACATTGAGAAGATTGCGTTCTACTCTCATTATAGGAAATACGAGTTCACTGTGATGCCATTTAGTCTCACCAATACCATAGTAGTATTCATGTCCCTAATGAATCATTATTCGAGGACGAGATTGCCTGTTTGAAGAACGAAAAGGAGCATCAAGATTTTCAGATAAGAGACATGATTCTCAACTTTCAAAATAGGATGTTTGTTCCTTCTATTTGGTAGCTTCGGCATGAGATTATGTGATAGTTTGTTTTTAGTTATTTTCTAACTCACCTAGAGGGGGGGGGGGATGAATATGTGGCTTTATACTTTCTTTGCTACTTATCAAGATTTAACAGATTATAAGAAATATAAAACACAAAACATATACATATCATCACACAGATATTTATAGTGGTTCCCCAAGATCTGGGTACATCCATATTCCCTCTACACCCATCTAGAAGTGTGTTAGACTCTACAATCTCCTCCAAAACTCGGCTCCTTAGAGCTAACAACTCAAATCCCTCAGGATTTCTCAAATCTCCTCCAGATCCTACCTTAGGCTTACAGGCCCTACGACTTAGAGTACTATAACTCCTACAACTCAGAAACACTCCTAGTTTCCTACCTCAGACTTATCCCAAAGAACTACCTTAGATTTATCTCTAAGTCCTACAGTTCAGGCTGGGAGCATAGCCCTATAACTCAGGAACAAAGGCCTTACAAATCAGATCTAAAATAGATCCTACAGAAAAGATGATTGAATTAATATATAATAGAAGACTTAAATTATTTAAGACCTTGAATCTTCAGTTCTTCTATTGTTCTTACTGATGACAATTTTTTAGAGCAGCCCTTGAAGAAATTGATCTTTAGGTAGAATACGTTAGGGATTTCTCCTCCTTGATCTTCTTCTACAACAGTTGGAAGAAGATTTAGCTTTGAGTCTGATTGACTCTCTCTTATTCTTCTGAAAGCAATCAAGAAGAACTAAATTGCTCCCAATGCGCCTCTTTAGGTTTTGTGATTTACAATGGTACTTGGTGTAATGCCTCCCTTATAATGACCGTATAATATGGGTCCAGCCGGGGCCACACAACATACAGACGCCACAACTTAAGCATCATACGATGATATAAACTACCCAACTCAAAACTCAGACTAATCAAAGCGGAAGCAAAGAAACAAGACTAGAAGTTATCCACTAATATCCGAGTATCAATATGACCTTAAGGCCTTACAATGATTAAGAGTCCAAAACTCAAATAATAACATCAAACATCAACGTACATAAGCACTCCTAGGCTACCTCGGCATGCAAGCCAGAAACATAGTGCATAAAGCAACATTCCACAAAACAGAGTTATTACACAACATGAAACATTTCATGAGGCTTAAGCCTTTTTGGCAGGTGAGATTGCTCCTGATTGCAATCCTTGCCCCTTAAAAATTGGTTGTAACGTGGGTTAGCAAAGGCTGACCTCAACTGTGTAACCAACACATCTCCTCCCGGCCGTT
The DNA here is from genome assembly GCA_039513925.1 of Platanthera zijinensis. Lineage (NCBI taxonomy): Eukaryota > Viridiplantae > Streptophyta > Magnoliopsida > Asparagales > Orchidaceae > Platanthera > Platanthera zijinensis. The sequence goes on along the minus strand of CM077089.1, from coordinate 112,784,477 downwards.
CCTAGCGGACCCTGGGGCACTCCATCACCCTACAGGTCAGCACTTTATATGCAAATATAAATGTACATTGAAAGTAGTAAAACAGGTTTGGATGTCTCATACAACAAACATGTTTCTATGTTGAGCATATAATAAAAGGGTCCTACAATGCAGCATGTATGCAAACCTAAGCTTCACCCAAGGCACCCTAAAGCGTATGCTTCTAACACATCATCAATCGAGTACTACCAATTTCCCCTTCAACGTTCAAGCCACAAGCACAAGGGTACTTCTATTTTCCCCCAAACGGCATACATGCCGCCACACGGAACTCTTGCCTAGGACCCACCCGCTCGTGGGTCTCAAACTCGGGCTTGTCTGCAAGCTCTAACTTCTTACGTCAGGATTCCGTCTCACACACAACCAATTCTAAGAACCCTAGCTGGACCCCACCCACTCGTGAGCTTCATCGCCCGGGCTTGTCCTAAGCTTGGCATTCTCGTCAGTTCCATAGAAGGGGACTTGTCTTGCCGGGACACTCTCCACACATGACTTTCACGTCACGGGCTAGCCAACCGACCACAGAGACAAACTGCGCCTTAGCACATCACAATCCCAAGCCTTTTCCCACCCTAATTCACCATTCGTACTGTAACATTCCCGTGACCCAAGGAAACCATCTACCGTCACAACGGAGCTAACCTTGTCCAGTTCAGATTACACATACGCGCAAAATAAGGGGGAGACATACATCACAATGACATCTTATCGCAACGAATTTCTTGCAAAATCCTCAAGGCTCGCTATGCAACATCACTGAGTCTGACTAACGATCATGACTACGACTTCACTCACAATGCCTAATCCACTAATGGAGCGGATTTCTAGTGCAATATTATACTGGGGACGGACACAATTGACACGGTGGTTCCTCTTGAATCATGGCAACCCGAACCCCTCTCATTTGAGAGATCCAGTGCCTAAATGCTTGAAAGAAAGCAAAAAAAGAATAGATGTCATGCATGCATCCTTAAAACCGAGAGGAGAAGTGTCGTTACCTTACAACTCCTCTTCCTTGCCATGGAAAACTCGACTTGCACGGATGCAAATGTGCGCCTTCAAGTTCTCTCCACAAATCTGGACTCGGATCAACGATCGGAGTTCCAAAGCTCCATCAATGGTAGAGGAAAGCCCTCTTCTTCCTCCTACCACTCTCTCTTCCAAACCCTAAGTCAATTCCAAAAAGTGAAGAAATGAGGGATAAATCCTGCTCAGCCTTATAAAAGCACTCTGGAGGGAGAGTATTGGGACTTAGGATCAAATCCTAAGTGAAATCATACGGCTAAAAAGCCAAACGACACAACTGCTTCCGCGCGCTATCACCAGGCGGTAACTACCTATCGCCGAGCGGTAGCATCCCGAGAGTTCGGCCAAAAAAATAAGGCCATGCTATCTCCATCGGTTGCACTAACGCTGCACAGAAGCCACTCAACACCTGCCTCTCAACGCACTCAAAATTGAGGGTATAAATCCTCAGCGTATCCTCCATTGTACGATTCATTCTTTCTGTTTGTCCATCGGTTTGAGGATGAAACACCGTACTGAACTTGAGTCTTGTACCCAGGCTCTTCTATACCAACCTCTAGTCTTTGTACGCTAATCATCCAACACGATCACTAACGATACTCTTAGGAATCCCATGAAGCCACACAATGTTGCGAACATACAATTCTACCAGCTTCTCCACACCGTCCTCTTTCCGATTTGGGATGAAATGAGTTACTTTGGTCAATCGATCCACGATCACCCAAATCGCATCATTTCCATGCTGTGATCGTGGTAAGCCATGCACAAAGTCCATGGAGATGTCGTCAAATTTCCACCAGGGGATAGGAAGAGCCTTCAGGAACCCTCCCGGCCTTTGACACTCAGCCTTCACTAAGGCACAAGTTTGACATTGACTCAATTACAAAGCAACATCCTGCTTCAAACCAGGCCACCAAAAGGATTTCTTCATATCCAAGTACATCTTTGTACTTCCCGGATGAATGGAGTATTTCGTGAAATGAGCCTCAAACATCAACTCCTCACGAATCTTGACAAACTGCAGTACACATATCCTTTCGTCCTTCCTCAAGATCCCATCAATCATCTCCCAGGCGCTACCTTCTCCCTTTTGAGCTTCCACCACAAATGGCTGGAATTCTACATCCAACCTAGTCGCTTCCCGTACACGATCAGATAAGTCATTTTGCAACTTGATCCAGTTTAACTGAGCCATGCTAGACTCGCCTCTTGCTACACACTCAATGTCAAGGGATTCCCAGTCCCGCAACAACCGCTCATCATGAGCTTCGATCCAACTCCCTTATCCAGAGTTTTTTTTACTAAAGGAATCCACCACCACATTGGCTTTGCCTGACATATATTTAATTACCATGTCATTGTCCCCAAGGAACTCGACCCATCTACGCTGCCACATGTTTAAATCTTTTTGGTCTAGGAGATACTTCAGGCTTTTGTGGTCCATGAAGATCTCCACCTTCGCACAACTTTAACGCAAAAATTACCGCTGCCAATTCCAAGTCATGGACGGGGTAATTCCTCTCATGAGGTTTCAACTGCCTAGACCCAAAGGCTATCACCTTGCCATGTTGCACTAGAACACAACCCAAACCGCAACCTGATGCGTCACTGAAAATCTGAAACCCTTCAGTCCCTTTAGGAAGACTTAGAATCGAAGCTGTCATCTGTTTTTCCTTCAAAGTGTCAAACGCTTTATTGCACTCCAGAGTCCATATAAACTTGTGGTCCTTACGAGTCAGAGTAGTGAGGGGCAGAGCTATCCTCAAAAAGTTTTCCATAAACCGTCTATAGTACCTGGCTAGTCCAAGAAAACTCCCGACTTCCACCACGGTGCTCAGAACTGACCAATCTCTAATGGCCTCAACTTATGCTGGATCCACCGCCACCCCATCACCACTAATTACATGGCCCAAAATGCCACTTTCTCTAACCAGAACTCGAATTTTGAGAACTTTGAATACTGCTGGTTCTCTCTCAAAGTCTGTAAGACTATTCTCAAATGGGTCTCATGCTCTGCCTCCGATTTGGAGTAAACCAAAATATCGTCGATAAATACAACTACAAAAGAGTCCAAGTATTCCCAAAATACCCGATTCATCAAATCCATGAATACGGATGGCGCGTTCGTCAGCCCGAACAACATCACCGAGATCTCGAAGTGACCATACCTCGTACCAAACGCTGTCTTTGGTATGTCCTCGTCTCGAATCCATAACTGGTAGTACCCTGACTTCAAGTCCAATTTAGAGTACAACACTGACCCCACCAACTGGTCGAACATGTCATGTATCCGTGAGATCAGATACTTATTTTTGACGGTCAGTTTATTTAACTGCCGGTAATCTATGCACAGCCGCATACTACCATCTTTCTTCTTCACAAACAACACTGGCACGCACCATGGTGAAGAATTTGGTCTAATATACCCCTGCTCCAACATTTCCTGCAACTGTACCTTGAGCTCAGCAAAGTCCTTCGGTGCCATCCTAAAAGGAGGACGTGACACCGGCCTAGCTTCTGGCACTAACTCAATCGAGAAATCAATCTCCTGTCGAGGAGGTGCTCCAGGTAACTCCTCAGGAAACACATCCTCAAATTCTGCCACTACCGGCACTTCTCCAAGTGATAACCTGGAAAGGCGTACCTCCAACAATGCTACAAAAGCTTCTCCTCCCTGGTTAACTGCCCACACCAACTGCATGGCCAAAATCAGGGAACAGGCCACTCCACTAAGGACCTCAAACTTAACTTCTGCCTGCCCTTTGTTTCTTAAGGTCACCACCTTAGATAGTCAGTTAATACTGGCACATTGCTCCGCAAGCCAGTACATCCTTAAAAACACATCAAACTCAGCTAACGGTAGGACTGTCGCTACCAACATGAAGTTAAATCTCCCTAGACTCCAACAAATGTATCCTTTAGCCCCGGTGGTCATGGAAGACCCGTGGGAATGCAGACCTTCAGCTCTGCATCTGCCAAGGAAGACTCAACTCAAATTCTCTGGATAAAGCTTTCCGCAAGAAAGGAGTGCGACGCTCCTGTATCGAATAATACCTAGCGATGTACCCGGAAACTAGCACAAAGCCTAAAAAATACAGACAATATTCATAAAAGGTCTCGAAAGTCTAAAGTAAATAAATGAACTTAAACTTTCCCATACCTGTCACCACATTGGGTTGGCGGATCGCTTCCTACTTCCCAAGTTTGTATGCCCTTGGCTGCACGGGTTGGAAACGAGAAGCGCTCGACTCCGCCATTTTTTCCTTCTCCGACCCGCTGGGCCCTGAACGCACCGACTACTCTTACCTTGGCTCCTGCCCAGCGCCACTTTCAGTGCAAAAATGAGCTATGTGGCCAAGCTTGCCACCCTTGTAGCACGATGGTTGTCCCTTGAAGCGAGACCCCGCCGACATTGTACTACTCTTCTCCCAATTCTTATAGGGATGGGGCTTCTTTTTACACCTACTTCCTTTAGATTTTCCTTGTGATTGAGAAGACTTTCCTTCTCCCTATTTGGCTGCAAAACCCTTCTGACATTGGGTTCGCTCCATATCACTCTCCAATATCCTAGTGGCCTCGATCAACTCGTTGAAGCCCGCATTCTTCATAGCTATGAGGGGTTGTCTCAGATTCTCCCGCAATCCATGATAAAAGAAGTTGTCCCTCTCCACATCATCTGTCATAGTCGTTCCAGCATAACGACCCAAATGAGTGAACTCCTGGACATACTCATCCACCATATTGTCCCTCTGCACCAAGTGCAAAAATTGTCTCTGAAGGGCCAACCTCGTCGATGAGGGGATATACTTCTTCAAGAAGGCATTCCCGAACTCTTCTATGGTCGGGGTGCGTCCAGGGCACTGGCGACCGCTATGGCTCACCCACCACAGCTTAGCATCACCTTCCAGCATGAAGGTTGCAAAATCGGACTGCTTCTCCGCTGGCATCTCTGCTGCCCTTAGCAGTTCCTGAATTCTCGCCCACCAGTCCTCTACATCGGCCGGCGTGCCGACACCCTTAAACATTGGAGGATGGAAGCTCAAGAAATACATCATCTGTTGGTCTCCCTGCCCGACTACCACTCTTTCTGCCAAAGGCTCTGCCTGCTTGGCTCCTCCACCCTGTGTGGCCGGTGTCGCATTCAAGGTAATAAGAGTCATTTCCTGCGCGACAGGGGTCACAGCTTCCTCCGCCACTATGGCTTGGGCCTCTACCATTGCTTCTGCGAGCATGTGAAAACAATCGGCCAGGGTTACCCCCATGCCCATCGGACCTGGAGTAGTAGCACTGCTCATCAAAGGCTCCTCTCACGGCCTCGACATCCCTGCCTCATCACTTGCAACCTTAGCAAATGCAAGGTAAAACAAGAATCAACTTCCATTCAAAAAACTTAGACACTAGGATACTCACGGTACCGCGATACTCCTATGTGGATAACTTCTTAACGTGATCTGATTATGACATTCAAACACGAATCCTGACCTTTGACACAAACCTGGATCTGATACCAAATTATAACGCCTCCCCTGTAGTGACCGTATAATATGGGTCCTGCCGGGGCCCCACAACATATAGATTCCACAGCTTAAGCATTATAAGATGATTTAAACTACAAAACTCAAAACTCAGACTAATCACAGCAGAAATAGAGAAACATGACTAGAAGTTATCCACTAATATCCGAGTATCAACACGACCTTAAGGCCTTACAACAATTAAGAGTCCAAAACTCAAACAATAACATCAAACATCAACGTGCATAAGCACTCTTAGGCTACCTTGACATGCAAGCCAGAAAAATAGTGCATAAAGAAAAACATTCCACAAAACGGAGTTATTACACAACATGAAACACTTCATGATGCTAAGGCCTTTTTGGCAGGTGAGCTTTCTCCTGCTTGCGATCCTTGCCTTGTAAAAATTGGTTATAACGTGGGTCAGCAAAGGCTGACCTCAACTATATAACCAACACATCCCCTCCCAGTCATCCCTAGCGGACCCCAGGGCACTCCATCACTCTGCAGGTCAGTTCTTTATATGCAAATATACATGTACATTGAAAGTAGTAAAATAGGGTTGGATGTCTCATACAACAAATATGTTTCTATGTTGAGCATATAATAAAAAGGGGCCTACAATGTAGCATGTATGCAAACCTGAGCTTAACCCAAGGCACCCTAAAGCATATGCTCTAACACATCATCAATCTGGTACTACCATTTTTCCTATCGGCGTTCAATCCGTAACCACAAGGGTACTTCCATTTTCCCCCAAAAGGCATACGAGCCGCCATACGGAACTCTTGCCTAGGCCCCACCCGCTCGTGGATCTCAAACCAATGCTTTCCTGCAAGCTCTGACTTCTCACATCAGGATTCTGTCTCACACACAACCGATTCTAAGAACCCTCGCTGGACCCCACCATCTCGTGAGCTTCATCGCCCGGGATTGTCCTAAGTTTGGCGTTCTCGTTAGTTTTACAGAGGGGACTTGTCTCGCCGGGACACTCTCCATACATGACTTGAACGTCACAGGCTAGCCAACCGACCACAGAGACAAACCACGCCTTATCACATCACAATCCTAAGCCTTTTCCCACCCTAATCCACCATTCATATGTAATGTTCCCGTGCCCCAAGGAAACCATCTACCGTCACAATGGAGCTAACCTTGTCCGATTCTGATTACACATATGCTTGCGAAATAAGGGGGGATATGCATCACAAATGACATCTTACCGCAACAGATTTCTAGCAAAATACTCAAGGCTCGCTATGCAACATCACCGAGTCGGACTAACGGTCATGACTATGGCTTCACCCACAATGCCTAATCCACTAACGGAGCGGATTTCTAGTGCAATATCATGCTGGGGAAGGACACAATCGACCCAGTGGTTCCTCTTGAACAATGGCAACCCGAACTCCTCTCATTTGAGAGATCTGGTGCCTAAATGCTTGAAAGAAAGTAAAAGAATAGATGTCATGCACACATCCTAAAAACCGAGAGGATAAGTGTCGTTACCTTATAACTCCTCTTCCTTGCCATGGAAAACTCAACTTGCACGGATGAAAATGTGCGCCTTCAAGTTCTCTCCACATATCTGGACTTGGATCAATGATCGGGGCTCCGAAGCTCCATCAATGGCGGAGGAAATCCCTCTTCTTATTCCTTCCACTCACTCTTCCAAACCCTAAGCCAACTCCAAAAAGAGAAGAAATAAGGGATAAATCCCGCCCAGCCCTATAAAAGCACTCTGGAGGGAGAGTCTTGAGCCTAAGGATCATATCCTAAGTGAAATCAGACGGATAAAAAGCTAAACGATGCAACTGCTTCCGCGCGCTATCGCCGGGCGGTAGTGTCCCGAGAGTTCAGCCAAGAAAATAGGCCACGCTATCGCCAGTGGTAGCACTAATGCGCCACGGTAGCCACTCAATGCCTACATGTCAATGCACTCAATGGCAAGCTATCACCGCATGGTAGCTAGCTAACGCCGCGTGCTAGCACTCAACGCTCTCAATGCCAACCCTTGAGTTACCGCGACGCGATAACTAACTACCGCCGAGTGATAGTCCTCTCACCACTAGATGAACGGGCTTTTGTTGAGCTGACTATACCTGACGAAACAAGGCTACCGCCGAGCGATATCTACTATCGCCACGCGATAACTTCCAGAGATTCAAGGTCTGGAAAACCGGGGTGTTACACTTGGTCAGGTTGTTGGTTACTTGGGTACTATCCATTGCCCTTACATATCTCTTTTTATACCTTTGAATTCTGTAACGGTCCTCGAATGCATCTTGTTATCGGCATGAACATGAATAGAATAGTCTATCCTTACTTTATGCACCGATGCCAATTGTGAATCTCGCCACGCTGTACAGACTCAACAATAATATTTATCCCGTCTTCACGATAACATTGACTATAATATTCTTTCTTAGCAGTATCATCCTTGGCACTAAGAACTGCTTCATTCCGCTTCTTCTCCACGATATCGTTAAGTAGAGACTTCATTCTCAATGGTATGTCAATGATATAATGAACATTACTATACCTACTCAGCGATATAAGTCTTCTTTGCTTTAAACCTATTTTAGAGTCAACAGTAAAGTGTCCTGCATAAACTTGAAGTAGATATGCCATCAAATATATTATGCTCTTAGCATTGTAGGTGATGCTTCTTCAATCTAGGAATATTAAGGGAAATATTCCTAACAATCTCTCCCTATTTGAAGAAGGTAGAACACACATCAATGCTAAGGTGCATTAACCATAAAATCACAATATGACAATAATATAACCGAAACATTATTTAAATATTGGAATCATTATATAGCAGTAGGAATGTGTTATCAAAGATAACTATCAGATAAAGAATCTTATGATGAACAATAAAATATTAAGCATATTGGCACAAAGCATTCCAGATATGTAGATGTATATATTTAAGACCAAATGATTAATTGAAGGAACATGTATCCCTTATAATTTATCATAATTATATCATAAGAAATTTTAGATTTCATGATATTGAATGCTTGTCCACTAGCTGGATTGCTGCATCTGAGCTTGATCCTTCACCCTGAACAGCTGCTCTTATTTCAGTAATTCTAGCCTTGTTCTCCTTCATCTTGAAGTACAGAAAAGGTTTGGGAATATATTTGAAAGGTATCCTCTTTGGATTATTCTTCCTTACCAAATTCTCTTTGAACACTCTTTCCCTTAGAGACTGCCTCTCTAGATGTTTTATCCATTCTTCTGAAGGACACACAATGTCATTGTCCTTTAAAATCTATCCATGGTTGATCCAAGCATTGATTATGATATTCCTTGAATCATCACTCTAATATTCAAAGTCTAGATCATTAGCTTGTTTAGTTCTTCTCTAGGCCATGAATTTTCCATGAAGCATCAGTCCTTCTCTCTTCCTTCCTTTTGCAAGCTGCTCATCCTGAGCTACTCTTGCCTGAATTTGGAAATCAAAATATGTAGGCCTTTTCTTGTCTAGTAGGGGTAAATTGAGAGCAATCCTTGTGCCTTGAAGGACCCTTAGGTCTTGCTCAGCATTGAGCTTCTCCCCTTTCTGGATTCTTCAATAATTTTTTTCCATATGAGAGGTGTTTGTATCAAACTTACTAGATAAAGTTTGAAAGATGTTCTCATTATCTTCTATAAGAGCATCTCTTGATTCTTCAGCTAGCTGCATAGCCTGAAGTTGAGTTTGATACACATAGTCCTTAATGTGCTCCATACCTTGTCTGATAAACTCATCAGCCTGGCTTACATAAACCCTTCCAGTAGTTATATCTGTGTAGTCAGCCTCAAAATATCATCCATAGATATGAGAATGTGATATTTTGTTTGATAGAGCTGGTAGCTAGGTCAAACCACTTGGTGATCTCTTTGTTGATGTGAGCTGTGTCACCTTTTTAAGAATCTAGATCATTCAATATCACAGTTTGAACCTTTTGAACTTCATACAATATTTTAGCTTTCATTTCCTTAACTGATTCATCAATGTAGCTTTTTAATGAAGATGAATGCTCATATAACATTACTTTTAGTGATATAAGGATTGAAATTTCAGTAGTATTGGTGGATGGTTGAGAGTGAAGGTATATGAGATGACACATCTGTGGTAAAAGGATTTAAACTCCTCCCTAGGTTATCTTGACCAGCCAACTCAGTGAGAGTGGTTGTCTCAACCTATGGGGATCTTTGGATCTCAGGTAAAGGCTCCCCCTCAACTTGATCATCAATCTCAAGAAACTTATCTTGAGTGATATCTGGAATTTCCTCGGTAATTTCCTCATTCTTCCCCTTAGTTTGGGCAATATGCTTCTCTTGATCATCTTGCTCTCCCTTAAATGAAACATTGATATCCATGTACTCATCCATATGCACTTATATCTCCCCCCGAGATTGTGTATGGCTTGGCTCTTTAGCCACTGGCTCTCCTTGAGCAGCTACATCCATGATTTAAGGAGCAATTGCAATATCTAGGTCAAGATCCACTTGAGTGCTGAAGTCTTGAAGATGTTCATCCTCTTCTCTTGAAGACTCTTGATCACAAGCATTTTGGCTTGATGGTGATAGATAGGGTTCATGAATGTCTTCATTGTACACTTGGTCACAAGCATCTTTGCCTCCTAACTCAGATTTAGAATTAGACTCTTCTAACATAACTTTCTTTGCCTTTACTCTGCTCTTATCCCACTTCTGCTTGACAGCTTGACTTTTAGGCAAAACTCTGGTGAACCTCTCAAGAATTTTAATGTCCATTCTCTTCATATAGTGAATCTTTATACCTTACTTCTTGTTATAATGCTTAGGGTAAGCATTTAATAGATAAGAGAAAGAATTTTGCCTAAGTTTGGAACTTGAAGGAAGTCAATCAACTTCTGTAATATTACAAGAGCCCAATTTATCCTTTTCTTAAGTATAACTCATGATATTAGTTAGAAGCTTGCCTCTTTGGTTGAAGAATTTTCTTTTTAGAGATCAATATATCTCTCCACTAAACTCACACCAGTCCAATGCATCTATAATTTCTTGTGGTGAAATATCCTGGTCCTTTTTTATGTCAGTAGATGGAAGGTGTAAGGCATGAACAATCCTATTAGGGATAATCTTAATCTTAACATCCCCAAGTTTGCTTTTGATTGATTTTCTGGATGAAGAAACTTTAATATGGGAGAAGAGTTTTAACACTTCATCCTTTAGTATTGGAGTTGGTTCTGATAGAACAAATTCTAAGCCGACATCCTCTAACATTCTGATGACTTCTTTAATCTCTTCAGAAGCATTTTGAAATCCTTATCGAACTACCTTATATACTTCGTGAAGGATTTTTCACATGATTTCTTTCCCAATGATATTAGTTAGAAGCTTGCCTCTCTGGTAGAAGAATTTTCTTTTCAGAGATCCATATCTCTCTCCACTAAACTCACATCAGTCCAATGCATCTACAATTTCTTGTAGTGAAATATCTTGGTCCTCTTTTATGTTAGTAGATGGAAGGTGTAAGGCATGGACAATCCTATTAGGGATAATCTTAATCTTAACATCCCCAATTTTGCTTTTGATTGACTTTCTGGATGAAGAAACTTTAACACGGGAGAAGAGTCTTAACACTTCATCCTTTAGGATTGGAGTTGGTTCTGATAGAACAAATTCTAAGCCGACGACTTCTAACATCCTGATGACTTCTTTAATCTCTTCAGAAGCATTTTGAAATCCTTATCGAACTACCTTATATCCTTTGTGAAGGATTTTCTCTGCTTTTAGCGCCATGGGATTTGATTTCTTAGCCGATTATAGGGCCAAGATGAACAGAACGAACTCGACGACGTTATAGAGTTTAGGTTTTATGTTTTCAACTAAACCTTGGCTTTATATATATATTATTTTAATATATATAATGGTGTTTTATACACAATCAATGCACCACTCAGCTAGGATGATCATTAAAACGATCTAATGGCTGGAAATGATTGAAAAAAAACAATACAGCAGCCCGTCTCAACGGTATCATTGAGACGGAGAGATATATTGTTGAGTATTTACTCAACTGCCTCCACGGTATAGCTGAGACTTTCTCAGCTAATCTCCACTGCACAGCTAGGCTTACCTGTCTATCAAATTGATAGACTAACATATGATAATGAGTCAATTTACTCATACTAATGATAAATATAAACCATGGTTATCTACTTAGCATGCTACTAAGCATATGTTCTTTTAGCTAACAGAAGTAAATGTTATCAGAACTATGTTCTAGCAACTAATAAAATAATATGCTGGAACATCAATTATAAAACATGAAAACTGGAATGATACAAGAAAGATAAACTATTCTATGTTAAGCATTCCTAACTTAATCTTGAAAAAATTGAACTTTGCCTCATCCAATGACTTCTTAAAGATATCTGCCTCTTGTTTGTCTGTAGGGACAAATTCAAGATAGATATCCTTATTCTAAACATGTTCTCTAATAAAATGATATCTTATTTTTATGTGCTTAGTCCTGCTATGTGATACATGGTTTTTAGCAATAGAAATAACACTAGATGAGTCACAAAACATGGGAGTGTTACTTACCTAGAGGTTGTAGTCCTGTAGCTGATGCTGAATCCACAATAGTTATACACAACAACTCTCTGCTGATATGTACTCTGACTCAGCTGTAGATATAATTACATTGGTCTGCTTGTTGCTACTCTAGGATATCAATCTCCTTTCTAGGAATTGACAAGTTCCACTTGTATTCTTCCTGTCTTCTTTGTAACCTGCAAAGTATACATTTGAATACCCAATTATTTTAAAGTTATTGTTCCTAGGGTACCACATGCCAATATGTTGGCTTCCCTTAAGGTATCTCAAAATCCTCTTTACAGTTGAGTAGTGAGATTCCTTAGGGAATTCTTGATACCTAGCACAAATACATGTTGCATATATGATATAAGGTTTTCTTGCAGTCAAATATAATAAGGATCTAATGATATACCTGTATATGGATCCATCAAAAGGGTTCCCTTTCTCATCCTTATCCAGAGATATATTTGATCACAAATGATTTTTCATGGTGGAAGCTTATTCCATCCAAAATTTTCGAATTAGTTCTCTAGTGTACTTGGTCTGAGAGATGAAAATTCCCTCATCAGACTGTTTCACTTGTAGACCTAAAAAGTACTTTAGCTCTCCTATACTGCTCATTTCAAACTCCACATATATGAGATTGACAAACCTCTTGCAAAGGTTGTCATCAGTATACCCAAATATTATGTCATCAACATAAATTTGGACTTAGAGACTCTTGCCCTCTATTTCCCTTATAAACAATGTGTTATCTATCTTTCCCCGTAAGAACTTGTTCTTAATGAGAAAGTTAGAGAGGGTTTCATATCATGCCCTAGGGGATTGATTTAACATATACAAAGATTTTCTAAGAAAATAAATATGAAAGATTCGGTTTGGATGCACAAAATTTGAGGGCTGCTCTACATATACCTCATCCTTCAGATTTCCATTGAGTAATGTTGATTTTACATCCATCTGATAGACCTTGAATCCTTTGTAGGCAGCATAGGCAAAGAACATCCTTATAGCCTTTAGCCTTGCAACTGGAGCAAAAGTTTGCTCAAAGTCTAAGCCCTCCTCTTGTTTGTAACCCTTGACTACTAATCTGACTTTGTTCTTGACTACTACACCATTAATTCAACCTAAAATGTAAAATCATGTTAATATAATTTGTTAAGTTAAATCATTAGGGTTTTCCCTAATAGGGTTCCATGGAAAAAATAGATCACAACCCCTATGGGCGAGTCAGGGTCACTCCGCCCCCACTCTCCTTGGAGGGGCGAGTCCCTAATGTAGATAGTAATAGCTCCCCCACCTGGGCTGGGGAGAGTACAAGGGGCTTTCCCCTACTCTCCCCTCCGATATGCCTTGTCTGGAAAGAGTATAGGGGGATTTTTAACCTTCCCACTTGCTCTGTTTGGGCCAGCTTCCCTTCGACTGTTGATGCCTTGACGAGCCCACTCAACAAACATGAGGTTGTACATCCCAGTTTTTCTTAGATCCTGAGAATTGGATTTTCATAGCTCTGAGTCAGACCGGGCACACAAATAGTTAAGTGAAAACCAAGCAATAATGACAAGAGTTGTTTTTAACATGGAAAACCTGAAAATAATGAAAAACCACGTGGACGGATCTATTGTTTGGAATAATGCCCACAATGTTTTAGATTTGAAGAAGTCCTCACAATATAGATGATCACATTTGTATTTCATTTATATGTGTTCATGTTATGGTGAGACGGGTACATAAGTGTACAAGCCTTATATCGGGCTAGACTTAGTGTCATCATACATTGTCTTGCCAATGTAATCCCTCACCGTGAAATACATAATGTCGACCTAAGTTTTAACCTATATTAGACGAGATATACATCATGAAGAAGACTGAGAAATAGAAGGAATTCAAAGAAAGAAGCAAAAGTTTGCTAAGTTAGAATTCGACTTGATGATCTTGTTGAATATCTATAGATTCGACTAGATGGTCTTGCCAACTATTTATATAAGGCGAGCCTGAAAAAAAATAAAATTCTACTAAGTTTAAATTTGATTGGATATCTCTTCAAATGGAAAGCAGATCTAGTCGAAAGCGCAGATAACTAGCAGATTTCTTCCTGTGCATAATTTGCTCAAGTAAGATTCGACCAGATGTCTGGTCAAACTGGTAAGAATTCTAGCTGAATATGTTGAAGTATCAAGATGAGTGAGTCATAGAGCTTCTAAAAAAAAAGGATTTGACTGAGTATAAATTCAACAAGATAAACTAAAGCCATCCGTGCTAAAGTGTCTTGAAAACCAAATTTGGGTAAGTACAAATTTGGACAGAGATCTAGTTACTACATTAAGGCTATTCGAGCTCAAGAACTTAATTTAAAAGAGAGTGAAGATTCGAATGAATCATGAATAATCGTGTAGAAGAATCAAGGCGTTTCAGTTGAATATCCCTTGAAAATTACAATTGTTAAGTTTTTGAAGAAAGTATTGTGCTGAGTCCAGATTCGACTGGAAGATGAAGCTAATCAAGCAGATTCAAGAAGAAGGTTTGTGAATGAGCATATTTACCTATATGAGTCAGAATTTGACCAAATAGTTCTATATTCAACTGAACAAGCAAAATTCAATATGATAAGCAGAATTCGAGTAGATATGAAGAATTTGACATGATAAGAAGAATTCGACTTGACAAGCAGAATTCGACTTGACAAGCAGAATTCGACTTGATAAGCAGAATTCGGCTTGAAAAGAATAATCGACTTGATAAGAAGAATTCGACTTGACAAGAGAAATTTGACTTGATATGAGGAATTTAACTTAATCAAGCAAGTTAAGTCGAATCATTCAAAAAGGCAGAAATTCAAATCACGCGCTAACTTGTCGTTCCTTATTAATGTCACTGCAAAAATGGTCCAATAAGATATGTTCTTCAAGGAAATGGATCTCTACCACACTACATCAAGGATTCGAACGTTATACTCATTTCTCTCTTATAAATAGGAATACAATGATTTTCATAAGCCCCAATCGACAAAGCATAAACTAGAAATAAATTACAAAGAGAAAGCTTTTCAGCTCCAACCATTGACATTTTTTAAAAGCCCAAGTATTGGAGAAGACGATTCAAAAAGGAATATCTCTTCCACTTCTCCAACGAAGTTCTGTCGATTCAAAGTTGATGTGCACTATGTAACGTCCCAATTCATGCTAGGCCGCTTGTGCATGCTTTTGAGTCAGGAGAAACGATTTGGGCTCAGGGAGTGCTGGCAGCTAGGCTTACACTTGTGTAAGGGAGGAGAAGTCAGTCCAAAAAAGGACACGGGTAGTGACACGGGCGTTTCCATACCAGTGTGGTGCTCTGATACATGGGTGGAAATTCGTGGATTTTATAGAGAAGGACACGGGTAGTGACACGGGCGTGTCCCTCCCCATATGTATGTGGACACGGGAAGAGGCACGGGCGTGTCGCCTACCCGTGTGTGTGAAACTGCCATCGTTGATCGAGTTTACCGAGCAGGACATGGGTAGAGATAGGGGCGTGTCCCTACCCGTGTGCATATCTCCAGGAAGCCTGCCGTGTCTCCCGAGCAGGATATGGGTAGGACACGGGCTTGAACATGGCCGTGTCGCGTGATACTGGTAGTGTACACGGGCGTGTCCCTACTCGTATTGGTGTCCAAACGACAATGTAACCGTCGATGCCGATTCACCTGAGAAGGACATGGGTAGGGACACATGCGTGTCCCTACCCATGTTGGTCCTATATATATAGGATTTCTAAAACATGGTCATTTTTCATTCTCTTCCCAAGCCTTTTCTGTGGAGAGACTGGTGCTGGAGCAACTTTCTTCCTGTGGAGACTCGACGCCGTCGAGGAGAAGAAGATGTCGCCGCAAAGGGTGACGAGATCCATGGCCGGAAATGGTAGAAATGCCGGAATCGAGGTGAGATTCCTCCCCTCTCCCTTGGTGCTAGATCTTTAGTTATTCCTAGGCAATATATCGACTCAAAGGAGTCTTGATGTGTGAGATGAAGGTTTCTAGGAAGAGGCCATACTAGGACTTGTGTTCTAGGGTTTAGTCATCTTCAACCTCTCCTTCCTTCAATGTGAAGATGGGAGGGATGGTCTCGTGAAGAAAAATGGCCTTATGAGGGTGAATAAGGGTGGAGGAATTTCTGGTTGTGATTAGGGAAGATCGGCAAGAGGAGGAAGACAGATCGATGCCGTTCATTCCGCCTTAAGATGCACACAGGAATCTGCTTTCTGCGCGCAGCTATCTTCGTGGCCATTTTCAGATATGAAACGGCCAGAACTAGGCTTTTGACTAAATAAGAAAGTCATAGCCCATGGTAATACATTTCCAACGAGTGGTTACACGTATTTAGGCGAGGTCTATTGCCATAGGAAAGACTGATCGAAATTGATGGCTGATAATGTAAACGTGCCGAAATAGTAATCTGAACGTAGCAGTCTTAGAAGCCAATTTCAAGTGTGATACGACCAAATTTGGGCTTCTGACTAAACACAAAAGTCGTAGCCCTCGGAAATTCCTTTCCAACGAGGGGTTAAACATTTTCACCGGATTCCTGTAGCATCAGGAATCCTCAGTTGAAGTTCTGTACTTTATACTATTCCTGCATGCTTTGTTCTTTTGGTTATGTAAACCTAATTTAGAACTATTAGAGAGATTGTGGATAGTTAGTGTGAAGTTTGTTGTGAGTAGTTGGATTGATCCTTTGTAATCAAATGACGAACTGAAATGTACTAGTTTGAGATGGTTTGGTTGATAGACCCCTAGGTGAACTAGTGGGTAGGCGAGTTGGATTGTATAAACAAACTAGATACGTGAATCAGTATGATGAGCTAAATACTAGCAAGGTGATGAATATTGTGTGGAAGAGGATTGAATAATGTTAGTGCATGATTATGTGGAAGGGTTGATTGTGCGTGAGTGTTTGTTGCGCTTGATCGATTGTGTTGATAAGGGACTCGGTGAGGGGCCCTTGTGAGTTGTTGAGCTCGAAATGTGAGATTGGCATGCGGTGTGAGTCGACACGTGGTTTCATAATCCTTATTAAAGGATAGCGTGGCAGGTCTATGGGCTCGCCAGTAGTCACACCGACAGGAATTGACGGTTAGACCTTGGGCGGCTAGGCTTGGTCCTCGGTGCTCATTCCCGGGGCTCCTTCCATTCCAGGTGAACGGTTGGGCTTGGTCCTCGTGATTTTTCCGAGGCTCCTTCCCGATCACATCTTAAGCCAGTTCGGGGCTTGGTTCTCGGTGCACATCTACCCGAGACTCCCGCTGAGCCGTATTACGCGTGTGAGATACACTGTTGTGTTCTTAGCGTTGAGGCGTACAGAGGCCTAGGCCAAGTAGTATGGAGACAAGCCTAGTTATGGAGATGCCCGCTCTACTGTCACCGTCTGGCCATGACGGATGATTCCTGAGAGGTTAGCTACTTACTCGAAAAGTGAGAACTAAGTGTCTGTGTCGACACAACAATTTCTTGTGCGTGATCATGGGTGAGTCGTTGCATAGCATTCATGTCATTACATTACATCGCATACATAAGATCCTCATCATATAAGTTTGTATGGACACTCTTATACGATGAGTTACTTTACTATTGAGCCGAACCTCAACTTATATTTCTGTATGGGCATTCATATAAGTTGAGTTACTTTCTATTGTAGTTTTATAATTTTACTTTTTACTATAGATGTTAGAACTGTTAGGGCAATGTGTTTGCTCATTTACTATGCTACTATATATATACATATTTACGGATCACTTCATTCAAACTGTTTGTACTATTGCTTATATACATATATTGTACCCTGTTCTTTTCTCCGCTCGGTGCTGAGGAGTCGCCGGGGGAGTGGATGTGATAACCACTTAGTCTTTATGAATAACGGTTGCTACGTCTTCCTTTTTAGGAGGAAACCTCGCAGACAGAGCAGCAGCAGGTTGTGCAGCAGGATAGCCAGGCCAGGACGACAGGGCCTGAGGGGACGGTACCGTCATTACCGTCGGTGACTAATGTGAGTCTTTGAGAGACTTTGTTGTAGCCCCTTTTGGTCAAGTTTACTCGCACTCTGATTATGTAGAAGCTTGTTGTAGCTTCTTTTATATGTTGTATTTCTGGACTATTATATGCTTGCGTGGATTTGACTTCTCATTTTATATGTTCGGTTTGGTTGGCATGATTCATATTGGTAAAGGCCGGCAGAATAGGTGTCTTGTAGTACATGCTAGCCCGAGTGCTAGTGCTACTGCAAGGCGGCTGTTCTGGGCATAAGACTCCCCTCGTGCTGTGTTTTGTGTTCCGGGAGGGGTGGGGGGGGGGGGGGGTCTTACACACTACACTTCAAATCTTTAACAATAAGAAGAAGAATCCTCGAAAAGAGAAGAGCAGTTCATATTGAAGAATGTATTCCAACTCTGCACGAAGATCCTAGTCAAAGCATTCAACATTTTGTTCAAGAAGACTCAAAGCTTCCAAGCATTATCCTTGAGTTTAGAGATTATTATTATCTGTAACACTGATTCAACTGTAGGATATTATTGAGATCTAAGCTGTAGGATCCATTATGGATCTGAGTTGTAGGGTCTTGTATGACCTGAGCTGTAGAGTTCGGATTGAACCTGAGGTAAGATTTCTTGAAGGGAATTTAAGTTGTAAGGTCAGTAGCGGCCTGAGGCAAGAAGCCAGCCAGTGCTTCTGAGGTAGGATTCTTTGCGGGGAATCTGAGTTGTAGGAGACGGGGTCTCTAATGTAGGAGCTTGGCTCCGATTTATAGGATACGCGAACATGAGTTTGAAGAAACTTGTCGAAGCTAGCACATTGCTATATAGGCGGAGGGGGAAATTGGGCATACCCAAATCGAGGAACCACTATAAAATTACTATAGACTGTGGTGTGAGTTTATGTTTCCGAACCTTAGTTTTAAATTCCACAAATAACTTTAAAAATGTTGATTACCTATCCACCCCTCTCTAGGTGTTTTGTGACATCCCACGACTTACAAGTGATATTAGAGGGAGGTTGTTCAAAAAAAGTTTAACCGCTCGAACAGATCTACCCTTGTGATTGTCATATCTCACCAAAGCTGGAGGAGAATGCTACAAAGAGCTAAGCTGCGTGAAGCTTCCCATGTGTAGGAAAGACAACTTTGGGATCTGGAAGCAAAGGCTCAAGCTGTTCATGGAAGCAACTGATCCTAGAATGTAGACCACTATTGAAGAGGGACCTTTCATCCCCATAAAATTCTCTGCTATTAATAAAAATCTCAGAGTTCCAAAGTTGTTTTTTGAGATTACCAAGGCTGAAGTTATTTTGGTCACAATGGTCAAGAGGGCCAAGAACATTATTATTAGTGTCATAGATGTCTCCACCTTCTAAAACTTGATTCACTACGACACCGCTAAGGAAATATGGGAGTGTGTGATGGTCTATATGAAGGGCACTGAGGAAGTTTGTGATGACATAAAATCCCTCCTAAACTAGGAATATGAAGCATTCAGACAAGGAAAAAAGGAAGTCATAATTGAGTTCTATTAATAGTTCTTCAAGATATTTAATGAGCTGAATACTTATGACAGACAGTTGACTAACTATGAATTTAATGATAAGTTCTTGAGATTCCGCAATAAGGAGTTAGATATCAAGATCTATGCCATAAGAGAGATGAGGAATTTGGGAAACACCCTGACATAAAATTTATTTGGGAAACTTCTATCCATGAGTTGCAGTTGAACACCAGGATGGCTGAGGAGGAAAGCAACAATGTGAACATCGGGGAAAAGTTTGCTTCCTTCAAAGCTGAAAGCTTCAAAAGAAAAATAGAGAAGACCTCTTCACCTCAAAGGAGGGATGTTGACATAGAAAGCACTGAGACTAGCACTTCTAAAGCTGAGCTGGATGATGGAGAACTTGCAATGTTCTCCATCCAGTTCAAGAGAATACTGAGCAGGAGAAACTAGTGGAAGAATAAATATTCCTCCACCTCCAGCTCTAGGAAGCCTGCAATAGCTCAGACAGATCAATGAGAGACCCCAAGGGGGACATGTATGGTTCTAAAAAGAACAAACATGTTAATACTATTATTATTTATTATTGCTATAGCAAGCCTAGACATGTTATTAGTGACTGCCCAGTAAAGAGAAAAGAAAGAAGAGAAGAAATATTATAAAGATAAGAAGTCTGAGAAAAGCTTCTTATCAACGAAGAAAAGCGTTGGAGTTACACTTACTCAAACTCATCTGAGTTAGAAGATGAAGAACCCCTCATTGGGCTTGCTGCTCTATCTGAAGAAGAGGACTATCCTGCTACCTAGGTGTCTGCCCTGCCGACTAGTGAGAGCTGGAATGACCTACCTGCCCTACCAACTAGTGAGAGCAATGTCAATGGGATCCCATCAAGGGTATTCTTGTTCAGACTTGATTATATCTCAAAATCATACCCGAGCAACCTGCCTGGCCTGCCGGCTAGTGAGAGCCCAATCTACGGGGTCCCATCGAGGGTATTTTGGTTCGGACATGATTATGTCTCAACCTCCTACCTGAGCGAACTGCCAGCCCTGCTTGCTAGTGAGGTCCCCTCGAGGGTATTCTGGTTCGGATATGATTCTGTCTCAACCTCCTACCCGAGCGACCTGCCTGCCCTGCCGGCTAGTGAGAGCCCGGTCAGCGGGTCCCATCGAGGGTATTCTAGTTCAGACTTGATTCTATCTCAACCTCCTACCTGAGTGACCTGTCGGCTAGTAAGAGCCGGGTCAGTTGGGTCCCATCGAGGGTATTCTGGTTTGGACTTGATCCTATCTTAACCTCCTACCCAAGAGACCTGCCTACTCTGCCGGCTAGTGAGAGCTCGGTCAGCGGGGTCCCATCGAGGGTATTCTATTTCGGACTTGATTCTATTTTAACCTCCAACCCCGAGCGACCACCCTGCCCTGGAGGCTTGTGAGAGCCCGATCAGAGGGGTCCCATCGAGGGTATTCTAGTTCATACTTGATTCTATCTCAACCACCTACTCGAGAAACCTGCCTGCCCAGCCAGCTAGTGAGAGCCCAGTCAGCGGGGTCCCATCAAGGTTATTCTAGTTTAGACTTAGTTATATCTCAACCTACTACCTGAGCGACCTGCTTACCCTATCGGCTAGTGAGAACCCGGTCAGCAGGGTCCCATAAAGGGTATTTTTGGCTCGGACATGATGGTCGGTGAGGATAGAGTTAAAAAGCATCTTACTTTGCCAGACCGGACATCGAACCGGCGGAGGGAAAGGTTCAAGGTTGAACCGGTCCAACCGGTTCAACCGGGGTCAAACCGGTCCAACTGGTTCAACCGGGGTCGAACCGTTACATATATGTTATATAATAATATATCTAAAATATATATAATTAATATTTATATAGATATGTATATTAATTATATATGTTTATTTTATATATACGTTAATATTTATATGTATATAATATATTATGGAAGAAAACAATAAGAACCAAATGGTCAGGTGGTCCGCTCTTAATGTAATCTGGGCTTGGTGGAGGTTCGAATCCCACCTTTTTTCTGCTTTTTAACAGCGGGCTTTGGCCCGCCCGGTTTTTTGAAACTGCGCCCGGTTCTCGGCCCACCGGTCCGCCCGCCCGGTTCTGCGGTTCTTGAGCGGTCCGTGGCGGGGCCGGTTTGCTTACCTGGGCCGGACCGGTTGGGTCCCCGGTCCGCGGTTCGACCGGTCCGACCGGCCGGTCCGGTCCGGTTTTTAAAAGCCTACCCCTAGGTGAACTAGTGGGTAGGCGAGTTGGATTGTATAAACAAACTAGATACGTGAATCAGTATGATGAGCTAAATACTAGCAAGGTGATGAATATTGTGTGGAAGAGGATTGAATAATGTTAGTGCATGATTATGTGGAAGGGTTGATTGTGCGTGAGTGTTTGCTGCACTTGATCGATTGTGTTGATAAGGGACTCGGTGAGGGGCCCTTGTGAGTTGTTGAGCTCGAAATGTGAGATTGGCATGCGGTGTGAGTCGACACGTGGTTTCATAATCCTTGTTAAAGGATAGCGTGGCAGGTTTATGGGCTCGCCAGTAGTCACACCGACAGGAATTGACGGTAAGACCTTGGGCGGCTAGGCTTGGTCCTCGGTGCTCATTCCCGGGGCTCCTTCCATTCCAGGTGAACGGTTGGGCTTGGTCCTCATGATTTTTCCGAGGCTCCTTCCCGATCACATCTTAAGCCAGTTCGGGGCTTGGTTCTCGGTGCACATCTACCCGAGACTCCCGCTGAGCCGTATTACGCGTGTGAGCTACGCTGTTGTGTTCTTAGCGTTGAGGCGTACGGAGGCCTAGGCCAAGTAGTATGGAGACAAGCCTAGTTATGGAGATGCCCGCTCTACTGTCACCGTCTGGCCATGACGGATGATTCCTGAGAGGTTAGCTACTTACTCGAAAAGTGAGAACTAAGAGTCTGTGTCGACACAACAATTTCTTGTGCGTGATCATGGGTGAGTCGTTGCATAGCATTCATGTCATTACATTACATCGCATACATAAGATCCTCATCATATAAGTTTGTATGGACACTCTTATACGATGAGTTACTTTACTATTGAGCCGAACCTCAACTTATATTTCTGTATGGGCATTCATACAAGTTGAGTTACTTTCTGCTGTAGTTTTATAATTTTACTTTTTACTATAGATGTTAGAATTGTTAGGGCAATGTGTTTGCTCATTTACTATGCTACTATATATATACATATTTACGGATCACTTCATTCAAACTGTTTGTACTATTGCTTATATACATATATTGTACCCTGTTCTTTTCTCCGCTCGGTGCTGAGGAGTCGCCGGGGGAGTGGATGTGATAACCACTTAGTCTTTATGAATAACGGTTGCTACGTCTTCCTTTTTAGGAGGAAACCTCGCAGACAGAGCAGCAGCAGGTTGTGCAGCAGGATAGTCAGGCCAGGACGACAGGGCCTGAGGGGACGGTACCGTCATTACCGTCGGTGACTAATGTGAGTCTTTGAGAGACTTTTGTTGTAGCCCCTTTTGGTCAAGTTTACTCGCACTCTGATTATGTAGAAGCTTGTTGTAGCTTCTTTTATATGTTGTATTTCTGGACTATTATATGCTTGCGTGGATTTGACTTCTCATTTTATATGTTTGGTTTGGTTGGCATGATTCATATTGGTAAAGGCCGGCAGAATAGGTGTCTTGTAGTACATGCTAGCCCGAGTGCTAGTGCTACTGCAAGGCGGCTGTTCTGGGCATAAGACTCCCCTCGTGCTGTGTTTTGTGTTCCGGGAGGGGTGGGGGGTGGGGGGGGTCTTACACACTACACTTCAAATCTTTAACAATAAGAAGAAGAATCCTCGAAAAGAGAAGAGAAGTTCATATTGAAGAATGTATTCCAACTCTGCACGAAGATCCTAGTCAAAGCATTCAACATTTTGTTCAAGAAGACTCAAAGCTTCCAAGCATTATCCTTGAGTTTAGAGATTATTATTATCTGTAACACTGATTCAACTGTAGGATATTATTGAGATCTAAGCTGTAGGATCCATTATGGATCTGAGTTGTAGGGTCTTGTATGACCTGAGCTGTAGAGTTCGGATTGAACCTGAGGTAAGATTTCTTGAAGGGAATTTAAGTTGTAAGGTCAGTAGCGGCCTGAGGCAAGAAGCCAGCCAGTGCTTCTGAGGTAGGATTCTTTGCGGGGAATCTGAGTTGTAGGAGACGGGGTCTCTAATGTAGGAGCTTGGCTCCGATTTATAGGATACACGAACATGAGTTTGAAGAAACTTGTCGAAGCTAGCACATTGCTATATAGGCGGAGGGGGAAATTGGGCATACCCAAATCGAGGAACCACTATAAAATTACTATAGACTGTGGTGTGAGTTTATGTTTCCGAACCTTAGTTTTAAATTCCACAAATAACTTTAAAAATGTTGATTACCTATCCACCCCTCTCTAGGTGTTTTGTGACATCCCACGACTTACAAGTGATATTAGAGGGAGGTTGTTCAAAAAAAGTTTAACCGCTCGAACAGATCTACCCTTGTGATTGTCATATCTCACCAAAGCTAGAGGAGAATGCTACAAAGAGCTAAGCTGCGTGAAGCTTCCCATGTGTAGGAAAGACAACTTTGGGATCTGGAAGCAAAGGCTCAAGCTGTTCATGGAAGCAACTGATCCTAGAATGTAGACCACTATTGAAGAGGGACCTTTCATCCCCATAAAATTCTCTGCTATTAATAAAAATCTCAGAGTTCCAAAGTTGTTTTTTGAGATTACCAAGGCTGAAGTTATTTTGGTCACAATGGTCAAGAGGGCCAAGAACATTATTATTAGTGTCATAGATGTCTCCACCTTCTAAAACTTGATTCACTACGACACCGCTAAGGAAATATGGGAGTGTGTGATGGTCTATATGAAGGGCACTGAGGAAGTTTGTGATGACATAAAATCCCTCCTAAACTAGGAATATGAAGCATTCAGACAAGGAAAAAAGGAAGTCATAATTAAGTTCTATTAATAGTTCTTCAAGATATTTAATGAGCTGAATACTTATGACAGACAGTTGACTAACTATGAATTTAATGATAAGTTCTTGAGATTCCGCAATAAGGAGTTAGATATCAAGATCTATGCCATAAGAGAGATGAGGAATTTGGGAAACACCCTGACATAAAATTTATTTGGGAAACTTCTATCCATGAGTTGCAGTTGAACACCAGGATGGCTGAGGAGGAAAGCAACAATGTGAACATCGGGGAAAAGTTTGCTTCCTTCAAAGCTGAAAGCTTCAAAAGAAAAATAGAGAAGACCTCTTCACCTCAAAGGAGGGATGTTGACACAGAAAGCACTGAGACTAGCACTTCTAAAGCTGAGCTGGATGATGGAGAACTTGCAATGTTCTCCATCCAGTTCAAGAGAATACTGAGCAGGAGAAACTAGTGGAAGAATAAATATTCCTCCACCTCCAGCTCTAGGAAGCCTGCAATAGCTCAGACAGATCAATGAGAGACCCCAAGGGGGACATGTATGGTTCTAAAAAGAACAAACATGTTAATACTATTATTATTTATTATTGCTATAGCAAGCCTAGACATGTTATTAGTGACTGCCCAGTAAAGAGAAAAGAAAGAAGAGAAGAAATATTATAAAGATAAGAAGTCTGAGAAAAGCTTCTTATCAACGAAGAAAAGCGTTGGAGTTACACTTACTCAAACTCATCTGAGTTAGAAGATGAAGAACCCCTCATTGGGCTTGCTGCTCTATCTGAAGAAGAGGACTATCCTGCTACCTAGGTGTCTGCCCTGCCGACTAGTGAGAGCTGGAATGACCTACCTGCCCTACCAACTAGTGAGAGCAATGTCAATGGGATCCCATCAAGGGTATTCTTGTTCAGACTTGATTATATCTCAAAATCCTACCCGAGCAACCTGCCTGGCCTGCCGGCTAGTGAGAGCCCAATCTACGGGGTCCCATCGAGGGTATTTTGGTTCGGACATGATTATGTCTCAACCTCCTACCTGAGCGAACTGCCAGCCCTGCTTGCTAGTGAGGTCCCCTCGAGGGTATTCTGGTTCGGATATGATTCTGTCTCAACCTCCTACCCGAGCGACCTGCCTGCCCTGCCGGCTAGTGAGAGCCCGGTCAGCGGGTCCCATCGAGGGTATTCTAGTTCAGACTTGATTCTATCTCAACCTCCTACCTGAGTGACCTGTCGGCTAGTAAGAGCCGGGTCAGTTGGGTCCCATCGAGGGTATTCTGGTTTGGACTTGATCCTATCTTAACCTCCTACCCAAGAGACCTGCCTACTCTGCCGGCTAGTGAGAGCTCGGTCAGCGGGGTCCCATCGAGGGTATTCTATTTCGGACTTGATTCTATTTTAACCTCCAACCCCGAGCGACCACCCTGCCCTGGAGGCTTGTGAGAGCCCGATCAGAGGGGTCCCATCGAGGGTATTCTAGTTCATACTTGATTCTATCTCAACCACCTACTCGAGAAACCTGCCTGCCCAGCCAGCTAGTGAGAGCCCAGTCAGCGGGGTCCCATCAAGGTTATTCTAGTTTAGACTTAGTTATATCTCAACCTACTACCTGAGCGACCTGCTTACCCTATCGGCTAGTGAGAACCTGGTCAGCAGGGTCCCATAAAGGGTATTTTTGGCTCGGACATGATGGTCGGTGAGGATAGAGTTAAAAAGCATCTTACTTTGCCAGACCGGACATCGAACCGGCGGAGGGAAAGGTTCAAGGTTGAACCGGTCCAACCGGTTCAACCGGGGTCAAACCGGTCCAACTGGTTCAACCGGGGTCGAACCGTTACATATATGTTATATAATAATATATCTAAAATATATATAATTAATATTTATATAGATATGTATATTAATTATATATGTTTATTTTATATATACGTTAATATTTATATGTATATAATATATTATGGAAGAAAACAATAAGAACCAAATGGTCAGGTGGTCCGCTCTTAATGCAATCTGGGCTTGGTGGAGGTTCGAATCCCACCTTTTTTCTGCTTTTTAACAGCGGGCTTTGGCCCGCCCGGTTTTTTGAAACTGCGCCCGGTTCTCGGCCCACCGGTCCGCCCGCCCGGTTCTGCGGTTCTTGAGCGGTCCGTGGCGGGGCCGGTTTGCTTACCTGGGCCGGACCGGTTGGGTCCCCGGTCCGCGGTTCGACCGGTCCGACCGGCCGGTCCGGTCCGGTTTTTAAAAGCCTACCCCTAGGTGAACTAGTGGGTAGGCGAGTTGGATTGTATAAACAAACTAGATACGTGAATCAGTATGATGAGCTAAATACTAGCAAGGTGATGAATATTGTGTGGAAGAGGATTGAATAATGTTAGTGCATGATTATGTGGAAGGGTTGATTGTGCGTGAGTGTTTGCTGCACTTGATCGATTGTGTTGATAAGGGACTCGGTGAGGGGCCCTTGTGAGTTGTTGAGCTCGAAATGTGAGATTGGCATGCGGTGTGAGTCGACACGTGGTTTCATAATCCTTGTTAAAGGATAGCGTGGCAGGTTTATGGGCTCGCCAGTAGTCACACCGACAGGAATTGACGGTAAGACCTTGGGTGGCTAGGCTTGGTCCTCGGTGCTCATTCCCGGGGCTCCTTCCATTCCAGGTGAACGGTTGGGCTTGGTCCTCATGATTTTTCCGAGGCTCCTTCCCGATCACATCTTAAGCCAGTTCGGGGCTTGGTTCTCGGTGCACATCTACCCGAGACTCCCGCTGAGCCGTATTACGCGTGTGAGCTACGCTGTTGTGTTCTTAGCGTTGAGGCGTACGGAGGCCTAGGCCAAGTAGTATGGAGACAAGCCTAGTTATGGAGATGCCCGCTCTACTGTCACCGTCTGGCCATGACGGATGATTCCTGAGAGGTTAGCTACTTACTCGAAAAGTGAGAACTAAGAGTCTGTGTCGACACAACAATTTCTTGTGCGTGATCATGGGTGAGTCGTTGCATAGCATTCATGTCATTACATTACATCGCATACATAAGATCCTCATCATATAAGTTTGTATGGACACTCTTATACGATGAGTTACTTTACTATTGAGCCGAACCTCAACTTATATTTCTGTATGGGCATTCATACAAGTTGAGTTACTTTCTGCTGTAGTTTTATAATTTTACTTTTTACTATAGATGTTAGAATTGTTAGGGCAATGTGTTTGCTCATTTACTATGCTACTATATATATACATATTTACGGATCACTTCATTCAAACTGTTTGTACTATTGCTTATATACATATATTGTACCCTGTTCTTTTCTCCGCTCGGTGCTGAGGAGTCGCCGAGGGAGTGGATGTGATAACCACTTAGTCTTTATGAATAACGGTTGCTACGTCTTCCTTTTTAGGAGGAAACCTCGCAGACAGAGCAGCAGCAGGTTGTGCAGCAGGATAGCCAGGCCAGGACGATAGGGCCTGAGGGGACGGTACCGTCATTACCGTCGGTGACTAATGTGAGTCTTTGAGAGACTTTGTTGTAGCCCCTTTTGGTCAAGTTTACTCGCACTCTGATTATGTAGAAGCTTGTTGTAGCTTCTTTTATATGTTGTATTTCTGGACTATTATATGCTTGCGTGGATTTGACTTCTCATTTTATATGTTTGGTTTGGTTGGCATGATTCATATTGGTAAAGGCCGGCAGAATAGGTGTCTTGTAGTACATGCTAGCCCGAGTGCTAGTGCTACTGCAAGGCGGCTGTTCTGGGCATAAGACTCCCCTCGTGCTGTGTTTTGTGTTCCGGGAGGGGTGGGGGGGGGGGGGGGGTCTTACACACTACACTTCAAATCTTTAACAATAAGAAGAAGAATCCTCGAAAAGAGAAGAGCAGTTCATATTGAAGAATGTATTCCAACTCTGCACGAAGATCCTAGTCAAAGCATTCAACATTTTGTTCAAGAAGACTCAAAGCTTCCAAGCATTATCCTTGAGTTTAGAGATTATTATTATCTGTAACACTGATTCAACTGTAGGATATTATTGAGATCTAAGCTGTAGGATCCATTATGGATCTGAGTTGTAGGGTCTTGTATGACCTGAGCTGTAGAGTTCGGATTGAACCTGAGGTAAGATTTCTTGAAGGGAATTTAAGTTGTAAGGTCAGTAGCGGCCTGAGGCAAGAAGCCAGCCAGTGCTTCTGAGGTAGGATTCTTTGCGGGGAATCTGAGTTGTAGGAGACGGGGTCTCTAATGTAGGAGCTTGGCTCCGATTTATAGGATACGCGAACATGAATTTGAAGAAACTTGTCGAAGCTAGCACATTGCTATATAGGCGGAGGGGGAAATTGGGCATACCCAAATCGAGGAACCACTATAAAATTACTATAGACTGTGGTGTGAGTTTATGTTTCCGAACCTTAGTTTTAAATTCCACAAATAACTTTAAAAATGTTGATTACCTATCCACCCCTCTCTAGGTGTTTTGTGACATCCCACGACTTACAAGTGATATTAGAGGGAGGTTGTTCAAAAAAAGTTTAACCGCTCGAACAGATCTACCCTTGTGATTGTCATATCTCACCAAAGCTGGAGGAGAATGCTACAAAGAGCTAAGCTGCGTGAAGCTTCCCATGTGTAGGAAAGACAACTTTGGGATCTGGAAGCAAAGGCTCAAGCTGTTCATGGAAGCAACTGATCCTAGAATGTAGACCACTATTGAAGAGGGACCTTTCATCCCCATAAAATTCTCTGCTATTAATAAAAATCTCAGAGTTCCAAAGTTGTTTTTTGAGATTACCAAGGCTGAAGTTATTTTGGTCACAATGGTCAAGAGGGCCAAGAACATTATTATTAGTGTCATAGATGTCTCCACCTTCTAAAACTTGATTCACTACGACACCGCTAAGGAAATATGGGAGTGTGTGATGGTCTATATGAAGGGCACTGAGGAAGTTTGTGATGACATAAAATCCCTCCTAAACTAGGAATATGAAGCATTCAGACAAGGAAAAAAGGAAGTCATAATTGAGTTCTATTAATAGTTCTTCAAGATATTTAATGAGCTGAATACTTATGACAGACAGTTGACTAACTATGAATTTAATGATAAGTTCTTGAGATTCCGCAATAAGGAGTTAGATATCAAGATCTATGCCATAAGAGAGATGAGGAATTTGGGAAACACCCTGACATAAAATTTATTTGGGAAACTTCTATCCATGAGTTGCAGTTGAACACCAGGATGGCTGAGGAGGAAAGCAACAATGTGAACATCGGGGAAAAGTTTGCTTCCTTCAAAGCTGAAAGCTTCAAAAGAAAAATAGAGAAGACCTCTTCACCTCAAAGGAGGGATGTTGACACAGAAAGCACTGAGACTAGCACTTCTAAAGCTGAGCTGGATGATGGAGAACTTGCAATGTTCTCCATCCAGTTCAAGAGAATACTGAGCAGGAGAAACTAGTGGAAGAATAAATATTCCTCCACCTCCAGCTCTAGGAAGCCTGCAATAGCTCAGACAGATCAATGAGAGACCCCAAGGGGGACATGTATGGTTCTAAAAAGAACAAACATGTTAATACTATTATTATTTATTATTGCTATAGCAAGCCTAGACATGTTATTAGTGACTGCCCAGTAAAGAGAAAAGAAAGAAGAGAAGAAATATTATAAAGATAAGAAGTCTAAGAAAAGCTTCTTATCAACGAAGAAAAGCGTTGGAGTTACACTTACTCAAACTCATCTGAGTTAGAAGATGAAGAACCCCTCATTGGGCTTGCTGCTCTATCTGAAGAAGAGGACTATCCTGCTACCTAGGTGTCTGCCCTGTCGACTAGTGAGAGCTGGAATGACCTACCTGCCCTACCAACTAGTGAGAGCAATGTCAATGGGATCCCATCAAGGGTATTCTTGTTCAGACTTGATTATATCTCAAAATCCTACCCGAGCAACCTGCCTGGCCTGCCGGCTAGTGAGAGCCCAATCTACGGGGTCCCATCGAGGGTATTTTGGTTCGGACATGATTATGTCTCAACCTCCTACCTGAGCGAACTGCCAGCCCTGCTTGCTAGTGAGGTCCCCTCGAGGGTATTCTGGTTCGGATATGATTCTGTCTCAACCTCCTACCCGAGCGACCTGCCTGCCCTGCCGGCTAGTGAGAGCCCGGTCAGCGGGTCCCATCGAGGGTATTCTAGTTCAGACTTGATTCTATCTCAACCTCCTACCTGAGTGACCTGTCGGCTAGTAAGAGCCGGGTCAGTTGGGTCCCATCGAGGGTATTCTGGTTTGGACTTGATCCTATCTTAACCTCCTACCCAAGAGACCTGCCTACTCTGCCGGCTAGTGAGAGCTCGGTCAGCGGGGTCCCATCGAGGGTATTCTATTTCGGACTTGATTCTATTTTAACCTCCAACCCCGAGCGACCACCCTGCCCTGGAGGCTTGTGAGAGCCCGATCAGAGGGGTCCCATCGAGGGTATTCTAGTTCATACTTGATTCTATCTCAACCACCTACTCGAGAAACCTGCCTGCCCAGCCAGCTAGTGAGAGCCCAGTCAGCGGGGTCCCATCAAGGTTATTCTAGTTTAGACTTAGTTATATCTCAACCTACTACCTGAGCGACCTGCTTACCCTATCGGCTAGTGAGAACCTGGTCAGCAGGGTCCCATAAAGGGTATTTTTGGCTCGGACATGATGGTCGGTGAGGATAGAGTTAAAAAGCATCTTACTTTGCCAGACCGGACATCGAACCGGCGGAGGGAAAGGTTCAAGGTTGAACCGGTCCAACCGGTTCAACCGGGGTCAAACCGGTCCAACTGGTTCAACCGGGGTCGAACCGTTACATATATGTTATATAATAATATATCTAAAATATATATAATTAATATTTATATAGATATGTATATTAATTATATATGTTTATTTTATATATACGTTAATATTTATATGTATATAATATATTATGGAAGAAAACAATAAGAACCAAATGGTCAGGTGGTCCGCTCTTAATGCAATCTGGGCTTGGTGGAGGTTCGAATCCCACCTTTTTTCTGCTTTTTAACAGCGGGCTTTGGCCCGCCCGGTTTTTTGAAACTGCGCCCGGTTCTCGGCCCACCGGTCCGCCCGCCCGGTTCTGCGGTTCTTGAGCGGTCCGTGGCGGGGCCGGTTTGCTTACCTGGGCCGGACCGGTTGGGTCCCCGGTCCGCGGTTCGACCGGTCCGACCGGCCGGTCCGGTCCGGTTTTTAAAAGCCTACCCCTAGGTGAACTAGTGGGTAGGCGAGTTGGATTGTATAAACAAACTAGATACGTGAATCAGTATGATGAGCTAAATACTAGCAAGGTGATGAATATTGTGTGGAAGAGGATTGAATAATGTTAGTGCATGATTATGTGGAAGGGTTGATTGTGCGTGAGTGTTTGCTGCACTTGATCGATTGTGTTGATAAGGGACTCGGTGAGGGGCCCTTGTGAGTTGTTGAGCTCGAAATGTGAGATTGGCATGCGGTGTGAGTCGACACGTGGTTTCATAATCCTTGTTAAAGGATAGCGTGGCAGGTTTATGGGCTCGCCAGTAGTCACACCGACAGGAATTGACGGTAAGACCTTGGGTGGCTAGGCTTGGTCCTCGGTGCTCATTCCCGGGGCTCCTTCCATTCCAGGTGAACGGTTGGGCTTGGTCCTCATGATTTTTCCGAGGCTCCTTCCCGATCACATCTTAAGCCAGTTCGAGGCTTGGTTCTCGGTGCACATCTACCCGAGACTCCCGCTGAGCCGTATTACGCGTGTGAGCTACGCTGTTGTGTTCTTAGCATTGAGGCGTACGGAGGCCTAGGCCAAGTAGTATGGAGACAAGCCTAGTTATGGAGATGCCCGCTCTACTGTCACCGTCTGGCCATGACGGATGATTCCTGAGAGGTTAGCTACTTACTCGAAAAGTGAGAACTAAGAGTCTGTGTCGACACAACAATTTCTTGTGCGTGATCATGGGTGAGTCGTTGCATAGCATTCATGTCATTACATTACATCGCATACATAAGATCCTCATCATATAAGTTTGTATGGACACTCTTATACGATGAGTTACTTTACTATTGAGCCGAACCTCAACTTATATTTCTGTATGGGCATTCATACAAGTTGAGTTACTTTCTGCTGTAGTTTTATAATTTTACTTTTTACTATAGATGTTAGAATTGTTAGGGCAATGTGTTTGCTCATTTACTATGCTACTATATATATACATATTTACGGATCACTTCATTCAAACTGTTTGTACTATTGCTTATATACATATATTGTACCCTGTTCTTTTCTCCGCTCGGTGCTGAGGAGTCGCCGGGGGAGTGGATGTGATAACCACTTAGTCTTTATGAATAACGGTTGCTACGTCTTCCTTTTTAGGAGGAAACCTCGCAGACAGAGCAGCAGCAGGTTGTGCAGCAGGATAGCCAGGCTAGGACGACAGGGCCTGAGGGGACGGTACCGTCATTACCGTCGGTGACTAATGTGAGTCTTTGAGAGACTTTGTTGTAGCCCCTTTTGGTCAAGTTTACTCGCACTCTGATTATGTAGAAGCTTGTTGTAGCTTCTTTTATATGTTGTATTTCTGGACTATTATATGCTTGCGTGGATTTGACTTCTCATTTTATATGTTTGGTTTGGTTGGCATGATTCATATTGGTAAAGGCCGGCAGAATAGGTGTCTTGTAGTACATGCTAGCCCGAGTGCTAGTGCTACTGCAAGGCGGCTGTTCTGGGCATAAGACTCCCCTCGTGCTGTGTTTTGTGTTCCGGGAGGGTGGGGGGGGGGGGGTCTTACACACTACACTTCAAATCTTTAACAATAAGAAGAAGAATCCTCGAAAAGAGAAGAGCAGTTCATATTGAAGAATGTATTCCAACTCTGCACGAAGATCCTAGTCAAAGCATTCAACATTTTGTTCAAGAAGACTCAAAGCTTCCAAGCATTATCCTTGAGTTTAGAGATTATTATTATCTGTAACACTGATTCAACTGTAGGATATTATTGAGATCTAAGCTGTAGGATCCATTATGGATCTGAGTTGTAGGGTCTTGTATGACCTGAGCTGTAGAGTTCGGATTGAACCTGAGGTAAGATTTCTTGAAGGGAATTTAAGTTGTAAGGTCAGTAGCGGCCTGAGGCAAGAAGCCAACCAGTGCTTCTGAGGTAGGATTCTTTGCGGGGAATCTGAGTTGTAGGAGACGGGGTCTCTAATGTAGGAGCTTGGCTCCGATTTATAGGATACGCGAACATGAATTTGAAGAAACTTGTCGAAGCTAGCACATTGCTATATAGGCGGAGGGGGAAATTGGGCATACCCAAATCGAGGAACCACTATAAAATTACTATAGACCGTGGTGTGAGTTTATGTTTCCGAACCTTAGTTTTAAATTCCACAAATAACTTTAAAAATGTTGATTACCTATCCACCCCTCTCTAGGTGTTTTGTGACATCCCACGACTTACAAGTGATATTAGAGGGAGGTTGTTCAAAAAAAGTTTAACCGCTCGAACAGATCTACCCTTGTGATTGTCATATCTCACCAAAGCTGGAGGAGAATGCTACAAAGAGCTAAGCTGCGTGAAGCTTCCTATGTGTAGGAAAGACAACTTTGGGATCTGGAAGCAAAGGCTCAAGCTGTTCATGGAAGCAACTGATCCTAGAATGTAGACCACTATTGAAGAGGGACCTTTCATCCCCATAAAATTCTCTGCTATTAATAAAAATCTCAGAGTTCCAAAGTTGTTTTTTGAGATTACCAAGGCTGAAGTTATTTTGGTCACAATGGTCAAGAGGGCCAAGAACATTATTATTAGTGTCATAGATGTCTCCACCTTCTAAAACTTGATTCACTACGACACCGCTAAGGAAATATGGGAGTGTGTGATGGTCTATATGAAGGGCACTGAGGAAGTTTGTGATGACATAAAATCCCTCCTAAACTAGGAATATGAAGCATTCAGACAAGGAAAAAAGGAAGTCATAATTGAGTTCTATTAATAGTTCTTCAAGATATTTAATGAGCTGAATACTTATGACAGACAGTTGACTAACTATGAATTTAATGATAAGTTCTTGAGATTCCGCAATAAGGAGTTAGATATCAAGATCTATGCCATAAGAGAGATGAGGAATTTGGGAAACACCCTGACATAAAATTTATTTGGGAAACTTCTATCCATGAGTTGCAGTTGAACACCAGGATGGCTGAGGAGGAAAGCAACAATGTGAACATCGGGGAAAAGTTTGCTTCCTTCAAAGCTGAAAGCTTCAAAAGAAAAATAGAGAAGACCTCTTCACCTCAAAGGAGGGATGTTGACACAGAAAGCACTGAGACTAGCACTTCTAAAGCTGAGCTGGATGATGGAGAACTTGCAATGTTCTCCATCCAGTTCAAGAGAATACTGAGCAGGAGAAACTAGTGGAAGAATAAATATTCCTCCATCTCCAGCTCTAGGAAGCCTGCAATAGCTCAGACAGATCAATGAGAGACCCCAAGGGGGACATGTATGGTTCTAAAAAGAACAAACATGTTAATACTATTATTATTTATTATTGCTATAGCAAGCCTAGACATGTTATTAGTGACTGCCCAGTAAAGAGAAAAGAAAGAAGAGAAGAAATATTATAAAGATAAGAAGTCTAAGAAAAGCTTCTTATCAACGAAGAAAAGCGTTGGAGTTACACTTACTCAAACTCATCTGAGTTAGAAGATGAAGAACCCCTCATTGGGCTTGCTGCTCTATCTGAAGAAGAGGACTATCCTGCTACCTAGGTGTCTGCCCTGTCGACTAGTGAGAGCTGGAATGACCTACCTGCCCTACCAACTAGTGAGAGCAATGTCAATGGGATCCCATCAAGGGTATTCTTGTTCAGACTTGATTATATCTCAAAATCCTACCCGAGCAACCTGCCTGGCCTGCCGGCTAGTGAGAGCCCAATCTACGGGGTCCCATCGAGGGTATTTTGGTTCGGACATGATTATGTCTCAACCTCCTACCTGAGCGAACTGCCAGCCCTGCTTGCTAGTGAGGTCCCCTCGAGGGTATTCTGGTTCGGATATGATTCTGTCTCAACCTCCTACCCGAGCGACCTGCCTGCCCTGCCGGCTAGTGAGAGCCCGGTCAGCGGGTCCCATCGAGGGTATTCTAGTTCAGACTTGATTCTATCTCAACCTCCTACCTGAGTGACCTGTCGGCTAGTAAGAGCCGGGTCAGTTGGGTCCCATCGAGGGTATTCTGGTTTGGACTTGATCCTATCTTAACCTCCTACCCAAGAGACCTGCCTACTCTGCCGGCTAGTGAGAGCTCGGTCAGCGGGGTCCCATCGAGGGTATTCTATTTCGGACTTGATTCTATTTTAACCTCCAACCCCGAGCGACCACCCTGCCCTGGAGGCTTGTGAGAGCCCGATCAGAGGGGTCCCATCGAGGGTATTCTAGTTCATACTTGATTCTATCTCAACCACCTACTCGAGAAACCTGCCTGCCCAGCCAGCTAGTGAGAGCCCAGTCAGCGGGGTCCCATCAAGGTTATTCTAGTTTAGACTTAGTTATATCTCAACCTACTACCTGAGCGACCTGCTTACCCTATCGGCTAGTGAGAACCCGGTCAGCAGGGTCCCATAAAGGGTATTTTGGCTCAGACATGATGGTCGGTGAGGATAAATTTAAAAAGCATCTTGTGAGGAGTGGATCTTTACTTTCATTCATATTATGGATAAAAGCACTTCAGGTCATCACCGCTCCATATGTTGCTAAGGGGGGACCCCTTCGACATTTTGGAGGCGATAACCACCTATGGAAAGCACCTCAAGGATTATAAAGGGCCCTTCCCAGTTAGGGTGGATTTTTCCAATGACTCCCCCATTCCCGCGACATCGATTTTTTGAGGACTATGTCTCATTTTACAAAATATTTGATCTTAATGTTCTTATCAAATTATCTTGACTCTTGACCTCTTCCTGGCGAAGGGCTGCCAGGTCATGAAGCTCTTCCACTAGATCAAAAGATAGCTGTTGCTCTTCCTCATTTTCCACTCTCCATTCCTCATCACCGTCCCCCGTGGAAACAAAATGTGGGTAACTCACCTCGAATTCTAGGGAAGCAAGGCCTTTGACCCGTGTGATAGCTTGAAATGGGTTTCCCAGGTAGCTGTGTTCGGGGTGGTTCTCAAGGCCCAGAAGACTGAGGGGAGCTGTTCCACCCAGCTACCCTTCAGATTTTTCACCTTGTTTTTCAACATGTTGACAATGATCTTGTTCATGGCCTCCACTTTCTCGTTGCCTCCACTTACCCGTGGCTTCTTGGGTGTTGGATGAAAGAGAACCTGAGATCGATGCCTAATTTTTGAAAAAAACTAACAAACTCCTCGCTCATGAATTGAGGTCCGTTGTCTGTGACTATGGCCAGGGGGAATCCATGTCGACAAATTATCTCCCCCCAAATAAAGTTACGAATTACTTATGAAATAACTGTCGCCAATGCCTCGACCTCTATCCACTTTGAGAAATAGTCCACCATGACCAAAAGGAAGTTCCTGTGGCTGCTATACTACGGGAAAGGACCAACTAGGTCCAATCCCCAAATTGCAAAGGGCCATGGCGACATGATTATTCCGAGACTCTACACTGGAAGGAGTTGGAGTGATGTATAGAGTTGGCATTTCTGGCACTTCCTTGCAAATTCCGCCGTGTCCTTGCTAATGGTCGGCCAAAAGTACCCTTGTCGCAGTACTCTCTTCTCTAGAGTCTGACTTCCCGAATGACTGCCACACTCTCCAGAGTGGATATGTTCTAAGACTCGACAGACCTCATATTCGACCATGCATCTGGCCAGTAGCCCAGAGAGGGTCTTTCGATACATCACTCCCTCCTGAAATAAATAGTAAGCTGACTTGTACCTGAACCTCCTTTTATCTTGGATGTTCTCTGGGAACTTTCCTATTGTTAGGAAATGGGTGAATGGGTCCCTCCACGAGGGTTGCTGGTTGATCTCCATCAGCTCCCACTCATCGATAGATGGTCGGAACAACTTCGTTACAGTTCCTCCTGCTCGGGAGCCAAACTTGGCGAGGTGATCTGCATGCACGTTTTCCTCCCGAGGTATGTACCAGATTGAGAAAGTACGAAACTACTCAATGAAGCCCTTGACCATTGTAAGGTACTTTTGAAGGGTCGGATCCTTTGTCTCAAACTCTCCCCTAATTTGTGATGACACCAGCATAGAGTCCGTGGAGAATTTCACATCTTGGATTCCTAGCTCCCTGGCTAGATGAATTCCTACTATCACTGCCTCCTACTCTGCCTGATGGAAATTGTATCCTCGAACCATTGTATGTGTTGGACTGGATCCTCCTTGATAGAGTAGAAAGACATAACTAGATTTCTGAATCCATCCGACACTAGAGCTGCGAGAATCAACTCGCAAAAGGGGCTCCTTATGCCTTCCTGGCGCCTTGCGAGTTCTCGCCTAACCGGCTCGCCAGACGGTGGAGCAGTTGGTGAGACAAGAAATAACTCATGACCCGGAAGCTCTCTCTCGCCCCCTTCTACCATTATCTCCTTCTCTACCTACTGACCTGGTGCCTCCTTACCCAAAGAAGGCTGGGAGAGCACCGAGACTGCCAGGGTCGAGCACTCCCAACCCATATTGTGAGACCGGAGTGGATGATCTCGAGCACAACCTTCATGTACTCGCCAAATTGTTTTGAGTCACAGGGCTGTTTGTGGGTGGCAAGCCGCCTGGGTCAATTCCTTTCCCCTTATCTCCAGCCATAACACTCGCCCGAGATTTTTCTGACGAGCTATAGTCCACTCATACCGCACAATAAATGTTGAACCCAAAAACTATGGTTCAACGAAGAGTTCGGACTGATGCGTGGAAATCGGCAAGCGCACCGGTCGCACAAGTAATAAAATTTGGGAATAAATCCCCGGGTGTCGGTCTCTTGAGGAATGCAATTAGCATAGAGCGGCGACAGTTTAGAAAATATTATTATGAGGGTTATACTTAGAAAAGATTAAAAAGAGGGCTTGTGAGATTGTGGTTTCTTGATCTAATAAACTAATTTAGACTATGCGGGTCGAAGGCACCGCTTCGCAAAGTGAGGTGAGTGTATCAGCCACGATGCCGAACTTTGGTTGGGCGAGTAGACGAAAAGCTAATGGATGGAAGTGTTCTTGTGCGGAGTGCAATCGGGTGAAACAAGGGTATGGAGTGGATGTGGAGTGGGCGAGGCGCATTCACAACACACAACTCAAAAGCAAATGAAAACTACAAACATCCAATTAGATATAGAGTAGAAAATATAGTTCATTAAAATATCAAATCATTCCATACAACGAATAAAGGGGAAGAAGAGTAAACCACTAGAGGGTGAAGGTCCACCACATGTCGTGGCAAGAATAGCGAGTTGTCAATCAGCTTCCGGGCTCAGTCCGAGGAGGCTTCCGGTACCAAGGAGCTGTCACCACGAATTGAGTCCGTTCTCTAGGTCGTCTTCTTCTCCAACTCTGGTGGAAAGCTTGGAGTTGAGGTCATCAATGGCCGGTAGCTTTGCCCGAGGGTTTGGAAAGCTTCGGAATCAACGGCTACGGACTCCCAATGGAAGAGATGAAGGTGGAGGTTGCTGGAGAAGCTGGAGAAGTAGAACGGCACTTCCCGCGCACTCTCCAATCGCAGAAATGACCAGCGTTGACCTAAATCGCGGAGCAATCCCTTAAATACGGAGGCATAACAAGCAGAGCGCACAATTAGTGGTGCACGACCAGTGGTCGTGCGCACTGTCAGTCATTGATCGTGCACAATTTCCAATTAAACCTGCAACTTGGATAGAAATATCAGTAAATATGCGCACGATCAGTGGCGCACGACCGGTGGTCGTGTGCACTGAATCCACTGATCGTTCGATTGGATAAGACAGAACTGCAGAAAACATGAGGTAAACGCGCACGAGCAGTGGCGCACGACTGGTGGTCATGCACGCAATGTCCAGTGCTCGTGCGATTACCCGGGCAGAATAAGGAAAATGAAGAGGACAGAGCGCACGATCACAAGCGCACGACCAATGGTCGTGTGCAATAGGTCTAGTGATCGTGCGATCATCAAGACAGAACTGGGGAAAAGGAGAATGTAATGCGCACGATCAGTGGCGCACGACCAGTGGTCGTGCGCAGTGAGTCCAGTGATCGTGCACAGTGTTCTTGTATCGTCGGGGTCTCCCTAGCGGTTCCGTAGCACGCACACGAACCATGCACCAGTAGAAGAAGCAGATAGGCCACCAAAAGGGCACACCACATTCTCAAGATACGGCGAGAGAACAAGTAAAATAAATGAAAACACAAAAACATCTAAAACACACAGAAAACGGGCCTAAAGTGCACTTAATCATGAAATAGGCAGATAAACGAATATAAGTGATTATAACTCTCAAGTGCAATGCTAAGATGATAAAACTGGCCAAGATGAGTCCATAAATCAGTGTAATATTTGGACTCATCACACCCCCAGACTTACCCATTTGCGCGTCCTGCGCAAATCATTACTCCATGGACTGTAAAAATAGCTAGCTGGCTTAGAAACTTCAAAATAAAGTAGGACGAGAAATCAAATACATCATGCGCATAAAAAATAGAATAGAAAAACTTTTTAATTATACTACGGAGCTTAAATTATTCGACAGAGGTAAATAAATATTGTGTCTACGTAAAATTAGAATTCTGGAGAGCCGTTCGGTCATGTGTATGGAGAAAGTAGACATGCCACTAAGGTGAGCATTGCCCAAGACCGAGGCTCATGATCACCTCCAAATAAATCCATCAATGTCGGAAACCATAAGCTTACTCTTTCACACTCTCTCCACGATGCTAAGTAGACTCAAATGTGAATCAGCAGGACTTGTAGGTTTGAATGAGGCTAAGGCTAAGGTGTGGTAGTCAATGATAAACATGGAGGCTACACGCAACCAAAGCGAGCGAACAAGAGCTAAACCCATACAGCCACTAAGAAATGCATGTGTGACAAACCCCCAGACTTGGCTTGAAAACCGGGTATGCACACGACCTATCCCGACGAAAAACTAACACACAAGATGGGGATTGCAATACTTTTAGATTTTCCTTGTAATACTTTTAGATTTTCTTTCACTTTTTTTTTCATCCTTTTATTTTTCATTTTTCATTTTTTTTTCATTCAGCAATCCCCAAATCTAATAATTAAAAATTCAAGAATTCATCTCCACATCACATGAATCCCAAATATCACAACATATCAAATTTTTGAAATCGAACAAGCTCAAGGTTTTGGTTGCGAAAAAAGGGTTGGCTTTTAGGCTTTGGTGAATTTAGGTGGAGCTGAAACAAAAGGAGGGTAGGCGCAAATTTGGCTTGCAAGGGTCAGCTGCTAGGACTAGGTACAAAAGGCTAAAACTAGCCAAAATGATGGCCTACCTCACGCGCACACTCAACTAACCGGGCACCAATGCTTCGAGAGTATCTTGGGTCAAGTTCTTAGTCCCCGAAAAAGACGATCCTTCCCCTCGACTCGAGCAATACGAGTCTAGTTACAACTACACTCATCTCTACACTACCGTTCGATTACTCCAGATTCTACAATTTTAAGTAGCACAAATAGAATTTACTTTTGTAGAATAAATTTAAGTCTACGAGCATGAAGAAAAAGTAATCCGATACTATTTCTATGCAAATCATGAGTACTCGATTAGGAGTACTGCATGAGTTTCGAAGTACTAGATCCCAAAATCCTAAGCCAACACCACTTTTTTAGAGTTTACAAAAAAGTAATACATTTGACTTGAGCCGCGCGCATGGTTAAGTGCGCACTCTTGTGGGTGATTTAGTGTGTGCAGTAGTGATCATGAAATAAATAAATACAGACGAGTATGCAATAAATTGTGTTGTGTAGTGATCACAGACAACTCTACCCCCAGACTAGAATGTGACAATACGAAAAAGTAAAACATGCAAATAAAAATAAAGGGCTAGGGGAAGAAGTACCTATGCTCAAAATTGAGCATACCAGTCATGCGACGAGATATCCAAGTGCGGCCAAGTTACCATGCCTCAACAATTCCTGCACTTGCGATTAAAATATGTACGCAAAATAAAAGATAGACACACACACACACACACACATATATATATATATATATATATATATATATATATATATATATATATATATATATAAAGAGCTCAAAACACAGCACAGAACCAAATGGTCCAACATGGGTTGTCTCCCAGAAGCCACTTTTGTTTACCGTCCTTAAGGTGGACCAAATACCTGTATTAGCAGATTATAAAGTTTTTCAAAAAAAAAACATTCGGCACCCAGATGGGCACCCAAAAAAATATAATTAAAACAAAAGAAACACTACCCTTGATAACTGTTGGGTTTATTGTCTCCCAACAGGACTTATTCAAAATCTAAGCATTTCCTAACTGATTGGCGTATGAAACTTGAAATGCTCAGGCAGTGGTTCATGTTCGCGTTTCGGTAGAGGGTATCAGAATGGCGACAGAACGAATACCCACCTGCCTGTGTGGGTATATCTGTAGTGTGTGTCAGGAATGGGCAGAAAGTAACTTGGGAAGCTCGTCGGCTCCAACTCCACCTGCATCTTGTCACTATAAGTCCTAGGCCGCATTACATGCCCTTGCACTGATTGGACCGGTTCCATGATGTGGTCCTATAGGGAAGTAGACACGAGAGCGGGGTTAAGAAATAAACTAGAAGAATAACATAAAGGAACCTCAATCTTGGGGATGGTCCCGGAGTCATCCCCCGTCGGTGGAATTGTTAAAGAATGAACGCAACTGTCCAGTATAGTGAAGAAGGTCCTAGCACAGCATCCGCCTCGTCCGCGCATCGGGCATCCTCACATGGGGTAAAGGTCGCAACCTCGGCCACGGAGTCGTCCTCCTCGACTGGATCTAACAGAACGCTGGAAACGCTAGTTTCCACCCGTGAATCAACCTCAAGAGAACTGTCAGAAAAAGAAAGAATGTTATGCAAAGAAGACAGTGAAGGCACGAAGCTCGGTAGGAAGTCAAGCGCCGGCTCTTCGCAACTGATAGACTTTATACTCAGTTATGTATGCACTTCGGGAGTATAAATATCCGTGTCGGAATGGGAATAAACACATGTATCGGTGCACGTACCTGGGATGCCTTCTCCATAACATAGAGATGGCAATGGTGCATATCCCGATACGGAAGGGGTGTTGCACAAGGGATAAGTGGAGACAATCCGAAGATCCGGCTCGTCATCCACTTCTAGCTCAGCTAGGTAAGCGGCACAATCCTTCAATGAATGATCCCAGCTTCGACAAAAAAGGCACTGCTTAGCCGGCTTCAGCGGCGCAATGGGTGCTGAAGCCGAATAGAAGTAGTGTGGCAATGGCTCCGCGGGTAGGTAGCTAACAGGCTTATGTCTACGATATGTAGACTCCTGAATTTCCTGGCTACTATACTTATGAGGGCATCTATCACTAGCATGAGATATGTCTCCACCATGACGGCAACAGATATTTAAATTAGCCCACATTGCGGAGATCTCAAATATAAAGGATACAACTACTTTGCATAGATTCTGAGAATAAAACTAACAATTCCAACTGACGGAATACAAGTAAAAGAGAAAAGGGATCAAAACAAAACAAAACAAAACAACTCCTAAAAACTACTTTTAGCGACACGAATAACTCTTATAACGAAATTTTCAGTAATTCAGAATTGCAATAAGTATAGAGCGGCGACAGTTCAGAAAATATTGTTATGAGGGTTATACTTAGAAAAGATTAAAAAGGGGGCTTGTGAGATTGTGGTTTCTTGATCTAATAAACTAATTAAGACTATGAGGGTCGAAGGCACCGCTTCGCAAAGTGAGGTGAGTGTATTGGCCGTGATGCCGAACTTCGGTTGGGCGTGTGGACGGAAAGCTAATGGATGTAAGTGTTCTTGTGCGGAGTGCAATCAGGTGAAACAAGGGTATGGAGTGGATGTGGAGTGGGCGAGGCGCATTCATAACACACAACTCAAAAGCAAATGAAAACAACAAACATCCAATTAGATATAGAGTAGAAAATGTAGTTCATTACAATATCAAATCATTCCATACAACAAAGAAAGGGGAAGAGGAGTAAACCACTAGAGGGTGAAGGTCCACCACAGGTCATGGATGGAATAGCGAGTTGTCAATCCGCTTCCGGGCTCAGTCCGAGGAGGCTTCCGGTAGCAACGAGCTGTCACCTCGAAGGCCTTTGAGTCCATTCTCTAGGTCGTCTTCTTATCCAACTCCGATGGAAAGCTTGGAGTTGAGGTCATCAACGGCCAGGAGCTTCGCCGGAGGGTTTGGAAAGCATCAGAATCAACGTCTACGGACTCCCGATGGAAGGGATGAAGGTGGAGGTGGCTGGAGCAGTTGGAGAAGTAGAATGGCACTTCCCGCGCACTCTTCAATCGCAGAAATGACCAGCGTTGACCTAAATCGCGGAGCATGCCCTTAAATACGGAGGCAGAACAAGCAGAGCATACGATCAGTGGCGCACGACCAATAGTCGTGCACACTGTCAGTCGATGATAGTGCACAATTTCCAATTAAACCTGCAACTTGGATAGAAACATCAGCAAATATGCGCACGATTAGTGGCGCACGACCGCTGGTCGTGCGCACTGAATCCACTGATCGTGCGATTGGCTAAGACAGAACTTCAGAAAACATGAGGTAAACGCGCACGAGCAGTGGCACACAACCGATGGTATTGCGCGCAATGTCCAGTGCTCGTGCGATTACCCGGGCAGAATAAGGAAAATGAAGAGGACAGAGCGCACGATCACCAGCGCACGACCAATGGTCGTGCGCAATAGGTCCAGTGATCGTACGATCGTCAAGAAAAAATTGGGGAAAAGGAGAATGTAATGCGTATGATCAGTGGCGCACGACCAGTGGTCGTACGCAGTGAGTCCAGTGATCGTGCGCAATGTTCCTGTATCGTCGGGGTCTCCCGAGCGGTTTCGGAGCACGTACACGACCCATGCACCAGTAGAAGAAGCAGATAGGCCACCAAAAGTGCATACTAAATTCTCAAGACATGGCGAGAGAACAAGTAAAACAAACGAAAACACACAAACATCTAAAGCACACATAAAACGGGCCAATAATGCACTTAATCATGAAATAGGCAGATAAACAAATATAAGCTGTTATAGCTCTCAAGTGCAGTGCTCAGACGATAAAACTGGCCCAGATGAGTCCAAAAATCAGTGTAATATTTGGACTCATTATAGACCTGGG
The DNA here is from genome assembly GCA_039513925.1 of Platanthera zijinensis. Lineage (NCBI taxonomy): Eukaryota > Viridiplantae > Streptophyta > Magnoliopsida > Asparagales > Orchidaceae > Platanthera > Platanthera zijinensis. Next base: position 112,739,516 of record CM077089.1, on the reverse strand, counting down.
GTATAGCTCGCTTTTAATTCTCTCAAGTTAGTGAATCAACTGTGGACTTAGAGTTTGGACACCTTCCCACCAGAACAAACTCAAACATACCCCAAGCCACAGCGAGGAGGTCCAGCCACACACCTGAAAGATCTTTTATTACTTCCCCTTCCAAACCAATGCTTGACTGGGCACCTTTGAAGAGCCAATGGAACTTCCGACCACCCACACGGATACTACGGTGAGTGATGAGCTGAAGCTCCCACCAACCAAAGCTAGCTAAGGGAGAGGAGAACTCAGAAAGAGGTCCTCTCCAAAGGTGCTCCTGGGGGTCTATTTATAGTTTTTTGGGGATGCTCTGCCAATACTGAGATTTCGCCTTTTTATTACTATTAAATGCATCCCAAAGTGGTCTGCCAACAACGAAACTCCAATGTTTGGAGGGGCTAATGGTAGGCTAGAATCAAATTATTGGAAAATGGAAATGAATATCCACTAATGGCGAATCAACGCACCTCAGCCCACTCGCTTCGGTGGCGAGTGCCCGATGAGTCTGAGCACTTGCCACTCACCTTGCCAGCAAGTACCTGATGAAGCTAGGCACTCGCTACCCTGCCTCTCGCCTACGGGAAAAACATCAGCTTGTAGGCTCTGCTCGCCTGTTACTATACTGGACAAATAGCAAGTGCTTGATGAAACTGAGCATTTGCTCCCTTCCTTTAGGCTAGCTGGGCCCACTCGACAAATACAGAGTTGTATACAATCCCCTCTCTTTGTGAGATCTATCCCAGGCTCAAAAAGATAGTTCAACCCCATCGTTATTTGGCAAGTTGGGGCCGAAAGGAATCATCTAGAGGGCCCCCACCCAAGCTTATAAATACCATGGGAGGAGGTCACCCCTAAGAACCCCTCCCCCCTCCCTCGTCTTCCTCATCCCTTTAGAAACCTCCTGCTCTTCATCGCTATGCTAATCTCGCAAGCGGCTCTCGTGTGTCTCGTCGCTGATGAGGAGAAGAACAAGGCGACCACTGCCAAACTGAGGGCCCTCGCTACATAGCACTAATCCTAAATCATGACGAAAAAGCCGGAGGACCATGCGCTCAAGAAGTCGAGGGATGATCCCCTCGAAGAGGTGTCAGGCTCGCCAAAATCCCTTCAACCTATCTCCAGCTGCGAGTCCATCTCTCAACCCCTTGTATGTTCCTCTGAAATTTTGTTGTAGTTAATTCGATACTCGCGAAGCTGAAACGAGCTCTTCATGCACACTTTTGTAGTCTAATGGCTCTGTCGGGATCATGAAGCACCAAGATGATGAGGTGCAGATGATGCCTACGAGTTGGGGTGAGCCGGACTCTCACACGCAGATTCCTGGTCAGTATTTATTTTCTTGATTCCGTTCGCACTCTACGGCAAGCACGGTTCTGAATTCCCCTTGCGTCTACACACTACCTTCTTTCATTTACATCACCTCGACTCCCTTGACGACCAGATCTACAACTCGTGACCTCAGTCAATATCACGCCAATGCCACAAAATCCCCGACGAGTGGTGGCGCACGGACCTCGGCGCCGCAAGTCCAATTTCCTCGCAATCTTATTGTCCTGCAAGATGGATCGGGAAAGTCACTGATGCTAACCGTCATCGATCCCTTTGGCGGTCAACAAATCCTTCCCTCGCACCACCCAGGTAAGGTGGGCAAGACCTCTCTGGGTAAGTAGTTGATACATCTCGTAACTTTCGTCGTGCTTGCCCATACCGATCTCTTGCTTTCTTTCACTAGACATGACCAACATCTCCATAGGGGCCGATTTGGATGCTACAACAACGTACTCAGCACAACCCTTTCCAGACATGATACGAGGCTTCCTCGGCAAGCCGACATACATTGTGGAGTTAACTGAGCGGGTGGCGAATGTTCTGTAGAAGCATGGGTTCATGCTCCGCGAGATAAAGGACGAGCGAGCTCAGCCAGCAAACAACAAATTTTCTCACCTGCTCGCTCTACAATAGCGAGTGCAGACACTGGAATGTGAGTGTGCCTCGTTTATGAGTGCGATGCAGAGACTTCTTTTAGGGAACACGTCTTTGCTGGAGTCGCATCTAAATAAGATGGAAGAATGTTGTCAAACTCTTCATCATGAAGTTGCAGCAGTTCGCGAGGAAGTCACCTAAAGGGGAGGTCCAAGAGTGAGGATGCGAGGACATGGCTTGCGGTAATGGGTCTCGCTCTAATTCTACGAGATTGAAATTATTGAGAAATAAATTTGTTTACTATTTACCTTTTATGTTATGTGATAATTATCTGGAGAATGCCTGCTTATTCATGAGTTTCGTAGTAATTTGATCGTTCTGCATAAGTATTGTTCGTTTCACTGTGAGTGCATAACTTATGATTTTAAGCGGATTTTTACTCTATGAATGGGTGTGTTTAAGCCATGATATGCGAGTGAGCTGAGATGGAGTATGCCGTGGGATGTCTTGCGAGCACAGGGGGCGGCGAGTGGATTCACGCCAATTGGCCGGACCCATCCCCCTGAATCCTATAAATACCCACCCGACCGGTCTTCACCTACGGTCATAACTGGTCTCCTCTCCCTTTTATCCACAACTCATCAAGCACTCGCACTCCGTGCCCACGAGATGGTCGGCGACGGTGAGGAGGGGTGCCAGAACTGCACGACACATTTTCTGGACTACATTTTTTCCTGATGAATAGGTCTTGGAGAAAGAAATGCCCAAGATTATCGTGGAGTTCGTTCCGATGGGATTCGAAGCTCGTGGGCCTAAGGAGGGAGAGTCCATCAATTCCATAAAGGAGTATGAACTCGCCATCCATCTCACGTACTTCAAGATGGGACTTCGCCTCCCGCTATGGCCAGAGGTGAAACAATTTCTCAAGTACTTTGGGCTGGTTCCCTCGCAAATCACCCCCAACGGGATCTCGATACTTGCGGCTTACACGTGTTATCTGCGTGAATAGAGAATAGAGTTTAATTTAATGGGTTTCCGCAATTTATTAATTAATGAGCTACCAGCGACGGGGTGGACTTTCTCAGCAGCTCACAGATCAAGGTTTGCTAGACCATCAACAAAGGCCAATATTAGATCAACCAATTTGTCTTTGTCAAGGGTGACCATGGCAATGTCCCATACGTGCCGATACAAAAGGACAAGATCACTTGCCGAGCGCCACGTGTCGATGGCAAGGACGCCAAACTACACAAGTTTTTCTTGGGAAAGAATTTCGAAGTTGCCCATTTGCGACGCAATGTAGACTCGCTACTACCCGTTCTCCCTGGCGCTGATAAGCATGCACCCCTTTTTTGTAACTCTATTTTGCCTCTTGCGACACCTTAAAGCATTATTGCTCCCGACTTTCTTATAGGAAAGCGCCACATCCTTGCGCACCCGCCATATGCGAAAAAGGGTAGGGTGGATCCCTCCCTTGACTTCGCTCGATCTGTTGCCACCGTGTGTGTTGATGACCTGCGAGCACCCGCCTTAGATAATGGCAAGAAGAAGAGGGGAGAGCCCGAGAGAAGGCCTGACGCGGGATCATCGTCCGACAGGCCCTCGAAATGCTAAAAGACTATTGCCTCCAAGAAACCTGCTCCTTTTGGCGAGCCAACTCTCCTGAAGAAAACTGTTATAGCCAGTGAGTTGAACCCTTCGATAGGGAAGCAACAAGGAGCCGGCAAGCTGGGGGGCAAAGAACTGGGAACACCCGCCTCACATCCAAACTTTGGGTAGGGCAGAAGCCCAAAGATGGTTACGGACAACGTCTACTCACCTGGGATGAGCACTCGCATAGATTCTCTTTCCCCGCTCTCCTACTTTTTGGACCGAGTCTAGTCATACTGGAAAGGACCCGTATTACTTCAGTAATGGATTGTATGGCCGCCAAGATGCCGAGGAGTATGATAGGTTGACAATGAAGGAACTCACCTATGATAGCTTGCAGGCCCATCAACACGCTACTAAGCTTGCACACATGGTCACGTGGAGGGGAATTAGCTTCCACAAGAAATTCAAAAATGCCGAGACTACTAGGGAGTTCACCTAGGAAACGGTCCTCAACTTTGACACGTGGCTCGAGCTAACGGAGCGCCTCCTCGCTAAACACTTTGGAGGTGTGTTAAGTCTCCTTATTTCATCTTCTTTCCATTTTACCTTGAATTTCTCAAAGAATCTTCTATAGGATGTCGAGACCACCAAGAGCCTTAGGTTGCGCATCGCCGACTTAGAGGGGGAGCTCGCGGCTACTAAGGTGAATCTTGCAAAGGCCCATGAAGAGAAGACTCTTGACGCACTCGGCGTATCCTCCTCTAGCGCGTGCAAGCTTCTTCACTTCTCTCCGCAGGAGGTGGAGAACACCCGCAAGCTACTTGTTAACCCAAAAATTGGCCATCCCTCCTAAGGTAGCTAAATTTCAATTCGCGGCCTGCTCCAGTTCCCCCTGGAAGTCGCGGCCTGTCATCCCCCTTTTTTCCAAGGATGGGCGGACAGACTACTCTGTCCTCTTAGGCCGCGCGGCTAGGGTGGTCTTCCCGTCCTGACTGCCCAGGTCGCGCAGCAGCCACTTGTTCTGTAGGGACTGCGGACTACTTCCTTAGTACGCCCCTACAGGTCGCGCGGTTAGGTCAGTGAACTGCGCAATGGTTCATTCTTCTCCAACAGGAGAACTACCGAACTAAGCAGCGGACTCACATTACAATATGCCCAGACTGCCAAGTAGCCGCATGCCCGATAGGAGTTGCGTGTTTCTTCAGCCCACTCCTACAGGTCACACAACAAGTAAGGCAAACTGCCTCATCGCCAGGAGACCTGCCTCCAGGTCACACAACATAATGCCGACTCAACTCAGTCTGCAAGAAGGCAGCAGACTCAGCCTCTGTTCGCCAAAGGGAGGTGGACGCTCCACTCACCAGCCGACGAATTCGCCGCATCCGACATCATACGCAACCTGCTCTCTTAAGTCTGCCAGGTCGCCAAGCCCTTATTGCCCAGCAGGGGGGACAAGCCTCCAGCGGATAAGCTCATCCTGTCCGCAGCGGGCTAGGCAGACTCATTCGCAGTCCGCTAACTAGCCCTCCTATTTCCCGGCGCCAGCTTCTTCCCAGCAGCGGGCGGACTACTCCTTAGCTCGCATAACTTGGCACAGGTTCGCTTAGTGCAGCAGAGACGGACTTGTCCCAGTCTGCCAACAGCAGATCAATTCAAGCTGGCAAGTCCCTAACCGCACAACATGGTGCGGACTCGGCGGACTTCTCATCTACTCGCACAACTTATCGACAAACCGGGGGTAACGTTACCAGGACCGTCTCCGGCCCAAGCCTATAAATAAGCCCCCATACCTCTCATTCAGCAGGCATGGTGGAGTGGGACAACCAACGCATCAAGTCCTGCGGACTAAGTTTTCCAGTCCGCGCGGCTAACCCTTACGGCATGTTCCCCGACCTTGGACTCAGCTGCCCTCTCTCCCTGATCATGCAGTCCGCTCGAATTTGAGTAGCGAACTGTGGGATCATCTTTCCGCACGGTCTACCGACCTGCTTTGTCAAACCGCATGGCCTCTAGCTTCCTATTATATCAAGATGCCAACTTCCCCCTCTGTACCCTTTATTTTCTTTCCATGTAAAGGTGCAATATCAAGCTGTAATCTCAATTCATAATCAAAGGAAAGCACGTCGCAGGAGTCGTATTTAAGCCGCGGTGGGAGAACTCTGTTGTTGTTACTGCCAGCGGCCCCCTTTCTTTTCCCTCTCTCAGTCTCAACCATCAATCCAAACCGTAAAAGTAACTGTCTGTTCGATAGTTACTTATTAACCTCCTTCTTATCCCCGCATACCACATCGATCATGTTCCACTCTCGAGCAAGCTAGCGGAAGAGCGCATTTTTCGCATCAACATTTAACATGCAGGCATTCAGATCTTGAACAGACAGAGAAAATCAACAGTTACTCATGTCAGACCATCAACCAGCCGAGAACCTTGCTCCTTCAAGTCCTAGTGAAGATCCTCTCTGGAAAGCCTTAGATCAATCGCGTAGAGAAACTACCCAACAGTTTCAAAAAATCAACCGTACTCTAGCTGCTATCACGCAGCGATTAGAAATGCAATCTACAGCAGCACCAGTTCCTCTAGTCAATCTAACACCAGCATTGGAGACTTCGTAAGCTTATCCACTGGCCTATTCGCTGGTCTATCCTCATGTTTACCCACCAACCTTTCTGTAAGGGCCTACAACTCCTTTGCGGTCTCAAAATGATGAGTTTACTGCTCGTCAAAACTTCTTCCAAGAAACTGCCCGAGGAAGTCCAACAAGATTTCTAAATTTTTAGGGAAGTCATCCCTACTCATCAGCTTTTGATTTTTCTCCTCCTATAGCAGTTTTTCCCTTCTGTCCCCCTTCTCCTTTTACAGCTACAGGTTATGCTCCCTTTTTTTCTTATACAGTAGGAGAAAAGGACAAGCCATCACCGTTTTCAGAGAATGTTTGGCATGAACCAACTCCAGTTAATTTCTGAGAGCCGCGGTTGCCAATTTACACTAGAGAGACTGATCCAATGAAGTATCTTCAAGATTTCGAATCGGCCGTAGCTCTTAGGACCCTTTCAGATGCTACCAAATGCAAACTCTTTGTGACATCCTTTGATGGACAAGTGAGGGAGGGGTTCTATGTACTGCGTCCTATATCCATCGCTTCCTTTGCTGATTTGCGAAGAAAGTTTTTGCTCAGATTTTCTACCTCTACAAAGAGAAAGGGTGGACCAGAAGCCCTCTTTGAGGTCAGGCAACATGAGAATGAAACTTGATCTCATTTGTGGATTATTTCCAAAAAGAAATCTTGGACAATGAGATCGTCGATCAGGAAATGTATCCAGTGGCTCTTATTTATGGTCTGCGAGAAGGACCACTTAAGTTTGAGGCTAATATCCGAGCATCAAGAACATATCAAGAGTTGATTGGCTTAGCCAACTCATACATTCGAGGTGAGAAAAGCAATTCCAGCTTCGTCTCCAGGCTTGTAGCAGAAAAAGATCCTTCTTCTTACAAGCAACCTCCAAGGTCTCCTCGGAAAGATTTTCCATCCCACTTAAGGAAGGGAAGAAGATTTCAATGTCATCGACACCCCTTCCCAGGCCAGGATCGTGCCCGAGATCAATTGTTTCTATTGCCAGCCCTAGCTCCGCAAACAGCTTCGGTTCATCAGCAGCAGGATGATGACTTGCTAGAGTCCGAACTAGATGAGGCCATGCAAGAAGTAAGCCAAGTCATGAAGGGTAGGGATAATTTTAAAAGGCCTTACCAGCCGATATATCAAATATCAAAAGATTCAGATCCGTTCTGTGTGTTTCACAAAGAAAGCAGGCATTTAATTAAAAATTGCCGAGCGCTTCGTCAACTGGTACAAAAGATGCTAAGGCAGGGTAAGATGCGCGATCTGTTCTCGAAGGATGACCACTCTGATCCGTCAACTTCAAAAGGCAAAGAAGTAGCAGACATTCCTTGCTACTCAAAGGGAGCGAGCCAAATCAACAATTATCCTATCCTCAATGTTGAAGAATGCATCGATGCAGATGATGAGGGCCCCCTTGGAAGACTATTCTGAAGTAAAAAGGACACTGCAGTTCCAAAAGCTCCTTCCAATCATTGCTGGTTATTTTTTACTTTACATTCTTCAAACATTTTCTTTCTAAAAATGCTTCTAAGTGTTTCTTTAATTCATTTCAATAAATTTTACGTCAGAGATCCCATACTGACACTTTTCCATTTTTGGAGTGCTTCCTCCTCTATTTTCTCTTTGCCAAAGAGATCACTGAACCACCGAGATATCGTCGAGTCTTGCTTAGGGCCCCCTTGAGATTAGACTCTGGCTTAAGACCACAATGACCACATATAGTGGGGAGTGTTCGCCCATGTGTAGTGGGAGCTGTCCAACTCTCGTGCGGAGGATTACGGGACTTCGGATCCCAGCCAGTATCTAACACAAAGCGTCCATCAAGGGAGGTCCCATGTGTTAGCTCTACTGTGCTTCGCTAACGATACATTACAGTTACGATGATCTTTGCTTGACAAGCAATGATGATCAAGTGTAGCCTTGTATCTTCGATCATCTTATGATTATAATACTCGAATACTCTATGGTACTCTCAATCCGTGCCTTTGTGGGGCCCACAACTCTGCTGATCACTCCAAATACAAGCAATAGGACACTTGGCACATCTAGTATAATTGATCAGCGATGTTTGTAGCCCGAGGTATGAGAGCAGTGTATCTATCGTTTTCTTATCAAGATTCTGTGCTTGTTTCTCTTTTGTGGCCTTCTAAGGGAGTATGACTAGTGTGCTCTAGGTAGGACTAAACCCTAGATGATTTTTCTTAGGCAGGTGATGCTTAAGGCCCCCGGGGAACACCTGTGGCAGCATCCGACCTTTTTTGGGTCATCTTCGGGTGTAGCTCTCCTTTTTCATTCTGCCTTCTTACAGGTTAATATGTTAAGTCCAACCTATCAAAAGGATTTGCAACATCTTTTTTTGCCTATACTCTCTTTATATATTTGGCTTTCACGAAGCTCTATCCCCTGACGATTGATTATGCTTGTCTTGGCATCTATTATTCAATCAAGGAATCTATTTCTATTTATTGACAAGCCATGCTATTGAAGTATAATCAAGATGGTTTCATCTGGTTGATCTGGATTTCATATTAATGATATCATATCTGATCATGCGAAAAGATCATTATCGCGGTTTGATCTTTATTCGGTTAATAACATAGTTTGTCGGGCATTTCCTCTGCTTTAATTATATCTTCCTTATCATATCAACAATCAACATTAGCAAGTTTCTTTCAGAGATTAGTAGATATTTGCAAGTTCCCTTCAGGTACTTGCAGCTTACTTTTCAATCATATCTGCGTCTAACTCTTCTTTTACAGAGATTAGCAGATATTTGCAAGTTCCCTTCAGGTACTTGCAACTTAGTTTTTCTTTATATCTACTGCTTACTCTTTATTTTGTAGAGATTATCAAATATTTGCAAGTTCCCTTCAGGTACTTACAACTTACTTTTCTATCATATCTACGCCTAACTCTTCTTTTGCATAGATTAGCAGATATTTGCAAGTTCCCTTCAGGTACTTGCAACTTAGTTTTCCTTCATATATACTGCTTAATCTTTCTTTTGCAGAGACTAGCAAATAATTACAAGTTTCCTTCAGGTACTTGCTACTTACTTTGCTTTCATATCTACTGCTTACTCTTCTTTTTGTAGAGGTTAATAAGTATTTGAAAGTCTTCTTCAGGTACTTACAAGCTATTATTCTTATGTGCTTTCCTCTCACCTTTGTTTTGCAGAGCTTAGTGGAAGATGTTCACTTCTTCTCCATTTTGCAAAAGCAACTCAGGTACACACAATATGTACTTCTTTTTGCCTGCATTAACTTTTTTCCTTTGCAGAAAAAAGATAGACATTGGCATACTTTTTCTATGGAGAGATAACAGGTTCTATCTCTCCCTGCCTCTTGTTTTATGAGGGATGGATCATGATTTTTGTGGGTCTCCTAATTTTACGAAGTTCCCTTCAGGACTTAAAAAAGTGCGGGGATTATGTTAACCCAGAAATCGGCGATCCCTCCCAAGGTAGCTAACTTGCAAGTCGCGGCATGCTCTAGGTTCCCCTAAAAGTCGCGGCCTGTCAGCCCCCTTTTTTCCAAGGATGGGTGGACAGACTTCTCTGTTCGCTCAGGCCACGCAGCTAGGGCAGTCTTCCCATCCTGACCTCCTAGGTCACGCAACAGACGCTTGTTATATAGGGGATGCGAACTGCTTCCTCAGTCTGCCCCTACAGGCCACGCAGTTAGGTCAGCGAACTATGCAATGGTTCATTCTTCTCCAACAAGTGAACTACGAAACTAAGCAGCGGACTCGCATTGCAATCCGACCAGACCGCTAAGTAGCCGCATGCCCGGAAGGAGTTGTGTATTTCTTCAGCCCACTCCTGCAGGTCGCATAACAAGCAAGGAAAACCACCTCATCGCCAGACGACTTGCCTCCAGGTTGTTATACATAACGCGGACTCAACTCAGTCCGCTAGAAGGTCGCGAACTCAGCCTCTGTCCGTCAAGGGAGATGGACGCTCCGCTCACCAACCGACGAACTCACCTCATCCGACAACATGTGCGACCTGCTCTCTTCAGTCTGCTAGGTCGCCAAGCCCTTATTGCCAAGTAGAGGGACAAGACTCTATCATATAAGATCATCCTGTCCGCAGCGGGCTAGGCGGAATCATTTTGCAGTCCGCCAACTAGCCCTTCTATTTCCTGGCGCTTGCTTCTTGCCAGCAATGGGCAGACTACTCCTCAGCTCGCTTAACTTGGTGCAGGTTCACTTAGTGCAGTGGAGGAGGACTTGTCCCAGTACAACAACAACAGATCAATTCAAGCAGGCAAGTCCCTAACCGCACAACATGGTGCAGACTCGGCTGGCTTCTCGTCTTCTCGCACAACTTACCGACATACCGGGGGTAATGTTACAAGGATTGTCTCTTCCCCAAGCCTATAAATAGGCCCCCATACCTTTCATTCAGCAGACACGGTGGAGTGGGACAACCAACTCATCAAGTCTCACGAACTCAGTTTTCTAGTACGTGCGGCTAACCCTTACGACCTGTTCCCCTACCTTGGCCTTAGCTTCCCTCTCTCCCTGATTGCGCAGTCCGCTCGAACTTGAGTAGCAAACCGCAGGATCAGATTTCTATGCGGTCTGCCACCCTGCTTTGTCAAACTGCGCGGCCTCTTGCTTCCTCTTCTCTTAAGCCACCAGCTTCCCCATTTGTACCCTTTATTTGCTTTCCATGTTAAGGTGCAATTTCAAACTGTAATCTCAATTCATAATCAAAGGAAAGCCCGTCACAGGAGTGGAATTTAAGCTGCGGCGGGCAAACTCTGTTATTGCCGTTGCTAGTGGCCCCCAATCTTTTTCCCTCTCTCGGTCTCAACCATCAATCCAAATCGTCAAATTAACCGTCTGCTTGACAGTTCCTTATTAGCCTCCTTCTTATCCCCGCATCCCGGATCGATCGTGCTCCACTCTCGAGCAAGCTAGCGGAAGAGTGCATTTTTCGCATCAACATTACTGATTATGCAGACCACGAAGTCGAATCTGAATGTACTGCACAACCTCAATGCTCTGTGAGATGATTGGATGGAGCTACTCGCAAGGGACCTCATCCCGAATTTCTACCTACAAGCGGCGAGTCTATAATCCTCGGGACGAGGCTACTCCCCTAATGATGGCATGAAGGAACATTCATCCAAGGACCCGCCTGCGAGTTGATAGATTTAATTTTTCTCTTTTTTTGAAATTGTAAAAGTGCACTCGCCGAACATATATTTTGTGATTATTAAAGAATCATCTCTTCTTCTCGTTATGCTCATATTTTTTACATATTCACGTCTGCACTTTTAGTCATATCTCTTTCTTCGTTTATTCATGGTTAGAGGATTCCCTTTATGTTCACCCAACTCACCGAGATGCCCTCCTCCTCTCCCTAGCTCGCGGGAACTAGACCTTATAGCTATCACGAGATTTGAGTTCTCGGGTAGCTGAAGATTTTGCATCATGCTCACGCGAGAGGGGTAGTGCTCGCAGCGAGAGGGAATAGAGTCCAACCTGCTTTTCCCCTATCTTCTCTCTTTAACTCTTTCTTGAGGGGCCAAGCATTCTGCTGGCTTATTGGAACTTTGCTGACGTTAACCTGACTTTATTTTTCTTAGGGCTCAACCTTCTTACCCGAGCGACCTGCCTGCCCTGCCAGCTAGTGAGAGCCCGGTCAGCGGGGTCTCATTGAAGGTATTCTGGTTCGGACTTGACTTTATCTCAAAATCCTACCCGAGCTACCTTCCTACTTAGCTGGCTAGTGAGATCCCAGTCAGTGTGGTCCCATCGAGGGTATTCTAGTTCAGACTTGATTCTGTCTTAACCTCCTACCTGATTGACTTGCCTGCTTTGTCGGCTAGTGAGAGCCCGTCCAGCGGGGTCCCATCGAGGGTATTCTAGTTCAGAGTTGATTCTATCTCAACCTCCTACCCGAGCGACCTATTACACTACCGGCTAGTGAGAGCCCTATCAGTGGGGTCCCATCGAGGGTATTTTGGTTCGAACTTGATTCTATCTAAACCTCCTACCCGAGCGACCTACCTGCCCTGCCAGCGAGTGAGAACCCAATTAGTGGGGTCCCATCGAGGGTATTCTGGTTCAGACTTGATCCTATCTCAACCTCCTACCCGAGCGACCTGCCTGCTCTACCAGCTAGTGAGAGCCCAGTTAGCGGGGTCCCATCGAGGGTATTCTGGTTCAGACTTAATTATATGCCAACCTCTTACATGAGCGACCTGCCGGCTAGTGAGAGCTTAGTCAGCAGGGTCCTATCATGGGTGTTCTGATTCAGACTTGATTCTATCTCAACCTCCTACCCAAGCGACCTGCCTGCCCTATCGGCTAGTGAGAGCCTGATCAACGCGGTCTAATCAAGGGTATTCTGGTTCATACTTGATGGGAGGTTGGGATAGAGTGAAAAGGCATTTAGTGAGGTGTGGTTCTTTACTTTCATTCACCTTATGGATAAAAGCGCTTCAGGCCATCACCGCTCCAAGTGTTGCTAAGGGGGGCCCCTTTGACATTTGGGAGGCGATAAACACCTGAGGAAAGTGCATCAAGGATTACAAAAGGCCCTTTCCAGTTAGGGTAGTGTTTTACAAAATATTTTATCATGATGTTCTTATCAAAGTACCTTCCAATTCGATGCTTGACCTCCTCCTAGCGAAGGGGGTCCAGGTTACGAAGCTCTTCCACCAAATCAAGAGACATCTATTACTCTTCCTCATTTTCCACTCTTCATTCCTCATCGCCATCCCCCGTAGTAACAACATGTGGGGAACTTACCGCAAATTCTATGGGAAACATGACCTCTGACCCATGTGATAGCTTGTAAGGGGTTCCCCGGTAGCTGTGTTCAGGGTGGTTCTCAAGGCCTACAAGACTGAGCGGAGTTGTTCCACCCAGATGCCCTTCAGATTTTCCACATTCTTCTTCAATAGGTTGACAATGACCTTGTTTGCGACCTCTACTTGCCCGTTTCTCCTATGGTGATGGACGAAAGTGAACCTGAGATCGATGCCCAATTGTCCGTAGAAACTAACGAACTCCTCGCTCGTGAATTATAGTCCGTTGTCCGTGACTATGGTTAGGGGCAATCCATGCCGGCAAATTATCTCCCCCATATGAAGTTGTGAATTACTTGTGACGTTACTTTCGCCAATGCACTGACCTCTATTCACTTTAAGAAATAATCCACCATGACCAAAAGGAACTTTATCTAGCTGTTAGCCTACGGGAAAGGACCAACTGGGTCCAATCCCCATATGGTAAAGGGCCATGACACTGTGATTATCCTAAGCCTCGACACCAAAAGGAGTTGGAGTGGCGCATTATAACACCCCAAAATACCAAAAAGCCCCAAATGGAGTTAAGACAGGGCAACACGGCCTGAGACACGGGCGTGTCCCAAGGCGTGTCCTACTCTGGGTTGAGGCACATGGCCGAGGACACGGGCGTGTCCTAGGCCATGTCATTCTCTAGTTTTGGCCAGGGATCCCCACACGGACAATGACACGGGAGTGTTAGAGGCCGTGTCCTCCTCGGGTTTGTGCGACCTAGTGAACACGGCTGGGCAAGGGCGTGTCTGCAGCTATGTCTAGGCACACGGCCTGTGACACGGGCGTGTCACAGGGCCGTGTCCTTCTCTGGAATTTCCTAGGACGTGAGGCCTGGTGAACACGGGCCAAATACGGGCATGTTTGAAGATGTGTCAGGACACATAACATGTGATACGGGCGTGTTAAATGGCCATGTCCAGTTCTGGATAAGTCGGTTCATCTACCGCTTGCAGTACACGGCCTGAAACACGGGCATGCCACAGGCTGTGTCAGCCAAAAAATAGACTTTCGAGGGCGATCTGGGGCCGTTCGTTTCTTTTATCCTAGATCCTGTGGCCTAGGTTATTCCCTGCTGGGTTGAACTCCAGAGTTGACTGAAGATTTCATTCTTCACTTGGCCATCTTCTTGCTAAAGGAGAAGTGAGAAAGGAGGAGGAGGAGGAGAAGATCTGGCTGCTAGTGGAGCTCCCGAGTTCCGATTCGAGATCTGAATCTAGTTTTGTGGAGGTAAGGCCGCTGCGGTGCTTTCCAACCGGCTAGAATTTTTATGGTTCCCAAGAGATCGTCAAGGGTAACGATCTTCCTTCTTGGACAAGTGAAGTCCTAATATATGCATGAGCATGGGATCCTCCACCAAAAGGTGGAAAGAGTAAGTGATCCCAGTGGGTTGATAGTTGCTATCCTCGGTTGAGTCTGCATCTAGACCTGAAAATGTGTAGTACGGGATAGGCATGCTATGCGAAGCCCATCTGGACAGGTTGGTCTAGATTAGTGATGTTGCATCTTATGCACCAGAGAAGACTCCGCATATACACGTGTAGTTTGTGGAGTCGATGGGTTGTGCCTGTGAAGTGGAGTAGCAGGAAGTACTGGAATGAGGAATTCCAGAAAAATACCCTTGTACTTCTTGTGCTATGGTTACAGTGTAGCTAGTCCTTTGTGGACAGTGTAGTCAGTCCTTGGTGGACAGCGTGGCTATTGTGAAGCCAGTCCTTGGTGGACATTATGGCTATTGTGAGCTGTGAGCTCTTAAAAAGGCTTCTTGCCAAAGATGAAAGGTGAAACTAACCCGCGCCTTCAGATGTAGCCTCGAGTACGCTGTACTCGTTGATGACAAGGCGACTTGAGCAACGGGGGGTGGTTGATCCGTACTTGCGTTATGTCGACTGTACAGGAGAGCGTCAAGGTATTGAGCTTTATTCAGTGGCATAATGAGAGTCTTAGGCCTGCACTCCATTAAGACTAAATGCTCAATACCGTATAAACGATGGTGTTGACCCTGGTTCGCCGGTGTACCAAGAATGTGCCCTAAGTGCACAGATCGCTGGGCCGTGTGGCTGACGGTTGTGATGGATTAATTGTGCGTGTGAGCATAATATATGATATATCTATCTATGCATTGCTATGCCTGCAGGGAAGGAATGCTACTGCCCTGAGAAAGGGGTAGGATTGTTATAAATTGGTCAGCTGAATGCTGGCCGTTGCCCTGTTTACCTCCTTCTGGGTGGGATGTCCCTGTGCAGGTGCTGGAGAGCCGAGCAGGAAATGAAGGGCAGAAGTCCTTGCTGCTGCTAGCCCTTGAAGGCTAAGCAAATTGTGTTGTGTTTTATTCATGTGTGGCCGGCCTGCGCGCCAATATATGCAATCCACACTGTGAAAAGAGGAATTGTAAGACCTTAAGGCCAACCTGTTTGTATTTTCTGTACATTCCTTCAAGTGGTTGTATATAACTGTGGTTTATATATATAGTGGACATTCCTGGTTTGAGTTCAAGTTATTGTTAAAATCTTCCGCTAGCATGCTCCGAGTTAGAGTGCGATGGTGTTTTGGTATCAACCTGTGACCTCGTTGTCTGTTTGTGGCATATAGTGTGGGGCCCCTGCCTTACCTTCTATTATATGTTATTTAACGGGTGGAGTCGTTACATTTTGGTATCAACTTGTCTCAGTCTTCCTCTTTCGAATTCGTGGTCGAATTCTTTTGTGCGGTGGCGAGCACGTGTAAGTGCGAACCGCTTTACCACTATTGAACTCTTGAATGTCCACTAAGGAATGTAAATACACTTGTTTGAGGAACCTGCACATTCCTAAATTGTTGTTATTGCTTGCGCGAGGTCGCTAATGTGTGTCTTGTTCACCTATAGGTGACTCGTAGTGGTGCTGAGCAGTTTGAGCCCCAGCATTCTGATGAGAGTGCGACACCAGCTGAGGTGTCTACACCTCCTCCATCTGCGGAAACAGTTCACTTAGTTGCTGAGGAATTATTTGCCATGATTCAGCCGATTGGGCAGGCGCGGCCGACATTGGTTCCAGATCGTGTTTGTGTAAGACTCGAACCGGTTGAGGCTGTGGATCCGCGAGCAGTTAAACAACAGTTGAAGTAATTCATGAGCTTCAATCCACCTACATTCACGGGTATAGGATCCCCAACGCAGGCAAAGGATTGGTTATTGCGAGTTAAGCGTATATTGACGGTGATCAGGATTGAGGAAAATCAGAAGGTCACCTTGGCCACCTTTATGTTGGAAGGAGTGGCTCGGTTATGGTAGGACGAGGTAGAGTTACACCATTTAGCGGGCAGGCAGTTAACACAAGTTTTGATTGAGGAGTTCTCTCGAATGTTCATGGCCAAGCACTTACCAGCGGCACAATGCATTGCCATGGAGAACGAGTTCCAACAGTTAACGCAAGGATAAAGTAGCGTTGATACGTACTTGCATGAATTTACAAGGATTGGACGGTATACGGGGTCAATCTTCGCGGATGAACAAAGGAAAACCAATCGGTTCTATGAAGGATTGCGGGATGAGTTGAGGTTCCTGATTTTGAGTTCGGTGAATCAAGGATTTCAGGCATTGGTCGATACTGCATGTGCGCTGGAAAAGGACATGAAACAGGTGCAAGGCAAAAAGGACTGGGCTGTGACAAAGCCTGAGTTCAAAGCACCCCACCCTAAAAAATCGTATTACCAGAAGAAGTGGGGCAAGAGGTCCAAGCCTTCTGGGCAAGCTTCTGCGACAGTTACGTCAGGAGCAACTTCAAGGCAGGAGTCTTGTACCTGCTTTACCTGTGGCAGAGTGGGGCATATAACCCGTGATTATCGGGTTGCTCAGCCAAAGGGGGAAAAGAAGACGGGCGCGTCTTATGCTGAGAAGGGCAAAACAGTGGTAGAGTCCTCTACATCCCAGGCGCAGCCCAGAGTTTATAATCTTGGCCAGCAAGAGGCTATAAAGCATAGTGACGTCGTCACAGGTACGATTTAAGATATTGCTTGATTTGTTTATATTGCTTACTTTCTATGTAGCTTGTGCATGATGTATATGCTACAGGCTTTTTACTGATTTGGAACAACCTAGCGAGAGCCCTGTTTGATACGGGTGCTTCACATTCATTTATGTCTAAGGACTTCGTAGCTTGAATTGGAGTACCGAGTCATGTGACGAAAGATAGCATAAATGTGTTATTACCGAATGGTTGTGTGATGCTTGCGAATAGAGCTTGCGATGTGGAAGTTCAAATAGGAAGTCGAGATTTCGGTTTAAGTGCATCTGTGCTACCGATATCAGCATTTGATGTGATCTTTGACAGGGACTGGCTCTCGGAGCAGCATGCCTTTATTGATTGCAATTCAAAGGAGATCAAACTGGGCCAGAATACCGAGCTTGAGAATAAGTTCGCTAGTATGCGAGGAGTGAGCGGGATCTTGGTGTCTGCTCTCTAAGTCGTCAATGCTATTCAGAAGGGCGCAGAGTTATTATTCCCGCTTATTCAGGCTGTTGAGCCAAAGGCCAGTGTGAGCGATGTTCCGATTATGTTGGAGTTTGCTGAAGTGTTTCCTAAGGATCTTCCTGGGTTACCACCCCAGCGAGAGATAGACTTCACGATTGAGTTGGAGCCAGGTGCGAAACCTGTAGCCCGCTCTCCATATCGTGTAGCACTAAAGGAAATGGCTGAATTGAAAGTCCAATTGCAAGAGTGATGGAGACGACGACCCTCAACATATTGAAGACGATGATGGCGTGCTTACAGAAGATATTTCTCCGCCTCCAGATAAAGACTTGCAGCGCCGTGACAACCGTGTGGAGCGACGCGTAAATATCCGCCCGCGACGCAAACCAATATGTTAATAATTAATAATAATTATTGATAAATTATTATTAATTATTAAGTCACTTTATATGTTTTGTTTTATTATTATTTTATTTTGCAATGTTATTTAATTTCATGTATGATGAGTGTCTATAACCATCAATTGCTATCTCTATTTAATGCCTTTAAATATTGTTTTGTTATGACATGATGAGTGCCATTATCCATCATGAGTGGTTTAATATTGTATGGTGGAGATTGAGTGGTGTAGCCTATATGTAGGCCTTTTCATGAAGGATTGAGTAGAGAATGAAAAATTTTGAAAATCAAGGATTCAAAATTTGAATTTCCCCCTCCTCTCTCTTCCCCTCTTAGAAATTTTTTTTCCTCCCCCTCTCAAAAATTTCGGCCTCCCCCTTTCTTTCCCCCCTCTCTACCTCCTCCTCCCCCTTTCCAATATTTGACCCAAGCCTTCAATACCTCTCCCAAAATCGACCCCTTCATCAACCACACTAAGGCCAGCTATCCTCCTCAATACAAACCCGACCACCCCCTTCCCTCACCAAAAACCGGTCAACCCTTTCCTTGAAGAAATTCAGCCAAGGTAAGAGGCTTGCTTTTGTGGATTCTTAAACCCCGGCGTGAAGCGACGAAGGAGGACAAGTTCCTCTACATCCGGCGTGACTCCGGTGGAGCCGTTGAAGGTCGAACCAAGTAGAGAGTAATCAGAATCATCCATTCCGATTGGGTAACGAATATATCTTCCACTCTGTGATTTTCCCTCTTGATAGATCTTGTGGCATATGTGTGTTGCGTGGCTTGTGAAACGCTTGAATTTTCGTGGTTAATTTCTGAATAGATCTTGTTGGTGTTTTCCTTTTTCTATTTAAGTTCGTGAGGCGTGTCGGCCCTCATATTTTATTTTGCTGGGAGAGAACCACCCTTGTCTGAATCTTTTGTTTTTTGGTGGATTCTCTTTTGGTACAACAACGCTCGACCGAACCGTGTGGGTTCCTTTCGCTTGAGAGGACCTTGGCCTATCGCCTTGGTATTATCTTGAAGGGCTTTAAGAACCCTCCGTAATCTCTGAATATTGCCAATACAAATTGTGTAGTTGCCACGTTTAAGGCTTGAGCGTGGCGTTAGGGTTATCAGAGAGCGTTGCATAGGTTACGTCGATCACCTTAACGCCCAAAAGGACTAGCTTGCATCAATTTGGTATCAGAGGGAGGTTCACGTCAATTTCTTAATTGGCACCCTCCCCTTTTATTTGCACGTCGGCACACACGTTTCTTATTCATTTATTTGAAAATTTAACCATTTTTTTTTTTTGGTTTGCCAATAGCGGTGTAAATTTCTTATTTTACAGTCAAATTCAATTTTTTTTTAATAATCCTCATATTTTTTCCAGTAAGAAAATCTATTTTATATAATTATAACCTTAGTGGCTAAGCGGGAACAATTCCATCTTTCCTAGAATTAGTTGTTCAGGTACCCTTTCTTTGCATTCGCACAAAATCCGGATCGAGTGTCCTCTCCAGTTCACACTGAAATGGCTTTCGACGTTAACGCTTCCAATCATCCCCTGACTTATCTACACACATTTTTTCCTATGATGGTTATGGGGATCCCAAGTATTTTAGATACTCGCTTGAGGGGGTAGAAACCTATTTCGAATATAACCAATTGGACGAATACCAAAAGGTTAGTGTAGTCCGAGAGCGATTAAGAGGTCGAGCCCGTGAGTTTTGGCTGAATGAAGAGAAAGAGCGCGATGTTGGTATCTATCCTTATGCTGTCCGCACATGCGAAGAATTATCTCAGAGAAATTTAATTCCCCCTACCGCCTTAGCACTAGCCCGACATCCGATAGCCAGTATTGTTATGGAACAAGAACCAAGCCGGATCATAGGAGTCACATATTATCCCAAGATAGGTCCTTTCCCCAGGTTGATAGAGCTACCCCTAGCGTACCTGCACCCACCTATAAAGGAAGGGAAACAGTGAGGTCCTCTATCCCAAGTTTTGTACATGTGACTGCTAGGACTGCCATGAGCCCGTGGGGTGAGAGTAATACTACCCGTAAAGGTAGGCAAACAATTACGACATATGTGTCAAGTGGCGCACCTGATCTTGGCTCTATTGAGCATCCTACCCCGATTACGCCCTTAAGCCCTATTAAGTCTCTCCCCGAGCTGCCTGAATCAGTCGTTGACTCTCCTGTTGAGTCTGAGGCAGTGTCTAGGACTGTGCCCGTCATTGAGGACGAGGCTGAATATACTGGCGATTTGAGTGACGATGAGGAGATTGGTTACCCTAGTGACCTGGACGAGGATTTCTCCTCTGAGGAACCATCTCCTCTTCCTTTCGATGATGTTTCTGAGGCTTCTCACTTGATATTTATGGAGCCTTCTGATGACCCTGAGTCAGAAGACATTTCGGCAAAGTCACCCTATGTTGAGAGCTTACCTATTACTGATTTAGGTGATGACCTGCTAGAACACGAGCTAGTTCCTTCTAGCCCGAAACATATTGAGGTGCCCATTTATTTAGCTTCCCCGTTAGATCAATCCAGTCAGATAAGTGCGAGTGAGGATCACAATACTATAATGATTGATCCAGGATTGGTAGATGTTTCAACGGTGTTGGAAGAGTCACCTTGGGATGGATGTTTATCTTGGGATAATCTTAGTGGTGCACATCCGGGAGATAGTTCATTGATTATATCATCGTTGCTTGAGGGTCATACTAATTTAGATTCTCCCCGGGATTCGATTTGCCCAACCCTCCATCCTAATTTAGACAATGTACCTACTTCGTGGGAAGATTTGGTTAGCGAAGGATGTGACGTTTTGGAAGATTTAACCTGTGTGGGAAGGCTATTTGTGGATGACGGTGGAACTGAGGACCCGATAGACATTTCTTTGATGTTAGCTCCTTCGCCAGAATCCCAAAATGGGTTAGAAATTTTGTCGTGTACGATTTTGCCTACTTTTGAGACCAATATTGATTCTGATTTGGACGAATTATCTAGTGGGTTGGAAGACATGTCAGTTGAGTTTTCGGTAAGGACGAATCTACTGTTTGATTTTTCCTTTGATTTTGATGGCTTGCACCCGGAGGATTTTTCTTGGACGTTAAATCCATGTTTTGACGGTGAGTATGATTTAGTTCCTCCTCCGGAATCGACCATGTCGACTCCTCCTCCGGTTCACTTGACTCGATTAGATGACTTGTTAGGGAACGAGCCTGTCATTTCTAGCCCGAGATATCATGAGATGTTTATTTATCCATATCCCCCATTAGACTTACTCAGATGGATGTGTGTGAGCGATTTGTTAGTTGTCGCATTCAGTCTTTCCACTACTGGTCATAGATCTGACTATGTTGTTCCTAGGATGGACCGTTAATCTGACCGCTTGGCGTTGGGCAAGGTTTCATTTTGGTCTGCCAGTGATTCCATGGCGATGGTACGTTTTGATGTGGCATCCCCTAGACACAATTATTTGCCAAGCCCGGTCGCTTGCATTTATCCTCCGCCTTTTGATGACCCGTGCATGCACACAATAATGAACGTAGTTGGGTATGTTGAGTTGTTTCTCCCGCACTACCTTTCAAATTCGGGAGCATCCAACTCTGAGCGTTTTCCGCAGGCATTTCTTTGGGAAATTTTTAAATCAAGATTTAAATCTAAATTTAAAACTACGACGTTGGACTCCACGGAAATCGTTAATGAATTTAAAGCACCCGTACCACCAGACTTAGTCCCGTTATTTTCTACTGTTAACTCAGGTCATGTTGCACATGAGTTCACCCCTCATGGTTTTAATTTAATTAGGCGCATTCTTAACATCTTAATTTATCAAAATGTGTCCTTTAAATTACTTGCTAGTTTGTATTGGAGAGTCTCCCACCGTTATGTGGATGATTTTGTTTTGGCTTGTCTCACCCCTAAACGGATGCCCCCAGGCACCTTAAAAATATTAACAAATCGGCAAGTCCATCCTTTGCGAATCTTAAGGGAGTTTGGAAACATGATATTTCTTTTAGAATTTTCCACTGATTGGGGCATAGCTTCTATTTTCATTGTTTCATATTTTATGCTTCATGCTTCTCTGCCACTTGAAATATCTACCTTTCCGTATATATTTTCCACTTTGTTCTCTTTGGGTTTGGGTAGTGAGTTTGTTCTTGGATTTGCTATCTTCATCGGCCTTCACTGGAGGTACGTTGGTTGTTGATGATGAATTTTGTTTTCCTTTATTGCCTAATGCGTTGCCAAGGTTCCCTAGGAACATATTTTTGCATGACAGGATACTCTAGGTTGTTGTGCCCTCCTCTCCTAGTGGTGCTGTGTGCCGCTTCGTGGTTCTAATGGATGATGCTTTCTCGTACCTGTACAATCGGATCTACTCATCGGTGATGAGTACTTTTGAGCGGGGGAGAATTGATGGAGACGACGGCCCTCAACATGTTGTAGACGATGATGGCGTGCTTATAGAAGATATTTCTCCGCCTCCAGATAAAGACTTGCAGCGCCATGACGACCGTGTGGAGCGACTCCAAAATATCCGCCCGCGGCGCAAACCAATATATTAATAATTAATAATAATTATTAATAAATTATTATTAATTATTAAGTCACTTTTTATATTTTTTATTATTATTATTTTATTTTGCAATGTTATTTAATTTCATGTATGATGGGTGCCTATAACCATCAATTGCTATCTTTATTTAATGTCTTTAATTATTATTTTGATATGACATGATGGGTGCCATTAGCCATCATGAGTGGTTTAATATTGTATGGTGGCGATTGAGTGGTGTAGCCTATATATAGGACTTTTCATGAAGGATTGAGTATAGAATGAAAAAAATTGAAAACCAAGGATTTAAAATTTAAATTCCCCCCTCCTCTCTCTTCCCCTCTTGGAAAATTCGTTTCCTCCTCCTCCTCTCAAAAATTTCGGCCTCCCCCTTTCTTTCCCCCCTCTCTACCTCCTCCTCCCCCTTTCCAATATTCGACCCAAGCCTTCAATACCTCTCCCAAAACCGACCCCTTCATCAACCACACCAAGGCCAGCTATCCTCCTCAATACAAACCCGACCACCCCCTTCCCCCTCACCAAAAACCGATCAACCCCCTCCTTGAATAAATTCGGCCAAGGCAAGAGGCTTGCTTTTGTGGATTCTTAAACCCCGGCGTGAAGCGACGAAGGAGGACAAGTTCCTATCCATCCGGCGTGACTTCGGTGGAGCTGTTGAAGGTCGAACCAAGTAGAGAGTAATCAGAATCATCCATTCCGATTGGGTAACGAATATATCTTCTACTCTGTGATTTTCCCTCTTAATAGATCTTGTGGCATATGCGTGTTGCATGGATTGTGAAACGCTTGAATTTTCGTGGTTAATTTCTTTATAGATCTTGTTGGTGTTTTCCTTTTTCCATTTAAGTTCGTGAGGCGTAGCAGCCCTAATTTTTTATTTTATCTGGAGAGAACCACCCTTGTCTGAATCTTTTGTTTTTCGGTGGATTCTCTTTTGGTACAACAACGCTCGACCGAACCGTGTGGGTTCCTTTTGCTTGAGAGGACCTTGGCCTATCGCCTTGGTGCTATCTTGAAGGGCTTCTCGAACCCTCCGTAATCTCTGAATATTGCAAATACAAATTGTGTCGTTGCTGCGTTTA
Organism: Platanthera zijinensis; assembly: GCA_039513925.1. NCBI lineage: Eukaryota > Viridiplantae > Streptophyta > Magnoliopsida > Asparagales > Orchidaceae > Platanthera > Platanthera zijinensis. The sequence continues at coordinate 112,716,038 of CM077089.1, read as the reverse complement.
AGGCTTGAGCGTGGAGTGAGGGTTATCGGAGAGCGTTGCGTAAGTTACATCGATCGCCTTAACGCCCAAAAGGACTATCCTGCATCAAAGAGTTGCTGGAACAGGGATACATACACTCAAGTATGTCACCTTGGAGTGCGTCTGTTCTGTTTGTGAAAAAGAAGGACGGTAGTTTACGGTTATGTATTGACTATCGCGAGTTGAATAAGCTGACAGAGAAAAACAAGTATCCGATTCCACAGATATATGACTTGTTTGATCAGCTAGTGGGATCAACCGTCTATCCCAAATTGGATTTAAAATCTTGATATTACCAGCTGAGGATTCGGGAAGGTGACATTCCCAAGACAACATTTGGAACATGCTACGGGCATTATGCATTCACCGTAATGCCGTTTTGCTTATGTAATGCGCCACGTGGTAAGTGGAGAGGGCATAACAGTGGATCCGTCAAAGATAAGTGCTATACGAGAGTGTCCAGTGATGTCTTTAGTGGCCGAGGTCAGGAGTTTTTTTGGTTTGGCAGGCTACTACAGACGGTTTGTGGAAAACTTCTCATGGATTGCTTTGCCTCTGACCACGTTATGAGGAAGGATCAGAAGTTTGTTTGGACACCACAGTGCGCGCGAGTTTTTGAAGAGCTGAAGAGTCATTTAACCATGGCGCCTGTTTTTACATCGCCATGTGGTACAGACGGCTATGAGATCTATAGTGAAGCTTCAGGGAGCGACTTAGGTTGCATTCTTCTGTAGTTTGGCAAGGTAATTGCTTATGGCTCACGCCAGTTGAAAGTGCACGAACGGAATTATCCCATCCACGACTTGGAGTTGGCGGCGGTGATCTTTGCGCTGAAATTGTGGCGGCACTATCTATATGGCGTAAAGGTGGATATATATACAGATTATAAGAGCCTAAAGTATCTGTTGGATCAGAAGGATCTGAATATACGAAAATGAAGGTGGATGGAGTTCCTGGGGGACTTCACCTTTGATATTCACTATACTCCCGGAATGGGAAATGTGGTCGCTGATGCGTTGAGTCGTAGGACTCCGGTTCAGGCAAGTTGGTTGCAGATGCATGATGAGCATCTGATCTAGGAGTTAGAAGTGTTAGAGATTTCTTGTGTTGACAAGAATTCCACAGCTAATGTATGCTTGAACTGGACAGAGGTACAATATGACCTTGCGGACAGGGTTCGACGAGCAATGGAGCTTGATGAAAGTCTCCAATGCTATGCAAAGGATGAGTTAGATGACCAGTAATCCTGGGATGATGACTTGTTACGGAAAGATGGCCGGTTGTGCATCCCAAGTACGGGTAAGTTGAGGGAAGAGTTGATGTATGAAGCTCACTTTGCAAAGTACTCAATTCACCCTGGGAGCACAAAGATGTACAAGGACATGAAGAAGTTATTTTGGTAGCCAGGGCTAAAGAAAGATATAACATAGTATGTGGCTGAATGTCAAACTTGTGCGTTGGTCAAAGCGGAATGTCAGAAGCCTGGAGGTTTCCTGAAGTCGTTACTTATTCCAGAGTGGAAGTTTGATGATATTTCAATGAATTTCGTTCATGGGTTGCCGAGATCTCAACGCGGGAATGATTCAATATGGGTGATTGTAGACCGGTTAACAAAAGTGGCTCACTTCCTACCGAATAAGAGGGACGATTTAGTAGAAACCTTGGCAAAACGTTATGTGGAGCAGATTGTTCGATTGCACGGTGTTCCCCGGAGCATCGTCAGTGACTGTAATGGGCGATTCATATCGAATGATTGGCGGCTAATTCATTTATTGGGAACAAAGTTAGCATTCAGTACAGCCTTTCATCCCTAAATGGATGGCCAGACTGAGAGGACCAACAGGAAGATGGAGGATATGCTCTGAATGTGCGCCCTGGATTTTGGTAAGAGATGGGAAGATCATCTCTATATGGTGGAGTTTGCCTACAATAATAGCTACCAAGCGAGCATCGGTATGGTACTGTTTGAAGCTCTGTATGGTCGTAAGTGCCGTACACCGTTAGCTTGGGCAGAAGCAGGCGAATCCAAGCTGTATAAGCGTAAGGAAGTCAAAGAGGCTAACTCGACAATACACTCTATTCAGGAGAGGCTATTGATAGCCCAGGATCGACAAGCAAAGTACTACAATGCCAAGAACCGGAACGTGGAGTTTGCGGTGGGAGATTTGGTAAATTTGAAGATAAAACCCTTCAAAGGTGTGTCCAGGATTCAGCGTTTGAAAAAACTAAGTCCGAGATATCTTGGTCCGTTTGAAGTGGTGGAGCGAGTTGGGGAAGCTGGCTATCAGCTAGCTCTTTCGGTAGAATTGAGTGGATTGCATGATATGCTCCACATCTCAGTGCTTCGAAAAGTCATCAAGAATCTAGCTCAAGTGATTGAGAGTTATCGCGTACCAGTCAAATATGGGCTAACGACAAAGGTTAGGCCCATTTAGATCGAGGATAGAGCTGATAAACAGTTGTGGAACAAGACAATAGGGATGGTCAAATTCCGGTGGGACAATTGTGGCCGAGAGGAGCTAACATGGGAGCGAGAATAGACCATGCGAGCTGAATTTCCTGAGTTGTTTGTTTAAACTGTTGAATAGTGCGTCTTTTGTTGTAACAGACATTTTGAAGTTATAATATTGTGATTGCTGAGTTTCCTCGCTGTATGAAAATTTCAGGACGTAATTTATTATAAGGAGGGGAGGGTTGTAACACCCGAAAACCCCAAAACCCCCAAACCCCAAAATCCCAAAATGGAGTTAAGACAGGGCAACACGGCCTAGGACACGATTGTGTCCCAAGGCATGTCCTGCTCTGGGTTGGGGCACACGGCCAAGGAGACGGGCGTGTCCTAGGGCGTGTCCTTCTCTGGTTTTGGCCAGGGAGCCCCACACGACCAATGACATGGGTGTGTCGGAGTCCGTGTCCTCCTCAGGTTTGTGCGGCCTAGTGAACACGGCTGGGCAAGGGCGTGTCTACAACTGTGTTTAGGCACACGGCCTATGACACGGGCATGTCACAGGGCCGTGTCCTTCTCTGGAATTGCCCAGATAGTGAGGCCTGATGAACACGGGCCAGACACACGCATGTCTGAAGCCGTGTCAGTACACACGGCATGTGACACTGGCGTGTTACATAGCCCTTGTATTGTTCTGGATAAGTCGATTCGTGTACCGCTTGCAGTACACGGCCCATGACACGCCGCCGTGTCAGCCAAAAAATAGACTTTTGAGGGCGATCTGGGGAAATTCGTTTCCTTCATCCTTGATCCTGTGGCCCAGGTTATTCCCTGTTGGGTTTAAATCTAGAGTTGACTGAAGATTTCATTATTCACTTGGCCATCTTCTTGCTAAAGGAGAAGTTAGAAAGGAGGAGGAGGAGAAGATCCGGCCGCCAGTGGAGCTCCCGAGTTCTGATTCGAGATCCGAAGCCAGTTTTTTGGAGTTAAGGCTGCTGCGGTGCTTTCCAATTGGCTAGAATTTCAATGGCTCCCAAGAGATCATCAAGGGTAATGATCTTCCTTCTTGGACAAGTGAAGTCCTCATTTATGCATGAGCATGTGATTCTCCACCAAAAGGTGGAAAGAGTAAGTGATCCCAGTGGGTTGATAGTTGCTATCCCCGGTTGTGTCTGCATCTAAACTCGGAAATGTGTTGTACGGGATATGCATGCTGTGTGAAGCCCATCTAGACAGGTTGGTCTGGATTGGTGATGTTGCATCTTATGCACTGGAGAAGACTCCGCGTATACACCTGTAATTTGTGGAGTCGATGGGTTGTGCCTATAAAGTGGAGTAGCAAGAAGTACTGGAATGAGGAATTCGAGGAAAATACTCTTGTACTGCTTGTGTTATGGCTACACTGTATCCAGTCCTTTGTAGACAGTGTAGCCAGTCCTTGGTGGACAGCGTGGCTATTGTGAAGCCAGTCCTTGGTGGATATTATGGCTATTGTGAGCTGCGTGCTCTTAAAAAGGCATCTTGCCGAACAGGAAAGGTGAAACCGACCCGCGCCTTAAGATGTAGCCTCGAGTACACTGTACTCAGTGATGGCAAGGCGACTTGAGCAACGGGGGGGGGGGGGGGGGGGGGGGTTGATCTGTACCTGTATTATGTCGACTGTACAGGAGAGCATCAAGGCATTGAGCTTTCGTCAGTGGCATAATGAGAGTCTTAGGCCTGCGCACTATTAAGACTAAATGCTCAATACCGTGTAAACGGTGGTGTTTACCATGGTTCGTCGGTGCACCAAGAATGTGCCCTGAGTGCACGAATCATCGGGACAGTTGTGATGGATTATTTGTGTATGAGAGCACAATATATGATATATCTGTCTATGCATTCTATGCCTGCAGGGAAGGAATGCTACTACCTCAAGAAAGGGGTAGGATTGTTATAAATTAGTCAACTGAATGCTGACCGTTGCCTTGTTTACCACCTTCTTGGTGGGCTGTCCCTGTGGAGGTGCTGGGGAGCCGAGCGGGAAATGAAGGGCAGAAGTCCCTACTGCTGCTGCTGCTAGCCCTTGAAGGCTAAGCAAATTGTGTTGTGTTTTATTCATGTGTGGCCCGCCTGCGCGCCGATGTATGCAATCCACACTATGAAAAGAGGAACTGTAAGTCCTTAAGGAAAAACTATTTGTATTTGTTGTACATTCCTTCAAGTGGTTGTATATAACTGTGGTTTATATATATAGTGGACATTCCTGGTTTGAGTTCATGTTATTGTTAAAATCTTCCGCTAGCATGCTCTAAGTTAGGGTGCGATGGTGTTTTGGTATTAACCTGTGACCTCGCCATCTGTTTGTGGCATATAGTGTGGGGCCCCGGGCAGACCTTCTATTATATGTTATTTAATGGGTGGAGTCGTTACACGCATAGAGTTGGCATTTCTTACACTTCCTTGCAAATTCCACCGCATCCTTGCTAATGGTCGGCGAAAAGTACCCCTGTCGTAGTACTCTCTTCTCCAGAGTCTGACTTCCCAAATGGCTTTCATACTCTCCAGGGATCTCTTCTAAGACTCAAGGGACCTCATATTTGGCCACACACCTAGCCAAGAGCCTAGAGTGGGTCTTATGATACAACACTCCATCCTTTAACAAATAGTAAGCTGTCTTGTACCTGGATCTCCTTATATCTGGGATATTCTCCGGGAACTTTCCTGATGTTAGGAAATGGATGAATGGTTTACTCCATGAGGGTCGCTGGTCGATCTCTATTAGCTACCCCTCGTCGATGGAAGGTCGGAACAGGACTGCCATAGTTCCTCCTACTTGGGGGAAAACTTGGCAAGGTAATCTGCATACATATTTTCCTCCCGAGGCATGTGCCGAATCGAGAAAGTGAGAAACAACCCAATGAAGCCCTTGACCTTGACGAGGTACTTATGAAGTGTCGAATCCTTTGCCTTAAATTCTCCCCTGATTTGTGAAGACACCACAATTGATTTCGTGAAGAAGTTGACATCTTAGATTCCTAGCTCCCTGGATAGAAGAAGTCAAACAATCACTGCCTCGTACTCTGCCTGATGGAAACTGTATCCTCGAACCATTGTTTTGTTGGACTGGATCCTCCTTGACAAAGTAGAAAGGCATTAATGGATCTCTGAAGCCATCCGACACTGGAGCCAAGAGAATCAACTCACAGAAGGGGCTCCCTGAGCCTTCCTAGCGCCTTGCAAAATTTTGCCTAACCAGCTTGGCAGATGGTGGAGCGGTTGGCGAGACAGGAAGCAGCTCGCGACACGGAATCTCTCTCTCTCCCCTTCTACCATTATCTCCTTATTAACCCACCAACCCGGTGCCTCCTTACCCAAAGAAGGCTGGGCGATTACCCGAACCGTCGGGGTTGAGCACTCACCAACCCGCACTGTGATACCAAAGTGGATGGTCTCGAGCACAACCTTCATGAAATCGCCAAACTATTTTTGAGTCAAGGGGCTGTCTGTGGATGGCGGGCCACCTGGGTCAATTCCTTGCCCCTCATCTCCAACCATGACACTCTCCTGAGATTTTCCTAACGAGATACGATCCACGCTCACCGTACCAAAAATGTTGAACCCAAAAACTACAGTTCAACGAAGAGTTCGGACCTGGGGTGTAGCTTGCCTTTACTTCTCTCAAGTTAGTGCCTCAACTGTGGACTTATAGTTCATAAAACTTCCCACTAGAACAACCTCAAACAGACCTCGAGCTGTAGCGAGGAGGTCCCGCCACACACCTGAAAGATCTTGGATTGCTTCACCTCCCAACAAATGCTAGACCGGCCACCTTTGGAGAGCCAATGGAACTTATGACCACCCACCCGAAGACCATGGTGAATGATGAGCTGAAGCTCCTGCCAACCAAAGCTAGCAAGGGGAGAGGAGAACTTAGAAAGAGGTCCTCTCCAAAGGTGCCCGTAGGGGTCTATTTATAGTTTTTTGGGATTGTCTGCCAATAGGAGATCCCATCTTTTGATTACTATTAAATGCAACCCAAAGTGGTCTTCCAACAGCGAAACTCCGCTGTTTGGAGGGGCTAATGGCATGCCAGAATTGAATTATTAGAAAATGGAAATGAATATCCACTAATGGCGAGTTGGCGTACCTCAGCCCACTCACCTCGATAGTGAATTCCCGATGAGACTAAGCACTCGCCACTCGCCTGGCCGGCGAGTACCTGATGAAGCTGGGACCTTGCCACCCTGCCTCTCTCCTACAAGCGAAACATCAGCTTGCAGGCTCTGCTCGCATGTTACTATACTAGACAAATAGCGAGTGCCTGATGAAACTGAGCACTTGCTCCCTGCCTTTGGGCTAGCTGGGCCTACTTAACAAATACGAGGTTGGACATCAATGATATGGCTAACCAATATGGTGATCTCTTGCAAGCACTAAAAAGAAGCAAGTAACTTACAATAATGCAAGCTAAGGAGATTGAATCTCTAAAACTTGCTATGTCCGAGCATGACGAAACAACTATAAGGCTGACTCAAATGGGCAAAAAACTTAGCATGTTAAGAGGGATGTCAATCATCCATATTGGAACTATAAGCAATAAGAATAAGATTATTATGGATCTTGAAAAGAAGCTCCTTAATGAGGGGAATCTAGTGGCTAAATTTTCAAGACACAAATAGTATTGCCTATCATTGTTAGCTTCTCTGCCCAGTATAGAGGTGGTGTTAGATTTAACAAAAATACTGGGGTAAAGAAGGGAAGAAATGGGAAAGATCAAGTGCAACAAACCATCACCCAAAAGGTGTTTCTGCCATCCAAAGCTATGACCACGAAAGTATGAATGGTCACTAGAAAAATGGATGTTCCTCTAGTGGGGTTAACAATGCTCCTCACTGTAGAAGATGAAAAGAACTTGGGACTAGTGCCCTGAATGCTCCACAAGAAGAAATACAAATGGGAAATTATGGACCATTTGTATTTCATACCCCAGGTCCGACACTCAAAGGCAATGAAAAGATTATTTTTCCAAAGCCTCTTCCTAAGAGAAATCTTATAGATGTGCAACCTGATTACCATCATGCACACGACCACCTGACAGCTCAAAGAAATATAAACAATGCCAAATCCTTCTCCTCTGAGCATGATAATACACCATACCTACCTACAACTACTAAAAAGAGAAGTTACAATAGATATGAGTGCTGGTGCTGTGGTAAAGTAGGACACTTTGCCTTGGACTATTGGTATAGTCCAACAGTTCCTCATGCAAAGAAGGCTATTTATGCAAATGTTCCTCTCATTCAGAGACCTATTCCACAAGATAACATGAACCTAGGACCCAAGTTTAATTGGTATCCTAAGGTAAATTAATTTATTTGTTGCATGTAGGTCCAAAAGCCAATCCAAGGACTATATGGTTATTAGACAGAAGCCTATCCAAGAATAGGCACTAGAACTCTAATTATGTATGCAGGTGGAGATATAGAAAGCTGTAGATAGAACACACACACAATTCATGTGTCGTTTGCTCTATCCATCCAAGCTTACTGCATCAATTTATCTTAGACCTTAGATCTAAGATTGATTTCCCTTCATATATGTCCAAATACTATCTAACAAAAAATCAAGAATTTGGATGTTAGGAAGACTGGAGTATTACACAATCTAAAGCCTTCGAGAAGTAAAATTAATAAGTTAAATCATGCACTTACTAATTGGGGAGTGAATTAGTGGAAGCCTCATAGGTATAGAAAGAGAAGGTACAATTCTAAGTTTAAGCTAAGGGGGAGCCCCTTAACAAGCTCGCTACTTATAGAATGGGAAGTTGTTGGGTATTGTATCCACAATAACCCTGATTTGAATAAGGGTTTAGTCAAGCTAAGATGAATTGATTTTGTATTTGATATTGCGTTGTAGTTATGTACTTGCAGGTTTATAATGCCAAGTACACACCAATGTCAGGTTACAATGGGCAAGTAAACACAGGACTATACAATGTAATTTTTCATTGTGAAGGCCAATGTGTTGACTCATGTATGATCTCTCTATTAGGGTGTACTTCTATCTCAAGTACAGGAGAAGGATCAAGGAAGGCCAAAGACCAGGAGTCAGAAATGAAGAATTTTCCTTAAGTAAAATTCAGCGAGTATGGTGAGTCATACACGTCGAATTCGTCGAGTATCCCCTTGATACTCGCAGAATTCGTCGTGTATGCTTGCCGATACCCGTCGAATTTGTCATATATACTTAGGGAAAATTATCTGGAAATCCAGAAATCCTCTCCAAGTAAAATTCACCGAGTATCACTGGTGATACTCTCCAAATTCGCCGAGTATCACTGTCGATATTCGCCAAATTCGACGAGTATCCAAGGCGATACTCGCCAAATTATTTCAAGCTATTTTTCAAACTTTCTGGAATTCTGCCCAAGACATGTTCAGCGTATATCGCTTTCATATTCGGCGAGTATCATACTGGATACTCGACGAAACACGTCGAAAATGACTTGTCGATTTTTTGATTTTTTCTCTAGTTTGAAACCGTCGGCTATGCACAGTGTTTTTCTAGGGTTCGTTTTAGGAAACCTTTTATAGCCGTTTGTTTTTGAATCACTATATATATACATACATAGGGTGATTTCGAAATAAAAAAAAATGAAGATCTTAACCTAATTACATTTTCGAATTTCAAACTTCCATAAAACGTAACCGTTGGCCGCACGCACGCTCGTTCGTGAAAACCGTCCGTTCGGCCGCCGACCTCATTCGATCATCTTCTTCAACGACTTCTTCGACTGGATCGTATCTTCTCTCAAGATCTAATCTAGTCTAGTCAAAGTTGGTTGAAGATCTAAGGTTAAAGATTCAAGATCCAAAGATTTAAAGTTTCCGAGTTCTCCAAGATTCAAGTTCAACCTTTCAAAAACGTCGGATCATGACTTGCAATTGTATGTTATTTTGTTATATCCTTTTAAATATTGTAGGAGAATTTTTTCTCCAAGATTTGTAGATCCATTTGTGGATCGAGAGAGTAGATCTGGTTGTGGATCGAGTTTGTAGATCCGATTGTGGATCGAGGTTGTAGATCCAGTTTGTGGATCGAGTTGTAGGAGAGTTTGTTCTCCGAGTTGTTGGAGCGTCGTCTCCGAGGTGTAGGAGGTGTGACTTCGAGGTGTAAGATTTGACGAAATCTGAGTTTGGTGAAGTAGCCGAATCTGCCCTTTAAGGGAGATAAGCGAGGCGAGACAGTAGATGTACCCAACTTGGGGAACCACTATAAAATCTTTGCATTTGTGTGCTTGTTATTTAAGATAATTTTTATTCCGCAAAAGACGTAAACATTACCTATTCACCCCCTCTAGGTGATTTAGGTAGACACTAGATACTTTCAATTGGTATCAGAGGGGCGTTTTGGTCGATAAGGCTAACACCTTGATCAATATCCCCGATCTAGCGTAAAGAGATTCTGCAAAGTCGCCATGGACAGAAGAAAATACATGTCATCCATGAAGCTACCAGTGTGCACAAAGGAAAACTTTCCCATGTGGAAAGAACGAGTTTGGTTCTTCATGGAAGTTGTTGATCCGAGAATTTTTCAGATCGTGGAAGAAGGACCACACATTCCTACTCAGGCTTCAACGATAAATCCAGCGATTATGATTCCCAAGAAGATGATGGATCTCACTAAGGATGAGATTGCCTTAGTCTCCCTAGAAGAGAAGGCAAATAATATAATGGAAAGTGCAGTGGACGACTCAATTCTTCAGAACTTATTCCACTACAAATCTGCCAAAGAGATGTGGGACTACCTAGTTATAGTCATGGAAGGTACAAAAGAAGTGCGAGACGATCGCAGATCTCTATTGAATCAAGAATATGAAGCTTTCAAGCAAGCATCACGTGATACCATTGCGGACAGCTTCGAAAAATTCTTCAAGATCATCAACGGACTAAGAAACTACGGTCGCGTCTTCACACATGGTGAACTGAACGTTAAGTTCCTTAGATCCCTTATAAAGGACTGGGATACAAAGGTCGTCGCCATTAGAGAATTTGGAAAGTTGCCGGAGATCGACCCTCAGAATCATTTCGACAAATTGCTCTCCTACGAACTCCAAATGAACACTAGAAAGAAGGACGAGCAAGCCAACCGATCTTCAAGCAAAGATAAGTCTACAAACCTAAAGGTTGAAGGTTCAAGGAAGTCTAAAGTTGTGTCACCCATAAGGACACGAGCTCCAGGCACTCCTGAAGACTCTTAGCCCAACACATCAGGCTTCGAGCTATCTAACGGAGAGTTCTCTCTTATCTCCAAGCAGTTCAAGAAACTGCTCAGCAAGAGAAGGCAAATGAGGAATCCATCATCCTCCTCTTACTACAGGAGATCACATCGTGACGGTGATCGTACCAAGAAAAGCTACAACAAGGAGGACAAGTATAAATCAAAACCGAATAAATTTTCTTCCTCTAACATTGTTTGCTACTGCTGTAATAAATCAGGTCACATAATGCAGAGTGTCCATATAAGAAGAAGGATAGCTCCAGGAAGGACGAGAAGAGATCCTTCAAAGGGAAGAAGAAAGAAGAAAAGAGCTTCGTCGCCAAAAAGCCGAAGACTCTTAATGACAGTTGTACAACCCCGTATCCGGCGAGTGGGTCAGTAGGAGCCAGACCGGCCAAATCGGGCAGTCCGTGTCCCTGGGCGAGCTAGGCAGGAAAGGGAGCTCGACAGTCTTGGCTTGCCCAGGCGGGGTGAGATTCCTCTGGGAGGCGAGCTCATACTCACCAAGCCATGTTTGCCGAGATCTGGGCTGTTCGTCGAGCTCTGGGCCCTTCATCGAGCTCTGAGCCGCTCGCTGAGTTCGAACTGCTCAACAAGCCCATGACGCGTGAGTAGGGCAGACCGGGCCCATACTCGCCCAAGGTCAAAGATAAGCGGATATTGGCTGCTCCATCGAGCACTCGCCACCCTTGCTGAGTAGGGTTTATTGAGGGCTACTTGCCCAGTGATCTGTGAGGTGTTTTTACCATTTTCCCCCTAGCCTGCCCATAGCCAGTTAGAACAACAGAGTTGCGCTGTTGGCAGACCTAGTTAGGCTGCATATAACTGTTTAGAACAACGGAGGTTGGCTATTTGTAGTCCATTTTAAGAAATCTATAAATAGGACCCAAGGGGTACCTCAGAAGGCATGCTTTCTTGTCTCCCAGTTTTCTAGTGCTTTCTGAGGTTCCTTAGCCCGACATTTGGCTAAGGAGGGGAAGCGCTCAGTGATCTTCCGGGTGTGTGGTGGGTCCTCCGCGTCGGGCCCTTGGTCCAGTCCCTTATTATTTTTCCTTGTTGTTTTTCTTACAGGAGAGAAGTAGGTGCGCGATTGGGGTGAACTCAATCGAGACCGAATTTTCAGTTTCAACATTTTGGTGCGGTGAGCGTGAAGTGTGGTCAGCACAGAAAATCTTCAGCGAGATCAATGACAGGAGAAGGGCAAGGATCAGATAGGGGTGACTCGCCACCCCCTCCCCCTCTCGCCATGATGGGGATGTTCGAGGACTTCAGGCAGGAGGTACTCGGCTTGGTCAGATTCGCACTCAGTGCGCGTGCCGAGTGATCGACACCGGCGGCCCCTATTCTCGAGGTTCTGGCTCTCGGCGAGGACGCTCGCGGCAGGTGAGCTGGGAAGGAGGTCACCGAGGAAGGGAGAGGCGGATAGCTCCCCGGGCGGGTGCTCTTCCACGGCTCGGCAAGCGGCGGCAGTTTCAGCGAGATGGTGGTGCGAGACCCCCCAGCTCACCTGGTAGGGGGAGGCAGCCCCTTCAGTTATCTAGTTTCTTTTGCTCCGGTTCCAGAGGGGTTCAGGGAGCCCGAGATGTCTTACTACACCGGGAAGGGAGACCCGGTCCAGCACATCCAATGGTTTGAAGACATGGTCTCGATCCGATAGATGTCAGATGGACACAAGTGCAGGCTCTTCGCCATCACCCTCAAGGAGAAGGCGAGAGAGTGGTTCCACCAGTTGCCGACCAATTCCATCTACTGCTTCGAGGACCTGCGCCGGGGGTTCATGTTGAGGTTCACCACCTCCAAGAGAAGGAAGAAGGAGTTGGAGTCCCTGTTCCACATCAAGCAGGGAGTGAGCGAGACCCTAGGGAGCTACGTCGATCGCTTCCAGGAGGAGGTCACCCAAGTCCAATAAATGTCGGGATATACCCTGATGATGGCCTTCACCCTAGGGTTACAGTAAGGTTTCTTTTGAATGGAGCTGAAGAGGGTGCTGCCTCTCTCTTATGAGGAGCTGATGGAGAGAGCATCAAGAGAAGTTGACAGGGGGGCATCGAACCAAAAGTTTGCCCGGAAGTTAGCTAGATGGGCTACGGAGGAGGAGAGGCCCAGAGGGGGCAGGGGTTAGGAGGAGAGGAGAGTTGAACCCCGGCAGATGGAGCAGTAGCAGTAGCCTAGGTGGGGGCGTCAGGAGCCGAACCATCGACTAGGTTGGAGGCCGGAGTGGTAGGATCAAGGGCCGAGGAGAGGCCAATAGGGGGTGGATAACCGCTAGGGAGGCCAGGGCAAGTTTTGTCCTCCAGGTGGGAGACATGGCCATAAACCACCTCTCCCCAACCAAGAGCAGGCTATGGCTATCACCATGGGAGAGAGGAGGAGAAAAGCACGAAGATAAAGAAAAAGCAGAACAAAGAGTTTTCGCCCACGCAGGGTGGAGCTACCCTACTGTGAATTCCATCAGGAGGAAGGGCATGCAACGCCAAATTCCTGGAGTTCCTCAAGATGAGAGGAAACATTGAGCATCAACAGCAGCGAGACCGCCAAGGAGTGAGGATTTAGGAGGTCCTGCCTCAGGCGGAGGAGGACAGGTGTGAAGACCGGGCAGATGTTGGGACCCGGGGAGGGATCAGAGTGATCCACACCATATACCGTAGGAGTGTTGGCTCCATATCCCAGACCCTGCCCCCAGAGGAGAAGATCACCTTCTCAATCAAGGATATGCCGAGTCATGAGGATCCCTTTTGCGATGCACTGGTCATTCAGACAGGAATCGAGAACTTCACCGTCGCCCAGATCCTCATTGACAATGGGAGCTCGGTCAACGTCATCTTCAAGAAGGCATTTGACGCAATGAAGGTGGAGTCCAAGAGGGTGCTGGCCTCGGACGGACCTCTATTTGGCTTCTCGGGGGAGAGGAAGGAGGTCGAAGGAGGAGTGGGACTCCATGTCTTTCTGGGGGGAATTCCCACACATGCAGGTTCATCATCGTGGACGCCCCCAGCAGCTACAAAGCCATCTTTGGGAGGCCCCTCATCAGTGACTTCCGCTGCGTCCCTTCTTCCTTCCACTAGTGCCTAAAGTTCAATGCCGAGGGGGTCCAGATCTAGGTCTAGGGAGATCCCAAGATAGCAAGGGAGTGCTACGTCACGACGGTGAACTCCATCTCTTGGCAAGAAGGGGCTGAGGAGATGGAGCGGAGGATGGAGGAGGAGGAGCAAGAGGTAGTGGAAATGGAGGTGGAGAGCCGCACCCAGGTGGAGGTTGCGGAGGAAGTTCAGGAGCTGGCCGAAGTTGTGGCCTTGGAGGAGGCTGAGGAGGAAGTTGCTGCTCCGGGTGGGGAAGATGCCGGAGAGTGGGTAGAGCAGTCTTGCCTTGAGGCTACGGAAGGGGTGGTGAAGATGGAGGTTATCACCCTCGGAGGTAGGGTGGAGAAGGTCCGCGTCAGCTGGGGGTTGACCCCAGCCGACCAGAAGAGGATGATGGAGTGAATCCAAAAGAACATGGACATCTTCGTATGGAGCGCCGCCCAGATGCAAGGGATCGATGCTGACGTGGCCTGTAATCGCCTCAATCTAAACCTGGGAGCACGCCCCATCCAGCAGAAGATGAGGTCCATTGCGGACAAGCTGGCCTAGCCGATCAGGGAGGAGGTGGCCAAGCTCCTTAAGGCTGACTTTGTATCCGAAATTAAATACCCCGGCTGGGTCTCTAATGTAGTAATGGTTAAAAAAAGGAGATGACCGGTGGCATACGTGTGTTGACTTTTCTTTACTTAATAAATAATGTCAGAAGGATTGTTATCCCTTGTCTCAGATCGACGCGCTGGTTGACCCAGCCATCAGTTTTTCTGTAATGAGTTTTCTAGATGCGTTTTTAGGTTACCACCATATCTGGATGCACCCTCTGGACATCAAAGATGTCTCTTTCATCACTGGGGATGGGTGCTACTGCTACAAAATGATGCTCTTTAGGCTGAAGAATGCAGTGGCAACCTACTAGAAGATGATGGACAGGGTCTTCCGAGAGTAAAGGGGGAGGAACCTAGAGGTGTATATAGATGACCTTATGATCAAGAGCCGAGACGTGGAATCCCACCTCCAGGACCTAGAGGAGACCTTCGCTACCCTACGCGAGTACAAGATGAGGTTGAACCCCCTGAAGTGTGTCTTCGGGGCCGGCAGGGGCAAGTTTCTGGGCCACCTTCTCACTCCCGCAGGGGTAGAGCCAAATCCTGATAAGGTACGAGCAATCATGGAACTGAGATCACCTCGGAATGCTAAAGAAGTGCATCGGCTGACAGGGAAGTTGGCAGGATTGAGCAGGTTCCTCTCCCGAGCTGGGGAGAAGTGCTCCCCCTTCTTCAAAACTTTGAGGGGAGGCCAGAAGTTCGAGTGGACCATGGAGTGCGAGGAGGCATTCCAAGCCCTGAAGAAGCAGTTGACTCAGGCTCCACTGCTCCAAGGGCCGAAGGAGGGGGATGATCTATAATTGTATCTCGGGGTCGGAGTGGAGGCCTTGAGCTCCGTCTTAGTTCGGGAAGAGGGGAAGTGATAAGCTATAAATATACCTATTTTATAATATTTTTATTATGGCATTTCAGTTCATTTTTGTCTTTTTTAGTTAGTTTTATTTAATAAATTGCTTCTTTTTGAAAATATTATTTTAACTTAACTTTTATTTTGTTTTCTGAAATTTTTCAGAAAAAAGTCAAAAAATCACCTGACACATCCGTGTCCCATGACCCGACACGCCCGTGTCACGACCTCGACATTCGTTGACCTCAACTCGACGCTTCTAGCTCGACGTTCGATAGTCGACGTTCGTCAACCCGACCAGGACACTCCCGTGTCCTAATACCTGACATGCCCATGTCACGCCACCAGTTCTAGATAAGTTGTTGCCGACATCAAGTTGCATGGTGTCCCGACATGCCCGTGTCATGCCTCTCGACACGCCCGTGTCCGACACGCCCGTGTCCGACACGTGTCCCGTCTAGATCCTTCCAGAAATTGGCTAGTCAACGAATTTTGATTTCTCCAATACACCAGACCCGACACGCCCGTGTCCCATGACCCGACACGCCTGTGTCACCCCATATTTTTTGTCTATAAATATAGATTTTCTGTATGAACTCTGTTCATTTTTTTGGGACCATTTTGCCTAAGGGGTTGTGCTGTTAGATGCTTTCCAAGGCCATGTAATGGGAATTTCCCCTCTCTTTAGTTCTTATTTTTAGCTTTCGTTGTAACTCGTTTTTTACTTAATAAAATATGTGTTTTTCTTCTCTTTATATGGTTTTGGAATGGATCTAAACACCTTTCCTTAAGCAATCTTATTTTTGTTTTATCTTTGTTTTTATTCTTTTCTATTTGTGTGTGTGTGTATGAGTATAGATTTATGCTTTTATGTTATTGTTATTTCTTTTACTTAAATTCATTTAGTCTTAGGATTTTTTTTGTACTCTTTATATTCGTCCTTATAAACTTATAAAAATGGTTTTAAAGTGGATTAATTTTCTTTAACTTAGGCTTTTTAGAATCGTAAAGCTTTTCATTCTCTTTCAGCTTTATTTCCACTTTTTATGCATTTTTATAAAGTTATAAGAATGAATATGTTATCGTTTTTATTTTTTGCTAACATTTTTTTTAATTTTAATTTTCCAAACTTTTTGATCGTTTAATTTTATTTTCTCTTTTTGCGCATTTCTACCCGATTCTGGCTGTAGAAATGTAGTTGTTTTAATTTTTGGAGCACTTAGCTTTTTTTTTCCAATTTCTGTAAAGTGCGTGAGTTTTATTTCAAGTAGAGTGTGTGTGCATTTTATTTCAAGTAGAGTGTGTGTGTGCGTTTTATTTCAAGTAGAGTGTGTGCGTGTGTTTTATTTATGTAAAGTGCGTGCGTGTATGAGATAGCAATTTTCAGCTTTAATTTCCCGCCTACTCATTTGAGTAGGACTTGTCATTTTATCGCTTTCATTTCCCGCCTACTCATTTGAGTAGGACTCTGCAATTTACTTCTTTCATTTTCAGCTTTCATTTACTGCTTTAATTTCCCACCTACTCGTTTGAGTAGGACTCGCACTTTTCAATTATGCAATTTTCTTTTCAATAGCCGTCCCCATTCCGATGAGTGGCTAACCGCTCTTAGCCCTCAATATTGAAGAGCATTGGGACAAATAAAATAGCTTTAAATAATTAAAGGTCTTATTTTTCACTTTAATTAAAGCACTTAAGGTTTGCCCCGAGTATACGACGCGCAGGACTACATATCGATGTGTGGGCTCTATTTGCGTTGTCCATACGCTAGCTTGCCGAGAGGCCGTGCGTATGGACCGATCACCCTTGGGTAAATAGAGTTGCGTGCATACCCTCGAGAGAGGAGACACATAACTCTACCGGATTGGGTTCCCCACCGAATAGCAGGGTTCTTAGCGTAATGCGGGCATTAAGAGGAATCCTTCTTCGGACTAGCGTTCGGTCGAATAGACTTAATGTTCAGGTGAGCGATATCCCTAGACATAGGTGAGCTCATTCTTTTTGAGCCTCCATGGCCAAGTATGCCCTTTAATTAATTTGAAATTTAGGATCTCTAGTTATTAAAAGTTGTTTTGGTTCAAATTTCTTCGGTGCCATTGCGTAATTTCTTCATCGACATTTTCTGCTTTCAATTTCTTCATTTTATATATATCTGCCATTAATTAAATCAAACGACACAAATATAATCGGTAAAATTATAGTTCCTCAAGGGAAGGAGTAGAAATAGTCAAACTGACCCCGAGAACAATACGACCCCAATATTTCCCACCGGAATATCCTGCACTACACGCGATAGGTGCAATTGCCTCCTTTCGTTTAAAACGAAACATCGCCCGCGAGCTCCGTCCTCTTACTAGTTAAATAAAAACCCTTCTCTTCTCTTCTATCTAAATATAAAATTAAAACAAACATAGGCGCTCGCGGTGCGCATCAAGTTTTTGGCGCCGTTGCTGGGGTAAATTTCGAGTTGCTATTTTGAATTCCTGAAAACAATTACTTTTACTTTTTATTTATATTTATTTATAAAAAAAATGGCCAACCAAAAAAATATAATAATAATAATAATAACAATAATAATAATAACTACTTAAAAACAAAAAAACTAAAAAACTAAAAAAACTTAAAAACTTAAAAAACTAAAAAACTTAAAAAAATAAAAAACATAAAACTTAAAAAAAACTTTTGTAAAAATAAAAAAAATAAAAACTAAGTAAAAAAAATGAAAAACTTAAAAAAAAATAAAAAAAAAAGTTTCTGCCCCCCTTTTTATCTTATTATTCTCTTATTTTTATTTCAAAAATAAAAAAACAATTTTTTTTTATATAAGTACATATATATAATATATATATTTAAAAAATAAAAGGCCGGCCGCCTCTTTTCTTTTCCTTTTTTTCTTCTTTTATTTTAGAAAATCTAAAAATCCAAAAAATATGAAAAATGGTTTTTTTATTCTCAAAAAACAAAAAAAATTAATTATATAACCGCCTTTAAACTAATTTTCTCGCTCCCCAAATAACATCCCGCCTATAATTATAAACCCCACCGAAATAGTCAAGCTACATGACTATAACCAAAGCGCTCCTGGGAGGCACCCCACACTTATCTTTTTGATTTTACTTTAACTTTTGCAGAATTTTCTTAACAGGCCTCCCCGAACGAGTTTCAGGGAAGTTTCCTCCTCCCTGTCTTTTTTGTTTGTACATACCTACACTTTTATATATATCGTTCCTTATACTTATATTGTAACATTGGTGACACTATTGGAATTAAGTATGAGGGTGTTTTCTTATTTTCCTGTATAACACTTTTATTTTCTGCACCCAATAAAAAATACAAAAAAAATTCAAAAACTTAATTAAACTCCAAAAAATTGCCTTTATTTTATCATCAAACAAAAAATGTTAATAAAACAAAAAAATTATAAAACAAAAATTCCAAAAAAAACTTAGTTTATTTTGCAAATAGTTTTGTAAATACTCTCTTTCCCCCCTCTTTTCTTTGTAAATAACACATCTTTCTCTCCCTTTTCTTGTAAATAACTTAAAAAAATAATTTTTTTTTGAAAATCTAAAAAAAAGAATAACTCTAAAAATCCAAAAAAGATAATAATAAAAAAAGAAGATAAAAACCCTAAATCCCGAAAAATTTGTTTATTATGTAACAAAAAAATCAAATATCTCATTCTTAACCCCTTTTCAATCTCCAAAAATTTCTTTGCGAGTCTATTTATAAGCGAATTTTACTTATTCTTTGTTTACTATTCGTTTATTAATTGGAGATCGATAGATTTAGTTATCCGGGGTTAAGTTTTAAAGAATTTCTTATGTTTTATATTTTTTATTTTAGATAAGGGACTTGTTTTCAGCATTATTTCTAACTTATCTAAATAATTGCACATTCATTTTTAAAAAACATAACAACCTTAGACTTCAAACATGTTTACTCCAAGTTTTTTTTGAAATATAGGAGTGTTCAATTTAAAAATGTTGCCCTCAATTTTTTTTATTAAAATCTAGTTTTCTCTTTGAAAACCCATCTCCCATTTTTTTCATGCCTAACTTAGCATGATTTATCCCCTTTTTATCCCTAAAAGATCTTATGCCAATGGAAATAAAATTTCATTCCATAAACATAGGCATCCAATATTAAAAAAAAATTATATGTTACGAAGTAATAGGATAAAATTCATTACTCTTATACATATACATTGGGTTATTATGAAGTTCATTACAAAAAAATTATTTGTTTGGAAAATAAGATTTCATTTTCCTTAACATCCGAATACAAAAGAAAAAGAGTAGAGGTTTTAAAAAAAATATCTTGCCTCTATACCTAAGCCCTCTTCATAAACCAAAACAAACCCTTAGCCACTTTCGATGATTCTAGATTTAATTTAAAAACTTTTTCAGAGCATAATTTTTAAATTTCATTATTAACTTTAATTCTTACAAGCTAAAGTTCATATAATTATAGTCTATTTTTGTTAACCTAACAAATACAATATCTGCTTTCTATTTGATATATTGAGAAGTTTTTAGCTAAAACTCTTCCTTTATTTAAATTTTTGTCATAATTTAAGACTTAACTCTTATACCCCAGATAATTATTTTGATCTTTCTTTCGATTAATTCAAGCGGTAGCCAAACTTAGGATTTATTTAATTCCTTATAAGTATATCTCCAACTTTTGCTCTGGAATAACAAAAGCTTAAATATGAGGGTATTTGATAAGCTGTAAATATACCTATTTTATAGTATTTTTATTATGTCATTTCAGTTTATTTTTGTCTTTTTTAGTTAGTTTTATTTAATAAATTATTTCTTTTTGTAAATATTATTCTAACTTAACTTTTATTTTGTTTTCTGAATTTTTCAGAAAAATGTCAAAAATCACCTGAAAGGCCCGTGTCCCATGACCCAACACGCCCGTATCATGACCTCGATGTTCGTTGACCTCAACTCGATGCTTCTAGCTCGACGTTCGATAGTCGACATTCGTGAACCTGACTAGGACACGCCCGTGTCCTAATGCCTGACACACCCGTGTCACTCCACCAGTTCCAGATAAGTTGCTGCCGACATCAAGTTGCAAGGTTTCCCGACACGCCCGTATCATGCATCCTGACACGCCTGTGTCCGACACGTGTCCCGTTCAGATCCTTCAAGAAATCAGCCAGTCAACGAATTTTGACTTTTCCAACACACCAGACCTGACACGCCCGTGTCCCATGACCCGACATGCCCGTGTCACCCCCTCTTTTTTTGTCTATAAATACAGATTTTCTGTAAGAACTCTTGCTCTTTTTTTTGGACCATTTTGCCTAAGGGGTTGTGCTGTTTGATGCTTTCCAAGGCCATGTAAGGGAAATTCCCCCCTCTTTAGTTCTTGTTTTTAGCTTTCGTTGTAACTCGTTTTTTACTTAATAAAATATGTGTTTTTCTTCTCTTTATATGGTTTTAGAATGGATCTAAACACCTCTCCTTAAGCAATCTTATTTTTGTTTTTATTCTTTTCTATGTGTGTATGCGTGTATGAGTATAGATTTATGCTTTTATGTTTTTGTTATTTCTTTTACTTAGATTCATTTAGTCTTAGGATTTTTTTGTACTCTTTATATTCGTCCTTATAAACTTATAAAAATGGTTTTAAAGTGGATTAATTATCTTTAACTATGGCTTTTTAGGATCGTAAAACTTTTCGTTCTCTTTTAGCTTTATTTCCACTTTTTTATGCGTTTTTATAAAGTTATAAGAATGAATATGTTATCGTTTTTATTTTTTGCTAACTTTGTTTTTAATTTTAATTTTCCAAACTTTTTGCACGTTTAATTTTATTTTCTCTTTTTATGCATTTCTACCACATTCTAGCGGTAGAAATGTTGTTGTTTTAATTTTTGGAGCACTTAGCTTTTTTTTCCAATTTATGTAGAGTGCGTGAGTTTTATTTCAAGTAGAGTGTGTGTGTGCATTTTATTTCAAGTAGAGTGTGTGTGTGCATTTTATTTCAAGTAGAGTGTGTGCGTGTGTTTTATTTATGTAAAGTGCGTGTGTGTATGAGATAGCAATTTTCAGCTTTAATTTCCTGCCTACTCGTTTGAGTAGGACTTGTCATTTTATCGCATTCATTTCCCGCCTACTCGTTTGAGTAGGACTCGCAATTTACTGCTTTCATTTTCAGCTTTCATTTACTGCTTTAATTTCCCACCTACTCGTTTGAGTAGGACTCACACTTTTCAATTATGCAATTTTCTTTTCAATAGCCGTCCCTATTTTGATGAGTGGCTAACCGCTCTTAGCCCTCATTATTGAAGAGCATTGGGACAGATAAAATAGCTTTAAATAATTAAAGGTCTCATTTTTCACTTTAATTAAAGCACTTAAGGTTTGCCCCGGGTATACGACGCGTAGGACCACATATCGATGTATGGGCTCTATTTGCGTTGTCCATACGCTAGCATGCCGAGAGGCCGTGCGTATGGATCGATCACCCTTGGGTAAATAGAGTTGCGTGCATATCCTCGAGAGAGGAGACACGTAACTCTTCCGGATTGAGTTCCCCACCGAATAGCAGGGTTCTTAGCGTAATGCAGGCATTAAGAGGAATCCTTCGTCGGACTAGCGTTCGGTCGAATAGTCTTAATGTTCAGGTGAGCGATATACCTAGACATAGGTGAGCTCATTCTTTTTGAGCCTCCATGGCCAAGTATGCCCTTTAATTAATTTGAAATTTAGGATCTCTAGTTATTAAAAGTTGTTTTGGTTCAAATTTTTTCGGTGCCATTACATTATTTCTTCATCGGCATTTTCTGCTTTCATTTTCTGCATTATATATATATCTGCCATTAATTAAATCAAATGACACAAATATCATTGGTAAAATAATAGTTTCTCCAGGGAAAGAGTAGAAATAGTCAAACCGACTCCGAGAACAATACGACCCCAATATTCCCCACCGGAATATCCTGCACTACACGCGATAAGTGCAATTGCCTCCTTTCGTTTAAAATGAAACATCGCCCGCGAGCTCCGTCCTATTACTAGTTAAATAAAAACCCTTCTCTTCTCTTCTATCTAAATATAAAATTAAAACAAACATAGGCGCTCGCGACGCGCATCAAGTTTTTGGCGCCGTTGCAGGGGAAAATCTCGAGTTTCTATTTTGAATTCCTGAAAACTATTACTTTTACTTTTTATTTGTATTTATTTATAAAAAAATGGCCAACCAAAAAAATATATTTATAATAATAATAATAACAATAATAATAATAACTACTTAAAAACTAAAAAAACTTAAAAACTAAAAAAACTTAAAAACTTACAAAACTTAAAAACTTAAAAAAATAAAAAACATAAAACTAAAAAAAAAACTTCTGTAAAAATAAAAAAAATAAAAACTAAGTAAAAAAATAAAAAACTTAAAAACTTTAAAAAAAAAGTTTCTGCCCCCTTTTTATCTTATTATTTTCTTATTTTTATTTCAAAAATTTAAAAAAACAAAATTTATTTTTATATAAGTACATATATATAATATATATTTATAAAAAATAAAAGGCTGGCCGCCTCTTTTCTTTTCCTTTTTTTCTTCTTTTATTTTAGAAAATCTAAAAATCCAAAAAAATATGAAAAATGGTTTTTTTATTCTCAAAAAACAAAAAAAATAATTATATAACCGTCTTTAAAATAATTTTCTCGCTCCCCTAAATAACATCCCGCCTTTAATTATAAACCCCACCGAAATAGTCAAGCTACACGACTATAACCAAAGCGCTCCTGGGAGGCACCCCACACTTATCTTTTTGATTTTACTTTAACTTTTGCAGAATTTTCTTAACAGGCCTTCCCGAACGCATTTCAGGGAAGTTTCCTCCCCCGTGTCTTTTTTATTTGTACATACCTACACTTTTATATATATCGTCCTCATACTTATATTGCAACATTGGGGACACTATTGGAATTAAGTATTAGGGTGTTTTCTTATTTTCTTGTATAACACTTTTATTTTCTGCACCCAATCAAAAATACAAAAAAAATACAAAAACTTAATTAAACTCCAAAAAAATTGCCTTTATTTTATCATCAAACAAAAAATGTTAATAAAACAAAAAAAATTATAAAACAAAAATTCTAAAAAAAACTTAGTTTATTTTGCAAATAGTTTTGTAAATACTCTCTTTCCCCCCTCTTTTCTTTGTAAATAACACATCTTTCTCTCCCCTTTCTTGTAAATAACTTAAAAAAATAAATTTTTTTTGAAAATCTAAAAAAAATAGAATAACTCTAAAAATCCAAAAAAGATAATAATAAAAAAAGAAGAAAATAAAAACCCTAAATCCCCAAAAAATTGTTTATTAATTAACAAATAAATCAAATATCTCATTCTTAACCCCTTTTCACTCTCCAAAAATTTCATTGCGAGTCTATTTATAAGCGAATTTTACTTATTCTTTGTTTACTATTCGTTTATTAATTGGAGATCGATAGATTTAGTTATCCGGGGTTAAGTTTTAAAGAATTTCTTATGTTTTATATTTTTTATTTTAGATAAGGGACTTATTTTTCAGCATTATTTCTAACTTATCTAAATAATTGCACATTCATTTTTTTAAAACATAAAAACCTGAGACTTCAAACATGTTTACTCCAAATGAAATATAGGAACGTTCAATTTAAAAAGGTTGCCCTCAATTTTTTTATTAAAATATAGTTTTCACTTTGAAAACCCGTCTTCCATTTTTTTTATGCCTAACTTAGCTTGATTTATCCCCTTTTTATCCCTAAAAAATCCTATATCAATGGAAATAAAATTTCATTCCATAAACATAGGCATCCAATATTAAAAAAAAGATTATATGTTACGGAGTAAGAGGATAAAATTCATTACTCCTATACATATACATTGGGTTATTATGAAGTTCATTTCAAAAAAATTATTTGTTTGGAAAATAAGATTTCATTTTCCTTAACATCCGAATACAAAAGAAAAAGAGTAGAGGTTTGAAAAAAAATATCTTGCCTCTATACCTAAGCCCTCTTCATAAACCAAAACAAACCCTTTTCCACTTTCAATGATTCTAGACTTAATCTAAAAACTTTTTGAGAGCATAATTTTTAAATTGCATTATTTCCTTTAATTCTTACGAGCTAAAGTTCATATAATTCTAGTCTAGTTTTGTTAACCTAACAAATACAATATCTGCTTTCTATTTGATATATCGAGAAGTTTTTAGCTGAAACTCTTCCTTTATTTAAATTTTTGTCATAATTTAAGACTTAACTCTTATACCCCATATAATTATTTTGATCTTTCTTTTGATTAATTCAAGTGGTAGCCAAACTTAGGATTTATTTAATTCCTTATAAGTATATCTCCAACTTTTGCCCTGGAATAAAAAAAGCTTAAGTATGAGGGTATTTGATAAGCTGTAAATATACCTATTTTATAGTATTTTTATTATGTCATTTCAGTTTATTTTTGTCTTTTTTAGTTAGTTTTATTTAATAAATTGTTTTTTTTTGTAAATATTATTCTAACTAAACTTTTATTTTGTTTTCTGAATTTTTCAGAAAAATGTCAAAAAATCACCTGACAGGCCCGTGTCCCATGACCCAACACGCCCGTATCACGACCTCGATGCTCGTTGACCTCAACTCGATGCTTCTAGCTCGACGTTCGACAGTCGACATTCGTGAACCTGACCAGTACACGCCCGTGTCCTAATGCCTGACACACCCGTATCACTCCACCAGTTCCAGATAAGTTGCTGCCGACATCAAGTTGCAAGGTTTCCCGACACGCCTGTATCACACATCCCGACACGCCTGTGTCCGACACGTGTCCTATTCAGATCCTTCAAGAAATCGGCCAGTCAACGAATTTTGACTTTTCCAACACACCAGACCCGACACGCCCATGTCCCATGACACGACACGCCCGTGTCACCCCCTCTTTTTTTGTCTATAAATACAGTTTTTCTATAACAACTCTTGTTCTTTTTTTGGACCATTTTGCCTAAGGGGTTGTGCTGTTTGATGCTTTCCAAGGCCATGTAAGGGAAATTCCCCCCTCTTTAGTTCTTGTTTTTAGCTTTCGTTGTAACTCATTTTTTACTTAATAAAATATGTGTTTTTCTTCTCTTTATATGGTTTTGGAATGGATCTAAACACCTCTCCTCAAGCAATCTTATTTTTGTTTTATCTTTGTTTTTATTCTTTTCTATGTGTGTACGCGTGTATGAGTATAGATTTATGCTTTTATGTTTTTGTTATTTCTTTTACTTAGATTCATTTAGTCTTAGGATTTTTTTGTACTCTTTATATTCGTCCTTATAAACTTATAAAAATGGTTTTAAATTGATTAATTTTCTTTAACTTAGGCTTTTTAGGATCGTAAAACTTTTCGTTCTCTTTTAGCTTTATTTCCACTTTTTATGCGTTTTTATAAAGTTATAAGAATTAATATGTTATCATTTTTATTTTTCGCTAACTTTGTTTTTAATTTTAATTTTCCAAACTTTTTGCACGTTTAATTTTATTTTCTCTTTTTATGCATTTCTACCACATTCTAGTGGTAGAAATGTTGTTGTTTTAATTTTTGGAGCAGTTAGCTTTTTTTCCAATTTATGTAGAGCGCGTGAGTTTTATTTCAAGTAGAGTGTGTGTGTACGTTTTATTTCAAGTAGAGTGTGTGTGTGCGTTTTATTTCAAGTAGAGTGTGTGCGTGTGTTTTATTTATGTAAAGTGCATGCGTGTATGAGATAGCAATTTTCATCTTTAATTTCCCGCATACTCGTTTGAGTAGAACTTGTCATTTTATCGCTTTCATTTCCTTCCTACTCATTTGAGTAGGATTCGCAATTTACTGCTTTTATTTACTGCTTTCTTTTACTGCTTTAATTTCCCGCCTACTCGTTTGAGTAAGACTCGCACTTTTCAATTATGCAATTTTCTTTTCAATAGCCGTCCCCATTCCGATGAGTGGCTAACCTCTCTTAGCCCTCATTATCGAAGAGCATTGGGACAGATAAAATAACTTTAAATAATTAAAGGTCTCATTTTTCTCTTTAATTAAAGCACTTAAGGTTTTCCCCATAAATACGATGCGTAGGACCACATATCGATGTGTGAGCTATATTTTCGTTGTCCATACGCGAGCTTGCCGAGAGGCCGTGCGTATGGACCAATCACCCTTGGGTAAATAGAGTTCCGTGCATACCATCAAGAGAGGAGAAGCGTAACTCTACCGGATTGGGTTCCCCACCCATTAGCAGGGTTCTTAGCATAATGCGGGCATTAAGAGGAATCTTTCGTCGGACTAGCATTCAGTCAAATAGTCTTAATGTTCAGGTGAGCGATATTCCTAGAGATAGGTGAGCTCATTCATTTGGAGCCTCCACGGCCAAGTTTGCCCTTTAATTAATTTGAAATTTAGGATCTCTGGTTATTAAAAGTCATTTTGTTTCAAATTTCTTCGGTGCCATTGCGTTATTTCTTCATCATCATTTTCTGCTTTAATTTCCTGCATTTTATATATAACCGCCATTAATTAAATCAAATGACAAAAATATCATCGGTAAAATATTAGGTCCTCCAAGGAAAGAGTAGAAATAGTCAAACCAACCACGAGAACAATACGACCCCGATATTCCCCACCGGAATTTCCTGTACTACATGCGATAGGTGCACTTGCCTCCTTTTGTTTAAAACAAAACACTGCCCGTGAGCTCCGCCCTCTTACTAGTTAAATAAAAACCCTTCTCTTCTCTTCTATCCAAATATAAAATTAAAACAAACATAGGCGCTCGCGGCATGCATCAAGTTTTTGGCACCGTTGCCGGGGAAAATTTCGAGTTACTATTTTGAATTCCTGAAAACTATTACTTTTACTTTTTATTTATATTTATTTATAAAAAAAATGGCCAACCAAAAAAATATAATAATAATAATAATAACAATAATAATAATAACTACGTAAAAACTAAAAAACTAAAAAACTTAAAAAACTAAAAAAAATAAAAAACATAAAACTAAAAAAAAACTTCTGAAAAAATGAAAAAAAATAAAAACTAAGTAAAAAAAATAAAAAACTTAAAAACTTTAAAAATAATAATAAAAAAAAAGTTTCTGCCCCCTTTTTATCTTATTATTTTCTTATTTTTATTTCAAAAATAAAAAAAACAATTTTTTTTATATAAGTACATATATATAATATATATTTTTAAAAAATAAAAGGCCGGCCGCCTCTTTTCTTTTCCTTTTTTTCTTCTTTTATTTAAGAAAATCTAAAAATCCAAAAAAATATGAAAAATGGTTTTTTTATTCTCAAAAAACAAAAAAAATTAATTATATAACCGCCTTTAAAATAATTTTCTCGCTCCCTTAAATAACATCCCGCTTATAATTATAAACCCCACCAAAATAGTCAAGCTACACGACTATAACCAAAGCGCTCCTGGGAGAAACCCCACACTTTTCTTTTTGATTTTATTTTAACTTTTGTAGAATTTTCTTAACAGGCCTCCCTGAACGCGTTTCAGGGAAGTTTCCTCCCCCCTATCTTTTTTATTTGTACATACCTACACTTTTATATATATCATTCCTTATACTTATATTGTAACATTAGGGACACTATTGGAATTAAATATGAGGGTGTTTTCTTATTTTCTTGTATAGCACTTTTATTTTCTGCACCCAATCAAAAATACAAAAAAACTACAAAAACTAAATTAAACTCCAAAAAAATTGCCTTTATTTTATCATAAAACAAAAAATGTTAATAAAACAAAAAAAAATTATAAAACAAAAATTCCAAAAAAAACTTAGTTTATTTTGCAAATAGTTTTGTAAATACTCTCTTTCCCCCTCTTTTCTTTGTAAAAAACACATCTTTCTCTCCCTTTCTTGTAAATAACTTTAAAAAATAATTTTTTTTGAAAATCTAAAAAAAAAGAATAACTCTAAAAATCCAAAAAAGATAATAATAAAAAAAGAAGAAGATAAAAATCCTAAATCCCCAAAAATTTGTTTATTATGTAACAAATAAATCAAATATCTCATTCTTAACCCCTTTTCACTCTCCAAAAATTTCGTTGCGAGTCTATTTATAAGCGAATTTTAC
The DNA here is from genome assembly GCA_039513925.1 of Platanthera zijinensis. Lineage (NCBI taxonomy): Eukaryota > Viridiplantae > Streptophyta > Magnoliopsida > Asparagales > Orchidaceae > Platanthera > Platanthera zijinensis. The sequence goes on along the minus strand of CM077089.1, from coordinate 112,687,670 downwards.
TTATTCTTTGTTTACTATTCGTTTATTAATTAGAGATCGATAAATTTAGTTATCCGGGGTTAAGTTTTAAAGAATTTCTTATATTTTATATTTTTTATTTTAGATAAGGGACTTGTTTTTCATCATTATTTCTAACTTATCTAAATAATTGCACATTCATTTTTTTTAAAACGTAACAACCTTAGACTTCAAACATGTTTACTCCAAGTTTTTTTTTTGAAATATAGGAACGTTCAATTTAAAAAGATTGCCCTCAATTTTTTTTATTTAAATCTAATTTTCTCTTTGAAAACCCATCTCCCATTTTTTTCATGCCTAACTTAGCATGATTTATCCCCTTTTTATCCCTAAAAGATCCTATGTCAATGGAAATAAAATTTCATTCCATAAACATAGACATCCAATATTAAAAAAAAAGATTATATATTACGGAGTAAGAGGATAAAATTCATTACTCCTATACATATACGTTGGGTTATTATGAAGTTCATTCAAAATAAATTATTTGTTTGGAAAATAAGATTCCATTTTCCTTAACATGCGAATACAAAAGAAAAAGAGTAGAGGTTTGAAAAAAATATCTTGCCTCTATACCTAAGCCCTCTTCATAAACCAAAATAAACCCTTAGTCACTTTCGATGATTCTAGACTTAATTTAAAAACTTTTTGAGAGCATAATTTTTAAATTGCATTATTTCCTTTAATTCTTACAAGCTAAAGTTCATATAATTCTAGCCTATTTTTGTTAACCTAACAAATACAATATCTGCTTTCTATTTGATATATCGAGAAGTTTTTAGCTGAAACTTTTCCTTTATTTAAATTTTTGTCATAATTTAAGACTTAACTCTTATACCCTAGATAATTATTTTGATCTTTCTTTCGATTAATTCAAGCGGTAGCCAAACTTAGGATTTATTTAATTCCTTATAAGTATATCTCCAACTTTTTCTCTGGAATAACAAAAGCTTAAGTATGAGGGTATTTGATAAGCTATAAATATACCTATTTTATAGTATTTTTATTATGTCATTTCAGTTTATTTTTGTCTTTTTTAGTTAGTTTTATTTAATAAATTGTTTCTTTTTGTAAATATTATTCTAACTTAACTTTTATTTTATTTTCTGAATTTTTCAGAAAAATGTCAAAAAATCACCTGACAGGCCCGTGTCCCATGACCCAACATGCCCGTATCATGACCTCGATGTTCGTTAACCTCAACTCGATGCTTCTAGCTCGACGTTCGACAGTCGACATTCGTGAACCTGACTAGGACACGCCCGTGTCCTAATGCCTGACACACCCGTGTCACTCCACCAGTTCCAGATAAGTTTCTGCCGACATCAAGTTGCAAGGTTTCCCGACACGCCTGTATCACGCATCCTGACACGCCTTTGTCCGACACGTGTCCCGTTCAGATCCTTCAAGAAATCGGCCAGTCAACAAATTTTTACTTTTCCAACACACCAGACCCAACACGCCCGTGTCCCATGACCCGACACGCCCGTGTCACCCCCTCTTTTTTTGTCTATAAATACAGTTTTTCTGTAACAACTCTTGTTCTTTTTTTTGGACCATTTTGCCTAAGGGGTTGTGCTGTTTGATGCTTTCCAAGGCCATGTAAGGGAAATTCCCCCCTCTTTAGTTCTTGTTTTTAGCTTTCGTTGTAACTCGTTTTTTACTTAATAAAATATGTGTTTTTCTTCTCTTTATATGATTTTGGAATGGATCTAAACACCTCTCCTCAAGCAATCTTATTTTTGTTTTATCTTTGTTTTTATTCTTTTCTATGTGTGTATGCGTGTATGAGTATAGATTTATGCTTTTATGTTTTTGTTATTTCTTTTACTTAGATTCATTTAGTCTTAGGATTTTTTTGTACTCTTTATATTCGTCCTTATAAACTTATAAAAATGGTTTTAAAGTGGATTAATTTTCTTTAACTTAGGCTTTTTAGGATCGTAAAACTTTTCGTTCTCTTTTAGCTTTATTTCCACTTTTTATGCGTTTTTATAAAGTTATAAGAATGAATATGTTATCGTTTTTATTTTTCGCTAACTTTGTTTTTAATTTTAATTTTCCAAACTTTTGCACGTTTAATTTTATTTTCTCTTTTTATGCATTTCTACCACATTCTAGCTGTAGAAATGTTGTTGTTTTAATTTTTGGAGCAGTTAGCTTTTTTTTTTCCAATTTATGTAGAGCGTATGAGTTTTATTTCAAGTAGAGTGTGTGTATGTTTTATTTCAAGTAGAGTGTGTGTGTGCGTTTTATTTCAAGTAGAGTGTGTGCGTGTGTTTTATTTATGTAAAGTGCGTGCGTGTATGAGATAGTTATTTTCATCTTTAATTTCCCGCATACTCGTTTGAGTAGAACTTGTCATTTTATCGCTTTCATTTCTTGCCTACTCATTTGAGTAGGATTCGCAATTTACTGCTTTTATTTACTGCTTTCTTTTACTGCTTTAATTTCCCGCCTACTCGTTTGAGTAGGACTCGCACTTTTCAATTATGCAATTTTCTTTTCAATAGCCGTCCCCATTCCGATGAGTGGCTAACCTCTCTTAGCCCTCATTATCGAAGAGCATTGGGACAGATAAAATAGCTTTAAATAATTAAAGGTCTCATTTTTCTCTTTCATTAAAGCACTTAAGGTTTTCCCCATAAATACGATGCGTAGGACCACATATCGATGTGTGAGCTATATTTTTGTTGTCCATACACGAGCTTGCCAAGAGGCCGTGCGTATGGACCGATCACCCTTGGGTAAATAGAGTTCCGTGCATACCATCAAGAGAGGAGAAGCGTAACTCTACCGGATTGGGTTCCCCACCCAATAGCAGGGTTCTTAGCATAATGCGGGCATTAAGAGGAATCTTTCGTCGGACTAACATTCGGTCGAATAGTCTTAATGTTCAGGTGAGCGATATTCCTAGAGATAGGTGAGCTCATTCTTTTGGAGCCTCCACGGCCAAGTCTGCCCTTTAATTAATTTGAAATTTAGGATCTCTGGTTATTAAAAGTTGTTTTGGTTCAAATTTCTTCGGTGCCATTGCGTTATTTCTTCATCGTCATTTTCTGCTTTAATTTCCTGCATTTTATATATAACCGCCATTAATTAAATCAAATGACAAAAATATCATCGGTAAAATATTAGGTCCTCCAAGGAAAGAGTAGAAATAGTCAAACCGACCACGAGAACAATACGACCCCGATATTCCCCACTGGAATTTCCTGTACTACATGCGATAGGTGCACTTGCCTCCTTTTGTTTAAAACAAAACACTGCCCGTGAGCTCCGCCCTCTTACTAGTTAAATAAAAACCCTTCTCTTCTCTTCTATCTAAATATAAAATTAAAACAAACATAGGCGCTCGCGGCACGCATCAGGAAGAAGCAACTCCCCATATACTATATAAACTGGGTTTTGAGGAAGGCCGAGCTCTGTTATCCCATCTTGGAAAAGCTGGCCTTCGCTCTAGTCATCTTGGCTCGGAGGCTCCAACCTTACTTCTAGGCACACTCGATCCAGGTGGTGACTGACCATCCCCTCCGCAACATCTTCGAGGGGGTGGAGCATTCAGGCAGATTGGCTAAGTGGTCGGTGGAGCTGGGCGAGTTTGACATCACCTTCGTCCCCCATCTCTCGATTAAGGACCAAGCAATGGCCGACTTCCTGGCTGACTATGTGGTCGAGGTAGCGAAGGAAGAGCTCACTCACCCAGTTCCTCTAAGGGTGATGGTAGATGGCGCTTTGACAAGGCATTTCCTGGGAGTGGGGGTGATCTTGGAAAGTCCCCAAGGAATGAGAATTGAACAAACGGTGGTGGTGCATTTCCCCATCACCAACAACCAGGCTGAGTACAAGGAGGTGATCGCAGGGCTCCGCATAGCCAAGGAGTTGGGAGTGCATGACGTGGAAATCCTCACTAACTCCATGGTGGTGGCCTCCCAGATCAACGCAGAATTTGAGGTAAGGGAGCCTACTCTGCTGCTATACTTGGAAAAGGTGAAGGGGGCCATCGGTATGTTACAGAATTTCTCCATCTGGCACGTGCCCAGGGAGGAGAACGAGTAGGTAGATCAACTAGCAAAGCGTGGTCCCCGAGTGGGGGGTACCATCACCGACTTGTTTCGCCCTTCAATCCAGGAGGGAGAGCTGATGGAAGTGGAGAAACACCCCTCGTGGATGGACCCATTCACTTCCTTCCTTTCCACAGGAGACTATTTGGAGGGGTTGGACAAGAAAAAATTCAAGTACAAGTCGGCATATTATCTCGTGCGAGACGGGAAGCTATCCCGAAATACCCTCTCAGGGATGTTGGCGCGTTGCGTGGCTAAGAGGGAGGTCCCGAGGATCTTGGAGGAAGTCCACTCTAGAGAGTGTGGGAGCCATTTTGGGAGTCGGACCCTGGAAGGAAGAATCGTTAGACAAGGGTACTTCTAGACGACCTTGAGCCATGACGCCACAGAGTTCGCAAGGAAGTGTATCAAGTGCCAGTTATTCGCCTCCCTCCAATTACAGCCAGCTCAGCGCCTCAGGAGCATCACAGTTCCCTGGCCCTTTGCAATCTGAGGAATAGATCTGGTAGGGCCTTTCCCCTAGGCCAGCGGGCAGAGGAGATTATTGTTGGTCATGATTGACTATTTTTCCAAGTGGTTAGAAGTCAAGGCGTTGGCCAAGGTGACCTCCCAGGTCATCAGGAACTTTGTGTGGGGGGAAATCATCTGCCAGCACGGGTTTCCCCAGGCCATTGTCACGGATAATGGGCCCCAGTTTGCTAGTGCTGAATTCATCAGCTTTTATGGGCAACTCGGGATATATCTCAGATTTGCTTCGGTTCATCACCCCAGGAGCAACGGGCAGGTGGAGGCTGCGAATAAGATCATCGTCAACCTCCTCAAGAAGAAGGTGGAGAACTTGAGGGGCAGCTGGGTGGAACAACTCCCTTTGGTCCTCTGGGCTCTTAGGACCACACCCAACACAGCCACAAGAGAGACTCCCTTCAAACTTTCCCATGGGTGCGAGGCGGTACTCCTAGTAGAGTTCGAAGTCCATACGCCTCGGGTGGTCGAGGTAGGGGAAGATAGGGAGGAATGGAGAGCCGAGAATGAGGAGGAGCTGCGGCTCTTCCTCGACATGGTAGAGGAGGTACGCGACCTCTCTACCATCCTCCAGTAGGAAGTAAAAAAGAAGAATGGCTAAGTATTTCGATAAGCACGTCAGGGTCAAATAATTTGCAGAAGGGGACTTGGTCCTGAAGAAGGGTGATGCCGCGGGAAGGTCAACCGCCATGGGAAAGCTCAACCCAAACTGGGAGGGTTCGTACATTGTAAACAAAGCATTGAGGTTAGGAGGATATTGCCTCCAGTATGTGTGGGGGGGGGGGAGAGACCCTAAGTCTCACCTGGAGCGGTGATGACTTGAAACATTTTTTCCCTTAAACTATATAAGTATCGTTCCTTTTTCCAATGAAATTTGAAGTGTCAATGCTCTCGTTGCAATCTATGTGAATGGTTGAAGTGTTCGTTTGATAGACCCCCCGAACAGATCCTGCTGTGAAAGGAGGGTGTTAGATAAGATTACTCTAGAGGGGGGGGGGGTGAATAGAGTATTACAACTTTGGCCCTTTTTTAGATTATATCAGAGTAAGTATAATGATACCATATATTAGTTAAATAATAAGAAAACTAAGCTAACAATTCAGCAATCACAAGCACAAAAAAAAATGAAAAGGAGCAACCAGACAACACAAGAAGTTTATAGTGGTTCCCCTAAACTTGGGTACATCCACTCTTCTACCACCCTTGGTAGGAATCCACTAGCAGGTTTTGATCAGGTGACTACCACCACAAGATCTGGTTCAGGTAGATCAGGAAACCCTTCAGGCTTTTGATCAGGTGCCCAAAAACTAACTTCAAGTATTTTAGAGGGAGACTTGTCAACCAAACTAACTTTTGTAGGGAGTTATGACACTGTACAATGGGTTGGAAGAGATGTTGATGGAAGTCTTCTCTTTTCTCAATACAACTGAGAAGACTGTGTGGATTCTTGTGTTGTTATAGCTCCCCCTGAGAAGTAGAATGCTTCAGGAAGAAAAGAGCTTTGCTAAAGGTTGAGTAGGTCTTCAGCATGATCTTCCAAGGTCCAGGAAATCCTGTAACATATGTTGAATAGAATGTCTCTGAGGATTTCTGGAACAGAAGTTGAAGAAGACTCTTGATCTTGATGATTTGTTCTTCTTCAAACGACAGTGTTGGCAGAGAATGAAAAATCGTTGAGAGCATTGAGAGCTTGTTCAGAATTTTCTATGCAGTGCTTCTTGATTTCTTTTTCTCTATCTCTAACTGTCTTGCTTGTTCTATTTCTCGAATAGGAGAGAATTACTTTTTATTCCACTGCTGAAAGATTCCCTTGAATTTTTGAATTCTTCCCATAAATGCTGGCTGCTGTGGGGAATAGAAAACGGCTGGAATAATACTATTAATGAGTTTCCCTAACTATTCTTGATAGAATAAGTAAATATTTATTCTGAAGAATACCACATTTAATACAACCAAATAATGGCTATATTCAGAAGAATATTTGCATTAAATGATCAGAATAATACTGTTAATAATGAACAACAGAGGGAAGGACTCATTCTGGAACTAAACAAAAAACTTCGAACGCAAAACAGAATTCGTTGACCTGAGATCAAAGATTGTCGACCAAGGAATTCAAGTTCATTGACTTGAGCTCTGCGATCTGCTAACTTAGAATAACTTTCCAAATCTGCACTCTAAGTTTGTCAAGCTGAGAAACTGACAGAAGAAAACTAAGCGTAGACCTGAGCTCTGAGAATGTCGAGCTCAGCTAAGAGAATTTACCCTAAGTTCGTCGATCTGAGATCGACGATCGTCGAGCTGAGTTCGAAGAATTTCGAACTAATCACTGTCTTCTGAAAGCTGCTAAAACTTATTCTCTGAAGTCCACTTCTTGCTTGTCCAAGGAGGTAGCACTAATCTGGACTTAGCCTAAACTCTAGGACTACTACACATGACCCTAGCTATACAATATTGGGTCATACTCAGCTTAAGTTAGTGAACCTAGCCCAAATCCAACTAGGGATCCAACAATCTCCCCCTATTTCGGGGAGGTAACTAACAAAAATAGAACAATCATAAATCAGAAGAAAATATATCTTAAATAAGAAAAAATATTCAGCAGATATTTATAGAGTTGTGCTTCATAATAAACTAAGAGAATAGAGTTCAAAAGATAACTAGAAATTAACAGAAAGGAAACTCATTTCTTCTTCCGAGCTTTATCTTTGTCTGAATCTTCAGAAGGTTGTCTGAATTTTATTACTCTGTTAGGATTGGCAGCTTCTTTCTTTGACATATATATGTCAGATGCTCCAATAATAGTTTGAGATGAGGTTCTGGGTACAACAGCCTCTAGGTACAGTTTCATATAATCATCAACATTGAAAAATTTATTAGCCTTAGTATACCTGAACAATTCTTCTTTTCTGTAGGTTGACATAATTCATAATTGAGAAATATCTTTGCCTTCAGCTTTTGCTTTGTTAATCTGAGAAAGTCCTATAAGCTCATGGAACCTAGCCATCCTGGCAGAAGTATCCTGTTTTAGATCAACAAAAGGAATTGGAGGAGACTCTGGCCTTTTTGAACTAGAATCCTGCATTGGTTCTTCAGTAGGAACTTTCTTTGAAGAATCTGAAGGTCGATTGCTTGAAGAAGACTGTTGATAGCTTTGTCTGGGTTGTCTCTGATAAGTTTTTGTCATAGAAGCAGATTTCTGAGATAAACTGCCTGAGGGACCTGAAGAGGGAGGAGGAGGACCTCTCCTGAACTTTTGAGGAGGAGGAGAGTACCTTCTTCTCTTCTTCCTAACCATTTGCTCATTCTTAGACAACCACATCCACTGTGGCATACCAGGGTAGGGAGTAATCTTATGCAATATATAGTATGGAGTGTCATTACTTGGATTTGGCTTTGGAATTGCCTTAGGAGGGGATTTCCTTTTCTTAGAAATTTTCTTTCTACTGTCATCAGAATCTGAGTCATCAGATTGATCATCATCAGAAGATCCTTGAGGATTATCATACATAGCATCAATTTCAGTAATGACTTCTTTTGGAACTTGCTTTCCAGCTAGAGGAGGGACAACTGGAGGAGGAATTGCTGGAGGTGGAATGATTTCAAAAGGGACTTTTTCAGTTTCCAAATCCATACCCTGGATAAGCTCAGCCTCTGGAACTAAGATGAGTTCAGGCTCAGGAGCTTCAAACCTTTTCTGTATCTGTTGCAAAGTCTCTGATCTGATGGGAGCTGAGTAGCAAAAAATATCTATACACCAATGAAAAGATACAAAAGGAAGACAATTTATGTACAAAAGATCAAAAGATCTTAGAACTGAATCTAGGTCAAAATATGGAGCAATGAGGCAATCTCCATAAAGAATTTCCAAAGGATTACGCTCAAAAGTAGTATCCCAAAACTCAACAAGATCTGCATCAGTAAATTCAGTATCAATAATATCAGCTTCTGCTACAATTCTGTATCTGCTACTATATCTGCTGCTGTATCTTCTACTATATCTGCTACTGCTGTTAGAGCAACCTCTTCATTGAGTATCTCCCCCTGCCTGGTTTCAGTGGCTACTGGAGCCAGGCCCCTAATAGAAGAGGATGGGATAGAGAAGGCAAAAAACTGAGCAGCAAGGGTAGAGATAGACATATAAAGAGGTGAAATAGCCTCTGCTATCAGCTGTTTGAGAAGGGGTGAGATGGATGCTAAGATGAGAGAGATGGAGGGAGAAAATGAATCTAAGAATTCTAGGGGGGTTTGGGTATAGATAGATGGATTGATGATGGAAGAGGATGAGGGATGATAATCTAACATTAGTTCATCTGTAGAATTGCTTGGGGATAAAAGAAGATTGAAGGAGGGTAGAGAGGTGAGATTTTGAAGATGAGATAGAAGGGGGGATAGAGATGGAGTTGTAGAATCTGAAGATTGAGATTGATTTAGAATTTATTGTTGTTGCACTGGGGATGAAATGATGGGGGACTGAGGAGGTGTAGGTTGATGAACTGGAGAAGCATGGTTGACGGGGGAAGCAGGAGGTATAGGTAGAGATGCTGGAGTTATACAAATTTGTTGGAGGGATGATGAAAGGGTTTGATCAGGGGGGGGGGGGTAATGGAACTTTCTTCTACAGGGTGGGGAGTGGCTGGTACTGCCCTAGTACTCTCATAGGTTTTAGAGGAGGAAGCCCTGGATGGCTTTTGCATAGTCCTCCCCCACCTGCCAAACAAGGCGCAGGTCAGCCTCTTAGAGGCGTTGATGAATATGGTCGGGGAGACCAGGGATTCAACGGCCTTGGCATTAAGGAAGATTCCAAGAATCCTTCCAAAGCAAACTTCTTTCTTGTTGTTCTTCTTCCTAATCAGATTGAACAAAATTTTGGCCCAATTAACAGCCTTATTATTTACCACAATACTCATCACTAAGAAATGCTGCCTGGTAATATGATCATGGGCTATATGCTTGCCCATCAACACTTTACCGACTACATCTGTAAGAAATTTATACCCAGCAGATAGGTGCTTCTTCAGCAATTTATTTGGGTTGTCTCCGCAATAACCCATCAAAGTCAACATTTCCTCATATTCAGAAGATTCAAGTTCAATATCTTCTTCACCGTTAACTAGTCCAAAGATTTCAGAAAGAGTATCTGGGGTTAAGGAAACAACGTTACCCGATATAGATCCAACCATCGTGTCAGCATCTGGAGTAGATGAAGTATAAACCCATTCTCTTATTTAAGAACTAGCAATCTTCATTCTGGTAGACATTAGGGTCTTCAAATTGAGTTCCTCGAATAACTGCAGAATATCTTTGAAGATCTGGTCTGATTGTTGAAAAGAATCGAAATCGATGTCGAAACTCATATCAAACTTCATGCCAGAAAGAGCTCCTGCTGGAATCTCAATTAGTTGCCTGTAACACGAGAGCAAAAAGATCAAGTACCGGGGAATGGAAAGCACGGGATGGAGGTCGAAGAAAACCTAGTTATAAGGTTTTTCAGAATATGAAACGAAAAACTCCGTCCTGCAAAATAAGAGAAATCTTCGATCTGAGGTTGACGAAATGTTTTATAGTCAAAATAATTCGTCGATCTCAGTCAGAAGAGGGAAAAACTTTTCATCATACTCAGGTCGATGAAAACTTTTCTGAAGCTAGATCATCGATCTTAGGTCGACGAAAAATGACTTCCACGGAGAGTTCGTCGATCTCAGGTTGACGAAATATCTCAAGAACTTCCCTTAGTTCGTCGAGCTCTATTCGACAAAATTTGGCAAATTCTTCGACCATAGACAGAGAATTAAATTAAAGTATCACCATTCCTCATGCCTAGCTGATTCATAAAGGATAGATGTTTCTTCTCATCCAAGGATTTGGTGAAGATGTCTGCCCTTTTCAAATCAGTGGGAATGAAAGTAATATTAATTTTCTTCTTGTTCACACATTCTCTAATGAAATGATGTCTAACATCTATATGCTTAGTTCTAGAATGATGCACTGGATTCTATGCTATAGATATAACACTGGTACTATCACAAAATAGAGTTGAATTATTTAAGTTATAAACATACTCCAGGAGTTAATTTTGTATCCATAGCATCTGTGAGCAGCAACTGCCAGCTGCTATATATTTAGCTTCTGTAGTTGATGTAGACACAGATGTCTGCTTTTTACAAAACCAGGAGACAAGTCTAGCACCAAGAAATTGGCATGTGCCTGAAGTGCTTTTTCTATCCACTCTACATCCAGCAAAGTCAGCATCTGAGTATCCAGTTAACTCAAATTCTGATTAAGTTGGATACCAGAGTCCTAGATCTGGGCAAATCTTTATATATCTTAAAATCCTTTTTAATAAAATTAGGTGAGATTCTTTAGGGTTCACCTAAAACCTAGCACAAAGACATGTAGCAAACATTATACCAGGCCTATTTGTTGTGAGATATAGAAGGGACCCAACAATGACCCTATACAATTTCTGATCAACAAGTTTCCCTTGTTCATCAGAATCAACCACAGTATTTTTAGCCATAGGTGTTTTCTTAGCTGAGGCATCAGCCATCCCAAACCTTTTACTCAGGTATTTAGCATATTTTGATTGAGATAAGAAAATGCCATCAGGAGTCTGCTTCACTTGGAGGCCAAGGAAGTAGGAGAGCTCACCCATGCCACTTATCCCAAACTTGAAATGCATAAGGTTAGAAAACCTTTTACATAGTTTGGGATCTGTAGAGCCAAATATTATGTCATCTATATATTTGTACCAAAAGTATTTTATCATTATGATGCTTGAAAAAAAAGTCCTATCAACCATGCCTCTAGAAAACATATGCTCTAAAAGAAAGCTAGCTAAGGTTTCATACCAAGCTTTTGGAGCTTGCTTTAGACCATAGAGAGCTTTATGCAATCTAAAAACATAAGAGGGATAAGATAAAGAGATAAAACCTGGAGGTTGTTCAACATAAACCTCTTCTTTTAGTTCTCCATTCAGAAATGCACTTTTTACATCCATCTGGTAGAATTTGAATTTCTTGAAAGCAGCATAAGCAAGGAAAATCCTTATTACCTCTAGCCTTGAAATAGGTGCAAAGGTTTGATCATAATCAATCCCTTCCTCTTGCCTATAGCCTTGAGCAACAAGTCTAGCCTTGTTCCTTACAATCACACCTTGAACATCAAGCTTGTTCCTAAAAACCCACTGGGTCCCAATTACTGGATAGCCTTTAGGCCTTGGAACCAAGTCCCAAACTCTACATCTCTCAAATAGATTGAGCTCCTCTTGCATTGCAATAATCCAGTGGGGATCTTGTTGTACATCAGTTATAGATTGAGGCTCAACTTGAGAGAGAAAACAGGCATGCATCACATCATGGTTGAGTTAATGCCTTGTCTGTACACCTACTGACATGTCTCCAATCACTTGAGATCTAGGGTGATCCCTTAGTATGACAAGATCAGATGGTGGAGTTTGTTAACCAATAATATTTGGAATGAATTCCTCTTGTGGAATTACATCTGCTGTTGAAAGAAGTTAACCTGCTTTTACAGTTTCTTCTTCACTTTCTTCATCATATTGTGGAGGAGGATGTGATATAACCTTTGGTGTAAGGTTTAGTTCATCCATTTTCTCACACAAGTGAGGTACCTACAATAGCTCACTGGTAGAAATTTATTTCTCCTTGTAATACATATTAGGTTCATCAAAAGTTACATGCACAAATTCCTCAATTTTTAATGATGATTTATTAAACACCCTATAAGCTTTGCTAACTTGGGAATATCCTAGAAAAATTCCCATTGCAGCCTTTACTTCAAATTTTCTAATATATTTCTTGTCATTGTTATGAATTTAGCATATACAACCAAATACTTTAAAATAGGTGACTTTAGGTTTCTTCCCTTTCAGTAACTCATAAGGAGTATTATTCTTAAGTTTGTGTATAAGACTTCTATTCAGCACATAATTTGTTGTGCTTACAGCCTCTGCCCAAAAGGATAGGGGAAAATAAGCATCTACAAGTAATGTGCCTGCAGATTAATTTAGTGTTCTATTCTTCCTTTCAGCACCCCCATTTTGTTGAGGTGTTCTAGGAGCTGAGAATACATGTCTGATACCTTCTTTCTTATAGAACTTTTGCATAAGAAGAGACTCAAACTCAGTAAAAAGATCACTTCTAATCAATGCAACTAGAGTAGAGTACTCAATCTGTATGTTCTTAAGAAAATCTATAAGAACCTTGAAAGTATCTGTTAGGTACATTAGAAAATGTGTACCTGATTTGGAGAACCCTCACTTAGCTCAATGATATACATTAAGGTGTATTTGATGTTATTTTGAGTTTATATATGCAGGTTAAGAATGTACTAGAATGAAGGAAAAATATTCTAAGTCCATATGTCGACACCTGAGGAAGCTGTGTCGACACTTCAATAAGATTGTGTCGACACTTGGAAATGGCTGTGTCGACACCTTAGTGAATTTGTGTCGACACCGGGAGGTAGTGTTGACACACAGAAATAGTCAGTCGACATCAACTGTGTCGACATCGGGAGGTAGTGTCGACACATAGAGGCAGAGTCGACACCTGGAGGCAGTGTCGACACATGCTATGTTCTGAGTCTACATCAACTATGTCGACACACAGGACTTGTGTCGACATACAGCTGAGTCTAGACCAAGTTGATTGCTGATGAATGGTGAAGTGTTTGTGTCGACGCAAATAATCAGTGTCGACACATTCTCAAGATGCAGTATCAAGAAGCTGTGTCGACATCAAGGCAGCTATGTCGACATCACCAAAGGTTATGTCGACACTTAAGTCACTTGTGTCGACACATATTGACAGATAGTCTCGACACTTTATGACAGACAGACTCGACGCTTTACTGACAAAGACAAAGGCTCAAGAACTGTTTGAAGACTTGACAGCTGTGAGTTACAACAGGTTTTCTGAAGCTGTCAGACTTGTCAGAAGTTAGTTATAAACCGGATCAGCCGGTTACCATGGATGAAGTCTATAAATAGATGGATTCAGTAGAAGAAAAATACACATAGAGAAGACAAGTATTGTCACAACTAATACAATTAGAGATTGATCTCTGATCAAGAAAGTACAAGTAACAAAGAAGAAGATCTTCGTGAGAAGATCTAAGAAGACGTTCTGAAGTAGTTTAATATTCAGATTCTATCTAAGTTGAATTCAACCAGGAATTCAGAAGTATCTTCTAGAGGTTTGGATAGAGAGAGATCCAGCTATTTGAAGACAAGGAGGAGACATCCACAGATCTCTCAAGAAGCAGATACTGAACTAATCTGTCAAGAAGATTCAGATCTATTTCTGAAGTCTAAGAAGGAAGCTGCCAGTCAGTTATATTCAAAGGAAATCAACCCAACTAAGTTCAGATTCAAGAAGCTTTGAAGAAAGCTAAGATCAAGTTGATTTCAGCCATCAGACTCTTCAAGAAGCTGATCAAGAAAGTTCTTATCCCTTCTCCCTCAACAGGGGTAAGAGATTACAAAATTCCTTATCAAATTCTGTAGGATCTATTCATAGATCTGAGTTGTAAGCCTATTTTATAAAGGCTGAGTGTAGGAGATTTATTCTCTGAGTGGTAGGGCTGTTTATGTCTGAGTTGTAGGAGAAGGTATTCTCTAAGTTGTAGGCCTTGTGGCAAGGCTTAGGTAGGGCTGTTTATGCCTGAGTTGTAGGAGAAGTTATTCTCTGAGTTGTAGGCCTTGTGGCAAGGCTGAGGTAGGGCTTGTTAGCCTAAGTTGTAGGAATCCTTCTGGATTCTGAGCTGTAGGATCTGAGGATCTGAGTTAAAGGAAGAAGTTAGGCCGACTCTAGCATACTGTTAGATAGGTGAAGGGGGAAAGTGGATGTACCCAGACCTTTGGGAACCTCTATAAATCTGTGTGCAATCTGTGATGTGTGTATGATTGTGATTGCCGTGCTGTGTTAGCTATAGAAATATCTGATTTATTCAAAGAACTGTAGTTATATTCTACCTTAAGTTAAATCAAGGAAAAGAACCTATTCACCCCCCCTCTAGGTGTTTGGGCAGTCTTGAAAGTAAAACTATCAAGTGGTATCAGAGGGAGGTTGCTCAAAGAAAGACTTAACAATCTGAGTTAGATCCCTAAGGCAGAATCAAGAATGAAGAAAATGGGTTCTGGAGAGAATCACAAGGAATTAGGGTAATTTAAATTACCCATCTACAGGAAAGAGATTTTCGGAATCTGGAAAGAAAGGGTTAGATTGTTTATGGAGGCCTCTAACCCAAGGATATATATCACAGTAAAAGAAGGTCCATATATCCCAATGAATGTGTCTGTTCTAGATGCAAATCAAAGATTTCCTAAAGATTTTTCTGAAATGACCAAGGATGAGATTATATTGGCAACTATGGATAAAAGAGCTCAGAATATCATAGTGAGTGCCATAGATGATTCTACTTTCCAAAATTTGATTTACTGCAAAACCTCCAAGGAAATGTAGGACACTTTGATTGTCTACATAGAGGGTTATAAAGAAGTAAGACAAGACAGAAAGTCTATGCTCAATCAAGAATATGAGAGTTTCAGACAAGGGAAGTCTGATAGCATATCTGAATGCTACAAGAAATTCTACAGGATAGTGAATGAACTGATGTCCTATGGAAGGGTCTTCAGTACTTATGAGATGAATGACAAATTCCTAAGATCCTTGATAAAGGATTAGGATACCAAGATTTGTGCCATTAGAGAAGTGGCCAAACTAGCAGATATTTCTCCTCCAACCTTATTTGGAAAGTTACTATCATATGAATTGCAACTAATGGCTAGGAAGGAGGAAGAAAGAAATACAAAAGGAGAGCATAGAGAAAAGTCAGTGGCCTTCAAGGTTGAAGCCACTAGAAAGAGCATGAGGATGTCTCCATCACATCCTAAGGAAGTTACTGAAGTTATCTCAGAGAATTCAGACAATCAGAACTCCGATAGCAGTGATTCAGATGCATATTTTGCTGCCTTTACAAGGCAGTTTCAGAGGTTCTTGAAGAAGAAGCAGTGGAAGTCAAGGCCCTCCACATCACAGATAGTTGATGACTACTATCAAAAGAGAAAATCATCACGAAAGGAAAGGAGCAGGTCTAAGCCTAGCAAAGCTACAACATCAAAAATTGTTTGCTATTGCTACAATATGCCTAGGCATGTAGTGGCTGAGTGTCCAAAAAAGAGGAAGGAGTCAGCAGATAGGAAGAAGACTCAACAAAAGGGCAAGAAGGAGAAATCCTTTTTTGCTAAGAAGGAGAAGAGTCTCACAGATCAATCCTCCTCAGAGTCAGAATCTGAAGCTGAAGCTTACTGATAGTTTTTCTTTCAAGACAACCTAAACACCTAGAGGGGGGGGGGGGTGAATAGGTTCTAATTTATTGTTTATAAATCTAGGCAGAATTCACTTGCAAATTAAATTATCTAGCACAGTATTCACAGACAACTAAGCATCACAGATTGCACAATGTTTTATAGTGGTTCCCCAAGATCTGGGTATATCCACTTTCCCCCTTCACCTATCTAGCAATATGCTAGATTCGGCCAAACTTCCACTATTCTCAGATCCTCAGATCCTACAGCTCAGAACCAGTATAGGTTCCTACAACTCAGGCTCAACAGCCCTACCTCAGCCTTGCCTCAAGGCTTACCACTCAGAGAATAACCTTCTCCTACACTCAGGCAACTAGCCCTACCACTCAGAGATCACCTCTCCTACACTCAGCCTTTATAACACAGGCTTACAACTCAGATCTGTGTAAACAGATCCTACAGAAATTTAGAAAAGATATTTTGATGTCTTGCCTTCGTTGAGAGAGAAGAGGACAAGACACTTCTTGATCAGCTGATGAAATCAACTGAATCTGAGCTTTTTTCAAAGCTTCTTGAATCTGAACTTAGCTGAGTTGATTTCCAAACAGCTTCTTGAGAAACCTCTGATGGATTCCTTCTTCTTCTTCAAGATGACTGGATCCCTCTCTATCCAACACCTTTTCTGATACTTCAGACTTCTTCTTAGATTTTCTGATGAAGATCTTCTATAGAGCTTAGCACTTTCTTGAATTGAAACTTCAATAGGATCGTAATCCTTTTGTTTCTTCTTCTTAGATCTTCTTCAGTTATTTTTCTTAGCTTAGCTACTTTTAATTCCTTCTGAATGTGTCTATTTATAGACTTTCTTCATGGTAACCGGCTGATCCGGTTTCTAACTGTTTTCTGACAGGTCTGACAGCTTCAGTTAAACGGTGGCAACCCACAGCTGTCAAGTCTTCAAATAGTTCTTGTACCTTAGCCTTGGACAGCAAAATGTCGAGACAGTCAGTTAGAAAGTGTCGAGACCAATCTGTCTATTTATAGACCTATCTGTGTTGACACAAGTGACTTTGGTGTCGACACAGTCTTTGATGATGTCGACTAAGTTGCCTTTAAGTCGACACAGCTTCTTCAGAAAATAACTTGGTCTAGACTCTGCAGTGTGTCGACACAAGTCCTGTGTGTCGACACAGTTGTTGTAGATTCAGAACTTAGTATGTGTCGACTCAGCCTTCTGGTGTCGACACAGCAATCTTCAATTCTGCCAAAATGTGTCGACTCAGTCTTCTGGTGTCGACACAAGCATAGTCGACTTCTGCCAATATGTGTCGACTCAGTCTTCTGGTGTCGACACATCCACCCAGTGTCGACACAGTTGTGGCGACTATCTTCTTCAGTGAGTCGACTATCTTTCTCTGGTCGACTATCTTTCACTAGTCGACTAACTTTCTTTGGTCGACTATCTTTCACGGTGTCGACTAACTTTCTCTGGTCGACTATCTTTCACGGTGTCGACTAACTTTCTCTGGTCGACTATCTTTCACGGTGTCGACTAACTTTCTCTGGTCGACTATCTCTCACGGTGTCGACTAACTTTCTCTGGTCGACTATCTTTCACGGTGTCGACTAACTTTCTCTGGTCGACTATCTTTCACGGTGTCGACTAACTTTCTCTGGTCGACTATCTTTCACGGTGTCGACACTGCTTCCCAGTGTTGAGGTCGACGATTTTCTTTATGTGTCGACACTGCTTCCCAGTGTCGACATAAATGTGGTCGACTATCTTTCTCTGTGTCAACACTGATATTCTGAAGTATCGACACAAATATTCTGAAGTGTCGACACAATTTCTTCAGGTGTCGACATGTGGACTTAGAATATTTTTCTGCATTATTTAATACTTCTTCACCTGCACATGTCAACTCAAAACAACATCAAATACACCTTGATGTATATCATTGAGCTAAGTTGGGCTTCTTCAAATCAGGTACACATTTTCCAATGTACCCAACACTTACATTGGACTGTATGCAGCTAGTGAAGAAGAGGAGTTTATGCAATTACTGGACTCCATCAATGAACAAGAAGACCATCAGTGCATGGGACTGATGGCTGAATCAGAAGACAACAAGTGCCAGGATCAGCCTGGTCCTAGTAAGATACAAAGTAATTCTAGAATTTCTGATTACAGTACTGGTTCAGAGTAAGATTCATCTTCATCAAGTGATGAGGATGGATCAGAATCTGAAGGAGATATTCATCAGTTGATAGATGAATATGGGGACTTATTGCAGGCACTTAAGAAAAGCAAAAACCTGGCAAAAAATTAGGCTAAGGAAATTGCAGATCTTACGATGACTGCATCTGGTTTAGAGAAAGAATTGGATCAACAAATGAATGAGGTTGCCAAGCTGAAAACTATTAATTTTATTCAGATGGGTACAATCACATATAAAAATAATCTAATTAAAAGTCTGGAAGTCATACTTCAAGTAGAGAAAGATTTGGTGGCTAGTTACTCTAAGCCAAAATCAGTCTTACCCTTAATAGATGAGTTTGTGGCTCAAAAGGGTAAGGCTGGAATAGGCTATAAAGGTAACACCAGAGCTGCCCATTTCAAGAGAAAGAGCAAAGCCTCTGTTCAGCCATTGAACTTTAAAGTCCCTGTAGTTTTTGGAAAGGTGTATGAACCTTCTAACAAGTGTGATCTTGAAAACATTCATGGTCATAATAAGACTGATGTTCTTAATAACAAGGGTGTTAATGCCAATATGTCAGCCCATGTTCATAAACCCCATGGTTATAAGAAATAAGTGGGTGTAGCTGCAGCAGCACTAGCACAAAACATAAATTTTTCAGCCAAAAATGTATCTAGACCTAGATACAACAAGTATGAATGCTGGTGCTGTGGCAAGACATGCCATTTTGGCTTAGACTGCTGGCATAACACAAGTGTAAGGAAGAACAACAATCTACCGGTTAGAAGAGCTGCTGGTAGTTTTGATATGAATGGTACTAACTTGAACCAAGGACCCAAAACTTACTTGGGTTCTAAGGGAAAGTAATTCTGTATTGCAGGAATGTCCAAGTTGCCATGCCCCTATATGGTACTTAGACAGTGGATGTTCCAGGCACATGACTGGAACAAAGGGGCTGCTGAAGGAGTACACATCTATCAAGGATGGGCCTAAAGTAATCTTTGGTGGATCTGAAAGAGCAATCATCAAAGGATTTGGTAACATTTCTTCAAACCAAATTACCATCACTCAAGTGGCTTATGTAAAAGGTTTAAAACATAACCTGATAAGCATAAGTCAGCTGAGTGATCTAGGATATGACATTTCATTTGTTAAGGATGGATGTCATATCAAAAGGTCAAGTGATCAAAAGATCATTTTGACAGGATATAGAAAGAAAAATGTTTATTGTCTTGATTTTGGGTGTGAGAACAAAGGTTCTCCTATTTGTCTTGTAGCTGATGAGAAAGAATCTCATTGTGTCAAATGGCACAAGAGGCTGGCTCATATTAACTACAAGACAATTGGCCAACACTTTAGTAAAGAGTTAGTGAGGAATGGTCCTCAAGTTATGTGTATAAAGGAAGGGATATGTTCAGCATGTCAAAAGGGCAAGCAGACAAAATCCTCCTTTCATAGCCTTGAAAACAAGGATTCAGTGAGGTGTCTATACCTCTTACATATCGATCTTTTTGGTCCTATGCCAGTTCATAGTCTAGGTAGGAAGGTCTACACTTTTGTGATAGTAGATGACTATTCTAGATATTCCTGGGTGTTCTTTCTAAGACTCTGAAACCCCAAGTGTTTTACACAGTTTTGTCAGACAAATTCAGAATGAACTGGACAATACAGTGGTAAAAATCAGAAGTGACCATGGCAATGAATTTCAATCTGAAAGTATGACAAGATTGTGTGAAGAAATTGGAATTTTTCAAGAATTCTCCTCACCTAGAACACCTCAGCAAAATGGTATTGATGAAAGAAAGAATATGACATTGATTGAAGCTGGTAGAACTCTATTGAGTGACACTTTTCTCCCAGAATATTTCTGGGCCGAGGCAGTAAATACTGCATGTCATGTGCTCAACAGGGCTTCTATCACCAAGTACCACAACAAGACTCCCTATGAGATCATGAAAGGTAGAAAACCAAATCTTTCCTATTTTAGAATCTTTGGTTGCAAGTGTTATATCCTTAATAATGGCAAGTCTTATTTAACTAAGTTTGCTGCCAAAACCCAAGATGGGATATTTGTTGGGTAAAGCAACAATAGTAAGGCTTATAGAGTCTACAACTTGATTACTCAGGTTGTAGAAGAATCTGTACATGTTGTATTTGATGAAACAAGATTAATCAACAGTGAGTTGCCTTGTAGTTCATGCAGTCCAACAGGTATAAGCAATAGGATGGACAAGCTTTCCATTATAGAAGGCTCAACTGCAGATGAAGTATTGGAAAATGATGGCTACTGTCCAGGGGGAGTACAAGACTCTCAAGAAGCTGATGACAACAAAGAGGTGCAACATAATGAAGAAACTGGAGGTGTTCAGCCAGAAGGAATTTTACCTCCAACTGTAAGACATCTAAAGGATCATCCAGCAAATCAGATAATTGGTGATCCAAGGCATGGAGTGCAAACCAGAAGTAGAAATCTGAATGCAATCCTGCACTCAAGTTTTCTATCTCAACTGGAGCCAAAGAAATTTTAAGAAGCTATCCAAGACTAACACTGGATTAATGCTATGCAAGAGGAGCTTAATCAGTTTAAAAGATTCAAGGTCTGGGAGTTGGTTCATAAACCAAAAGAACACAACATCATTGGTACAAAGTTGTTTTTTAGGAACAAGTTGGATGAGAATGACGTTATTATGAAGAATAAAGCAAGATTGGTTGCAAAAGGATACAGGCAGGAAGAGGGAATAGACTTTGATCAAACATTTGCCCCAGTAGTAAGACTGGAAGCAATCAGAATGTTCCTTGCATATGCAGCATATCAAGGCTTCAAGGTATATCAAATGGATGTGAAATTAACATTCCTGAATGGTGATCAAATCAGAATGTTCCTTGCTTTTTTCTCTTCTTCATCATCACTGGAGATGGAAGAGGATGACTCTTCTTCTGTATCACTCCAGGTTTCAGCAACAAAGCCCTTTTCCTTCCTCTTGTTCTTTCTTGAGGAGGGTTTGCTGTGATGATTTATTCTTGACTCTTTTTCTCTTCTCTTATCTTTCTTCTGAGCTTTTGGACACTCAGAGATGTAATGTCCTGGCTTCCTACAACCAAAATAGAAAATTTCTTTAGAGGGTGTTTTGTCATACCTTGGTTTGTCATCTTGTTTAGATGACTTCATTCTGAAGTCCTTCTTTACCATTTTGAAAATTTTTTCGGCAAATAGAATCATTAGTTCTTCATTGATTAGAGTCCCTTCAGAGTCCTCAGCAGCCTTGAAAGCAATGTTATGCTCCTTCCTGGTAGGTGTTGGAGTCTTTATTTCAGCTGCTGCCTCTCTGGTCTTCATCAGTTGCTCATATGATTTGAGCTTTCCAAGGAGAGACTCAGTTGATATTTCAATCATGCTTCTGGCTTCTTTGATAGGCCAGATCCTTGAATCTCATGTGCTAGGGAAGCACATAAGGATCTTGTCATTCACTTCAGTCAGAGTAATTTCCTTGTCTAAGGTCCTTAGCTCATTAATGATTGAGCTTAGCATATTGTACATGTCACTGACTTACTCAACTTCTTCCTTCTTGAAGTTCTCATACTCTGAGATAAGATTGGATCTTCTGTCCTTTCTCTCATCAGTAGATCCAGCCATCATCTGGTTTAATGAATCTTTAGATGGCTTTGGTTGAAGTGCACTCAGCCACTTTCTGAAAAATGTCATCATACATAGTCTGAGCTAAAATGTTCATGGCTCTTGCATTTGCAATCTTGGCTTTCTGGGCATCTGTCCACTCAGGTGGTGGAACAGCATGAGTGCTTGAAGTAGAAACTGAAGTAGTTACTGCAGTAGGAGGTCCTGTCAAGATAAAGTTAAATATATCATCATCAATAGAATTCATATACAACTTAATTCTTGCCTTCCAGATGGCAAACTTATTTAGGTTGCATACTGGAGGTCAGGTGCTAGCATAATCCTTGTTTTGTGACATTGTGATAGAGAATAGTTGAGAAGAGAAAGATCTAATCTAACTGGATCTTGGTTCAAGTGTTAACTTGTACAACCAAACAACCAAACCACCACTAAAATTAAAAGGAGGGTGTTAGATCAGATTACTCTAGAGCGGGGGGGGGGGGGGTGAATTGAGTATTAAAACTTTGGCACTTTTTTTAGATTATATCAGAGTAAGTATAGTGATACCATATATTAGTTAAATAATAAAAAAACTAAGCAAACAATTCAGCAATCACAAGTACAGCAAAAACAAATGAAAAGGAGCAACCAGACGACACAAGAAGTTTATAGTGGTTCCCCTAAACTTAGGTACATCCACTCTTCTACCATCCTTGGTAGGAATCCACTAGCAGGTTTTGATCAGGTGACTTCCACTACAAGATCTGGTTCAGGTAGATCAGGAAATTTTCAGGCTTTTGATCAGGTGCTCAAAAACCAACTTCAAGTCTTTTGGAGGGAGTCTTATCAGCCAAACTAACTTTTGAAGGGAGCTATAACCCTGTATAATGGGATGGGAGAGATGCTGATGGAAGTCTTCTCTTTTCTCAATACAACTGAGAAGACTGTGTGGATTCTTGTGTTGTCAAAGCTCCCCCTGAGAAGTAGAATGCTTCAGGAAGAAAAAAGCTTTGCTAATGGGTGAGTAGGTCTTCAACGCTATCTGCCAAGGTCCAGGAAATCCAGTAACAGATGTTGAATAGAATGTCTCTGAGGATTTCTGGAACAAAAGTTGAAGAAGACTCTTGATCTTGATGATTTGTTCTTCTTTAAACGACAGTGTTGGCAGAGAATGAAAAAGCGTTGAGAGCGTTGAGAGCTTGTTCAGAATTTTCTATGCAGTGCTTCTTGATTTCTTTTTCTCTATCTCTAACTGTCTTGCTTATTCTATTTCTCGAATTGGAGAGAATTACTTTTTATTCCACTGCTGAAAGATTCCCTTGAATTTTTGAATTCTTCCCATAAATGCTGGCTGCTGTAGGGAATAGAAAACGGCTGGAATAATACCATTAATGAGTTTCCCCAACTGTTATTGATAAAATAAGCAAATATTTATTCTGAAGAATACCACATTTAATGCAGCCAAATAACGACTATATTCAGAAGAATATTTGCATTAAATGATCAGAATAATACTTCTAATAAGGAACAACAGAGGGAAGGACTCATTCTGGAACTACACAAAAAACTTTGAACACAAAACAGAATTCGTCGACCTGAGATCAAAGATCGTCGACCAGGGAATTCAAGTTCATTGAACTGAGCTCTGCGATCTGCTAACTTAGAATAACTTTCCAAATCTACACTCTGAGTTCGTCGAGCTGAGAAACTGATAGAAGAAAACTAAGCGTCAACCTGAGCTCTGAGAACGTCGAGCTCAGCTAAGAGAATTTACCCTGAGTTCGTCGATCTGAGATCGACGATCGTCGAGCTGAGTTCGAAGAATTTCAAACTGATCAATGTCTTCTGAAAGCTGCTAAAACTGATTCTCTGAAGTACACTTCTGGCTTGTCCAAGGATGTAGCACTAATCAGGACTTAGCCTAAACTCTAGGACTACTACACATGACCCTAGCTATACAATGTTGGGTCATACTCAGCCTAAGTTAGTGATTCTAGTCCAAATCCAACTAGGGATCCAACACGATGTCAGGCTCTCACCTAGCAGGAAGGGCTGGATGTGACTCGGGAGAGTCTACTCAAGAACTCGAGCAGATCTCGCTGCCAGGCTCCCACCTAGCTGGCAGGGCTGGATATCACTCGAGGGAGTCTGCTCTAGACCCCAAGCAGATCCCGTCATCAGGCTCTCATCTAGTTGTCAAGGCTGGATGTCACTCAAGGGAGTCTGCCCCAGACCCCGAGCAGATCCCTCTGTCAGGCTCTCACCTAGCTGGCAGGGCTGGATGTCACTTGAGGGAGTCTACCACAAACCCCGAGCAGATCCCACTGTCAGTCTTAGCTATCTGGCAGGGCTGGATGTCACTCGAGGGAGTTTTTCCCAGACCCTGAGCGGATCCCGCTGTCAGGCTCTCACCTAGCTGGCAGGGCTAGATGTCACTCGAGGGAGTCTGCCCCAGACCCTTAATAGATCCTGTAGTCAGGCTCTCACCTAGCTGGCAGGGCTGGATATCACTCGAGGGAGTCTACCCCAGACCCCGAGCAGATCCTACTATCAGTCTCACCTAGCTGGTAGGGCTGGATGCCACTCGAGGGAGTTTGCCCCAGACTCCGAGTAGATTCTGCTATCAGACTATCACCTAGCTGGCAGGGATGGATGCCACTCGGGGAAGTCTGCCCCAGGCCCCGAGCAGATCTCGCTGCCAGGCTCCAACCTAGCTAGCAGGGCTGGATGTCACTCAAGGGAGTCTGCTCAGACCCTGAGCAGATCCTGCTGTCAGGCTCTCACTTAGCTGGCAGGGCTGGATGTCACTCGAGGGAGTCTGCCCCAGACCCCGAGTAGATCCCGCTGTCAGGCTCTCACCTAGTTGGCAGGGCTGGATGTCACTCGAGGGAGTCTGCCCCAGACCCCGAGCAGATCCCGCCGTCAGGCTCTTCTAGGGTGCTGGGCTGGATATCACTCGAGGGAGTCTGCCCTTGACCCCTGTCAGATCTTACTGTCAGGCTCTCACCTAGCTGGCAGGGCTAGATGTCACTCGAGGGAGTCTTCCCCAGACCCCGAGCAGATCCCGCTGTCAGGCTCTCACCTAGCTGACAAGGCTGGATGTCACTCGAGGGAGTCTGTCCTAGACCCCGAGCAGATACCGCTGTCAGGCTCTCACCTAGCTAGCAGAGCTAGATGTTACTTGAGGGAGTCTGCCCCAGACCCCGAGCAGATCCCGCTGTCAGGATCTCACCTCGCTGACAGGGCTGGATGTCACTCAAGGGAGTCCCCCCCTCTCCTTGAGTTATTTAGGAAGATCGCTTTCCTAAGGGTGTAGGGGAGAAGGTCCTTATAAGTGAGTTGGGACTCGCGGGCCCAGCTCGACAAAGAGAAGACGAGCCCTATCCTAAGCCTCCTATTGAGGAAGACAAGCTCCAAAAAGTCATCCCACCCCCTTTCAGTTTTACTTATGAAATATTTTGAAAATTTTGACTCAACATCAACAAGAGAAGGGATAACTCGCGCGCGAGCTAGGTGGTTGTGAACCCAGCTTGGCCGGTGGTCCATTCCTGGTTAACCTGGGTAGGGGCAAGCTCTTGGGATCTGCTCACGGGTACGAATCCTAAGCATGCGCTCTAGCGGCAAATTCTGTCCTAGCGAGGTCCAGCAAAGAGGAGGGCTCGCGGGCAAGTGCATCACAGAAGGAAAGTTCAAAGAAAAAGAAGATAGAAAAATTTACTTTTCATTAAGTATAAAGTGGATTACAAAAAGGGGAACTCGCCTAGGCAAGGTTACAAAAGAGGGGCGAGAGTTACAAGAGAAATAAAAAGGGGGGGGGGGGAGGTCAGCTCTCGCCTCCTCCCCCAGATTGGCGATCTCCGCCTGCCCCGCCAGATGGATTGTCCTTGAAGTCCTTCCTGAAGAATAAGTCGAGGCTATCTTCCTTCTAGCTCGATGGCATGGGAGGGAAAAGACTCGGCATGAGGTCTCAGACCGTGACCTCCTCGCAGCCCTCCACCAGCACCTGCATATCCTTCATGATTTGCAGGGTTAATTCGGTAGATTCAATTGAGTTGACCCGCAACCTTTCAATGACCTCAGCCTCACCGAAGATCCTCGGGCTCTTGTATGGGAAGGGGGGCTCGCTGCCGCCTGGAGGGAGGAAGGTGATGCAGGCTTGCATGTTTGATAAGGAATAGATCTACGGATTAACACGTATACCTCTCAACAATCCAAATCCTATATTTGCACAATCGCTCTACGCGGCACCACGTTAATTAATTCTATCAATTATATGCTAGTGTACGGGTAGCCAAACCGATTAGGATCGAATAGAGGCGATATGCCGATATTCTTTTTGGCTAAAAGGACCTACCCGGTCCGAACGAGCAGTGTTGTACCAAAAGAGATCTATCAAATAAAATACAATTCAGAAAAGGTACATCTCTCCCAACAAAAGAAAACCAAGTTTCGCCAAGCCTTTCTTGAAATTAAAGGAAATTAAGAGGGACAATAAAAGCAATTGAAAGATCACCACGATATAATTTTTATTTCTATCAAAAATTCAACGCTAAGAATCTACCACCATAGGAATTAATCTAGGAAGAGAAACACACAATCGGTAGAAAGGATTCGTTACCCTATCAGAATGGATGATTACGATTTCTCTACTTGGATCGTTCTTCAACGGCTCCGCCAGAGTCATGCCGGTTGGAGAGAAACTTGTCCGCCTTTATCGCGTCACGCCGGAGTTGGATTCCACAAAGGAAATCTTTGCCTTGGCCGATTTCTTCAAGGAGGTGGGTTGAATGGTTGCTTTGTTGGAGGTAAGTTTTGGGAGAGGATGATGGGGGAAGGTATCCGAGCCACTAAGAGGGGGGGGGGAGATAGAGAGGGCCAGCGGCCAAGAGAGGGAGAGGAAGGAGGGGGCGAATTTTTCCAAGGGGGGAAGGAAAGATTTCAAAAGATTTTAGGGGGGATTACTTTCTTTTCTTCTTCTCTAATCAAACCTTCATAACAAGGCTATATATAGCCTACACCACTCAATCTCCCTCCATTCAAAATTCAAATTGAAAATATGTTAGTTATATGCACCCATCATAGCACATGAAATGAAATAATTAAAACAACACATGATTGTTTAAAGCACCCATCATTACACATGAAATGAAAACTAAAACAAACAAAAAAATGACTTAATAATTATTAATAAATTAATAATAATTATTAATAAATTGGTTTGCGCCCCAGGAGGATATTATGGCGACGCTCCACATGGTCATCACGTCGCCGTAAATATTTATTTGAAGGCGGAGAAAGTTCTTCTGTAAGCGCGCTGTCACCATCTTCAATATGTTGAGGGTTGTCGTCTCCATCAATCCTCCCCCGCTCAAAAGTACTCATCACGGATGAGTTGTCCTGAAAGTACCGGTGCAGGAGAACATCATCCCAAAGAACCCCGTAGCGAGAAATAACACCACTTGGAGAAGAGAGCACTTCAACTTGGAGTATCCTGTCATGCAAAAAGGTGGTCCTAGAGAACCTCAGAAAATCATTAGGCAATAAAGGATAACAAATATCTACATCAAAAACCAGGGGCGGAACTGTTCACGGGCACACCCAGGCACGTGCCCGGGTCCAAAATTTTGGAGAAAAAAATTAGAGGTATTGATTTAGGTCCAACCAAATACATTTAGGTCTAATTTAGGCACACCCAAAGCACTGTTTGGGTTCTAAAAAATGCAAAAATGGGTTAGTGCACGCGTCTTTTCTCTCGAGATTTAGGGTTCATGAGTCACGGGGTCACGGTCTCCATTCCAATTTCGCAAAACCCTCTTTCTCCCTCTTCCTCGCTTGCCGCCTTGAGGGAGAGCTCCGACTTCAAAGCTTTGCAGCTTCACGGGTCTCAACTCAAAGCTTCGCAGCTTCACGAGTCTCAACTCAAAGCTTCGTCGGCCTCAAAGCTTCGCGGCTTCACAGAGTCACGGAGTTGGAAGCAAATTTTACCTTTGCTATTTGCTGGAATGCCGAAAGTAGTGGAGATTTTTGGGGATTTTGTGGTCCTTGCTGCAGCTTTGGCTTTGGAGTTGGTGCTCAACTGTATGAGGTAATACAGATTTACATAGTTCTGTTTTATGCTTTAATAGATTAAAAGGGGGTGAAAAAGGCTCTTGTAGGAGGCCGACTGTATGCAATGGATAATTTCTATGGTGGAAAATTCATGGATTTTATATTTTTCTATGCTCTCTTTACCTAAAGACCAGCTATTATTTTAATTCTTATTTTTTTAATGAAAGATTATGCACAGTTTAGTAATTCGGTTGTTTATGGGTAATGTAAATAACCTAGGGTTTATGATTTTCTACTTTGCCCTTTGCCATTCTTAGGCCCGGCTGTTGGCTTTTGTTGGGATATGTGGTTTTCTCTAGTAGCTCCAATTGATGCTGAATACAGTGGGATATCACTATGATTACTAAATTTTTGTTTTTACAAACTTTAATTCATTCATGGAGAGTGACAGTCAGTGCATAGTTGGGTTATTTTAGTAGTGTATTTCTTTGTATCAAATGGTTCAACATTAGCCGGCTGTATGCCTTTTAAGGGATTTTTTCAAAGTAATTTTACAAGTTACTCTGTTAGGGCGATGGAATGTGGTGCTTTTTCCGACTGCATTTGTTAGTCGGGATGTAATTTGACTTTTATTTTGATTAACTTGCATCTTTTTAAAATTTTTGAATTAAAAAATTTATATATTTAGTTATTTTTGTATGGTGCCCGGGTCCAACAGAAATCCTAGTTCTGCCACTGTCAACAACCAACGTACCTCCAGTGAAGACTGATGAAGAGAGCGATCCAGGCACAAACTCACTACCCAAACCATAAGAAAACAAAGTGGACCCAAATCGATAGACAGATAATTCAAGTGGTGGATAAACATATAACGTTAAATTAAAAACATTAAAAATAGGGGTAATACGCCAATCAGTGGATAACTTCAAATGATATGCGTATTCTCCTAATTTCATTAATATCCGAAAAAGGTCCAGTTCGCCAACTCACCAACTTTCTATAGTGCCCGAAGGCAACCGTTTAGGGACGAGATGCACCACAACTAAATTGTAAATCATATAGTGAGACGCTCTTTTATGTAAGCTAGCATGAATTTGATAAGATATAATTTATATGGCTAGCGTTTCACTAATGTGCTTATATAAAATGTGATCATGATGAGCATAAACTTCTGCAAGCTTATTTAATATATTCGGTGGAGGTAACGAAACTAAATAAGGTGGCACCAATAGAACTAAATAAGGTGGCACCAGCGAAACTACATCAGGTGGCACCAACAGTACGAGATCAGGTGGTATCTATGAAATAAAATCAGGTGGCACAATAAACAGCCACATCACTAATGTATACTCAGAGATTTGGTTATTCTTAGAAAGTCGAGAGGATACAGAGCCATCAAAAATGATATCGTGGACAAACACAAATTCCGTCAATGCACTAAAACTTGTACGACGTGACATGTCCAAATAAGGGGCCCGCGTGGTTGGCAAAATAAAATGACTCAGATCAAACATACGAAACTCGTGTCCTAAAGGGTCCACTAAACAAGTTAACGGATCAGGTGGGAGAGTCGGTAAAAATAAAACCGGGAGAGAGTTAAAATCATATTTAATTTCAAGCAACGAAGTCAGCATCAGGGGACAATCATCTGGGCCTACTTCAATAACGTTTTCCAAAAGTATAACTCTCTCACATGGAAATTCTTCAAACATATTAGACACGTCATCCAATTCAGAATCAGTAAAGGCCTCAAAAATGGGCAAAATCAAACCTGACGTAAAGTTTAACTAAGAGTGAACTTTAGATAATGGAGATAATAATAAATAACTATCGTTCGGGTTCATAGCGCTAAAATCATCCAAACGTAAACTTCTCACATAAGGCGAGTCTTCCCAATCAGTTGGAACATCCTTTAAGTCTGGGTCATCAATAATAATATTGAAATTCTCACTTACAGGCTCCTCAGATAACTCAGGTATATTCTCAGTAGGTGGGTAGGCTCTAACACGACGAGGATCGTAGTTTGGAGAGGGCTCTCAATACTAGGGTGATCAGTCACAATGCTAGTAGGGCTAGTAATAGGCAATGTACTACTCTCACAGATCAGACTATCATCATCATCCCAAACATTGTCTTCTAGATCAATAGGGATTTCCTCAGACTCAGATGCATCAGAATCGTCGGGCACTTATGAACATGTCAAAATACTCTCACCTACGGGGGTCATCCTCAAAATCCAGAGATAGTATATCAACATCAACATCCTCAGGGGTATCAGTCACTATCTCTAGGGGCTTAGATTTTGAGGCTAACGAAGGCATAACCCTAGTGGTAACATCTATCGAGTCCACAACAAAAAACCTATTAGGAGAGGTTTCCCTAACAGGGGGTGGTGGTCGTAATACGGCCTTTCCGGTCTGACACGAGTGAGCTTTATTCCTAGGAACGTAGTGCTTCTCAATTTCTACTACGTAATAAAAGTGGTGTCTAGATCGGTGTGAAAATAACGCAGTAATTTACCCTGGATATAGGGGTTTAACCCCTTACGAAACTTAGAGAGGATGATCTCTGACAACTCCTTCACACCACTTCTAACCATCATATCCTTAAAAAGACGCATATAATCTGAGACCGACTTGTTCCCTTATTTAAGGTTAGTCAATTCATCAGTTATCTGTCGCTTGGTCTGGGCGTTTGGTTTATAATCCTTCCTAATGGCAGGTATGGATCTAGTGCCAAAAATATACTCACTCATAGGCTTGGTGTTACCAAGGCAAGGTAGACGGGATCAAATTGATCCGAGAGTAGGCTACTCATGTGCGGCCAAGCATAACAATAGCTACCAACACGATGCTCTTTGTTTAACCAAAACAACTGGGCTTGACCTACTAATTGCTCTTGGGAAAAGTTAACCTTTTTGTGGTCATCCCATAAGTGGCTATTAAAATAATGCTCTAATCCCTTAAGCCAATCTTTTAAATTTTGGGGACATCCTAAACCGTCATAAGTAAGATAAATGTGGTGTGCCCTAATGGTGTGTTTAGCCTTATCCTTAGCAGATGAGTAGTCTAACTGGGAAGCATATACGTCATATGTCATTTTAGTGAGAACCGGAGAGAAAAACTCACCCGGAACTGGTGTACATGCAATGACTAAATAACCTGACCCTATTTAATTTTCAAAGATGTAATTGTTCCCACTAATTACTTAAAATAATAAATGTATATTTTTTATTTTCTTGCTGGAAATAATATGAAGATTATTAAATAATTTTTTCTTGATTTTTTTGCTGAAAAAATAAAAATATTAGCCGCTATTTGCAGACAAAAATTAAAATTTTATAACGATTTAATAAAAATAATGACTTAATGAAAAATAATTTTTTTCCGGATTTCTTACTAAGAAAATAATGGAGAATTTCCAGAATTTTATTTTTTGAATTTTGAGAAAAATTGAAAATTTTAGGCATCTATTTGCAAACCAAAAAATTTTAAAATTGATTTATATGTTGTGCAACGAAACGTGCAAAGTGCGTGTCAGTGTTCAAAGAAAAAGAGGGAGGGGCCAATTAGGAAATTGACGTGAACCTCCTTCTGATACCAAAGTGATGTAGACATGCACGTTTGATAATGAATAGATCTACGGACTAGCAGGTATACCTCTCAACAATCCAAATCCAATATTCGCAGAATCGCTCTACGCGGTACCACGTTAATTAATTCTATCAATTATATGCTAGCGTACGGGTAGCCAAACCAATTAGGATCGAATAGAGGCGATAGACCAATATTCTTTCCGGCTAAATGGACCTACCCGATCCGAACGAGCAGTGTTGTACCAAAAGAGATCTAGCAAATAAAATACGATTCAGAAAAGGTAGATCTCTCCCAACAAAAGAAAATGAAGGTTTGCCAAGCCTTTCTCGAAATTAAAGGAAATTAAGAGGGACAACAAAAGCAATTGAAAGATCACCACGATATAATTTTTATTGCTATCAAAAATTCAACGCTAAGAATCTACCACCACAGGAATTAATCTAGGAAGAGAAACACACAATCGGTAGAAAGGATTCGTTACCCTATCGGAATGGATGATTCCGATTTCTCTACTTGGTTCATTCTTCAATGGCTCCACCAGAGTCATGCCGGTTGGAGAGAAACTTGTCCGCCTTCATCGCGTCACGCCAGAGTTGGAATCCACAAAGAAAATCTTTGCCTTGGACGATTTCTTCAAGGAGGTGGGTTGAATGGTTGCTTTGTTGGAGGTTAGTTTTGGGAGAGGATGATGGGGGAAGGTTGCCGAGCCACTAAGGGGGGGGGGAGATAGAGAGGGTTGGCGGCCAAGAGAGGGAGAGGAGGGAGGAGGCGGAATTTTGCCAAGGGGGAAAGAAAGATCTCAAAAGATTTTAGGGGGGATTTCTTTCTTATTCTTCTTCTCTAATCAATCCTTCATAACATGGCTATATATTGCCTACACCACTCAATCTCCCTCCATTCAAAATTCAAAATTCAAAATTCAAATTAAAAATATGATGGTTATATGCACCCATCATAACACATGAAATGAAATAATTAAAATAACACATGATGGTTAAAAGCACCCATCATTACACATGAAATGAAAATTAAAATAAACATAAAAATGACTTAATAATTATTAATAATTATTAATAAATTGGTTTGTGGCCTGGGCGGATATTATGGCGACGCTCCACATGGTCATCACGGCGCCGCAAATTTTTATTTGAAGGCGTATAAAGTTCTTCTGTAAGCGCGCCGTCACTGTCTTCAATATATTGAGGGCCGTCGTATCCATCAGAAGGCTTTCGCCTGGCGGGTGATTTCGCCATGAAGTCCCTTATTTTACTCACTCAGATTCGCATTCTTCCCTTCCAGCTCGGCAGCACGGGCCTCCAGCTCGGCGGAGCGAGTACGAAGCAGTTATTCTCTTCCTCCAACCCGACGACGCGAGTCTGCGGCTACCTAGCGGCCTTGACATCCTGAGGCAAGAACAGGTAAGTAAATCTGAAGCCTAAAATCCTAAGTAAAAAGCGAAAGGGATAACCAGTGCTTACCAGTCCGCCGGCACCCTTGGCGAGCAAGTCCTCGGCAATGCCGAGCCTCCTTTCCAGGTCAACGACCTTGTCCTGGGCCAGGTCGCGCTTCTACTCATCCTTCTGCAGGAGGTAACTGAGGTTGAACCCACGACAAACCACCATGTACTGGAGCTCTAGTGCCCGCATATGGGCCTGCAGGCCCTCATGGCCGAGTTGGCACATGGTCATGCGCTTATAGGCCGTGACATCCTCGTACCCATAGAGGCTGAAGCCGAGCGCATAGGCTTGATCAGAGGAGGGCTCGCGATTGGCCTTTAAGGATTGGAGGGTGGAGACGGAGATCCGGTGGGCGGACTTATCCCACTGAACCACGGGCTCGCCGGCCGAGTCCTTCCACCTCCCCCCAAGGCCGAAGAGGGGGTGAATCTTCGGCGGACCTTGCTCACGGGCCGGGGCTTCTTGACTGCAGGAGCAGAGGGATCGCCCCCCTCTTGCTCTTTGCCTATTGTCTCCTTCAGCGGGCTCCCCGATGATCAGTCCGAGGTGGTCTCAAGCGATCTCATGTTCTTGGGCTGTTGTTGTTGCTTCGCCCGAGAAACCACCACCGCTTTCAGCTTCTTCGGCGATAGATGGAGGCGTGGCGATCAGGACCCCAAGGGATCATCCCGCTTCTTGACAGAGGGTTTGGACGACGAAGACTCATCTCAGAAGGCGGCTGCTGCCGCCTTCTTGTGGGTGAGAGGGTTGAGGAGTAGTCCCAGATCCACAAAAGGCTGGTTCTTGGGAATTAGTCGCTCCCCTACATAAATAACTTAGTTAAAACTCCGATGGATTTGGCGATATCTGGTAAGGAAGGTTAAAAGATATATCTTTGCCGGGAAGGACGGGGAGGAGCGAGTCGAGGCCCCTTCGGAGGAAGGAGACCTCGAAGTCCTTGTGGAGAAAGAACTTGTGGAGCTCGGCGTCATTGCCGGACACGGTGTGGGGTCGGTATACCTCCTCGTCCTTCTGTTGGGGCGAGTAGGGGACGTTGCCGAGATCGCCCTTGATGAAGATGATCTTGGTCATCCAGTTGTGATATTTGTTAGCGATCTCGTGAACCTTGATAAAGGAGCCCTCAAAGAAGGCGACGCCGTCGGGATTCGCCTTATAGGTGAAGAGTTTCCTGAATACGGTTAGGTTGAACTCGATTCTCTCCCGGCGGAGGAAGCTCGCGATCGCCACCATCATGGAGATAGAGTTCGGGTTCAGTTGCGCGGGCACCGCGCCGAAGTACTAGAGTGTCTGACGGATTTTCAGCCAGAGCGGAAGGCGCAACCCCACCTCAAAATGCAAGATATGGAAGGCGAGCTCCTCAGAGTAGAAAGTGTTGATTGCCTCGCCCTCCCTGGGCCGACACTCCTCAATGCCAGGGGGCTTGAAGTCAGCATTGAACGCAGTGAACTCCTTCTCCATCGTGTTCCCTTCAAAGAAATAGTAGTCAGTGAAGTGTTGAGCGCTCTTGGAGCGACCGTCGGAATTAGTATTAGTCTTTCCCATGCTCATGGAAGTTGTAGGGAACGAGTATGGGTAGGAAGAAGGCGAGCAGGGGAGGACGGTACAGAAGTAATAAAAGCATTAAGTAGGGTAGGTGAGGGGGCCTATTTATAGGAAATGGTATCAAGGGTCGGGCCGCCCGATCGGTCTAGCTCGCCTAACCCAGCTCGCCGACTTCCAAAACCTATCCCATCACGTGCTAAGAAAGGACATTATATTCGAATAACAAGCAATAAAATCTAAAAAAAATTCTAAGTTATTACAGATCTAGAAAGGACATTATTCAAAGAAATCAAATGCGAATAAAAAAAGCATTAAGTTCAGTACATGCGCGAGCTGAGGGGGCAGGAGGCGAGTTCCGGTAGACCTGGCAGGGGGGCCGTTCTTTACCTCCCCCGGTCTCGCGTCTCCTTCCCCGCAGGTCAATGCGAATCGTGGAGATCACGGATCCGACTTAAGCATCCCTGGGCGGTCAGAAGGTTTTCGTCCAACTCCTCCAACAAAGGTGAAAGGGACGTCGCCTCGCCAGCCGGGTCCTCCCTCGCCTCGCCTACAAGCCACACGCACTACCGCTGCAGCATGTCATTGTCCTCACGCAACCAGTGAAGCTCGCGTACCATCTTTTTGAGGACCTCAATTCCTCGCTTCGTCAGCTCGGGCCCCCCAGCTCGGCGTCCAGGAAGGACTCCAAGGTCTTCGAGGAAGGAAGGGGCGAGTAGCGAGCTCGCTCCAGCGATTTGTCGGCCTCCGACTGACTGAAGAAGGCTTCAAAAGTAGAACAATAATATGAAAGGAGTGCACACTAGGGGAAATACGGATGAGAACAAATAAAGGACGACTTGCCTGAAGAGCTCGGTGCCTCGAAGGAGAGGCGAGGTGGAGGCATCTTCAAATTTTTACCATTTCCCGGAGGATGTATTCTCGGTGGAAGAAGGCTGAATCCTGGCACGGGGATCGTTCCAGCACCCTCCCTTGAGGTCTCATCAAGTTGGGAAAAGGGAACGCGGGCTGGCGAGCCTGGTCTCTGCGAGCTCAACCCCAGAGTCCCGAAGGGCGGGGACGGGTCGCATTGACGGGCCTCTGGAGCCTTAAAATACGGGTTGGCAGGAAGAATATCGGCTCGCGGAGAGGTGACCTTGCCGACCCTACCCCGACAGTCCAGGTCGGCACAGAGGTCAATTAAATTCCCCTCCTTCCCAGGGGCAGGACGGGTAGAGAAGCCAGTCTCAGGCTCCAGGGTCATTTTTAAGTCTTGAAAGACGCGCTCAGATGCTTCTATATCTGGCTTCGCCCTCTTGGAAGAATTAGAGTCGGCCGGGACGCTCTACGGGATGTTAAGGGGAGTGGAGGTTAGGATGGCGGCGCGGGCAGAGGAGACCTCGCGAGCTTCATAAGCCTCTCTTAGAGCTCCTTGGGGAAAGGCATCTCGGTAAATTTAGAGCAAGGGAGAGTGACAAAGGTCACCCAGGTACACAGGTGCATATTTATAGCTGCTGGTGGACCATGCCAAAAGATGCTCTGGCTCCTACCACACTTGCCGAATCCTGTGGGGTTGGATGTTTCTTTCCGAGGTTGTGCCAACCTCGCAAAGAGCGGGGATTGTGTACAACCCCGTATTCGGCGAGTGGGTCAGCAGGAGCAAGACCGACCAAATCGGGCAGTCTGAGTCCCTGAGCGAGCTCGGTAGGAGGGGTACCTCGGCAGTCTCCGGCTCGCCCAGGCATGGTGAGATTCCTTTGGGAGATAAGATCGTACTCGCCAAGCCCTGTTCGTCGAGCTCTGGGATGTTCGTTGAGCTCTGGGTTGTTCAACAAGCTCTGGGCCTTTCGTCGAGCTCTGAGCCACTCGCCGAGTTCGAACCGCTCAACAATCCCGTGGTGTGCGAGTAGGGCAGGCCGGGCCCTTACTCGCCTAAGGTCGAAGATAGGCGGAAAGTGCCTGCTCCATCGAGCACTCGCCGCCCTTGCCGAGTAGGGTTTGCTGAGGGCTACTCGCCCAGTGATCTGTGAGGTATTTTTACAAATTTTCCCCCGCTAGCCTGCCCATAGCCAGTTAGAACAACAGAGTTGCGCTGTTGGAAGACCCAGTTGGGCTTCACATAATTGTTTAGAACAACGAAGGTTGGCTATTTTCAGGCCATTTTTAGAAATATATAAATAGGACCCAAGGGGTACCTCAGAAGGCATGCTAACTTGTCTCCCAGTCTCATAGTGCTTTCTAAGGTACCTTAGCCCAAAATTTGGCAAAGGAGGGGAAGCACTCATTGATCTTCATGGTGTTTGGTGGGTCATCCGCACCGGGCCCTTGGTCAAGTCCCTTATTCTTTTTCCTTGTTGTTTTTCTTACAGGAGAGAAGTAGGAGCACGATCACCCCTTCCCCAAGGGTTTACTCCATCAAGACTGTTGGAACACCCTATTACTAATTTGGGTAAGGATCACTATGTTTTTCTTAGGAAACCAGGTTGACCTAGATGTATAGTTGAAAAGGTCAACATTAGAATGTGTCTAGGGCTTAGAACTTAGGTTTGAAGCTGCCCCCAGGACCATTCCAAGATTTCAGAGATAGAGCCAAGTCTAAGACTTTTTTCGTCGAGCTCAGTTGGACGAAACGTTGAACTCCGTTCGACGCTCTCTGAGCTCAACTAAGTTAAGTCGTCGAGCTTAGTTCGACGATCTTCGAGCTCAGATCGACGATCTGCCTTCAGTCAGTTTGCTTAGTCATCGAACTCAATTCGATGATCTTCTAACTCAGGTCGACGATCCTTCTTCACTTATTCTCCAGGTCGCTGAGCTCAGTTCGACGATCTTCGAGCTCAGTTCGACGTTTTCTGGCTGTTGATTATTTCCAGTCTCTGAGCTCAGGTCGACGATCGTAGAGCTCAGATCTACGTTTTTCCTGAGAGATCGACGATCTTAAGGATTCAAATTCAGTCAGACTTTGGAATGTGTTTCAAATTATCTCAGCATTTATGTCAAGAGATCTGCCAGCCGTTTTCATTTATTCTAGAGCAAGTTTCAAGGAATTATTCAGAGAATGTTTTACTGGACTTTCCTCTAAAAGACAAAATCTTTTATGGAAGAAATTTAATGTCTGGTTAACGGCTATCTTGGACATAGAATCTTCAGAGAATTAAAAAAATCTTTTTCTCTTCTTTTCTCAAGAAACAGATACACAGACTGATACAGACAAGAAAGAAAAAGAAGAAGTGATTCATAGGATTCTCTGGTCAACACAAGAAAACTCAAGTGATCAATCCTGAAGAATTAGCTAAATAATTTTGTGTACTCAAAAAGTGATCACAGCTTCATCCCAAGGACTCCAGAAAACTCATCTTTCAGCCTCTGCTGAAACTATTTTATGTTGGAGATCTGAAGCTTCTGAAGACCTATCACCCTGATGCAAAGTTTCCTCTCTTGAACTAGTCAACATCTCAGGGGGAGCTTTGACAATACAAATCCACTAGTGCTTCTCTCTTTGATTGAGACAGAGAAGACAACCTCACCCTCTTTCTTTTTCTTTTCCTTTCACTCTGTAAAAGGGTTTTCAAAACTCCCTTCAAAAGTTCTGAGTCTGGTTCTGAGAGCCTTGTCAAAACTCAGTGGTGGCAAGACACCTTATCAAAAAATCTAGTTTGGTTTTTGAGCACCTTGTCAAAATCTCATTGGTGCCAGGACACCTGATCAACCCTTCCTACAGTGGATTCCTACCAAGGGTGGTAGAAGAGTGGATGTACCCAGGTTTTTGGGGAACCACTATAGCTCCTTATGTTTTCTGGTTTGCTTGTGTGTTCTCTTTGCTGTGTGCTGTGCTCTTCTTTTTACTGTCTTTTTAATTCTATAGCAAGGCACCTTACACCTATATATAAATTAAATCTTAAAAGCTTTGCTAAGTTTAAAATTGTGAATTTACTTTAAATAAACTCTATTCACCCCCCCTCTAGAGTTGAGATAGATCTTACTCTCACTTTCAATTGGTATCAGAGGCAGGTTGGTTGTTCATACAGACTAACACCTGAACCAAAAGATCCTTGATAAGATCAATCTTTTAAGAGGGTTATTTTCATTATATTTAATTTTATATAAAGACATGGCACAAAACAAAGATTATGCAAGCATCATGCCTCCAGTGTGCAATCTATCCAAGTTTGCACTTTGGAAAGCAAGGATTAGACTTTACATGAACTCTATTGATGAAGACATATTTAATTCTGTTTTGACAGTGTGCCCAAGTCCACCAGCAAGCTCAAGTACAAATGCTATTCCACCTCCTTCAGGAACAGATGCTGAAATAAAGAAGTGGAAGACTACAGATGCCAAGGCCATGAACATCTTAGCTCAGACAATGTCTGATGAGATATTTCAGAAGGTAGCTGACTGCAACTCAGCCAAAGGAATTTGGGACAAGCTCTCTGAAATTGTCTCAGGATCTGCTGATGAAAGGAAAGACAGGATATCCCATCTGATAAGCCAATATGAGAATTTCAAAAAGGGAGAAGCTGAATCAGTGGCTGACATGTACAATAGACTAAGTCTGATTGTCAATGATTTAAAGACTCTGGATAAAGAAATCTCATTGACTGAGCTGAATGACAAAATCTTAATATGCTTCCCCAGCACTTGGGATTCAAGAATCTTGCCATTCAAAGATGCCAGAAGTCTAAATGAGATTACCACTGAAGCTCTCCTGGGCAAGCTCAAATCTTATGAGCTGCTCATTAAAAATAGAGAAAAAGAACAAAAGGCTACTTCTCCAGTCACATGGAAAGAAAAGACCATAGCCTTCAAAGCTACAGAAGAGGAGCCTGAAGATAAAAATATAGGAAATGATGAGCTCCTAAGTCTACTGGCCAAAATATTCTACAAGATGGCCAGAAAAGACTTCAGAAAGAGATCATACAAGGGTCATGATAAACCAAGGTATGATAAATCAAATAACAATAAAGAAATTATATGTTTTGGTTGCAGGAAACCAGGCCATATTGTGCCTGACTGTCCAGAAAATAAGAACAAGGACAAGAAAGATAGAAGAGAAAGAAGAAAGGAGAAAGATTTCAGAAAGAACAGCTCAGACAAACCCTCCTCAAGCAGGAACAAACATACAAGGAAGGGATTTGTTGCTGAGACATGGAGTGAAACTGAAGAGGACTCTGAAGCCTCATCCAGCTCCAGTGATGATGAGGATGATGCTGATGAAAAGGAATTCTGCATGATGGCTATCAATGCCTCTCAAACAGATTTAGAAGCAGAAGAGTCAGAATCAGATTCAGAAGCTCAACTAGAAGAAGATCAGGTAATCAATTCATTTGATTTCAGTTCTGAGGATTTTAAACATGAGTTTAAAGTACTATGCCTAGATCTGTTGGAGTCTGAGAAGGAAATCACTTCCCTCAGAAAATAACTATCTGAGTATAGCACTGTAAAATCAGAGAACCTCAAACTCTCTGAAGAGTTAGAATGCTATAGAGAGGAGATAGCTTCAATAAAAAGTGAACTATCCAAGGCCAAGCAATTTGAAGAATCCCTTAATGGGAGAAGTATCAAATTAATGGACATCAGAAGCACAGTGAACTCAAGATTAAATAGTACACTGGGCTTGGGTGCTTCATCTAGCCAACCCATAGTATTAACAACCCCAATCAAATTTATTTCTGATAAAGAAAAGGGTGTTGTAGAGGTAGCTAGGAAAAATTCAGATCTACCTAAGAAAAAGAAAGTTCAACAGAAAATGTCGAGCAGAGGTCGACGATCATCGAACAGAGATCGACGATCTCAGACTGAAACGTCGAACTCAGCTCAACGTTTCCTGAACTCTGAACTCCCTCATAGTCGATCTTCGAACGGAGCTCGACGATTTTTCCCAAGATCGTCGAACTCAGCTCGACAATCGTCGAACGTAGTTCAGAGCTTTGAATCTTCCTTCAGAGGTAAATCTCAATCCAATCCTAAGAATGCTTCATCCCAAAACTTTAACCCTTATACTGAATGGATAGTACCTCCTAGGAGATACCATCCTAAAGGTTATAAGAGTCAACCTGGGATGTCTTTTATTTCTGAATTTAAAAGTTATCAACCTAGGCCCAAGGTAAACTGGGTCAAAAATATGTAAATTCTTATCTATGCAGGTGAAGACCTATCCAACCTCAAACCAATTATGGTATCTGGATAGTGGGTGCTCAAAGCACATGACAGGGAATAAGGACAACTTCACATCCTTTAAAGCCAAGCTTGGACCCAAAGTAATTTTTGGTGATTTAAATTTTGGAACTACAAAAGGGTATAGTGCAGTTCAAATTGGAACAGTCACCTTCAAGAAGGTAGCCTATGTTGATGGACTCAAACACAACCTGATAAGCATCAGTTAACTGTGTGATGAAGGATATCAAGTGACTTTCAACAAAGAGATATGCAAGATCAAGTAAGAAGACAACACAACTGTGTTGACAGGTATCAGGAAAGGTAACATTTACTTAGTAGACTTCCATTCATCTAAGGTAGATATTTGTCTGTTTAATTCCATATCTAGACCCAATATTCTATGGCATAAAAGACTAGGACATATTAACGTTAGAACCATTGCTAGGCTATCCAAGGATAACCTTGTCAGAGGACTGCTTTCTGGCCCCTACAAGAAGGAAGGACTCTGCAAGGCTTGTCAATTAGGCAAGCAAACTAAAAGTAGTTTTAAATCAATTAACAAGAGTGATTCACCTAGGATTTTGTATCTGTTACACATGGATATTTTTGGACCCATTGCAGTACAAAGCTTAGGAGGGAAATCCTATACTTTAGTGGTTGTAGATGACTTCTCAAGATTCAGATGGGTATTATTTCTGAGGAAGAAGTCTGATAACTTTAAATGTTCGACAGATTTTCTCAAATGCATTCAGACTGAGTTCAACACTCATATTGCCCTGATCAGAAGTGATCATGGGACAGAGTTTGATTCTCTTCTCATGCAAGAGTTCTGTCAAAGTGAAGGGATCAGGCATACTTTCTCAGCTCCTAGAACTCCTCAACAAAATGGGGTAGCTGAAAGGAAAAATAGAACCCTTATTGAATCTACAACTACATTGTTGGCAGATGCTCACCTACCTCTATCCTTTTGGGCTGAGGCAGTGAACACCTCCAACTATGTGTTGAATAGAAATCTGATACATAAACTGAAGGGCAAGACTCCCTATGAATTGCTCAAAGGGAAGAAACCTAAAGTAGACTATTTTAAGGTTTTTGGTTGCACTTGTTACATTCATAATAATGACAAGAAATATCTAGCAAAATTCCAAGCTAAAGCTGATGAAGGAGTGTTTCTGGGATACTCCATGATCAATAAAGCTTATAGGGTTTATAATAAAACTACTCTAAAAATAGAAGAATCTGTCCAC
Organism: Platanthera zijinensis; assembly: GCA_039513925.1. NCBI lineage: Eukaryota > Viridiplantae > Streptophyta > Magnoliopsida > Asparagales > Orchidaceae > Platanthera > Platanthera zijinensis. The sequence continues at coordinate 112,645,901 of CM077089.1, read as the reverse complement.
ATTACTTTTGATGAAGCTAACATGTCTTTCAAGGAGAAGAATACTTCTACCATAGAACATTTGCAGGTGCACTCTCTAGCTGAAGACTTGGATAGATTACAAGTTACACAAAAGGATGACAGTAGTGAAGATGAAGAAGCAACTCACCATTAGGAAGAAAATCTTCTTGAAGAACCAGTTGTTATTCCACAAGAGGAAACAACAACACAGGTTGGTGAACCATCAACACCCCCTGTTGATCTAGTAATAACAAGAGATCATCCAATTTCTCAAGTAATTGGAGACATCTCAGTTGGTGTGCAAACTAGAAATCAGGTCAACCAGAACCTGATGCACACTTGCTTCCTCTCTCAAATTGAACCTTAAACCATTCAAGATGCAGAACAAGATCCACACTAGATCATTGCAATGCAAGAGGAGTTGCATCAATTTGAAAGAAATAAAGTTTGGGAACTAGTGCCTAAGCCAAAGGATCATCCCATTGTTGGAACCAAATGGGTGTTCAGAAATAAGCTAGATGATTAAGGAATCATTGTAAGGAATAAGGCAAGGCTAGTTGCTCAAGGGTACTCTCATGAAGAAGGGATAGACTATGACCAGACTTTTGCACCAGTTACAAGATTAGAAGCCATAAGAATATTTCTGGCTTATGCTGCTCACAAGGGATTCAAAGTCTATCAAATGGATGTCAAGAGTGCTTTTCTCAATGGGGAGATCAAAGAGGAAGTCTATGTCAGACAACCTCCAGGTTTTATCTCTCTAACCCATCCTGATTATGTTTTTAAACTACACAAAGTATTATATGGTCTCAAGCAAGCTCCTAGAGCATGGTATGAGACCCTAGCATGTTTTTTGCTGAAAAATGATTTTGTTAGGGGGAGAGTAGACCAAACTCTTTTTATTAGAACTCATAAGTCCCGCACCATACTAGTGCAGATTTATGTAGATGATATTATTTTTGGGTCTACTGATTCAAACTTGTGCAGAAGATTCTCTAATCTAATGCATTCAAAATTTGAAATGAGTAGCATGGGTGAGCTATCCTTCTTCTTAGGATTGCAAGTCAAACAACATGCTGAAGGCATATTTATTTCTCAAACCAAGTATGCAAAAGAGCTGGTTAAGAAATTTGGTATGTCTGATGCATCATGTATGAAAACACCCATGCCTACCAATGCTGTATTGGATGCTGATGAACATGGGAAACCAGTTGATCAGACAACATATAGAGCAATGATTGGCTATTTACTGTACCTTACAGCTAGCAGGCCTGATATAATGTTTGCTACATGCATTTGTGCTAGATTCCAAGTTAGCCCTAGAGAGTCTCACTTAACTTTAGTAAAGAGGATTCTTAGGTATGTTAAAAGCTGTCCAAATCTAGGACTCTGGTATCCAAAAGATTCAGCATTTGACTTAACTGGATTCTTAGATGCTGATTATGCTGGATGCAGAATAGACAGGAAAAGCACCAGTGGAACTTGTCAGTTCCTTGGTGACAGACTTGTCTCTTGGTTTTGTAAGAAACAAACATCTGTGTCAACCTCAACTGCTGAAGCTGAATATATGGCTGCAGGCAGTTGTTGCTCACAAATCTTGTGGATACAAAACCAACTCTTAGACTATGGTTACAACTTAGAGAAGTCTAAAATATTTTGTGATAAGACCAGTGCAATTTCCATTGCACAAAATCCAGTCCTCCATAGTAGGACAAAACACATAGAAATTAGACATCATTTTCTAAGGGATAATGTTGAGAAAAACAAAATTGAACTTGAATACATCCCAACTGATTTGCAAAGGGGAGATATTTTCACCAAACCTTTGGATGAAAAGAAGCATTACTTCTTCCTCAATCAGTTAGGAATGCTAGATGGAGGCAGTTTAAAATAAACTCCAAGATTTTGTAAATCTAAAAACAGACCAAGACTAGGCTAAAAACTTATCTCTTTTTGTGTCTGTAGTATAGGTTTTGTCTCTGAACTGCGCTCGACGTTTCCCCAGAAATCATCGAACGGAGATCGACGATTTTCCAGAAATCATCGACCGCAGATCGACGTTTCTTGAATCGTCGATCTGAGTTCAGCGCCGCCGATAGCTCCAGGTTTCCATTCTGCCTGTTCAGAGGTCATCGAGCGGAGCTCGACGCTCGACAATATCGTCGAACGGAGTTTGACGTTATTGGAGACTCTTCAGATTCCTTTAGTAGCCCAAATCGTCGAGCTGAGTTCGAAGTTTCATGGAACTGAGCTCAACGATTTTCTGTTTCGCCGTCGAACCCTAATGTAAAATCATTTCTTCGGCCTTCGTTCGTCTTTTACGCTTTCATACCCTCTGCAACTTTCTCTCTTTCCCTCCAAATCTTCTACACTTGGTCGTGTTTGTTTCATTGTTGCAGGTACAGATGGCTGAGTCAAGTGCTGCCATTTCAAAGATGAAATTCGATACAGGTTTTAATATTGATATGAATTCGTTCGATGGAAGTGATCAGCGATTCAAGGACATTCTCAACCTCTTCTGAGAACAGCGGCTATCTCAGATCATTACCACCCGAATGAATATTGCTTCAGAAGAGATAAAAGAATGGTGTTTTACCGCGACAGATGAGAATGAGAATTTTGTCATCGGCTCAATAAAAGGGACTCAGGTACCATTGTCCCTGACCCTTCTGACTGAAGTTTTCCTCCTTAGTTCTGGAGATGACTCCATTGATTTATCTGGAGAAGAGTATGCCTCTATGCTTGATAGAATGGGTCACACTGCTATGAACCCTAACAAACTGTTCAATAAGAATCTGTCTATCGAATACCAATTTCTGGCTGATGTGGTTGGCAAAGTGCTTCTGGCAAAGCACTCAGCCCATGACACTATATCAATATTTCAATTCTGCTTAATGGGAGCACTGGTTGATAAGAAGCATTTAGACTGGGGATCAATCTTTTTCAGCTTAATCAAGAAGAAACTGAACAAAAACCATGTAAGCTTTGGGAGAATATTAGGGGTTTACCTGCACTCCAGGTCCCCTGAGCTGCTGACCTCTAGTGGGATGTTCATCAATGCATCCAAGAGGCTTACCTATGCCCTATTCAGCAAATGGGACAGGCAAATCATCAACCCCATTAGGGCTGCTGCTGCACCACTTGCTTCAGGCACCAGGACTACACAAGTCACTCCTCCTCAGGTATCTGCCCCAGCAGAAGAATTGACTGAATCTTCCTCTCCTCCTCCAGCTGTTTTTATCCCAGTCACCACCTCAACCTCTCCTCAAATCTCAGCTTCTTCCCCCATTACCATTTCCTCACCAATGTCACCTCCTCCAGCCACAACCTCAGAAGAATTCCATCCTCTATTCTCTTATCCAACTTTCACCACTCCATCATTTTCTCTTATAGATGACTCCTTTATGGATGATTCTCCTCCCTCTCCTCCTGAGCTTCCCTCAACATCCTCCTATCAACAACTTCTTCAAGAAGTCCTCTCTCAACCATCCTTCACCCCATCCTTTGACTCTTCCATCTCATCCATCTCCACCTCAATAACTTCTATCTCCACTATTCCTCCTTCAGAGCCATCCATCCCTACACTTTCCACCACCACATCCTGCATCCCATTAGTCCCAGTCACCCTCATTCCAGTACCTTCACCTCCTACCTCTGTTCAAGCCCATCTTGAGCAAGTAGATATTTCAAACCTGGCAGACAAGCTTTATGTGTTGCTAGCCCCCAGGCTAACCTCACTGCTGGAGACCTCCTTGGATCCACTCCTACAACATGTTCAGGAGTTGTCTACCAAGTTGTCTTCCTTCCTCTCTTCCCAGGCAATCCCTTCATCTGGGTGCCTTGATTCAATTGTCTCTGAACCAAGGCAGGGGGAGATGCCTTATGAAGCAGTGGATGTGCCTGAGACTGCTGAAGGTTCCAGTTCTGCTCCTATTTTTGCAGTGGACCTTCAGAGTCTGCTCTCTATTTTTGATACTGTATATTTCAGCTCTCTGCCAGTTCAACAATCTGAAGACCTTACTAAGGCCATTGTGCCTATCAATTACTATGATCCCAGCCTGATAGCCCTATATGTAAATTCTTTCAAAGCTGTGGATGCTGATATTTTAAGTGCTGCTGCTGCTGTTACAACAAGTCTGCTTTCAGAAGATACTGAAATGGTCTCTGTGATTTAGGATACTGCTGCTGCTAAAGAACTTACTACCTACCTAGAAGAATCTGAATCTGTTTCTGCTTCAATTGTTTCTATTCCTGCTCCTGTTATTTCTGCTGATATTGCTCCAGCTCTTACCCCTGATCAAATCAAGCAACAAGAAAAGTATATAAAAAGCATTGATGACTTGTATGATAGACCACAAAGTTCAGACAGTGATCAGTTTCAAACTGAATCTGATGATTCCTCTAATACTATTGCCAAGAAAAGGAAGGCCAAAAGCAAGGCTATGATGAAGGTTCCCCCAGCTCAAGCTAAAGATTCAAATGACATTCCATATTACATTTTGCATGAATGTTCTATCACTGAGCCCTAGATGCAGTACTCCAAGAATCAAATAAAAGCTATGAAGAAGAAAATGAAGTTAGACAGATATGAATAGGGATCTTCTCAGTTTCAGCCTCCTCCTCCTCCTCCTCAAGATTCTGGGTCAGGCTCAGCTTCTCAAGCCCCAGCTTCCAAACAAAGTTCCTCCCAGTCTTCTCAGAGATACCTTCCTAGGGGGCAATACCAAAGGGGCTATCAGTCAAGAAGGGGTCAGTATAGAGGAAGCCAAAGAGAGCATAGATTTCAAGCTAGGGAAGGACAAAGGTTCACAAACTCTACTCAAGGTCCTTTCCCTTACAAGCTCAGAGAAAAAGTTGAGACCAGAACTCCTACTGCTTCAGAAACTGTTAACAGATATGAGCCTGTAGTGCCATTTGAAGACCCAGAGAACAATCCATTTTCATGGACTGCAAGGATGAAAGAATTGGCTGCACTAGATCAATTGAAGAAAGCAAGAGAGCAAGGAAAAGATACCTCCAATATTACTACTCTGTCAGAACAAAGAAAAGCTGAATTGGAAAGGTATTCTTCAAGTAAATTCTTTGACCCAGTGGACTACCTGAAGCTGCATCCTGAGGCTGTGGTTCCAAGGCCAAGAGCTCAAACCTCCCTAGGTGCAGATGATGACAAAAGGTCAAAGAAGGAAGCCTTTAATCCTAACAGAGAAATTATATTTAAGAAAGGAAATGAAAAGAAGTAACATGTGTAAGCAGATAGTATAATCTCTCTGAACTTTTGCTGAAATTCCTCTTGATTGTTGCTATGATTTCTTGCTCTGTTATTTTGATTGTTTCTCTTCTATATGTTGTTGTAACTTTTATTTCTGAAATATGTATATAGTAATCCTAACTCAAATAGGGGGAGATTGTTGGAACACCCTATTATTAATTTGGGTATGGATCACTATGTTTTTCTTAAGAAACTAGGTTGACCTAGATGTATAGTTGAAAAGGTCAACATTAGAATGTGTCTAGGGCTTAGAACTTAGGTTTGAAGCTGCCCCCAGGACCATTCCAAGATTTCAGAGATAGAGCCAAGTCTAAGACTTTTTTCGTCGAGCTCAGTTCGACGAAATGTCGAACTCCGTTCGACGCTCTCTGAGCTCAATTAAGTTAAGTCGTCGAGCTCAATTCGACGATCTTCGAGCTCAGATCGATGATCTGCCTTCAGTCAGTTTGCTTAGTCATCGAACTCAATTCGACGATCTTCTAGCTCAGGTCGACGATCCTTCTTCACTTATTCTCCAGGTCGCTGAGCTCAGTTTGACGATCTTCGAGCTCAGTTCGATGTTTTCTGGCTGTTGATTATTTCCAGTCTTTGAGCTCAGGTCGACGATCGTAGAGCTCAGATCGACGTTTTTCCTGAGAGATCGACGATCTTAAGGATTCAAATTCAGTCAGACTTTGGAATGTGTTTCAAATTATCTCAGCATGTTGGAACACCCTATTACTAATTTGGGTAAGGATCACTATGTTTTTCTTAGGAAACCAGGTTGACCTAGATGTATAGTTGAAAAGGTCAATATTAGAATGTGTCTAGGGCTTAGAACTTAGGTTTGAAGCTGCCCCCAGGACCATTCCAAGATTTCAGAGATAGAGCCAAGTCTAAAGACCTTTTTCGTCGAGCTCAGTTCGACGAAACGTCGAACTCCATTCGACGCTCTCTGAGCTCAACTAAGTTAAGTCGTCGAGCTCAGTTCGACGATCTTCGAGCTCAGATCGACGATCTGCCTTCAGTCAGTTTGCTTAGTCATCGAACTCAATTCGACGATCTTCTAGCTCAGGTCGATGATCCTTCTTCACTTACTCTCCAGGTCGCTGAGCTCAGTTCGACGATCTTCGAGCTCAGTTCGACGTTTTCTGGCTGATGATCATTTCCAGTCTCTGAGCTCTAGTCGACGATCTTTGAGCTCAGATTGACATTTTTCTTGAGAGATCGACGATTTTAAGGATTCAAATTCAGTCAGACTTTGGAATGTGTTTCAAATTATCTCAGCATTTATGTCAAGAGATCTGCCAGCCGTTTTCATTTATTCTGGAGCAAGTTTCAAGGAATTATTCAGAGAATGTTTTACTGGATTTTCCTCTAAAAGACAAAATCTTTTATGGAAGGCATTTAATGTCTGGTTAACGGCTATCCTGGATATAGAATCTTCAGAGAATTAAAAATCTTCTTCACTTCTTTTCTCCAGTAACAAGATACACAGATACACAGACTGATACAGATAAGAAAGGAAAAGAAGAAGTGATTTACAGGATTCTCTGATCAACACAAGAAAACTCAAGTGATCAATCCTGAAGAATTAGCTGAATAATTTTGTGTACTCAAAAAGTGATCACAGCTTCATTCCAAGGACTCCAGACAACTCATCTTTCAGCCTCTGCTGAAACTATCTTATGCTGGAGATCTGAAGCTTCTGAAGACCTATCACCCTGAAGCAAAGCTTCCTCTCCTGAACTAGTCAACATCTCAGGGGGAGCTTTGACAATACAAATCCACTAGTGCTTCTCTCTTTGATTGAGACAGAGAAGACACCTTCACCCTCTTTCTTTTTCTTTTCCTTTCACTCTGTAAAAGGGTTTTCAAAACTCCCTTCAAAAGTTCTGAGTCTGGTTCTGAGAGCCTTGTCAAAACTCAGTGATGGCAAGACACCTTATCAAAAAATCTAGTTTGGTTTTTAAGCACCTTATCAAAAGCTCATTGGTGCCAGGACACCTGATCAACCCTTCCTGCAGTGGATTCCTACCAAGGGTGGTAGAAGAGTGGATGTACCCAGGTTTTTGGGGAACCACTATAGCTCCTTGTGTTTTCTAGTTTGCTTGTGTGTTTTCTTTGCTGTGTGCTGTGCTCTTCTTTTTACTGCTCTTTTAATTCTAAAGCAAGGCACCTTACACCTATATATAAATTAAAACTTAAAAGCTTTGCTAAGTTTAAAATTGTGAATTTACTTTAAATAAACTCTATTCACCCCCCCTCTAGAGTTGAGATAGATCTTACTCTCACTTTCAATTGGTATCAGAGCCAGGTTGGTTGTTCATACAGGCTAACACCTGAACCAAAAGATCCTTGATAAGATCAATCTTTTAAGAGGGTTATTTTCATTATATTTAATTTTATATAAAGACATGGCACAAAACAAAGATTATGCAAGCACCAGGCCTCCAGTGTGCAATCTATCCAAGTTTGCACTTTGGAAAGCAAGGATTAGACTTTACATGAACTCTATTAATGAAGACATATTTAATTCTGTTTTGACAGTGTGCCCAAGTCCACCAGCAAGCTCAAGTACAAATGCTGTTCCACCTCCTTCATGAACAGATGTTGAAATAAAGAAGTGGAAGACTGCAGATGTCAAGGCCATGAACATCTTAGCTCAGACAATGTCTGATGAGATATTTCAGAAGGTAGCTGACTGCAACTCAGCCAAAGGAATTTGGGACAAGCTCTCTGAAATTGTCTCAGGATCTGCTGATGAAAGGAAAGACAGGATATCCTATCTGATAAGCCAATATGAGAATTTCAAAAAGGGAGAAGCTGAATCAGTGGCTGACATGTACAATAGACTAAGTCTGATTGTCAATGAGTTAAAGACTCTGGATAAAGAAATCTCATTGACTGAGCTGATTGACAAAATCTTAATATGCTTCCCCAGCACTTGGGATTCAAGAATCTGGCCAATCAAAGATGCCAGAAGTCTAAATGAGATTACCACTGAAGCTCTCCTGAGCAAGCTCAAATCTTATGAGCTGCTCATTAAAAATAGAGAAGAAGAACAAAAGGCTACTTCTCCAGTCATAAGGAAAGAAAAGACCATAGCCTTCAAAGCTGCAGAAGAGGAGCCTGAAGATAAAGCTACAAGGAATGATGAGCTCCTAAGTCTACTGGCCAAAAGATTCTACAAGATGGCCAGAAAAGACTTCAGAAAGAGATCATACAAGGGTCATGATAAACCAAGGTATGATAAATCAAATAACAATAAAGAAATTATATGTTTTGGTTGCAGGAAACCAGGCCATATTGTGCCTGACTGTCCAGAAAATAAGAACAAGGACAAGAAAGATAGAAGAGAAAGAAGAAAGGAAAAAGATTTCAGAAAGAACAGCTCAGACAAACCCTCCTCCAGCAGGAACAAACATACAAGGAAGGGATTTGTTGCCTGAGACATGGAGTGAAACTGAAGAGGACTCTGAAGCTTCATCCAGCTCCAGTGATGATGAGGATGATGCTGATGAAAAGGAATTCTGCATGATGGCTATCAATGCCTCTCAAACAGATTCAGAAGCAAAAGAGTCAGAATCAGATTCAGAAGCTCAACTAGAAGAAGATCAGGTAATCAATTCATTTGATTTCAGTTCTGAGGATTTTAAACATGAGTTTAAAGTACTATGCCTAGATCTGTTGGAGTCTGAAAAGGAAATCACTTCCCTCAGAAAACAACTATCTGAGTATAGCACTGTAAAATCAGAGAACCTTAAACTCTCTGAAGAGTTAGAATGCTATAGAGAGGAGATAGCTTCACTAAAAAGTGAACTATCCAATGCCAAGCAATTTGAAGAATCCCTTAATGGGAGAAGTATCAAATTAATGGACATCACAAGCACAGTGAACTCAAGATTAAATAGTACACTGGGCTTGGGTGCTTCATCTATCCAACCCATAGTATTAACAACCCCAATCAGATTTATTTCTGATAAAGGAAAGGGTGTTGTAGAGGTAGCTAGAAAAAATTCAGATCTACCTAAGAAAAAGAAAGTTCAACAGAAAACGATGAGTAGAGGTCAACGATCGTCGAACAGAGATCGACGATCTCAGACTGAAACGTCGAACTCAGCTCAACGTTTCCTGAACTCTGAACTCCCTCATAGTCGATCTTCGAACGGAGCTCGACGATTTTTCACAAGATCGTTGAACTCAGCTGGACGATCGTCGAACGCAGTTCAGAGATTTGAATCTTCCTTCAGAGGTAAATCTCAATTCAATCCTAGAAATGCTTCATCCCAAAACTTTAACCCTTATACTGAATGGATAGTACCTCCTAGGAGATACCATCCTGAAGGTTATAAGAGTCAACCTGGGATGTCTTTTATTTCTGAATTTAAAGGTTATCAACCTAGGCCCAAGGTAAACTGGGTCAAAAATATGTAAATTCTAATCTATGCAGGTGAAGACCTATCCAACATCAAACCAATTATGGTATCTGGATAGTGGGTGTTCAAAGCACATGACAGGGAATAAGGACAACTTCACATCCTTTAAAGCCAAGCTTGGACCCAAAGTAATCTTTGGTGATTCAAATTTTGGAACTACAAAAGGGTATGGTGCAGTTCAAATTGGAACAGTCACCTTCAAGAAGGTAGCCTATGTTGAAGGACTCAAACACAACCTGATAAGCATCAGTCAACTGTGTGATGAAGGATATCAAGTGACTTTCAACAAAGAGATATGCAAGATCAAGTCAGAAGACAACACAACTGTGTTGACAGGTAACAGGAAATGTAACATTTACTTAGTAGACTTCCATTCATCTAAGGTAGATATTTGTCTGTTTAATTCCATATCTAGACCCAATATTCTATGGCATAAAAGACTAGGACATATTAACGTTAGAACCATTGCTAGGCTATCCAAGGACAACCTTGTCAGAGGACTGCTTTCTGGCCCCTACAAGAAGGAAGGACTCTGCAAGGCTTGTCAATTAGGCAAGCAAACTAAAAGTAGTTTTAAATCAATTAACAAGAGTGATTCACCTAGGATTTTGTATCTGTTACACATGGATATTTTTGGACCCATTGCAGTACAAAGCTTAGGAGGGAAATCCTATACTTTAGTGGTTGTAGATGACTTCTCAAGATTCATATGGGTATTCTTTCTGAGGAAGAAGTCTGATAACTTTAAATGTTCGACAGATTTTCTCAAATGCATTCAGACTGAGTTCAACACTCATATTGCCCTGATCAGAAGTGATCATGGGACAGAGTTTGATTCTCTTCTCATGCAAGAGTTCTGTCAAAGTGAAGGGATCAGGCATACTTTCTCAGCTCCTAGAACTCCTCAACAAAATGGGGTAGCTGAAAGGAAAAATAGAACCCTTATTGAATCTACAACTACATTGTTGGCAGATGCTCACCTACCTCTATCCTTTTGGGCTGAGGCAGTGAACACCTCCAACTATGTGTTGAATAGAAATCTGATACATAAACTGAAGGGCAAGACTCCCTATGAATTGCTCAAAGGGAAGAAACCTAAAGTGGACTATTTTAAGGTTTTTGGTTGCACTTGTTACATTCATAATAATGACAAGAAATATCTAGCAAAATTCCAAGCTAAAGCTGATGAAGGAGTGTTTCTGGGATACTCCATGATTAGTAAAGCCTATAGGGTTTATAATAAAGCTACTCTAAAAGTAGAAGAATCTGTCCACATTTCTTTTGATGAAGCTAACATGTCTTTCAAGGAGAAGAATACTTCTACCATAGAACATTTGCAGGTGCACTCTCTAGCTGAAGACTTGGACAGATTACAAGTTACACAAAAGGATGACAGTAGTGAAGATGAAGAAGCTGCTCACCATCAGGAAGGAAATCTTCTTGAAGAATCAGTTGTTGTTCCACAATAGGAAACAACAACACAGGTTGGTGAACCATCAACACCCCCTGTTGATCTAGTAATAACAAGAGATCATCCAATTTCTCAAGTAATTGGAGACATCTCAGCTGGTGTGCAAACTAGAAATCAGGTCAACCAGAACCTGATGCACACTTGCTTCCTCTCTCAAATTGAACCTCAAACCATTCAAGATGTAGAACAAGATCCACACTGGATCATTGCAATGCAAGAGGAGTTGCATCAATTTGAAAGAAATAAAGTTTGGGAACTAGTGCCTAAGCCAAAGGATCATCCCATTGTTAGAACCAAATGGGTGTTCGGAAATAAGCTAGATGATAAAGTAATCATTGTAAGGAATAAGGCAAGGCTAGTTACTCAAGGGTACTCTCAGGAAGAAGGGATAGACTATGACCAGACTTTTGCACCAGTTGCAAGATTAGAAGCCATAAGAATCTTTCTGGCTTATGCTGCTCACAAGGGATTCAAAGTCTATCAAATGGATTTCAAGAGTGCTTTTCTCAATGGGGAGATCAAAGAAGAAGTCTATGTCAGACAACCTCCGGGTTTTATCTCTCTAACCCATCCTGAATATGTTTTTAAACTTCACAAAGCATTATATGGTCTCAAGCAAGCTCCTAGAGCATGGTATGAGACCCTAACATGTTTTTTGCTGAAAAATGATTTTGTTAGGGGGAGAGTAGACCAAACTCTTTTTATTAGAACCCATAAGTCCCACACCCTACTAGTGCAGATTTATGTAGATGATATTATTTTTGGGTCTACTGATTCAAACTTGTGCAGAAGATTCTCTAATCTAATGCATTCAAAATTTGAAATGAGTAGCATGGGTGAGCTATCCTTCTTCTTAGGATTGCAAGTCAAACAACATGATGAAGGCATATTTATTTCTCAAACCAAGTATGCAAAAGAGTTGGTTAAGAAATTTGGTATGTCTGATGCATCATGTATGAAAACACCCATGCCTACCAATGCTGTATTGGATACTGATGAACATGGGAAACCAGTTGATCAGACAATATATAGAGCAATGATTGGCTCTTTACTGTACCTTACAGCTAGCAGGCCTGATATAATGTTTGCTACATGCATTTGTGCTAGATTCCAAGTTAGCCCTAGAGAGTCTCACTTAACTTTAGTAAAGAGGATTCTTAGGTATGTTAAAAGTTGTCCAAATCTAGGACTCTGGTATCCAAAAGATTCAGCATTTGACTTAACTGGATTCTTAGATGCTGATTATGCTGGATGCAGAATAGACAGGAAAAGCATCAGTGGAACTTGTCAGTTCCTTGGTGACAGACTTGTCTCTTGGTTTTGTAAGAAACAAACATCTGTGTCAACCTTAACTGCTGAAGCTGAATATATGGCTGCAGGCAGTTGTTGCTCACAAATCTTGTGGATACAAAACCAACTCTTAGACTATGGTTACAACTTAGAGAAGTCTAAAATATTTTGTGATAAGACCAGTGCAATTTCCATTGCACAAAATCCAGTCCTCCATAGTAGGACAAAACACATAGAAATTAGACATCATTTTCTAAGGGATAATGTTGAAAAAAACAAAATTGAACTTGAATACATCCCAACTGATTTGCAAAGGGGAGATATTTTCACCAAGCCTTTGGATGAAAAGAAGCATAACTTCTTCCTCAATCAGTTAGGAATGCTAGATGGAGGCAGTTTAAAATAAACTCCAAGATTTTGTAAACCTAAAAACAGACCAAGACTAGGCTAACAACTTATCTCTTTCTGTATCTGTAGAATAGGTTTTGTCTCTGAACTGCGCTCGACGTTTCCCCAGAAATCGTCGAACGGAGATTGACGATTTTCCAGAAATCGTCGACTGCAGATCGACGTTTCCTGAATCGTCGATCTGAGTTCAGCGCCGCCATTAGCTCCAGGCTTCCATTCTTTCTGTTCATCGGTCGTCGAGCGGAGCTCGACGCTCGACAATATCGTCGAACGGAGTTCGACGTTATTGGAGACTCTTCAGATTCCTTTAGTAGCCCAAATCGTTGAGCTGAGTTCGAAGTTTCATCGAACTGAGCTCAACGATTTTCTGTTTTGCCGTCGAACCCTAATATAAAATCATTTCTTCAGCCTTCGTTCATCTTTTACGCTTTCATACCCTCTACAACTTTCTCTTTTTCCCTCCAAATCTTCTACACTTGGTCGTGTTTGTTTCATTGTTGCAGGTACAGATGGCTGGATCAAGCGCTGCCATTTCAAAGATGAAATTTGATACAGGTTTTGATATTGATATGAATTCGTTCGATGGAAGTGATCAGCGATTCAAGGACATTCTCAACCTCTTCCGAGAACAACAGCTATCTCAGATCATGACCTCCCGAATGAAGATTGCTTCAGAAGAGATAAAAGAATGGTGTTTTACCGCGACCGATGAGAATGAGAATTCTGTCATCGGCTCAATAAAAGGGACTCAGGTACCATTGTCCCCGGCCCTTCTGACTGAAGTTTTCCTCCTTAGTTCTGGAGATGACTCCATTGATTTATCTGGAGAAGAGTATGCCTCTATGCTTGATAGAATGGGTCACACTGCTGTGAACCCTAATAAACTGTTCAAAAAGAATCTATCTATCAAATACCAATTTCTGGTTGATGTGGTTGGCAAAGTGCTTCTGGCAAAGCACTCAGCCTATGACACTATATGAAGATATAAATTCTGCTTAATGGGAGCACTGGTTGATAAGAAGCATTTGGACTGGGGATCAATCTTTTTCAGCTTAATCAAGAAGAAACTGAACAAAAACCATGTAAGCTTTGGGAGAATATTAGGGGTTTACCTGCACTCCAGGTGCCCTGAGTTACTGACCTCTAGTGGGATGTTCATCAATGCATCCAAGAGGCTTACCTGTGCCCTATTCAGCAAATGGGACAGGCAAATCATCAACCCCATCAGGGCTGCTGCAGCACCACTTGCTTCAGGCACCAGGACTACACAAGTCACTCCTCCTCAGGTATCTGCCCCAGCAGAAGAATTGACTGCCTCTTCCTTACCTCCTCCAGCTGTTTCCATCCCAGTCAACACCTCAACCTCTCCACAAATCTCAGCCTCTTCCCCCATTACCATTTCCTCACCAATGTCACCTCCTCCAGCCACAACCTCAGAAGAATTCCATCCTCTATTCTCTTACCCAACTTTCACCACTCCATCATTTTCTCTTATAGATGACTCCTTTATGGATGATTCTCCTCCCTCTCCTCATGAGCTTCCCTCAACCTCCTCCTATCAACAACTTCTTCAAGAAATCCTCTCTCAACCATCCTTCACCCCATCCCTTGACTCTTCCATCTCATCCATCTCCACCTCAATAACTTCTATCTCCACTATTCCTCATTCAGAGCCATCCATCCCTACACTTTCCACCACCACATCCTCCATCCCATTAGTCCCAGTCACCCTCATTCCAGTACCTTCACCTCCTACCTCTGTTCAAGCCCATCTTGAGCAAGTAGATATTTCAAACCTGGCAGACAAGCTTTATGTGTTGCTAGCCCCCAGGTCAACCTCACTGCTGGAGACCTCCTTGGCTCCACTCCTGCAACATGTTCAGGAGTTGTCTACCAAGTTGTATTCCTTCCTCTCTTCCCAGGCAATCCCTTCATCTGGGTGCCTTGATTCAATTGTATCTGAACCAAGGAAGGGGGAGATGCCTTATGAAGCAGTGGATGTGCCTGAGACTGCTGAAGGTTCCAGTTCTGCTCCTATTCTTGCAGTAGACCTTCAGAGTCTGCCCTTTATTTTTAATACTAAATATTTCAGCTCTCTGCAAGTTCAACAATCTGAAGACCTCACTAAGGCCATTGTGCCTATCAATTACTGTGATCCCAGCCTGATTGCCCTATATGTAAATTCCTTCAAAGCTGTGGATGCTGATATTTTAAGTGTTGCTGCTGCTGTTACAACAAGTCTGCTTTCAGAAGATGCTGAAATGGTCTCTGTGATTGAGGATACTGCTGCTGCTAAAGAACTTACTACCTACCTAGAAGAATCTGAATCTGTTTCTGCTTCAATTATTTCTACTCCTGCTGTCTCTGCTCCTGTTATTTCTGCTGCTACTGCTCCAGCTCTTACCCCTGATCAAATCAAGAAACAAGAAAAGTATATAAAAAGCATTGATGACTTGTATGATAGACCACAAAGTTCTGACAGTGATCAGTTTCAAACTGAATCTGATGATTCCTCTAATACTATTGCCAAGAAAAGGAAGGCCAGAATAAAGGCTATGATGATGGTTCCCCCAGCTCAAGCTAAAGATTCAAATGACATTCCATATTACATTTTGCATGAATGTTCTATCACTGAGCCCTGGATGCAGTACTCCAAGAGTCAAATAAAAGCTATGAAGAAGAAAAGGAAGTTAGACAGATATGAAAAGGGATCTTCTCAGTTTCAGCCTCCTCCTCCTCCAAATTCTGGGTCAGGCTCAGCTTCTCAAGCCCCAGCTTCCAAACAAAGTTCCTCCCAGTCTTCTCAGAGATACCTTCCTAGGGGGCAATACCAAAGGGGCTATCAGTCAAGAAGGGGTCAGTATAGAGGAAGCCAAAGAGAGCATAGATTTCAATCTAGGGAAGGACAAAGGTTCACAGACTCTACTCAAGGTCCTTTCCCTTACTAGCTCAGAGAAAAAGTTGAGACCAGAACTCCTATTGCTCAGAAACTGTTAACAGATATGAGCCTGCAGTGCCATTTGAAGACCCTGAGAACAATCCATTGTCATGGACTGCAAGGATGAAAGAATTGTCTGCACTAGATCAATTGAAGAAAGCAAGAGAGCAAGGAAAAGATACCTCCAATATTACTACTCTGTCAGAACAAAGAAAAACTGAATTGGAAAGGTATTCTTCAAGTAAATTCTTGGACCCAGTGGACTACCTGAAGCTGCATCTTGAGGCTGTGGTTCCAAGACCAAGAGCTCAAACCTCCTGAGGTGCAGATGATGATAGAAGGTCAAAGAAGGAAGCCCTTAATCCTAGCAGAGAAATCATATTTAAGAAAGGAAATGAAAAGAAGTAACATGTGTAAGCAGACAGTATAATCTCTCTGAACTTTTGCTGAAATTCCTCTTGATTGCTGCTATGATTTCTTGCTCTGTTATTTTGTTTGTTGCTCTTATATATGTTGTTGTATCTTTTATTTCTGAAATATGTAAATAGTAATCCTAACCCAAATAGGGGGAGATTATTGGAACACCCTATTACAAATTTGGGTAAGGATCACTATGTTTTTCTTAGGAAACCAGGTTGACCCAGATGTATAGTTGAAAAGGTCAACATTAGAATGTGTCTAGGGCTTAGAACTTAGGTTTGAAGCTGCCCCCAGGACCATTCAAAGATTTCAGAGATAAAGCCAAGTCTAAAGACCTTTTTCGTCGAGCTCAGTTCGACGAAACGTCGAACTCCGTTCGACGCTCTCTCAGCTCAACTAAGTTAAGTCGTCGAGCTCAGTTCGACGATCTTCGAGCTTAGATCGACGGTCTGCCTTCAGTCAGTTTTCTTAGTCATCGAACTCAATTCGACGATCTTTTAGCTCAGGTCGACGATCCTTCTTCACTTATTCTCCAGGTCGCTGAGCTCAGTTCGACGATCTTCGAGCTCAGTTCGATGTTTTCTGGCTGATGATCATTTCCAGTCTCTGAGCTCAGGTCGACGATCTTCGAGCTCAGATCGACGTTTTTCTTGAGAGATCGACGATTTTAAGGATTCAAATTCAGTCAGACTTTGGAATGTGTTTCAAATTATCTCAGCATTTATGTTAAGAGATCTGCCAGCCGTTTTCATTTATTCTGGAGCAAGTTTCAAGGAATTATTCAGAGAATGTTTTACTGGACTTTCCTCTAGAAGACAAAATCTTTTATAGAAGGCATTTAATGTCTGGTTAACGGCTATCCTGGATATAGAATCTTCAGAGAATTAAAAATCTTCTTCACTTCTTTTCTCCAGTAACAAGATACACAGATACACAGACTGATACAGATAAGAAAGAAAAAGAAGAAGTGATTTACAGGATTCTCTGATCAACACAAGAAAACTCAAGTGATCAATCCTGAAGAATTAGCTGAATAATTTTGTGTACTCAAAAAGTGATCACAGCTTCATTCCAAGGACTCCAGACAACTCATCTTTCAGCCTCTGCTGAAACTATCTTATGCAGGAGATCTGAAGCTTCTGAAGACCTATCACCCTGAAGCAAAGCTTCCTCTCCTGAACTAGTCAACATCTCAGGGGGAGCTTTGACAATACAAATCCACTAGTGCTTCTCTCTTTGATTGAGACAGAGAAGACACCTTCACCCTCTTTCTTTTTCTTTTCCTTTCACTCTGTAAAAGGGTTTTCAAAACTCCCTTCAAAAGTTCTGAGTCTGGTTCTGAGAGCCTTGTCAAAACTCAGTGGTGGCAAGACACCTTATCAAAAAATCTAGTTTGGTTTTTGAGCACCTTGTCAAAAGCTCATTGGTGCCAGGACACCTGATCAACCCTTCCTACAGTGGATTCCTACCAAGGGTGGTAGAAGAGTGGATGTACCCAGGTTTTTGGGGAACCACTATAGCTCAATGTGTTTTCTGGTTTGCTTGTGTGTTTTCTTTGCTGTGTGTTGTGCTATTCTTTTTACTGCTCTTTTAATTCTATAGCAAGGCACCATACACCTATATATAAATTAAATCTTAAAAGCTTTGCTAAGTTTAAAATTGTGAATTTACTTTAAATAAACTCTATTCACCCCCCCTCTAGAGTTGAGATAGATCTTACTCTCACTTTCATAACATTTATGTCAAGAGATCTGCCAGCCATTTTCATTTATTCTGGAGCAAGTTTCAAGGAATTATTCAGAGAATGTTTTACTGTACTTTCCTCTAGAAGATAAAATCTTTTATGGAAGGCATTTAATGTCTGGTTAACGGCTATCTTGGACATAGAATCTTCAGAGAATAAAAAAAATCTTTTTCTCTTCTTTTCTCAAGAAACAGATACACAGACTGATACAGACAAGAAAGAAGAAGAAGAAGTGATTCATAGGATTCTCTGGTCAACACAAGAAAACTCAAGTGATCAATCCTGAAGAATTAGCTGAATAATTTTGTGTACTTAAAAAGTGATCACAACTTCATCCCAAGGACTCCAGACAACTCATCTTTCATCCTCTGCTGAAACTATTTTATGCTGGAGATCTGAAGCTTCTAAAGACCTATCACCCTGAAGCAAAGCTTCCTCTCCTGAACTAGTCAACATCTAAGGGGGAGCTTTGATAATACAAATCCATTAGTGCTTCTCTCTTTGATTGAGACAGAGAAGACAACCTCACCCTCTTTCTTTTTCTTTTCCTTTCACTCTGTAAAAGGGTTTTCAAAACTCCCTTCAAAAGTTCTGAGTCTGGTTCTGAGAGCCTTGTCAAAACTCAGTGGTGGCAAGACACCTTATCAAAAAATCTAGTTTGGTTTTTGAGCACCTTGTCAAAAGCTCATTGGTGCTAGGACACCTGATCAACCCTTCCTGCAGTGGATTCCTACCAAGGGTGGTAGAAGAGTGGATGTACCCAGGTTTTTGGGGAACCACTATAGCTCCTTGTGTTTTCTGGTTTGCTTGTGTGTTCTCTTTGCTGTGTGTTGTGCTCTTCTTTTTACTGTCTTTTTAATTCTATAGCAAGGCACCTTACACCTATATATAAATTAAATCTTAAAAGCTTTGCTAAGTTTAAAATTGTGAATTTACTTTAAATAAACTCTATTCACCCCTCCTCTAGAGTTGAGATAGATCTTACTCTCACTTTCAAAGACATAATTTTTGGTTTCGTCAATAGTGACTGGAGTGAGTCGAGCTCTGAGAACGAAGAAGCCTACTTCGGGCTCATAGCTCATATGGACGAGGAAGTTGGCGACTCTGAGTATCCTGGGAAGGTAAACTCACACACGATAATTTCTGAATCTGAAATGTCCTTGAATGGTCATGATAGTACTCTTCTGAAGAGGAAGGTGATTCTGAGTTGATAGCTTAGCACGAGAACCTTTTAAAGTCTTTTGACAAATACCGCAAGATAGTCAAAAAGAAGTTAAAAGATATTGCCTCCCTCAAGGTAGTGGAAACAAATCTGAAGGAGGAAATTACGAAATTGCTTACTCTTAAAGATGAAGTTCACTCCTTGAAAGAGGAACTCAAGGGCTCTGCTGAGACATTAAGTATAAAAGAGAAATATCTTGATGAGCTGGAAGAAAAGCTTTTGGTAGAGAGGAAACTCGTTGAGAGCTACTCCAAGACAAAGACTATCCTCCCTCTCATTGATGAGTTTTCCACTCTGAAGAAGGGTAGTGGTATTGGCCATAAGGTTGGATAAGATAAGGCTGCTAAGAAAGCCTCTGCCAAAGAGAAAGGGAAGGCCCCTCTTGGTCAAACCTCATTTAAGAAGGTAATCTTCCCAACAAATAAGTTTGATTTTGAGTCGTCCTATGTGTACAACCTCATATTCGATGAGTGGGCCCCATTAGATATGCGAGTGGGGCAGTTCGGCCAGCACTCAACCAGGGCCTAAAGAGGGGTATTCGCGCAGCCCTAGGAGGGGTGCTTTGGCCCTTCAACGAGCGCAATCTTCATCAAACACTCGCCTAAGGATCTCGTGCCTTAATGCGTATACGAGGCTAGTTCTCTCCGAGCCAGGCGAGTGGCCTCCCAGCCTGGCACTCGCCCTTCAGAGAGCCTCAAGGCGGCGAATGCATTGTGCTCCCAACATTCGCCCCATCAGCCAAGTTGTGCTCCCACAGATCCTTCATCCAGTAGGGTCCAGATGCAAAATTACCTGGAAGCCCTCGGAGGTCTGTATTTAGCACCTCAGAACAGTGGAGTTAAGCTGTTGACTTGCCAATTTTGGCTGCGTATAGCCGTTTAGAACAATAAAGGTTGACTTTTAGCAGACCATTTTCAGAAATCTATAAATAGACCCTAGGGGGTACCTCAGAATGCATGCTCACTTGTTCCCTGGTCTTCTTGCGCTTTCCGAGGTATCCTTATCTCAACACTAGGCTAAGGAGGGGAAGCGCTCTAAGATCTTCCGGGTGTGTGGTGGGACCTTTGTGCTGGAGCCTTGGGTCTGTTCCTTGTGTTAAGTCTTTTGTTGTTTAGCTTGTGAGAGAGAAGTAAGAGTGAGATCACCCCTTCCCCCAAGGGTCAGACTTGACAAAGATCAATTTTCGGTTTAAACATTTTTGGTGCGGTGAGCGTGGAGCGTGGTCAACACAGAAAATCTTCAGCATGCCCGATGATTAGAGGAGAAGGGCAAGGTTTGGACAGGGCTGACTCACCATCCCTCCCCCTCTCGCTATGGTGGAGATGCTTGAGGAGTTAAGGCAAGAGGTGCTCGGCCTTATCAGGTTTGCACTCGGCGCGCATGCCGAGTGCTCGACACCAGCAGACTCTGTACTTGTGGTCCCAGCTCTTGGCGAGGACGCTACCGGTAGGCGAGATGGGAAGGAGGTTGTAGAGGAAGCGAGGGAGAGAGATCTCCCCGGGCGAGTGCTATTCCCCGGTTCGGTGAGTGACGGTCGGTTTGGCGAGATGGTGGGGCGAGATCCTTCGGCTCACCCAGAAGGGGGAGGAACCCTTTCAGCGAGTTGGTTTCATCTGCCTCAGTTCCAAAGTGGTTCATTGAGCCAGAAATGTCCTACTATACCGGGAAGGATGACCCGGTCCAGCACATCTAGTGGTTCAAGGATGTGGTTTCGATAAGGCAGATGTCAGATTCCTTTAAATACAGACTCTTTGCCATCAACTTAAAGGAGAATGCGAGAGAGTGGTTCCACCAGCTACCAGCCAACTCAAGCTATTGCTTCGAGGACCTGTGTTGGGGGTTCATGTTGAGGTTCACCACCTCCAAGAAGAGGAAGAAGGAGTTTGAGTCCCTGTTCCACATCAAGCCGGGGGTGAATGAGACTGTGGGAAGTGTGGAAGTTGCCTGCCATGCCTCAACTTGGATCCAGAAGCCCGCCCCATCCGGCAGAGGAAGAGGTCCGTTGCGGATAAGCTGGCCGAGCCCATCAAGAAGGAGGTGGCCAAACTCTTCAAGGCCGACTTTGTATCCGAAATTCAATACCCCAGTTGGGTCTCCAATGTAGTGATGGTTAAAAAAAGAAGACGACCGGTGGCGTATGTGTGTTGATTTCTCTTTGCTTAATAAATCATGCCCTAAGGATTGTTATCCCTTACCTTGGATCGACGCGCTAGTTGACTCAACCATCGGTTTTCTTGTAATGAGTTTTTTGGATGCGTTTTCAGGTTATCACCAAATCAGTATGCACCCTCCCAACATAAAAGATGTCTCCTTCATCACCGAGAATGAATGCTACTACTATAAAATGATGCCCTTCGGGCTGAAGAATGCAGGGGAAACAAATCAAAATATGATGGACCGGGTCTTCCGAGAACAAAAGGGAAGGAACCTGAAGGTGTATGTAGATGATCTTATGATTAAGAGAAGAGATGTGGACTCTCACCTCCAGGACCTGGAGGAGACCTTCACCACCTTGCGCGAGTATAAGATGAGGCTGAACCCCTTAAAGTGCATTTTTGGGGCCAGCAGGGGCAAGTTCTTGGGCCATCTTTTCACCACCGCAGGTGTGGAACTGAACCCTGACAAGGTCAAGGCGATCATGGAGTTAGGGTTGCCTCAGAATGCAAAAGAAGTGTAGCAGCTGACGGGGAAGTTTGCCGGGCTGAGCGGTGAGAGAACTAAGTTGTCAACCTAAATCACCTAGAGGGGGTGAATAGGTGAAATACATGCCAAAAGCGGAATAAAAAATTAACACAACACATATAAGTAATCAAGCGATCACACAGACGACAAGATATTTACAGTGGTTCCCCAATATTGGGTACGTCCACTTTCCTCACCGATCTAGAAAATCACTAGACTCGGCTACTCCACTATCTCGGATTGTAAACCAATCCTACACCTCGGAACTACGTTCCTACAAAACTCGATCCCAAACGGATCTACACTCGAAAGATAAAACTTCCTACCACTCGGAGATAAATCTCCAACAATGAAATTGTTTGAAGAAAAATACAAACAAAATAATTCAGATCTGGATCTTTGGCTTTGTCTTCTTCGTTGAGAGCTTTCGGCTTGGACAGAAAAAGGTTGAGGAAGACTTGACCGAAATCCGGAGATCTGAAATCTGGAATCACCACGATCGAATAGAAATATCAGAGATCGATGAAGCATGACGTGATCGGATGATTCTTCTTGAGTCTGGATCGCTGGAGAAACTGAGATCGATAGCAGCGGCGTGAGAACGACGATCCAGAGCTTCTTACGAAAACAGTAATGGCGGCGGATAGAAAGATTAGGGTTTTCGGGATTTTCTCTTTCTTAAAAAGTAATCTCTGTAAACATGTGTGTTTAGTCAAGTCTGAAAAGACCTATTTATAGGTGGTCTCCAACGGTCATAAACATCATTAAGGATGACACGTGGACCAATAAGAAAGGACTATTTGAAAATACACAAAGAAACTTGACTTAGAGAAATTTAGGAAATTCGAACAGACATACTCGAGAGACAGAGACATACTCGAGTAAGAGGTTACATACTTGAGTGGGTATGAGGGATATACTCGAGTATCAAGATAGAAACTACTCGAATGCTTTAGGGATCAATACTCGAGTGACTTAGAGAACCTACTCGAGTATGAGCAAATATACTCGAGTATAAGCACTTAGAAAAATTTCTCAGATAAGACTTGAAGAGCTACTCGAGTATAAGAGTTTGAGATACTCGAGTATGGAGAAGATAGACTACTCGAGTATCTAAGGAAAACTACTCGAGTGACCACTAACCTACTCGAGTATGACAAACAATCTACTCGAGTACAGAGTTACTAACTCGAGTATTTCAGAGAACTACTCGAGTATGAGGACTTAGAGACTTTCTAGGATAAGAAGTCCAGATCTACTCGAGTACAACCAGAACGCTTACTCGAGTAACTAACCATCTACTCGAGTATAAGGTATCACTTACTCGAGTGAAGGAAAATCTACTCGAGTATAAGCTTTCATACTTGAGTAAATAGAGAATCCACTCGAGTAAGTAGTCCAACTTACTCGAGTACAGACTCACTTACTTGAGTATACTATAGAAGTACTCGAGTATGTGGACTTAGAAAATTATTCTGAGATAGACTTCAAAACTCCATAGTCCAAGTGCATGTTGATGAAGTGTATCCCAATAGAGAGGCTATACATGAGCCAACACCTTGGATCACACAATGAGGAATTACATTGTATGGTCCTATGTTTGGTGACCCATTATAGACTGACATTGGTCTACACTTGGCAATAAGAACCTGCACACATACAACTCAAACACAATATCAAATACACCTTAATTCATCTTAGTTCAAGGTCTGACTTCCTACAAATCTGAGGTATTGTGGAGACAAATCCCTACAACCTCCCCTATTTGTAGATGTCAGCATCCTCTACACTAAGGTGAATTACTTAGAGTAAAAGAACAACAAAACATATACTGATGAAAAATAAAAATGAAGCAGGAGAAATAATAAAGATAGCCATAATTAGAATCAAATATATATATATATATATAAATGATTTCAAAAGATTAAATGTCCATTTCCACATCCTCAATCACTCAAGAAGGGGCTCCTCTATGCAGTCTTTCTCTTTTAAGCTCTTGCCTCTCCAGGTAGCTGAAAGGTTTGGGAAAATAGGTCTTGGGCCTTGGAGGAGCAGCTGGATTGTTATATCCCCAATTTCTGTCATGTAGTCTGATTTTGATTTGGGATGCATCATATGCTTTCCATTCAGAGTAGATGTAGTACTGATCTCTATTTTCACCAAAATCTGTTACCAGCTTCAAGGTATCAAGGATAAGAGACTTGGAGGTAGGACTCCAAACCTCTGCATGAATAACTTCTGGTCTACCTTCTGGAGCAGGGGCAGACTCTCTCCTTGGTGCAGAGCGGCTAGCAGAAGCGCTGTCACCATATTTTCTTTTCTTTCTAGGGGCACCCTGGGAGCTTGGAGGAAAATCATCTTGCCATACATCATCATAAGAAAGAGGAGGCTCAGTCATGTCACCAGTAGGTCTAGGTGAGAAGACTGGCACATACTCTGGAAAGCTGGCCTGATCTGGAGCACTTGAGGGAGGATGATCTTCAAGAGGATCTAGGGACTTTGTAATTATGGCAGGGTTAAGCTGGGAGTTGGGAAAATTCTGATTATGCAACCATACTGCAGTATCATAGGTATAGAATTTTACAGATTGAAGTTGAGCTAGAATGTCTACTTTCATTTCTTTGACTAGATTATCCATAGATGCTTTAGATTGTTCAGATATTTTTTCAACTTGTTCTTTGACAATCTTCTCCCCCTTGCTGATATCTACTGATAGTTGGGCAATTGCTTCATCTCTGAATGTTCCAACTTCTTCACAAACTTTCATGACATTTGAGGCAGCATCCTTTTCCAATTGAATCTGATTATTTGCAACTGTTTCAGCTTGATCCTTGAGTAGACCTATACTGGTAATAGTATGATCAATGGCTTTGCCACCCAACTGAAACAGTCTCTTGAGCTCATCAGTGTTTGCTTGAATTTCAGCAAATCCTTTACTCATCTCAGTTTCTAGAGTAGAGATCTTGTTGTTCACTGATGTCAGAGAATCATCAAAGTACGTTCACTGTTCACGGAGCATTTGCTCAATCTTGCTTACAAAATCTGAGGAGCTAGGGGGATCTGAGGCTGGGGCTGAGGCTGAAGGAATAGGAGCAACCCAGGGGGGATTTCAGTAATCTCAACTGAGCTTTCAGCTCTCTTGAAAGGTGGTATCTCAACTGAATCTTCTGTATTGATGAAAGAGGGAAGAGAGAAGTCTAGTGCCCTCAGAGGAGCATCCACTGGTTCTGGAGACATGTCCTCGTCATCAGACAGTAGATTAATCTCTGGCTGACCTTGCTATTTATCAGGGGACTGAGCAGGAGAGGTAGGGGGTTGATGCAGGCTTGCACGTTTCACACCGTTTGGAACTACGGCCTAACGCCACGACACTCTTCGATCCAAACCCTACACTCGCCCAATCGCTCTACGCGACACCACGCAATTACATCTATCAATATTTTGCTAGCGTACGGGTAGCCAAGCCGGTTTGGATCCAACAAGGGCTATAAGGCCAATGTTCGATCGAGCTAAAAGGACCAATATTGGGTCCGACCGAGCGATGTTGTACCAAAAGAGATCTACCGAAAAGTTCGATTCGGAATGGGTAGATCTATCCTAACAAAAGTCAAACGAGGTTCGCCAAACCTTCCCGAATATAAAACGAAGATAAGGGAAATACAAAGCATGCGAAGAAATTCACGATACAATTTCAAGCTATCTAAAACAACGCCAAAAATAATCCACCACAAGATCTATTCTAAGAAATGAAAACACACAAGAGGTAGGAGGGATTTTCGTTACCCAATCGGAATGGGTGATTCCGATTACACTCTACTTGGATCGCCTCTCAACGGCTCCGCTGGAGTTGCGCCGGAAGGAGATGAAAATCTTGCCCGCCTTCGTCGTTTCACGTCGGTGTTAGGAATCCACAAGGAGGCAAGCTTGCCTTGGCCGATTTTTTCACAAGTAAATGGGAGGAAGGGATCCTTAACGGTGGTCGGATTTACTAGTGGAGGAGGCGGCTAGGGATGGTTGCAAGGGAGTGAGGGAGGAGGGTCGGCTTTTGTGAGAGGTGATGGTGGGTCGGTTTTTGAAGGGAGTGAGGGGTAGGCCGGCGGCTTGTTGTTGGAGGGGAAGGTGGCTCGGGTTGAAGAAGTTGGAGATGGTCGGGTTGTGAGGAGAGGAGGTGGCCGACATTTTTTGAGAGGTGGTAGTGAAAAGGCTCGGGTGGAAGGAGGGTAGAAGAAGGGTGGTGGTGGTGGCTAGGAGGAGGGAGAAGAATAGAAGAGGAAGAAGGGAGAAAGGTGGCCGGCGGCCAAGGAGAGGGGAAGATTGGGAAGTTCGGCCAAGAAGAAGAAGGGGGAGAGAAAAATTTCAAGAGGGGAGATTTTTTTAGGGTTTCAATATTTCTTTCTTCAATGATCAAAATGAAAACACCCTTGCCTATTTATAGGCTACATCAAATGTTTGGCTATTTGCAGCCCATAGTAACTAAATAAAACAACACTCATAAAAAATAAAACACAATATGGCATAAACATTGCCATAGACATTGCCAAATAAAAAACATGAAAATGAATTAATTAAGCAATCATTAGATTGGTTTGCGCTGCGGGCGGATCTTTTGACGTCGCTCCACATGGTCGTCACGACGCCGCAAATCTTTACTTGGAGGCGGTGAGATAACTTCCTTAAGCATGCCGTCTCCGTCTTCAACACGTTGAGGGCCGTCGTCTCCATCAATCCTCCCCCGCTTAAAACTACTCATCACCGATGAGTAGGTCGGAAAGTACCGGTGCGGGGAAGCATCATCCAATAGAACCTCAGAGTGGCGGACAACCTCACTTGGAAAGAAGAGCACAACAACCTGGAGTAACCTGTTATGCAAAAATTTGTTCCTAGGGAACCTTGGAGAAGCATTAGGCAATAAAGGAAAACAAAATTTAGCATCAACAACTAACGTACCTCCAGAGAAGTCCGAAGAAGAAAACAATCCAAGTATAAACTCACAACCCAACCCCAAAGAGAACAAAGTGGACCCAAATGGACAGGCAGATAAATCATGTGGTGGAGAATCATACGGCGTTAAATTAGAAACATCAAAATAAGGGGTAATACCCCAATCAATGGAAAGCTTCAGATGATAAGTAAATTCTCCAAATTTCATTAATATCCGATAAAGGTCCCGCTTACCAAATCGCCAACTTTCTAAAGTGCCCGAAGGCATCCGTTCAGGGTCGAGACACACCAAATCTAGAGTAACCTGTTATGCAAAAATTTGTTCCTAGGGAACCTTGGAGAAGCATTAGGCAATAAAGGAAAACAAAATTTAGCATCAACAACTAACGTACCTCCAGAGAAGTCCGAAGAAGAAAACAATCCAAGTATAAACTCACAACCCAACCCCAAAGAGAACAAAGTGGACCCAAATGGACAGGCAGATAAATCATGTGGTGGAGAATCATACGGCGTTAAATTAGAAACATCAAAATAAGGGGTAATACCCCAATCAATGGAAAGCTTCAGATGATAAGTAAATTCTCCAAATTTCATTAATATCCGATAAAGGTCCCGCTTACCAAATCGCCAACTTTCTAAAGTGCCCGAAGGCATCCGTTCAGGGTCGAGACACACCAAATCTAAATCGATTGTCTTACAGTGAGATACTCGTTTATGTAAGCTAGCATAAATATGATATGAATTAATTGGTATGGCTAGCGCTTTACTAATGTGCTTATATAAAAGGAGATCATAATGAGCATAATCCGTGGTGAGTTTCGGCGACAAACTAGGGGGAAAATAAAGAGACACAACAAGAGTGATTAATTCTTTTAAAGCGCGCATAAGAATCATACTATCGTGGGGAGTGAAACCATGGGCTATGTGACTCAACCCGAATACGGAGGATATAGGGGTTAAGTCAGGGGGGACGGGAGCCTTAACATCAAAGATGACTTCAAATGGCTCCAAAGTCGCAGTTCTAATTCGAAAATTATTACAACCACACTTGGCATGCAGATATGTCAAGGGACTCTGCGCATCATAATTACTAAGAGAGTTGGACGCTCTCAGGTGTGACAAGAGGTGCGAGCGAGAAAACTCATGAGGCCAAACCGTGGTCACTAACAGAAATAAATAGGGTGACACCAGCGGAACTACATCAGGTGGCACCAATATAATAACGTTAGGTGGCGCTAACGGGACTTCATCAGGGGGTAGAAAAACATGTGCAAATAGACCGAAAGGGTAAGCACATCGAGACACAACTAGGATAATAGGCCTCATGGCCACAGAATCAGAATCAAAAACAGTCGTGGGCATAACCATAGATGGATACGTAGAGTAACGAACCGTCAAAGGTGACATGCCCAACGGAGGGGCCCGCAAGGTTGGCCAAATACAATGATCCAGATCAGAAATACAAAACTTGTGTCCAAATGGGTCCGCTAGTTGGATCAACCGATCAGGAGGGAGAGTCGGTAATATTAAAACTGGGAGAGAGTCGAGATCAAATTTAATTTCATGCGACGGAGTTAACGTCAGGGGACGCTCATCCGGGTAGACATCAATAACGTCTTCCAAAAATAGCACTCTCTCACTAGGACAAGCTTCCAACACGTTAGTCACGACATCAGTAGCAGTACAAATCTCACAAATTGGAGCATCGATAGATTCCAGAGGAGGGGCTAAGTCATTCCCCATGCCAAAATACGGATTTTTCGTCCAAGTAACATCCTCCGGGTGCAAGCCATCAAAATCAACCGAAAAATCAAACAGAGGATTTTCCATCACGAAAAACTCATCTGGCTCGTCATCACCCAACTCACTCTCTGAATAGCATTCCTCATAGGAGGACTCTACCAACTCATCTGAAAGTTCTTCCAACAATAAATGTTGATCGTATAGTAAGTCTTCCAAATCAGTTGGGGCATCTATTAATTCGTGATTAGAGAAATCGACTGGAACATCCTCACTTACAAGATCCTCAGGAAAATCAGAGATATTCTCCTTAGGTGTAATCATAGCCTCTAACACGTCGGGGCTTGTAGTTTGGAGAGGGCTCTCAACACTAGGGTGATCAGTCACAACGCTAGTGTGGCTAGTAAAAGGCAAGGTAATACTCTCACAGGTCAAACTATCATCATCCCAAACATCGACTACCTCACGACTGGGTAAGCTCTCAGCGTAAGGTAACTCTTCTGACTCAGCTAGAATATCAATCGACTTAGGATCATCTAAAGACTCCACAACAGTCAAAGGGGATGGCTCCAAAATGTCGTCGAAAGGGAGTGGAGAGGGTTCCTCAAATGAGAAATCCTCATCCAAGTCACTCGGGTAACCAAACTCCTCATCGTCGCTCATGTTATCAACATTAACAGCATCGTCCTCAGTGACGGGTGTACTCATAATCACAAGCTCAGATTCAATCACGCTGATAGGAACACTCTCATAAACAGGAAGGGGTCTAGTGCCCCGCCGTAAAGGTGTCACTACATCCAACAATTCTGCAGGAGCGTACTGATGGGTGAGTAGACTTTTCATGATAGTACAACTGGCACAAGGTACATAACGTCTCTTGGCACTGTTCCAAAAGCTCCAGGCTAGACCAGTTAATTGTATACTCACAACGCAAGCCTGGGAGTGGTCTGGCACACGTGCACGCTCGAAGTAACTTTCCAACTCAACAACCCATCTAAGGAAGGCCTGGGGACCTCCCAACCCATCATAGGGAGTTGATACAATCCTAGTCAACTTAGAATTACCATCACGCTGGTAATGTTGTCTAGGGGCCTCAAGAGGAGAAGTCGGAAACTGACCACTAAGTTGGTCTAATAAATCCTTAAGGGCGTCAAATTTGTTGTTCATCTCCTTGCGAAATGCACCAACCAAGGAAGGTGAGAGAGTAGGACTCCGACAACCCGCCATGTTTGATTTTCCTCGGGTGACGTTGACGTCATGGGCCATTTCAGAGGGAACCGGCGAGAAAACTCAACCGGAACCGGTGCACATGCAAAGAATAAAAAGCCTGGGCCTATTTATTTTTTAAAGATTGATTTGTTCCCGCTAAACTTCTAGGGTTGTAAAGATTTTAGGATAGGGTTTTTGCTGGAAAAATAGGATGAACATTAAAAAATTTTGCTGGAATTTTTTTATTTAGAAAATAAGAATCTAGACCGCTATTAGCACACCAAATACTAAATTTTCAAATTAATTAATAAAGATAAGCACTTAATAAAAATAAATTTTTTTTTTGGTTTTCTTACTAATAATTAGATGGAGAAATTCCAGAAATTTTAAATTTTATATTTTGAGAAAAAGTTGACATTTTAAGGCCGCTATTTGCAGACCAATATGTAGAAAAACTAGTTTTCATGAATTGCAACGAAACGGAAAAGTGTGTTCGAACGTGCCACAGATGAGGGGGAGGAGTGCCAATTAGGAAATTGACGTGAACCTCCCTCTGATACCAAATTGATGCAGGCTTGCACGTTTCACACCGTTTGGAACTACGGCCTAACGCCACGACACTCTTCGATCCAAACCCTACACTCGCACAATCGCTCTACGCGACACCACGCAATTACATCTATCAATATTTTGCTAGCGTACGGGTAGCCAAGCCGGTTTGGATCCAATAAGGGCTATAAGGCCAATGTTTGATCGAGCTAAAAGGACCAATATTGGGTCCGACCAAGCGATGTTTTACCAAAAGAGATCTACCGAAAAGTTCGATTCGGAATGGGTAGATCTCTCCCAACAAAAGTCAAACGAGGTTCGCCAAACCTTCCCGAATATAAAACGAAGATAAGGGAAATACAAAGCATGCGAAGAAATCCACGATACAATTTCAAGCTATCTAAAACAACGCCAAAAATAATCCACCACAAGATCTATTCTAAGAAATGAAAACACACAAGAGGTAGGAGGGATTTTCGTTACCCAATCGGAATGGGTGATTCCGATTACACTCTACTTGGATCGCCTCTCAACGGCTCCGCTGGAGTTGCGCCGGAAGGAGATGAAAATCTTGCCCGCCTTCGTCGTTTCACGCCGGTGTTAGGAATCCACAAGGAGGCAAGCTTGCCTTGGCCGATTTCTTCACAAGTAAAGGGGAGGAAGGGATCCTTAACGGTGGTCGGATTTACTAGTGGAGGCGGCGGCTAGGGATGGTTGCAAGGGAGTGAGGGAGGAGGGTCGGCTTTTGTGAGAGGTGATGGTGGGTTTGTTTTTGAAGGGAGTGAGGGGTAGGCCGACGGCTTGTTGTTGGAGGGGAAGGTGGCTCGGGTTGAAGAAGTTGGAGATGGTCGGGTTGGGAGGAGAGGAGGTGGCCGGCGTTTTTTGAGAGGTGGTAGTGAAAAGGCTCGGGTGGAAGGAGGGTAGAAGAAGGGTGGTGGTGGTGGCTAGGAGGAGGGAGGAGAATAGAAGAGGAAGAAGGGAGAAAGGTGGCCGGCGGCCAAGGAGAGGGGAAGATGGGGATGTTCGGCCAAGAAGAAGAAGGGGGAGAGAAAAATTTCAAGAGGGGAGATTTTTTTAGGGTTTCAATATTTCTTTCTTCAATGATCAAAATGAAAACACACTTGCCTATTTATAGGCTACATCAAATGTTTGGCTATTTGCAGCCCATAGTAACTAAATAAAACAACACTCATAAAAAATAAAACACAACATGGCATAAACATTGGCATAGACATTGCCAAATAAAAAACATGAAAATGAATTAATTAAGCTATCATTAGATTGGTGTGCGGCGTGGGCGAATCTTTTGACGTCGCTCCACATGGTCGTCACGACGCCGCAAATCTTTACTTGGAGGCGGTGAGATAACTTCCTTAAGCATGCCGTCTCCGTCTTCAACACGTTGAGGGCCGTCGTCTCCATCAGGGGTACCTTTACAGGGGAGGAAGAAGGATCCTTAGCAGGGGAAGGATCTGCTTGAGAGTGATCCTCAGGAGATAGCATAACTGAATCATCTTGAAATACTGGATCATCTGACCTGAGTTCATCAATCAGTCTGTTAATGTCTTCAGCAGTAGTGAGAAGCCTTTCTTGAGCTTGAATTTCTGAGGTGAGATCTTCTGGAGGTGGAGAAGGAGGAGTAGGATCTTGGATCAGATCTTGCTGAGCAGAGACTTCTGATGCTTTGTGCTGAGGATTAGATGAGGCAGGCTCCCCCTCAACTATTGCACCCGAGGTGGTAATAGTGTGATGTAAAGGAGGAGATGGAATCCTGTCATCTGAGACAAGGGGCTCTCTGGGCTCATCTATGGAGGTGACAGCTGCTTTGGAGGCTTGAGCAGTGTTGAGGAGTTT
Source organism: Platanthera zijinensis (assembly GCA_039513925.1). NCBI lineage: Eukaryota > Viridiplantae > Streptophyta > Magnoliopsida > Asparagales > Orchidaceae > Platanthera > Platanthera zijinensis. The sequence goes on along the minus strand of CM077089.1, from coordinate 112,613,747 downwards.
GATTTCATATCTTTGGATTGAGAGGATGGATACTTTCTTCATATGATGGAGGGGAGTGCCTTTAGATAAATCAAACACTGTAGGATTGATCTCATGGAGGAGGAGTGAGATAATCCTGGCATAGCTTGGTTTTTTCACACTTTCTTTGATTTTGTCCAGTATCATCATTCCAAACTGGAATTTCTTCCGGCATACTATGGCTTGCATAACATCAAATTTTTTTTAGAAAATTTCTCTGAGGGAATAGGTTTTGCATAGAAGAACTTTGACAATCACATCCACAAGGAATTTGCCCTCTGAATTGTAATCCGCACGGTGGAACGAATATGCTTAATACGGGTTTATTCCACAGAAGAAACTGGTTCTCTCAGAATCTTCAGGAGTCAGATCATCTTCTTCATCCACCACTGGCAATTTTAATAGAGTAGCTAAGGAAGTTTTGTCCAGACGGATTTTGATTCCACTGACCTTGGATTTTAGAACTGTACCATTGCGCTTGGCCTTCAGATTCTTGTATAACTCCTCGACTGCAGGGAAAAAGACTTTGCACGGTGTCTGGAGGATGAACGAGAGATCGGTGGTGTTGAACATAATTAGCAGGTTTCGGAAATCATCGGAGAGGTCGGCTATACCTTAAGGGTCGAGCTCTGAGCCGATTCCGATCTTGGAGGAGGGAGCCATCGACGATTCCTGAGTACGGAGGAGACGAAGCGATAGAGCTCTGCGGGTTCCGGAATATGAAGCGACGACGGCTACTCGGGAGAATGAGGAGTGGAAAGGATTTCCGATTTTTCTAGATATATATTTGATTCTAATTAGGTTTAAGTAGGAGTGATAAAATCATACCTGTTGCGGAGCGGCAAACGCTTTGGTGCGAATAGAAAAAAATGAGAGATTCAAATTTCTGATTTCCATATACTCGAGTAGATTTCGCCATACACGAGTATTAGATGGAGCATACCCGAGTAGATCTAGTAAATACACGAGTAGATTACCAACTACTCGAGTATGGAAATTTTGTCACTCGAGTATTCTCCGTTTACTCGTGTATAAGTCTCTATATATACTCGAGTATATCACTTTGAAGGACGATTTGCTTGGGAGAATTTTACTGCCACTGATATCTTCAACTCTGACCCTGTCTTTGAATCCACCATCACTATTCCTCTTTGTTGAGCAGCCCGAGTTCCGTTTTGAAGAATAAAAACATGGACTCCTCCAGCGGTTTGGTGAATATATCTGCAACTTGCCTGTCTGTGGAGACATATTGTAGATCTATGTCTCCGTTTTCCACATGCTCCCGGATGAAGTGATATCGAAGCTCTATGTGCTTTGTCCGGCTTTGGGAGACTGGGTTGTTGGCGATTGCTATTGCGCTGGATGAGTCGCAGAACAGAGGAACGTTCTAGAACTTCATGTTATAGTCTTCAAATTGATTCTTGATCCATAGAAGCTGTGCACAACAGCTGCCTGCAGAGATATACTCTGATTCAGCCGTTGAGATGGCTACACAGTTCAAACTTTGCATCGTTTGAATTGGCAAGTCCCGGAAGTACTTTTCCTATCGTCTTTGATTCCTGCAAAATCTGCATCTGAAAATCCAATTAGTTCACTATCATTACTTCTTGGGTACCATAAGCCAAGATTTGGTGTACCTTTGAGGTATCTCAAGATTCGCTTTGCAACAATGTAGTGAGATTCCTTAGAGTTCACCTGAAATCTAGTACATACACATGTTGAAAACATTATGTCTGGTCTACTTGCGGTAAGGTAGAGCAAGGACCCAATTATGCTTCTATACTTGGTTTCATCAAATGGTTTCCCTTTCTCATCCTTGTCCAGAGACATAGCTGAGGCCATTGGAGTCCTCATAGAGGTTGCATTCTCCATTCCGAATTTCTTAAGTAGCTCTTTGGTGAATTTGGTCTGTGAGATGAAAATTCCATCCTCAGATTGTTTCACTTGAAGCCCTAAGAAATACTTCAGCTCTCCCATACTGCTCATTTCAAACTTCCCTTGCATAAGTTTAGAAAACTTCTTGCAGAGGTTGTTGTCTGTAGAGCCAAAAATAATGTCATCGACATAGATTTGCACTAGCAAAATCTTGCCTTTTATTTCCCTAAGAAATAATGTCTTGTCTATCTTTCCTCTTGTGAACTTGTTCTCAAGAATAAAGGTAGACAGCGTCTCATACCAAGCTCGAGGAGCTTGTTTAAGACCATATAAAGCTTTTTGCAGTAAATAAACATGATTAGGAAAAGTTGAGTCAACAAAACCTGGCGGTTGCTCTACATACACTTCTTCCTTTATGTCACCATTCAGGAAGGCGGACTTGACGTCCATCTGATAGACGGTAAAGCCCTTAAGTGCAACGTAGGCAAGAAATAACATGATCGCCTCCTGTCTTGCCACTGGAGTGTATGTTTGGTCAAAGTCGATTCCTTCTTCTTGACGATAGCCCTTGGCGACAAGTCTGGCTTTATTCTTTATAATTGTTCCATATTCGTCCATCTTGTTCCGGTAGACCCATTTTGTCCCAATGACGTTCTTCCTCTTGGGTCTAGGAACAAGTGTCCAAACTTTGCATCGTTTGAACTGATTCAACTCATCTTCCATGGCTAGAATCCAGGATGCGTCGGAGTTGGCTTCCTCAAATTTCTTTGGTTCAACCTGTGAAAGAAAACTTAGGTGTAAATTTTCATTAGTTGTACCTCGACGAGTTCTGACGCCATCCCGAGGATCTCCTATGATTTGGTCTAAGGGATGATCCTTCACGTGTATGAACTCTAGAGTCCTTGCATCTGGGATCTCTTCAGCCATTGGAGTTGCAACTTTAGCTGGGATGTGTTCTTCATCTTGATCATCTATCTACCTCTCCAACAGGGGTTGTAGAGGTGATCTTGATGAACGTCTCATCTTTACCTTCAGTAGGTTCATCCAAGCTTAGTTCCTTCATCTTTGTACCTGCATCTTCAATAGGCACACTAGAAGAGTTGCTTTGCAGCAGTCTTGTCTCATCAAATACAAGGTGTATCGACTCTTCTACCACCAGAGTTTTTCTATTAAATACTCTATAGGCCTTACTATGGCTACTATAACCTACAAAAATACCTTCAAAGCTTTTCTCGCTAAACTTGGTAGTGCGATACTTGCCGTTGTTAAGTACGAAGCACTTACAGCCAAAGATTCTAAAATATGAAATGGTTGGTTTCCTGCCTTTTAGAAGTTCGTAAGGAGTCTTATCATGGTTCTTGTTGATGAGAGCTCGATTTTGCACGTGACAAGCGGTGTTGACGGCTTCAGCCCAGAAATACTCTAGAAGTGAGGCATCACTCAACATAGTCCGCCAAGCCTCTATGAGTGTTCTGTTCCTTCTCTCAGCTACTCCATTTTGCTGTGGAGTGTGAGGAGAGGAAAACTCATGAAAGATACCTTGACTTTCGCAGAATTCTGTCATGGCTCCAGACTTGAATTCCGTTCCATGTCACTTCTGATTTTGACTACGGAACAGTTGTATTCATTCTGGATTTGCCAAACAAAACTAGTGAAAGTACTGAAGGTGTCTGACTTGTGTTTCAGAAAGAATACCCACGCAAAGCGGGAGTAATCATCCACAATAACCAACGTATATTCCTTACCTCCCAAACTTCTAACTTGCAGTGGACCAAACAAGTCCATATGGAGAAGCTGTAAGCTTCTATTGGAATCCTTGCCTATTATGCTTTTAAATGAACTCCTTGTTTGCTTGCCTTTGATACAGGAGTGGCAAAGACTGTCCATAACGCACTTGACATTAGGTGCATCACATACTAAGTTTTGAGAGAATAGTTTATTAATAGTTTTGATATTAATATGTGCTAGTCTCTTGTGACATTTGTCAGCAAGAGATGCACTACTTTTTGCTAAAAGACACACTGGTGTAGACGAGTCTATACAAATGAAGTTTAAACAGAAAATATTTCTGCTTAGAGTGCCTGATAAAACAGTTTCCATGTTGTCAACCGATTTTATCAAACACTTGTCAGCATGAAATTCAACCACGTATCCTTTGTCGCATAGTTGGCTTATGCTGATGAGATTGTGTTCCAATCCTTCAACATAGGCTACATCCGAAAAGGATACGCTACCGTTAGTAATCATACCGTAGCCTTTAGTTATTCCTCGATCTGAACCTCCAAAGATGACCTTTGGTCCATTGCAGACTGAGGTGAAATTTTGGAGTAGGCTTCTTGTCCCGGTCATATGCCGAGAGTATCCACTGTCCAAGTACCAGATTGGTATTTTGGTGGTCTTTGGACATACCTGCAATTACAATCACTTAGCCTTAGAAACCCAAACAAGTTTGGGTCCTTGGTCTCGAGTTAGAACACTCCCCCTACGAGCATTAGCCTCATGAGTGGTCATTCTCACGTTGCTAACTTGAGGGGTTGCAACATTTCTAGGATTGAACCAACAATCGATGCCAAAATGACCAATTTTGCCACAACACCAACAATCGAACCTGTTGTATCTTTGCCTAGTGTATTCCTGCTTGATTTTCTTAAGTGATGGTCTAGCAGGAACTTCACTCTTGGAGGAAGAAGCTTCATGATGATGGCAGCTATATGAAGTCTTCTCCTTCATTGGCTTTTCCACAACAGGTTTTACCTTTGGTGTCATCTTGATGTTATGACCATTAGCATAAGGTCCATAGCTTTGAAGTTGAATCTCTTCATAAGGGGCCTTAAAGACACTCTCTCCAAAGTTACGAGGACGAGTCCAACCTTGGTATCTTGACTTAGGATTCTCGGGGATCGGCCTAGAGAAGTGTCCATTGGTGGACTCATAGTCGTATTCGTTCGTAGGAAAGATAACTTTCTTGAACAAAACTGGTTCCAAGGGAGCTTTCCCTTTTTCTTCAGCTAGAGCCTTCTGGGCAGCCTTATTCTTTCTCTTGGCCTTGTTTCTCCTAGAAGATTTACTAGAAGCACCAATGTGGCCTAAACCAGCACCCTTGGCCTTAGCTGAGAACTCAGCAACTAGTGGAAGAACTATCTTAGGCTTGGAGAAACTCTCAACAAGTTTCTTCTCAGCCTCGAGTAGTTGTTCCAATTCTTTGATGATTTCATCTTTAAGGTCTAGGTTCTTGAGAGCTTGATTGTATTCCTCCATAGCAACATTGAAGTTCTCTTGAAGAGAGTTAGTCCTAGTGACTTCTTCTCTCAAGCTGCTCTCAATAGCCTTAGAGATTTTATCTCTTTGGCTTGAGTTTTCACGACTCTGCGACATTTTTCGTAAGCCGTGAGTAACTCCTTATACTATCCCATGAGTTCAGATTCATCCTCAGAGGAATGGCCCTCTTGCTTATTATCATCATCAGATTCAGAGAGCGGAGTGTGAGATTTTACCTCCCCAGTGAACTGGGGGACTTGTTCATCATCAGAGTGAGCCATGAGCCCGAAGTAAGCTTCCTCTACTTCCCTCGACTCAGATGAGTCAGAGTCGCTGAGAGTTTTGCTCTTCTTGGCTAATAAGCTCTTCTCTGTCCTCTTCTTGTGGTATGAGGATTTCTTTTCCTCTCTTCTTCCACCCTCTTTCTTCTTATGAGGGCAGTCTGCGATGACGTGACCTGGCTGATTACAATAATAACAAACGATGTCAGTTGAAATCTGTTTGTTCTGTTTAGAGTTATACCTGTCATGGCTACTTGAGCCTTTCTTTCACTGATCACCGTCATGTCGTGATCTTCTGTATGAGGTATCTTTGCCTCTCCATTGCTTCTTCTTATTCAAGAATTTCTTGAACTGCCGCGAGAGCAATGAGAACTCTCCTTCAGATAGTTCTGAGGCTGAGGTGCTTGGCTCGGAGCCTTCTTCTTCACTTACTTTTTGAGGAGGTGCTGGGGAGGCAGTTTTGCCCTTCCTTGAACTGTAAGCCTTTAAAGAAACCGACTTCTCTTTTGAGGAGAAGCGACTATTCTCTTCTTCAGCTTTTCTGGAGTTGATCTGCAGTTCATAGGACATTAGCTTGCCAAATAGATTCTGTGGATCTGTCTCTGCTAGTCTGCCAAACTCTTGGATGGCACAGACTTTGTTATCCAATTCCTTGGTGAGAGATCTCAGAAACTTATCATTCAGCTCCCCATTAGTAAAGACTCGGCCATACACTCTTAGTCCATTGACTATCTTAAAGAAGTTTTCAAATGTGTCAGCTATGGGTTCCTTGTGACCTTGTCGGAAGGCTTCATACTTCTAATTTAAGAGGGATCTCCGATCATCCCTAACTTCCTCAGTCCATTCCATCAGAGTCACCAAGGATTGCCACATCTCCTTGGAAGATTGGCAATGTATAAGATTTTGCAGCATTGAGTCATCGACTGCACTTGCGATAATATTTTTAGCTTTCTTGTCTAGGGAGACAAGTGCAATATCGTCCTTATCCAAGTCCATCAACTTCTTTGGAACCTTTTTGGTTGGGTCTATTGTTGATGCAGTCATAGGAACATGCGGACCTTCTTCCACAATCATGAAGATCCGGGGATCTACTGCTTCCATGAAGAGCTTAACTCTTTCCTTCCACATAGGAAAATTGTTCTTGGTGCAGATAGGGAGCTTAGCAAAATCCTTGGTCTTACTCATGCTTGATACTTCTCTTGAGACAACTTGGTGAGGATTAGATCAAGGTGTTAACCTTTTAACGATCAACCTCCCTCTGATACCAATTGAGAGAACTAAGTTGTCAACCTAAATCACCTAGAGGGGGGTGAATAGGTGAAATACGTGCCAAATGCGGAATAAAAAATTAACACAGCACAGATAAGTAATCAAGCTATCACACAGACGACAAGAGATTTACAGTGGTTCCCCAATCTTGGGTACGTCCACTTTCCTCACCGATATAGCAAATCACTAGACTCGGCTACACCACTATCTCAGATTGCAAACCAATCCTACACCTCGGAACTACGTTCCTACAAAACTCGATCCCAAACGGATCTACACTCGGAAGATAAAACTTCCTACCACTCGGAGATAAATCTCCTACAATGAAATTGTTTGAAGAAAAATACAAACAAAATAATACAGATCTGGATCTTTGGCTTTGTCTTCTTCGTTGAGAGCTTTTGGCTTGGACAGAAAAAGGTTGAGGAAGACTTGACCGAAATCCGGAGATCTAAAATATGGAATCACCACAATCGAATTGAAATATCAGAGATCGATGAAGCACGACGTGATCAGATGATTCTTCTTGAGTCTGGATCGCTGGAGAAACTGAGATCGATAGCAGCGACGTGAGAACGATGATCCAGAGCTTCTTCCGAAAACAGTAATGGCGGCGGACAGAAAGATTAGGGTTTTCAGGATTTTCTCTTTCTTAAAAAGTAATCTCTGTAAACGCGTGTGTTTAGTCAAGTCTGAAAAGACCTATTTATAGGTGGTCTCCAACGGTCATAAACATCATTAAGGATGACACGTGGACCAATCAGAAAGGACTATTTAAAAATACAGAAAGAAACTTGACTTAGAGAAATTTAGGAAATTTGAACAGACATACTCGAGAGACAGAGACATACTCGAGTAAGAGGTTACATACTCGAGTAAGAGGTTACATACTCGAGTGGGTATGAGGGATATACTCGAGTATCAAGATAGAAACTACTCGAGTGCTTCAGGGATCAATACTCGAGTGACTTAGAAAACCTACTCGAGTATGAGCAAATATACTCGAGTATAAGCACTTATAAAAATTTCTCAGATAAGACTTGAAGAGCTACTCGAGTATAAGAGTTTGAGATACTCGAGTATGGAGAAGATAGACTACTCGAGTATCTAAGGAAAACTACTCGAGTGACCACTAACCTACTCGAGTATGACAAACAATCTACTCGAGTACAGAGTTACTTACTCGAGTATTTCAGAGAGCTACTCGAGTATGAGGACTTAGAGACTTTCTAGGATAAGCTAGAAGTCCAGATCTACTCGAGTACAACCAGAACGCTTACTCGAGTAACTAACCATCTACTCGAGTATAAGGTATCACTTACTCGAGTGAAGGAAAATCTACTCGAGTATAAGCTTTCATACTTGAGTAAATAGAGAATCCACTCGAGTAAGTAGTCCAACCTACTCGAGTACAGACTCACTTACTCGAGTATACTATAGAAGTACTCGAGTATGTGGACTTAGAAAATTCTTCTGAGATAGACTTCAAAACTCCATAGTCCAAGTGCATGTTGATGAAGTGTATCCCAATAGAGAGGCTATACATGAGCCAACACCTTGGATCACACAATGAGGAATTACATTGTATGGTCCTGTGTTTGGTGACCCATTATAGACTGACATTGGTCTACACTTGGTAATAAGAACCTGGACACATACAACTCAAACACAATATCAAATACACCTTAATTCATCTTAGTTCAAGGTCTGACTTCATACAAATTTGAGGTATTATGGAGACAAATCCCAACAAGCGGGTTCCTCTCCCGTGCTGGGGAGAAGTGCTCTCCATTTTTAAAGGCATTGAGGGGGGGAGTTTGAATGGACTAAGGAATGCGAGGAAGCATTCTAGGCCTTGAAGAGGCAGTTAACTCGAACCCCCCTGCTCCAAGGGCCAATGGAGGGGGAGGATCTTTTTTGTATCTCAGTGTCAGAGCAGAGGCCTTGAGCTCCGTTGAAAGTGAGGAAAAGATCTACCTTAACTCTAGAGGGGGGTGAATAGAGTATTTTTAAGATAATTTATAATTAAGACTATAAAGCAGGGGAAGATTTAATTTATGTATATGTGTAAGGTGCTTATGATGAAATAAAAACTAAAGCAAGAACTAAGAAATCACACAACACACAGCAAAGTCAAACACGCAACAACCAGATGACACAAAGATCTATAGTGGTTCCCCAACAACCTGGGTACATCCACTCTTCTACCACCCTAGGTAGGAATCCACTGCAGGAATAGTTGATCAAGTGTCCTGGGCACCAATGAGCTTTTGATAAGGTGCTCAAAAACCACAACTAGATTTTTTGATAAGGTGTCTTGCCACCACTGAGTTTTGACAAGGTATCAGAAACCAGTCTCAGAACTTTTGAAGGGAGTTTTGAAAAACCCTTTTACAGGAGGGAAAGGAAAAAAGAAAGAAAGAGTTGAGTTGTTCTTCTCTGTCAACAGTCTAAGAGAAGACAAGTGGAAGATGAAGCTAAAGCTCCCCCTGAGATCTGTATGGTTCAGGAAGGTGAGCCTTTCTAGGGTGATAGGTCTTCAGGTGCTTCAGATCTCCAGCAAAAGATGATTTCAGCAGATACTGAAATGTGAGATGTCTGGAGTCCTTGATGTTGAAGCTTGTGAACACTTGAGGATTTGGAGGAGCAGATGATTTCCTCCACAGAAAATTTTCTTGTGTTCTTGAAGATTTTTTCTCAGTGAAATCTGTATGTTCCAAAAGATGAGTTCTTGATCAGAGTATATTTTGATCTCTCTTCTATAACTCTTTTTCTCAATCCAATGATCCTGTGTATCTCTTGCCTATCTTATTGTATTGATCGTTGTATTGTCAAAAGCATATTCTATAGGATTATATCAGATTCTGACTTAGATGGCCGTTACTCAGTCATAAATGACTTCCATAAATGACAACAGTTTCTGGGGAAAGTCCTAAGTAACATTCCTTTTAGCCTTCCTTGAAACTTGCTCCAGATTGCTTGAAACGACTATATAATCCTTTAAAATAAATGCAGGAAATAACTCTGAAAGAATTCCAAACTGTTCTTGAATTTGAATTTTGAAAGCGTCGATCTCTCACAAAAATCGTCGACCTGAGCTCAGCTATCGTCGACCTGAGATCAGAGAATGGATTTATACTAGAGACAGAAAACGTCGACCTGAGCTCTAAGATCGTTGAACTGAGCTCAGCGACTTGGAAAATAGCTTAAGACAAAACGTCGATCTGAGCTCGAAGATCGTCGAACGAAGTTCGACAACTTGCAGAATTGAGCTCAGAGAACGTCGAACTGAGTTCGACGTTTCGTTGACCTGAGCTCGACGAAAATTGCCTTAGTCTCAGCACTGAATCCAGATCTTTGAAAGGTCTTGGGGGTAGCTTCAAACCTAAGTTCTAACCCTTAGACTCATTCTAATTTGACCTTTTCAACTATACAACTAGGTCAAACAAATATCCTAAAAACACAGTGATCCTTGCCCAAATTAGTAATATGGTGTTCCAACAATCTCCCTCTATTTGGGTTAGGATTACTATTTACAAGACAAAATAGGAAATAAATAAGCATACAGACAAAGCAAAAGATAAACTAACAAGGCATAGCAGCATTGCAGATCACAGATAGAATATCCGCAAATATTCAGAAATAGGTGTTTGTTCAGCTTACAGAAATCACTTCTTCTCATTTCCCTTTTTAAACAGAATTTCCCTGTTAGGATTGAGGGCTTCTTTCTTTGATCTTCTGTCATCATTTGCACCTAAGGAGGTTTGGGATCTAGGCCTTGGAACTACAGCCTCAGGGTGCAGCTTCATGTAACTTTCTGGATCAAAGAATTTTCTTGAAGAATATTTCTCTAACTCTGTCTTTCTTTGATCTGATAGGGTTGTAATGTTGGAAATGTCTTTGTCTTGCTCTTTGGCCTTTTTCATTTGATCTAGTGCAGCAAGCTCTTTCATTTTGGCAGTCCATGACACTGGGTTGTTTTCAGGATCTTCAAAAGGGACTGTAGGTTCATATCTATTGATAGATTCTGAATCAGTAGGAGTCCTGGTGACAACTTAATCTCTAAGCTTGCAAGGGAAAGGACCTTGAGTAGAATCAATAGGACCTTGTCCTTCCCTTTGTTGTCTGGAATAAGTTTTGTACTCTCTCTGATTTCCTCTATACTGACCTCTTCTAGAATGATAGCCTCTTTGATGTTGACCTCTGGGTTGATATCTTTGAGAAGATTGAGAAGAACTATGCTTTGAAGCAGATGATTGAAAAGCTGAGCCTCCACCAGATCCTGAGTCTGGAGGAGGAGGAGGAAACTAGTAAGATCCTTTCTCATATTTGTCAAGCTTCCTTCTTTTCTTCATAGCCTTTAGCTGATTCTTAGAGTATTGCATCCAAGGCTCTTTTATCTGACAATCATGCAAAATGTAATATGGTATATCATTTACATCGTTGGCTTGAGCAGGAGGGACTCTCATCATTGCTTTGCTTATGGCTTTCCTTTTCTTGGTAATGGTGGCAGAAGAATCATCAGAGTTAGTGTTGAATTGATCACTTTCTGAACTCTGGGGTTTTTCATATAGATCATCAATGCTTTTGATATACTTTTCTCTTTGTTTAGACTTCTCAGCAGACAGAACAGGAGCAAAAACAATTGTAGTAGAAATAGGAGCAGAAGGAACTTCAGAAACAACAGGTTCTTTTAGAAAAACAGCAAGTTCAATAGCAGCAGCAGCCATAACAAGATCAGCAAGCAACATATCAATATCAGTAGATTCAGCAACTTCAGCAACAGCAGCAACAACACAAGCAAGAACTTCCACAGCCTTAAGAGAATTGATATAAGAGATAATCAGGCTGGGATCACAGACAGTAATAGGCACAATGGCCTTAGTAAGGTCTTCAACTCCCTGAGTTGATAAGCAGCTTCTGGGAAGAGAATCAAATTAAGACAACAGTGACCTGAAGTCCACTGTGAGTACTGGTACTGGGGCTGGAGTAGAAATCTCTGTCAGCAGCAATTCCTCAAGAGCAGCAGGCACTACCTCAGCTTCATAGGGCATCTCCCCCTGCCTTGATTCAGTGATAACTGGATCAAGGCACCCCATAGAAGGGATTGCATGAGGAGAGGAGAGAGAGGTTAGCCTGTCAGATAGCTCCTTTATTGAGTTCAGGAGTGGAGCCATGGAGGTCTCTAACAGGCTTACTAGCTTGGGGGTCAGTATCCCATATAGCTTATCTGCCAAAGCTGATAGATCCACTTGCTCAAGTGTGACTTGAGTAGAGGTGGAGGAGGGAATGTTTTGGGTTGGTGATGGATGGACTGTGGTAGATGGTATTGTGGATGGTAGGATGGTTTGTTGAGAGATTGGGATTGTGGAGATAGATTATATGGGTGTGGAGATGGATGGTGTGAAGGATGGTTGAGTAAGAATATCATGTAGGAGTTGTTGATATGAAGAGGTAGAGGGAAGATCAGCAGGAGAGGAAGTGGAAGCATCCATGAAGGAGTATTCCAAGATGTTGAAGGATGGAATGTCAAGAGGTGGATAGTAGTGGAGTGGATGGAATTGTTCTGATGTGGTTGGAGGTGAGATCGGTGATGAAATGGTAATGAAGGATGAGATGGATGTGGAGATGGTGTATGCGGAGGTGGAGGTAGAAACAGTAGGAGGTGGAGAAGGAGGAGAGGAGGTGGAGGCAGGCAATTCCTCAATGAGGGCAGGAGCCTGAGGGGAAGAGACTGCAATAGTCCTTGTGCCTGAAGCATTGGTAGTCCTGGTAGGCTTTATAATCTGCCTGTCCCATTTCCCAAACAGGGCACATGATAGCCTTTTTGATGCATTGATGTGCATCCCATTAGAGACTAGCAGTTCAGGGCACCTGGAGTGCAGGAATACCCCTAAGATCCTCCCAAAGTTCACAAAACTTTTTTTATTTTCTTCTTTATCAAATCAAAGAAAATTTCTCCCCAATTCAGGTGTTTCTTATCCACCAGGGCTCCCATCAAACAGAACTGATACCTAGATATGGTATCATGAGCTGAGTGCTTTGCCAGAAGCACTTTCCCCACAACATCAGCTAGAAATCTAAACTCAATAGATAAGTTCTTTTTCAATAACTTACTAGGGTTAGCGGCAGAGTGTCCCATTCTATCAAACATATTCACAGATTCTTCTCCCGACATTTCAACAGAGTCATCTCCAGTACTCAGATGAAATACTTCACTTAGAAAAGTAGGTGATAATGATACCTGAGTCCCGCCGATAGTACCAACGAGGGTATTCTCATCCAGATTATGTGTTGTAAACACCCATTCCTTAATCTCATCTGCAGCAATCTTCATCCTGGTGGACATTATGTGCACTAACTGTTGTTCTCGAAAGAGTTCCAGAATGTCTTTGAAAACTTGATCGCTGCCATCAAACGAGTCCATATCTATATCAAATCCTGTATCAAATTTCATCTTGGCGAGAGCGGCAACATTCACGGCCATTATATACCTGCAAAAAGTAACAAACACAACCAAGTACAGTATAGTTTGGAGGGAATGAAAAAGTTTGCAGAGAATATGAAAGCGCAAAATAAAAACGACGGCCGAAAGAATGATTTTATATTAGGGTTCGACGCTGAAAAGGAAGGATCGTTGAACTCCGTTCGACGATCTGGGCTTCTAGTGGAATCTGAAGAGTCTTCAATATCGGCGATCTCCGTTCGATGATATTGGAGAGCGTCGATCTCCGTTCGATGATCGTTGACCAGAAGAAGATAGCCTAGCGCTGCCTGGAAAACGCTGAACTCTGGTCGACGCTTATTGGAAAGCATCGATCTCCGTTCAACGCTTTTTGGGAAAAACGTCGAGCGCAGTTCAGAGACAAAACAGAATCTACAGACACTAGAAAATACAAGTTTTTTAGCCCAGTCTTGGTCTGTTTTTAAATTTAAAAATCTTGGGATTTATTTTAAACTTCCTCCATCTAACATTCCTAACTGATTTAGGAAGAAGGTGTGTTTCTTTTCATCAAAAGGTTTGGTGAAAATATCTCCCCTTTGCAAATCAGTTGGGATATATTGAATTTCAATTTTATTTTTCTTCACATTGTCTCTTATGAAGTGATGCCTAATCTCTATATGTTTTGTCCTACTATGGAGGACTGGATTTTGTGCTATAGAGATAGCACTAGTGTTATCACAAAATATTTTTGATCCTTCTAAGTTTTAGCCATAGTCTAGGAGCTGGTTTTGAATCCACAGAATCTGTGAGCAATAACTGCCTGCTGCCATGTATTCAGCTTTAGTAGTTGAAGTTGATACAGATTTCTGTTTCTTACAGAACCAGGTGATAAGTCTATCACCAAGGAACTGGCAAGTTCCACTGGTGCTTTTCCTGTCTACTCTACATCCAGCATAATCAACATCTTAAAATCCAGTTAATTCAAATCCCGAGTCTTTTGGATACCAGAGTCCTAGATTTGGACAACTTTTCACATACCTAAGAATCCTCTTAATTAATGTTAGGTGTGACTCTCTAGGGCTTACTTGGAACCTAGCACATATACATGTAGCAAACATTATATCAGGTCTACTAGCTGTAAGGTACAATAGAGAGCCAATCATTGCTCTATATGTTGTCTGATCAACATGTTTACCATGTTCATCAGTATCTAATACAACATTGGTAGGCATAGGTGTCTTCATACAAGATGCTTCAGACATACCAAATTTCTTAACCAATTCTTTTGCATACTTGGTTTGAGAAATAAATATGCCTTCAGCATGTTGTTTGACTTGCAATCCTAGAAAGAAGGAAAGCTCACCCATGCTACTCATTTCAAATTTAGAATGCATTAAGTTAGAAAACTTTCTGCACAAATTTGAATCAGTAGAACCAAATATGATATCATCTACATATATTTGTACTAGTAGGGTATGGGACTAATGGGTTCTAATAAAGAGAGTTTGGTCTACTCTACCCCTTATAAAATCATTTTTCAGAAGAAAGCAAGCTAAGGTCTTATACCATGCTCTAGGGGCTTGCTTGAGACCATATAATGCTTTATGAAGTTTGAAAACATGGTCAGGCTAAGTTGGAGAGATAAAACCTGGAGGTTGTCTAACATAAACTTCCTATTTGATGTCTCCATTGAGAAATGCACTCTTTACATCCATTTGGTAGACCTTGAATCCTTTGTGAGCTGCATAAGCAAGGAATATTCTTATGGCCTCTAGCCTTGCCACTAGTGCAAAGGTCTGGTCATAGTCTATCCCTTCTTCTTGAGAATAACCTTGAGCAACTAGCCTTGCCTTGTTCCTTACAATAACTCCTTGATCATCCAACTTATTTCTGAACACCCACTTTGTTCCAACAATTGAGTGATCCTTAGGCCTTGGTACTAGCTCCCAAACTTTGTTCCTCTCAAATTGATGTAGTTCATCTTGCATAGCAATGATCTAGTGTGGATCTTGTTCTGCATCTTGAATGGATTAAGGCTTAACTTGAGATAAAAAGCAGGTGTGCATCAGGTTCTGGTTGACCTGATTTCTGGTCTGACACCAGCTGAGATGTTTCCAATCACTTGGGTGATTGGGTGATCTCTTGTTGTTACTAAATCAACAGGGGGTGTTGATTGTTCACCAACCTGTGTTGTTGTTTCCTCTTGTGGAACAACAACTGGCTCTTCAAAATGGTTTTCTCTAAGATGTTGAACATCAAGATGTTTAGTATCCTCTTCATCTTCACTGATTTCAGTTCTTTGTTGGATAGGTGAATGTACTAAATCCTTTTCTACAATGTGTAACCTGTCCAAATTTTCTGAAAGAGAGTGTACTTGCAATGGTTCTATGGTAGAAGTAGATTTCTCCTTGTAACACATGTTAGTCTCATCAAAAGATACATGAACAGATTCTTCAATTTTAAGAGAATTTTTATTATAAACCCTATAAGCTTTACAGCTTTAAGTGTCCTAGTCTCTTATGCCATAAATCATTTGGTTTGCAAACTGAATTAAATAAGCAGATATTTATGTTGGTTGAAAGGAAATCTACAAGATAAATATTACCTTTCCTTTTACCTGCTAACACTGTTGTGTTATCCTCTGACTTGATCTGTCATAAGGATTTGTTGAATGTCACTTGATATCCTTCATCACAGAGTTGACTGATGCTGATTAGGTTGTGCTTCAGTCCTTACACATAAGTCACCTTCTTGAATATGACTGAGCCAATCTGAACAGCACCATATCCTTTTGTTTGAGCAAAGTTTTAATCTCCAAAGATCACTTTGGGTCCAAGTTTGGCTTTGAAGGATGTTAGATTGTCCTTACTCCCTGTCATGTGCTTTGAGCACCCACTTTCCAGATACCATTGTTGGTTCATTGTTGGATAGGTCTTCACCTGCAGATAAACAATTTATATTTTTTTGACCCAGTTTACCTTGGGTCTAGGTTGATAACCTTTAAATTCAGAAATGAAAGACATCCCTGGCTGACTCTTATATCCTTCAGGATGGTATCTCCTAGGAGGTACTATCCATTCAGTATAAGGGTTGAAGCTTTGGGATGAGGGACTTCTAGGATTGATTTGAGATTTACCTCTGAAAGAGGGTTAAAAGCTCTGAGCTCTGTTCGACGATCGTCGACCTGAGTTCAACGATCTTGGGTCAGATCGTCGAGCTCTGTTCGAAGATCGACTATACCAGAGTTCAGAGTTCAGAAGTCGTCGATCTGAGTTCGACGATCTAGCCTTGGATCGCCGAGCTCTGTTCGACGATCGTCAAGCTCTGTTCGACGTTTTTTGTTGAACTTGATTTTCCTTAGGTAAATCTGGATTCTTCCTAGCTACCTCTACAACACCCTTTCCTTTATCAGAAATAAATTTAATTGGGGTTATTAATACTATAGGTTGGATGGATGAAGCACCCAAGCCCAGTGTACTATTGAATCTTAAGTTCACTGTGCTTGTGATGTCCATTAGTCTGATGCTTCTCCCATTAAGGGATTCTTCAAACTTCTTTGCCTGGGATAACTCACTTTTCAGTGGAGCTTTCTCCTCCCTACAACATTCTAACTCCTCAGAGAGTTTGAGGTTGTCTGATTTTAAGGTGCTATGTTTAGAAAATTGATTTCTGAGAGAGATAATCTCTTTCTCAGATTGCAACAGGTCTAAACAAAGTGCCTTAAATTCAGAACTAAAGTCCTCTGAGTTAAAGTCAAAGGAGTCTATTACCTGGTCTTCTTCAGTTTGAGTTTCAGATTCTGAATCTGATCCTTGTTCTACATCAGAAATTTGCTGAGAGGCATTGATAGCCATCATGCCGAATTCCTTTTCTTCAGCATCATCCTCATCATCACTTGAGCTTGATGAGGCTTCTGATTCCTCTTCAGTATCACTCCAGCTTTCAGCTACAAACCCCTTCCTTGTATGTTTATTTTTGTTGGAGGAGGATTTGTTGCTGTTGTTTCCTCTGCAGTCCTTGTCTTTTCTCCTATCTTTCCTGTCCTTATTGTCCTTATTCTGATTTTCTGGACAGTTAGGCACAATATGGCCTGGTTTCCTACATCCAAAATAGATTATTTCTTTATTATTTGACTTGTCATACCTTGGATTCTCATGCCCTCTGGATGACCTCGTTCTGAAATCTTTCCTGGCCATCTTATAGAATCTTTTGGCCAGTAAACTCATCAATTCTTTATTGCCTGTGACCTTGTCTTCAGGCAGATCTTCTGTAGCTTTGAATGCTATGTTCTTCTCCTTTCTAATGGCTGGAGAAGCAGTCTTTTGTTCTTCCTCTCTATTCTTGATGAGCAGCTCATAAGACTTGAGCTTGCCCAATAAAGCTTCAGTAGTAATCTCAGTTAGGCTTCTGGAATCCTTGATTGGCCAGATCCTTGAGTCCCAAGTGCTAGGGAAGCACATTAGGATCTTGTCATTTAGCTCAGTTAGAGAGATCTTCTTGTCCAGTGATTTTAGTTCACTGACTATTAGGCTGAGTCTGTTGTACATGTCAGTCACTAATTCAGTTTCTCCTTTCTTGAAGTTCTTATATTGGCTTATGAGATGGGATCTCCTGTCCTTCCTTTCATCAGCAAGTCCTAAGACAATTTCAGATAACTTGTCGCATATCTCTTTTGCTAAACTGCATTCAGCCACCTTTTGGTATATCTCATTAGACATGGTCTGAGCAAGGATATTCATAGCCTTTGCATCTGCAACTTTCCATTTCTTTATTTCTGCATCTGTTCCTGAAGGAGGTGGAACAACACTTGTACTTGTGATCACTGGGGGTCTTGGACAAACTATCAAAACAGAATAAAAAATGTCCTCATCAGAATTCATGTAAAGCTTAATCCTTGCCTTCCAAAGTGCAAACTTGGAGAGGTTGCACACAAGAGGTCTGGTGCAAGAATAATCTTTGTTCTGTGCCATGGTTTTGTATGAAAATAAATATAATACAAAAAGTAATAACTATCCTCTATAGAAGGTTTATCTTATCAAGGATCTTTTGGTTCAGGTGTTATCCTGTTCAACCAATCTATTGAAGATTCAGATGTTGAATAACCAACCTCCCTCTGATACCAATTGAAAGTGAGGAAAAGATCTACCTTAACTCTAGAGGGGGGTGAATAGAATATTTTTAAAATAATTTACAATTAAGACTATAAAGCAGTGGAAGATTTAATTTATGTATATGTGTAAGGTGCTTGTGATGAAATAAAAACTAAAGCAAGAACTAAGAAATAACACATCACACAGTAAAGTCAAACACACAGCAATAAGATGACACAAGGATATATTGTGGTTCTCCAACAACCTGGGTACATCCACTCTTCTACCACCCTAGGTAGGAATCCACTGCAGGAATAGTTGATCAGGTGTCCTGGGCACCAATGAGCTTTTGATAAGGTGCTCAAAAACAACAACTAGATTTTTTGATAAGGTGTCTTGCCACCACTGAGTTTTGACAAGGTCTCAAAAACCAGTCTCAGAACTTTTGAAGGGAGTTTTGAAAAACCCTTTTACAGGAGGGAAAGGAAAAAAGAAAGAATGAGTTGAGTTGTTCTTCTCTGTCAATAGTCTGAGAGAAGACAAGTGGAAGATGAAGCTAAATCTCCCCCTGAGATCTGTAAGGTTCAGGAAGGTGAGCCTTGCTAGGGTGATAGGTCTTCAGGTGCTTCAGATCTCCAGCAAAAGATGATTTCAGCAGATACTAAAATGTTAGATGTCTGGAGTGCTTGATGTTGAAGCTTTTGAACACATGAGGATTTGGAGGAGCAGATGATTTCCTCCACAGAAAACTTTCTTGTGTTCTTGAAGATTTTTTCTCAGTGAAATTTGTATGTTCTAGAAGATGAGTTCTTGATCAGAGTATATTTTGATCTCTCTTTTGTAACTCTTTTTTTCAATCCAATGATCTTGTATATCTCTATCCTATCTTGTTGTATTGATCTGTTGTATTGTCAAAAGCATATTCTATAGGAGTATATCAGATTCTGACTTAGATGGCCGTTACTCAGTCATAAATGACTTCCATAAATGACAATTGTCTCTGGGGAAAGTCCTAAGTAACATTCCTTTTAGCCTTCCATGAAACTTGCTACAGATTGCTTGAAATAGCTACATAATCCTTTGCAATAAATGTAGGAAATAACTCTGAAAGAATTCCAAAACTGTTCTTGAATTTGAATTCTGAAAGCGTCGATCTCTCACAAAAATCATCGACCTGAGCTCAGCTATCGTCGACCTGAGCTCAGAGATTGGATTTATACTAGAGACAGAAAATGTTGACCTGAGCTCTACGATCGTCGAACTGAGCTCAGCGACTTGGAAAATAGCTGAAGACAAAACGTCGATCTGAGCTCGAAGATCGTCGACCGGAGTTCGACGACTTGCAGAATTTAGCTCAGAGAATGTCGAACTGAGTTCGTCGTTTCGTCGACCTGAGCTCGACGAAAATTGCCTTAGTCTCAGCACTGAATCAAGATCTTTGAAAGGTCATAGGGGCAGCTTCAAACCTAAGTTCTAACCCTTAGACTCATTCTAATTTGACATTTTCAACTATACAACTAGGTCAAACCAATTTCCTAAAAACATAGTGATCCTTGCCCAAATTAGTAATAGGGTGTTCCAGCATCCGTACTAGTTTGGGAGAAAGGGAAGAAGTAGCTGCCCATATACTACGTTAGCCAGGTCCTGAGGAAGGAGGAGCTCCGCTACCCTATCTTTGAGAAGCTGGCCTTTGCTCTGGTCATCTCGGCTCGGAGGCTCTGACCCTATTTCCACACTCCATCCAAGTGGTGACTGACCATCCCCTCCACAACATCTTCTAGGGGGTGGAACATTCAGGAAGGTTGACAAAGTGGTTGGTAGAGCTGAGTGAGTTCGACATCTCCTTTGTCCCCCGTCTCTCGATTAAGGCCCAGACGATTACCGACTTTCTCGCAGACTATGTGGTCGAGGTGACGGAGGTGAAGCTCACTAGCCCAGTTCCCTGTAAGGTGATGGTTGATGGAGCTTCAGGAAGGCATTCCCTGGAGATAGGGGTGATCTTGGAGAGCCCCCAGGGAACGAGGATCGAGAAAACGGTGATGGTTCACTTTCCAATCTATAACAATCAGACCGAGTATGAGGCGGTGATAGCAGGATGGCGCCTGGACAAGGAGCTGGGGGTGCATGATGTGGAGGTCCTCACTGATTTCATGGTAGTGGCTTCTCAAATCGGTGGGGTGTTTGAGACAAGAGAGCCTACTCTCCAATTATACATGGCGAAGGTGAAGGGGGTCATCAGCATGTTCCGGACCTTCTTATGCGCGCGAAGCCCGATGCTTAGATTTATTTAACGGGCATGCTGGGTGCAGATTTTGCCCGGCGAAAAGGAGGCAAGTGCTCCTATCGCGAGTAATACAGGATATTCGGGGAGAATATCGAGGTCATATATTTCTCGGGGTGGGTTGATTATCTCTACTCCTCTCGGAGGGATTATTATCTTACTGAAAATAGAGTTGCAGGATTTTAGTTAACTAAAGTGGTTATAAAAGGGAGTTGTAAAAGGACTTAGAAAATTTTGATGAAGGATTAATGCTCGACATCGAATAAGATTAAAACTAAAATAACTCTTAATAATTATAGAACTTAGTTTTTAAATTAACTGAAGGAAACTTGGCCATGGAGGTTCCACAAACATGAGCTCACCTATCTCTAGGGATATCGCTCACCTGAACATTAAGACAATTCGACCGAACTCTCGTCCGACGAAGGATTCCTCTTAATGCCCGCTTTACGCTAAGAACCTCGCTATTGGGTGGGGAACCCAATCCGGTAGAATTACGCTTCTCCTCTCTCGAGGGTATGCACACAACTCTTTTTACCCAAGGGTGATCGTTCCATACGCACGACCTCTCAGCTAGCTAGCGTATAGATAACGAAAATAGAGCCCACACATCGATATGTTGTTCTACGTGTCATATACCCGGGGCAAACCTTAAGTCCTTTAATTAAAGTGAGAAAAAGACCTTTAATCATTTAAAGGGATTTTGTATGTCCCAATGTTCTTCGATGCCGAGAGCTAAGAACGATTAGCCACTCATCGGAATGGGGACGACTTATGATTTTAACGAGCCGAGAGTTCGAAATTATGCGCTAAAGGATTATAAGAAAAGGACATAAAATAACGAAACATTAGGAAATTGCAAGACTAATAAAAAAAGGGGAACTCACACACTCTAAAAAATCATAAATGGAAAAACTAAGTTACAAAAAAGAGAAATTACAAGTCTTACTCAAATGAGTAGGCGGGAAATAAATGCAAATTACAAGTCCGACTCGAATGAGTAGGCGGGAAATGACAAGTCCTACTCAAACGAGTAGGAAGGAAATGAAAGCAGTAAATTGACAAGTGCTACTCAAACGAGTAGGCGGGAAATCAAAGCGAGTCCTACTCGAATGAGTAGGAGGGAAATAAGTGCACACACACACTCTACGTAATTGAATGAAAGTAATAAACAATATCTCATACACTCACACACTCTACGTGGTCTGGGGTAGCAGTTCTCCTGAATGAAAGGAAATTAGTTGAGCAGTTCTCAAAACCAAAGACTATTTTTCCTATTATAGACACTTTCTCAGGAAAACCTAAGGGTGGTCTGGGGTTTATTAAACCCAAGAGAAGGAGGGGCAAAAAGCAAAAGGGATCAAAGGGTCAGACCATTCCACAATCAGCTGTACAATCTAATAATCCAAGAGAACATCTTAAGGCTGTGAGACTAGGCCCATCTTGTGTTCACAATCAAGATAAAACCAAATGTGCTAACTCCTGTCCAAAAGGGTGTCAACACAAAGATTCTTTTGTTCCTCCTAAAAGGGATATAATAGATTTGAATGCTGGTGCTGTTGAAAGATATGACATTTTTCCCTAGATTGCTTGTTCAATCCAACAGTGCCTCATAGTCTAAAGACAATTCCTTTCAAGAGATCAACTGGTGGCTTTAATAGAGTCATAGCTAAGAAGAACCTAGGACCCACGACTATTTGGGGTCCTAAGGAAAAGTAATTTCTTATTTTGCAGGAATGTCCAAGCACCAGACCAATCTGGTACTTGGACAGTGGATGCTACAGAAATATGACTGGAACAAGGAGAAATCTTAGGGAATATATTCCTATGGAAAATGGATCAAAAGTGATCATTGGAGGAGCTGACAAAGGCATCACCAAAGGTTTTGGTAAGATCACAAATAGTATAGTCACAATCACTCATATAGCTTATGTGGAAGGGTTGCAACACAACCTTTTAAGCATAAGTAAATTTTGTGATTTTTGATATGACACATTGTTCCACAGAGATGAGTGCCTAATAAAAAGATCAAGTGACCAAGAGGTCATCTTGACTGGAACTAGATGTGGAAATATATACTGTTTAAACTTCCTTTGTATCAAGTCTGACTCACCCCTATGTCTAGCTGCAAGTGAGAAAGCTTCACAATG
Source organism: Platanthera zijinensis (assembly GCA_039513925.1). Lineage (NCBI taxonomy): Eukaryota > Viridiplantae > Streptophyta > Magnoliopsida > Asparagales > Orchidaceae > Platanthera > Platanthera zijinensis. Next base: position 112,591,080 of record CM077089.1, on the reverse strand, counting down.
TGTTATATGGCACAAGAGGCTTGCCCACTTGAAATATAAGGCTTTAGGAAAACAAAACATCAAGGAGCTTGTTAGGAATGGTCCTTACATGAGATGCACTAAGGAGAGCATCTGCCCAGCATGCCAAAAAGGCAAGCAGACTAAAACATCATTCAAATGCTGTAAATCCAAAGACTCTGTGAGGTGTTTATACATCCTGCATATGGACTTGTTTGGTCCTATGCCAGCTCATAGCTTTGGAAGGAGAGTTTATACTTTTGTAATTGTTGATGACTACTCTAGATTTACTTGGGTATTCTCCTTAAAGAAAAGTCTGAAACTCCTGATGTCTTCAAGAATTTTGTGAAACAAATTCAGAATGAACTTAACAGTACTGTGGTCAAAATGAGATGTTGAAAGTGGAAAGTTATCAACCTAAATCACTTAGAGGGGGGTGAATAGGTGAATCGTCGGTCTATTTGCGGAATAAAAATTTTAACGATCTAGAACAAGAAATCAAGCAATCACAGAAAGACTAGAAGATTTATAGTGGTTCTCCAATCTTGGGTACGTCCACTTTACCTCACCGATCTAGCAAATCACTAGACTCGGCTACTCCACTATCTTGGATTGAAAACAATCCTACGCCTCGGAACCAAGTTCCTACAAACTTGATCCAAAAGGATCTACACTCAGAAGATAAAAACTTCCTATAAACTCGGAGAACAACGCTCCTACACTCAGAGAATAATCTCCTACTAGATTTACAAAGAGGTTTGAAAATACAAACAAAAATTTCACTCAGATCTGGAAATATTAAACTCTTGGTCTTCTTCTGAACTTTGCGGCTTTTTCTGAATATGTAGAAGAAGAACCTCTGTAGATCTGACCTGAGAGGACTTAGGACCTACTCGATCAAGGAGTGGATGAAGATATCTTGAACAGTAGGTCTTTCTTGATCGAAAGCAGAAAGATCGATCTCACGTTGAGCGACAGCGGCGGCTTCAGAATGTTGTTCTTCTTGGAGAGAGAAGGCCGATCCAGAAAAATAGAATGTATGGAATACCGCTCCTTGTAATTGTTATTATTAGAATTAGGGTTTAGTCTTAATGAAAAGACTTTATATAGGATTACCCTTAACGGCTAGAAAAGACATTAATGACGACACTTGGACCAATCACGTCAAGTCATTTGAAAATCTGCCCGGTCTGGACTTAAAATAAATTTCTGGAAAATTTGACTTTCAGTTCTCGAGAAGTAATTTTAGTTCTCGAGAACTAGAAACTGAGTTATCGAGAGCTATTTGGACTTCTCGAGAACTATACTACTTAGAAGATGTCTGGACTTCTCGAGAACAAAAGGCTGAGTTCTCGGGAACTAACTGACTTCTCGAGAACTATGGAGACTTCTTGAGAACTAACACTTGGAGAGATTTCTGAGGCAACTTTTGAATATACGAGAAATAGGGTTGTCAGTTCTCGAGAACTTAAGCCAAGCTTCTCGAGAACAAGTTGGACTTCTCGAGAACTATAATTGATACTTCTCAAGAACTGGCCAAGACTTCTCGAGAACACAGAAGACTTCTCGAGAACTACATCAGACTTATCGAGAACTATGACTCAGAAAAATTCTTGAAGCTGTCTAGATTTATCGAGAACTTTAAAGCTAATCTTATTGAGAACTCTAAGGACTTCTCGAGAACTAAGAGGTACTTCTCGAGAAGTGCACTTAGAGAATTTTCTGAGCAAAAAAAAAAACTTTCTCTATTCATCAAGAGTCCAATGTTCATTCCATGATCCAAGGTTTGAATATGAAGTGTATCCCAATAGAGAGGCCATACATGAGTCAACATCTTGGGTCACATAGTGAGGGATTACACTGTATGGTCCTGTGTTCATGACCCACTGTAGACTGACATTGGTCTACACTTAGTAATGGTAATCTGCAAAGACACTGCTAAAAATAAGGATATCAAATACAACTTAATTCATCTTAGTTTAAGGGTGACTTCATACAAATCTTGGTTATTGTGGATGCAATACCCAATAATCTCCTCCTATTTGTAGAAGTCAGAACCCTCTACATTAAGGTGAATTATGACAATTAAGAAAGAACTGGAAATGAATAATTGACTCTAAATGAAATAACAAATTGACTAAAGACATAATTAGGCAAAACTAGAGATTGTATATATGTAATGTTTTAGGTTTCTAATCAACAACCATTTAATTCAAATTCTCAAAAACAAATCAACAAGAGTTCATTCTTTGCTTTGATGCTGTCTGTCCTGCTTCTCTTGCTGTCTCCTCTGATAGATGAAGGGTTTAGGGTAGTCCTTTGGAGGCTTAGGAGGAGCTTTGGGATTATTCCTGCCAAATTCTCTATCATATATCCTTCTCTTGGTCATGGACTTCTCATATAATTCCCACTGAGACCAGCTGTAGTGGAGATTTTTGTTCTCATTGTAGTCCATCACCAATTTAAGAGTCTCAAGAATTAAGCTTTTAGAGGTGGGGCTCCAAACTTCAGCAAACTCCTGTGCTTTCCTTTTCTCTACATCTGGCTGGGGAACAGATTTTATTACAGATGGACCTTCTCCATATTTTCTCTTCTTAGAGGTGTGAATTTATGGTAAATCCTTAGGAATAACATCATCCCAAACCTGGTCATAGGAATCAGGAGGAAGATCCTGATCTTCTGGCCTGGGAGAGAAGGAAGACATCTTAGGTTGAGACATCTGGGTGGATTAACCTTCAGCAAGGGGGTTCAGGTGATGAGGAATAAGATTAGGATCAGCCTGAAAGTCAAAGAATATCTGATTGTGCATCCAGACTATAATGTCATAAGTGTGGAATTTCACTGATTGAATTTGTTCTAAAACATTCTTATTTATCTCAGTCAATTTCTCATTCCAGAGAGTTTGTGCATTGGCAGCAAGCCTGTCCACTTGTTCTTTCACTAAATTCTCCCCCTTTCTGAATTCTACTGATAGCTTGTCAATGGCTTCTTCTTTGAAAGTACCAACTTCATTGCATATTGTCATCATATGCTCTTTAGCCTTCTTTTCTAGCTCTATCTGGTTGTTTGCAAGGGTGAGAGATTGCTCCATAACTTGACCAGCACTAGAGATTGTGTGGTCTACGGATTTTCCACCTATTCTGAACAGCTCTTTAAGAGAATCTATGTTGTGTTGTATTTCAGCAAAGCCTCTACAAAATCTTGCTTTAAATTAGTCACTTTATCTTTAAATGACTTGAGAGATTCATCAAAATAATTTCTTTGGGCAGCCAGCATACCTTCAATCTGAGACAGAATATCTGAACTTACAGTTATAACAGCAGGAGAGGCAGAAATAATAGCAAACTGAGGTGGAGGAGGTGCTTTCCATGGAGGAATTTCTTCTATGACCACAGAGCTCTAGGTTCTTACAGTATGAAATACTATATCAGCCTCCTCATCAACAAATCTTGGGAGGGAGAAGTCAAGCTTCCTGAGAGGGGCTTCCACCTCTTCAGGTTCTGGCTCATCCTCTTCAGAGAGAAGGATTGTATCTGGTGGAGTAGATTCTTTCCTTGGAGAGGGAGAAGGAGGTGGAGTAGCTTGGGTGAGGGTGCTGGAGATGGTTCATGCAATGGTTTCTTTGTGAAGGGGAGGAATGGGTTCACCGAAAATGAGTTCTTCAATCATGCTGTCAATTTCTGCATTTGTGTTCTTGAGGGTTTCCTATACTTGAGCATCTGAAAGGGTTACATCTGGAGAATCTTCCACAGGGCTCCTGGTAGGAGATCTCACTGGGCTTCTAAGAGGAGATCTTGCTGGAGGAGTAGGAGGAATCCTGTGAACTTGAGCAGAGGGTTCATGCTCACCCTCAGTTGCTGCACCAGATGGGTCAGCAATATCATGGGAGGGAGGAGATGAGGTCCTGACCCTTTTAGCAGAAGCTGTAGATTCTTTAGCTAACTTCTTGGGGTTCTTTAGCTTCAACTCCCACCTTTGAATTGAAGTAATGGAAATCTTCTTCAGATGATGGATGGGTGTACCCCTGGAAGTCTTGAAGGTAATTGGATCAATCTCATGTAGCAACAAGGTGATGATCCTGACAAATTTTGGTTCTGCAATGCTCTCCCTGATCAGATCAAAGATCATCAATCCAAAAGGGAATTTCTTCCTGCAGACATTGGCAGCCATCACATTAAATAGTGTATTTGTAATAAAACTAATAGATCCTGTCTTGCTCCATAGGATCTTTCAAATAATGTCAACCAAGAGCTTACTAACATCATTCATGGCTGATCTCCTCACAGAGGTAATGCTTTCTGGTACTCCATAGAAATGATAAGTCCTGCTGATATCTTCCTGAGTGAGTCCATCTTCAACATTTCCAGTTAGCAGTCTAAGAAGTTTTGACACAATGTTTGAGTTCAGCTTAATCTTGACTCCATTTACCTTGGATTTAATAACTGTATCATTTCTCTTGATTTTGACATTCTTATAAAATTCTTCAACCTCTGGGAAGAGGATGTTACAGTGTTCTTGAAGAACAAAGTCTAAATCGGCATCCTGGAGGAGAAGAAGAAGGTTCTTGAAGTCATCAGAGATATCTGCAATCCCTGCCACAAGCAGCACACTTCCAACTCCTATCTTTGATTGCTGAGACATTTGTCCTGAAGAAGGCGGCGATCGAAGTGAGGGAGAATGGAGGTGTCGAGGCTCTGAGTCGGAGGAAGTCGAAAGGTTTTTGAGAGAAGTTTGAAATGCCGGTTGATTATTGATTTTTAAAACTTTATATATATATGATTCTAATTTAGAGAATTAAATGTCTAATTAAACTAATATAATCATTTTAATAATTCAAAAATAAGTCGGTTTGCACAAAGAAAGAATTTGAAAAGACGGGGCATTTCTCGAGAGGTAGGGTTAGTTTTCGAGAAGTGTCATATAGTTCTCGAGAAGTATGGAAATAAGTTCTCGAGAACTAATAGTAGACTTCTAGAGAAGTAGCGCCTAGTTCTCGAGAGCTCTCAGAGTACTTCTCGAGAGGTATTATTATTCATTTTCGAGAATTTAAGGGACTTCTCGAGAGACAGACTTTTGTTCTCGAGAAGTTGAGTAAGTTTTCGAGAACTAGTACTTTGCTTCTCTAGAAGTAGGTTGAGTTTTCGAGAACTAGCTTCCTCTTGAGAAATTTCTGACCTTTTTGAAGAGTCCTAGATTCTTGAGCCTTGAATTGATCCCCTTTGATCTATCCTTCTTTGTTCAGCATTCCAAGTTAAGTTTTTAAGAAATTGAACTTGGTCTCGTCCAACGGCTTTTTGTGAAAATATCTGCAACTAGCCGATCTGTTGGCATGTACTGCAAATCCACATCCCCTTGCTCCACATGCTCCCGAATGAAATGATATCTGAGCTCGATGTGTTTTGTCCGACTGTGCGAGACTGGGTTATTTGCGATTGCGATTGGGCTGGAGGAGTCGCAGAACAATGGAATGTCTTTGACCTTCATATTGTAGTCTTCTAGCTGATTCTTTAGCCAAAGCAACTGTGCACAACAACTACCGGCAGAAATGTATTCTGACTCGGCCGTTGAGATTATGACATAGTTTTTGTTTTTACTGCTCCATGAAATAAGCCTTCTTCCAAGGAACTGACACGTCCCGAAAGTGCTTTTCCTGTCATCTTTGCTACCAGCAAAGTCTGCATCTGAAAAACCGATCAGTTCGTTGTCATTACTTCTTGGGTACCATAAGCAAAGATTTGGTGTACCTTTAAGGTATCTCAAAATCCGCTTTACAGCAGCATAGTGAGATTCCTTACAGTTCACTTGGAATCTAGCACAGACACATGTGGAGAACATTATGTATGGTCTACTGGCAGTAAGGTAGAGTCAGGATCCAACTATTCTTCTGTACTTGGTTTCATCAAAAGGTTTCCCTTTCTCATCCTTGTCTAGAGACATAGCTGAGGCCATTGGAGTCCTCATAGAGGTTGCACTCTCCATTCTAAATTTCTTAATCAACTCCTTGGTGAACTTCGTCTGTTAGATGAAAATTCCATCTTCAGATTATTTCACCTGAAGACCTAAGAAATACTTTAGCTCTCCCATACTACTCATTCCAAACTTCTCTTGCATAAGTTTAGAGAACTTTTTGCATAGGTTGTCGTCTGTAGAACCAAATATAATGTCGTCGACATAGATTTGCACTAGAAAAATCTTGCCTTTAATTTCCCTAAGAAATAATGTCTTGTCTATCTTTCCCCTTGTGAACTTGTTCTCGAGGAGAAAGCTAGACATCATTTCGTACCAAGCTCGAGGAGCTTGTTTGAAACCGTACAGCGCCTTTGATAATAAATAAACATGTTCGGGAAAGTTAGGATCAACAAAACATGGGGGCTGTTCCACATACACCTCTTCCTTTAAGTCTCCATTCAGGAAGGCGGACTTCACGTCCATTTGGTAGACAGTGAAGCCCTTCAGTGCAGCATAAGACAGGAACAGTCTGATGGCCTCCATCCTTTCCACTGGAGTGTATGTCTGGTCAAAGTCGATCCCTTCTTCTTGACGATATCCTTTGGCGACGAGTCTGGCCTTGTTCTTTATGATTGTCCCATCCTCGTCCAATTTGTTCCATTAGACCCACTTTGTTCTGATGACATTTTTACCTTTGGGTCTTGGAACAAGCGTCCAAACTTTGCATCGCTTGAACTGATGCAGTTCTTCATCCATGGACAGGATCCACGATGCGTCTGAGTTTGCTTCCTCAAACTTCTTTGGTTCAACCTGCGAGAGAAAACTTAAATAGAGATTCTCGTTAGTTGTACCTCGATGAGTTCTGACACAATCCTGGGGATCTCCTATGATCTGGTCCATTGGGTGATCCTTCAGATGTCTGAGCTCTAGATTTCTGGCATCTGGAACTTCTTCAGCCACTGGAGTGACTTCATCAATTTGGATAACGTTTTCATCTAGATCTTCTACCTCTCCAATAGGGGTCAGAGAGGTGATCTTGATGAACTTATCATCTTTACTTTTGGTTTGTTCATCCAAACTAATTTCTTTAAGCCTTGTAACTTCATCTTCAAGAAGCACACTAGACGATTTGCTTTGTAGCAAGCTCGTCTCATCAAATACAACATGTATTGATTTTTCTACAACCAGAGCTTTTCTATTGAAAATCCTGTATGCCTTACTATGGCTACTATATCTTACAAAAATACCTTCAAAACTTTTCTCACTAAATTTGGTAGTATGATACTTACCATTGTTAAGTACGAAGCATTTACAGCAAAAAATTCTAAAATGAGAGATTGTTGGTTTCTTACCTATTAGAAGTTCAGAAGGTGTCTTATCATGATTCTTGTTTATGAGGGCTCGATTTTGCACGTGGCATGCAGTGTTGACGGCTTCAGCCCAAAAGTATTCTGGTAGTGAAGCATCACTCAACATAGTCCTGCAGGCCTCTATGAGTGTTCTATTCCTTCTCTCAGCTACTCAATTTTGCTGTGGAGTGTGAGGAGAGGAAAACTCGTGAAAGATACCTAGGCTTTCACAAAATTCTGTCATGGCTCCAGATTTGAATTCAGTTCTATTATCACTTCTGATTTTGACTATGGAGCTGTTGTATTCACTCTGGATCTGCCTAATAAAGTTTGTAAAGATATCGAAGGTATCTGACTTATGTTTTAGAAAGAATACCCACGCAAAGCGCGAGTAGTCATCAACAATTACCAACGTATAATCCTTACCTCCTAAACTTCTAACTTGTAGGGGACCAAACAAGTCCATATGAAGTAGGTGTAAACACCTATTAGAGTTTTTGCCTATGATGCTTTTAAAGATAGCCCTTGTTTGCTTGCCTTTTACGCATGCATGACAAGGTCTATCTTTGACGTGCTTGACATTTGGGGCATTACGTACTAAGTTCTGGGAAAATAATTTATTAATAGTTTTAAAATTAATATGTGCTAGCCTCTTGTGCCATTCGTCACCAAGAGACGCACTATCTTTTGCCAGAAGACACACTGGTTTAGAAGAGTCTATACAAATGAAATTTAAACAAAAAACATTCCTGCTTCGAGTGCCAGATAGAATCATTTCCATATTGTCAAAAGACTTTATCAAGCACTTGTCAGCGTGGAATTCAACTATGTATCCCTGTTCACATAGTTGACTTATGATTATGAGATTGTGTTCCAATCCCTCCACATAAGCTACATCAGAAAATGATACACTACCATTAGAGATAATACCGTATCCTTTAGTTATCCATCGGTCTGAACCTCCAAAGATGACCTTTGGTCCGTTGCAGACTGAAGTGAAATTCTGGAGTAGGCTTCTTGTCCCAGTCATGTGCCGAGAGCATCCACTGTCCAAGTACCAGATTGGCATTTTTGTGGCCTTTGTACATACCTGTATTCATAATCACTTTGCCTTAGGAACTCAAACATGTTTGGGTCCTTGGTCTCGGGTTAGAAAACTACCCCTACGAAGATTAGCATTCTGAGTGGTCAGTCTCATATTGCCAACTTGAGGAGTAGCAACCTTCCTGGTATTAAACCAACAATCGATGGCAAAATGACCAATTTTGCCACAGCACCAACAATTAAACCTGTTGTATCTTTGCGTTACGTACTCTTTCTTGACCTCTTGAGATGGTGGTCTAGCAGGGGTAGCACTCTTGGAGGAGGAGGCTTCATGATGATGGCAATCACATGACTTCTTCTCCTTTGGAGGCCTTTCCTCAACGGGCTTTACTTTAGGTGCTTTCTTGAAGTTATGGCCATGATTATAAGAACCATAGCCCTGAAGAATCACTTCTTCATAAGGTGCCTTAAAGACACTCTCACCAAAGTTCTGAGGGAGAGTCTATCCTTTGTACTGAGACTTTGGCTCTACATAAGTGGGCCTGGTCAAGTGACCATAGGACGAGTCCAGATCAAACTTATTTGTTGGAAAGATAACTTTCTTTAAGAAAGTCTGATCTAGAGGGGCTTTCCCCTTTTCTTTGGATAAGGCCTTCTTGGCGGCCTTATTCTTCCATTGAGCCTTATTTCTCCTAGAAGATTTACTAGGAGCGGCAACATGGCCTAGTCCAGCTCCATGGGCCTTAGCTGAGAATTTAGCAACGAGTGGAAGAACTGTCTTAGGATTAGAGAAACTTTCAACAAGTTTTTTCTCAGCCTCGAGTTGTTTGTTCAACTCTTTGATGATTTTCTCTTTAAGGTTGAGGTGCTTAAGAGCTTAATTGTATTCTTCAATAGCAAGATTGAAGTTCTCTTGAAGAGAGTCAGTCTTAGAGACTTCTTCTCTCAAGCTGCTCTTAATAGCCTTTAGAGACTTAATCTCTTTAGCCTGAGTTTTCACAACTCGGCGACATTTATCGTAAGTCATGATCAACTCCTTGTACTGGGCCATAAGTTCCAACTCATCGTCAGAAGAGCTGTCCTCATGATCATGCACAGAACTTTAAGATTCAGAGAGAGGAGTGTGAGATTTTACCTCCCCAGTAAACTGGGGCTCTTGTTCGTCACTTGATTGAGCCATGAGCCCAAAGTAGGCTTCCTCTTCTTCACTCGACTCAGATGAGTCGGAGTCGCTGAGAGTCTTGCCCTTCTATGCCAATAGGCTCTTCTCCGTCCTCTTCTTGTGGTATGAGGACTTCTTTTTCTCTCTTCTGCCACCCTCCTTCTTCTTGTTGGGGCAGTCAGCTATGACGTGACCTGTTTTGTTACAGCAGTAGCAAACAATGTCAGTAGAAATCTGTTTGTTCTGTTTAGAGGTATACCTGTCATGGCTACTTGAGCCTTTCTTTTGTTGATCACCTTCATGTCGTGATCTTCTGCATGAGGCATCCTTGCCTTTCCACTGCTTTTTCTTATTCAAGAATTTCTTGAAATACCGTGAGAGCAACGAGAACTCTCCTTCAGATAGTTCTGAGCCTGAGGTGCTTGGCTCAGAGCTTTCCTCTTCACTTACGTCTTGAGCTGGTGTTGGTGAGGCAACTTTGCCCTTCCTTGAACTATCAGCCATTAATGCAACCGACTTCTCTTTTGAGGAGAAGCAACTTTTCTCTTCTTCAGCTTTTCTAGAATTGATCTGCAGTTCATAGGACATCAGCTTGCCAAATAGATTCCGTGGGTCTGTTTTAGCTAGTCTGCCAAACTTCCGGATGGCATAGACTTTGTTGTCCAATTCCTTTGTGAGAGACCTCAGAAACTTATCATTCAGCTCCCCATTGGTGAAGACTCGACCATACACTCTTAGGCCATTTACTATCTTGAAGAAATTCTCAAAAGTATCTGCAATAGTCTCCTTTGACCCTTGCCTGAAGGCTTCATATTTTTGGTTTAGTTGGGATCTTCTATCATCCCTCACTTCTTCAATACCTTCCATCAGAGTTACTAGAGACTATCACATCTCCTTAGCGGATTGGCAGTGAATCAAATTCTGTAGCATCGAGTCATCGACTGCACTTGCTATGATATTTTTAGCTTTCTTTTCCAACGAGACAAGTGCAATCTCGTCCTTATCCAGATCCATCAATTTCTTAGGAACTTTCGTGGTTGGATCTATAGTGGAGATAGTCATAGGAACGTAATGACCTTCTTCAACAATCATGAAGATCTGGGGGTCCACAGCTTCCATGAAAAATTTGATTCTCTCTTTCCACATGGGAAAGTTATTCTTTGTGCACAGAGGAAGCTTGGCAAAATCTTTTACCTTGTCCATTGCTTGAATATCCAAGTGACAACTTTCGAGAGGAAATTAATCAAGGTGTTAACCTTTTAATGGCCAACCTCCCTCTGATACCAATTGAAAGTGGAAAGTTGTCAACCTAAATCCCATAGAGGGGGGTGAATAGGTGAATTGTGCATCTATTTGCGGAATAAAAATTTTAACTATCTAGCACAAGAAATCAAGTAATCGCAGAAATACAAAAAGATTTATAGTGGTTCCCCAATCTTGGGTACATCCACTTTAACTCACCGATCTAGCAAATCACTAGAATCGGCTACTCCACTATCTCGGATTGAAAACAATCCTACGCCTCGGAACCAAGTTCCTACAAACTCAATCCAAACAGATCTACACTCGAAAGATAAAAACATCCCACAAACTCGGAGAACAACACTCCTACACTCGGAGAATAATCTCCTACAAGATTTACAAAGAGGTTTGAAAATACAAACAAAAATTTCTCTCAGATATGTAAATACTGAACTCTTGGTCTTCCTCTGAACTTGACCGCTTTTTCAGAATATGTAGAAGAAGAACCTCTATAGATCTGACATGAGAGGACTTAGGACCTACTCGATCAAGGAGAGGATGAAGATTCCTTGAACATCAAGTCTTTCTTGATCGAAAGCAGAAAGATCGATCTCACGTTGAGCGGCGGCAGCGGCTTCAGAATGTTGTTCTTCTTGGAGAGAGAAGGCCGATTCAGAAAAATAGAATGTACAGAATACCGCTCCTTGTAATTATTATTATTAGAATTAGGGTTTAGTCTTAATGAAAAACTTTATATAGGATTACCCTTAACGGCTAGAAAAGACATTAATGATGACACGTGGACCAATCATGTCAAGTCATTTGAAAATCTAGCTGGTCTGGACTTAAAATAAATTTCTTGAATATTTGACTTTTAGTTCTCAAGAAGTAATTTTAGTTCTCGAGAACTAAAAACTGAGTTCTCGAGAACTATCTGTACTTCTCAAGAACTATACTACTTAGAATATGTCTGGACTTCTCGAGAACAAAAGGCTGAGTTCTCGAGAACTAACTGACTTCTCGAGAACTATGGAGACTTCTCGAGAACTAACACTTGGAGAGATTTCTGAGGCAACTTTTGACTATACGAGAAATAGGGCTGTCAGTTCTCGAGAACTTAAGCCAAGCTTCTCGAGAACAAGTTGGACTTCTCGAGAACTATAATTGATACTTCTCGAGAACTTGCCAAGACTTCTCTAGAACACCGAAGACTTCTCGAGAACTACATCAGACTTATCGAGAACTATGACTCAGAAAAATTCTGGAAGCTGTCTGGACTTCTCGAGAAATTTAAAGCTAAGCTTCTCGAGAACTCTAAGGACTACTCGAGAACTAAAAGATACTTCTCGAGAAGTGGACTTAGAGAATTTTCTGAGCTTAAAAAAAAAAATCTTTCTCTACTCTTCAAGAGTCCAATCTTCATTCCATGATCCAAGGTTTGAATATGAAGTGTATCCCAATAGAGAGGCTACACATGAGTCAACACCTTTGGTCACACAGTGAGGGATTACACTGTATGGTCCTGTGTTCATGACCCACTATAGACTGACATTGGTCTACACTTAGCAATGGTAATCTGCAAACACACAGCTAAAAACAAGGATATTACATACAACTTAATTCATCTTAGTTCAAGGGTGACTTCATGCAAATCTGGGTTATTGTGGATGCAATACCCAACAGATGTGATCATGGAACTGAATTCCAATCTGATTGTATGACAAAGTTTTGTGAATAACTAGGAATTCAGCAAGAATTTTCTTCCCCAAGAACACCCCAGCAAAATGGAATAGCTGAGAGGAGAAACAGAACTCTCATTGAAGCTGGTAGAACCTTGCTAAGTGATTCCTCACTTCTAGAATATTTCTGGGCTGAGGCAATTAACACAGCTTGTCATGTTAAAATAGGGCTTCAATCAACAAGAGATTAAATAAAACTCCTTATGAACTTATGAAGGGCAAAAAACTAAACATAGCCTATTTCAGAATCTTTGGATGTAGATGTTATGTCTTAAATAATGGAAAAACCTACTTAACCAAGTATGCTGAAAAGTATTATGATTGGATATTTGTTGGTTATAGCAACCATAGCAAAGCCTATAGGTCTATAACTTGAAGGATCAAGTTGTAGAGGAGTCAGTCCATGTTGTATTTGATGAACGTTGTATGTTCTATGATGGTAAGATAGGTACTTCAAACACAACACAAGTGGACTTGAGGCTAAAATAATTGGCCATGGAAGATATAAATACAGGTAAGCATAATTTGCAAAAGGAAATAAACATTGTTGAAGAAGTACTGGGACAGGAAGAACCTGGAGAAATAACTCAACAGCATGATCAAGATGGTCCAGGAGAAGAAGTGATACTACCAGTAGCTGTCAGGCACCTAAAGGATCATCCAATAGAATTGATCATAGGTGATGCTGCTCAAGGAGTTACCATAAGAAGCAGACATCATAACATAGTGATGTATTCAAGTTTTCTGTCACAAACAGAACCTAAGAAGTTTGAAGAAGAAAATATGGTTCCATTTTGGATTGGTTCAATGCAAGAAGAATTGAACCAATTCAAGAGGTGCAAGGTCTAGAAGTTGGTTCCAAGACTTGATGAATACAATATCATTGGAACAAAATGGATTTACAGAAACAAACTAGATGAAAATGGAGTGGTAATAAGAAATAAGGCTAGACTGGTTGCAAAGGGTTATAGACAAGAAAAGGGAATAGACATTGACCAGACATTTGAACTAGTGGCTAGGTTGGAAGCTATAAGACTCTTCTTAGCCTATACAACTTACAAAGGTTTCAAAGTATACCAAATGGATGTTAAGTCAGCTTTTCTGAATATTAACCTCAAGGAAAGAGTATATGTAGAACAACCCTTAGGTTTTGTTGATCCAACTAAACCTTATCATATCTATTTACTTTCTAGAGCTCTCTATGGATTAAAACAAGCTCCAAGGGCTTGGTATGAGACTCTGTTAGAATTCCTTCTAGATAATAAATTCTCAAGAGGAAAGATTTACAAGATACTATTCCTAAGGGTAGTCAAAGGTAGGACAATTTTAGTACAAATATATGTTGATGACATAATATTTGGTTCTACTGATGATTCACTTTGCACTAAATTTGCTAAGCTAATGCAAAGTAAATTTGAGATAAGTAGCATGGGTGAATTTAAGTTTTTCCTGGGTCTCGAAGTTAAACAATCCCAAGATAGACTTTTTATAAGTCAATCAAAGTTCACCAAGGATTTAATCAAAAAGTATGGCATGGAAACTTCCAATACTATGAGAACTCCTATGGGATCAACCATGTCTTTGAACAAGGATATTGCTGAAAAGCCAGTTGATATTACCTTGTATAGAGGGATAGTGGGATCACTACTTTATCTAACTGCCAGTAGACCAGATATAATATATGCTACTTTTTTTGTGCTAGATATCAAGCTTGCCCTAAAGAATCTCATTACACTGCAATCAAAAGAATTCTGAGATATCTAAAGGGCACACTAAATCTTGGCCTTTGGTATCATAGGAATTGTGATTTTGAACTAATAGGATTTTTAGATGCAGATAATGCATGTTGTAAAGAAGACAGGAAAAGAACCTCAGGGTCATGTTAATTCCTGGGTAGAAGGCTAGTCTCATGGAGTAGTAAACAATAGACAAGTGTGTGCCATATCAATAGATGAATCTGAGTACACCTCAGCTGGGAATTGTTGTGCTCAACTTCTGTGGATTAACCATCAGCTACAAGATTATTAGTTACAGATAAGTAAATCTACATTATTTTGTGACTCTACTAGTGCTATTTCAATTGCAAATAACCTTATATCTCACAGTAGAACTAACCACATTGAAATCAGATATCATTTCATTCGGGAACATGTAGAGAACAAAGACATCCGTTTAGAATATGTTCCTACTGATAAGCAAATAGCTGACATATTTACAAAACCACTAGAAAAAGAAAAGTTTAATTTCTTCAAATTTGAGCTGGGCATGCTAAGTCTTGAATAAGCCTAAATTTAGACTAAGTCAACAAAAATGCAAGCATACTATCAAGCTATCACATCAAGATATGGACCTCATCAGGATCAGGAGTCAACAATTCAAGAATCAGAAATCTGGCTAAGTATGTTTTGTGTCGAGACAAATCAAGTGCGTCGACACAAACTAGGGTTGTCGACACAATTTATGTATATGTGTCGACATAATTTACACTGTCTTGTGTCGACACAAGGAAGTGTGTCAACACTGCTTGTCGGGATGGCTGGAGGTGTGTCGACACAAGTCGATACATTTTCTTTGTTGACAAGTTTCGAGTGTTGACCTAAGGGATTTTTCCAAACTTATGAATATGTCATTAGGCGACGCGCCCTTTCACCTTCTCAGTAGAATGGCATATAAAAAGGACATAAACTGTAGAAATTTTATACCAGATCCTTCTCTCTTGCTTTGTATTGAAACCTAGATTTTCTGTTGTCGACTCTCGTCAATTTCTCGGTTTGAAAATTCCAAATCAACAATAATGCCTCCAAGGAAGGATGATAATATCAATGAGGGATACGAACTGGTGCGCCATGGATTCAAATCGGCAGACGAAGAGATTACAAATGTCATTGGCCTAATCCATGAAGCTGGACTTGAGTATCTATTATCTAAGCCGACGATCATATGGAAAAGAGAAGTAACAGAACTTATGATAAACGCCTCGATCGATTCTCGCACCACAAAGATCATATCAACCGTAAATGGACAAAAGGTCAAGATTATAGGCAAACAGTTGGCCCAAGTATTTCAATTACCTAGAGTTAAATAAGAAGATATAGTCGACTCCACTAAGACTACTGCTGGACTTCAATGATTTGGTTTGGATTCAGTTTCCAAGATTGGTAGTTCACTGAATAGGAAAGGTATGAACAACCAAGGAAAATTTCTATCTGAAATTTTTGGGAAGGTTCTGTTGTGCAAGACAGGTGCACATGACAGAATCTCAGTTCACATGTTTGAGATAATGACTAGGATCATTTTCAAACTTCAGACAGACTAGAGCAGACCTGTGTTTGACTTAATTGCTGAATGTATCAAGAAACCCAACCTGGGTAGAATACTGAGTTTGTATCTGAATAAAGTGATTCCTGCTGAACTCAATCCAAAATTGGTTTCAAAGATAAATCACATGAGACGGATGGAGATAAGGATTTTGTCTAAATGGGACAGAGTCTTGGCCAAAGATACACCAGAATCACAGAAGCCTAAGGATATCAAGAATAAGAAACCATTACAAGATGAAAGTGAATCCTCAAGTGATTCAGAAGAGCAGATCAATTTCAGTTCAGATGGAGCTGAAGTAAGAATCCAAAGGAAAACTCCAAGTATTACAACTGGAATTGGGGATCAGGTCCAGGGGGAGTTAGAATCATCTATAGCATTCAATGCAGAGAAAACCATGGATGAAACAACAGTGTTAGATAGTGAAACTGTCACTGACATAGTATATGATGTTCTCAAAGATCTGAATACACAACAAGATGAGAATATGCCTAATATTATGGATGAAAAATCTACTGAAAAAGATCCTGATGACACAACAAGGATGGATGCTCACATATAGGGGGAGATAACAGATCCTTCTAGGGAAAATGTAGCTCTTGTATAAGTTCAACAACCTGAATCAAGTTTAGTAGAAATACACCTTGATCAATAGGGTACAACAGTTGAGGGGGAGCAATCAGCCAAGTCTCCTAAGACTGGAACTAAAGCACCAGCTGATGTAGACACAGCTGTTGAAATTACCAATTCATCTGACTCTTATAAGGGAGAGGACAAAAGGAACCACCAGAATATATGAAAGGAAAAAGAAGAGTCAGAGCTATAAGAAAGCTTTACAGTCACTCCAGTCCACTCCATTTGCTTCAATTGATGAGAGTTCTCTCATGGTTAAGCTGCAGATAATGCTAGACAAACAAAGAACTGACCTAGAAAAGTATTTGGATGAGAATAGGAAGGATATGGAGTTCCACCTAGCTCAAGACATAAATTCAATCAGATTTGAAGTGAATTTGATGAAGAAAAAAATGACTGATTGTTTTCACAAAGGAGGCAATGCAGTGGTTTATCTTGCCAATCAACAGCAAGAGTCAAAAGTTAAGATAGATGATATAGTACAAAAACAAGGCTTTAGTCTGGAGAATCAGAAGAGACAGAATGAAAATTTGATGGAAATTCGTACGATCACTCTTAAGAAGATAGATGATCAATCCACTTCCTTAGAGGCTAAAGTAAATACTCAACTAACTGAGCTACAGACCAAGCTTATAGTGGATTCAGCTATAATGCTGCAAGCTATAAAGGATTCATCAAAGGCTCTCTCTAACCAAATGACAAAGTTCAAAAAATACTACACCATAGGGAACCATCATATGGTAGATCAAGTGAGATTTCAAAAGGATGATCTGAGAGATCAAATTGAGAGAGAAGCCATAAAGCGAGAGAGAGTGATGGTCAAGGCTTGCTCAGAACATGCCAAATGGACTTCTAATAGCATAAGAGCCACACTAGGATACCCTCCTCTGTGTGATGATGATCAAGTTGCAGAGTCTGGTTGCCAACCAGCTCTGATTGAAGGAATTGCTCAGGAGACAACCAAAATCATATACCCTCCTTCACAGTTTGAGGACATTCAGAATCAAGTTCAACTTATGTATAGTCCACCTCAGTATAAACATAGAGTTAATTCTGAAGAGGTGGAAATGTCTGAAGCTGCTCTACAAAGGGAGAGAGAGGTCCAATTATCAAAGAAAAGATTTAGAGAACAGGCTGAGAAGAGGCCTGACTTTGAACAATGGAGTCCAAAATCAAGGGACATCATTCTTACTTCATGGAAAGCAGTCATGGCCAATAAACTTGATAGGTGTAAGTGGTATTCAGAGCAGGAATGGAGGAAGCATGAAGAGCAACAAAACACCATCTATAAGTTCGGAAGGGAGTAGAAGGAAGGTTTAATTGCTGCTACTGCTATTGAACCATGCAAATACTTTCTTAAGCCCTTTCATTATTTTGAAAGACAAAGAATTAAGGCTGAACAGCTTTCCAGCATCAAAGACAAGAAGGGCAAGCAGGCTGTTGATGAAAGCATTCCATCTGTTCAGGCCAAAGTATAGTCAGGGAAAGGCATTGTGATTACAGAACCTAATCAGTCTTAGGATGTATTTATTTTGCTTAGAATTAATGTAATTCTATATATGCTCATTGTAATTTTGAGACTGATAAAATTTTGGAATAAGAATGTTTTATGGCAATTTTTATTTCTGCTGTAAAATTTCATCTGGTTGAATGTTAAATCTTTTATATTATAATCATCAAGATTAATATGTTGGTGTATATCATTGATTTGGGGTTATGACTTCTCCATATAGGGGGAGATTGTTGGGTACATTGGGACCAATGTACCTAATCTGGATAAGTCCCCTTGACAACTCAATAATATACCCAAAGGTGTATTTGATGTATGCTAAGTTTACATGTGCATGTTCAAAGTTGAAGAAATTATTCTAAGTCAAAGTGTTGAGACAGCATGTGTCGAGACAATACTTCTGTGTCGACACAAGGCAGATCAACAATCAACACAGAGAACAGAAGATGTGTCAAAACAATACTTCTGTGTCAACATAAGGCAGATCAGCAGTCAACACAGAGAACAGAAGATGTGTCGAGACAATACTTCTGTCTCGACATAAGACAGAACTAAGATATGTCGACACAGATAACAGATGTGTCGACACAAATAACAGATGTGTCGAGACAATACTTCTGTCTTAACACAAGGAAGAACTAAGATGTGTCGACACAGATAACAGATGTGTCGACACAAATAACAGATGTGTCGACACAACTATACTATCTCAACACTTTCTGTTCAGAGATGAAAACTATTCTCAGTATGGAAGTGTTGAGTCTGTCAAAGATGTCTCAACACAAATTTCGAGACAACTTGCCTACTTCAACGCCTATATGATAGAATGTGCTAAGTCAACATCAATCAGGTCAAGACTGGTCAGATCATTCTGGTCGATATAGGAAGGCTTCACTTCTATAAAGATAGTTCAAGGAAGGATTTGCTGGCAGTTGCTGATGTCATCAATACCAGTCCAAGCCGTCTGAGATTTCTATAAATAGGAGGTGTTGCCTTCAGAAGAAAAAAAACCCGATTCTATTCTATTCATCAGTCTCTCTCTATTCTAAAAGACAAATCAAGAAGTAGAAAGAGAAGAAGAAGTTGATCTTCAAGAAAGTCTTCAGATCCCTTTTCTGAGGTTGATCTGGGGATTAAGTGATCTGTTCATCAACATTTTCAAACTATTCGATCTGATCTTCATCAAAAAGTTATTGATTCAGTAAATATTCAATTCAGCTTGTTGATCTATCAAGAAGATATCAAACTACAGTTGAGTGAAAAGATCTGTACACACAGATTCAATAGATAACAGGTTTTCTGTTTTTCTGCAATCTGTTTTATCAAATTTCATTGTAAGATCTCCTAGAGATCTGAGTGGGTAGGAGATCTTATTCTCTGAATTTTATAAGCCTAATCTATAAAGGCTGAGGTAGGATTCTGGGTGAAACTGAGGTAGGTGATTTGTGGTAAATCACTGAGATTGTAGGACTAATCTATAAAGGCCGAGGAAGGAGATTGAGATATCCTTGAGGTAGGACCAATGGGTCTGAGTGTAGGTTTCTTGGAGAGAAACTGAGCCTTGTAGGATCTGAGGATCCCAGTTTTGAAGGAGGAGCTATAACCTTATCTAGCACATTGCTAGTGAGGAAGAAGGGAGAAAGTGGATGTTCCTTAGATAGGGGAACCACTATAAACTTGATGTGTCCCTTGTGCTGTGTGCTGTGTTCTTTACTGTGTATGCTGTGATCAGTTCTTGTTGTTTAATTGTTTATGCTGGGTACAACTATATTCTGAATTGCATTAGGACACATTGCTAAAGTTAAAAGAACTACAAAGAATTTTAATAGATCACCTATTCATCCCCCCCAAGGTGACTTTCTACCCATAGGCTTGACTTACAAGTGGTATCAGAGGGAGGTTATCCAAAGATAGACCTAACAGTCTAGAAAATATTCACATCCATGGTGGAAGGTATAATAGGGTGAGTGCCTTTAAGGATGCCCATGAAGAAATTCAAATGGCCCATCCTTGACCATTTGTCTTTGGTACTCCAACCCCCACTCTCAAGAATGTGGCTGCAGCAAAACTTCAAAACCATACAACCAAGACTCAGACTGAGGGTCAGTCTATCAGCAAGCCTGATTTGGGCATTTCTGATGCTATCAAGAGCATGTTTTTTGTAAAGAAAAATGCTGCCGATGGCACTCAAATCATGCTAAATAAGCTAGCTGGAAGACATTCATTCAGTCAGATCCATGCTGAAAGGAATCTGAAGAAGGCTGCTGCTCCTCTTCTTATTATTCAGTCTGCAGCTAACCAAACTACAAGGCCTTTAAATAAAAGAAGATATGACATTCATGAATGTTGGTGCTGTGGCAAAGTGGGCCACTTTGTTGTAGACTACTAGCACAATCCAAGTGTGCCAAAAGCAGCTATTAGTCCACCAGTCAGAAAAGGTGCTGGTAGACAAGTTAATTTTCAAACTAACATGCACCTAGGACAAAATAGATATTGGGGTCCTAAGGTAAAATGAATTGTGTGATGCATATTAGTCCAAGTGCCCATACCCTATATGGTACTTGGATAGTGGTTGTTCAGGGCATATGACTGAGGCAAGGAGAAACGTAAAGGAGTACACTCTCATGAAAGATGGACCAAAGGTTATCTTTGGTGGTTCAGATAGAGGGGTGACAAGAGGCTATGGTAAGATTACCAATGACATAGTCACCATCACAAAAGTGGCTTATGTTGAAGGGTTGCAACACAACCTCATAAGCATAAGCCAACTCTCTGATCTTGTCTATGTTATTGTCTTCCATAAGGATGAGTGCCATATTAAGAGGTCAAGTGACAAAGAGGTCATCTTGACAGGCACTAGGAGTGGAAATGCTTATTTTTACAACTTTCTTTGTCTAGATACAGACACGCCTGTTTGTCTAGTGGCAAATGAGAAAGTCTCATATTATGTCCAATAGAAAAAGAGGTGATGCGTGGAAATCGGCAAGCACACCGGTCGCACAAGTAATAAAATGTGGGAATAAATCCCCGAGTGTCGGTCTCTTGAGGAATGCAATTAGCATAGAGTGATTACAGTTCAGAAAATATCGTTATAAGGGTTATACTTAGAAAAGATTAAAAAAGGGGCTTGTGAGATTGTGGTTTCTTTATCTAATAAACTAATGAAGACAATGCGCGTCGAAGGCACTGCTTTGCAAAGTGAGGTGAGTGTATCGTCCGCGATGCCAAACTTCAGTTGGGCGAGTGGACGAGAAGCTAATGGATGGAAGTGTTCTTGTGCGAAGTGCAATCAGGTGAAACAAGTGTATGGAGTGGATGTGGAGTGGGCGAGGCGCATTAACAACACACAACTCAAAAATACAAAGGAACTACAACAGTTTAATTAGAGATCAAATACAAATGTAGTTCGTTGCATATTCAATCATTCCATACAACGAAGAAAAGGGAAGAGGAGTAAACAAATAGAGAATGAAGGTCCACCGTAGGTCATGGCCGAAATAGCGAGTTTTCAATCCGCTTCCGAGATCCGTCCGAGGAGGCTTCCGGTACCAACGAGCTGTCACCTCGAAGGCCTTTGAGTCCGTTCCCTAGGTTGTCTTCTTCTCCAACTCCGGTGGAAAGCTTGGAGTTGAGGTCATCAATGGCCGAGAGCTTCGTCAGAGGGTTTGGAAAGCTTCGGAATCGCCGGCTATGGACTCCCGATGGAAGGGATGAAGGTGGAGGTGGATGGAGCAGCTGGAAGGCGAAACGGCGGGCTAGCGGCAAGTACCGATCGAGTGGTGTTGACCTAATTCGCGGAATAATCCATTTTATAGGAGCATATTTTTAATATCGCGCACGCTCATCGGTGCACCACCAGTTGTCGTGCGCCCTAATGTTGGCGCTCGTGCGACAGCAACCTGTAGGACCTGCAATAAGAAAATAGAAGACCGCGCACGAGCAATGGCGCACGATCAGTGATCATGCGCGGTATGGTCGGTGCTCGTGCGATAGCGGAGAAAGGACCTGCAGAAATTGTCCGTAAACGCGCACGAGCGACGTCGCACGATCAGTGATCGTGCGCGGTATGGTCAGCGCTCATGCGATAGCGGAGACAGGATTGAAAGAAAATGGGTCGTGAACGCGCACGATAGGCAGTGCACGATCGGTGATCGTGCGAGGTATAGCTTGTGATCGTGCGATAGCCCAGGATAGGGCTTGTGATAATTTGGCATGAACGCGCACGATCGACGATCGTGCGCTAATGGGTTCTATGGTCGTGTGTGGGTTAAAACACACGACCATTGACTCTTTGGCATAAAAATGGCCAGGATCGGTCCCGGACGCCCGCGCGATCCCCGTACCTGCAGGAAAACAGATCGGGCTGTCGAAGATGGAGTTCAATGATAACAATAAAACTAAAATACATCCAGCGCATGCATAAAGAGGTATGAAATCAGTAAACGCATGGAAATGGGCTTAAATAGTTCACTGGGCATGGAATAGTGTAGTGATCCAAAAGGAGTGGTATTGGTGCTAAAAGGAAGTGCAATGGCATGAAAATGAGCCCAGATTAGTCCGGAATCTAGTATAAAATATGGACTCATCACACCCCCAGACTTAACTGTTTGCGCATCCCGAGCAAACGAATCTAGCGGAATGTAAAAAAGGGAGCTAATCTAATAGATTGCAAGTGCGAGGTGATATGCGAAGTTTTGCACTCGTGTGCACCGAAATTTCATAGAAAGAGATTCTAATTAAACAAGCTAATTTATGAAAGTGTAAAAACATAAATATAAATTTATTATTACTCATATGGTGAAATATGAAGAATCGCATAGTCGCGCTCGATTCGAAAGTAGGTAAGCTACTCAGGGGGATGTTGCCCAAAGATGAAATTCAAGAGTATCTCTGTTGAAATCCATCAACATCGCGGGTCATAAGCTTGCCCGGTTACACTCTCTCCATGGTGCTACTAAACTCACGAGTCGAATCGGTAGGGCTTTAGGTCAGAAGGAGGCTTAGGCTAGGGATTGGTATATCGAGGGTAAACATGAAGGCTTACACAACTAATCCGAGCAATCAAAATCTAAAACAAAACAGCCCTCAACTTTTTGCACACGTGACACACCCCCAGACTGGGCATGAAAACCGGGTGTGTACACGGCCTGCTCCAACAAATATCAAAATGATTTTTCTTTAAACATAAGGGGATCCAAAAATTTTTTAATTTTTTTATTTAGAATACTTTTCCCAACTCATCCTATTTCTTTTTCTTTTTATCCCCATATTCAGCATTTATAAAAATATAGCACACCACATTTCACACAAGAATTTCACACCACATGAATATGATTAAGCTCTTGGATTAGGTTGTGGTAGTGGGATAGGATTGAGGATTTGGTGAGAATAAGTGGAGCGAAAACAATTGGAGGGGTAGGCACAACGGGGCTAGCAACGGTTAGTGTTTAGGACCGGTAAATAAAAAAGCTCAAACTAGCCAAAATGATGGCCTACGTCACGCTCAATCCATGAGTCGTTTGCACCTATGCTTCAAGAGTCGCTTGGGGCAAGTTCTTAGCCTGCGAGAGAGGTAAACCTTCTTCCCAACTCGAACAACAGGTACCGAGCACTAGCTTGCACACAAAATCGAGCTACCACTCGATTCAAACACTTTCACCATTAGAGTAGAAAAAAAATAAATTTACGCAAATACACTAACTATAAATTAAATCCTTAAAGAAAATCTAATTCTATTCAAAAATTTCGAGGCAAGCACGAGTACTCAACTTGAGCACTGCAGGAATCAACATCGCACCTAAGCTTGCAATCTACTAAACTACCATCCAATTTTGACAACCCAACCCAGACGTGAATGTGCGGGAACACGCAATAAGCAAGTGCACGCTCATGTAGGTTAGTGTGCGTGCTACATGATTCTTTAATAATAAAGCACAGAATATAAAAACTACTAGCATGCAAATACGGTGCTCGTGTAGTGCGTAGCCGGCTCTCCCCCCAGACTTAAGTGAAAGCGTAGCTCAAAAATGATAAATAAACAGTTCAAAATGAAATAAGAGCTGAAAGGAAAGAGTACTTATGCTCATAAATGAGCATACCAGCAGAGACATGGAAAATATGGCGGCGGTTGCCGCTTCGCTAAATTGCTTAAAGGGAAGAAACCTAAAATCACCTATTTAAAAGTATTTGGAAGTCAATGTTATTTTCATAATAATGACAAGAAATACACTAGAAAGTTTGAAGCAAAAGCTGCAGAGGGAATTTTCTAAGATATTCCCAAGTCAGCAAAGCTTCTAGGGTGTTTAATAAATTCACTTTAAAAATTGTGGAATTTGTTCAAGTTACATTTGATGAGGCTAACATGTTTTATAAGGAGAAAGAAGTTTCTTCCAATAGAATTTTGCAGGTACCTCACTTGTGTGAGAAATTGGATGATCTAAATCTCACCCAAGAGGTTCCATCACATCCTTCTCCACAAGTTGAAGAAAAAAGTGAAGAAGAAAGTTTGGAAGTGGCTGAACTTCTTCCAACAGCTAATATAATTCTACAAGAGAAATTAATTCCACAATCTAATGTTCAACCAACTCCTCCAACTAATCATGTCACACTTAGAGATCACCCTATATCTCAAGTGATTGGAGACATTTCAGTTGGTGTGCAAAGAAGGCATCAACTCAACAATGATGTGATGCATGCTTGTTTCATTTCTCAACTTGAGCCCCACTCCATCAAAGATACAGAGTAAGATCCCCACTGGGTCATTGCATTGTAAGAGGAGCTCAATCAGTTTGGGAGGTGCAGTGTTTGGGATTTGGTTCCTAGACCTAAAGACTATCCAGTCATTGGAACCAAATGGGTATTCAGAAACAAACTTGATACTGAGGGAAATATTATAAGGAATAAAGCAAGGCTAGTAGCACAAGGCTATTCATAGGAGGAAGGAATAGATTATGATCAGACCTTTGCTTCAGTGGCAAGGCTTGAGGCTATAAGGATTTTCTTAGCCTATGCAGCCTATAAAAGATTCAGTCTACCAGATGGATGTAAAAAGTGCTTTCCTAAATGGAGAATTAAAAAAGGAAGTGTATGTGGAGCAACCACCAGGTTTTATCTCTCCAACTCATCCTTCTTATGTCTTTAGATTGCATAAAGCTCTCTATAGTTTAAAGCAAGCTCCAAAAGCTTGGTATGAGACCTTTGCTAGCTTTCTTATAGAGCATAAGTTTTCTAGGGGCATAGTAGATAGGACTCTTTTTATCAGGCATCATAACAATAAAATTTTGTTTGTTCAAATATATGTAGATGATATTATTTTTAGTTCTACTGATCCAAAACTATGCAAAAGATTTTCTTATCTAATGCATTCAAAGTTTGAGATGAGTAGTATGGATTAACTTTCATACTTGGTCTCCAAGTGAAGAAATCACCTGATTGTATCTTCATCTCCCAATCCAAGTATGTTAAGGAGCTTGTTAAAAGGTTTGGGATGTGTGATGCCTCAGCAATGAAAACACCTATGGCTATTAATGATGTGATTGATTCTGATGAACATGGCAAACCTGTTGATCAGAAAACTTATAGGGCTATTATTTGGTCTCTATTATATCTCACAGAAAGTAGGCCTGACATAATGTTTTCCACATATATTTTTGCTAGGTTCCAAGTGAACCCTAAAGAATCTCACTATATTTTATTAAAAATGATTTTGAGATATATAAAGGGTTGTCCAAATCTAGGACTCATATATCCATCAGAGTCAGAATTTGATTTAACTGGATTTTCTGATGCTGACTATGCTGGATGTAGAGTGGACAGGAAGAGCACATCAGAGTTTCTTGGTGATAGGCTTGTATCATGGTTTTATAAGAAGCAAACCTCTGTGACCACATCAACTGCTGAAGCTGAATATATAGTTGCAGGCAGCTACTGTTCACAGATTTTGTGGATACAAAATCAATTGCTGGATTATGGTCTCAACTTAAATAATTCAACTATATTTTGTGATAGTACCAGTGCAATATCTATTGGACAAAATCCAGTGCATCATATTAGGACCAAGCATTTAGAAATTAGACATCATTTCATTAGAGATTGTGTAGACAAAAAGAAAATTAATCTTATCTTTATCTCTTTTGATTTACAAAGAGCAGACAACTTCACCAAGCCCTTAGATGAGAAAAAACATATGTTCTTTCTTAATCAGCTATGTATGATTAATGGAGAAGCATTAATTTAATTTTCTGTCCGAGGTCGAAGAATCTGTCACTATTTGTCGAACGGAGATCGACGATCTGAGGACAGTTCTTGAGAAAATTCGTCAACCTGAGATCGATGAACTTTATGTGTGAAGTTATTTTCGTCGAGCGGAGATCGACGATCATGCTTCAGATAATTTTTCGGAGACCTGATAACAAAGAAAAGCTTTCCCCTCTTCAGACTGAGATCGACGATATCATTTCTTCATGAAATTTTTCGTCGACCTGAGATCGAAGATTTCTTTTTCTTTCTCAGGACGGAGTCTGGCGTTTCATATTCTGAAAACCTTATAACTAGGTTTTCTTCAAGCTCCATCCCACGCTTTCAATTCTCTTGTCACTTGATCATTGTCTCTTTCTTTACAGGAAAACCTCCATGGCGATTCCAGCGGCCGTTCTCTCTGCGATGAAATTTGATGCAGGCTTTGATATTGATTTTGAATCATTTAGTCACACCGATCAAATCTTCTAGGATATACTGAAACTGTTTGAGGAGCTGCATTTGCAGAATTTTATGACAACCCGAATCAAACTTCCAGTGCTCGAGATCAAAGAATGGGATTGTTCATCCTCATCTCCTGACGCCCAAACCCTTATCGGCACCATTGCAATATAACAGGTCAATCTTACCCCTGTAATTTTGTCTGAAATATTTGGTTTTGTTAATGGTGAAGATGATATAGAGATGACTAGTGAGGAATTTTCCAATATGCTTGCTGCAATGGGTCACTCGGCTAGAAACCCTATCAAGCTATTGAAGAAGGACTTATCAATTGAATATAAGTTCCTTGTTGATATCATTGGTAAAGCCTTGCTGGGCAAGCACACCGCATATAATTATATCACAAGGCATCAATTTCTTGTGATGAGTGCCTTGGTGAATAGAAAATCAGTTAACTAGAGTGTTTTGTTGTTTGATTTGATAAAGAAGAAGAATAACAAAAGAGAAGTTATTTTTGGAATAGTACTAGGGCTTTCCTCCAGGAAATGTGCCCTCAGCTGCTGGTGTCTCTGACCATTTTTATTAATGCTTCAAAGAGGTTAACTTCAACCCTCTTTGGCAAATGGGAGAGGACCATTGTCAAGCCCTCCATTGCCTCCTCTTCCTCCAGGACTTCTGAGGATACAAGAGCAGTTACAGCTACTCCCCCACCTCCAAAATAAATTCTTCCCTCCATAAGAATTCCTTCAACTCCTCCTTCTCAACAACAACCATCTTCATCTTCACTTGCTATTTTAACTTCTACCCCTCCAACTTCACCTCTTCCACAACCATCACCTCCTCAAGTACCTATCATCATTCATGAGGATGAAATTATGATTGATTTCATTCCTCCTGTTAGAACACACTATTACTAATTTGGGCAAGGATCACTATGTTATTAGGAAATTGGTTTGACCTAATTGTATAGTTGAAAAGGTCAACTTAGAATGAGTCTAAGGCTTAGAACTTAGGTTTGGAGCTGCCCCCAAGACCAGTCAAAGATCAGGATTCATTGCTGAGACAAAGACAATTTTCGTCGAGCTCAGGTCGACGAAACGTCGAACTCAGCTTGACGTTCTCTGAGCTCAACTCTGCAAGTCGTCGAACTCCGGTCGACGATCTTCGAGCTCAGATTGACGCTCTGTCTTCAGCTATTTTCCCAGTCGTTGAGCTCAGTTCGACGATCGTAGAGCTCAGGTCGACGTTTTTTTGTCTCTAGTATAAATCCAATCTTTGAGCTCAGTTCGATGATCGTAGAGCTCAGGTCGATGATTTCTGTGAGAGATTGACGCTTTCAGAATTCGAATTCAAGAATAGTTATGGAATTCTTTCAGATTCATTCAGAGTTATTTCCTGCATTTATTGCAAAGGATTTACTAGCCGTTTCAAGCAATCTAATGCAAGTTTCAAGGAAGACTAAAAGGAATGTTACTTAGGACTTTCCCCAGAGACAGTTGTCATTTATGGAAGTCATGTATGACTGAGTAACGGCCATCTAAGTCAGAATCTGATATACTCCTTCAGAATATGTTTTTGAAAATACAACAGATCAATACAATTATAGAGACAAGAGATATACAGCAGAATTAGATTGAAAGAGACACAAGAGAGTGAACAATAGAAACTCTCTGATCAAGAGTTCATCTTCTGAGATTTACAAATTTACTGAATCCCAAATCTTCGAGAACACAAGAAAGTTTTCTGTGGAGGAAATCTTCTGCTACTCAACTCCTCCAAATCATTAAGTGTTCAAAAGCTTCAACATCAAGAACTCCAGACATCAAACATTTTAGCATCTGTTAAAATCATCAATTGCTAGAGATCTGAAGCAAATGAAGACCTATCATCCTAGCAAATCTCACCTTCCTGAACCCTTACAGATCTCAGGGGGAGCTTTGACATCATCATCCACTTTTCTTCTCTCAGACTATTGACAGAGAAGAACAACTCAACTTTTTCTTTCTTTTTCCTTTCCCTCCTGTAAAAGGGTTTTTCAAAACTCCCTTCAAAAGTTCTGAGATTGGTTTCTGAGACCTTGTAAAAACTCAGTGGTGGCAAGACACCTTATCAAAAAATCTAGTTTTTATTTTTGAGCACCTTATCAAAATCTCATTAGTGCCCAGGACACCTGATCAACTATTCCTGCAGTGGATTCCTACCAAGGGTGGTAGAAGAGTGGATATACCCAGGTTGTTGGGGAACCACTATAGTTCCTTGTATCATCTTGTTGCTGTGTGTTTGAATTTGTTGTGTGCTGTGTGTTTTCTTAGCTCTTGCTTTGGTTTTTTATTTCATAACAAGCACCTTACACATATATATAAATTAAGTCTTCCACTGCTTTATATTTTTAATTGTAAATTATTTTAAAAATACTCTATTAACCCCCCCCCCCCCCCCCCTCTAGAGTTAAGGTAGATCTTTTCCTCACTTTCACCTCATCTCTCTCCACCTGAGTCCCCTCGTCCATCTAATCTGGCTGACATTCCATCATCCTCCTCTCAGCCTACCTTCAACTTACTATCTCCTCTATCATCTCCTCTAAACTCTCCAATCCATCAATACCCAATTCAATCACCCATCTAGGACATCTCCATTACATCTACTCCTACCACTCAAGTTCCTACTACAACAACTCTAACCACGTCAATTCCATCCAACATTCCCTCTAACACTACCTCCACATTCCCTGAATTCCCCCCAGCTTTCTTTGTATGTTCAAAGTATGGACATTAGACCCCCTTCACTCCCTCTGCTCCAGAACCTCCATATCTAAATTTTTCAGACATTGCCAAGGACCTTCTAAAATTCATTTCTCCCTCTCTAGAGCAACTAATAGCAAATGCTATTGCTCCTCTCTCTGCCTCTATCAATTATCTCTCTGCTAAAATTACTGCTCTCCGTTATGTCCCTTCTACTGGGGGCCTGGCTTCAGAACCCTCTAAAACAAGGCAGGGGTAGATATCCTGTGAAGAAGCTTCAGTTCCTCTAGTTTCTCCTCTAGTGGTAGCAGCAGCAGCAGTTGTTCTAGCTCCTCTTCTTCTAGCAGCAACAGCAGCAGATTCTCTTTAAATAGACATCCCTACAAATATTATTGATTTTACAAACATAGATTCAGATATTATTCTGGCTTATGATATTGTTGAAGAAATAAGCATTGTTGGTGATCCTATTATAAATCCCTCAGTTGATTTAAGATCTTTACTTGATTCTTTCAATCCAGTCTACAGATATGCTTTACCAAGTTCTTGTTGTTAATTTTTCCAAGGCTGTTGTGTGCTATTTTGCCCCAATAAGTCATGAAGTTATGGGCCAAATAAGGGCAAGCTTTATTACTTCAGTGGTTACTGAAATATTAGCTGTTGAAGATATCTATGAACCAATTTTTGAGCCCAAAGCATTTTCTCCTCCAACTTATAAGATGGATGAAAGTCCTATACCAATCTTGGATGATATCATGCTTGCAGATATAGAAGAAGAAGAAGAAGAAAAAACAAATCAAACTGTTACTGAAAGTTTTGCAGAACTAGAATCTCAAGTACAGCCTCAGGATGAGAAGTAGATCTCTAAATAAACTCTAAAAGAGATTGATGATTTATATGCCCATCTTCCTGGATCATCTGATGATGATGATAATGATTCTGATGACTCTGGCCCTAAAAAGACAAGATCTAAGAAGAGAAATATTTCTGCCAAGGCTGTTCCTAAGCCTAACCAAACTGCTAACACACCCTACTACATCTTGAATAATATTACTCCTTACCAAGGTATGACTAAGTGAATGTGGCTTTCTAAAAAGGAGCAAAAGGCTAGGAAGAATAGCAGGAGATACTCTCCTCCTCCTCAAAGGAACTGGAGAGGACCTCCTCCTCCTCCTACTGCAGGTGCTATAAGAAATATCTCTCAATCCTCAGGAAGTGTTGCAAAGACTCAGAAGCCTGCTTCAAGCACATATCAATCTCAAAGACCATCCTCCTACAAGTTCTCTAGATAACCTAGAAGATACAGTCATTGCATCCCTCCAAATTCCTATTATCAAATCAAATCTCTTTTGTCTCTGCCTCCAACAAACTTTCAACAAGAATCAATTATTTTCAGAAAACCTCAAGAGTCTGCTCAGTATGTTTCTAAATCTGATCTAGAGATACCTCCCTCTCCATTATATGAACCTGAGTTAAATCCCAACTTCAGAATGGCCAGATTTCAAGAACTGATTGGCTTATCTCAAATGAACAAGGCCAAAGCAGAAGGATCAGTTGCATCAAAATTCACTACAATGTCAACCTACAGACAAAAAGAACTTGACAAATTTCAGGTAGATAAACATTTATTCGATCCAAATGCATATATGCAGGCACATCCAGAAGTTGTGGTTCCCAGAGCATCAACTGTTACAGTCCTTGGAGTGCAAGACATAAAGATGTCTAAGAAGGAAGCAGAAGATCCTCACGGGAAAATTATATTTGCTAAATCATCTTTTGCTCCTCCCTCTGACATTCCTTGAACATTTATTTCTTTGAGATATTTATGTGTATTACACTTAGCTATATCATATCTGCTGATTAGTTTAAAATTCTGTCAGATATTTATTTTGCTTTGTGTTTTTATGCTTTTTTATTTTTGGTTTAGTGACCTCACCCAAATAGGGGGAGATTATTGGATCCCTAGTTTGGATTTGGGCTAAGGTTCACTATTAGGTTTTGACCCATCATGTATAGCCTAGGGTCAATTTGTTAGTTCTTAGGTTAGGACAGTCTGACTAGGTTAGACATCTTATAATCTAGCCTTGAGAGGACTTCAGAGATCCAGACATAGAATAATTGCAGTTATAGAGATTTAAGAAATCAGTTCGAATTTCTTCGAACTCATCTCGATTATCGTCGATCGCAGATCAATGAACTCAGAGTTCCTTCTCTGAGTTGAGCTCGACGATATTCGAGCTCAGGTCGACGAACTCCCTTCTCTCTCAGTTTCTCTGGTCGACGATATTCTACCTCAGTTCGACGAACTTGGAGCTCAGCTTTGGCAGTTTGTTTCCAGAATATTTTATCTGAGCTCAGGTCGACGAATAGGATTTCTCAGCTCGACGAACTTTGAGTTCAGGTCAACGAAATCTGTTATAAGGTCGACAAAATCTATCAGTTCATTTTTTATATTCTCTGCAGTTAATTTCTGGATTGACCAAGGCTTATATAGTATATTATTGCATATATTGCTCTGAGTAATTAAATGCATATATTCTCCTGAATATAGTCATTCATTGGCAGCATTAATTACTTGATTTCACAGAGTAAATATTCGGCTTAATAATTGGGACAGTTAAGGAATCAATTCATTGCTCTTCTAGCCGTTTGTCCAAGTTCCAAGATTTCAGCAGTTAATCAAGGAATAGAATTCAAATTCAGAGACGGAATTTTTGCAAGGAAATATAAAAGAGTTTTCAAGAAGATTGAAGACAAGAAGTTAGAGAATTAACAAAGGGCTACAGGCAGACAGAGAGAAACATATTCAGTCTGCATACTCATACAGTCTTCATCTTCTGTAACTCTTCTCCAAGCTTTCAAGAGACATCAAAACTTAATCAGTTTAAAAGCTTCTTGAGATCATCAAAGAAGACATACACCCTACAAAGCTTCCAGTAAATTTCCTAAATAATATTCATCTTAGGGGGATCTTTGACAATATCAAGCAATCCACTAAAGTCTTCTCAGCTGTTTGTGAAAGAGAAGACAATATCACATTTTTCAACCAAACTATACACAGGATTTTAACTCCCTTCAAAAGTTAACCACCTGGTTCTTAAGTGTCCTTATCAAAAGACTTAGCTTGGTTTTTGGGCACCTGATCAAAAGCCTAGAGGGTTGTGAGATCTCCCTTGAAATAGATCTTTTGGTGATAGGGCACCTGATCAAAAACCTATAGTGGATTCCTACTAGGGTGGTAGAAGAGTGGATGTAACCAAGTTTAGGGGAACCACTATAAATTTCTTGTGTCGTCTGGTTGTTTGTTGTTT
The DNA here is from genome assembly GCA_039513925.1 of Platanthera zijinensis. Taxonomy (NCBI): domain Eukaryota; kingdom Viridiplantae; phylum Streptophyta; class Magnoliopsida; order Asparagales; family Orchidaceae; genus Platanthera; species Platanthera zijinensis. Next base: position 112,558,388 of record CM077089.1, on the reverse strand, counting down.
TCTTATTGTCGTGTGTTGTGTGCTGTGTTAGTTAGTTTCTTTTATTCCTGCACTTTCTTAAGATATATATCACTATTTAAATTCCGTTATAAAAACCAATTAAGTTTTTAAAATACTCTATTCACCCCCCCCCCTAGAGTTAAATAGGTTTATCCCCTCAGGTGGTAAAGCTTTTACCATCTTTCAATATCATATGTGCCTTGTCCTCCTTCTGAAATGCATACTCCCTCATCTTCATCATGGGTATCAGGAGGAGCATCCTTGATGGTTAGTTTGTCCATCACCTATTCTATACATGTAGATCTAGATGAGGATCTAGGCAGCTCACTGTTAATCATAGAAGATTCATCAAAACTACATTTACAGACACTTCTATAACTTGATTTTACAAGTTATAGACTCTATATGCTTTGCTCTGGTTGTTGTACCCAACAAAAATTCCTTCATAGGATTTGGCAGCAAACTTAGTCATATATGACTACCCATTGTTAAGCACGTAGCATTTGCTACCAAAGATCCTGAAATAGGAAATATTTAGTTTTCTGCCTTTCATGATCTCATATGGAGTCTTCTTGTGATATTTGTTGACAGAAGCCATATTCAAGACATGACATGTAGTATTTACTGCCTGAGTTTAGAAGTATTCTAGGAGAGGTGTGTCACTTAGTAGTGTTGATGACTAGCTTTAGTCATCATTTTTTGGGGTAATTTAGTAGCCTAAATGCCTAAGTTTATTTATAATTTATGCTTGTCATTTCATGTTTTAATGTCTTTTTATAAAATCCTATTTTTATTTAGTTATTTTATGTTATGATATAAAAAATCAATATAATCTTATTATATGTATTATGCTACTATATGTATTAGATTATAATATAATTACAATTAATGTTATGTTCTATGTTTAATTTTATATTATATGTTTAACTTGTGTTTAATTTTGAATATTAATATTATGTATTATGTTATGTTATGTTATGTTTTGTTATATTATGTATTATGTTTTATTTATATTATGTATTTTGTTTTGTGTTATGTATTATATAATCATTAACTAATGTTTATTTTGTTTTAATGTAGGTGCAGCCCATGCATGATGAAGCCCACTTTAAGAGCAGCCCTCCTCCATTGCAAGCAGCCCGGCCTCCTCCAAAGCAAGCTACCCGAGCCCAAGTCCATATAGAGCAGCCCCCTTCATTACCAAGCAGCCCACAAGCTTACCAAGCAGCCCACAAGCTCTCCTAAGCCCTCTACCCGAGCCCATTGAAGCCCAACATTTCTCCCACATGATGTGGTCGGCCACTATCTATTTTTCCCTTCATATTTTATATTTTTTCATGCATGCATTTAGCTATTTCCTCCCCTCTTTCCCCTCATTAATTCCATACATGCACCTCTCCATTATGCATGGCCGGCCCCTACATTCACCCCACTTCTCCATTATCTCTCTCCCTCATTAAATATAATGCATGAACCTTCTCTCCCTTGCATGGCCGGCCACCCTTGGTGTCCCCTATTCTAGATGCTTCCTTCCTCTCCTATAAAAGGACCCCTTCCCCTCTTGTTTTATGTTAGGTAGTTTTTGTGTTAAGTAGTTTATGTTGCAAGTAGTTTTAGTTTTGAGTGAAGATCTTGTAGAGAGCAAGTGAGGTTATTTTCTTATTTTCATGTTGTAGTTTTTATGGTAATCTCTTTTCTTTAGTAGTATAATTTTGTTTTGATCTTATTGTGTACTCCTTCTCTTTATTAATGCAATGAAATTCCTTTTCTCTTATTCTCAATCCCTTTCTATCATGCGTAGCTAGTTCTTTTTGTGCCCGATCGCGGTGAACTTTGTAATAGAATAACGCATCTTTATTTTTATGTTTTCCTTTGTAGTTTTCTATTTTTGATCCTTCCTTGAATTATCTCGTATCGACTCCGTATTTCTAGTATACGGTAGTAGATTCTGATCTCATATTCGAGTGGCCGAGAGGCTCGTGAATATGAAAGATCACTCAAGGAAGGAAGGAGTTGAATGCACCCCTAGAGATAGGATGACGTAAATCCTCCGGATTGGAGTCAAATCCAATAGTGCGGGTCACTTCGATAATGCGACTTTAGGCCTTTTTGACTTGAAAGAGATTTCGGTCGAAACGTCTATAAGTTAGGGGATTTAATGCTCTAGCGAGATTACTTCCTAATATCGGATCCGTCACGGTCTTAATACAATTACAAATGTTAAACTAATTTATTCCGTTATTTTATTTCAAGGTGAATCGTCGATCGAGCACTTTTCTCGTAATAGTTTATTTTCTCTTTTTAACTTAGTTTATTTTCATTTTCAAAACTCATTAACCGTTCGGTAGAATAATCGATTCGTTGTGAGTAATAGTACTTGCCTGCCCTGAGTTTTTATACGACCTTGATATTTTTCATATCCTATGCTATATTTCGATAGGTACACTTGCCTTAATCGAGTATAGATTGGAGAATACGATTTTCTCTATCAAGTGTCCTTCCAGCTTCTATGAGAGTTCTATTTTTCCTCTCAGCTATCCCACTTTGCTGGGGTGTTTTTGGAGAAAACAATTCTTGGATAATCCCTTGTGCTTCACAGAATTTTTTCATGCCATCAGACTGAAATTCAGTGCCATGGTCACTTCTGATTTTGACCACAAAACTGTCCAATTCATTCTGAATTTGCTTGACAAAGGTCCTGAAGATATTAAGGGTGTAACATCCCATTTTCAACTAAACCCCTAACAGTGGTTTTGTCATAACTAGGTCATGACAAAACCCTAAGAAGCCCAAGAAGACCAAGTGAGCTTAGACATGAAGGTGAAAACCACCATGGTCTACAAATAGTAGAATTCTAAACAATAGTTTGGGATGACCATATGGCTTCACCATGACTCTATGACCCTACCACAACATCCCTAACCCATTAGAGGGTCCATTAGATTCATAAGGATCCAATGGGACCAACCCAAAATGGTCAAATTGACCTAAGACCACGATAGGCCTAAATTGGGCAAAGTGTCCTAACTAAGGGCAATTGACCTCTAATGTGCCCAACCAACCCTACCCAAGTCTTCTTATACCTTAGAAGAGGCCAATGAGTCAATAAGGACATATTGGGGTCAACCCAAAAGGTCAAATTGACCTAGGTCAACTCTACTCAAGTGTTAGGTCAAGTTGGCTCAAATGGTCTAACTCAAGCTCAAACCCAAATCCACTTGGGCTAACCTCATTTTTATTTAATAATATGAGTTAATGGGCTGCCATTAGGCTTATTTGGATTGTTGGCCGACATTCAACACAACTCTCCACCCTCATATGGAAGTACAAGATTCCACTGTGAAAGAGAGGATAAGCTCTGAAAAACTCTAGAGGGGTGGGTGAATAGAGTTATTGAAAGCTTTTCAATATTTTGATGTATTAAAGAATCTTTAATAAAATAGGTTACTATACTATAAGTGTACAAGTGTACAGGTGTAGCAGATAAACTAGAGATATATATTTAATCTACACAACACATATGAATCACAGCACAAGCACAAAGAAAATTCACAGCAAACACAGACAACACAAGAATTTTATAGTGGTTCCCCTAAACTTGGGTACATACACTCTTCTACCACCCTAGGTAGGAATCCACTACAGGTTTTGATCAGGTGACTGCCACCAATGAGCTTTTGATCAGGTGCCCAAAAACTAACTCAAGTCTTTTGGAAGGAGACTTGCAACCAGAATAATTTTGAAGGGAATTAAAACCCTATACAGAGGTGGGAAGAGAGTTTGATGAGAGTCTTCTTTTCTCAAAACACAGTGAGAAGACTATGTGGATTATGAGATGTATTGTCAAAGCTCCCCTGAGATCTTAAATAGTTCAGGAGAGGAAGCTTTGCAAAGGGTGAGTAGGCCTTCAACTTTTCTGAGATCCTTGACTGATTTGAATATTGTTGTCACTTGAGATCTCTGAAAACAAAGAAAGAGAGGAAGAAAGACTCTTGATGGTGATGGTTGTTCTTTCTTCTTCTCTTGAGAGCAGCCGATTTTAGAGATGTTTTTCACTGCTCTTTTGTATCTTTTCTCTTTTGTAACTCTATTGATGATCGATCGCTTTTTGTGTATCTGTGTAGTAGTTTTCTTAGCAGAGAGATGAGTATTAGATAACTGCAACTTGGTCAAATTCAAAACTCTGCAATAAATGTTTAGCCAAAATCTTGGGAATGAAAAACGGCAAGAATACTAACAAAAATTCTATTCTATGTCTGTCCCGAGATATAAGTAATTAATTCCATAGAGGATGTTTACAACCAATGCTGCCAGTAACGGCTCTATTAAGAGAATATATGTGCATTGATTTACAAGGGAATTAATGGATTATAATAGATATAAAAGATGAGACAGAAAGAGAAAGAATAAATGGCAACATGTCTTACAGTTTTTGTCGACCTGAGATCAGCTTTCGTCGACCTCTAATCAGCTTTCGTCGACCTGAGATTTCGTTGAACTGAGATTAGCTTTCGTCGACCAGAGCTCTGTGAACAGCTACACTGTATAAACTGAATGAATCTGTGCTCGGAGTTTGTTTACCTGTGAATGTGAAGTTAGTCGAGCTGAGAACTTGGTCAAACTGACGGCGTTGAGTGAATAGCACATCTGGCATTGAGTGTTCTTTGTCTCTGAGTCAGCCTTGGCTTTGAGTGAATTATGTCTCTGAGTTCATTTTGGCGCTGAGTGATCTTTGGTGTTGAGAGATGAAATATTAGTCGACCTGAGAACAGAGATCGTCAAGCTCAGTTCAAAGAAATTATCTCTGAGTTAGTCGAGCTGAGCATGACTATCGTCAACCTGAGATCGACGAACGTAGATCTCTTTCTCTAAATCTTGATTTCTCTAAGTCTTGAGTCTTTGGCAGTGATGGAGGCTGGTCCTTTGTACTGTTGACTCTAAGGACTTGCCCTAGACTCTAAGACACACCTATGACCCTAATCTATATATTGGGTCATATCCTAACTCAGTGAACCTAGCCCCAATTCAATTCCAACAATCTCCCCCTATTTGGGTGAGGTCACTGATTACAGACTCAATAAAAAGAAATTACACAAAGCAGGAAGATGGCATATATCTGGCAGATAATTTACTAACAAGTGCAGTAGATATAAGTACATAGCTTTGTAATAGAGAACAAAAACATAAATTTAACAGAGTATACCACAAGTAGCAATTTTTTCTTCAGGATTCTCTGCTACTACTTCTTGGATTTTTTCTTCCTTCTTCTTTTCTCCTGGCTTTGTAAATATAATTTCCCTATTAGGATTTTCAGCTTCTCTTTTTGACATATATAAATCAGCTGCTCCAATCACTGTCTGAGTTGATGTTCTGGGAACAATTGCTTCTGGATGTCTAGCCATATATTCAGTAGGATCAAATAGTTTCTTGCTTATCTGAACCCTTTCAAGTTCTTTTTCTCTGTATGTGGACATTGTGGAGAATTTTGTTGGATCCTGTCCTTCTTCTCTGTCCTTTTTCATTTGTGACAAAGCAATTAATTCTTGAAGTGTGGTCATCCTGAAGTTTGAATCATCATCCTGACTGGCTGAAGATTGATCTTCCTGTGAGGATAGCAGTACAACAGGCTTGAAATGTGTAGACTGTGCTTGAAGGTTTTTCTCAGCTTGGCTTTCAAGACTTAGAATGTATAAGGATTTGGGAGGTACAGCTTCACTGTATTTTCTTTTAGGCTTGAATGATTCAGAATGCCTTCTTTGTTCAGTTTGAGGTTGAGGAGGAGAGAATTCTGGTTTTTGATAAACAATTTCCTTTATTTGTTCTGAACCACTAACACTTCTCTGGTGACTGCTTCTATGAGAATGCTGACTGGATGACCTATCCTGTCTCTGATAAGTTCTTATGTATGAGGGCTTGGAAGGTGCATCTGACTTTTGAGAACTCATTCCAGAAGCACCAACAGCTGGTGGAGGAGGAGGAAGAGGATCCTTCCTGTATTTGTGAGCTGGAGGTGGAGAATATCTTCTGCTTTTCTTCCTGGTCTTCTATTTATTCTTTGAGAGCCACATCCAGGCTGGCATTCCCTTGTATGGGGTTATTTTTTAAAGGATATAGTAGGGAGTATCATTGGTATTTCCAGGTTTGGGAGCAGGAGGAGGTGGAGCCTTCCTTTTCTTTGAGAGCTTCCTTTTCTTTGATTCCTTATCAGAATAATCATCATCCTCATTAGAGGATTCAGGGTTGTCATACAGGTCATCTATCTCTTTTAAGAGCTCGGTAGGAATGGAGGTTTTTCATGTTGGACAGGAGCTGGAGGAGGAATGTCAATTGGTCCAGGAGAGTTGCTAGAGACAGTGCTTTCAGCAGCTGCCTTATTCTCTTCTTCAATATCATCCATGATCAAGGCATCAAGATCAGGCATTGGAGAATCATCCATGATAAATGTTGGAGCAGAAAATGTTTCTGGAGGGGAGGAGGCTCTGACTAAATCAGCTTTGGTTGTCTCTATTTGGGAAATCTTGGCAAAACTGTCCCTAAGTTGCTTAGCAACACCAGGACTTATTGGGGAGGAGTAGGGGATAAGAGCCAAGGATGGCTTAGTATACTCAGCTGGAGGGAGACTTAGGTAAGCTGTATCAAAAGTCTTTAACAGATTTACTAAGTCTACTATGGGATGGATGACAACATCACCAAAGAATTTTTATTTCAGCTATTACTGACTCATCAATGTCCATGTCAGTTTTAATGAATTGAGTTAAATCAAATATATCAGAATCTATACTATCTATCACTACTTCTGCTTCTGCTTGAGCTGCTTGAACTTCTACAGCTGCTTCATCATGAAGTATCTCCCCCTGCCTAGTTTCAGTAGGCACTAAAGCCAGGCCCCCCTGATGAAGAGAGGGTAGAGGATAGGGTAGAGACTTGAGCAGAGAGAGATGAGATGGAGATAGCCAGAGGTGAAATAGCTTCTGTAATGATGGTTTGGAGGATAGGCTTGAGAAGCTCAAGAAGTGGCTGGATGATGGAGGGATGCAAAGATGTAGAGGCAAATGTTTGGGCAGGGGTTGGTTGAGAACGTATAGAGGGGGTGATGATAGTTGCTGGAGGGGATGGTTGAATGGAATTGTCTGCAAGGTGGTCTGGTCGAGGAGAATGTTGAGGAGATTGTTGAGGAGATGGAGTGTTCAGAGGAGATGAAAGTAAATTAAAAGATGGGAGATCTGCCAGATGAGATGGTAAAGGAGATTGGGGAGGAGTAGTAATGGATATATCATGCTGAGGGGAGGGAGGATTGGATGGAATATTGGTAGGGTAGGAAGGAATTGGAGATGCTGGTGGTGTAGGATTATGTATTTGAATAGAAGTGGAGGGTTGGTTTTGTTAAAATTGAGGCTGAGATGGAGCTTGAGAATCAGGAGGAGGTGGAGGAGTGGATAGGAGCCCTTCAGAGGGGTGGGGAGTGGCTGTAGCAGCCCTTGTACTTCTTGAAACTTGGGTGGCAGAGGATGAAGACTTGCCTTTAGATGGCTTGATGATAGTCCTTTCCTATCTGCCAAAGAGGGCAGATGAGAGCCTCTTAGAGGAATTAATGAAGGTGGTCTGATATACCAGCCATTCATTGGCTTTGGCTTTTAGAAACAAGCCCAATATCCTTCCATAGCAAACCTCCTTTTTGTTGTTCTTTTTTTTAATTAAAACAAATAGTATTTGTGGCCAGTTCACACTTTTCTTACTAACCAGGGCAGCCGTAACCAGAAACTGTTGCCTGGAAATGTAGTCATGTGCTGTATGATTGGCAAACAGCACTTTCCCAACGACATCCGCAAGGAATTTTTATGTCGGAGAGAAATTTTTCTTCAGAAGTTTGTTAGGGTTTTCGCCGAAGTGACCCATAACCGTCAGCATTTCCTCATACTCATTATCATCCATTTCGAGATCATCTTCTCCAGTTTTCAAATTGAAAAGTTCAGAGAGAATGGAGGGAGAAAGAGTCACCTGATTGCCACTGATAGTTCTAGACATTTCAATCTCTATTGAAGAAGACGATCCAACCCATTCTATGATTTCCGTCATAGGAATCCTGACTCGTTTATTCATGAACTTCTTCAGATTCGGTTCCTCAAACAGCTGTAGAATATCTATGAAGATTTTATCTGACTGTTGGAAAGAGTCAAAATCAATATCAAACCCATTATCGACTTCATGCTGGTTGATCCAGTAGCGGCCATTGACGAAGTTAAGATCGAGTGAGAGAGAGAAAGATCACACCTGCAAGAGAAAACACGAGATCAAGTGAAGGAGGGGAATTTTGAAAGCGCGGGATTGAGGTCGAAGAAAACCTAGATATAAGATTTTCTGGAATATGAAACGACAATCTCAATCCGACGAAAACACAAGATTCTTCGATCTCAGGTCGACGAACAGAGACAACTCTTTGACCACAGACAGAGCATTAGATTAAATCCTGACCATTTATCATGCCAAGCTGATTGACAAAGAACATATGCTTGGATGAGTCCAATGGCTTAGTGAATATGTCTGCTCTTTACAAATCAGTAGAGATAAATTCAAGTTTAATCTTATGTGTGTCAACACAATCTCTAATGAAATGATGTCTAATGTCTATATGCTTGGTTCTAGAATGTAATACTGGATTTTGTGCAATTGAAATAGCACTTGTATTATCACATAGTATGGTTGAATTATTTAAGTTGACACCATAATCTAGTAGTTGGTTTTGTATCCACAAAATCTGTGAACAGCAACTGCCTGCAGCCATATACTCGGCTTCAGTAGTGAAAGTTGAGATAGATGTTTGCTTTCTACAGAACCAAGATACAAGTCTGTCACCAAGGAACTGACAAGTTCCTCAGGTGCTTTTCCTGTCTACTCTGCATCCAGCATAATCAGCATCAGAGAATCCAGTCAACACAAATGCTGATTCTGTTGAATATTAGAGGCCTAGATCTGGACAACCTTTTATATATCTTAAAATCCTTTTTAAGAAAATAAGGTGAGATTCTTTAGGGTTCACCTGGAACCTAGCACAAAGACATGTGGCAAACATAATGTCTGGTCTGCTTGCTGTTAAATACAGTAGGGATCCAACAATGGCCCTATACTTGGTCTGATCAACCGGTTTTCCAGATTCATCAGCATCTATAACAACATTGGCAGCCATGGGAGTCTTCATGATAGAGGCATCATTCATCCCAAACTTCTTAATAACTCTTTAGCATATTTATACTGAGAGATGAAGATTCCTTCAGGGGTTTGTTTCACTTGGATACCAAGGAAATATGATAGCACACCCATGCTACTCATCTCAAACCTTGAGTGCATTAGATAAGAAAATCTTTTGCACAGATTTGGATCAGTAGAGCCAAAGATTATGTCATCTACATATATTTGTACTAATAGAATTTTATCATGATGCAGTTTTGTAAAAAGGGTTTTATCAACCATGCCTCTTGAAAAACCATGCTCTAAAAGAAAGCTGGCTAAGGTCTCATACCAAGCTCTTGGAGCTTGCTTTAAACTATAGAGAGCCTTATGCAATTTAAAAACATAAGAGGGATGAGTTGAAGAGATAAAACCTGGTGGTTGTTCCACATATACTTCTTCTTTTAGTTCCCCATTGAGAAAAGCACTTTTGACATCCATTTGATATACCTTGAATTTCTTGTGAGCAGCATAGGCCAATAAGATTCTGATGGCTTCAAGTCTTGCAACAGGTGCAAAGGTTTGATCATAATCAATCCCTTCCTCTTGTCTGTATCCCTGAGCAACAAGCCTTGCCTTATTCCTTACTATCACACCTTGGGCATCAAGTTTGTTTCTGAATACCCACTTAGTCCCAATTACTGGATAGCCCTTAGGCCTTGAAACTAAGTCCCAAACTTTACACCTCTCAAACTGGTTGAGTTCCTCTTGCATTGCAATGATCCAGTTTGGATCTTGTTCTGCATTAGTTATGGATTGAGGCTTAATTTGAGAGAGAAAGCAGGAAAGCATCACATCAGGGTTGAGTTGATTCCTTGTCTGCACTCCTGCTGATATGTCTCCAATCACTTGAGATCTAGGGTGATCTCTAAGTGTGATAAAATCATTAAGAGAAGTTGGTTCAGCAACAGTTATTTGATTAAATTCCTCTTATGGAATTGTATCAACTATTGGAGAGGACTGAATTTCTTCCACATCTTCTTCTTCACTTTCAGCTTCAGATATAACTTGTGGAGAGGGATGTGATTCAACCTTTGAGGTAAGGTTCAAATTATCCAAGTTCTCACACAAATTCTGTACCTGCAAATTACTGTTGGTAGAGATATCTCTCTCCTTGTAAAACATGTTAGATTCATCAAATATCACATGCATAGATTCTTCAATTCTTAGTGTTGATTTGTTGAACACCCTATATGCCTTGCTAACTTGGGAATATCCTAGAAAGATTCCCATTGCAGCCTTAGCTTCAAACTTTCTAAGATGTTTCTTTTCATTATTATGAATATAGCATATACATCCAAATACTTTTAAATAGGTGATTATTGGTTTCTTTCCTTTGAGTAATTCATAGGGAGTCTTAAGCTTTAGTTTATGTATTAGGCTTCTATTCAGGACATAAATTGATGTGCTTACTGCTTCTGCCCAATAAGATAGAGGCATGTAAGCATCTACAAGCAATGTACTTATAGCTTCAATGAGTGTTCTATTCTTCCTTTCAACTACCCCATTATGTTGAGGAGTTCTGGGAGCTGAGAAGCAGTGTCTTATACCTTCTTTCCTACAGAACTCTAGCATAAGAAGAGATTCAAACTCAGTGCCATGATCACTTCTGATCAATGCAACTTGAGTAGAATACTCAATCTGTTTGTTCTTGAGAAAATTTGTAAGAACTTGAAAGGTATCTGACTTAGCTCTCAAAAAGAAAACCCATGTGAATCTGGAGAAGTCATCTACAATAACTAATGTATAAGACTTTCCTCCTAGACTTTGTACAGTAATGGGGCCAAAAAGGTCCATATGGAGCAAATATAAAATTCTAGGTGAATCACTCTTATTAATGGATTTGAAACTAGATTTAGTTTGCTTGCCTAAGTGATAAGCCCTGCAGAGGCCTTCCTTCTTGTAAGGACCAGAAGGTAAACCTCTAACAAGATTGTCCTTGGATAACCTAGCTATATTCTTAAGGTTTACATGACCTAGTCTTTTATGCCACAAGGTAGTTTTAATGCTAACAGAATAAAATAAATAGATTTCAGATTTAGCTGATTCAAAATTTACTAAGTAAATGTTGCCTTGTCTAGTTCCTGTTAAAACAGTTGTGTTGTTTAAAGAAATAACACATAAAGAGTTAGTAAAGCTTACTTGATAACCTGTATCACATAGTTGGCTTACTGATATCAGGTTATGCTTAAGACCATTTATATAGGTCACCTTCTTGAATGTGACAGCTCCACAATTGAAGTCATCATAGCCTTCTGTCAGTCCAAAGCCTGAGTCCCAAAAGATTACTTTAGGTCCAGTCTTGTCTTTGTAGTTGATTAGGCATTCTTTGCAACCTGTCATATGTTTGGAGCAACCACTGTCAAGATACCATTTGTTTTGAGTGGCAAGGTTCTCTTCTACTTGCAGGGAGGATTAGCAGTTTTTGACCCAGGTTACCTTGGGTCCTTGTTGTTTAACATAACCAAACTTGAAATAAAAGAGCATTCGGGTTGATCCTTATAACCTAAAGGATGATATCTTCTAGGAGGTATAATCCACTGACTAAAGGGATTAAGTGATTTATTTGCTTTTATATTACTCTGGTTATGAACGTGATTTGACAAATCTGAGTATGTTCGTCGACCTGAGCTCGACAATCGGGGTTGAGTTCTTCGATCTCTGCTCGAAGAATGGAAGTATCCATTCTCAGAGCCCCAGAATCGTCGATCTCTGGTCGATGAACCATACTGGTTTCGTCGATCCCAATTCGAAGAATAGATTACATTATCATTTGCATTCAGAGTTCGTTGTTCTGAGGTCGACGAACTATACCCATTTCGTCGTTCTGAGTTCGACGAAATTTGCTGAACATAGTTATGTTGTTTGTTTTTCTTTTTCTGACTTGTTTTCTAAAGTTCTAGTTATTTAAGCACTTTATTGACTTTATCTACTTGTTCAGTATTCTTCTTACCATTTTCAGAAATAAAATTTATGGGTTTTGATAGTTGATTTTTCTGAATAAGGATTGGTTCACTAGATGAGGCTCCTAATCCTAGTTTGTTGTTATTAGATCTTGTATTTACTGTACTAGTTATGTCTATCAATTGCAAACTTCTACCATTTAAGGTTTCTTCTAGTTCCTTAGCCTTACCTAATTCAGATTTTAGGAACATTATTTGTTGATTAGCTAGGTTTAATTCTTCAGTTAATTTTTCATTGTCAGCAATGGTTTTTTCTTTTTCCAGCAGTTTTTCCCCGAGAAGTTTGATTTCCTTCTCAGATCCTATTAGTTCTAAACACAATAGCTTAAATTAAGATTTGAATTCATTAGATTGAAAATCATATGATGCAATTACCTGATCCTCTTTTGAGAGGGATTCATCATCTTCTGAACCTTCAGAGTCTGATTTGTTGCTTCCAGCATCTATTGCCATAAGGCAAACTTCTCTTGCCTTATTCTCTTCTGTATCATCTTCACTGGAAGTGGAGAAAGATGTTTCATCTTCAGTATCACTCCAGGTTTCAGCCACAAAGCCCTTCTCCTTCTTTTTGTATTTGCTGGAGGAGGCATTGTTGTGCTGATGTTTTCTTGACTCCTTCTCATGCCTTTTGTCTTTCCTTTGAGCTTCTGGACATTCTGAGATGAAATGTCGAAGTTTCCTGCATCTAAAACAGACAACTTCTTTAGAAGGGGTCTTATCATACCTGGGTTTATCTTTATTCCTTGAAGGCTTCATTCTGAAGTCCTTCCTTGCCATCTTATAAAATCTCTTAGCAAAGAGACTCATAAGTTCTTCATTTGCTTGATAAGCTGGGAGATTCTTCTGCAGCTTTGAGTGCCAGGTTTTGTTCCTTCCTGGTAGGTGTTGAAGCTTTTGATTCAACTACAGCTTCTTTTGACTTGAACAGTTGCTCATAGGATTTGAGCTTCCCAAGAAGAGATTCTGTTGATATTTCAGTCATACTTCTGGCTTCTTTGATGGGCCAGATTCTAGAATCCCATGTGCTAGGGAAGCACATGAGGATCTTGTCATTGAACTTCAGTTAAAGTAATTTCTTTATCCAATGTTATGAGCTCACTAATGATGGAGCTCAGCATATTGTACATCACTTCAACAGATTTTGCTTCATCTTTCCTGAAGTTCTCATATTGGGATATGAGGTTTGATCTTTTGTCCTTCCTCTAATCAGCAGAGCATGCTACCATTTGGTTGAGGGAATCCCAAATGGCTTTGGCAGATGTGCACTCAGCAACTTTTTGAAATATATCATCTGATATGGTTTGAGCCAGTATGTTCATGGCTCTGGTATCAGCAATCTTTGCCTTCTTATATGCATCAGCTTGATCTGGAGGAGGCACTTTACTGAGATTTACTGAAGTTGAAGTAGAGGCCACTAGAGCTGGTGGTCCTGTCAAGATAGAATTAAAAATATCCTCATCAATAGAATTCATGTACAGTCTGATTCTTGCCTTCCAGATTCCAAACTTTTGCAAGTTACAAACTGGAGGTCTGGTGCTGGCATAATCCTTATTTTGTGCCATGATATCAAAAAGAAAAATATAATCAGAAAGACTACTAAAGCTTATTCAGAGTTTATCCTGAAGGATCTTGGTTAATCCAGGTGTGAGCCTGTGTGATAAGATTAACCTTCCTCTGATACCAATTGAAAGAGAGGATAAGCTCTGAAAACTCTAGAGGGGGGTGAATAGAGTTATTGAAAGCTTTTCAATATTTTGATGTATTAAAAAATCTTTAATAAAATAGGTTACTATACTATAAGTGTACAAGTGTACAGGTGCAGCAGATAAACTAGAGATATATATCTAATCTACACAACACATATGAATCACATCACAAGCACAAAGAAAATTCAAAGCAAATACAGACAATACAAGAATTTTATATTGGTTCCCCTAAACTTGGGTACATCCACTCTTCTACCACCCTAGGTAGGAATCCACTACAGGTTTTGATTAGGTGACTGCCACCAATGAGCTTTTGATCAGGTGCCCAAAAACCAACTCAAGTCTTTTGGAAGGAGACTTGCAACCAGAATAATTTTGAAGGGAATTAAAACCCTGTACAGAGGTGGGGAAGAGAGTTTGATGAGAGTCTTCTTTTCTCAAAACATAGTGAGAAGACTATGTGGATTATGAGATGTATTGTCAAAGCTCCCCCTTGAGATCTTAAATGGTTCAGGAGAGGAAGCTTTGCAAAGGGTGAGTAGGCCTTCAACTTTTCTGAGATCCTTGACTGATTTGAATGTTGCTGTCACTTGAGATCTCTGAAAACAAAGAAAGAGAGGAAGAAAGACTCTTGATGGTGATGGTTGTTCTTTCTTCTTCTCTTGAGAGCAGCCGATTTTAGAGATGTTTTTCACTACTCTTTTGTATCTTTTCTCTTCTGTAACTCTATTGATGATCGATCTCTTTTTGTGTATCTGTGTAGTAGTTTTCTTAGCAGAGAGATGAGTATTAGATAACTGCAACTTGATCGAATTAAAAACTCTGCAATAAATGTTTAGCCGAAATCTTGGGAATGAAAAATGGCAAGAATACTGTCAAAAATGCTATTCTATGTCTGTCCCGAGATATAAGCAATTAATTCCATAGAGGATGTTTGCAATCAATGCTACTAGTAACGGCTCTATTCAGAGAATATATGTGCATTGATTTACAAGGGAATTAATGGCCTATAATAGATATAAAAGATGAGACAGAAAGAGAAAGAATAAATGGCAACATGTCTTACAGTTTTCGTCGACCTGAGATCAGCTTTCGTCTACCTCTAATCAGCTTTCGTCGACTTGAGATTTTGTTGAACTGAGATTGGCTTTCGTTGACCAGAGCTCTGTGAAAAGCTACACTGCATAAACTGAATGAATCTGTGCTCGGAGTTCGTTTACCTGTGAGTGTGAAGTTAGTCGAGCTGAGAACTTGGTCAAACTGACGGTGTTGAGTGAATAACACATCTGGCGTTGAGTGCTTTTTGTCTCTGAGTCAGCCTTGGCTTTGAGTGAATTATGTCGCTGAGTTCACTTTGGCGCTGAGTGATCTTTGGCATTGAGAGATGAAATATTAGTCGACCTGAGAATAGAGATCGTCGAGCTCAATTCAAAGAAATTATCTCTGAGTTAGTCAAGCTGAGCACGACTATCGTCGACCTGAGATCGACGAACGTAGATCACTTTCTCTAAATCTTGATTTCTCTAAGTCTTGAGTCTTTGGCAGTGATGGAGGCTGGTCCTTTGTACTGTTGGCTCGAAGTACTTGCCCTAGACTCTAAGACACACCTATGACCCTGATCTATAGATATTGGGTCATATCCTAACTTAGTGAACTGAGCCCAAATTCAACTAGAGGTTCCAACACACTGTCATGGATCTAGGACGAGGATTCAAAGGCACTCGACTCAGAATTTATGAAGAACCCAGATACCTGGGTGTAACTAATTCAAGATAGGATGCTGGAGGCCTAGAGCAGACCGGTAAAATATTACGATGTGCGAAATTGCCAAGTAGAGTCTCAAGATGGAGACCATGATTCCTGAAGATATGTCTGGTGCATGGAGTCTCGTGGGCAGAAGAAGCTCAGTCCATGGAATATAAGATGTTATAGGATCCGGGAGCGGATCTGCCCTTTGGATTACAGGTTGGAGCTATCACCGGAGTTAGCGGGTTTGCATGATGTCTTCCACATCTCCTCTCTTAGTTAGGCTCTACTACGTTCGGAATAGTAGGTTCTTGGTATTGATGGCTCGGCAGATTTTGATCAATCGGTCTGCTGTGAGCCGGTCAGGATAGATGATACAGCGGTCGGGTCTTGCGACGCAAGAAGGTCCCGCTGGTCAAGGTCATGTAAAGGAACCATGGGCAGGAGGAGCATACCTGGGAGCCACCGGATCTGATGCAGCAGAGGTACCCAGATCTCTCCGGGTAAAGTATACATTCAACTTCCTATGGGATGTTACATTCAGTTACTCTCAGTAGAAACAAAACAGGCCTAACCTGAATTTCGAGGATGAAATTTTTATTTTGTTTATTGGGATTTGTAATATCTCATTTTCAACTAGACCCCATAAGAGTGGTTTTGTCATGACTAGGTCATGACAAAACCCTAGGAAGCCCAAGAAGACCAAGTGATCTTAGACATGAAGGTGAAAACCACTATGGTCTGTAAATAGTAGAATTCTAAACAATAGTTTGGGATAACCATAGGGCTTCACAATGACTCTATGACCCCACCACAACATCCCTAACCCATTAAAGGGTCCATTATAGCCATAAGGATCAATTGGGACCAACCCAAAATGGTCAAATTGATATAAGACCACCATGGGCCTAAATTGGGCAAGGTTTCTAACTAAGGGCAATTGACCCTTAATGTGCCCAAACAACCCTACCCAAGTCTTCCTAGACCATAGAAGACCCCAATGAGTCACTAAGGACATATTGGAGTCAACCTAAAAGGTCAAATTGACCTAGGTCAACTCTACTCAAGTGTTAGGTCAAGTTGGCTCAAATGGGCTAACTCAAGCTCAAACCCAAATCCACTTGGGATAACCTCATTTTCATCTAATATTATGAGTTATTGGGCTGCCATTAGGCTAGATTA
This sequence comes from Platanthera zijinensis, assembly GCA_039513925.1. Lineage (NCBI taxonomy): Eukaryota > Viridiplantae > Streptophyta > Magnoliopsida > Asparagales > Orchidaceae > Platanthera > Platanthera zijinensis. The sequence continues at coordinate 112,541,566 of CM077089.1, read as the reverse complement.
GTCATCAATTTCAACCTTGATGATTAGGAGAGAGAAAAACTCCATTTTCCCCTTTAATGGAGGAGAGAGAAAGTGAAAAGGATGCCATTATGGCCAAGGGAGATTAAGGGCCTCTTCAATTGATGGATACATTCCCCCTCATCAGTTATGAGAAGTTGAATAATCATAGCCAGCCATCATAGTGGCTGAATTTAATTTCTCCCATAAGGAAGAGAGAGAAAGCCATTAATGGCCATGCAAGAGCAAGAGTCCCCCTCCAATTGATTCCAAAGTCTTAATTCATCTTCCCCCCCCCCCCATCAATTAGAGGAGACTAAGGGTTTTCCCCACCCTTTAGGTGGCTGAATTCCAGGAATATGCCATGGCCGAATTCAACCTTTCATGGCCATAAATGGCTTTGAAGCTTAGGCCCTTCCCCTCCCCCATTTGAGTGTCTTAAAAGCTTTACCAGGAAGAGGGGAGGAGTTTCCACATCTTTTTTGAAGAAATCGAGCCCTCTCACTGTGCGGTGGTAACACACCCGCAAGCTCCACCACCGGCCATGGCGCACCACCACCACACTCGTCGACAAGCCCGGTTAAAGGTCCTCCATTACTCCACTCTTCGTGGGCTAGATATTTAGACCGTTTAGGAGAGAAATCGGGGTCAATTGAGCCCGATTGGGTGAGCAGAATTTCTTAAATTTCATGGATTTTACACCTTGTGAGTTCGTCGGAAACCGCCCCTCCGGCGGCAATGCCGCCGCCCGGCGATAGCCCCCACCTCAAGGAAGGTGGTTGCGGTGGTGGCTGGCCAGGGAGGTGGCCGGGTGGCCAGGAAAATGACTTGGAGTAAGCTCCAGGTCGAGCTGATCCCATCCCTTGGCTGGAGGAAGAAGATGACCAGGAGCCCCACGATTTTGCTTTAAGATCCGTGCTAGATCTGATTTTATTAAATCCTATTATTTCAATTTCTGTCCTATTTACTGGTATGTTTTAAATTAAATATTAAAACTATCTAGCATCACCTAAAGAAAGAGTGGCCAACATAATAGTTGCAGCCCATGAAGTCTAGTTTAATTTAAAATTTATTTCAACTAATTTGGGTAAGTGGTTTGACCACAGCACTCATTTTGGTGAAGTCTATACCTAGGCTAGACCAGAGATTATTTTGCGTGCCCTTATCAATCTATCTATCCAAATGACTTTAAATTTTGGATAAGGTTCACTCTTACCTATACCTATAACATATCCAAAAATGGGAATTTTTGGAGAACATGATTCTATAGTTTTTGTAATTATTTAATAAACCTTGTATAATTTAATTAGAGAGCCTAAAGACCTCCAAATTCTCCCAAATTTTGGTGGGAGGTCCATTAGGTCAGTATAGGTCTCTGTATAAAATTTCACTTCATTTGGAGATGATTTGGTTGGAATTTGGTAAACCCTAACCTTGGCCCAAAAAGGGGTATGGTCAAAACTGCCCTTTGTGGGTTTGAGTGGCCAAACCACCTCATCAGAGGTTGAAATTTGGGACACTGATTTTACATGACATTTAACACCCTCAAATGGATTATGGGGTGGATTAGGGTGGATTTTCCCTAGGGCCCTAGTTTTAACCCTAAGGTTGAACTTTGGGGGCTTGTGAAGGACATAGGGGGTTATGTTCTTGGATGGACTTGGGGATTAGTCCCTGAGATCCTAGGGTGGTGAAATGACCTAGGAAGGGATATGGTGGTATTTAGACACATGCACCCCACATAAACCACTTAAAAATTATTTAGGATAATAGACCCAAGAAATTATCTTATGGGTCAAATGACCTTGAATCTTGATGATATTATGGTATGGATAATTTCATAGGATTATTAATGTCTGGTATTTATCTTAGGGTGTTTAGAGATCAGTAGATCATCCTTGAAGTTGTAGCTTCCATATTGCCCTTTTGATGTTAATGTTGAAAATATGATGTATAGGTGGTAGAATTATTTAAAATTCTGGAATAGATAATCAAATGATATTAGATTGCACTAGTAGTTTATTTGGAGGGTTTGAAGCTTTATTTGTAGTACTTCCTTTGTAAAGTAAATTATTACAACTTACTTGGATAAATAGGAAATAAATACAATGGCTTGCTGGAATATTGTGATACTTAGCCAGAGAACATTTTAGGGCATATAGAAGCATGGAAAAATTATTAAATGTTGTTTAATTGAGATTACAAGGGTGTGTCTTCATAAAGTGCCTTATGATGATTTTCCTTATGATAATCTTTTACCTAGTTTTCTGACTTGGGAATTTCATGAAACTTAGGAAGTGAAGTGTTATGATCATAATGTAGCTCTGTTAATTTTTGAGCAATTTTTGGACTAGTATTTTTGATACTTCCTTCAATACCAATATTTATATGAATTATTTTGGATTAAATATTTAGAGGTTAAATGATTTGTGAAAGTTTATGATATTTAGTATTCACTAATATTTTGTTATTCTACAATGTTCGTAATTTTTATAAGGTCATACACTAAGTAAATCAAGTGCTTCATGTTCAAATCACCCAAGGATTAATTTTGGGAAAAATAAATTAAATATCAAAGTTAATTAGAAAATTATAAATTTTTGGATTTAGGCTAATCCCATTAATTATTGTAAGACTTTTGGATGAAAATGTGGAGTACCTCCTATCATGTACATCATATAGCATTGGTTGGTCTGCATATAGCAAAACTATAGAAATTGCGTTGGAATTTGAATTGGGCATAAGGGTTGGGGTTAGTAGTTAGCTGGTTTGGGAAAATGAAATTGAGTTCATCATTGGAAGTTGGGATGAGTAGAATGTTGGGTTGGCTAGTGTCAGGTGGTTCACGGGGTCGACGAAAGATCGTCTTTCCCGTGGAGAGGAAGAGACAAAACACATCAGGGTTAGATCCAGAGTAATATTAAAAGGGATCGGGAATCGGGTATTAACCAATAATAATAAGTGCCTTGTTAAAGGGGGCTTTGGGTTTCAGCCCATCGTAGTTCCTAGTGCCCTCGAGAGCCCTTCACGGGGTATGCCTTGGGCAGTCCTGGGCTAACCTAAACTGTAGGCAAAATAAACTACAAGAGTAACAGTATAACTAGGGATTCACTTTCACTCACCTCAATGCCTCGGGATGATAGGTTGGGTCACTCGGGCAGCAGGCTCGATGGATTTGGTGATGGGCAGGTTGGCCCAACGAGCTTTAGCTCGATTATTGGTTATGACGGACGGGTTAGTCCGGGGAGCTTTGGCTCGGTTATTGGTTGAGACAGACGGGTTAGTCCGGGGAGCTTTGGCTCGGTGGTTGATATATCAAGTATGCATGTGCATAAATTATAAGGTGGTGGGTCTTCGGTATTGGAGGGTCGATGCACCGACGCCAATACGTTGACTCGACAAGTGTGGTTTTGCACTTCGCTAAGTTAAGTCTGGTGGACTTGCCGGCAAAGAGTACGCGGGAGCTCTGCTTAGTGCACCAGCATCGAGGCGTATGATAGGTCTGACTGGTAGTGCTAGTACCGGTTTAGAGGTGGGTGAGGCCCAACCCACTGCTTCCGTTTGCCACTACGGAGGTATCCTGGGAGGTTCGACTCCAGAAAGGGGGAACTAAAGGTCTGTGTGCACAGAGTCGGGTGGGTTGATGCGTGAAAATCATCTCACGGACAACAATCTGAATAGGCAAGTATACCTATCGTTTTATAATATAGTGATAAAAATATATCAAGGATGTATAAAAACTCGGGGCAGGCAAGTACTATTACTCACAACGATTCTATTATCCTACCAAACGATTGATGGGTTTTAAAATTAAAATGAACTAAGCTTAATTAAAAGAGAAATAAAATATTGTGAAAGAGTGCTCGATCGACGATTCACTTTGAAATAAAATAACAGAATAAATTAGTTTAACATTTGCAATTCTATTAAGACCGTGACGGATCCGATATTAGGAAGTAATCTCGCTAGAGCATTAAATCCCCTAACTTATAGAAGTTTTGACCGAAATCTCTTTACAAGTCAAAATGGCCTAAAGTCGCATTACCGAAGTGACCCGCACTATTGGATTTGACTCCAATCTGGAGGATTTACGTCATCCTATCTCTAGGGTTGCGTGCAACTCCTTCCTTCCTTGAGTGATCTTTCAAATCAATGAGTCTCTCGACTTCTATGAAATGAGATCAATTGCCTACTACCGTATACCGGAATATGGAGTCGACACGATAAAAATCAAAGAAGGATCAATAATAGAAAAAAAATACAAATGCAAACATAAAATTAAAGATGCGTTATTTAATCGCAAAGCTCATCACGATCGGGCACAAAATATAATTAGCTAAGCATAATTGGAAAGGAAACCAAAATAAGAGAAAAGAAATTCATTTTCATTGATTAATAAAAGAGGTACACAAAATAAGAACAAGACAAAATTATTCTACTAAAGCAAAAATTACAATAAAAGGAACTTGACAAGAAAGTAACACTCTTGAACTAGCACTCTACTTCTACATACTTCCTAAAGCTTGAGGGATGGGGTCCTTTTATAGATGAAGGGGAAGGTTCTAAATGGAGGTGGATTTTAAGGGAACAAGGGGGTGGCCGGCCATGTATGTGGAAGGGTTCATGCATGATAATTAATGAAGGGGAGAGAGAGGGAGAGGCTAAATGCATGAATTTCATTTTGGAAAATAAAAATAAATAAAATAAATAAAAGAGGGGGGATGGATGGGTTTAAATGAGAATGAAAGAGGGGAAAAGAGGAATGAATGAGAAATAAAGAAGGGAGAGAGGAGTGGATGAGATTCATTGCATGGAATTTAATGGAAATGAAAAGAGAAAATAAAATAAACAAGGGGGGATGAAAGAGGAGGGTGGTCGGCCATGTGTATGGGTAGATGCATGCATGGCATTAAATAAGGGAGAGAAGAGAGAAAATAGCAAAAAGGAGAGAGAGGTGACATGATGTGGGTGGTCGGCCATGCATAGGAAGTGCATGTATGTAATAAATGAAAGGGGCCGGCCATGCAAAGGAAAAATGGGCTGCTTGGTGTGGGCTTTATGAAGGGCTCGGGTAGAGGGGCTGTTTGTAGGCTTTGTGGGCTCGGGTAGGGTAGGTGGGCTACTCCAATAGTGGGCATTATGAGGGGCTCGGGTAGCATGGTGGGTTGCATAGGCTGCATCAAATGCAAGATGGACTTGAGCTTGGGCTTGAACCTACAAATAAATCAAAACAAACATTAGTCAATTTTTTATAACATGACATAAATAAACATAAGACATAGAACATAAATTAATAAAAGTGAAAATACATAAAACATATAAATAAAACTATGAAGTTTTATTATTATAACAAAACAAAACATTAAAATAAAATAACAACATAACAAGCATAATTATACGTAAAACTATAATAAAACCTAAGAATTAGGAATACTAAAATACCCCAAAAAGGGATGACTAAAACTAGTCATTAAACTCCCCCATGCTTAGGCTTTTGCTATTCCAGAGCAAAAGTATGAGAAATATTTATAAGACAATTATAAAATTTTAAATAAAACTAAAAATTTATTTACACCAAAATCTAGCAAAAAATAAAAATTAGGGATTTACGAATTAAGTCCTAAATTATGAAATTAAAGTGAAAAGAGAGAAATATTTAGCCAAAAATTCTCTAATAAATTAACTAGCACTCAAAATTGAGTAAATTGCAAACAAGGTTAGATTGAAATTATAAAAACCATAACTTGAAAGAAACTTAAGGAAAAAATGCAACCTACTACTTATGCTCTCCCAATATTTTAATTTAAAAACTAAGACAATAATATTGGCTAAGGGGTTTAGGGAGGAAATCATCATAAAGAGGTCTTTGATTGGAGGTGATCATCATTATTTTTTTTCCCCACATAATTTTTTTTTAAAATAAAAAATATATATAATACCAGAAAATGATAGACTAACATCTTATCACTTCCCACGACATATATGAACTTTTAATTCCTCTCTTCATCAGGGTTGCATATGTGTACCAGAGAATAAGGAACTAACATCTCCTTATTCCCATGACATATGATCTAACAATAAAAGGAAAAAGTGAATTGGGTAAGGAGAAGGGATTAAACAAGATTTTAGAAAATAAACTAAAATACTAGAGAGCAACTACTAGTAGATTGAGATTTCCTAAGAATCTAAAAGCATGAGGTAATAATCATTAGAATCCAAAATTGTTAAGCAAAATTACTACAAATTTGAAACTATTTAAAATAAAAGAGAAAAAGTGCTAAATAAATTACTCTAAGCAAATTAAAATCATAAGATTATCCTCAAAACTAAATCACTAAATATTAGATTTAACTAAATATGATGAAATAAAAGATTAGCAAATAAAAAATAATAAAAAAAATGCTTATAAACAAACTCAAACTAAGTTTCTGAAAATAACAAAAAGCTAAGCATGAGGTTTATTATATTTTTTGATTTTTCTGACATTTTTCATTTTTTGGGTTTGAAATATGATCTTTTTTTGGAATTTTTTTATTTTTCTAATTTTCTTGGGCTTTGCATTAGTTAAAGAAAAAGTAGTACTAAAGAAGCTTAATAAAACTATACTAATTTTTTGTGTTTTTGTGGAAATTTTAAACATTTTTTTAGAAAAGAAAGAAGAAAGAAAACAACTAAACTCTCCCCCATACTTAAATTTTGCATTGTCCTCAATGAAAAATAAAAACAAGAAAGAAAAAGGGAGAAGAAAGGGGAGGGGGGATGCAATAAAGTAAATAAAAAAGAAAACGACTTCCCCGGATTCGTAAGGCCGAATGCAGATGTCGCTCCCCCATGCTTGAGCAGGACACTAGCTAAGGCCTAAGGAAGAGAGGAAAGGATGGAGGCAAACGAACCGTCGGGGGCATTATTCCTGCAAAACAAAATAAAAAGAAAAAGGAAATAACAAAAAGGATAAGCAAGGTGTGCCTCTCAAGAGCTCTCTTTGTTTAACGTCGTCTGAGCACGACATTATTTGTTAGCTAAATGGAAAATAAATACTAAAATGAAGAGGTAACTCCCTAAGTATGCGCTTAGGAGAGTAAATTAAAAAAAGTGAAGAATCGCACTGACATGCGGTGGAATCTTCAAGAGAATGATGCCCAAAAATGAACGGACAGAGTTATAGAAGAACTCTGTCGTATGTAAAATGGGAAAGAAGGGGTCGTCAAAAGAAGAAGAATAAAAAGAAGAAGAAATAGAAAGAGGAATAAAATAAGTAGAAAAAGAAATTTCATCAACGGTAATGTCACAAGGAGAAGGAGAGACTTGTGAAATTTCGGGAGAAGAAGGGGCAGAAAGAACTAAAGGAGAGTCATCTAAAATAAAAGAAGAAGAAAAAAAGATTCGTTAAAAATAGAAAAATTTGGAACAGTTGAAATTGAGATTGAAATGGAATCACAAACGTCTTCAGAAGGAGAAATAGGAGACGTCTCGTCATCCTCAAAAGGTAAGAAGCATGACGAAATATCCATAGGGGTGTCAACCAAAGGAGGAAGGAAACAATCCGGAATATCCGAATAGTTATCCTCCTCGAGAGGAAAAAGACAAGCCGGGATATCCAGTGACTCATTACAAGATGAAATTGGAGGAGATGGAGAAGAAGATGAAGAAAATGAAGCGGTCTCACGAGAAAAATAATCGAGAATGGTCTTGAAATGCGAATCAATATTATCAATAGAAGTTTGCAATTCAAGATACCCATTATCGATAGAATTAAAATTTGGAAGCGCGGCACTTTGCGGGGCAAAATCATTAGAAAAATAATACGGGTTCCCCATCTCCCAAGTAGGATAAAAATTGGAGTAAGGGTCAAATTGGTCACTTTGACCTGCTCCAAAAAAATTGAAATCAAAAGAGGGAGGGGTTCCCGAAAGGCATTCAGAATTAAAATGGTCGAGCGACCCGCAAAAAGCACAAAAGGATGATGATTCCATAAAAAAAATAAACTGTTACCAAAAAGAAAAAGAAAAATTAAGTTTTTTGATTGATTTTTTTTTAGAAAGTAGAAAAATTAAAAATATTTTTTTAAAAAAAAAATTAGTAGAAGTAATAAACTCGGTGCTTTCGTAATATTGCCAAAAATGTCCCCGGCAACGGCGCCAAAAACTTGATGCGTGAAAATCGTCTCACGGACTACAATCCGAATAGGCAAGTGTGCCTATCATTTTATAGTATAGTGATAAAAATATATCAAGGTCATATAAAAACTCGGGGCAGGCAAGTACTATTACTCACAATGATTATATTATCTTACCGAACGATTGATGGGTTTGAAAATTAAAATGAACTAAGCTTAATTAAAAGAGAAATAAAATATTGCGAAAGAGTGCTCGATCGACGATTCACTTTGAAATAAAATAACGGAATAAATTAGTTTAACATTTGCAATTCTATTAAGACCGTGATGGATCCGATATTAGGAAGTAATCTCGTTAGAGCATTAAATCCCCTAACTTATAGAAGTTTTGACCGAAATCTCTTTACAAGTCAAAATGGCCTAAAGTCGCATTACCGAAGTGACCTGCACTATTGGATTTTACTCCAATCCGGAGGATTTACGTCATCCTATCTCTAGGGTTGCGTGCAACTCCTTCCTTTCTTGAGTGATCTTTCAAATCAATAAGTCTCTCGACTTCTATGAAATGAGATCAATTGCCTACTACCGTTTACCAGAATACGGAGTCGACACGATAAAAATCAAAGAAGGATCAAAAATATAAAAAAAATACAAATGCAAACATAAAATTAAAGATGCGTTATTTTATCGCAAAGCTCATCGCGATCGGGCACAAAATATAATTAGCTAAGCATAATTGGAAAGGAAACCAAAATAAGAGAAAAGAAATTCATTTTCATTGATTAATAAAAGAGGTGCGCAAAATAAGAACAAGACAAAATTATTCTACTAATGCCAAAATTACAATAAAAGGAACTTGACAAGAAAGTAACACTCTTGAACTAGCACTCTACTTCTACATACTTCCTAAAGCTTGAGGGATGGGGTCCTTTTATAGATGAAGGGGAAGGTTCTAGATGGAGGTGGAAATGAAGGGAACAAGGGGGGTGGTCGGTCATGTTTGTGGAAGGGTTCATGCATGATAATTAATGAAGGGGAGAGAGAGAGGCTAAATGCATGCATTTCATTTTGGAAAATAAAAAGAAATAAAATAAATAAAATAGGGGGGATGGATGGGTTTAAATGAGAATGAAAGAGGGTAAAAGGGGGATGAATGAGAAATAAAGAAGGGAGAGAGGAGTGGATGAGATTCATTGCATGGAATTTAATGGAAATGAAAAGAGAAAAAAAATAAACAAGGGGGATGAAAGAGGAGGGTGGTCGGCCATGTGTATGGGGAGATGCATGCATGGCATTAAATAAGGGAGAGAAGAGAGAAAATAGCAAAAAGGAGAGAGAGGTGACATGATGTGGGTGGCCGGCCATGCATAGGAAGTATATGTATGTAATAAATGAAAGGGGTCGGCCATACAAAGGCAAAATGGGCTGCTTGGTGTGGGCTTTATGAGGGGCTCGAGTAGAGGGGCTGTTTGTAGGCTTTGTGGGCTCAGGTAGGGTAGGTGGGCTGCTCCAATAGTGGCCATTATGAGGGGCTCGGGTAGCATGGTGGGCGGCATGGGCTGCATCAAATGCAAGATAGACTTGAGCTTGGGCTTGAACCTACAAATAAATCAAAACACACATTAGTCAATTTTTTATAACACGACATAAATAAACATAAGACATAGAACATAAATTAATAAAAGTGAAAATACATAAAACATATAAATAAAACTATGAAGTTTTATTATTATAACATAACAAAACATTAAAATAAAATAACAACATAACAAGCATAATAATACGTAAAACTATAATAAAACCTAAGAATTATGAATACTAAACTACCCCAAAAAGGGATGACTAAAACTAGTCATCATGGGTGAGTTGCACTTGCATGATCACATCATAGCATATTTGCATGCCATAGCATCATCATTGCATATAACCCCTGACACCTATTGTATAAAGTGGTATGGGTCGCTTTATGCAATAGGCCCTGCAAAATGACCCCTGGGTTTATAAGCTTGCGTGAGCGTGCTTATAAGTTAAGGTTTATATTCTGTAGATATATACATGCTTGCTAGAAAAACCGACACCCTATCGTATAAATTTGTATGGGACTTTTTATACGATAGGAGCCTTGCAGAAGATCCCTTAACTTATGTGTTTTCATATAAGTTAAGGTTACTTATTTCTTGTTTAGTTTTTCATACTTTTATTACTTCCATATATACTTAGAGAACTGTTAGATTAGTTCCGTCATCACCTGCTTCTAGTTCATTCTCCACCCTCACTACCTCTCCTTTCCTCCTCCCCGCTCGGTGCCTAGGAGTCATGGGGGAAGGGGTGGGGGATGATAGGACTTAGTCTTTTAGACTAGCGGTTTTCAAACAGCATCATTTTAGGGAACCGTGGAGCCCAGCATGGAGGAGCAGCCCCGGAGGTTGGCACGCTTGGAGATGGTATAGTCTAGCACCAGAGTTCAGACAGCTAGGACTGTGAGTCCCGATCGTTAGTAGATGTTTAGTTTTTTCTTCCGCGCTGAGTGATATGTAGTGAGGATATTAATGTACCAGGCATGAGCCCTATTTTCAGTACCTATATTATTATTTCTGTGGACTCTCCCTTCGTGGAGATTATTTACTATATATGTGATTTTTGTGGACATGTGCAGAGTTCTTTTATTTCATACTCTCATATTTTGCTACTTTTCTATGATCGATTTGGCCGGCAGGATCGGCGTTTTGTAATGATGTCCTTCCCGGGTGTGAAGGTGTTACCACAAAGCGGCGGTTCTGGGCCTAAGACCACGTGGTTCTAAAAAGAAAAAATGGGGGGGGGGGGTCTTACAAAGGGTTTCAGACTTTCTCTTCAAGAAGAATACCCAAGCAAACTTGGAGAAGTTATCAACTATTATAAGTGTGTAGACTTTCCTACCTATACTATGAACTGGCATATGACCAAACAAGTCCATATGCAGGAGGTATAAACACCTCACAGAGTCCATAGCCCCAATGCTCTTAAAAGAAGCTTTGGTCTGCTTGACCTTTTGGCATACAAAGCAAATTCCCTCAGTGCATTTCATTTTAGGACCATTTTTTACTAGATCTTCACTGAAGAGCTTGCTAATGGTCTTATATTTCAAGTGAGCAAGTCTTTTGTGCCATTGTATACAGAATAAGACTTTCTCATTAGCAACTAGACATATAGGAGTCTTTACTTAAACATAGAAAGTTTAAACAAAACATTTCCACTCCTAGTTCCTGTCAAGGTGACCTCTTGGTCACTTGACCTCTTAATTTAACACTCATCCTTATGGAATACATTGACAGCCAAGATCACATAGGATGCTTATATTAATCAGGTTGTGTTGCAACCCTTTCACATAAGCCACTTTTGAGATTGAGACTATGCCATTAGTAATCATACCATATCCCTTAGTGACTCCTCTGTCTAAACCTCCAAAGATAACTTTAGGTCCATTCTTCATAGGAGTGTATTCCTTCAAGTGACATCTTATTCCAGTCGTGTGCCTGGAACATCCACAGTCCAAGTACCATATAGGAGTATGGGTACTTGGACTATCCTGCAAAACATAATTTAGGTAACCTTAGGACCCCAAGAGGGTTTGGGTCCTTGGTGCATGTTAGTCTGAAATTGAACATGTCTACCTGCATATTTTTTGACAGGAAGACTAACTCTTGCCCTAGGCACATTTGGATTAAGCCAGCAATCTATGGCAAAGTAACCCACTTTACCACAACACCAACACTCATGGATATTATATTCCTCTTCTGAATTGTACTTGTGGACATGCCAACAGCAGTCTATTCAGAAGGGAGAGCAGCAGCCCTCTTCAAGTTTCTCTCAGCAAGGATCTGACTGAAAGTAAGTCTGTTATTAGATGTACTTTGCTTACTTTGAATACCACTAACAATAGTTTTCTTTGCAGTAGACAAGATGTTGATGGCATCAGAGATAACCAAGTCAGGCTTTCTGACTGACTTACCTATGGTCTGAGAGTTTGCTGGAAGAGCTTGATCACATGCCACTGCCTTATTTTTGAGTGAGGGGGATGGGGTACCAAAGGCAAATGGTCCATGATGGGCCATCTGAATTTCCTCATGTGGGGTCTTAAAAGCACTCATCCCCTTGTCATACCTTCCATCATAGTTGTTAACATTTTTGTTAAAACTTTTGGATCTTCCATTCAACCAGTGACCATAGATACTTTCTTGGTCATACCTATTTGATGGTAACACTACTTTCTCAAAAGAGATGGGAGGCTGAATTGGAGCTTTGCCTTTCCCTTTGGAATGGACAACTCTAGGGTTACCCTTGAATCCCAAACCCCTCTTATCATTTTGAGAGGTGAAGGAGTCTATAAGGGGCAATACTGTATTGGGCTTTGAATATTTAGCCACAATCCTTTTCTCCATTTGGAGCTTCTCTTCAAGATTCAAAATGATTTTGTTCTTGTGGGTGATGGTCCAAATCTGGATGATTGTGATGGCCTTCAGTTAGCTAACTTCCCTCATCTTCTGATCTAGTAAAGATGTTGAATCAGATTTTAGGAAAGCAGCTATCTGTAGGGAGATAATCTGCTCAGCTTGTTTCTTGTCCAACCTCTTGCTTCTCTTCAAAGCATTCAGAAGGGCACCATACTCGTCAATCAATTGATTGATATCTTCCTTAGATTTTGACCCATCTTCATCACAGGATGAAGATGCATCAGAATTGGGACTAGTCTCATAGTCTGAACCAGAAGAAGTGCTGGATAGTGAATATACCTTATCTGGACTAGGCTGATCCTTGCTGGATTCTTCATCTATCATGGACATGATACCATAGCAGCCATTGTCATCTTCATCCACTTCAACATCACTTTTTGAGTGAGATAGAGGAGCCCTGATACCTATCCTTGCAGCAGGATAGTCTTCATCTTGATCAGCAATAGCAGCAAACAGCCCTATGTAGGCTTCTTCTTCTTCTTCAGAATTTGAAGAAGATGAGTCACTTTAACTCCAGCTTTTCTCCTTTTTGGAAATGAAGGACCTTTTCTTCTTGCCCTTATGTTGGTGGTGGTGCTTCTTCTCCTCAGATTTCTTCTGCTCTTTCCTCTTGACTAGGAAATTAGCAGTAACATGCCCAGTCTTGCTACATCAGTAACAAATAACATAAGAAGAAAACTGTTTACTGGGTTTAGTGTCATTCCTGTCTCCCTTAGAGAACTTCTTTTCAATCTTGTTGTGGTCCTTCTTGTGATGAGAGGAAGAGGAAGTTATGTTCTTCCACTGCCTTCTTTACATCATCTACTTGAACTGCCTAGAGAAGGCAGCAAACTCCCCATCTGACATATTGATATCAGATGAACTTGACTCAGAACTGTATAAATCAGTAGGATTTCTTAGGGGAGAGTCTATCCTCTCCTTGCTCTTCTTAGAGCAATCATCCTTGAAGGCCATTGTCCTCTCCTTGGCTTGATATCGGTTGATGGTCTCCTCCTCCTTTCTGGCAGATAGTTGTATCTCATAGGAGAGCAGCTTTCCAAACAAAGTATGTGGAGGAGTTTCAGCAAGCTTAGCCACCTCTCTGATGGCACGGATCTTGGTGTCCCAGTCTCTGGTTAGAGATCTGAGGAACTTGTCATTCAGCTCATAGTTGCTGAAGACCCTCCCATAGGTCCTCAGCTCAATCACCACTCTAAAGAATTTTTCATAGCATTCAGTTATGTTGTCTTTCTTGGTCTGCTCGAAGGCTTCATACTCTTGAGTAAGTAGGGATTTCCTGCCATCCCTGACTTCTTCGGTGCCTTCCATATAGACAACCAGAGTTTCCCACATTTCCTTGGAAGTCTTGCAGTGTATAAGATTCTGGAATATAGAATCATCAATGACACTCGCAATGATGTTATGTTCCCTCTTATCCATAGTTTCTAGTATGACCTCATCCTTGGTCATTTTAGAATATTTCTTAGGTGTCTGGATAGTGGCATCCAGAGCTGAAACCTTCATGGGATGAAAGGTCCCTCTTGTATTGTAATTAAAATCTTGGGGTCAGATGCCTCCTTAAACAATCTGACCCTTTCCTTTCAAATACCAAAGCTCTCGTTCCTGCAGATTGGAAGCTTCATGGAGCCCAACTCCTTATGGTTCTCTCCTAAATCCATAAGGATATTTTTAGCTACCCTTGGAGATCAACTCAGCCCGTTAAGTCATTTTTGAACAACCTTCCTCTAATACCACTTGAAAGTCTTTAGTTTCAAGAGTAGCTAATCACCGAGGGGGGATGGATAGGTTTTTAGGTCTTTTTGAACTCTCTTTATTCTTTGGTGTGTTGTGATTTATTTTAAGTTAGCTTTCAAGATTACACAACTAACACACAAGTACTTTATAGTGGTTCCCCAGATTATGGGTACATCCACTGTCCCTCATACCTTTCCAACAAATTGTTAGATAAGGCTGTTGGGTTTCTCTATGAGGTTGGCAAAACACTTGTGCACGCAGCGGAAGTAATAAAATCTAGAACAACCCAAAAGAGATTGGATCGGGCCATGCATGGTGAATCAAGAAGTTAACAAAAATTATGCAAAAATTACCTCTTCGGTGTTGAGTCACAACTCAACGAAGATGCTCCAAATGTGATTCCTTGACGGTGGTGAGTTCCACGTAGAATAATATCTTTGGTTTGAGTCATTTGTTCTGTCTTTTATTATTTTCTACATTATAGATCAGATGGTACAAGTTCAAAACATAAAGACCATTAAACAATTGGGCTACAGCATAACAAACATCATTCTTAAATATAGAACAACAGTTGTTCTTAATTATAAAAGAAAATCTAATCATGTCCAAGCATGAAATAGATATAATGTTTCTAGTTATGGACGGAACAAAATAACAATTATTTAATTCTATTACAAGCCCACTGGGCAAAGAAAGACGGTAAACCCCTACGGCTACAGCAGTAACTCTTGCTCCATTGCCGACACGCAGGTCCACCTCCCCATTACTCGGCAATCTTCTCCTTTCCAGTTCCTGCACATTTGTACAAATGTGAGAACCACATCCGGTATCCAATACCCAAGATGAAGGAGCAGAGAGGTTTATTTCTATAACGTAAATATTTGAAGCGGAAGCCATACCTCCCTTCATTTTCTGCAGACCCTCAATGTAAGAAGGATAGTTCCTCCTCCAATGAAGAGCCTTGCCACAGTGGTGGCATTTCCCCTCCTTCACCGTGCTCTTCTTTTTCATCAGTGCAGAAGACTTGGGCTCGAGATGTGACTTAGGTCCCACCTTCGTCTTCTTAGAGCCCTTGGCCTTGCCCTTGCCCTTATGCACCATCAGTATGGGGATGGCAGGCTTGGCCTTCTTCATATTGATCTCGGCAGTTCTCAACATGCCTAGGAGCTCGGGCAGTTTCTTGTCTATCTCATTCATGTTGTAGCTCAAGACAAATTGCTCGTAACTGTCCGGCAACGATTGCAGGATCAGATCTGTGGCCAACTCTTGACCCAGAGGAAAACCCAGTCTTTCAAGGTTCTCTATATACCCAATCATCTTGAGTACGTGAGTCCCTACTGAGTCTCGAACTCCCATCTTGCACTGAAACAACGCTTTGGTGACGTCAAACCTCTCTTGACGAGCTTGCCCTTGAAACATTTTCTTGAGATGCTCGTCAATCTCCTTGCACCCCATGTTCTCATGTTGCTTCTGAAGCTCAGAGTTCATGGTGGTAAGCATAAGGCATTCGACGTCCAAGGCGTCATCAGTATACTTCTTATAAGTATCTTTATCAGCACGGGAAGAATTCCTGGTTGGCACCTCGGGGGCTTCTTCTTCCAAGACGTAGAGCTTTCGCTCTTGCCTGAGAACAATTCTCAGGTTCCTGTACCAGTCCATGTAATTAGTCCCGCTGAGCTTATCCTTCTCAAGGATGGCTCTCAGAGACAGAGTGGAGTGTGAACCACTTGCCATGGAATTCTACAAGAATTCATGCAGAATAAACCGGTACCAAAATTTCAAAATACAATTATTTTCTTAATTTGGACTTCAATTAAAAACTCCCACTATTTTATTCGAAATAATAGCCCTCACTATCAATTCGGAGAGTTCATGCGAGCTACTCTCTTAGTGGACAAGATCCGTATTTCACCAACACTATGAGTCAGCTTTGGCTTTCCTCTCATAATGCGGTTATTTTGGTAGGCAACGCTTGCCAATTGCATCCTCATGCAATTCTTGTATGGTTGGTGAATAACTCCTTATTCGCATCCATCATATGGTGCATGACAACCCTATGCCTCTAGGCACTCAACCTTTGAGGTCACCTAGTTAAGCTTGACCCGATGTCGATAGTGGGATATCACAATTATCCGCTCGCACCCTTACCAAGATAGATTAATGTACCTTGCTTTGGCAATCCCACACTTCATCGATCGAGGCAGGAAGAGTGTCATCCATCGGAAGGCATCCGAACACTTAATATTTGATGAAGGGATTTTTGATGATAGGTTAACAATTAACCATGATCAACATTTGATCAATGTGCACATCCAAAGAAAAACATTTCACTAAAATCCTCATGCATCCCTTATGTGCACAACAGAACACAATCAACATTTGATAGAAGAAAAGGGATAAATCTGAACATCTGGACACTTCCAAATCTTCAGGTTTATATGCATTGGACAAGGGACAAAGGCAACTGAACTTAAAGCAGTAGACAAGCTCATCTCTCCTTGTTGGATTCAAAATCCAAAAACAAAATCGAGGGATGGTTACTGCTAAGGAGACAGTAATTCCTAACGATTAGAAATTACTACAAGATTCCAGACGTTCCCGGCGGGGTGCCAAGATTAAATCTAGACATTTAGAACACTTCTAAATCCCTAGGTTTACACATACTGGAATAACCTAACTTCCAATACAACAAACATGGCCGAAACCTCCCTCTAATACCACTGTTGGGTTTCTCTATGAGGTTGGCACAACACTTGTGCACGCTGCGGAAGTAATAAAATCTAGAACAACCCAAAAGAGATTGGATCGGGCCATGCATGGTGAATCAAGAAGTTAACAAAAATTATGCAAAAATTACCTCTTTGGTGTTGAGTCACAACTCAACGAAGATGCTCCAAATGTGATTCCTTGTCGGTGGCGAGTTCCATGTAGAATAATATCTACGTCTCTGCAGAAATCCACACGAGCGGGAGAACTCCAAACTTCCATCACATGGATGATCGGAGAGAAGATCAGCCGCACCTTTGCACTTCCCACGGACTGCTAGGTCCGCGTCAGGGAAAGCAAGACCAGCGACGGTCGCAGGAGAGGAGGTAGTCAGCGGAGCGAACAGCCGGCGGCGGAACGTTTCTGTCCGGCGGAATCGGGATTCGGCGGATCGGGAGATCGGCGGAACTCTTTCCGTCGGCTTCCGTATTTCTACAGGAATCTCGATATTGGTCGATTCCTTTCCTCAAAACCCTAAGTGTCCTATTTATACCAAAGGCATAAACAGTTCATAGGAATCGTTATCCGCAGACCACCCAAGTTAGGGTTTCTGGACCGTTCGGCGAGAATCACCTCCAGATTCGGCGAGAATCAGTCGGCGAGAATCAGTCGGCGAGAATCAGTCGGCGAGAATCGGCGAGAATCAGACGCAGAATCGGCGAGAATCGAACAGTTCGATTCTCGACGATTATGCCTTAGTCGGCGAGACATAGACGACGACTCCCGTCGATTCTCGTCGATTCTGCCACAATCGACGAGTCATACTCGACGGCTCCCGTCGACTCTCGACGATTTTCCCTTGGCAACATTTGCCTGACGTCCCATACTAAAGGGTGATTGGTAACCTTTACCAACACAGTTAATCTTCCAATTTCTCCACATGCTCTTATGTGCGACCCTGCAGGCTCATATCGCGTTGGCAGTGAGATTACATGTTTGACCACTTCTAGATCACCATGGTAACTCCAACAAAGGCAACTTCTCCAAACTCGGCTCAATGAGCTTACAACTTAGATCCCTCATGATCTCTCAAACTCCTCCAAGTCCTACCTTAGGCCCAAGGCCCTACCACTCAGAGAAAGCAATGCTCCTACAGCTCAGTGATTCACAGATCACCTACCTCAGACTTTTATAAAAGTCCTTCAGCTCAGGCTAAGAGGATAGCCCTACAACTCAGAGAGAATGACTCTTCTACCTCAGATCTAAACCAAATCTTACAAC
Organism: Platanthera zijinensis; assembly: GCA_039513925.1. Taxonomy (NCBI): domain Eukaryota; kingdom Viridiplantae; phylum Streptophyta; class Magnoliopsida; order Asparagales; family Orchidaceae; genus Platanthera; species Platanthera zijinensis. The sequence goes on along the minus strand of CM077089.1, from coordinate 112,523,239 downwards.
TCAAGCACAAAGGCCCTATAGCTCAGATCCACACAAGGATCCTACCTCAGGCACACAGGCCCTACGACTCAGCCCTTATGATTTAGGCTTACAACTCAAATCTATTAAGATCCTACAGAATGAAATGGTTGTTGTTGATGTAAGACACCAGAGAAATAAACTCTGTGTCTTTCTCTTCCTGGACTGAGATGACTTAGTCCTCCTTTCTTCAGAGCTCCAGGAATGTATCTTTAGGAGTAGTTCTGCTTGGGCTGTGAAGACACTACAACTAGGATTTACTTGTGTTACAACTTCTAACTCAGAGAGAAAGCTCTCTGAACTGTGTGTTGAAGATCAGAATATCAGCAACTATCTTTCTTGACCTTTCATATCAAAAGAATGAACTACTTCTCCAAGCACTGTAACTCAGTTGAGAGGAATATGACAAAGTTCTGCTCTATTTAAAAAAATTGATTTTTCCTTCTTTAATCTCGTATTTTCTATCCCGATGTCAAATGGCTCTTTGTGCATTGGGACCACAAGGAGTTGTTAGCTGTGGGTCTACTTTTGCATTAAATGTTGTACAACAGGCAAGCGACTCCATTTATCATGTACTGTTCACTTCCGTAATATTTGAATTTCTGCTGACGTCAGCACCTGTGGATTTAGTCAAATTCAGACAATTCAGCATAGGCATTGAGTGAAGGCTTGTCACTCAACGCCAAAACACTCAGTCAGTTTTCTACAAACACCAGGCGTTAAGTGGTCAGTCATCACTCAACGAATATAGACTTTTAGCTGTCTAACAGATTAGGCGTTGAGTGAACCTTCATCACTCACCTCATTTGGACTTAGCTGAGTTTCTCTATATGAAGGCTTCGAGTGAAGCTTCTGCACTTAACGCTTTTTGCCTTTGCCCGCCATCTCGCTGAGGCGTTGAGTGAATAGCCTTCACTCAACGCTTCTTTACTTAGTTGAATTTTTGTTGAGTTGGCGCTGAGTGAATTGCCTTCACTCAACACTTCTGGACTTAGCCAGAATTATTGACAGATTCTTATGCGGCTTTGATTGCTTGAGCTTTACTCAATGCTTCTGGCTGTGGGTGTTGAGTGAACTGTCTTCACTCATTGCTTCTGTACTTAACCAGATTTCTTCCTTAGCAATGCTGAGGCTTTGACTGTCTAGTCTTTACTCAGCGCTTCTGGCCATCTATCGTTGAGTGAACTGCCTTCAATCAACGCATTTGGACTTAGACAAATTTTAGTCTTGTCAACATTCTTCCATATGTCCACCTGTCATTATTACTTATACAACCTGCCTAATCAGTATAACAAGTAACCACATACATACATAGAACTTATAGCATGCAACAAATACAAACTTGTGTATACTATTATCCTATGGGCCTTCATCAAATCTGGTACATTGTGATCAATGGAATCAACACCGGGGTTTGTCTATGTGAAGGTGAAGATGAACCATTATTCATCTCACTTGGGAGGACTGGGGTCCGTTCGGATGGAGGTGGTGAAGAACCTTTGTTCGTTCATGCCTCAGGAGAACCGGGGTTCATCCAAGTGAAGGTGTAAATGAACCTTTGTTCATCTTGCCTGGGAGGACCGGAGTCCGTTCAGGGGAGGTGGCGAAGAACCTTCATTCATTCACGCCTCAGGAGAATCGGGGTTTGTCCAAGTGAAGGTGCAGGTAAACCTTTGTTCATCTCGTCTGGGAGGACCGGGGTCCGTTCGGGTAGAGGTGGTGAAGAACCTTTGTTCATTCGCATCTCAGGAGAACTAGGGTTCGTCCAAGTGAAGGTACTGATGAACCTCTGTTCATCTAGTCTGGGAGGACCGAGGGTCCATCCAAGTGGACGTGGCGAAGAACCTATGTTTGTTCACACCTTAGGAGAATCTGGGTTGGTTTAAGTGAAGGTGCAGATGAACCTTTGTTTATCTCGCCTAGGAAGACCGGGGTCCATCCTAGTGGAGGTGGCGAAGAACTTTTGTCCGTTCGCGCCTTAGGAGAACAAGGGTTCGTCTAAGTGAAGGTGCAGATATAGAGTCCATCCGGGTGGAGGTGGCAAAGAAATTTTGTTCGTTCGCGCCTTAGAAGAACAAGGGTTCGTCCAAGTGAAGGTACAAATGAATCTTTGTCCATCTCGCCTGGGAGGTGTAACACCCCCATCGGTCGTATGGCATATAACAGAAGGTCCAGCTGGAACCCGGCACCATATACCACGGACAGTCAGAGGGGTTACAGAATAATACCAAAGACTCAACTACTCATCCTAACACAAAGTATTCTAGCGGAAGCTTTTGAACAGTTAATAGAACCCAAAATTTGCACAAGCATGGCATGAATGTCCACTAACCAAAATAGGAATGAAATAAAATGAATACACAGAAGAGTACATGGCCTTATGGCCTTACAAAGTTTCTCTTAACAAGGTAATGTCTTACATACATCGGCTCGCAAGGCGGCCATACATGACAGAAAGTAAAAATAGCAGTTCACTTCGGCCTTCGTGGGCCTGCACAGTATCTTAGGCTTCAACCCGCAACTTGGCGCTTGGTTCCGCAGCACCTGCAAGCAATTACTCCACCGCATGGTGGCAACCAGAGCAACGGTCAGCTAAAGCTGACCAAATTATAACGACCCCGCCCCCTTAGTAGGGACGGCGGTGCTTTATCCCTGCATATCGTTAGCCCAGCTAAATAATAAAGTGCATATAAGGACTTTCGCGACAGGTGTAGGCTCGCTCGGCCAAACACCTCGTGCACTCAGGGAACATTCGCGATGAATCCGGTCAATTCCATGGCTTCACCACCGTCCTTAGGATGGCAAGCAATGTGAGCATTTTTGAGTCCTTCTGACCGTAGTCCAAGGCTCCCGACTATGCCAATGTCCAGTTCCACTTTAGGGCCTCTAGCACCAAACCACATAGCCCAGGTCCGTATACACCCGCCCGTTGCTCACGCCGCCTAGTCACTTTAAGATGTATGCGCGAGCCAAGCTTCACCTGAATCCTAAATCATTTTCAAACAACACATAACCCAGTTATGTTCAAGGCTGACTCCCCGGCCGCCAAGTTAGCAGAATTACGTTTTCGCCCAGTTTTCTGGGTGCTCCTTGGAGTTAATCTCCAAGGATCCCTGCCGCAATCTACCGCGTAGAAACCCGAAAACAACGCACGGAGTCATCTCCGGCTATTCATGCAATGCAACATCATCGATCCAGACAAATACATCCGGGTAGGCTTCACACACAATGCATATGCCCGTACTTCGATTCTGGACTCTAAACAAGGGGGACTTCACATATCTACCCCAAGGAACACCGCGCACTCACCGCACACTCGCGGGAGCGGGTTTTTCCCATGCAAAGGAAGAAAAGCTTCAAGTGCTCAAGTTAAAAATCGTTACCCTTGAAGTCTGCTTCGGTGCCATGAAAAACTAGTCGGATAGAAAGCTTCGCAAAGGAATGCTCTCCATGGATCTGGTCTCGGTTCTCAGATTGGTGCTTTGATGCTCTGCCGGCGGCCGGATTCCTCCCTTCCTTTTTCCTTGATCCCTCTCTCTCTAACTTCTTAGAAAGAGGGAGTTAAAGATGGAATGAGGAATAAAACCTTTAATCCCGGATTAAACACAAGCAGGAACTCATCTTGGCTGTTGGATCTTATTTAAAGAAAACGAACGGCTCAGATTAGTCTGAAAACTTTAATCCTGGGCCGAACACGGCTTTGCACAAGGCCGTGTCCCAGGCCGTGTGCCTCGATCCAGCCACTCAAATTGAGCATAGAAAAGGACACGGGTTAGGACACGCCCGTGTCCCAACCTAACACGCCCGTGTCGGGTCCTCGACATGCTCGTGATCAGGGGCCGTGTCACAAATAACCGCTATGCCAACCGTCATGTTGCTTGATGGACATAGGTGACGACACGCCTGTGTCAACCAGTACACGGCCGTATCTATCAGTCGACACAAAACCCAAAATATTCCTGAGAAGTACACGGCCATGTGACAGGCCCGTGTCACATGCCGTGTGCACTAACACGCCCTGGGACATGCGCGTGTCCCAGGCCGTGTCCTTCACTGGATGACCCGAGCATGACATGACCGTGTGACATGCTTGTGTCACAGGCCGTGTTTACCCTACCAAGATCCAAAGTTGGTACAAACACCTCCCCTTACAACTCTGAATTTCGGGGCGTTACAAATCTCCCCCCCCCCCCTTAAATAATTTTGTCCACGAAATTAAGAAAAGGGGTACACAAAATAATTTAAATATTACCTGAGTTGAATAGTTCGGGATATTCCTCCCGCATAGCCTTCTCTCGCTCCCAAGAAAGCTCCTCACGTCCGCAGTTATCCCAACAGACCTTAACCATTCGAATTTCCTTGTTGCGGAGCCGTTTGACTTCAAAGTCTTCAATGCAAACTGGCTTGACCTTCGTCGTCAACCCACTATCGATCGGCACTTGCTCGACAGCAATGACTTGTGAAGGCTCTTGAACCACCTTCCGCAACACCGATATGTGGAATACATCGTGTAGTCCACTCAGCTCCACCAACAACTTCAACTGATACGCTGCTTCCCCTATCCGCTCCAGGATCTAAAACGGTCCAAGGTATCTTAGACCCAGCTTCTTTAGGCATCGAATCCGCGAGACACCCTTGAACGTCTTGATTTTCAGATACACCCAATCGCCAACACTGAACTCCACATTCCTATGCTTGGCATTATAGTATTTTGTCTGCCTGTCCTGAGCAATCTTTAACCTTTCTTGAATCGTACGTACCATTGAAGTGGCTTCTTCCACTGCCTGACGTTTGAATAACTTTTACTCGCCTGCCTCCAACCAAGACAACGGTGTGCGGCACCTTCTCCCATAAAGGGCCTCGAAAGGCGCCATTCCAATACTTGCTTGAAAACTGTTATTATATGCAAACTCTACCATGTACAGGTGATCCTCCCAGTGTTTTCCGAAATCTAGGACGCACATGCGGAGCATGTCCTCCATCGTCCTATTGACCCTCTTGGTCTGACCATCCATTTGCGGATGGAAGGCTATGCTGAAACTCAGCTTAGTTCCCAACAACTTATGCACCAGCCTCCAGTCATTGGACGTGAAGCGGCCATCTCGGTCACTAACAATACTGCGGGGCACACCATGCAACCGTATAATATTATCCACATAGAGCTTGGCTAACTTTTCCACCGGATCTTCCTTTTTATTTGGAATGAAATGCGACACTTTTTTCAATCTATCTGCGACCACCCAAATGGCGTCATTTCCCTTCTGCGACTTTGGCAAACCGTGCACAAAATCCATGGATATGTCGTCAAACTTCCATTCCGGGATTGGCAAGGACTTTAAGAAACCTCCGGGCTTCTAGCACTTTGTCTTCACTAAGGCACATGTTTGGCACTTTGCCACATACAGTGCTACATCCTTCTTCAGCCCTGGCCACCAGAACAACTTCTTCATGTCCCTATACATCTTCATGCTCCCCGGGTGCCTCTTCTATGATTGAGTACTTGGTATGATAAGCCTCATACATCAACTCCTCCCGAAGACTATCTGCACTAGGAATGCATAGGCAATTTAAGTTTATGCCGTCCTTCCTTAGCAGTCCATCCACAACTTATCTCAATCCTTGCAGCTGCTCCGCAACTGGGAATTTGACCCATCCAACGATTCATCCAATGCCTCACACAACAAGCTTCCGGTCTTTCGGCATAGTGTTCCTGGCTTCTATCCTGAACCAAAGCCTGCTACACTCTCTTCATGCTCCTGTGTCAATCCTATCAGCTAGGTCGTACTCAACATATCTAGCACCTTGCAAGCATCCAACACAAAATTACCATCAACATTCATGCTTCAGCACGAGACTGCTTCCAACACCAAATGTCAACGCAAGAGATCTCCAATGCCTCCAAATCACGGACTAATCTCTCATCATGCACCACCAACCAGTTGGCCTGCGCCGGAGCCCTACGACTCAAAGAATCCGCCACTGCATTTCCTTTCCCAGGCACATAATGTATCTTGAAAGTGTAGTCCCCCAAGAACTCCATCCACCTTCGCTTCCTCATGTTCAGGTCCTTCTGATCTAGTAAGTACTTCGGGCTCTTATGATCGGTGTAAATGTCAACCTTTACACCGTACAGGTAGTGCCTCCACAGCTTTAGAGCAAATATCACGGTCGTTAGTTCCAAATCATGTACCTGATAATTTCTCTAATGGACCTTAAACTGTCGCGATTCGTACGCTATTACTCTCTCATGCTGTAGCAGAACACAGCCCAAACCACTGCCTGAAGCATCACTATAAATTTCAAATCCTTCGAACCCACTCGGCGTACATAAGATAGGTGCCGAGATCAATCGCCTCTTCAACTCTTCAAAAGCCTGCGTGCACTCCAGCGTCCATACAAACTTCTGATCCTTCCTTGTCAACATCGTGAGTGGTTGCGCGATCCGTGAGAAATTCTCCACAAAGCGCTTGTAGTAGCCGGCAAGCCCCAGAAAGCTCTGAACTTCCGCCACCGTAGTCAACTCAGGCCACTCCTGAATTGCCGCTATCTTCGGCAGATCCACCACAATCCTGTTACCACTTACAATATGTCCAAGGAACTCTATTGAGGACAACCAAAACTCACACTTGGAGAATTTAGCATACAACTGATTGTTCCTCAACGTCTCCAACACCATATGCAGATGCTTGAAGTGATCATCCTCACACCGCGAGTACACCAAGATGTCTTCGATAAACACTATCACGAATTGGTCCAGGTACTCTCTGAACGTCCTATTCATTAGATCCATAAACACGGATGGTGCATTGGTCAGCCCGAACGGCATGACCGTAAACTCGTAATGTTCAAACCGTGTGCTGAAAGCTGTCTTAGGGATATTACATTCCTTTATCCTTAACTGGTAGTATCCGGATTTCAGATCTAGCTTCGAATATACTGTTGACCCAACTAACTGGTCAAATAGATCGTCAATCCTTGGGATCGGATACTTATTATTTACTGTAAGTTTGTTCAACTCCCGATAATCAATACAAAGTTGCAAACTCCCATCTTTCTTCTTAACGAAAAGGACCGGTGCGCTCCAAGGCGATGAACTTGGACGCACATACCCTTGCTCTAACAACTCTTGCAGTTGTACTTTCAACTTCGCCATCTCCTTAGTCGCTATCCGATACGGAGAGCGTCACACCGGTTTGGCACCCGGCACCAGCTCAATTGTAAAATCAATCTCTCGTTGAGGAGGGGCTCCCGTGAGATCGTCTGGAAACACATCAGGATACTCGGACACCACTGTAATACTGTCTAGACAAGGATTAGGCATTGAAGCCTGTACTGAAATGACAAACAGCTCAGCACCAAACCGAACTACCTTAATCACCTGAAGAGCCGACATCATAATTGTAACACCTCCCCTGTAAAGACCATATAATATGGGTCCGGCCGGGGCCCCACAACATACAGACGCCACAGCTTTAGTATTAAAAGATGATATGAAAACTACCCAATCTCAAAACTCCAGACAAACACAGCGGAAACAGAACATTAACCGACAGAAGTTATCCACTAACAGAAGAGTATCAAATGGTCTTAAGGCCTTACACAATATAAGTCCAAAAATAAAAAGTGTCAAGCACCCCTAGGCTACCTCGGCATGCAAGCCGGACATAGTCAAACAACAGCAGCAAAGCAAGGTAAAGAAAATAGTCAGGCGCAGCAACACTTCATGAGGCTTAGGGCTTTTTGCCCGGGGCGCTAGCTCCTGCATGCGATCCTTGCCCTGTAAGGATTTGAAGTAACTTGGGTCAGCAAAGGCTGACCTCTACTGTGTAACAAACACATCTCCTCCCGGCCGTCCCTAACGGACCCCGGGGTACCACTCCACCTGCAAGTTAGCACTTCGTATACCAAAAGAGTTTATATATTAAAGCGGTAAAACAGGCTTGGATGTCTCATACAGCATACATGTTTTCTATGTTTGGTACAAGGTGAAAGGGGACTACTATGCAACATGAATGCAACCCGGGTTTCACCCAAGGCACCCTAGCTCGTATGCATCTAGCACAACATCAAACACTAGGTACTTCTGTTTCCCCATTGTCTTAAAGCCGCAAACAAAAGGGAACCACCATGTACCTAACGGCACACACGCCGTCACACGGAACCTTGCAAAGGCCCCACCCGCACAAGGGTCATAACCCCAGGGCTTGCCCGCACAATCTGACTTCGCTCGTCAGGGTTCCGCCTCACACTGACCGATTCTAAGAAACCTTGTTGGACCCCACCCGCTCATGGCTACATTGCCCGGGCTTGCCCTCCGCTCGGCATTCTCGTCAGTCTCACACAAGGGGCTAGTCTCGCCGGGACACTTTCCCCACATGACTTGCGCGCCACGGGATAGCCAGCCGACCACGGAGACATAGCCGCGCCTTAGCACAACACAAACAAATGTTTCCCCACCCCAATCGCCACTTGCACCGTGTCTTTCCCGTGCTCCAAGGAAACCATCTACCGCACAAAGCAGAGCTAACCTCGTCCGGTTCCGACTACGAGTACTCACTCAAATATAAGGGGGAAAATTCATACATACAACGGCGTATTGCCGCAACGGATTTCTACCGAATCCTCAAATCTCGCTATGCAACATCACCGGATCGGACTAACGGTCGCGACCACGGCTTCACCCACAATGCCTAATCTGCTAACGGAGCGGATCTCTAATGCAAAGCATGTCGGGATGAACATACTCAACCCGGAGGTTCCTCTTGAACCTAGGCTACACGAATCCCTCTCATTTGAGAGATTCGGTGCTCAAAATGCGTAAGGAAGGGGATGCTATTCACGCATCCTAAATCCTAAAAACCGAGAGGAGAAGGGTCATTACCTTCCGTCCCCTCTTCCTAGCCATGGAGAAGATTTGCTCGGTTGAACACCACCGCAACGCTCCCACCTTCGCGAATCTGAACTCCTCTCGCGAAACAGACCTCCGAAGCTTCGCCGGCGGCCGGAACTTGGCCTCCTTCCTCCTCCTTGCTCTCCCTTCTCTCTAGAATCAAGAGAGATAAAGCCAAATGGAAAATGAGGGTTTGCAACCCTATTCCCGGCCTTAAACCGCCCAGGGAGGCTCCCCACCGTTGGATCTTCCAAAGAAAAAAACGAACGGCCACGATCGGAACCCAAAATAGAAAATCTGGGCCGAACATGGGTTGCAACACGGCCGTGTGCATGGCCGTGTTAGCCATTCGCCGTCTCGACCGATTCGAAAACCAGCACACGGACTTTGACACGGCCTTTGACACGGCCTTTGACACGGCTTCCGACACGGCCGTGTCGCCGTTGACACGCCCGTGTCGAGGCCCGTGTCACTCCCCCTACCGACCAACATTCCCAGTCAGAGAAGGACACGGCCCAAGACACGGCCAAAGACACGGCCCTCGACACCCCCGTGTCAGCCCCGACACGGCCGTGTCGTGACCCGTGTCACGCCTAGCAGAATAAATTCTGCGAACAGCCCGAGAAGGACACGGCCAGGGACATGCCCGTGTCCAAGGCCGTGTGCCTTCTCGCCGATCGTCGATCAACACGGCTCGACGACCCAGGCGCAACACGGCTCGACGACCCAGGCGCAACACGGCTTGTGACACGGCCGTGTCACAGGCCGTGTGCCTACCCCCAAAACCCAAACTTGGCCAAAACGACACCGTCGATTCCTCTTCCAAGTTTTGGGGTGTTACAATTCTCCCCCCCCCCCCCCCCCCCCATACAAGAATTTCGTCCCGAAATTTAAACATGGAAAGTAAACAAAACTAAACGGTACCTGAGGAGAAAAGCTCGGGGTACTCCTCCAGCATGGCCTGCTCTCGCTCCCATGAGAGTTCCTCGCAGCCACAGTTGTCCCAACGGACCTTTACGAGTCTGACTTCCTTGTTCCGCAATTGCCGAACCTCTGAATCTTCTATCCCGATTGGACGAACTCGCGTCCTCAAGTCTTCCTCTACCGGCACCGCCGTCGGCTCAATCACCACGCTGGCTTCTAACAAAGCTTTCCTCAAAACGGAGACGTGAAAAACGTCATGCAATCCACTTAGCTCTGTGGACAACGCCAACCGGTACGCTGCCTCTCCCACTCGCTCGATGACCTTGAATGGTCCCAAAAATCTCGGACTCAGCTTCTTGAGTCGGCGAATCCGTGAAACGCCTTTGAATGGCTTGATCTTAAGATAAACCCAGTCGCCCACCGCGAACTCCACATGCCTGTGGCGAGCGTTGAAATACTTAGCTTGCCGATCTTGAGCTGCCTTCATGCGCTCTTGAATGGTTCGCACGAGTTCACTAGCGTCGGCTACCACCTCTTTTCCCAAAAGTTTGGTGTCTCCCGCCTCTGTCCAAGTCATTGGTGTTCGACACCGCCTCCCATACAAAGCTTTGTATGGCGCCATCTTGATACTAGCTTGGTAACTATTGTTATAAGCAAACTCTACCATGAAAAGGTGATCCTCCCACTTCTTGCCGAAGTCGAGAGTACACATCCTTAGCATATCTTCCAAAGTACGGTTCGTTCTCTCAGTTTGCCCATCGGTTTGAGGATGAAAGGCCGTACTGAACTTGAGTTTGGTGCCCAAGCTCTTCTGCACCAACCGCCAATCCTTAGACGTGAAACGTCCATCCCGGTCGTTGATTATACTCTTCGGAATCCCATGAAGTCGTACAATATTGCGGACGTACAACTACACCAACTTTTCCACAGCGTCCTCCTTCCGGTTTGGGATGAAATGTGCCACTTTGGTCAAGCGGTCCACAATCACCCAAATGGCATCATTACCCTGCTGCGATCTAGGCAACCCATGCACAAAATCCATGGAGATGTCATCAAATTTCCATTCGGGGATTGGAAGAGGCTTCAAGAACCCGCCCGGCTTATGACACTCGGCCTTCACCAAGGCACAAGTTTGGCACCGATTCACACACAAAGCTACGTCCCGCTTCATCCCAGGCCACCAATAGGACTTCTTCAAATCCAAGTACATCTTTGTACTACCCGGGTGAATGGAGTACTTAGTGAAGTGGGCCTCAAACATCAACTCCTCGCGGAGCTTGTCGAACTGCGGTACACAAATCCTTCCGCCCTTCCTTAGAATCCCATCAACCATCTCCCAGGCGCTACCCTCGCCCTTTAGAGCTTCCTCCACGAAAGGTTGGAACTCCGCATCTACACGGGTCGCTTCCCAAATACGATCGCATAAGTCACTCTGCATCTCAATCCAATTTAGTCGAGCCACGCTAGACTCGCCTCTTGCCACACATTCCAAACCAAGGGACTCCCAGTCCCGCCTTAACCGCTCATTGTGAGCTTCAATCCAATTTCCTTGCCCCGAGTATTTCCTACTCAAAGCATCTGCCACCACATTGGCTTTCCCTGGCGTATACTGAATCGCCACATCGTAGTCCCCAAGGAACTCGACCCACCTACGCTGCCGCATATTTAGGTCCTTCTGGTCTAGGAGATACTTCAGACTCTTGTGGTCCGTGAAGATCTCCACCTTTGCACCATAAACGTAGTGCCTCCACAACTTCAAAGCAAAAATTACCGCCGCCAACTCCAAATCATGGACGGGTTAATTTCTCTCGTGGGGCTTCAGCTGCCTCGACCCAAAGGCTATCACACTACCATGCTGCACCAACACGCACCCTAAATCGCATCCGGATGCGTCGCTGAAAATCCGGAATCCTTCGGTCCCCTTTGGTAGACTTAGGATCGGCGTCGTCATTAGCCTCTCCTTCAGGGTTTCAAATGCCTAATTGCACTCTTGAGTCCATACAAACTTCTGATCTTTGCGAGTTAGAGAAGTGAGGGGTAGAGCTATCCGCGAAAAGTTTTCCACAAACCTTCGGTAGTACCCGGCTAGTCCAAGAAAACTCCGGACTTCTGCCACGGTCCTCAAAACTGGCCACTCCCTGATGGCTTCTACTTTCATTGGATCCACTGCCACCCCGTCCCCACTGAATACATGGCCCAAAAACGCCACCTTCTCCAACCAAAACTCGCATTTCGAGAACTTCGCATAGAGCTGGTTCTCTCACAACACTTGTAACACTATACGCAAGTGCGACTCGTGCTCCGCTTCCGACTTGGAATACACCAATATGTCATCGATAAAGACGACTACGAACCAGTCCAAATATTTGCGAAACACTCGGTTCATCAAGTCCATGAACACGGACGGCGCGTTCGTCAGCCGGAACGGCATCACCGAGAACTCAAAATGACCATACCTCGTACCAAACATGGTCTTGGTTATGTCTTCGTCACGAATCCGCAACTGATAATACCCAGACTTCAGGTCCAACTTGGAGTACACCACCGACCCCACCAACTGGTCGAAGAGATCGTCTATCCGAGGAATCAGATACTTATTCTTGACAGTCAATTTGTTCAACTCTCGGTAGTCTATGCACAGACGCATACTACCGTCCTTCTTCTTTACAAATAACACTGGCGCACTCCACGGTGAAGAGCTGGGCCTGATATACCCTTGCTCCAAAAGCTCCTGCAACTGAACCTTGAGCTCGGCCAACTCCTTTGGTGCCATCCTGAAGGGTGGACGCGACACTGGTCTAGCCTCGGGCACCAACTCGATGGAGAAATCAATCTCCCGCCGAGGAGGTGCTCCCGGTAACTCCTCAGGAAATACATCTCCAAACTCCGCCACCACGGGCACTTCTCCAAGAGACAGCCTGGAAAGGCTAACCTCCAACAACGCTACTAGAGCTACACCTCCCTGGTTAACAGCTCGCACTAACTAAAGTGCCGAAACTAGGGAACAGGCCACTCCATGCAGGCCTTCAAACTTGACTTCCGCTTGCCCCACGCCCCTCAGGGTTACCACCTTGGACAAACAGTCGATACTGGCACGCTGCTCCGCTAGCCAATCCATCCCCAAAATCACATCGAACTCGGACAACGGCAAGATTGCCGCTACCAACATGAAGTCGACTCCCTCAAGACTCCAACAAATCCGGCCCCTAGCCCTGGTAGTCATAGATGACCCATTGGGCATGTGCACTTTCAACTCGGAGTCCGTCGAGAAAGACTCCACTCCGATCCTCCGGATAAAGCCTTCCGCAAGGAAGGAGTGCGACGCTCCCGTATCAAAGAGTACCCTAGCGGGGTACCCAGATACCATTACAAAGCCTACACACATGCAACAAACATAAAGGCTTGAAAGACAGGAATCTAAGGTGCAGGTTGAACTCTCGTACCTGTCACCACATCGATTTGGCGGATTGCTTCCTACTGCCCAAGGTTGTAGGCCCTTGGCTGCACTGGTTGAAACCGGGAAGCACTCGACTCCGGCATCTTCCCCTTCTCTGCTGCACTGGGTCCGGAGCGCACAGTTTGCTCCTGCCTTGTCTCTTGCTCCGTGCCCCCTTGGGTACAAAATCTTGCTATGTGGCCTGGCTTGCCACAACTATAGCACGTCTGAGGGCCCTTAGAGCGTGACCCTCCGGACGTCCAATTACTCTTCTCGCCCGACTTATATGGGGAATGCTTCTTCTTCCATCGGCTCCCTTCCGCCTTTCCGTGGGACTGAGCAGGCTTCTTCTCTTCCCCCTGTTTGGGTGTGAAACCCTTGCGACGCTGGGATCGCTCCATGTCACTCTCCAAAATTCGGGCCGCCTCCACCAATTCGTTGAAACCTGCACGTTTCATCGATATGAGGGGTTGTCTTAGATTCTCCCTCAATCCATGATAGAAGAGATTGTCCCTCTCTTCATCGTCTGCCATGGTCGTTCCTGCATAATGACCCAAGCGAGTAAATTCCTGAACATATTCATCCACTGACTTGTCTCGCTGCACCAGATGTAGAAACTGCCTCTGGAGGGCTAACCTTGTTGATGCGGGAATGTACTTCTTCAGAAAGGCATTCCCAAACTCCTCGATGGACGGTATGCGTCCTAGAAATTGCCTGCCACTATGGCTCACCCACCATAACTTGGCATCTCCCTCCAACATAAAGGCTGTGAACTCTGCCTTTTTCTCATCTGGCGCCTCTGCCGCCCTCAGAAGCTCCTGAATTCTAGCCCACCAATCCTCTACATCTGTGGGCGTGCCGATTCCCTTGAAGGTTGGAGGATGGAAACTCAGAAAGTACTTCATTTGTCGGTCCCCATGCCCGACAACCACTCTCTCGGCCTGCAGCTCTGCCCGCCTGGCTTCCTCAACCGGCACGGTCGCTGCCGTGTCCGGGGTAGCAGGAGTTGCTACTTGAGCAATGGGAGCTGCCACCTGAGCTGTCGCTGCAACTTGGGCCGCCACCATCGCTTCAGCAAGCATACGGCAGAAGTTGGCCGGTGTGACCCCCATCCCTAGCGGACCTTGCGCAGTCGCACTACTTGCCGAGAGCTCTTCTCTTGGCCTCGAGGTCCCAGCCTCGTTGCTTGCACTCTAAACACAAGCAAGAAACACAAATCAGTCTCTAATCGCAAGACTCGAACACAAGGACACTCATGGTCCTGCGATACTCCTATATGGATAACTTCTAATACGCGACTCGACTTATACTTTCGACCGCGAAACTTCTCACTGGAATGCTAAACCTCCCTCTGATACCAAATTGTAACACCTCCCCTGTAAAGACCATATAATATGGGTCCGGCTGGGGCCCCACAACATACGGATGCCACAGCTTTAGTATTAAAAGATGATATGAAAACTACCCAATCTCAAAACTCCAGACAAACACAGCGGAAACAGAACATTAACCGACAGAAGTTATCCACTAACAGAAGAGTATCAAATGGCCTTAAGGCCTTACACAATATAAGTCCAAAAATAAAAAGTGTCAAGCACCCCTAGGCTACCTCGGCATGCAAGCCGGACATAGTCAAACAACAGCAGCAAAGCAAGGTAAAGAAAATAGTCAGGCGCAACAACACTTCATGAGGCTTAGGGCTTTTCGCCCGGGGCACTAGCTCCTGCATGCGATCCTTGCCCTGTAAGGATTTGAAGTAACGTGGGTCAGCAAAGGCTGACCTCTACTGTGTAACAAACACATCTCCTCCCGGCCGTCTCTAACGGACCCCGGGTACAACTCCACCTGCAATTAGCACTTCGTATACCAAAGAGTTTATATATTAAAGCGGTAAAAACAGGCTTGGATGTCTCATACAGCATACCATGTTTTCTATGTTTGGTACAAGGTGAAAGGGGCCTACTATGCAACATGAATGCAACCCGGGTTTCACCCAAGGCACCCTAGCTCATATTCATCTAGCACAACATCAACACTGGGTACTTCGTTTCCCCATTGGCTTAAAGCCGCAAACAAAAAGGAACCACACCATGTCCCTAACGGCACACACGCCATCACAACGAACCTTGCAAAGGCCACACCCGCACAAGGGTCATAACCCCAGGGCTTGCCCGCACAATCTGACTTCGCTCGTCAGGGTTCCGCCTCACACTGACCGATTCTAAGAAACCTTGCTGGACCCCACCCGCTCATGGCTACATTGCCCGGCTTGCCCTCCGCTCGGCATTCTCGTCAGTCTCACACAAGGGGCTAGTCTCGCCGGACACTTTCCCCACATGACTTGCGCGTCACGGGATAGCCAGCCGACCACGGAGACATAGCCGCGCCTTAGCATAGCACAAACAAAGGTTTCCCCCCCCCAATCGCCACTTACACCGTGTCTTTTCCGTGCTCCAAGGAAACCATCTACCGCACAAAGCGGAGCTAACCTCGTCCGGTTCCGACTACGAGTACTCACTCAATATAAGGGGAAAAACGCATACATACAACGGCGTATTGCCGCAACGGATTTCTATCGAATCCTCAAATCTCGCTATGGACAAACATCACCGGATTGGAGACTAACGGTCGCGAACCACGGCTTCACCCACAATGCCTAATCCCTAACGGAGGAGGTATCTAATGCAAAGCATGCCGGGAATGAACAAACTCACACCCGGG